>CM074593.1:8757500-10007500 GCA_037305975.1 Chrysolophus pictus | reverse complement strand
ACAATAAAATTGATATTTCATCCTCAATAGACAGAGCCTGTCTCTGTTGCCTTTCCTTTCTTATCATTTTTGGCAGGAGGTGGTGGGTCCTGCTGACCTCATGTTTCACGGACAGAACAAATGGCTTCTCCAGCAGCTTTCTGCTGGCAGGTTTCCCTTCTGGAGCTTCAATGGGCCCCTCTGCTGTTATGAGATTGGTCCTTGCAGACCCTGTAAGTACTGTCCACAGCAAAACGAACTGCCTTCCCTCTAGACTTTTCACCCTGCCATTGTAAATCCCACTGGCTTTGTGCCAGAGACTACACTAGACACAACCATAATACAGTCATTTTTCTTCTACATGTTGGAGAAGGAAACAGCAGAAATGCTATTCTTTCAAATAATTTAACAAAATACAGATCCCAGCTCAAGGTAACTCTTTAACCTCTTCAGTGAAAGTCTTTGCTCCTGCCAGAACTGTTATCCTGCAGTCTGTCCACATGCAGGGGCTTTTCAGGGAGAAGAGTTCTGCCTCTATGAGAAATCATATCCACTTACGAGTGTGCTGGTCGTGAGCAGCCTGAATAGATGGAGAGATAGCAGCTGTCCCTCGAGAGCTGCTTTTACAGAGATAGGTTGTGTTTTGGGAAAAGACATCCTTTGGGACACAGGGAAGTCAATGAAGGGAAATGCTGCTTCAGAATGTATTTGTGCTTCTCAGTCCTTCTGGGCTACAGCTGCACCCTGCAGTGTCCCAGGTGGAGCCTGCTCCCTGTGCCTGATCTCACTTGCTCTAGGATGTGTCTACAACACACAGACTCGTACACTTGCATGTTTCCTGCCCGCTCCAATGCACACAGCATGAGGACACATCAGTTGTGGGAGTCTGTGCCTGAAGAAGGCAGAGCAGAGGGAGCGGCAGGTCTGATCAACATCCTCAGATCACTCCAGAAGCATTTCATGTATTGACTGGAGGGCCAGGGAGAGGGATTGAGAGCTCTTAAGTAGACAATGGATGGTCCATAGTGGACTCAAGGGCTGGCAGTTCCCCTAGAAAATCTATGATTCAGGTTTCCTTAGAGTGGCAAAATAATTAAGGTTTACATCTCCACCTTTGAGGCTGCAAATACAATTCCTTTGCTCCACTGGTATTTGCTGCGATTCAGAACTGATACCATCCAAGCTAGTGCTGACTCCATCTCTGTACTCACACAGGCAAACAGAAGGCAGGAGAGATTTTTTGACTCTGTCTTACCACTGCTTTGTAAGCAAGGACTTTCTTCTTGGGATCCTGTGAAAGAACCGCTGGAAGGACCTTTCAGGAGTCAGCAGATTGAAAGCGGAGTACAGTAAAAGAGACAATAGGAGCCAGCTTTGGTTTCATCCAAAAGCCCGAAGCATACAAAGCTGGAAGAACAGATGCAAAATTCAGATGAGCAGAAACAGAGCTATAAGACATCCCCAGCCAGGCTGCATGGTGACAATGCCAGCCAGGCTGTGTGGTGACACCCGGCCTTGTTGGGTTGGGCGGCCGCCTCAGCCCTGCAGGCTCTGGGGTCTTTGCACCTCGGCACACTTGCCTCTTCAGCTGGATGCCTGGTTTAGAGTCTCCAAATTGTGCCTGGACAAGTGGCCTTGTTAGATTAACAGCGGCAGTCTGAAATGCCACAGACCCTGAGAGCCGCTGGTGTTTGCAGAAGACTCGAGCAGTGTTCAGTCGAGTGTTCAGTCTACACTGCACTGAGGAATATGGAGCAGTCCCAGTACTGGCTGCTCATCTCCATACTGCTAAGCCTTTCCTACAAGCTTGCCTCTGCTGGTTGCATCACCACCCGGGCCATCACAACTCTCTAAGTCTACCGCATGATGGCCAAACTGAATTTCCTCTGCTTTGTGCCAGGTGCAGATTCCCAGTCACCAGGGATCTCAACATACAGACTGTGGGTTCATCTCATGATGGATGGTGTCCAGTTCAACCACTGAGTCAAACAGATTTTGCAGGTGGGTTCCTGGAGAAAGGAAGGGTTCCTCCTCACATCTGGAGGGCACAGGTGGGTTTCAGGAAGCTGCCTGCCAACACAGCCCTGTGGCTATACCTCATCTCTCAGACCCTGAGGAGCTCAGAGCACAGACAACAACCTGCTAGGCTTCCGTGGGCACCTGCTGCTGGCCACCACGTGCTGCTCTGTGGCACAGAGGTGGCCTATTGGGACAAACTGTCCCTGGAGCAGCCCGCACAGTGTGTCAGCAGGTGGCTTTGCCTGTGGCAGCATGGTGGTTGCTCATCTCCAGAGCCTCACGTGTCGGTCTCTGCTGACACAGATGTACGGGCAGCAGGCAAGAGCCCTGCATTCGCAGTGTGGTGTAAAGCTTTACACTGCCCAGAGATACTGCTTGGGCCCTGCAGACAGAAAGGGCTTTTCCAAGGAAAAACAGGACAGGAAAGACCCAGTAATCCCCTGAAAGAAACACCAGCACATTCCTCCAGACAAACAGTTACGTGACAAGCGGCAGAAACGGCTCCCCAAAGCCGATGAAGAACGAGTCGACAAGTACCATGTGTGGAAATTTCAGCTCCAGTTCTGCAGTGCAGGCTATAATCATGTAGGAGGTGTAAGCCAGTCCTGCCAAGAATTCAGGGCTCTGCTTCGGAGAGACGCATGCGCCGTGCTGGTGCACTGTGCCCTCTGCCAGACCTGTGCCTCAGCGCAGGGCTGTGCTCCAAGGGTGCTCCTGACCTGCTGCAGAGTAGTGGTGAACTTGCTGCATGCTGCAAAGCAGGAGAAAGGGTCTTGGGGGCATCGCTCCACCCTGCTGGATTCAGAGCAGCTGTCACGCAGGAGCTGTGTTACTGTGCAGACAGCTGTCTGGGCCTCTGTCCCCCCCAGCTCCTCCATGGGGCTGAACAACTGGTTAACACAGGTTGTTATAGGGTCTGGCACAAGTCTGGGAGATGCTGGGAGGTCCCAGCAACTGCCTCCAACAGCTACTGCATGGGAACAGTCAGATAGCATGTGGGCAGGTGGCATATTGGCATTGGTGCTGCCACAGAGAGCATTCAGAGCTCAGAGATGTCCCACTCCAGGTTCTACATGCTGGCATGCTGAAGGGACCTCCACAACTCAGGCTACAGACTGAAGCATTTCCAACAATATGGAGAACAAGAAAGAAGGTGGCATTCTGCTGCTATAAAAACTTGGTCATCAAGTGTGTGGTTGAGTTTATAAAAGTCTTAGGAGCAGTGATGAGAATGAAGAAGGGATGAAGGGAGTTTGGATGAGCGTGTTACTGATGCTACAGACACACACACATCCCACACACATATGGGCACAGATTCTCTTCCCAACTCTTCCCAATTATCAGCTCTATTCTCCCAAACTACTTAAAAACTCTTTATACATCAAAGCTCTGAGTCCAACAAGAAGTATCATTAACTCTCAGTAGGCTCAGTGGGGAGAGGAGTGGGGCTAGCGCAGGAATGTGACTGTAAACAACCTGGAAAACAGCTCAGGCTGAACAAGAGGAAGCTCCCTGGCGGTCAGCACATCCATCAGCATTTGGGTCTTCATGCCTTCTGAAAAGAGTGATGTTTCTTGAGGCAGTGGGAGTAAAGTCTTCACTCCTGGTATCCACAAAAGGCAGTCAAAAGAGTGCTCCGGTCTGCAAAACCTCCTAGTGTGCTTTCAGCAAGAGGCCACAAGCTGTCTTGTAACCTCACATGAAGGTCCCCAAACTCTCTGAAAATGTGAGTCCAACACCTCTTGCCTTTGCCTCTAGAGTCAACTGAGCTGGCTTTCAACGCCAGTATTCTGGTGCTCTGTATGTGACAGCAGAGAAGTAAAAATTAGGAGTCAGGTCTTGAGTAGTAGTATCTCAGGCAAAAAGCCAGTGCTTTCTTCTTTGTAAAGCCAATCTGATATCGGTTACCTTCCTCTCACCCTGGTACTTTCTGAATTAAAACTGAAAATCCAAACAAACTCCTACTCCGAAATTATTTCTGCCGCACTAGATGGAAAAATAGTGAATAACAGAGCATGCAAAGACCTCAATATCACAGCAACTGAGTTCGTCTTCCAGAAAAATGCCACCAAATGTCACCAAATGCTTTCCCCCAGTGCATGGACTGAAGCTCTGCTTGTCACGTCTCCTTCTGAAATGAGTCTGGAAAACTTGTCAGCACTTTATTTCTGAGAAAGCAGAGTAAAAGCAAATAAGTCTCTGGGAAGGGCCCTTGAGGGCCGTATAGGCACTGTGGTGGGACTGGAAAGGACCTTGGAGTTGAAATGGGCACTGCGGTGGAGCAAGATCTCCCCAGGTCAGGTTCAGTTTCTTTAAGAATATTTCTGTGCACACGTGGTTTTGCTGCTGCTCTACATCTTATGTGGAAGAATTGAGATAAGTGCTGTGATGGGAAGCAGCACCAAAGGAAAGCAAGCAGACAGACAATAAAGAGACTCTTTTTTCTTTCATGAGCCCTCATCCCTTCTGGCAGGTTTATAACAGTTGACTCCAGTGGTGCTGGACATGCAGAGAGCGAGAAAGTCATTACACTTCTGGGAACTGGCAGGGCATGGGAGCATTCACCTAGGATGGGGCCCAAAGTGTTACTTTTCCAGAGCCCTGACTCTTCTGGGTGAATGACTTAGTTTAGATTAAAGGAATCAACAAACCCAAGTACAAGGCATTCTCCTGTGGTAAAACGGCATCAGCTCTGCCTGCACTGCCAGCACGCTTGTGGGAACTTAAAGGAGAAGGAGACAGAAAGCAAAAGCTGGGGAAGTACAGAGGTCCCAGTTATTGGACAACACACTGCGACCCGGAGGGCACATGGTCAAGAGGAACTTTTTTGCTTTCAAATGCACGCTCTTGTTTTGATAGTGCAGTTATTTTTTTTTTTTCCAATAACTATGAAGGAAAAAGAAACTGTCTGCTCAGAGATTATCTCTGCAGAGATATGTGGAAAGCAAAGCAGAGCTGTAAAATATCTACAGCTAGGGATCACAATCTGGAAGAAGAAAACAGGAAACATGAAACCAGTGGAAACACAAAGATAAATGATCACTCAGCTAAGGAGAGTCTGAGACAAGGAGATATTTCCTACTAAAGAAAGGAGGTTTTGTGGAAGTGACACCTCGCTCTGCACATCAGGAGAAGACTTTCCACCCAAGAATTGGGTGAAAAACATTATTCCCTGACTTGGGGAAAATGAGTAAAAGGACAAGGTGAGCTTTCAGCTCTGCAGATGATACCACGCTGCATATGGTACGGAGAGCTGGCCATATGGACCAGCTCATGACTGAACAATGGCAGGTGGTGCTTGGGTCCTATGGCAATTATTTTATTCTGGAGTGATCTGTGGTCAATGAAGGGCTGCTCCTGCCCACCTCCTTTCTGAGATGAGTTGTGCTTCACAGTGGGAAGGCTGATGGGACTGCATTGAGGTTGGCTGCTGGGGAAATCAGGGAGGAACCATCACAACCATCACATTGCTCTGACCACACAAAGTCCCGGGAGCTGGGAAAGGGTGGAGATCTGTGGAGGAATAACCATCAACAAAAATTGAAGCCACCTTCCAAACTGAGGCTGTGATTCTCTGCTCAGCTGGGCTGAACTCCATGTGTCATTCTGGACTTGCTTCTTTGACAGCCATGGGAGCTTTTCCATTACTCAATCATTCTGCTCTGACAGTTGCACCCAAGCATTCTCTGGCTCTGCAGCTCAAGCCACTGTGACCTTCATGATCTCAGAAGGGTGTTTGGTGAAGGCTGCATGTAGTTACTCTATGGATATTATGCTCCCTGCTGTACTGGAGCCCTAATAGCTAGCATTGCTCTGTGCCTACTGGTGGCACAACCAAAGATGGAGTGGGGAAAGGCTGGGAGAAGTCCTTGTCCTCACTGCACTCTGAGACAAAAATCCCACTGGCATCAAAGGACTGAGGGCTTCACTTGCTCTTTTCAGGCTGCACTTTGTCAGAGATCCTCTTGGGAGTTTTATCAAAACAATGTCCAAGCAAGCTGCCATGACCCAGGGGATTGGAATGTGGCCCAGGGAAAACCTCCCCAGCATGGCGGCAGTGGGCACAGCACATCTTTCCCCACTGCAGAAGCAGCTGAGCCTGATGGTCTGTCCTACCTCTAATCAGACATGATCACAATCCCCAAACAAGCCATCCAAACCAACTGCAGTCATACATGGTACATTCATTCCCATCTGCCTCTTGCTGAAAACATACTGGCTGTGCATGTGGCATGCACATACCAGGGACTGGATCCAGCTGTACCAGGGGTGGGAAGACAGCACAAATTTATGTCCCAAAATACATGGTTCCCACCTTGCAGTATCAAAGGTGGGGGTCTTCCAGTCATTGGGACATTGCATAAATCCTCACCAGCAGACTGTGACTCTTGCAGCAGTTCTGTCCCACATGGATGTGGGTCTTCAGAAAAGAGCAGAATTTGTAGTGAGTCTTGCTTTGGGATATCTGCTTGATGGTCTGCCTTTCAGACCCCTGACAAAAGCCAGCAAGCTGGATGACTAATCACTGTCAGCTCCAGCTGGCACCAAGAGATCAACCCCACTGAAATTTCTCCTTCCTCAGAATCTGGGTCCATACATGGCTTCTTCTGTGTTCCAAGCCCAGCTGCCTGCCTCCCTGCCCAGGCCCAGAAGATTTGTTTGGGTTGTGCCTGCATCTGATTTCATATGCACGAAGGTTCCTGCAGGGTCACATGCAAACTGCGGGGGAGAGGCAGCCGAGGAGGGTTCCCCCATCCAGCCTCTTCTGGAGGATTTAGAGCCAAAGACGCTTGTCCTTCCAAAGTGTTTTGCTTTGGTATCTTTTAGGTCTATTTTTTTCTTTACTTGAGTGTGTTATTTTAACCTCGTGCCATTATATAATAGTAGAATCATAATGAGTAATAGTACCAGGCTCTTACACTATTTGTGCAGTATTTCCCTGGGGTTTGATGCATACTTGCTTTCCTACCCTTGCTCTGTCGGTCTTCTCCAGCAAGGCAGAGCCTGCCCCCTCTCTGCTTCTCCTGCAGAAGCTGTAGATGGCTCTCCTGCAGCTGCAGTGCAGTAATCCACATGTATACAGCACAGTGCCCACAAGGTCAGAGGTGCTGAACGCTCAGGTGAAGCCAGAGGAGGCACTGATAATATCTTCTCTGGTTTGGTCTGCAGTGAAAGCCATGAAAGAACCAAGAAGAGACTTTCATGCCCATATTGCTTTCCTTCCTCAGGGCAGTGGATGTGCAAGATGTCCCTGCCCCCCACATTCCCTGTTCTTCTGTGCCCAGGGTTGGTGCCCCATGGGAGCTGGTAGGCAGCACCTTGAACCCACAGGCCATTGGCTGCACCAGGCTGTCTGCATGCAAGCACAGGCACCTGGACCTGGCCTCACTCTCCCTGGCTGTTATCAATGGCCTGCTGTCCATGGCAAGGAAGGACTTCTATTACATTATATGGCATTCCGCTTTGCCTTGTTCTTCTCTAGATTGCTCAGATAGATTTGCAGCAAGCTTGGCTCTTTGAGGGGATCACAGCTTCTTTATGCAAGTAACAGGGAGGAAAACTCCCCCCACCTCCTGGCTGTCCTGGCAAACTCAGTGCCTAGTCTCAAGGAAGACACCTGATGTCATACAGAGGGAACGCTTCCTTAGCTTCTCAGGCTTGCTCAGCTTTCGCCCATAATTGAACTTACTAATTTTGGCATGAAATCCTAACTAGTAATGGGAAAGTTGGGAAAAACTCAACCCTGAATGCTGACAGGTTTGAAGGCCAAGATTTCTTCCCGCCCACATATTTGACAACCCAGGCCTCACACATTCTTGATTCCTGCTACATGACATTCCTTCAACCCTGCCGATGCTCTGGCCAACCTGCTGGTGGTTCCCATCCATCCTCTCCCTTGTTTGATGTTGACCCAGTCTGCGGCTCTCATCTCTTGGCAGACTTGTGATGGAAGCCGAGGCTTAAAAGTAACCCGAGAGCACAAAGAGGTCTCCTGGGACTGTACAGTAGGCTGCAGCAGCCTTCCAATCTGCTGGATGCTTTCTATTGCTTACACCCTAAGGTAGCATCTTCGTGTGACAACACAGCCACTGATGCAGCTACTGTTAAAGTGGCTGCAGGTTGGAAAGCTGAGACATGGAAAGTTGTCTCTTACAGACAGCAGGACCTGAAAATCAGCACACGGGTTTATAAAGAATTGGGCTGGGAGCTCCGCCCCGTTAATGTTTATTTTTAACAAATGTTGGAATATTGTTCCAAAGGACTGGAAAAGGCCAACAGTGTACAAATATTTACAGAGCATAGAATAAACTGTCAGCCTCTCAGCTTGACATCAGACCCAGACGAAATCATGGCAAGCTGATACAAGGCTGCTCAGAGAGAATTAAAAGCTGTTTCTGCTCTTTGAGCCTGAATTCATTATCCAAGTTTGCGGAGTTTGGTCTACAAAGGTAACAACCAACATGCTGACCTTCTATGAAGGCTGAAAGTCAGCGGTATTACGTGCTCAGAAGTCTCATAAAAACATTTCCTCTATTAAGTGGATTTGAATCTGCCCAACTGTGAGGTCCTGAAATGTATCTGCTATGAGGGTGTCCTCATCTGGTGATGCTGCAGCAGTTTGCGTGGGGCTCCTTCACTCCAAACCCTGCATGCACAACAGGAGCTCTTCATCAGTGGGCTGAGAAACAATATTTGCTCCTGTGGCTTTCAAGTTCAGGAACGGTGCTGCAGTAGATAAATAAAAGAGTTTAGTAGATGCTGCAGCTGAACTCTGGTAACTGAGGTTTTGATAGCTAGGCATTCCTGACTATGCCTTTTAGTCTTAATGCAGGTAAATCTTACCCCTCCAAGAAGGAAGATGAAGATGCCATTGACAGCAGACAGGTTTCCTGGAAAGCTATGACCTTGAAAACAACCCAGGGGTCACTGTAGATATCAGCACAAATTGCTGAAGTGATGCTTTGGCTGCATGTAGGAATGCAGAAACTGGCTCTGAGAGAAGTGTCAAAGCTATTTGTTAATAACATTTCTAAGACTTTACTGGAAGAGTCTTCCCATTTTTAGCTTCACAGGTTTCTTTTAAGATATTTAAAAATGAGAAGAAAAAAGAAGATTCAAAAAAGAGCTACAGAGAAGAACTTGTTTTTAAGGAGCATATTTTGGTGAGAGATAAATGCATGTCTACTAGATTGACTCATCCGAGAAAAGATGATCAAGTGATGGAACAAAGTTAGTAAGTTTATACATATATGTATATAAATATATGTATCCATAGCAGGGTGTTGGAACTAGATGATCTTAAAGGTCCCTTTCAACCCAAACCATTCCATGATTCCATGATTCTATATATTAAAGAAAAATCTTTGATTTAGTAGAAAAACAAAGAACAGGGTTTACTGTTTGGTGGTGGAAGTGAGGCAGTGCCATCTACAGTGGAGGTGTTCTGTCCATCAAAATCAGCACCCTGACATGGGGATACAGTGATTGATTCTTTTCCCTGGAGTTGGACCCCACTTTCCACCAAAATAGTGCACAGAGACGTTTCTGGGTACAGTGTGTCATTTGATGGTTGCTTCTGACTTGCAAACAAGCCCTGAAAAGCAATGGCTCCATGTCCTGCCTGTTCCCTGAAATTGTTCTATGTCTCTGGAAAGTATCCACAGGATTCAAAAACCCTGATGCATTGGACCTCATCAGTGGTAGCTGCTGCCATTACAAAATAGGGCCTGTAGAGGACTGGATTTGCAGGCTATCGTAAGTACTGGCTAAAGGGTCCAGGTATGTGACAGCGTATTGAATTAAGACTGTGAATTCATCTAATGCTGCAATATAAGGCAGCAACGGACTTTAGTGGCAAGAAAAACATGTAAGAGATAACTTCATCTCAACTAACAATAAACATTTCTTCCATGCCAGCAGCTGCTTACAGGTTGTACCCAAGCATGCAAACCAAACACAGATTGTCAAAAATAATAGGGGTCCAGACTGGCTGCTGCAACTTGATGCCTTTCAAGTGCTGTGGCAACACTGAGGGTAGGGAAGCAGCTGGATCTTCCCAGCTGGGCATTCCTAGAGAATGACAGCAGCTGGCATTGCATGGAGACAGCACAGTGCCCCTGGCAGACCAGGACATTTCTGATCTCTGGCTGGTAAAAAACAGAAGATTGGAAATGATCTTGGAGGCCCCTTCATATGTCAGTGTTTGTGCTGAATAAATGCTTTGGGACATCAGTTATCTTGTCGTCAAATAGCAGAATGATCACTGGAATGTTTTCAGTTTCAAGCATGCAAAATAAATGCTTCCAAAGGAAAAGATTTCTACTTGAGATAGGTACACTGCCTATCTGCCCATCTTTCTATCTATCCACGTCTCTGTGCAGAGATGAACAGGAGCTTATTAGATACCATGTTGCATGAGGGGCAGCTCACAGTGGGAGTGTGCTGCATTCCCAACACTTCAGCAGGTCCACATGCCAAACCTGTGACAGACATACAGACCTCACCGTGGTTTTTTCAGCTTCTCATGCACAACAGCAACAGATGACAGGATACAAAATGAGCTCAGTCCTATTGCTTGGTGGCCAGAGCATATGGTAGGAATCTTCTAGAGCCCAACACATAAGGCATTTGGACTCTGAATCCTATTTTCTTCTCACTCTCTTGAGCACCAGGGATTATAGGCTTAGGCAAGTCAGCTGGGGATAACAGAGCTGTGTCCAAGGGCATGAGTAGAAAATGGGGAGGAAAATCTCTCCAAAACCTATTCCTCAACTCCAAAGAAAACATGAAGCAGCAGCATATAGCATCAGTTAATTCTCTTGCCACTGTTTTGGAGACTGCTGTTTACATTAATGTGTTAGCTCACATAACAGAATGTATAGCTCTTGACTCCCGTCTTAAGGACAGGAACCGCATACAGCCATGCCGTATTACCCAGAGGAAACGTTCCACAGAAAATGGCCCTTGGGCTGCCCTGCAATTGCAGATGCACCTGGCAGAGCTCCTGCTCTGGGGTGTTTGATGAGACAGCAAGCACACCCAGACTGCTCTGTCTGCAGACAACAGTTGTCCAGGACCTCTCATTCTGTGCCCAGGCATTCCTCAAGTTCTTCATCTCCAAAGTGTGGTGAAGCCCTATGGCAAGGCCTTAGCCATCTTCATGCCAGACCCATGCCACCCACCACTCCTGAGATGCATCATTTTGGGGACAAGGACATGGCCACCATTTCCAAGGGGAAATGAGCTGAAGTACAGCAACAAGCAACCATCTCAGAAGGCTCCTTTACTACCAGAGCAAAGCCACCTTTACAACACCCAAAGTAGCAAACTGTTATTACAATCTATAGAAACAGAAGATCTACAAGATCCCTCTCCCAGCTGCACTTAAATATCCCTCTGCCTTCTGCTGAGACATTAGAACTGTACCCCATGTCAGTGAGCCTAACACTGTCTGGCCCAACCATTCTCTGGCACATCAGGTGTCACTCCAGGAGAAGCAGCAATAAGCATCACCATCCACAACAGACACATCTTTACTCAGGCTTACAACTCAATTTTCCTACTCACAAATACCTCAGCTCCCTCTAGAAAATGCCATCTGAGTTCAATGTCCCAGAAGCAGTGAGAATTCTAACATCAAGCAACGATCTACTGGAAGATCCCATAGATCCTTCTTTGCATAGGAGAGGAAAGGCTACTCAAAAACTAACACCAGCTGCCATACTGCCAGATGCCTTTTTAAAACCCACATATATGACCGACATGAGCCTGGTGCCACAGCTGGAAATCATTTGTTCTGATGTAGAAAATCATAGGCATGTGAGAGAGGCCTGTAAGCACATAACATGACATGTCATATTGGTCAACATTCTCTAAGGTTTTTGTTTTCTGCTATCACATTGGTAGGGACAAAGATGTGAGACAACATCTGTGAGAGTGGTGGAATTGCTCTGAGATAGTTAAGGGCTTCCAAACAATATTAAATATCTTCAGGAAGGCTGATAAGAGCTAAAGGTACCCTTCTGCCAAGTGAGGACATATCCAGATGTGAAGGTGCCACACACGAGCTGCAGCTGTAGCTTTAATTTGAATGAAGGTCAGATCCAGGATTCTTTAGGATGTTTAAGTTTTGGATTTGGGATGCTATGGGCATTATAACATATTGGCTGTGGACACCATGAGGAATGAGGATCAAAGCCACCACCACTGTCATCACATCACCCCTATGGATCTTGTATTCATTCATAGTTCAATTCTTCTCCAACTATTCCTTCCTGTTCTATTCCTTCACCTGCTCTGCTGCCACAATCACAGTGCTGGGGTAGCATTTCTCTGTTCTCTCAAAAATCTGCCTTAGTTGCTTTGCCTTCTCTGCTGCCCCTGGCCAAGATGCCTCCTGTATCCCTGGCCTTGAACTCCCTTTCATGCTCCCATGTCCCTTTACTGGGATGAAAAAAAGGACAAAAAGTTTTCCATCTCAAGATGGAAACAAATGTCACGAAAGGTTTCTTAAAATATCATCTCTCACTGGAAAAGTGTGAGTCTGCTAATTAGAAAAGACATGTCAGGGCCTCCTGGTGTTTGAGTCAGGATGGACTACAGCCAAGGACTTTCACCATGCATCAGCTCAACTCCTAGGGAGGACCTCATGGAGCATTATGGGAGATGTAGTCCAGACTGGGAAGACTGGCCCAAGCAGGTGGACAGTGAGAGGAGTTGCCAAAACTACAAGTCCAGTGAATCACCCCAGCAGCATCCCTGGGTTGAACAACCTGATTTTTTGCCAGCCTCTGAAATATTGTGGGCTGTGATATTTCACTAGAAAGTAAATACTTTTTTTTTTTTTCTATGGAAAAAGCCTTATTTATGAGAAGCTTGGAGTACTTTCTGTACTCCAACAGGGAGTTACTTTCTGTAACTCCCTGTGTAGTTGGGGCTGTGCATCCCTGGTCCCAGTAGCTTCTGAAGAGAGGACCATGTGTTGGTCGTAATGCTTCTGTGTCTCTACCTCCCTGCAGGGCTCCCTTTATGAAGCTGGAGGTATGAGAACTTTCAGATGCAGCTTTTCACTATGACAAGGATACCAGGGGACTTCTTTTTGCCCTCCCTGGGAGCAGCTTGGAATCCAGCCTCTTAAAGGCACTGCCCATTAGCAACAGGCTTCGTTATCAGGCAAGGCTAATTGCTGACACCATTCCCCATTCATAAGCATTCAGCTTTGCAGAAAACCAGGAAAGCTCTTACCCACAGCACTAATTCCTTTGATGATAAAGGTTCTGGATGTGCCATATCAGCCCTCACCCTGCCTACGCCAGGAAGCCTTTATTTAGCATCAACATTTATCATTGCTAAACGTATAAATAATACCATTAGCCACTCTGAGCAGTGATAAAATTAGCACTGTAAACAGAGAAAGTGAGTGACCTTAGTGGAGAACCATTGTTGATTTTGACCCAACACCTACCAGTATGATTAGTCACAGCAGAACTGCTCAAGGAAAGGGGCCATTGGGGCTTGTTTGGAAATTAGAGACTTGCACTGTTTATTTTATGAAACAGATCTAATTCCTGCGGAGTTTCTCTGTAAGCACCGGGTCACGGCCCCACCTCCGCTCCTCCGGACTCAGCGGCTCCCCAGGGGCTCATGAGCTGTGCCTGGTTGCTTCAAGCAGCGCTCCTGTAAGCTAAGCTCTCTTCCAGGCTGTGGAAGGGATGCTGTCCTGTCTGTCCTGTTCATCCTGCCCATCCTGACCCAGAGCTGGGGCAGGAGGTGCCACCCAATGACAGGCAGTCACAGAACTGAAGCACTTCTAATGACTTCCTCCTCTTCACACCCTGGCAATTTTCCACCCTGACGAGATGTATGTGTATGGGGGAGGGTCCTGATGGACTATTACAGATTGCAGCACAGACAGCTATTACAGCTGAAAATGCTGCCACAACAGCAGTGGAGCTGGATACTAATGCAATTAGAAGTCAGCATATGCTGGTTACAGTTTACAGTTCCTTGTGTAAAGGCTGAGCTTTTAACAGCAATATTAGTAGGGAGCTCCAAAGGCTTCACCTGGGCTTCAATAACTGTGCTGCTTTGAAAAGGTTGCCCAAGCATAGATCGCTATGATAAATCAGGATAAAATACTAAAAAGCCTTTCTCAAAACTTTCCTAAAGGTGGCTGAGAGTCCCATCACCTGAAAGGTCTCAAAAGACCTGCAGTCCTGCTCACTGGGAACAGTTTTGGTTCCAAGGGCCTTCTGAGCATTAAGCACCTGAAAAAATACAGTCTCTAGTTGCAGAAAAGAGACTTTATTATTCACTAAGGCATCCTTCAACATAGGGAACGTGATTCACCACCCCCAAAGAAATTACATCCAGGCAGTCGGAAATGGTGCTCACACCAAGCAGCAGGTTCCACGAGACCACCTGCTAATCTCAACAGCAAGCCTGGCTTCAGAAGCTGACAAAATCACAGCACCCACAACTTTGAACCTTTGGGGTCATATTTATTTTCCCAATCACTAGCATTAAACAGCATCACCTAAGACTTAGCACTGCGTCCTGGGGTCTGTGTTCATCTGTCCTGCAGGTGGGGAGCAACCCAGCACATGAGACACCTACCACAGCTCTGTCCTCTGAGATTTCCTCCTCTCTCTGTTTTTCTCACTCTCCCACAAACTGCTGACGGGTAACGACTTGGACATGGAATACATGTTGTAAATCACAGTCTTTTCATCCACATTTGTCATTTGAACATGAAGTGTACGTGCTGTACTCTTTCAGATTGGAAGGGGTTGGTGTACACAACACTGGGTCGAAAGAAAGAGACAAACTGTTATGTAGTCAGTGTTGCACTGGATAAACTGCTCGAATTATCAACGTGGCTGAGCAGAGCAGTTCCCTGGAAGTACTGATGCCCATGCAAAGTGTTGACTGTTCCATAGAAGCACAGAAATGTTGGTTGGAGGGACCTCAAGATGTAGTCCGGTCCAAACTCCTCATTGAGCTAGTCAGAAAATGGCTGATTTGGGAAGTTTGGAACTAAAAAAGAGCAACGTCTTTCCAAAAATGCTGTCACGGATCTGTTACTTTATTTACTGTAATTTAATTAAGCTGATCATTTGATTAATTTGATGATCTGATGCAGAATAAGATGCACTGGAATGAATCACCCAGGGCTGTGGAAGGAGTTCCCCACCACTGCCAACTCAAAAATCAATACAAAACAATTGCTGAAAATACATGCTCCATAAGCCTTCACTTGAGGAAGCGTCCTGGCCTGCTCTGTGCAGTAAGACAAGCCAGATGACATTCCTTCTTGGCCTAACTAGCAGTGACTACAAGCCCCTTTTCCAGCCATCTTTCTAGCTTCACTACCTCGTTCTGTTCATAATAGCACATTAAATGGGCACTGGTGAGGCTTGATGGTTCTCTGCCCTGCTATTAATATTGATATCCCATGTTCAGTCAAGAAGAAAGCAATCTTGCAAACTATATCCAGGGTCCTAATGCTATCCTATTGCTTTAGAAGAGGAACATGGCTAGGTTTGGAAATGAACTGATTTCTGTGCAGGAACTGTCATGCCATGAGCAAGGTGGGTCCCCAGACTTCAGGGACTGGGAATGTAGAGCTTGTCCACAAGAACAAGAAAATCTCACTGAGGAAAAAACAGTGAGATATGAGAGGAAAACACACTGATACACAACTCAATGTGCCCCTACTTCTGCAGCCAGCCTCCTCCTGCCCTTCCCTCGCACAGCATCTTTCCACGGAGTTGCCCCACAACCTCAAGCCTGCCTGTTCCCCATCCAGAGACAGTGCTTCATCTCACCCAGTGTCTGGGCACACTCTCCTATTGCTTGTCCCGGATCTTGCTAATGTGTTTGCCTTCCCCTCCTACCACTGGCTGCCGGGAGGTGGTGGGGAAGATGTGTGTCCTAATTGTAAGCACATGCTGGCCAGCCCTGCTCACAGCCTGACGGTCAGAGCTGTCTCAGGAAATGTAAGTGAGCTCTGACGCGTGTCTGTGCCATGTTCATTTTCCTGTTGTGCTGCTGATTGGTGTGTTCAGCCCAAAGTAAACAATACCTATGCCATGCGCTACAGAGTGCTTTCCTGCTTGCAAGTGCCAGGTGCTGGCAGGCGCAGTGTGCAGGAAGGCTGCAGAGCCTCAGCAGACTGGCAGGTCCCAGCCTGCAAACACCGCTTGCAGTGAGCAGCAGAATCCTCAGGAGGGAGAGCAAACCACTTTCTCACTCTTTTTTCACTTTTTCCCAATTGTTTGCTGCCTGGGTTCCCATCACTGCCACTTTCGGCTCTCATGTTCACCATCTCTCCAGGGCCTTCCCTGGGTTTGGATTCCTTCTGAATCCTGACAAGCTGGGACGAACATTCCCACCATCCCATGCTGGCCACAGCCTCCCACATTCAGTGTCACCCAGGGTTTCTTTTTCTTCCTTTCATTGGCTGCTCCCTACCAATGGGGACAGTATGCATCACCTCCACACACGGACCACAACACTGGGCTGTGCTCTGAAACAGTCACACATGGTGCCCTGCCAGGTTGTGCCAGGTTGAGACAGGGTAGCAAAACTCCCTTGGCTTGAAAATGGGCCTGTGGCAACTGGATGGACACACAGTGGGAAACTCTGGAGGGGAAAAAGAAAGACAAAAGAGTGTACTGGAATGGACACCTGAGAGAAAGGAGGCAGCAGGAGAGAGGATCCAGGCACTCCTCTCCAAGGCACAAAATTGGCATGAGATGGTGCCACTGTGCAGCAGCAGGATCCGGTGGCACTCACAGAACAGAAGTGGAGCTGAGAAGAGTCTCTGATTGTGGATGACGCATCCAGAGAATGCAGGGTGCAAGACCCAACGCTGTTTATGAGCAGCAGCTCCTTCTTTTGCCTCCCTACACCAAGCAACACCTCATGCCTGTCAGCACCCTGATGGAGATCTCTGTGATGTTCAGGGCAGTGCCTGCAGCCCCTGCCTGCAGTGAGGGTCCGCAGTGCCGCTGCCTGGGGCACCCATGATGTCCCACGAGGGCCTCTGTCGGTGGCGGGCCTGCGGCTACCAGCCCACCAGGCCCGGGGCTCAGCTGTGCTGATGGGAATCTCACAGAGCTGCCAGTTGCATTCCGGCTCATTATGTTTTAATTTAGTCAATCCATAGGCTGCCTATTGTGAGGATATCAGCGCTGAGGAGTAAAATCCAAATCCAGAACATTGCAAAAGAACCAAACTGCCAAAATGCAGAGACAGGGAGACAAAGTAAATCTGTCACGAGGCAGTCCTGACAGACCTCCCACCCCGAGAGGAGCCAGTTCCCAATTAGCACAAAGAACTTGGGCAAAGAGGAGGAACAGATTCAAAAACAAATGAAAGGGACCAAAAATGGTCAAGAGAAGGCCAGTGGAAACACTCAGGTCAGTGCTGTGCCACGTCGCATGGAGGGGGTCTGCCTGGCACCGACCTACGCTGGCTGGCCACGGCACACGGGGATGCTGCACTGGGCCACAAGCCAGGGCGAGGGGAGCAGGCAGGGTGCTGGGCACTAGGGGTGGCAATGAAAGCTTGTAGAGGCGAGCCCAGGGACCTGCATGCTTATGGGAGAGGTGTGAGGTTGGGAGGGATGAGCAGGCAGGGCACAGCAAGGAGCCAGAGCCCCTCCTAGGGCAGCACTGCTGTCCCTGTACCCACTCCAAGCTGCATTTTGCCTCCATGGGGCTCAGAATTCGCAGCCAGCAAACAGCAATCCATCAGTTGGCAGAGAAATCTCCGCCTTGGAGCTGGTGCAGTGGCTGCGGTGTCACTGAGTCTCCGGTCCACCTGTCACGTATGAGCTGGGTGCAGGGCAGGTACTGGGATGCTCCCTTTGCCTCTGGGCTCATGACAGTGCTAACAGAGGAAGGAGGGAGAGCTGGTTAGTGGGGGGGGAAGTCAAGCGAGGAAGAGTTCTGTTGGAGGTATAAATCCATCGGGCTGTGTGACTGTAACACTGTATTCCAGCTAAGCATCTGCCTGCAGAGCTGGAGGCCAAAGGGATGCTGGGTCTGACCTCCTGCATAGCGCGATCCTCCCGCCAGGCCGGTGCTGGGGCAGCACATTAAGAGCCATTTCCCGTACGAGGGCTCCTCAGCCCCACGCCCGATTGCATCCAGCACTGCAGCTCGCACTGATCTTCCCGTGATAAAATAGTTTCCTACTCGCTTTGAAGCCTTTGGGCTCGAAGTCCAGCCTGTGTTTGCTGGCTGCTTTGGTCGGGCTGTTTGGGATGCTGTCTGGGGAAGAAGCAGACACCTCCCTGCTGTGGGCCCTGGTGGGTGGTAAGGGGTGGGTTTCAACTCCTTGGAGAGGATCAACACTGAGCCCGGCCCTGACTCCTGGCTCGTTAGTTAGGTTTGCTCAAACACTAAATCAGTCCCCTGGGTTCAGGCACATTGGAAAGGCCAGATGAGAAGAACTGAGGAAGATGGGGTCACCAGCTGCCATCAGATAAGCCACACAACCGCACAATCCGCCCCCTCCCCACCTGCCCCTGCCCTGCCCTGTCTGTCTGTCTGTCTGTCTCATGGCAGGCAGATTCCTCCCCTTGCTCCCATGGCCCTCCTTCCCCAACCGCCCTTTGGCTTTCCTCAGCTCCCTGCAGTCCTCTCTGTTCTTGACTAACCTAAACAACTCTATGGCCTCTATGAATTTTTTCCCTTTACTGCTCATCCTGGTTTCCAGAGCATTGCAGACTATGCAGATCATAACAGCTATATTTAAGGTTGCCTGACAGTTTCCATGATATGACCCATTGTTCGGTTGCTTGCAGCACTGCTAAACTTTAACCCTTTTGGCTGAAAAATTAGGGATAGTTTCAGCAAAGAACAAGTTCAGTCCTTCAGAAGAGCCAAGTTAGGGGAAAACACCTGGTTTGCTCCAACTGTCAGCCAGATTTGCTAGGCAGCCTGTCCTTTAGAGATCTGGTAGATGACATGGGGAGGACACCTGGCCTCAGAGCTCTTGCAACTACTTGTGACGGACAGGCCCACCCAAATACCCAGAGACCTGAAAATCCTATTTGCTCCAGTCACTGTGAGACAGAGCCTGGAGGAGCTGGCAGCTGGGAGCAGCCCTGGCCTCGCACTGCCCACCTCTGAGCCCCTGCAGGGTGATGCCAGGCATAGGGAGCCTCCAAGTTCCTTTGCTGTCAGCAAGCTGCTGAGAAGCCAGCAGAAAGCTTTGCTGGTTGGTCTGTGGCGTGAGTGACTGCCCAGTGCTTTGCCTCTGTTGAGTTTGGGTGGTAGAAGGGAATGAACACGATAGTGACCTTTGAGGCATATCTATAAGGACAGATCTGCTGGGTTTGCTGTCTGTTTTTAAACTGAAATCATATTTTATTGATAAAGTTTTCCACTTTTTTGTATTTTGCAGCCTTTACATAACTGTATGTTTAATATAACCACAGCCTGACAAAAACAAAACAAAATGAAACAAAACCAACCAACCAAAACAAACAAACAAACAAAAAAAAACCAAACCAAAAAAGATCAAATTAATAATAAAAAAAAGTATGTTCATATGACAGAACCTATTCCACAAAGCATTCACATTGGGACCAACAAAAGCTGCAGAGGCAGAATCAAATGTCATTCTCTATGCTGCACCTTTCCATCATTTTACTTTGTTTTTGTACACAGTTCATATCAATGTCTGACAGCACTGTAGCTGGCAGGGAACCTACAGCCCTGCTCTTGTGTAGGACTTGGGAAATCCCATGCAAGCTTTGTCAGCTTGCTTTCTTGATCATTATGGAACCTGTAAAAAAACCCATGCAAGCACAAAATCTGGTCCCACATGGGGCCCTGAAGCAGGTGACAATGCCAGTTATGCACTGTTCATCACACCACAGCTGAAAAAATCAAACCTATGGCCTGAGATGTTAAAGCAAGGACTTGGAACAAACACAGCTGCAAGTGAAGGGTCCTGCATGAGCTGCGTGCTTATCCCATGTGCTACAGAAACTGCCTGGGCTGTCAAGGGGACGCTTTGTCTAACAAGCAGTCAGAAAACAAGAGTAATTGGCAGCCAAAATTTAACACCACTGATTTTTTCAGCTTCCATTCAAGTCTTTTCCACAGCCAAGAGTACACTCATGTCAAATACAGGCAGGAGTGAAGGAGTGAAGAAAGGGATGAAAACTCTTGTGTTCCTCCAGGTTGTCCTTTAAGTCAGCGGATGGCTCTCCCACACCACTCATCCCCTTACTGAAGGTGCCACGTTGCACAGCCAACCCTCCCTCGTGAGCTGCTGTCACCCAGATCTCCCTTATAAATCCTTGGAAAACAAAGAACATGCTCGTGCTCTTCCTGTCCTCTTAAAAACAATATTACACAACCCACTTCTAAAGAATGATGGTCTTTCTTATAGCCATTCTGAAACTTGAATATTTTATAATGGATAAAACGATCACAGCGAATTCCAAGGACAGCCAAGGAGCTCAAAGTGATCCGATCATATTTCCAGCCATGAGACCTTTGGAAAGAGCCCCAGAAAGAGGGGGAAACACATTAATTTTACGTTTTAATATTCAACAAACAGAGCAGGCTCTGCAGAGCGGCAGTGTCCAGTTGAAAGTGTCGAGAGGTTTATTTTTGTTCAAACCTGCAACGGGGCTGAGTTTGGGACTCTCTGTTTAGCTTTTCAGCCTGTAGTTACATTGTGTAAACAGTTTATTTAACATCATTTTTGGCACTTCTTCAGTAAACCCACCATAATAATCCTACTGGCAGACCAAACAGATCGCAGATTAGCAGACAAAGCTGCTGTAAAACACCAAATTACCCATCCCTGCTTTCCTGTTTTCGGGAGATGTGAAGCCCCGTACTTAGCCGTGTTTACGCCTCGCTTCATGGCTGAACCCCCAGGTCATGGAGCTGCTCCCATTAATGCTTGGATCCACCCCCAGCTCCGTCACAGAGGGGCAGGGGAGTGGGGGGAAGATTTTTTGACCCTTTTAGGAGCTCATAAATGCGCTGGGGTGCTGGCTGTTGCTTAACAGGGTAGATATGCTGGCTTGATCCAGATTGGAAAAGACTCTGGACTAATGCTAAAGTCACCTATTGCTTACATTTCATTTTAATGCGCTTGAGTTCAATAAAAGTTTATCATCTCCATTAAAACGGTGCCTATTGGAACTGATTTAATCTCGTTAGCGCAGAAAACCACATGAAAGGAATCAAGTTCATGGACAAGATTGAGCACAGATACTTTTGGAGCATAAATTACATAAAAGCAACGGATAATCAGCGAGAGCCACAGTGCCTGTCACCTGCATTATTCACATATTTATGCCACTTTGCTAGGGAAGGTGCTGGGCAGGAGCCATATCGCAGCGGGACTGAGCGCCTGCCAAGCACAGGAGTAATCGGCTGCTTAATGTCACAGCATCAACACTCTCCTAAAGAGTCCATGAATTGTGTTACATTTGAACAAACAAATGTCATGTGTAGGGGTGCTGGTCAAATGTCTACTGGCAACAGGACAGTGCGCTCGTAAATCTTGCCTACGTATCACCCTGCTTTCAGCGTGGGGATGCTCTGGTTTTTGCAGGGGAAATGCCAGCTCCACCTGGCTGCTCTGGGACTCAGCTGAGCAGGAGGGATGCTGCTACAGGGCAGGGAGTTGCTCAGGGATGCCTTGGGGCTGCAGCCCCAGCTTGGCCTCCTGGCAAAGGAGGCGGTGGAAATGGGCATTCCTGCAATTCCACATTCTCCTTTCAGTAACTCCATCAGACAGACCATCTTTCTGCCATGATGATGGGGCAGAAGGAGAGAGAAACAATAAAGGGCAGAAAATCATCTGGAAGAGATGCAACACTTCCCTTTTCCAAGGGAGCATCTTGCTGCAAACAGCCACCCCATCTGATCCCATCTGATCCCATCCCATCCCATCCCATCCCATCCCATCCCATCCCATCCCATCTTTCCCATCTCACCCATACTGCCATGGCAACGCAGTCATGCAGACCCCAGCCCCACAGGATAGATTGTTGTGCTGCTGTTACTGCCTGCAGGGCTGTGGTTTGCTGACAAGGGCTCTCTGGAGAACAGGAAATCTCCTGGTGTCTGGCCAACATCAACACCATGCACCTCTGTCTTCCAGTTCCCCATTGTGCAGGCAGAGAGAAGCACTGAAGAGTTTATCTGTGCTTCAGCATCTCACTCATGGACACAAGTCCCAAATGCCCAATGAGATAAACCACATCCTTAGCATCTTGAATGAAGGCACGGCTCTCTGTGCTCCCAAATCCCCCTTGCACATGGATGGGATGTGCCCACAGCTATGCAGATGTCTGAATCCTGACCTTATCATTGCTGCTGGCAGTGCTCACTTAAGTCCCAAAGACCAACGTATCCTCTCTCTTGTTACAGCCAGTGCTGAGGCTGTGCTGCCCCAAAGTGAAGGGGCAGGAGGGTTCTTGAGCTCTTTTCATGGCCAATGGGCACCAGCACATAGGGATCTCCAGGCCTCATTACCTGGAAGCACAGAGGTGACCCGGAAAGGACTCAAGTCCTGGCATCTTGAATGCACAAGTACGTGTATATACATATACATGTAAAGATGGACACTAAAGAGGTAGACTCAACCAGGAGGCCTATAGTTCACCAGTAACCACTGGTAACACCACCATCTCATTCTGAGCATAGCACAGGGTGCCAAGCCCCATATCCACCTTTCAGCAGGAGGTGAATATTCCCTGAGGTGAACACATGGCTCTGGCATAGACAAAACATTGAGTCAGCGTGGAGGAAGGTGACACAGGGCAGACTCCATCCTCCACCCAAAACAGTTGTTAAGGCAAAGAGATGGAGGAGTGGGTAAGAATTTGGTCTGACTTAAATAAGTATTTAAAGCTTAAGTGATGGATAAGAGGGAGCACGGTATCACTTGGCACATATCTGAAAGATGCAGATGAGGGAGACTATTTTATGTCACATCTGGAGCATGAGTGGGAATGTATATAACCTACTTCTGTAGAAAAACTGGAAAGAAAACTTTCCAAGAACATCAAGTACTGGAAAATTCACAGCCTATGGGAAAGCCTTGGAAGTGGTCTGTCTGTCAGGAGCATGTCCTGGCTCAGCAGGACTCCACCTGGTTTGGGTGTCTGCATGTCTTGGTGAGGACCTTGGCCTTTGCTACATGCTCCTTGTTTGGAAAAACTTGTGGCTTCAGCAAGCTGAGCTGACGGGAGTGTGATGGAGTACCCTGCAGACTTGGAGAGTAGGAGACATTTCCTTGAATACTGCCTGGAGAGAGACAGAGTTTAGCTTCCTGAGCCCAGAAGGAATCTGTGGGGACAAGATTCCACTGGCAGGACAAGAGTGGGTCGAGCTCCTGGCTCTACACTCACCACAGATACATTTGCAGTGGAGGTCACGGGTTTCTAACCACCACTCCCAGCTAGCTTATGGAAACAGCAAGAGCAAATACATGGACAGCTGAAGCTGTTGACTGGAGCCTCCAAAACCTCTGCTCATGCAGGAGGCTCAGCTCAGCTCTTCTGCTCTATGACCATGGACAAGCATTTGTACAGAGGACATGAGATGATTCTCATCTGACTGGCCACCATGTCTAAGTGTGCCCATAGTCCTGCCAGCTTGCAAGGAAAATGATTCATTAGTGTGTGAGCATCCTTCCTGGTTACCATTCACCCACCATGCCATATACTGGTGGTACCAATGTACGAAAACCCCACACCTCAGTGCAAATTACAAGTGGCCACTGATGTGGACCACAGTGAACCACAGCCAGTTGGATGCTGCTTTGCCCAAAGGCATCACAGATGTAGAGCTTGTGATGTCCCCAGAAAAGCCTTGTGACACAGGCCCCGAGGTGCCATCCCACCAGGAGAGACCTACTTGCACCACTTCTGAAGAGAGCAAAAAATTGCAGGTCATTTGGTCACTGTAGTGATTCTATCCTCAGAAAGCTGTACACAAACAAGCCCGTTCTCATAAGTATCTCCCATGTTCAGAGAGGTCTGAAACAGGATTTACCAATTATTAAAAATCTCTCTGAACGCAGGAAAATTCAAAGAGGGTTTGAGCAAGATTTTCCCCTTTTCAGGTGACTGCCTGCGTACACCACTTCAGAGAGAATGAGTGAGCATGAAATTCAATTATACAGGCACCCACTCAAACATCTGAACCAGAACTGCTTCCCTTAATCTTTACATTGAGGAAGGGGTAAAACCACGAAGCCACTTTTAGCGTGACAGCTCTTTGTTTCATCTGCAGTCCTGTAAGATACACAGCTCACTTAACTGAAGAGCAGGGATTTTGAGCTGTGTGCTGCTAATGCTTTCTGTAAGCAACACAACTAACAGCACTGCCCATCACCGTCAGCCCCCGCAGAGGAAGGCAATGGGAAGCAGCCATTGCTCAAGGGCTGGCCAAGGGAGGAGGCTGATGAACGAGGCAGACACCGGGCAATGGGTGACTGGAGAACAGCTCTCACAGCCCTGTGCAGCCCTAGGGATGGACATAAGGTGAGCAGCTCGTTTGTGAGGCTGATGAGCCACGTGTGCATCCAGAGGACAATTTGCCTTCCATCTTGTCTCCCAAACAAGCGTCTTGCAATTCATCTGATTTTAAGACTTGTTGCTTTCCTCTGAGCTAAAATTTCAGTTGAACAGCAGAACAGTATTGCTGTGTCACCCCATCCATATCATGGCATCATCATTCTGCCAAAGTGTTGTGGTGCTGCAGTATTTAAGACAGTGAAATGGGACTTTCTGGCACTGCCAGCGATGTAAGGTGGCCTGATGTGCTGGAGACTTACACTGTGTTTCTCAATTTCTGCAAGTATAAATGTAAAGTTTTCTGCTGAGCTATGATGGAGGTTAAGAAGCCACGAAGGATAGCAGATGTGTTTGAAGTTGCTCAAAATGGGTTTCCTGACAGGATTTAACAGGTCACAGCACCTGCAGCAGTGAAGCACTCTTGAAACAGCCTGTTGTCTCAGCAGAGCATTGCCGTGATTAAATAATACTCGGATCTACCTCTGAATGCAAGTCACTGGTCTTTGGCACCACACGGCATAGGGACTGATGGCCAGCTGTCCCATGATGTCCTCATCTCAACTGAATCTATCTGGGTAACTCCACATCAGCCGGAGGCACTAAAACCAGAGTAAAATGAGATTTTGGAGCTGAGTCCCCTTTGTCAGTGTCTTCCAACCAGAGAAGTTTTGGTTTGGAAATCTTTTGCTCTTTGTAATGCCCTGAAGCCTCTTTGATGCCAAGTTGCATCTGTTTCCTGCTGAAGGCACTGCTAGAACACCATTCAGATCTGTCTCCATGAGTCAGTGCAGACACTCTGCAGCCCTCCTCGCTGCTGGGCGCAACACCAGCCCTGCCTGGATGCTCCAGGGTGGCAGTGTCTTAGAGTAGCAACCTGGCTGTCTTTCACATAAGACCATGTCTCAACAGAGATTTAGCAAACATCATAACTCTTCCTGCTGCAATCTGGTGAGCAGGCTGCAGCTAAAGCACTGGGAAAAGGGAGCAAAATGAGGGACCAGAGATAGGTTCTGAAGTGGAGGAGAGGTCTCAAGAGGGGAACACTTCTCCAGTGCTGCTCCGATGCTCCCTCCCAATGGCGTCTAGCCTGTGCTCATCGCACACCACGAGGAGCTCGGCTGGCTCACTGAAGGTCTTCTTTCTAATTAGCAGTGCTGTAATGGCTAATTAAAGCCTCGAAAGGTGGAAAACCCCATATTTGCTAGCTGCTGGCTGAAGACTGCTAACCCTACGCCATGTGGCTGAGTCCCACGCATCAGACTGAGCCCATGAGATCAAGATACCATCAAATCTGGTTTCTGAAGGGCAGAAGTACACTACAGCCAAGTCTTTCTGCAGAGAACTGGCTGTCCCTGGGAGCAGACAGTCCCACTGACCTGACTTCAAGCCCAAGAACCTTTTGGTGAGGGCCCAGTATGCGGAGAAGAAATATCTCCAAGACAGATGCTTTTAAGATGTTTTCCCAACCCAAGAGCATTAAGTATTTGGAGCTGGGACTGCAGAGGCAGAGGAATTCAGTTGCTCCAGCTTTCTGAACAAGCTTTGTAGCACCAGAATTTTTTAGAAAGGGCAGTAAATGTGTTTCCTCTGTTTGCATTAAACACTGCGCAGATTGCTGTCACAGGGAATGAAAACAGGAGTTGGGTCAGTAAATGATAATGAGTCTCCATGTGCCTTTCAGGGGGTCAATGCCAGATCACAGAGCCCAGGCCCGTGCCAGGAATCCGGGGGAGGTTTCCTGGAAGAGCTCGGAGCAGGAGCAACCTCGACGCCGGCCCTGGCTCCTCCAGTGAGTCCCAACCGGGGGAGCTGCTGATCATCTGCAGATGCTCTGCGGGCACCGGAGCAGCCAGCACACAGGGCTGAGTCTTGGGGCTGGGCAGATACTTTGCTTCTTGCTGCAGAGTACTGTTTTTGCAAAGCCGAAATTTTAATTAAAAACAACAACAACAAAAAAATTGTGTCCTTTTCCCCTTGAACTTTTGGGAGGATTCCCATGGAAGAACACCAGGAGAATCCCCCAGAAGTAAACATTTCTCAGTTATTAAACTCAAGTAAATAAACAACCCAACCCCTGTCGTACTCCCATGTAAACAGGAACACTTTATTAAAAAGAAAAATGCTCTGTTTCTGTGAAAGGAAAAGCTAATCCCACACCACCTCTCTGCAGCCCCAAAGGCACCCGGCCTTGGCTGGATGTGCCTCCTTGCTACAGCACTGCCACCACATCACCCGTGGGACTCAGAGGTGTCAGCATCATCCCCGAACACAGGTTTTGTGGACCTTGGCTTGAGCTTCTGCAACTGTGCCCCGAGCACTGGCTGGCCCAGCCCCAGCAGCTGGCACCACCAGGCCCTGCTCTGCAAGGAGAAATGTTCCTGTGGGAGAAGCATCCCACAGCCTGGGGTGCCACTGGCACTCATCACTGTTCCCTGCTGCTCGCCACGTGCCCCCGCTGTGCTGGCAGCATCTCCCCCTGTTGCCCCTGCTGTGTGCATGGGCCCTGACTCATCTCTCATGCACGTGGAGGGCTTGTGTCCCCGCAGCTTGGGGTCAGGCACTGCTCATCCCCTGGTGAGAGGAGGAGATCAGCGGCCATGGCTTAGGCAGCGGAGCCAACATTCTTCTGGGTGACTGGCAGTGCTCAAGCATTTGGGGATTCAGAATAAAGAGTGATCTTACCTAAAGTCCATGCAAGACTGCTAAGCAAAGAGGGCTCAACAGCCTTTTTCTGTGCACAAACCTCCTCCTGCAGGAGAATTGCAATTTCCAACAGCAAAGTGAGGTAGCACCATGCACAGAAGCGATTTTCACAGAATCAAAATGGTTTGAGTTGGAAGGGACCCTTAAGGTCATCTAGTGCAACACCCCTGCAATGAGCAGAGACACACGCAGCTCCATCAGGTGCTCAGAGCCTGGCCCAGCCTGACCTTGAATGTCTTCAAAGATGTGGCATCCACCACATCTCTGGGCAACGTGTGCCAGTGCCTCACCACCCTTATCATGAAAAAACCTTCTTCCTTATATCCAATCTAAATCTCCTCTCTTTTCATTTGAAACCATTTCCCCGTGTCCAATCACAACATAAAATGACATATTGTCCATCTTCTCTCATCAAGGTTGTTGAAATCCCGTAGTACCCAAGGCTCTTTCAACATATGTTAAGCCACTCAGGCAGCCTGGGAGCACTGACCTCTTCCACCACCCCTTTCTTGCCCCTGGTGAGGACACAAGAGCTGCACGTGTACTGCAGAGAAATTCTGGTCAGGCTTGTTGCTCACTTTGGTGTTTAACATTCCCACTGATTATCCAGTGCTGCCTCAGAAAAATGTACTTGGAAGCAGTGCGGTATTGTGTCTGGGGGGAGCGGTGGCTGCCTCCAGGGAGCTCTCCTTCTGCAGACCTTCCTTGCCAAGTCCCACTTCTGAGCATGCCTCTCCCTCCAGCCCCCAAAGCCATGGAGGCCCCAGCTCCCCAGGATGCAAAGACAGGAATATCTCCAACCTCCCGGTCCTCACAGGGCTTTACAGGGCAGAGGACCATCTCACTCCCACCATGCAATCTGCATGGGCCTTGACCAGCCAACCTGGGAGTTTGGAGGCCATTCTTTGGGAGTTGGCTGCATTTCGACTGCAAATTTTTGTCATCTCAAAGCCATGATTCAGAAGCCAGATAGCCATCACTGCTTTCCAAAGCCCTGGGCTTTGCTCCAGCCTGTGGGCACTGGCCCAGATGGGGAAGGACATGCACAAGTCAGCTTGCCTGCTATGATCATGGGTCAGATCTTCAAAATCAACAAAGCATGGTGCCTGAAGGGTCAACAGTTCCATGGCGAGAAGATGACTCCAGCAACAGCCTCCTCATTAGCAGCACCACTGCTGTTCTGGATCTCCACCACTGCATTCACCACCCTGGCCTAGCTCTTAAAAGAAGCTTTGCAATTACAACAATTAGAATTTCATAATCACTGAGGTTGAAAAAGGTGTCTATGGTCATCTAGTCCAACTGTCCTCCCACAACCAACACTTCCCAATAAACCATGTTCCTCAGTATAACATCTTAATGTTTCTAGAACAACTCTAAGGACCTTGACTCCACCACCTCCCTGAGCAGCCCGTTCCAAGAGGCTGGATCACTGCACTGAGGCCAATGGGATGAAGTTCAACAAGACCAAGTGCCAAGGTCCTGCCCTTTTGGCACAACAACCCTAGATAACACTACAGACTTGGGCCAGATCAGCTGGAAGACTGTGTGGAAGAAAAGGAGCTGGGGGTGTCGGCTGATGCTCAACTGAACGTGAGCCAGTAGTGTGCCCAGGTAGTCCAGAAGCCCAATGGCATTCTGACTTGTCTCAGCAATAGAGCAGCCAGCAGAGCAGGAGGTGATCATCCTCTGTACTCAGCACTGGTGAGGCTGCACCTGGAGTGCTGTGTTCAGTTCTGAGCCCCTCACTGCAAGAAAGACATGGAGGCTCTGAAGCGTGTCCAGAGAAGGGCAATGGAGCTGGAGCACAAGTCTGATGGGCAGGGGCTGAGGGAACTGGGATGGGTCAGTCTGGAGAAGAGGAGACTCAGGGGAGAACTCATGGCTCTCTACAGCTTCCTGACAGGAGGTAGTGGTGAGGTGCGGGTCAGCTTCTGCCCCCAGATAACGGTGACAGGACAGGAAGTGATGGCCTCAAGTTCTGCCAGGGGATGTTCAGGTTAGATATTAGGAAAAACTCCCTCTTCATTTAATACACTTCTCTCTCTTTCTCCTCCTACTCATGGAAGATGGAAAAAGCTACTATGCCCTCTTCTTATTTTCATCCTGGAATTCATAAGTCTTACGAAAAACCATGGAAAACAGGCTCTGTGATTAACACAGACAGGTAACGCTGATGGATTCTCTGCTGTGAACCTCTTGTGGCTTAACCTTTGCCAAGCCCCAGCTCTGACTGCCAGGATGTCTGCTTCCAGGCAAAGGCTTTGCAAGCGCTCAGCTTAAACAGGTCGGCTATTCCTCACGACAGGATTTGGGAAAAATGTTGTTTTTCTCCATGATAAAAAGCTCCTCAAAGCCACTATGCAGAAGATGGAACCCTTTGGCTTCAGTGCGAGGGCTCACAACCAGGTATCTCTGGGAAAATTCGGCTCCATTTGATCAAATGATAGATCCTCAAAATTCAGAGTTTACACATCATGTCCTGTGGAAAAATAACATCTGCTCATGTAATCCCACTTTCTATGGGAATGCAGGGAAATGAAATTGCCCAGGCAATCAGGAAAGTTTGAGAATTTATTCATGAAATTTGAGAAAAATATTTTGGCACTGGAAAACACAGATTTGTCAAAATTTAAACCTACACGAACCTCCCAGCTTTTTTATTTTGCCTGTTAAAAATGTGAAAGGTATAAATTTGAAGATTTTGAAAGGACATTGGTATATACATCTGTGCCAAACCTGTCCAGGTTTTCCTCCCACAGTGACACATTGTTTAAAGATCCAGGTTGCTGCATTTTATTTATGTATTTTATTTATTTTTAAATGAAAAAGAAGCCAAAGCTCAAGCAAAACATCTTAGATTTTCTGAAACGCCTTTTTTCTGTTCTGACATGAGCATCATGAAAGTGCCCAGAGGTGGGGAGAGAGGGGAGAAAAACTCTATGCCGGCTTTTTAATTGGAGCAAAAAAGAATTGTTCTAAATGTCACAAGAAGACTTCTGCTGGGCAGCCCCCCGGGCTCCTCACCCCCCTGCAGCCCTGGAGGTGCTTTGCAGCTCTCAGCTCTTTGATGAGAGCATTCATCTCTGTGTCCGTGGTGGCTCAAATCACACCCTACATCCCTCAGCTCCCCATGCACGGGTTTGCGTGGGTCATGCTGTGAGCACACGGCAGGTGCTGAGTATGTCCCTGCCTCGCTCCTACCCAAAGAGACAAGGTCCTCTGGGGCTGTGCTGCTCTGGCTGTGTTGCACATGTCCTGCGACAGCCCTGAGCCAGATCTGCCTGCACTTGGGCTGTGCTTGCTCAGATGTACGGGAACAATGCAGGAGTCATGAGGAAACCTGGCTGAGCAGCCAAGTGCAATAGGATGTGCTGAGGTTTGGGAGCACACCCTCTCATATATGGTTTTACTGTTCTTTGGAGTGTTGTTGGGACACATTTCAGCACTCATCATTTCCTCTGTCATGACAAATAGGTGCTGAACATACAAAGGAAGGCTAGGATAGAGTCCTGAGCCACTGGGACATGTGCGCATGTATGAGAGAAGATGTGTATGAGCCCGGTATGGGGCTGGGTGCTGGCCCCAGCTCTTCTCTCAGCCCAGTCCCTGCTCTTTTCCTGCTCTCCTTCATTTCCTGAGCCTCCAGTCCTTCTGCACACAGGAGAAGCACCCTCAGTCACCACCACTCTGTGCCCTGCTCAGGCTCAGCAGACCTGGGGGATCCGTGGCTGCAGGCAGTCTGGAGCAGGTCCTTGGGATGCCACTGCCACTGCTGAGGCTGCTGTGCTCTCACCTCAGGGCTGTGGGGTGGGCTGGAGGAGCTGGCTGCTGTCCTCTGCCATGTACCAGCAGGAATTTCCAAACAAACCCAGTAAACCCAGGGGCCAGAAGGGGGTCCTGGCCTGCTTACAGATCATCACTGTGGCCCCAATAGCTCTCATAAGGCAGAGGGAGTGGCTGGCACTTCTCCTGTTCTGAGTCCCCAGTGACTCCAGGTGGATCATCAGCCTCAGAAACCAGATGGGCATCACCATATCCCTGCCTGGACACCAGCTCTAAGGAACATATCTGCTGAGGGCAGGGACATGCTAGGAGGCGAAGCATGGGCTGGCCATAGGGCCTGCTGCCTGAAACTGGAGGATGCCTTAGCTCTCCATGGATGTTGAAAAAGGACTAGTGCCCGTAAGTCCAGTTCTGTGAACCACAAGCAACCCCTCCAAGCGGCCTATGCTGCCCTGGAACTCCTTTCACCTGAGCAGCCCCAAGGAAGGTGGTGGCTGGTTGCATGGGCATCACGTATCCCTGTCTTCCTGAGGGTGTAGAAGTGGGAGAGTGCCCCAAGCTCTGTGCACCACTGCGGGGCAGACACCATGGCACGGGATCAGGATTTCCTCCTGGACCAGGTAAGAGCTGCAGGAAGGGTATTTGGTATCTGACTACAAAAAACTGAGCTTGCTTACCCCAGCCAGGTCTGTGAGCAGGCATAAGGAAGCTGGTTCACCATAAGCCTGTCCCTGCACAACCCCAAGCGCCCATGCTCACTGCCATCCCACTTCTGCCTGGAGCATGCAGGGCTGGTGCTGGTGGAGAAACACGGGCATTCTCCAGGGAGCACATCTGACATGTGTGACCCAGAGCAGAGCACAGAGTTGCAGAGAGTTTCATCATTTGATTTCCACCATGCTCCCAGCTCTGCTTAAGCCAGTTTTTACATTAAACACACGTGAGGTGATAACTGCCAGCAGCTGTTTGTGCTTGCCACGATAATTCCCCAGCCTGCTGCTCTGAGCACGTCGCCTTTTTCCTTGCATCCCTACTGGTTTTGCTCCTCTCCCAGGCTGCTTCCCAGCTCTTCCTCCCATTTGACAGCATGTTTTTGCACTCTCTTCAGCTGCTCACATTGTCTCTATGCTACACTTCCAAGGACACTTTCTGCTCCATCCCACGCAGCCCATCGCCCATGTTACCTCAGTACCCTCCTCTCAGTACCCCAGAGCATCTCATCAGCTTCTCTAGATCCACCACGGCAGGTTCCCAGCCAAACACCAAAGGCAAGAAGCAGTAGCCATGGCATATTCATAGCTCACAACATGTCCATCTGTGCTGCTTACACAGAAAAAACAAACAAACAAAAACATAGCCTATTCTTAATCTTAATTGTTAACTGGCAGGGCTGGGATTCTCCAGGACCAATGTCTACACTCTCTCCATTCCAAAAGGGACTAGGAAAGGTGGCAGGGCTGCAGCTGGGTGCAGTCTGGGCAATGGCTATTGAGCCCCGTGCTGCTTGTCCAAGGCCGTGCCCCAAACCTGGTCCCACTGGGATGCAGCCAGCATGGCTCAGACCCAGCACCAGGAATGTACAGGAGCATCAAAGTGAAGCAAAGTCCTCCAAATGCTGTGATTCCATACCCCTGCCTGTGGGAAGCACTTATCTCACTCTGAAGGGATGAGGTATGACTTGTAGCAGCAAGAATGGTCAGCATTAGGTGGCATATGGCCCCTTAAGTCCTGATGGGGGATGACTGAACCCCCCACCAAACCACCTACCATTTAGAAGCCTGCAGATGGAAATTTCCTGCCTAAACCCCTTCGCTGCACCAGCCTGCGATGCTCCAGAGAAACAACAGCAGTAGCTCAGCACAGCCTGAACCTTCAGGAAACAGCTTTGTCCACAAGCTTAGTAGCAAACCCTGGCTGCCTTGCTCCCATCCTGGTCCAAATTCTCACAGTGTGGGTGGGTGGGAAGCTCCCTGAATTGCTTCCCCACTTGCTGAAATTCACTGCAGAAATGGGCTGAAATTCAGAGCTGATCACATTTTCCCCCGCGCCTGTCAAAGCCCAACCGGGAAGCCCAGTAACCGGCATATAAAGCTACTACTGATAGCAGCACACTTGTTCCAGACAAAAGATCAGGAGACGTATGTCATAAAAAGGCAGAGATGTCTTCCAGATGTTTTTGTGTGTTGGGTCTGCACAGATGTTTTCGATGTCTGCCCATAAATGTAAGAAATGTAAAACATTTGTGTCCCACAGATGTAGAGATTAAATTATGCAAGAGATGTGATAAATCTCTGGGTAATGCGAGAAGACCATGAACTATTCACATTCATTGTTTTTAGTAGAATCGGCCCCATTTTCCAGAATGCAGCTGCGAAGGAGATTTTTATTGTTATTAAATGTGACTAAACATGACGTAGGATGTTGAAAAGCAGCACGCACGGAGCTGTGTGAAACCATATATTGCAAACAGCCTGGCAGGGCCCTCGGCTGAGGTGGGACACGGCAGTGGGGTCAGCAGCCCCTGGCCAAGCCCGGCTCCCCTGGGTGGGCACATAGAGCATCTCCGGCCTCCACAACAGGGAGTACTGAGGGCCCAGAAACAGCACTGAAGGCGACAGGAGCAAGAAGTCTGGCAGCACACCCCGGGCAGGACAGACACTTCCCTCCAGCTCAAGCAGGTCTTTGGACTGGAGTGCTCGTCCACCTCCATAACAGCTGCAAACCTGTTGGTTCTGCTGGCACAGAGCTGAGCTGAGCCGTTCCCCAGCCCCAGCACTGTGGAGCCTCCAACTCCTGTCGCTAGGAAGACCTCAGTGTTTCCCCATGCCAGCATGCTAAATCCTTGCTTGCATCAAGGAGACATGGCATTTTCTTGGGAATCCTCCCTGCTAAGAATATCCTCTATTTACATACTCGCCAACGTGGGGGTGGATGGGAAGCAGGGCAGCGAACTGAATGTACTTGGAAGATGTCTGTGTTGGTTACTGTAGAGCTCTGCAGCTGACTGAGGCTGTTTGCAACAACCATGTGGATGATGGCATTCATGACAGCCCCCTGGGCCGGTTCTGCCGCAGCACCCATCACCCATTGGCATTTGCTGCACGGGAAGCCCTGCAGAAGGGCATGCACAGGTGTTTGTGTGTGTGAGGGCTTCCCAGTTCCCCCGTAACATCCAAAACGCCACGCCTGAGCAATGGAAGCACTGGTGCCCCTGGCAGGGGCAGACCTTGGCATGGCACAGCTCCCTGGGGAGCAACATCACTTCAGTGCCCCCTGTGCTCATTCTGATGACAATTAGGGGGCATGTCCAAGTGAGATTCATCTCATCTTTAGGCCCTGACAGGTCAGATGGATCTATCTGGGGATGAATCTCTTTCTTTCTCAACCACAGAGTAACTGAGACCTGCACCCAACTGCCCAGTGAATTACTGGTTCTGTGTTTTGGCCTCATCCATCTGTTGCTAAGGAGAGAGGATGGCTCCTGTACACCTAATGGAGAACAGGCTGGTAATTAAAGCCCTGAGCAGATCCTGTTTGCCCAGAACAAAAGGTCAGGCAAAACCTTGGCAAGATGAGGTTTTCCAGCTCCTCTGCACAGGGCTGGGGCATGGGCATGTCTACACTCCGTCAAATGAATCATGCACTGGAGAGGCTCATTTCTCTCTGATGGGGATGGCTATCTTTGGGATGTTTAAAGACCAAAGCTGAAGGAGAAGACAGAAATTAATTTCCCTCAGGCTGAGAGTCAAGAAAGCGAGGACAGCCTTCAATAGGAGAGGAACAAAGAGCCTGAAAGAGAGCATGGAACTGCTATACAGCCCTGTACCCCCAGTACCAGTGTGCTCTCTGCACTAGTGACCGGTTACGTGTGTTGGAGAGGTACATCAGACACTGTGCATCTCTGCTGCGACACTTCTCTGTGCACTTCCCAGCCTCAATCTGCTGACTGAGAGGTTATCTGAACTTTACTGTTTACCAGTTCCAGTGATTTTCCTTCCTGAATGTAATTGCTTTTTGAAGTCAGTTATGCTTTTGGCCTTACTCTATCCCCTGGTAATGAGTTTCACGATGAATTATGAGTTGTGTGAAAAAGTACTTCCTTTTGTTTGTTTTAAATCTGCTACCTGACAATTTCATGGAGGGCCTCCTCATTCCTGAGCAGAAAGAAGCAGTGACAGATTGTCCTCTAAGCACCTTCTCCAGACTGCTGTGCACCTCCCCTGTCGCCCTCCTCCCACCCAAGAGAAAAAGCCCTTGTCCCCTTCGTGGTTCCTATGGGCAGCATTGCATTCCTGTGCTCGTGCTGGCTGCCCTGAACCAAGAAATAGGGAAAGAAAGAGAAGACAGAAATAGATAAACTGGAGTTTGGAGTTGCTGTGGACTCACCACAGCAGAGCTACACCTCCTGTTTAGTTCCCACTTCCAACCTTAATCATTCCCAACATCAGATTCCCTTTCTTGCCCCTCACTGAGCTGATGTTTTCCGTGACCTAGCCCAAGAACCCCAGATTTCTTTCCCTGGTGGTAATTGCTAGCTCAGAGCCCAGTGCTCAATTAGCAGGGAGTCAAACCACTGCATATTTTTCATTCTGTTCCAGTTTGGGCTCGGATGTGACAGAAGATTTTCCAGTTCGAGTCCAGGCTAATAGCAGTTCATTAACTGTTTGCATGTCACAACAGGGTCACACGAGGTGCCCACAGCCTGGCCTCAGCCCAGGGTGGGCGCAGCCCCTACCACTCACTGTGCCCTCCTTGGCACCTCTCCGGCACAGCACAGCTTTTCTCAGGTCCCCTCCCAGCTCTGCAGGGCCGTGCCAGCACCAGCCAGCTGGGAGAGAGGAGCTGAGGGTGCCATGGGCACATGGCGAGTCACAGCCAGGAACACTTCATTTTCCTAAAGAGTCCTGTTGCTTCCATGCTCAGCCCCACTCAGCCTTTTCCTTTCAGTGTGGATGTCTGTGCTGACCTCCCTCCACACTGGAAACCAGTTATTCCCATCTTTTTTCCCATCTTTGAACTCGACAGACATTGAAGAGGGCTGCCTGCTTCTAGGAGGATACCAGGATACTGACAAAGCATGACAGCCCTTCCCCACAGCCACGTGGATTGCTTATGCCACCTTCACACACGTTCATACTATATAATAACCCTCAGCATCAGTTGCCTTCAGTCTTTTCCTACGCAGACCAGAGCCATGACCTTCCCAGTTGCTGATGAGCTTCCTAATATTTATGCTCTGAAAAATGTTTTATTAGTGGCTTTTAGCAAGTTTTTCCTAAAAACATTTTTGGCCTGTCCTTATTATGGGTGTCACATCCAGCGGACATACTTTACACTTCATTCTATCTTCCTTCTTTGGAAATTATTTCAATTTTGATGAATATCTCTTTTCTTCTTACAGCCTCTTTCCCTACCAAGGCACGACAGGTCTGTTTTTTTCTTTCTGGATATTTGAGCACATTCTAGATTAGTTGTATATATTTATTCTGAGCCTCTAATACTTTGTCTTTAAACAGCTTTTATGCCTCCTGTAAATATTTTACCCATTTAGCGTTTCTTTTGAATTCCTTTTAAACAACTTTTGTATTTTTATCTTGTTCCCATTCTTAAAATTAAACTTTGAAGTGGACTCCGTTGTTTCTTTTACTTTTCTTCCCTCTCACAGTCCTACAAGGAGTCGGCTCTTTGCAGGACACTCACTTTGATTTGAGCCCAACCAGGTCACAGAGCCTACAGCTCCATCATTGCCAGAGCTGGAGCCTGGGCGTCCCTCCTGAGCTTCTCTGACCCCAAGCATTGTGTGGGAGAGCTGAGGAAATTCCCCATCTCAGAAACACCCTGCCTTGGACTGCCTTACGTCCTGCTGGAGCCGAGCCCCAGTGGCTTCCCCCCCATCAGGGATGATGGCCACACAACCCAGGAAGAGCACAGCTGCAGGCCTGGTGTCCCCAGGGAGTGCCGGCAGCCCGAGAGGCAGCAGCACAGCTCATTCCCAGAGCCGGACACAGCCGACCTTAGAATAGATACCACGGGGGATCCCAGAGAGGCGAAAGAAGTGTATCCACCCCCTCATTCATCTTGTTCTGCTCTGAGAGATGCCGGGCTGCCAAATCATAGAGCTGGCTCCATGGGAATGCAGAGCGTGGGGACCCTCACCTGGTGAGGGACACAGCTGTGCAGCTCTCTGCTGCTACCTGCCCCTCACGCTGACTGCAGCTCAGCCCAGCTGTGGACAGAGGTCTGGCTGCCCACCTGTGCACGCAGCTGGCGGGGACAGGGCTGGGACACGGCCAGAGATATTGCTAGGATGCTCCTGTTTGGAAGCACCCCTTGCCTGTGCTCATCCCTAAACTGCCTGGGACAGCCCTGCCCATGCCAGAGCTGTGCTGAGAGATGCATACGGAGACAAGACGAGTGCCTACAGCTCAACACTCAAACCCTGCTGCCTAAATAGTGTACAGACATCAGGTGATCAGAGCAGGGACAGAGATCCCCGGTGCCTCCAATCCTGCAGGCTGAGCCGGGGAGTTGGACTGCCGCTCAGCACACAGCGCACAGGCTGATAAAAGCCAAGGTGTTCTGCTCTTACTGCTGCTGGGAGAGCAACATCATGCTGTGAGCTCTAACCTAGAGAAAAGCAAACTTCAGGGCTTTCCAGCTCTGAATTATGGACGAAGCTTTTGGAAGAGCTCCTAGATCTAACCCCCTTGGCACACGGACTGGAAAGTCTCAGCTACAAGAGCTCCATCTCCCTTGAGCACCCCATCTGCAGAGGTGCATTTCCAATTCAGGCATCATTGCACACAACTCCCCCACTGCTCGCTGCGGGTGCCCACCCAGCTGGGGCAGCTCCTGGCCTCACCTCCTGCTCATACAGCCTCAGGAGCACCCACTGCCTTGGGAGTGAGGAAGCCAGCTGGGCATCCTGCTCTTGCGATGTGGATAAGTTGTGCCTTCCTGAAACGGTTCCCATTTCCCTGCATTTTCATGCTTAGGTGGAATTCTTCCCCGTTTATCTCTGGCTGGGTGGTCTTTGGCTTTGGGTTTTGGTTGTGGTTTTCCTCCTAGGATTCTTAAGGGATGAAATTGGTGCCTTGGTGTTGAAGACCAGGATGCCATGGAAGTTTCGAAGCGCACCTGGCTGGAAACCTTTGTCAATAATAACTGTAATCAGTAATATGAAAAAAAGAAAAATAAGATCTCTAAATGAAATATTAGCAGGCACATCTCAGCTTGTTCTCTGCTCTGATACATTCTTGTATGCAGAAGGCAAAGTGCGCTGTTTATGGTTTTACTGTTGCATCCAAGTACTTTATATACTTATTTTTCATAACAAAATTACTTTGTCCATAAATCAGGCTGAACTCAGAGGCAGCTCTGAACCATTACCTCAGCCTCCTGCTGTAGCTCAGCTGTTCATAAACTGTGTGCCCAGCTTCAACATCCAGTGCGGGTTGTTGTAATTAGGAATAAAATATTTGGGAAACACAGTTTGCATCACGGCTCTTTAAGTAAGTATTTGGCTTCCTGGAAATGATGACTCATGGTGTGGATGTGCAGAAATGTACCAATAACATAACCTTTCGATCCTCTAATGCCAGACAGATCAGTTCAAAGCTGGGCTTCGTACTGCCCGGATGAATGGTGCAACAAGCCGTATATATAGCATTGCTTTGGACTCACTCTTTTTTGCACTGTGTGGGAAAGACAAAAAAAGGGGCAGACTGTGACACTGAGGTCAGCCGGCTCCCAGGGCCATGCTCTATCAGTTCATCGCTGATCAGCTCCTTCTTCTGCCATCCGGATGATTTAATAAGCAATGGTTTCTGGGGTGAGCCCCATGTGCTGGCACATTCTGCAGGGTCTTTGCAGCTCATGGCAGGTACGATGCATAAAGAGCTTTGCAAAGATATATCCCAAGCATGGGTCTGGTCCCTGGCAGGGCGAGGTGGCAGCACTGTTATTGCTCAGAAAATGTATACAAAATTGTCATGAAGGAAGCCTCATTTGTTCCCTAACACAGCATGTTAGCAAGCAGGGGGGTGATTTTCCAAACGGGTGCCCCAGCAGTTGTGCAGCAGCCAGAAGAGGCAGATGTGGAGCTCTGCCAGAGGGGGACCTGCCCAAATCCACTCTGAAAATCCAGCGCCTCTGCAGAGGTGCACATGGACCTGGACCCTGCTTAGAAGCTAGATGCAAAATGGATGTGGAAGGCCCAGCCCTACTGGATTAAAGCATCTCATCACTTCTGTGATGGCTTTTCTTTTTGACCATTTTGCTCTTTGAAAAATGCTTCAGTTTTCCCAGGCTGTGGACAAGGTAAAAATAGGACTAAGAGCAGCCTTCAAAACAGCACTTTGTACCTCTGTCATTTGGGGCAGCACCCAGCAGAGATGTTCTGCAGAATGGACGTGGAATGGGGATCACCTTGGCATGAAAACCTGCTGCTGTCAAAGGGTCACAGTCTGCCCTGGCAAGTAAAGCACAGTGGGACACAGCACAGGCTGTACACGCTTTAAGTACCACAAAGCTATGGGAAAAAGGAGCTCCTGGGATCCCTGGGCTCCTGCACACTTTGTTCCTGGCTCACTCTACATAGCTCCGGCCCCCAGGCAAAGCCCACCCAAGTATCCACTCCAGTTGCATTACCTTAAAAAACCCCAATCCAACAGAGCTGAAAAGATAAAGGACTGGGCACAGATAAGCCCAAAGGAAAGATGATACGAGCAGCACCATCACATCTCAGTTTTTAGGACTCTGTGGTTCCATCACCAAATGCAGAAAGTTTCCTCACACTCTGTCTGCAGATCTTCAGTTCAAAGCGTGACCTCTGCCTCCACATAGGTGGCACCAAGAGCAGAGCTGCTTAGCGCACCTGGCTCAAACTGCATGCCCAAGGTAAGCCAAAGCCCCAGCAGCATGTCATCCCCTTCCTTTTGATTGCACCACACAATGGGGGTGCTGCCCCTGCCATGCCTTGCTCCTTGTGCTCCATGGCAGGTGAGGGGTGCAGCTGGCCCATGGCACGTGCTGCAGCTGGTTCACACAGCTGCAGGGATCTGGCAAGCAGCTGTCTGCTTCTGCACTTGCAAGCATGGGCAGCTGAGCACAGATGTCCCTTTGCCCGTGCAGGTCCTCATCATTTCTCTGCTCAGCGCTGGGAGCCTGCCCACATCTTGCTGCCCATGACAAGGACAACGGTATAGCACAGCCTGGCATCCAGGGTGCAAACCTGGGCTCTGACAGCCCCAGTCTGCCCCAAGCACAGCAACTCCAGGCTCCCTGTGCTCACCATCAGCCCCTGTTCAGGAGGGCAGGGATCTGCCGGCCTTCCTCCTGCTCAGCCCAGCCCATCCCTCCCAGCAGGCAGGCAGCCAGAGCACCATCACCTCCAGGAGGCAGTTTTACTGGCTGACACTATAAATGTACTGTGCTCTCATGGATTTGATGCTGTTTTTATGAACTTGGAGCTCAGTGCGGCTGTTTAGTTTGAGATGAGCGAGGAATGTATTAATAGTTGGGTAAAGCACACTCCGAGCTTCTAATCTGACCGAGCTGTTTGCTTTAGGGAAAAAACACTTCACTTTTTCCATTCATTACTATTCTTTGTTAGTGGCTGCAGCACCCGCCCCCAGCACACCGGAGCCCACATTAACCCCTTTCCTGCTGCACCCCAGCCACCGCGGTGCCACTCAGGGGTTCCCCCACCCCGAGCTGTGCTGCCAGCCCTGGGCACCAGCCCTGCTTGTGGTGCTGGAGCAGCAGCAGCACGGCACTAGGCCACTCGTTGCTTGGTATGTGGAAGGTCTCACTTGCCAGGGCCACCCATACGCGGTCCCACCAGGAGCAGAGCATGGAGCAGGTCCCCACACGGCCACTCGCTGTGTGCCGGGGCCTTGCTCTGCCCCTGCCCACTCCCACTGGAACACAGTGACTGATTTACGTTCAGATGAGGACTGCAGCGGCATCCTGCTAAGTCTCTCATCCAGCGTGAACTTTCCATAAGCAAGGCTCTATTTTTAACTCTGCCAGGGCTAAGAGAGGGGTTGTCTCGTGGGGGCGAGGAAGTGGCTGTGCCCAGCTGTGGATGTGACCTCGGGGAGCGTTCAGTGGGGCACAAGGCCCTACTGGGAGGACCAGTCCCATCTGGGCGCTGTCGTGCCTCCCTGAGCACCTGCACCTCAGCAAGGGGTGAGGGCAAAGGGCCCTTCCAGTGTGTGGGGATGATGGCTGTCCCCATCCCACTGCCCCTGCTGTGCTTGGGCTGGCCCTCACGCTGTAAGCTCAGCAGCACTTCCTGGCCATACTGTTTATTATGGTGACTTTAAAGAGGCGGCAGGCTGTAAATCCCTGCAGAGGGACAGCGCAGCCCACACACCTCTGAATGCCACGTGGCCAGCCCATCCAGGCTCTGCCCTGGCACAGAAAGGCCAGGATCCAGCCAGGGGGGCAGCAAGGGACAGACCGGTCCCCTCCCCAGGGCGGCACAAGGCGCTGGGTGCTCCTGGGGCTCAGCAGGGACTTGTGCCCCGCTCCTTTCTGCTCCTACTTGGACTGCCCATCAGGCACGCCCCTCTGCAGCAAACATGGATTTTCCATGCTTGCTGGGTTTTCACACAGCCTGTTCCCAAGCACCGTGTCCCAAGCAATTTTAAATTACTCCAGCAATAGAGCACTTGCTCTGTCCCCTGGGGAGCCACTCTGCTCCCACAGATCTTGCTGCACAGAACACAGGATTTTGCTGCTGTCCAGCCTGCACTTCCCTCCAGTTAAACTCACTGAGGGGCTCTGAGCTGCAGTGCCACAGATGTTTACAACTTCTCTTCCCCAGCTTCAAGTGTTCACCTGTTTGCAGCGATCAGGACTGATTCCTCCAGGTTCCTACAGACCCAGGCCAAGTTCTGCCCTCCTCAGCTGGCAGCTAAACCGTGTGGCTTGGTCAGGGCATGCTGGCCCCACCTTCCCAACATGACTTGAATAGTGATGCATTCACAGCCGTACAGATTTGCTCCCCCAGTCACACATACACACATCTGCCCATACCCAGCTCCAGGCCGGGTGTTTCTCTCAGCAAAATATATCTTGTTTAATCGATGGGACAGAGACAAAATTAAGAGGTACTGTTGGTTGTAGCACAACAGCATCTGGAAGAGCCCATGGTGCACACACGTGGTGGTGCACACGTTGACTCAAGACTTCCCCTGACTCTCACAGTGAAGATTTGTGAATCAGAGCACTCATAAATCCAACAGCAAGAAGCCGAGCACGAGAACACCGAATTTCCACCCTTCAGGAAATGTCAACACTGAGAATTTTCTTCTGATTCTCATTAAGTCAATCTGTGAAAGTATTACATCCACTGGGTCAAAACTTGAAAAACTAACTTCCATATTGTCAAATTACTGCATCAAAAGTATCCATACAATATATAGTATCTAAGATCTAAGTATATGCCCTGAGAATAGAAATAGAATCAAATGTAATAATAAAACAAATTTACCCAACAAAACAGATTTATTTGCATCGAAAAGCTTCTAATGTTTCAGTTGTGTGGATAAAGCATGAAAACACCACTGATTCTTTTCACTATTTTTCTTATAACAACCTTCATAGAAATCAGGCCTTTCCTACATGCCCTCCCAAGTGGCATCCAAGGGAAAATGCTCAACCCAAAACTTCTCGAGTTCACCCCATGCACACAGCACTCCTCAATGGCCACGTGGGCCCAAAGCACAAACCCTGCACTGCCAGTCCTCATAGCCTTTGAAAAGGCTGACCAGTGAGGGAGAGAAATACACATAGAGGGTGGGAGGAAATAGTGTGATATCGACAATCTCAGCCCCAGTTCCCTACATATATTCTCTCAGAGTTTCTCCTGACACATGACCTCTAATCTGGGAAAAATCTGGCTTCACACCTTCAAAGGACTGCTTGAGATCATCTCTTTAAATGAAATGAAGTCTCCACCTCACTGATGCCATGGACAAAATTCTAGTCAGATTCAGCAAGACCCCAGCCCTCCTGTGGTCACTGAGGCACAAAGGTGACAGCTCCATCTGCTCATGGTCACCCAGCCTGGGGCAGTGGGCATGTATGGATTGGAATGGGGACAGTGCCCCTGGATCAGGGCACACGGCACATGTGTTCACAGCTCTGTGTCTCTGTGGTGAGCAACACACTGGTACCACCACCACAATGAGCCGCTTTCCACCCTCCCAAAACAGCACACATGGCCCTCTGGCACCCTCCACAGACTAGTGATTGTTCCCAGGTTCTCCAGCACCACAAAGGACTCCCTGCCTCATGGGATCATTGGGGAAGGAGGAGAGACCTTCTGATCACAGCCCTATCATGAGTTTTGAGGTGAAACTGGTGGAAACCACAAAGAGGGGGAAGTTCAGTGCCCACAGCCACAGCTCACATCAAAGTGCCTCTTCTGCAGGTTTATCTCACTCCATTTGAGCTTCAGCTCCAACCCCAACATTTCCCAACTCCTCTCAGTTTCCCTCAGGTGCCCCTATGGTACATGTGCTGCCTGTGACCCCATCCGAGCAACACTACTGAAAATAACAGGTGGTAGTGCAATCAGTTGGTGCCTATGCTACAGGAGCGATGGGTGAACACCTGGCAGAGCATCACAGCTGCAGTGTTAGGGGGATTTCCATGTTCTCCCCTAAGCTAGTAATTGGAAAGAACAGGATGTGGGAGTCCTCATTATGCAAATGAGAAAAAATACCCCTTGATCAGAGTGAAGTTTGTTTAGTTTCATTTTTTGTTACAGAGACCTACGTGCACGTGGTCACTGAGATGGATGGTCTCTGTATCAGACGTGCACGGGGCTCCCCAGGAGCACTCTCAGGTAGCCTCCCAGGCGGGTGACCATCATCTGCTGGGGGATCTCTGTGCTGCCACGAGCACAGTGGAGCTGCCTCTTCTGGGGCTAAGGAAAGGCTCTGGTGACTGTGTCTGGTGCTGCCAGGAGCTGAGCACCTCCTGCAGCAACGCTGCAAGTGCAGCCTTCCCATCTGCTCTCCCCGGGTGCCTGCAATTGGTGTAAGCAGGATCGAACCCCCCCAACTCCCTTGGCTGCTGAGCACTGAGTTGCAGGACTCACGATTACCCTGTGCTGGGTCACCCTGTTTCCAGAGGAGAGCCAGGGCAGTGCAGGGCTGTCCACACTCACGATTAAGCCGTAGCAGCTCCTGAGAAAGCAGACCTAAGGCGAGAGCCGGGCTGAGACAGGAGGAACGCGGCCACAACCCGACAGAGTGCCAGGATGGGAAGGCTGAGTACGGACCGCGCTGCTCAGCAAGGGATGCACTTCCTATGCTGACTCTAGGGGTCATCCGCCTTCAGCTTTTACGTGCAGAACTTGCCAACTTCCTTATTCCAGCCCTCCAAAGGCAGCTGCCCCAAGGGCCACCAAGAGACCCAGACAGCCTGCACATAAACAAACACGGCTTGTGCTGAAGGATCCGAGCCCGAGTGCAGCTCTCCCATGCAGGGAGCACTTCGTAGCTGGGATGTGGGCTGGCAGGCATGGCTGGGGGGCACCCACCAGGACTCCTAACAGACACCAGACCTGCAGGGCACGGGGCTGCCCATGGGGATGGTGGCCCAGCCTGGCTGCATGGAAAAGGGAGGGCAGTGCTGCTATGCCTTTTCCACACCAGCTGCAAATGGGCTTCAGTGCTGACAGCAGCTTGAGGGCAGGGATGTTTCCTCGATCTACAAGTGCTAAATGAATAATGAATATCAACAATGAATTAATTGGCAGCTCCTCGCTGTGTGGCAACCAATTACAAACACCTCCAGGCAGTGAATGCAGTTAGTCACAGCATGGTGAGACAAAGCTTTGGCCTAGTGGTGCAGCCCATGAGCTAAAAAAGTCCTAGAAAGGAATGATGGAGATCCTTCTAGTAATGTGCTCTTTTGGTACACCTGGTGTGGAGTCACACGGACACCTCACAGACTGAACCTGTGGCTGCTTCCAGTGAGGTCTGCCCAGCAGCAATGAGCCCAGGGGTGACACAGCACCCTGCCCCTGCCTGCACAACTGCACAGCAAAGAGCTCCTGGCTGCCTGAAACAACGTGCGTCAGCAGTATTATGTCAGGCTCTTTAGCCAAATGGAAATGGTCCCATGGGATGTTTAGATTATGCTGTACTAGAATTTTGTGGCTGAAAAGCCTCTCAACCAGTCTCGTAGGCGATTCATCCTTGGTGTGTGGCACAATGGGCATCCAATGTGAAAGTGAATTTGGGATGCAGGAATGGTGCCGAGCCCCTGGCATGCCGGGCAGGAATAGAAAAGCTGGAGTGGGGATGGCAGTGGCCACAGTACCCAGAGATACAAATGCAATGAGGATTCAGACGTAGGAGCAATTTTGTTTCCTGTACCCATCACACTACAGTACGTTGGTTCAGGCATTGTCTGGCAGCAAAGAGCAGGAGGAGCAGAGGTAACCCAGGCAGCTGGAAAATCCTGAGAGATGGGGCAGCCCCTCCGATGAAGCCAGACACAGGGCAACCCTGAACCAGCCCACTCTGCATCTGCACCAGCCTTGTTGCAAGGGGTGGCTTTGCTGCCTGCTGCCAGCAAACACTGGAGTTCCCTGGAAATCCCAAAAAGGGGGGCAGGGAAAAGTGTTGGGGTGCCCACAGGAGCTCTTGCAGGAGGTGAGAGCAGAGTGAGGTCAGCAGGATGGCTCCTCAAGGACATGATGAGTGTCACTGTCTGACTGTCCCAGGAGTGCACATGGAGACAAGTTGAGGGTCAAAGAGGTAATTTGAATGATAGCACCAAGGCCAATTGAAGTAACTTGGTTTGATTTTTTTTTTTAATTTTTTTTTAACTTGTTTTTATGAGGTATACTGGAATAATAAAGTCAGTAGGATATAAAAACAAAAAGTCAAAACAAAAAATCAGAGTGTTTCACCAGCCAATGTAAAAACCAAACATCTTGACATCAGCAGAATGTCTCTTTCAGTGGTTTTTCTAAACAAATTTAGTTCCTATGGAAAGTTTCCATTGAGATGAATTGGCAGAAAAGTGTGCCCAGCTCTGCTGGCAGGGTACGGGCTGTCTCTATGGCCATGCACATCCCTATGCATGGAAAGATGGTACAGAGCCCACCTTCCAGCACATGCTGACACTGCATGCCTTCTCCAAATTCATCACCTCGAAATCCCTGTGTGCCCATTGTGGAGTGGAACTTGAGCTCCACACCCAGCTCTCTGCCTGCTGCATGGGTGAGAAACCTCTGAGCCATAAATTACTTCAACTGGATCACTTTGAACCGGACTGGTGTCTTCTGGAGGCTGTTAATGTTCCAGGGCCCTGCCCTGGTGGGGGATCCCTGCTGCAGTTTAGGGCATGGAAATGAGTGTGTGGGCTGTGTAGCTCACCCACTGCCAGCTGAGTGCTTCCAGCTCCCTGCTACACACAGCTGTGGGGTCAGCCAGTGAGAAGCATTGCTGGGTTTAGATGTTCCCATTAGGTGACAGAGTCTGTTCTGCCCATCTACAACAGCCTGGCACCTCTGGGCAAGAGAACAGTCCTCACAAAGCACCACAGCTTCCATTTCCAACCTACCACAAAGCCAGTGTCAAGGCTTGGCAGAAGGCGGATCTGCACGTGGCACTTTTGTGTCCTTCCGCTGGTTGCTGCTGTCTCTACGCTGTCCCGGCAGGTGAGAAAGGCTGCTGTGGGGCCGTGTCTCCCCTGGAAGGATCACGGCAGGGCTGGGGCTGCTTGCTGCAGACATCATTCGGTCCCGCTGCTCCATCCCTCACACACAGAGCAGCGGGAGCCGGGCCCAGAGAGCCTCCTCATTCCAACAAAACCTCTAAAAGCATCAGAAAATGTTCTCATCCCACACCAGGAGAGACCCAAAACCTCGAGTGATTTCCATGAAAAACCAGAGACCCTCCCTGGTGGACTGCCGTGGTGGTAGACATGCTGGGCGTGGGAAGGAGGGCCAAGGCCAGCTCAGCACGGCAGCGGGGGTTGGCTGGGAGCCCCCGGCCCCAGAGGAGCGCTCCCATCGCCGGGACTGGGCTCTGTACGGCCTGTTCTGCCACAACTTTCCACAGCATAAATAAAGGAATAATCACTTGAACTTGAGCCCAAGTCAGTACCTTAACGAGCAGACTGCAGTCCAACTTTCCCTTCGACTTAATGAATATTAATTAACTGCACACAATTGAGCAGCTCCAACGAGGCAGGAAAGGCATGCGCCTGTCCTGGAGCACAACAGCACTGCGCTCTCATGGGACGCAGGGATCCAAGATCCATTCCCCTCTGAGCAGCCTTCCCCTCCCAGCTGCATCCTGACCAGTAGGCAGTCGTGGCTGCAGGGTGGTCTCCCTGTCCTAACCCTTCCCCCCTGGTGCTGACCTCTCCAGATTAGACTTTAACTCAGACTGGTGCACTCCTATGCGACATTTTCCTTTTGATTAATGACTTTTTTCTTTTTTCCTCCATTGAAGCTCTATCGTGATGGAAAATTCCTAGCGGATGCAGAAATTCCTAGCGGCTGCTGCTCATGAGGAGGTTCGGTGCGACAGCTGATGGCTGTTGCTCTGCTGAGTCCCTAGCATTGGCACAGTGGCCTCACATCACTTTGGCACACATGGAGAAGGAGTTCTTCATCTCCCACATCAACCATGCTGGTTCCTCCACCAGGAGACCTTCCTCTGTCATCAGGGAAGGCAGGTGTGTGCACAATGGGGATACAGCAGAGCAAGGGACTCTCTATTGGCAGAGCCAGTGCTGTTGTCCCCACACTCTGCCACAGCCTCCTGCACCACTGGGACAGAAGGATGTGCTGAGGCAGGACCCCATCTGAGGATGTGATGGGGGTTTGGGGAGTGGGGATGGGCTGCTTCTCTCACGCTGGGGAGAGCACAGCCTCCCAGAAGCATCCATGCCAAGAAGTTCATGATGTTCTCCAGATGCTCTCCTTTCTGCTCACAAAGGCGGAGATTGACACAATAAACAAACTATTTGTAAAATTCCTCAGTGAGGGCAAAAAACCCCACATTAAATGGAAACATCGATACCCCCTGAAAGAGTGCAGGAGGGGGGAGCATTCCCGGGACCTGATGTTATACCAGTGGGTATAGAAATGAAAACATGCATAGGACTGGATTTTCTAGCAGGGCAATTCACCAGAGATCATGGAGTTGCCAGTTCTTCGTCCCCTGACAATGCATTGCCTTGTTCAGCAGAGGAGAAAGCATCATGTCTGCATGCGGCGTGATGAGCTGGGAAGCAACTGGGCAAGAGGACACAGACCCTCACCCAGTGCTGTGCATCACTCCTCCCACCACGAGCACTGGGCACCTCTCCCCTGCTGGGCTCTGCCAGCCTCCCCATCCCATCTCTGCGAAGCACCAATGCCATGGGCTTAGCACCTCACTGGAAAGTTCTGAGTGCCCACTTTGGTGCCAGGTGATTTTATTTCCAATCCTATCTCCTGGAGCTTCATGAGAGTGGGAGAGGCTCCCCTTTTCTCTAACAATAAGTTGCTTCCTTTCCCAGTTTCAAAGAATGGCTCAGGACCACCCCTTTAAAAGGCCTGGACTCAACAAATCAAAGGAGAACCCTAGAATTGATTCTTTTAATCAACTACTCATTTAAAAGTCAAGGCTTATTTCAGTTTAAAACCGGTATATCCAAGCTTGTGTGGAAGAAGTTCTGGGAAAACAACTATTGCTTCTCCCTGAACTCTCCCCCATGCCTTCCAGTCACCTTCCAGTCTTCACAAGGGCCTTGTGCCATCAGAACAAAACTGTTCTGCCTCTTATATTCTATGTATAAAGGCCCTAAAATTGGAATAGGCATGGAAAATGGTCCAAAGGAGAACCTGGCAAAGTCTCGCTGGACCGACAGCTCTCTCCACCACAGTTCACCTCCTTTTTTTATTTGTATTCTCATGTCAGCCCCACACGACCTCTGCTCTGGTTTGTCTGATGGGGCCAAGCCCATCTGGGTGACACCCTGCTTCCCTCTCTTGAGAGGTGACATTCCCTGTGTGCTTCTACTGCACTTTTGAGCCCTGTATGCAGCACAGAGTTCTCCAGCATGCTCCTTGTTTTTATAGCAAGGCCACTATTTTAAATCAAAAAATATAAGAAGATCTCAATGTGTCTTTGAAGGATCCCATCAACTACTTCTCTCAAACCAACTTTCCTCCTTTCAACATTATGGCTGTCTCACGGCTCCTAGCCAGGCCCACAACCCAGCGTCTGTGTTCCCGTCATCAACTGAGTGTCAGGAGAATCAGCAGTTTCCAGCACTTCTACCACAGACTGATACGGCTCCAAACACTGAAACCAAGCCAATCAATGAGGTTTAGTACTGCTTGGGAGCATCTCTTATGCTTTCAATGACCAAGAAGCCAGAAAATCACCACATTTGTTCCCATGCAAGCCGTGGTAATGATGCACACCACCAAGAGACCCATCTCCACCTGCCTAGTGTTGGAGGAACGTGGAGGAGCGCCTCGGAGGGACCCCTTCCTTATGCTGACATAGCATCACATTACAGAACTGAGCCATTGCTAACAATAATCTCCAGCTAACGGCCGTTTGGAGCCAGGTCTGAAAGCAGTTTCATTGCGAGTGTGGCCTATACAGAAACATCTCCAAGAATGATTCAGGGAAGGAATCTGCGCAGTCCTGCCCTGCTCAAGCAGAGACCCAGTTTTCACACGACTTAGGTGGGCCGTAATAACTCGCGTCCAGCAGCTGCTCCACTTCTTGTATCAGATAAAGTACCAAGGACTCGTGTCCAGGACTCGCTAATGAGCAAAATGTGGAGCGTGTGCATGCAGGGAAGAGGAGAAAGGCTTTGGGTTTGCTGCAAATTCTAACCGGCTTTGCGGAGGCAGGAAAGTCTTTCCCGAAGTTATTTCTGTCTTTCCATTCATTGCAAGGGGAGAAATGGCATTGTAATTTCTAACCAAGATTTCACTATAGTATTGCTTCTTCCTGATTTACCATCCTCAAATCCCAGTGGAAGAGCTTTAGCGGTCTGGGCCAACTTTTACTTTGGCAGTTCGGGAGGAAAATCACAAATGTCTGTGAAAGTCACCAAAATATTCCCTAAGTTTTCATCACTCCAATGAAGAAAAAGAATGAAAAGCAGAACAGAGAAGGGGGGAGGGCTGGAAGGGGTGCAGAGAGCAAACAAACATCGTTTAGAAAAGCATGCTGTTATTCCTGGAAGTTGGTTTGTGGAAACACAATTTACAACGCCTATGAAAAGTTTGGCTATTCATACCATTCCCTTTTGGAGCTGGTAACCACAATGGCAAGCTCTCCCTGTGCATTCAGTCACATAGCGTGATCTCCAAACCCAAACAGCTTTGCCCATCCCAAAGTGCTGGATTTGCATCTTGTTGCTTGGGTGTACGAGCTGTGTTTTACACAAGGGATAAAACTTGGAATTATAAATAAGGCCAGCATAGAAAATTGCATTTAACTTTTCCTTCCCCCTCCTCTTTTCGCAAAGGCAAAATATTTTATTGTTTGTTTCCAACGTTCTTTGTACAAACCGTAAAGGAATTATTGATGGTGTCACAGGGAGATTTGGAGAGAGAAGAATCAGAGAGTAACCAACGAGAAAGAAGAAGTATGATCTCAAAGAAGGTAGCTCTCTACTTATATCCCTTACCTCGAAAAGTAATACTGGGGAGATTAGAGAAATTCCTGCTGATATTTGTGATGAAACAACCCAACCATGCTCAACACAGGGCCACCTTTCTTGTGCCCCAGGGAAGGCAGAAGAGATTGGGTGATGTCCAAACCTCTGTGTGTCCTCTGGCTTACTGGAAGCATAGCACTAACACCGGGTCTCCTGGCTCCAACCCACTTCCAGCCAAGTGACAGATGGTGCTGTCAAGGTCCAGTCCCTCCTCCAAAAGAACACACAGCCAGCGTTGAGAAGCAGACAGGCCTCTAATTCTCAGAACTTTGGAGATGCTTTCCCTTCTTATGGCCACATTCTGGTCTTGTTGCTTCAGTGCTGATAGCTTGCAGGGAGATAGCAGAGCTTTTCCAACTGTATGCTCTCGGTGCCACATCCACCTCTGCCTCTGCCATCTCTGGAATGTCACAGTTGATCAGTCCTGCACTTCAAGGGGTGCCCCGGGAACCAAATCGTGTTGATTCAGGTGCAAATCAGATAGCAGAGAAGCTCAATTTCTTCTAACATAACCGAGAGGAAAATTCTCTTCGGTACCTTCTCTGGTCATGTATAGAATTTGTCTTTGGGTACATTTCCTAAAGTACCCCAAAAAACTCTGACACAAATAAAAACGGTTTGGAGCCACCAATCACACACTTCTGCTGTGTTTTTCCATCTTCTGCCTCCATTTACCAGTCACCGGGGGAGGGAAAATCTACCCAAAGAACCTCTGGTGGATGAACAACACAGGAAGGTAAGCGCAGGGAGCCTGGAGCTGCTGCTCAGCCCGGAGCTGTGCCTGAGAGCCGGAGACCTCGCCTGCTGCACGCCTGCTAAATAAAGAGCCCCTAAAACAAATTCCAGAGCATGCATGCTCCTCAAGTCGAACATATACTATTTAGGGCCTCCACAGAGCAAATAAAATGCCTATTACAAAATAACTATTTAGAGAAAATGTTGCAGAAAGATCTAGATAGAACTATGTATTTTAACATGGTCTGTTTACAGTGCATCATTGCTTCTCTGTCTGAAACCGTGCTGTAACACAGCAAAAATGCATTTGCATTCCTTCAGTGCAAAAATACTCAAGTACAGACATCACAAGAGTATCACAGCTATTCTCCTTTCTCCTTAGCTATTTGTTGTGTTGTTGTTGTTTTGGTTTTGTTTGCTTTTTGGTCCTTTCCCAGCTTCTAGAAGATTGACCTAATATATCCTTGGCCCAGGGTAGCACCGTTAGTCAAATTGTGTGTAATTAGCTCTGCAGCTGAAGAGCTGGGGGGGCTGGTCGCTGGGGGAGAGCTCATCCACGCCTGCAGAGCACTGCAGCCCAGGGATGCTGGCAGAGCAGGCAGAGCCGTGCTGCTCCTGCTGTGGCATAGCTTGGGCCCCAGGGAGGGTTTGGGAAACACCATAAGGACCCATGGCTCTCCTGCTGCCATCTGCCCACCGCCCCAGCACGATGGGAGAGGGTTTGGGAACAGCAGAGCCCTGCCCTCGGGATCTGCTCTGAACAGACAGGTGGGGAGAAATGCTTGCCAGCAGATGTAAAGCCAAACAACATACAGAATTGTTTGCCAGGCAAGACAAGGCGGAAGGGGAAAGGTATTGCTAGGGTCACCTGGTTGAGTTCCCTACACAAATTTCACCACCACGCACAGAGGGCAGGTGGACAGGCAGGTGGCTCTGTGCCAGTGTCACTGCAGCCCCGGGCTGCCCCTGCTTCCCGAGCACACAGCCACTCCAGCACTCTGCAACAAAGGCAGCAGAGCCCCTTTTTTCCTCATGCTGCTCCCACACTCCCCAGCAGTCCTCAGGGAGAGCACGGAGCTCCTTCCCGTGTCTCTGGCTGCCAGACTCTGCATGGCAATGCCCCTCGTGCTGTGGCACATAGCGGCACACAGTGCAACCCACTGTCCATCACAGAGCCAGGCACCTGGCAGCCAGAGCTGTGCAGCAAACAGATTGTGCAGTCAGCTCAGCTGCCCCACGCTTTCCCACTTCTCTTCCCTCTAACATCCTTGCTATCTATTTTTTTTCTCTTTTCTTTCAGTGGTTTATTGCTCCCCAGCCTGCTGTGGGTGAGCACAGCACTTCTGGGACAGACTATTTACTAGAAGGTATTTGGTACATTGCTTTAATAAGAAGAACAATTTTTTTTTTTTTTTCTAAAGCCTTACAAATATGTTTAAAATCTAAATACAATGAGGCAACGCAACATCAGTTAATAGCTCCAATAATATGCCAAGCCTGAGAATGACAAAAGCTGCCAGCGGGGTGCTACAAAGCAGGGTTCAGAACCCCACCGCTTCCCAGCTAAGCAGAAACAGATTCCCAGCAGCAAACATTTGTTAACCATTTTGGAGGCAGCAGGACAGGGTGCAGAACGAGCCTGGCCGCCTGCGTGTCACTGCCTTGCAGAATCCTTGGCACAGGAGCACATCAGCGTCCTTGGAATTAAGGCCCTTGTGAAGACTTAAAGGCTTACTGGTCTAATATACGTAAGAATTTTTCCAAATATTATTCTAAGTAATTCAGAGACACTGCCCTGGTGCTGATAAGTGTGAATGAACATAGCTCGAGGAGCAGAGCTGGCATGCTCCTGTAGCAGCACTTTCTACAGGGCTGCACATCCATAGAGAACATTGGGCATGTAGCAGTGGGAGGATGCTCAGATATCCTAGGAACTTTCTTTGCACAGTCCATCCCAGGAAATGCTCAGCATCCCCAGCTGCATGGGCAGCGTCCTGAGTGACCCCTGGGGACATTGCAGGGCACAGATGCTGCCCCAGGCAGGACACCCAGGAGCACCCACCCGTGTTCACTCTGCAGTGAACATGGCTGCAAGGCAGGGAGCACCCTGCTGTCACCAGGGCAAGGACTGTCACCTGCCCTGCAGCACAAACCACGCTGTGTGGAGCTGCCCAAGCATCAGGATCAGGCCCTGTGCTGCCCAGGACAGTGGTTGCCCGCAGCATGTCTCATCCCCAGCAGTGACAATGCTGACCCAGTGCAAGTGACAGCCTGGATGTCTTGAGGACTCTGGTGAGCCCCAGCCCAGCAGGGCACTGGCTGTGTCCCCCCGTGCTCCTTGCAAACCCACCTAGCACCAGCCCCATCCTGCTCCCATGAAGGCAGCTCTGGGGCTGGCAGCACAGCCCGTGAGCAGGGTTCCATCACAGAAACAGAGATCCTGCTTGAGAGCGAGGCGCCACTCGTTATTTCCCCTGAGGAAAAAGATGGGAAAAATAAAAGAGTGACTATTGACAGCAGCCTCAGTGAGCCAGCAGAGAGGATGGGGACCTAATGCAGTCTTCAGCAATCAAAACCAGCCACAGCTTGGTATTGGTCTCGCATAGACCAAAAGTCCTAATAAGCTGTTAATGGGAAAAACGATCATATTTATTACAGGAAAACAAGTTTATGATTACTACAGAGATGACATCATAACCCCCTGTGCCAGTTTAAACAATATTTGGAGAATTCATTTGTTTTGTACTATTTAAAATTACAGTGTGGAAGCCTATTTTAAGTGCGCGTGTGAGCGTGTACGTGTGTGTGTGTGTGTTGATGTATCCATGCTAATGTTTATTTAAATCTTTTATTTATAAAATTGATGTTCTTACGCCTAAAATGGAAATTTTCTGCTCCAAAACATGTCTTAATTGTGGAAAATTATTGTATACGTTTGTGTTTTGCCTCATGCTCACATCTGTGTGTTTACCACCAGGCACGTGCACGCTGCACATCTGCACACCGACACACGCGGCTGGACCGCTCCGCTCGGCGGTCAGCACAAAATCCCCAACGCACTCGAAGCACAAGGATGCCAGCAGTAAAACCACACCACAGACACCCATCTGGGTGCTCCCATACCCACAGTGAGCCCAAGGCGCAGGGGAAACCCTAGGTTTGTGCCCACTGCGAGCAGGATGGGGCCGTGCAGAGCCAGCGTCCCTCTGGCTGCTCCACGGGGCCATCAGCCACCAGCAGCTAAGGGCATCCTCATACAGGGACATTCCTGATCCCACCTGATCCCATCCCCTTGGTTTCATGGCACAGAGGGAGCTGTGCACATGGCACAGACAGGACATGCATCTGCTGTGTGCAGCTCTGGGGGCACATCCCAATGCCATCACCCCCCCAGCACCTACAGCTTTTGGAGGCCCCAGGCAGTGCTGCAGTGAGCTTTTTGGTGAACTCCCCCCCACTTGGCGGCAAGATGAAGGGTCAGACAGCTGGAGATGTGCCACATACCTTTCGCCAGCATGTATCTGTCATCCCAGAGATGGGGGCCCTGTGCCTCACTCCCACCACTGCCATAGGAGACAACCCCAGAACCATCTGCTCCACAGCAAGATTTTTCCCTGGAGGCATTCAAGGCCAGGCTGGATGTGGCTCTGGGCAGCCTGGTCTGGTGGTTGGTGACCCTGCACATAGCAGGGGGGTTGAAACTACATGATCATTGTGGTCCTTTTCAACCCAGGACACTCTGTGATTCTATGATTCTGTGATTCTAAGAAAAGGCATTGAGAGAGTTGGAACAAAGTCACAACAGTCCAGTCCTGCACCAAAACACTGCTGTGCCCAACCCTCATGGATTTGGCTTCCCGCTTGCAAACCCAAACCGAAGTGGATTGGTGGGTAAAGGTCACACAAACTGCAGAGGCATGGCCGAAACATTAAGTAACATTGAGTAAGCTTTGTTTAAAGGAGACAGCTGTGCCACTGGAATGAGCTGCAAATAAGTGAGATTCCCAGTGACGTGTCTTCTGCTCTGCCGCGGTCTCCCACCACCCACGAGCCGTGCTTGGTGGGCTGAGTCCCCCAGCAGCAGTCATGCACCAGAAATATGGTTGCAATTCTGGCAGAAGGATTTGGCAACCACACAGAAACCATCCCAGGAAGTAGGCAGGTGGGAGACAGCATTTATCCCACTGGGGAAAGCCAGGCAGCCTGGGCAGGCAGGACTGCCCCCTGAAGCTTGGTAGAAGGCACCAAGGGCTGAATCCTTGGGCTGTCCCTAAAAAGGATTCACCACTGAAGGATGTGGTCGGCACCTCTGGAGAACCAGAGCACACCCACCTTCCCCTGGGAGGCCTGTATGCAGCTGTCCTGTGAGAAGTCCAAGACCAGGAAAGGTGTTTTATGGCTGCAAAATTCATAAAAATCACTTGCTAACCTATATGTGCCAGAGCAGCAGGGCCCAGAGCAAGAAGATAAGAGAAATGGATTTCAGCATTGCATAAGAATGTTGTGGAATTGAGGTGACATAGGAGCCTGGGGAAATGACACCAAAGCCAGAAGAACTTAAAGATGCATGGTGGAAAGAAGCCACCTTATGGTGACTATTTTTTGTTTTTTTTGTGGTAAGACTGACAGACTGGCTGAAAAAAAAGGTGCCAAAAATATGACTCCAAGCATGGGAAGGGATCAATTTGCTCCATGAGAGCATCAGATAGTAGAGGAAATGGGAAAGCTCTGGGTCCCAGCAGCCCAGCTCACAGAGTCCCAAGAACAGAGCCGCTGCTCCAGCAGCCCTCATCTCAGTGACCTGCACTGCACAACAGGTCTTCACAGTCTGCAAGGTCTGGCGGGTCCTATGGCTTCTGGAGCTTCCAGCAAAGAGCAGAAGGGTTAATGAGCATTTGGGGGAGAAGAGGAGTGTGGGGAACACCGTCTCTCTGTGTGGGTGTGTTTAAATGAGTTCAGCTCAAGAGATTCCTTAGATTATGGTGTTATCTCTCACGGCAAGGGATGAGGACCCATCTCAAAGCGGAGCAAGTCCAAGTCTCAGGCTGGGGGGTGCAGTGGTGCCTGGGATGGGGTGAGCTGAGGGGGAGGTACTCAGCTGGGGACCTGTGCCCATTCCATCCTATAAAAGGCTCTTTGCGTGTCAGAGAGAAAGTTGACTTCCACTCTTGACAGCTCCTAAGCTCCAGTGTCTCCTAATAAACTCCATATCTTCATGCAAAGGAGTTGCTTCGTGTATATGAGATATGCAGAATGATGAGGCTCAGAGCCAGCCTGAACTTCCAGGACAAGGAGTGCCTTTTTAAGCTGGAGGTCTGCTTTAGAAAACTTCTTTACTCCAGTTTCCTGGGCATAGGAATGACAGAAAGATTGGAAAAGAGCAGTCTGGGACCAGTGTGGGCACAGCAGGGTGAGAGCCCATTACAGCAGTAGATACTTGTTGCCCACAGTGAAGATTCAAAGGACACTGCATGGAAGGAACATAACTGCAAGATTGTGAAGCCACATCATGGCAGATGCCGTCCTTGCAGTGACCCCAAAATGTCACCAGGAGGAACGGAGCTGGCGAAGAGGCCTAGGCATAGAATCATAGGATCTCAAAATGGTTTTGGATGGAAGGGACCCCAAAAGATCACACAGCCCAACTGCCCTGCCATGAGCAGGGACATCTGTCACTACATCAGGTTGCTCAGGGCTCTGCTCAACCTGACTTTGAGCACTTCCAGTGACAGGACACCCACAACTTCTCTGAGCAACCTGTGCCAGTGCCTCACCACCTTGCCATGTTCCTACTTCTGAAGAGCCAAGAGCAGTGCTCAGAAAACTGCTTCCCCTAAGAGTGCTGTTTTTCCCCATGTCCATCATGCTTTGCATCTATGCAGCTTTTTTCAATTGTCCCTGTTTTTCCCCTAGTAAGTCCTCTCTTCTTCTTGTCACAGGGACAGCACCATTGACAGCTGGTACCAGCACAAAAACATTGGCCATCTCCACCTTCTTCAGACTTTCTTCCAAGCATGGACCAATTGGAAAGGAAGAATGAAAAGAACATATGAATCCTGAACTCCTGGGTTCACTTCCAGATAGACTTCCTAAGACTATATCCATTCTCTTTCTCAGTTTTCAACGTTTTAAGAAGGTACAGTGACATATTTGCTTTGGACACTTAGAGCCAAGGACAAAGCTGAGCAGTGGAGAGATGTGGGCTGGTGGCCCCTTGGGGAAGCTGGGCCCTCCTCCTCATTCTCCATCCTGGGCACAGGGCCTCATGGATCATGAGATTTGCCACAGAAACTGCCAGTGTTATACTAGCTGCTAGAAGTCAGAAGTCAGGATCTCTCACACTACCACCTTGCAGTTGCCAGGTCTTGGTGCAGTGAGTTGCTCCTTGGATGAAAACAATGTGGGAAGCATGGGCTTAGGCTGGCATACCGTATTCCCTCTGCACCACCTCTGTGCAGAAAACACGGCTGCTCCTTACTGCCAATCCCCATGGAGACATCACTGCTTTCTCTGCAGAAAGCTCACCTCAAGGTGTGTCCCATCTGCTCCTCGCTCCTTCTCTTCCTCCCACCAGACTGAGATAACTCTGCCCCACAGTTACTGAGCCCTGCAGCTCCCCATCTCAGGTGCAGTCAGGCACTCTGTCCCCTTCCCCGAATAGGGTAGCAAGGTCCTAAAACCTGTCCAGCTGTGGGTAGTCTTGCTGATGTTCATCACAATGGGTTCTCCTTCCATTCCCTGTCTGCTCTCTGTCATGCAGAGCAGCCGCAGAAGCTGCCACCAACTGTCACTCAGTGCCCCACGGCCTTCTGGACTTTCCTATCCAAGCTGTGCTGAAGTGTTTCTGGGGAAGATGGCCAGAGCCAGCAGAAACCCGCTGGAGCTGTGAGATCTGCTTGCTGGCAGCCAGCAGACAAAGTGTCCCTCAAGCTGGAGTCCCCTGGGGAGAATAAATGCTCTCCATCTGCTGGGATGGCCAGGGTCTGCTGTGCTGACCTACGCTCTGCCCATGGCTTTGTCCCAAAGCTTGTTGACACCAAAAGGCAAGACTTCAGCCATACAAAAAAGCCAAATGTGCAATAATAAACACATTCTGATACCGAATTTGGGCTGTTGGACACTGGGAAGGGCAGAGACACTTTGGGTGGATTTCACAAGTATTTAGATAATTTATAATTGGGGCACTGGGGTTAATGTCTCTGGGCGCTGTCCCAGGCGCCAGGGTCTGCCGGCTCCCACCACTGTCCCAGGCATGGAGGTCACACAGCCCCTGGATTTGCCAGGCCAGACACCGAGTCTGCATGGATGGATGTTCAACAATGCACCAAAGCAAGTTGGGTTTGGGGCAGGAGAGAAGGAAGAAGAGGCAGGTGAGCACTGACATCCATAAGAGCAGAAGGTCTTAGAGCTTATCTGCAGTGCCAGATGTGGGACAAGGAGTCCAGCGAGCTGCCCGGTGCCAGATGCAGCTGATGCCCATCTCCAGCTGCACCACAGCTTATCAGGATCCTGGTCCCACTCGTGGGCAGCAGCTGGTGACCTCCCATCCCTGTGGCTCGACAGGCATTGCAGGACTGAAGGTGACACACAGGGTGTGCCCAGCAATCTTCCCATCCCATCCCGCCCCACACCGCTGGCAAAATCACTCCCTCCGAGTGCCCCAAGAGGCTTTTTTTTTTGCAAACTCTTCCAGATAAACCCAACTTATTTAGCTGATAATATATAAACAATTTATCAGCTTTGCGCATTTGCAGTGCAGCGGGATGGATGTTGTTCTTGGAATTCTGTTTGGTCATAATATTTAGAAGAGGGCTCTGATAGCAAAGATAAGCAGCTCGCCCGCAGCAGATGGCTCGCGAGACGCTCAGCGGAGCCAACATTCTGCAGGGAATGAATAAACTTGTAATGCAAGTTGTTTGTAAGTGGTTTTAGCTAAATGTCACATGTAAGACTGCACAGACATGCTCTGTCCAAGGTGTTTGAATTTATAGGAGCAAGGATACAAAGCCAGGGGCCAAATTTGCTTTTAAACTTCCTTAAACAAATGTACTGAGGATAAAATACCTCTGGATTTGCTCTTTGAGCAGGGGTGTGAGCAAGGCACGTGCAAACACACAGCCCATCCTTCCCAGCAGGTCGTGCCTGCTGCCATGCCCAGTGCCACCTCCACCCGTCTGCCCCCAGCCCTGTTTTCTAGATGACCCCTGCCACGCCTGGCTCATTCACTGCCTCCATAAGGAGAGCAAGGAAATACACTCCTCCTCCCAAGTACCCCATGAATTCTTGCTTCATCCCCTCCAGTGGGATGCCCAGGCTGTCAATGGGCCCCAGATAGCTCTGGGCAGCCAGGAGCACAGAAGGCATCCTGAAACTAAGCTCCCCCACTGCTGCAAGGGTGGAGGAGATGCCAAGAGGCAATCCCGTTCCTAGCCCCCGGTCGCACCCAGGGGTCTCCGCAGGGGTTGTCTCCCTGTGCCAGCTATCCAGAGAGCTGTCTCTTCTCCCACTTCTCTCCTGCCCTGCCCCTCGCAAATGCTGCAGGGCTGCCACATGTCCTGCTGGTCCCTTGGCTTGGTGGTGGCTGTCCAGCGGCTGCACACCCCACTGCAGTCCTCCAGACCAAGGCTTGGTGCTCAAGTTCCACATCTCCCTCCTTGACTTCACCTCCCCTTCCCATATTTTGAAAACAGCGATGCTACTGAGCAGCAAAAGACCTAGCAGTGGGTGAGTGCACCCAAATTCCGCTCTCACAAGGGACACTATGGGCAGTGCTGTCTGTCTGCTGGAGGATCTGTGGAGCTGGAGGCACAGACCACCCCACCCCTGGGATCACAGCACGCAACAGTTGGAAGGGACATCTGCTCCTAGCCCCTGTTCAAGCAGGACCGAGGACAGAGCAGGGAAGCCCCGCACCTACACTGTGACACTCTGCTGTAGTGCCAGGTAACGCCAGCAGCTCTGCGCCCATGGGTGCTGCAGCCAGCACAGCTGCTGACACTCCATGTGCAGCAGGATGCGCCTCATGGAGAACACAGTAAAGGCAGAAGGGCGGTTATGTAGGAGATGCTCTCAGCAGAGCTGGTGGGAGATCACTTGGCACCAGCTGCACGAGATCAGCTGCCCAGAGGAGCTCGACTGAATCTCCTCTCCCATGCTGCCCAGAGGTGCCTCCAAGATTGGGTACTTAGGGTTCAGAAAAGGATGCAAAAAAGGGAAGAGGCTGAAGCAAAGGAGAGTTCACCCTGCCCTGTGTTTTGAGAGTTAACAAACCTGATGTTTCCAGACCATTCCATTCATCCAGTCTTTCTCTTCCAGCTACTAAAGAGTCAAACAGGTCACATTGCTCCAGCATGGCCTCATGCTTGAGCTGCAGAGAGCTGTTTCCAAAAAGCCAACCTCCTGCCCCAACATAATCGTGTTGGGCTTCCTTAGCTGCATCTCTTAATTGTCTAGATTTATGAGGCCTCTACTGAAATGTTGAAGACAGCATTTAGAGTCCCTCAGTTCTTGTTCTGTTTAATTCATTCCCTTTTTCCCTGGGTTGCGATTCCAGCTCAGCATGTGCAGCCCTGTCATTGCCAGCAAGCTCTTTCATTTCCAAAATGAGGCAGATCAGAATCTCTGCGACTTGATTTCTTTCCCTCATGTGGTCTCCCTTCACCTTTTTACAAGTTGTATCATTGGTAAATTAACTGAGGGCTGGGCTCTCTATCCACCATGCATACAGCCTGGCACAGGGAACATAAATTCCTCTGGCCAACAGTGGTGGTATTCTTGTTTCCTGAATGGGGGAGTCGCGTTTGCAGCCTGTATGAGCTCAAGGTTTTGGTGCATCCAGCAAACTTTATCTCCTCTGAGAGCTCATCAATAACGTCAGTCAGGAGCCTTTGTCTCCCAGCTCTCTCCAAGCTTCTCTCTATGGGATGGACTCAGACAGAAAGTCCAAAGCTGACTGATTCAGGTTACTGTCTTCAAACTGTTCTCCACAAGCAGAGAAATACCAAAAGCATTAAGTTTTATCTACTTAAGGTTGGCCTTTTACCCTGAGGCATCCTCATTTGAAAGGTTCCCTAAACTAACAGGAGAATTGCTTGGGTGAGAGAATTCCACTTGCTTTTGCACAGTGCACATGCTCATGACATAGGTGATCTGTGATACTTCCCCATAGAAAGTTTAATTTATTAATAAGAAGGATTTAATGGAAGCAATATGAGCAATTTACCTCTGAACTGAGAATAGATGCAGGGTGCTCAGGTAGGCAATTCCTATCAATGCTTAAACATTTGCACTTTCCCAGAACTTTTGCTGCAGCCCAGCCCAGCTCTGCAGGTAGATCTGCTTGGTCTGCACAACTCTCTAGGCTTCAGCACCTCTGCAAATCTGCCACCAAGATGTACCATCCCCAGCTACAGCCAACACAAATGACCTGAGGCACAGCCACGTTTGTGACCAACGAGTGAAGGGTTCTGTGGCACCGGCCTCAGTGCCCCAAGGGCACATATCCAGGCTCCCTTAGCAGGCCCTGGATCTCCGCCTCGACTGTCCAAGGTAACTGCAGATGAGCAGAGGACCATAAGCTGGAGCAGCAACAGGGATCTCAGCTGCCTCCTCACTGGTCCCAAGAGCACCCCTCCACAGATTGGGTCTTTCAGAGCTGTGCCAGCATCTGTTCCTGTCCCATTGAGATGCAGCCATTGAACAATCCCTCTCTAATTGGCATTGTTTGCTAAAAATAAACTCCTGCTCAATGAAATGCAGCCAGGATGATGCAGATCCCCCAGAGCTTGTGCTCCCTGTTAGACCAGCCACCCTCACACACTGCTGTGATGCTGCATCAGGAACGCCCAAGCTGCAGGCAGTGGCATGGGTGAGTACAGCCCTTCACTAGCTGGGTGAACCCTTGAGGTCCATGACTGTGTGTCCTCCAGGTGCGAGTGCTTCCCACAACCCGTGGGATTTGCAGCAGTCCATGAGTACCCAGCTGCTCCCTCTCTAACCAAGTAGAGGAACGTCTCACACAGTTCCTTGGCTGGTGACTCTAGGAAGTCATGGACCCTGCCCCCAGCAGTGACTGTGTGGCATTAAGCAACCAGCACAGAGACTCTCCTGTCCAAATGAGAGGAGGAAGTCTGACAGCAAACTCCATATGCTGATTTTCTAAAACTAACTATAAATGGTAAAAACTCAAAGTCCTGCTTTCTCTGGAGGTTTTCAAGCAAAATAACCCCGAGAACGGCAGCTTCAACTTTTATTCGGATGAGAAAACATTCTTTTATTTTGACATCATCTGTGTCCGTTTTTATCATAGGGATAAAGTATCTTTTATCTGGACGTAATGCATCAAATTGCAGAGTGAGTCATACGTGAATCTATACAATTGAGCTGACGTGCTGTGCCTTCGTGAGGACTGGCAAAGTCTAAATGTCACACTGGAGGTACATGGTCATAAACAGGCACTTCTGCTCTCCAAGCAAGCAGAGTGCCTTGGTTGGAGTGGCAGAGGAAGCTGTTAGCATCATTTCACTGACACTCGTGGGAGGCAGCTGGAGAGCTGGGCATGGACCAGGATGCATCAGTGAACCTTCCTCACACCTACTTAATTTTGTGGTGATGTGGAGTTTATTGATCTCCTGCAGATTTTGTTACACACGTTGACATGCAGACAGGTGTTTTAATTGGGAGTTGTTGTGGGCTGATGCTCTGTCAGTGAGGACCGGAGGAGTTTTGAGCCAAAGGATGCTTGTGCTCCCTACACTCAGTGTCAGACAGTAGATGAGCTTGGGGGTTAGAGGTCACCAGGACTGCTTGTATGGGAGGGCAACCCTTGCACACACTGCAGAGCTGTGCCATAAATGTCAGAATACTGAAGTAAAGCCAAATTCCTTCCTTGATTGCCTCATGGCTCATGGTCCAGAACCACCTTTGCAGGCAGGTGTTTCTTCTCTGTTTGAGCCCTTTGTTCTCTGGGCAGGGTTGGACAGAGACATCCCTCCACACACCATGTGGGCTCTGGAGTGTTCTCAGAATCATAGAATGGTTTGGGTTGGAAGGGACCCCAAGGATACAACTGCGAGGTCAACTACTAGATCAGATTGGCCAGGGCCCCAAAGTGTGCCCGTAGTGTTGCTATGGACAGCTTCTGGCTACACAGCTCTTGCCTTCCTATGGGCAGCAATCAAAGCCCCCCTTCTCCTTTTTCTAAACAGACAATTGAGGGTGAAGAATAAGAGGATTCCAGAGCTTTATGACAACTCATGTCCTTGGGGCTTTCTGAACCTGTCCTTTGCCACCATTCAGGGTCCATACAAGACCATAGGCAGGGCAGGGCAGCATGGCATGCCTACTGCTTTGGGCACAGTGTCACTACAGCATCTGGTCTTCCTTTAGTTGAGTCCTCCAGAAGTCACATACCAGACAGAAGTAAGAGTGACACATGAAACTAACTAGGTTGTGCTCCCCAATGGCAGGGGATACATCAAAACGAAGTCCAGTGCAAACCATCAGATGAGCACGTGGTTCCCTTAGCAGTCAAGGCTCATGAGCAAGAGATGGAGCTCAGTTTAAAAAGAGGAGGCAGCTCAGTGGTAGAAACTAGTCATTTACCAAAGTGGTCAAACCACTAAGCCAGGGGACAGTGGTGATACAAGTTCTCTGTCCCCTTGGCCAGCCAGACCTCCTGGGTCACCATGGTGGGAGCTGGCTGCGAGCTGGGCATTGAACTGCCCTGGAGATTGGAGGAAGTTGCTGCTGGTGGTTGACCACTGCCATAGGGTGACACAGAGCTGTCACTAAGTATTCTCCACTCATACATATCGAGTGGAGGTCCCTTCTGCTTTTTTTTTTCCCCCTCTCAATACCATCAGAAAAAGGCACTGCAAAGGAAAGTCAGGAAACCTCATCTCTCCCATGCTCAACCTTCCCTACCCAGCTCTTCTCAGAAAATGGGATGTCTGGGAACCCTGGTGTGAGCAAGGTGCCCACCATGGCAGAGAACACTGCACCAGATGCTCGAAGAATTGCTAGTTTGGATCCCATGTGAGCCCAGGTCAGGAGGGAGGAAGACCTGCTCTTTGTCTCTGCGTTTTGTTATTTCCTTGCAAAACCCTGTGATTAGTCAAACAACAGAGGAGGACATGAAGAAATAAACCAACATGCTTTTAGCTACAAACTGATTCAGTCACCTATATATACGTGGGTTTAGGGGGCTTGTAGAGGCAAGAGGGTTTCTGGATGAGTAGGTCAGGGCTGGAATGATCTCCTCTGATCTGAGGAGCCTTCAAGAGCCATTCTAGAGCTGCCAGTAAACGGCCATTAGCTGCTCAGTTGTGGGGAGCCAGAGATGTGGATCTTGCTTATAGGACCATGGTTGGGTTAACAGCAGTGTCAGCTCTGACACAGCTCACCAGGACCTGGGCACAGCTGGGCACCTCCCAGGAGGCCACCAGGCAGGGGCACTAAGCCAGCGGTCCCCCCCTGCTCCCAGATACAGCATAACTTGGTCTTAGCTCTCCCCAGAATGGTCTTGTACTCCCCAGGGCCCTTGCCTACCCCTCTCAGGACTCCTACAAAGCCAACGGATTAAAATTCAAAGGTGAAAGCAAAGCAGGAAACACTTTGATACCAGGAGACAGACCAGCCGAGGAATGTTACAGGATTTTTCCATGGCTGTTTCTTCTCAAGCATGTACACAAGCAGCGCTGGGTTATGCAACTTTGCATCAGTGCCTTTTAGCTGTTCAAAGCAGAGGAGAAACGGGCACTATTTAGAATACACCTCTCTTTAAATCAAGCTGAGAAATGTGCACTGGCATGAGCTGCAGGATTTGAAAACTGTGCCAGTTCCAAGTGTTTCCACTAATTTGTACGATGCAGTATCTTTCCAAGAATAAGGGAAGCTCTGAAAGCCCATGACTGTCTAATAACATGCAGTGAGATGGGAGTATACGTGGTGAAGGTGGGTGGTAAACTCCTTGTGGGCATGTTATGTCTGAAAAGCCAGGCTGAGAGGAGACTGATAAATCACAGAACCATAGAATGTCTTGAGTTAGAAGTGACCCACAAGGATCATCGAGTCCAAGCTCTGGCCCACACAGGACTACCCAAAACTCAAACCCTGTGTCCAAGAGCCCTCCCGATTTGGAGGGGAAGGATTCTCCTGAGGGAACCAAAATGTCTCTCTGCAGACTCAGAGACTGCAGAAAGCCTGGCCCAAAGTGGGTATCTGGTGGAAGGACTGTGCTTGCTGCACTCCTCGTGCCATTCAGTAGCACTCACATCTCTCATCCTAGAAATCATCACTAGCAGCTTGGAGTCATCATACTTGCAAACCTCTAGAGGGAACATGGGAGTTCTGCTGCCCATGCACGCTGCAGCTGCTGCAAATTTGGCTTCCCTCTCTCCTGAAGTTCAAGGCAGGAGTGGGACCACAGCTCCCCGCAGTTCCCAATGAGGGAGGATTAGCACGAGCAGCTTCTGCAGGTTACATCAGTTTTTCTCCCGCTGGGCTGCTGTTCCCCATTGACCTAGAGAAGAGCTCAGCTGACATTCCTGCACGAGCTGTGAGCTGAACACACCACACACAGCTGAGCTGAGCATCTGTACTCTCCTAGCCTTAAGATCTGAACAATGGAACAGTGCTGGGCAGCACAGCATCCCACCTCTGCATCCCACCTCCAGCCTTTCCCCAGCATCCAGCAGCTACTACAATTCCTGCGCAGTTACAAGAGACTGGCTTGGTACCAAGCATTGGACAGCAAAAACACACAGCAAGCTGTAGATCAGCCCCTCAGCTTTCACACAAGGCTGCTATGAAGGAAATGACCCTGCAGGCACCTGTAGAGCTCAGCACTGGATAGCAGCACCTAGCTCAGCGTTTCCAGCCTGCCCAGCCTCCTGGGTACCACACCATGCTGGCTCGGCCTTTATTTTTAGTTTCTCCTTATCACTAAGGAGTCGGCTGCCAGCTGCTCCCTTCAGTACAGCGCAGGAGAAATAATCAGCCCTGGCAGTGACCACACTGGCAGCAGAGCTGGGGCTGGCGAGCCAGGTGAGTATGCACCCTGCTGCCCTCAGCTTGGGAGAGGCTCCCCTGAGCACAGGCATCCCCCTGGGTGCTCACTATGTTCACACACAGCACATCCCTGCAGGAAAACAGTGTTTCATTTGCAAGTGTTATGGAAAAGAACTGGAAAACCGTCCATGTGCAAAGCCATCTCCAGCAAAGAAGTCTTCAGTACTGCCCTGAGGTTTAGGATGCTTTGTGCACAGAGCTGGTGGACTATGCCCCAGTTCTGCTCTGGGCAGAGCTGCCAGGCATCACTGCTCTGCCTGCTGGAGTCCAAACAGTGCTGGCTCAGGATCACCTACCTTGGCTGGGTGCTTGGCGGAACGAGTTCTGAGCAAGCTGGGGAGGAAATAGACAGGGCATCTTTGGGCATGCAGCAGGGACCCTGGTCTGCGATGCACAGCCACTGGTGGGCACAGGTCACCCTAAAAATGGCATAGCAAAGTTGCTCCCAAATAAAGTGAGGATCATGCAGATTGCAGCGTACCCCATGGACAAAGTCTGCATTGTACACTGAAAGTTAATGAAGAAAGTTGTGTTTCCACATAGTACAAGAGCTCAGGAAAGCACAGTGCCAGGCAATGCAGAAACATCAGAGGTCTCCAGTGGGATCATGACTATGTGTGTGTCTCAAACAACAAATACAAACATGGCTAAATGCTGAGGTTCAGCAGGGCTATTGGTGGGAGGGCCAGAGTGGGAAGCATGGGTTGTGGCAGGAGCAAACAGCTCAGCCACTTCCAAGCAGTCAAGAGCTGTAGCTGCAAAGAATAGAGGCAGAAGTCGCTCTGAAAATGAAGCTACAGCCTGGGATGTCCAGGGAGGGGGGTGCCCCACAAGCCAAGTAGTACTGGCTATGAGCTCTGAGGAAGGTAAGGTGAAAAAAGAGTTTCAGAGAGGCTTAGGTAGCTTCTGCATCACCTCCTAGAGGAGCCCAGGAAAAGCCACGTCCTCCTGCAAAGATCTCCTGCTTTGGGCAAACGTGAGGGAAAAACAGAAAAAGCTAAAACCCCACTGAAATCACAGGAGGTCCCTTGTGGTTCCTGGCTCAAGTTGATGTAGATCTATTTCAGCTGAATGCAAGATTATCTTGACAGCTTGAAAGCTGTTCTTGGGCACAGCTCATGCACAACACATGTAGCTATGGGAGACACTAAATCACAGCCTGGTGGACATGGGATACCAAATAAGTGGAGATAAGAGACAATAATACAGGTGTGAGCTACTTTGACAAATGCCTTCAGGATGGCAATTCATTATTACAGCCATACCACAAGCAAGGCCTTGATTAATGGATGATTCCGTGGACTTCGAGTTGCTACCACATCCTGTGGCACCTCACAACTTTCAGTAGAGTTCAGAGATGTCAGGTAGATGGACAAGTCACAATGCCAGGATCACAGAGACTCTAGGTCCAAAGCTGTTCCATCCAAGAGTGAGAAGCAACAACTCCACTTCCAAGAAACAAGGCAGAGCACAAGTTATATCCAACACGACTTCTGGGCAGCAAAGGGAATTCCAGCATCAGCAAGACTTTGAACCGCCCTGGTGGTCTGCACTTTCCAAAGGTGGCAAATACACAGCAGCTTCTGCAGCCAGCAAGTTCTTTACCCATTCCTTGTGGAGCCTGACTCCCATAGCCACATCCCTTGGGCAAAAGCGAAATGCTGCTGGTTCTGCCTTTCATCCTGCTCCTTGAGTCAGACACCATGCTTTCCTTCTCTTCTCACCTCCACAGAGCTCAGCCAGCAAAGGGGAGAGGACAAGAAAAACCGTGGAAAGAACACAGAGTAGATGCAGCATGCTGATGGAAAACTGTCCAGGATGAGCAACATGGGGCTAAGGAGCTGGAACATAAGCATGCTTGGGGAACCACATCAGACTGCAGCAAGACCATTACCTTGCTCGGGAATTGAGGATGCAGTGTGAATGGGAAGCTCCCTCGTGCCCAAGCAGCAGCTGCCCACACCATTGGGTCTGTAGGCACACAGTAAGCCCAGCAGGCTACTCTCTGGGCTGTGGAAATTGGGGTGGATCAGAGTCCTCAAAGCAGCTCTTGAGGACTGTCCATGCTATGACCTGTGAGACTTGTTAGTGGGGTGTGGATACTCTATCAAGGTTTACATTTTATTATATCACTCAGAGCAGCCCTGGTATCAGCAATGCTTAGAGAGGCATCTCTGGTTCTGCAAGTAATGGTTCTTTTTCAGCACTGCTGGGGCCAGCCCTTTTATCAGGTGGCTCAGCTGTGCCCTTCGACCAGCTCTCCCAATGAGAAAGAGTCTTTAAATGGTGAGATTTGAAGGTGCCAGCATTTAACTCAACTGCTTCTCTTAATTTTTGCTTTCTTGCCAGTCCTCTTGTTTTACAGACAGGACATATCACATTTTCTAATTGCTTTTGGATTCTCTGGCCAGGACCAGCATATGGGTTTCCGCCATTAATAACAGACATGGAGCCATATCTCCACCAGTGTCTACCTCCCCTGCCCATTGCTACCTCCCCTTCAGGTGTATCTCTGCCAGAAAAGATTTGGAATCTGTGGCAAACTCCAAAGCTTACCAATTGCCTTTGGCCTCCTCTGCTGATCTCCAACCCCAACAGAGTGACTATTTGCTTGCTCAGTGCAAGTTTATCCTGGAAGCCTTCATCGATACTCAGCCACATTTGTCACTTGAGTCTCTGCAGATCCTCAGCCAGTCCAGGTGGGGTTTCTTGCTTTCTCTATTTCCACCCAGTTCTGAGCTTTGTTTGGGCCAGCTCAAAGGGATGCCTGGCTCTAAGCCACACATCAAGAGCTGGTATCAGATCTGGATCACTGAGTCTCTTTTTTATGGGGATAAGTTTGGCAGCAATTGGTCCACTCAAGCTGACTGCAAAAACCTCTCCTCTCTGCTGGTTTTCCCAGCCATTCATTGCACTGGGATACTAAACTAAGCCGGGGGTGCCTCCTGGGGAGATTTCACTTGAGGGAATGGTTTCTGAGCCCATGTGGGAAGAACAGTTCTGCATGTCCTGTACCAGCACGAACCACTTACTGCAAATGTCAGATCCTGCCCATCTCCACCTCCTAGGATTCCTCCTGGCTGGGACTCATGCAAATCTTCCATGAAAACCTCCAAAGCAATCTTTAGCACTTCTGATGAGGTCTCTATTGCTTCCTCTACAGCTCCTCTCCATTCCTTGGGCTCCTCTGGATCTTTTTTTGCAAATATCCCCATTGTATGTCTTAATTTCTTTCCCCAACTGTATCAGCTTACAGAGGGCTCCCTCCAGTTGTGCACATGCTTAGCCAAACTCAAACTCTTAGAAGGAAACATTAACAATTGGTTCAGATATTTCTTTCTCATAGTCTTGGTTCTTTACAGGATCCTGGTTTTCTGCAAATGCTGAGCATCAAATCACAAAGAAAACTCAATGTACTGACAACCTCCAGCTTTTTCTGAGCCACTGCTCTTCCCAAAAAGTTCTCTTTTGGGGAATTCTGCCATTCTGTTCCAGCCTAACAAATGCCAGAGCACGCAGTTGCCTCTTCGTGCCACTGATACTCCGGTTGAGAGTCACAGCAAAAATGACACCATTCATAAGATATATCTTTACAAGATACCACTTTTTGAAGGAAACCTGTATTAGTGAAAGGACAGAGCAACAGGAGATGAGACAGATGACTGTGCACTGTACACGTCAATAAGAACACAGCGTAGGTTCAGGATATGCTACAAACAAACTAAAATACCACATGGCTGACCTGGTCAGCTATGCTAGGGCTGCTCTGTACTGAGCCTAAGCCAAGGGGATCAAAGAAATTTGCACATTCTCTTTTTTTTTTTTTTTTTTAAGTGTAAGCGTGGTACACCCAGTTCCATAAAACTGGGCATAGATCATGGAGATGTCCTCTCTGGAGGAATGAACCCTTCATATTTCTTGGTTATTGTTCCAATGATTTTTCTTTTTCCAATTAGATTAAAAAAAACAAACGTCATAGATGAAAGTCACTGTGCTGCAATCAGTACTGCAAGCGAATCCTAGTAATTCAGAGTGAACTACCTTACAAGACAGAAGTAGCAAGTCCTTGCCCATTTGAGTAAAGGAAATTCCTAATTACACTTGTAAGAAACCAGGCTATTGCTAAGGATGTGCACAGTTCATGTACCCAGACAAGCCAGATGCTATCTTAAAACAGCCCCAAAATTCCCAAAAAGGGTTAGCATCCACAGATACCTTGTAGATAAAGCATTCAAAGGTCTAGGGCACTGTTCTGTCCCTTGTTCTTTAGGATTCATATTTAATTTTGTTATAGACAGCATCACAGTGTTGGCGGGAAAAGGCCACTGGGGGACCTGCTCACCTGGAGGTGCCCTGGTCCCCTCCCCGGCAGGGAGGATGAAATCAGGGAGGATCAAGCAGTCAGTGGTTTCGTACAGTCACATCCTCAGATCCTGGCAACAACAGACATCTCACCCCAGCAAATAACAGGTTCATCCCCAAGGCCCTAAGGATATCTCAAGGGATAAAAGCCAGTGGCTTTGCCCAAAGAGTCCTTGTCCTTCTCAAGCACTCCCAGAAGCTAAGGAGGACAAGGATCAGAGCACCTCCTGTTCATGCAAGGGGAGAGAGCAGCCTCACATCTCCTGGGGCCACAACTGTGGGCACCTACGGGTGCCTTCTGAGCAGGTGAAGGGTAACCATAGGCCAATCCATTAACTGTCTCCATGGGGGGCTACTAGTCACGGGACTGGGATGTTCAAGAGGCCACAACAGCAGCAGGAGATGGATCAGCGGATCCCACAAGACCCTCACGTCAGCCAATGTCTGCAGTGGCATATCAGAGGTGAGGGAGTCCAGCAGGGCTATGAGGTCTCTTTCTGGGTTGCCTTTCCCTCTGAGTTTGTCTCCTTTGGGGCGGGATGCCCTGTGCACAAGAACCACACATTGGTAAGCACCAGGGCAGAGCCCATCCACACACAGCCCAGGACTGCAGCTCAGAGCAGGTCCGTGACCCTTTGCATGCATGGTGATGGCATGGTGTCAAGCTCAAGAGCGACCCATGGGTCATGACCACAAGTAGCACCGTGAGCCATCCTACCCCATCCTCCAGCACCTCTGGTGGAGAAGCAGGGCTGAAGGGTTCCAGATGCTCCTGGGAAGGCAGTGTGGTGTGGCAGGCCCCTGAAGCAAAGCCCCAGCAGGCTGGCCCTGCAGCTGGCCCTGGAGAGCATTGCTTGCTGTCCCCAGCCATCAGCACTGCCCAGCATGTGCCATGCTCGCTCTGTGTCTCCCATTGCCTTCGGCAGCCCCTGCAGTGCTGCTAAATGCAGTGTCTTTCCAGGCCTGCTCCTTGCCAGCAGGCTCTGTGTGAGGCCAGCGCAGTTTGCTTGCACAAGACAACAGAAAGTGATTTTTACACTCGACAACAATGAAGTATTCTTGCATATAACAACAAATACGTGCTTGCCAAACTTGATGCCTGTTGGAGAAGCCCTTAAATCCATCAGCTGCCTCCCACCTCATCCCAAGGGGGGCATGTGATGATCTGCCTGTGTTCTGGTCCTGCCTGGCGGGGGACGTTCTGGGTGAGATGTTCATGCCCTGTGGGACAGCGGCCATCCCAAACCACAGGGGGGAATGCAAGCCAAGAGATGTTGTTATGGCTTGATGGGAGAAAGGAAGACAGGGAGAGCTGAGAGAAGGAGAGGTGGGCAAGGTCTGCATGAGGAGCCCTGGCTCCAGCCAAAGCCAATGTCATCAGAGTGAAGCCGAGCCTGGCATCTGACCACTTCACACCAAGGGCACTGCACAGGGACAGGCAGGGGCCAACCCAAGTTGTGCTGTCATGACTGGGCATTGCAAATGACATCACACAGGCTTTCCAAGAATGTTTGGAATATCTAATTTCTTTCCCATTCCAGTAGTGCCATAGAGCTAAGACCATTGGACTGGCCTCAGCCTAGTTTGCTGCACTTCACGCCATGCCACGGGGCTGGAAATATTGCTGGAAAACTGATTTGGCTGGATTTTATCATAACTGCCAGTCTGGAAATAGCAGGTATATTTGGTAATGTCCCTCAGGGCCACAAGTGGTTTCCACCTTACAGGAGACACAACCCAAGGAATGCTAACAGATAGCCTGGCACTGCCAGAAGCCCATCTAGAACAAAAGCTGCATCTGATCTAAGGGCCTGTCCAAGTAATTGCAAAAAAAACCTACACCCAAACATAAATAATAGACCCCAGAAACTGCACATCAGGAACTTCAGACTGAACAGATTGAACATCATCACTTCTCATCGCTTTTTTAAAGGTGTATCCTTTCTGGTCTTTAACTGGAAAACACCACTGATAAACCACTTGCATTCAAACAAAGCCACCTGGTTTTGATTCTGATACATTCAATGAAATGATGATGGTAATGATGATTATTTTTCCATTTCAGTGAAACCCTCTTGTTCAGTGCCTGCTGTGAGGAGCTGTGGAGGTGGCTGATGACCAAACCCTGGGGTCTTGGGGTAGGCAGCCTCCCATAGCAGGCACACTGTGACACTGCCACATGTTGGCTTTCCTATTGCAGCCAGCCCCAGCTTCGCCCCATGCATGGCAGCAACAGGACATGATGCTCTGTTAGTGGATATGGATTCCCCCTCCGCTCGCACAATGCTCACCCTGGCTATGGCTAAGAGCACTCAGGCAAATATCTAAATTTATAAATTTAGAATATATTTATAGTGTGATCATATATTGCTTTTTTTTTTTTTTTTAAGTTTATGATTACATTTAAAATATAATTTCTGCACTCAGCCAGAGATGGATTTCAGCAGGACACAGAGATGCTTCAGCTGGACTCAGTACAGCAAAGTTTACCATACCTGCCATGATATCACAAGCACAGGAACACACGGCCCAGGGCATTGTGTGGGTGTGCATACAGTATACGCCCCACTCCTAAATGTCTGGCCTATAAATGCCAGAATCTTCCCGTACGGAACTAAAAACATTTATTCTGGAAGAGCCCAGAGGCTCATGGCTAAAGGCAATAAATACAGATTTAATTTCATAGTTAATGCCCTGTCCAGGGTAAAACACTCATTTTTAATATCGTTGCCTGCGACCTGACATTACCAACAAGATGTTGCAATACAATATCTGAGTCATTGCGCAGGAGATAATGGTATTTTCTTGAGTTCAATCTGGAGGAGAGCTGGCCCCATTAATCAGACTTGAAAAAGCGATGCCAGAGAGTCTGCCAGAGAGTCTGTCTGGCCTACTCCAAGCATGTTACGTGACCCAGGGATGCAGGGAGAGGGGGGAGAGAGTGAGTAGACCTGGACGTCACAGTGGGAGCTCTCCTGGCCCATGGGCACTGCCTTTTTGGGGTCAGCCAAGAGGCTCCTGGGTCTGGGGTGCAGGGGACAAGGGAACAACCGCATCCCTCCAGCTCTGCCTTTGCTTTCATGCTGCCCCCAAAAGATGTGCTGCCCCATAGTATGATCCTCAGCACAGCTAGATGGGGAGTTCTGGTGGCATGGAAGAACTGGTGAAAGTGAAAGGTCCATCAGCAGCCCTGAGAATCCCATGGCTGAATGTCCCAGGGGGCAACCACAGAATACAACAACATTTGGTGGAGTGACTGAGGCAGCAATGTCCATCACGGACAGGTCAATAAACACTCCTAGGTAGGGACATGGGGAAGGAAAACCATGAGGAAACATCTCATGGAAGGAATACTGCCATTAAGAGCATGAACAGGTCTTGTATGTCTTCACAAGGGAGAAAGCTGAGCAAGAGACGGATGGGGAAGGAAACCTGCTCGGGCTGCCTTGAGATCTATTGCTAATGGAGCTCAAGAGGACTGGAGAAAACCAGAAGCTCTCCTGGGAATAACGGGCTTTCTTTTCTGCAGGCAGGCAGCAGTGGCTCCAGTCATCCTGCAGCACCAGTGTGGGAGGCAGACCTCTCTGGCAGAGAGCTCCTGGCAAAAACAGGATCTATGCAGAAATATGCAATGCACTTTTAACACTGAGCGCTATTGGTCTATTTGACCAACTTGCCTAGGGATGCAGAAGATTTGCTTTCAGCAGAAAGGCTTTAATTCAAGATTGGGTATCTCACTGTAAAATAAATGTTTTTTCTTGACCAGAATTTACAGAGGGATGCAGCAATCAGCAAATGAAAGTCCCTGGCCTGCTGTGCAGATGTCAGAGCAGATGATTCCTTCTGCCTATGATAGCCAGTAAATGGCTCTGCAGAAAGTCAAGGCGTGAATGAAAAAGTGACTCATAAGAATGAGACACATCAACTCCTGTAACTGTACCTCCAGAGGCAGTGTGCCATTTCTGGGAAGAGCAGAGGCTGCAAGACAGAACTCAGAACACCCTGAGATCTAAGTCAGAGGAGGGATGAAGGAAAGCACCATGTTTGTCAAGGCTCCATACAAGCCAACAGCCTTGATGGGGAGGTACAGAGACAGAGACTGTGTTGAAACCTCATTACCTGGCTGGTACCCTGCTAGTGGGCATGACCTCAGACTGTAGAGTTGTGCAGAGACCCAATTCTACAGTCTGAATGGCCAGCTGCAATTTATGAAGAGTTATTCCCAGCACCACAGTTAAGAAATGAGAGTACACAGACCATCATCTGAGCCCTGCACACATTTCAGTAAAAAAAAAGAGTTTGAGGATGGATACCCATTTGCAGATAGTTCCACAGGACACATCGGTGACTCACCATGACCCAGACACTCTTCTGCTCCCCAAGCTGAGTGATGCACTAGATACGGCAGAAGGAAGGGATGCCATCCAGAGGGACTTGATAAACTTGAAATGTGGGCCCTTGTGAACCTAATGAGGTTCAACAAAGCAAAGTGCAAGGTTTTGCACTTGAGTCACAGTAATTGCAGGTATGTAAACAGACTGGGAGAAATACTCCTTGAGAGTAGACCTAATGAGAAGGACTGGAGGATCCTGGTAGATGAAAAACTTAACGTGAGCCAGTAGCGTGCACCTGCAGCCTGGAAAGTCAGTGGTTACTGTGGGCTGCATCAGAAGAGGGTGGACAGCAGGACAATCAGGGGATTGTCCCTCTCTACTTCTGCACTCCTGAGGCCCCAGCTGGATTACTGTGTCCAGGTCTGGGGCCCCAACACAGAAGAGATGTTGAGCTATTGGAGAGGGTTCAGAGGAGGGCCACGAGGATGCTCAGAGGGCTGGAGCACCTGTCCTATGAAGACAGGCTGAAGGAACTGGGCTTGTTCAGTCTTGAGAAGGAGAAGCTGGTGGAAGACCTCACTGTGGCCTTCCAGTATTTCAAAGGAGTTTAGTAACATGAGGTAAATCAACTTTTTACATGGGTAAATAGTGATAGGACAAGGGTGAATGGTTTTAAACTTAAGGAAGGGAGATTTAAATTAGACATCATGGGAAATTTTTAACGGAGAGTGGTGAGGTGCTGGAACAGCTGCCCAGAGAGGCTGTGGATGCCCCATCCCTAGAGGTGTTCAAGGTGAGGGTGGATGGGGCCCTGGGCAACATGATCTAGCGGTTGGGAACCCTGACTGCAGTGGGGGGCGTGGAACTTGATGACCATTGAGCTTTGTTCCAACCCAAAACATTCTATGATTCCAGGACCCTATGAATCTATGATTCTGTGATGTATGGCCATCTGCCTGCCATGAGCTGAGCACCTCAGCAGGGACATTCTTACCATAGGCAACCTCCTCAGAATGTCTGACAAATGCATGTTCAACAGTTTTGTCAATGAAATGTGGTACTCTGGATGGCAAATTCATTATTTCAATATGAAATGTTCATTTCCCATTAGAAAAAAAATGAAATTAAATGAAATGAGATGAAATGAAATGAAACGAAATAAAATAAAATAAAAAAAGATTAAACAAAATTGGATTCTCAGTTAAACCTGAACAACTTCAAAGTGATTAAAGAAGGATATTAGGGTAATGTGGAAAATTTTTAAAAGTTTTCATAGAATCACAGAACGGCCTGCGTTGAAAAGGGCAACAAAGATGACCGGGTTCCAACCCCCTGCTATGTGCAGGGTTGCCAACCAGCAGACCAGGCTGCCCAGAGCCACATCCAGCCTGGCCTTGAATGCCTCCAGGGATGGGGCATCCACAACCTCCTTGGGCAACCTGTTCCAGTGCCCCACCACCCTCTGACTGAGAAACTTCCTCCTAACATCCAACCTCAACCTCCCCTGGCTCAGTTTAAAACCATTCCCCCTTGTCCTGTCACCATCCACCCTCACAAACATCCGTTCCCCCTCCTGTTTATTCGCTCCCTCCAAGTTCTGGAAGGCCACAATGAGGTCTCCCCAAAGCCTTCTCTTCTCCAGTTAAAACAATCCCAGTTCCCTCAGCCTTTCCTCACAGGAGAGCTGCTCCAGCCCTCTGACCATCTCAGTGCCCTCCTGTGGACCCGCTCCAACAGCTCCACGTCCTTCCTGTGCTGGGGGCCCCAGGCCTGGACGCAGTGCTGCAGATGGGGCCTCACAGGAGCCGAGCAGAGGGGGACAATCACCTCCCTCTCCCTGCTGGCCACCCCTTTGTCATGCGGCCCAGAACACAGTCGGCCTTCCGGGCTGCAAGCGCACACTGCTGGCTCGTGTCAGCTTCTCGTCCACCAGGACCCCCGAGTCCTTCTCCGCAGGGCTGCTCTCCAGGAGATCTTCCCCCAGTTTCTATATATACCTGGCACTGCCTCGACCCAAGCGCAGCACCCTGCACTTGGCCTTATTGAGCCTCATTAGGTTCAGCACCTGACACACAACCATTGACCACAGCCTTTGGCTGCGACCAGCCGGCCAATTCCCAATCCATCCAACAGTCCATCCTTCAAATCCACCCCTCTCCAAGTTAGAGAGCAGGATGTGGTGAGGGACCATGTCAAAGGCCTTGCAGAAGTCCACGCAGATGACATCCACTGCCCTTCCCCCATCCACCGAAGCCATCTCTCCATCACAGAAGGCCACCAGATTGGTCAGGCACGATCTGCCCTTGGTGCAGCCATGCTGGCTGCCTCAAATCACCTCTTTGTCTCGTATGTGCCTTAACACAGCTGCTAGGAGGATCTGCTCCATGATCTTCCCAGGCACAGAGGTGAGGCTCACCAGCCTCACCCTTTCTTAAAAAATGGCAGCAACGTTTCCCTTTTTCCAGTCACCATGGATTTCTCAGATATGATGGAGAGTGGCTCAGCAACTACATCAGCCATCTCTCTCAGAACCCCGGGATGGATATCATCTGGCTCCATGGATTTATATACATTCAGTCACATGACAGACTGACATGAGGACTCGGACATGTTCCAGTGTTACAGTGGGACGGAATCCCATCCCATGTCTAATTCAGATCTCCACTCCTTTACGTTAAAACCATTCCCCCTTTGTCCAATCACCACCACCACACAAAAAGTTCATTTCCCTCCTCTTTATAATCTCCTTTTAAACAATGGAAGGCTGCACTGAGCAGCCACAGCAAGTGTTGGTGACGGGGCATGCAAAGAGCAATGCCTATGACATCAAGGGACCACTGTGTCACAGAGGGGCACTGTGACCTCAGGGGAGAGGGGCTGACCCCAGCGGTCACGGAACCCCCCACTGCCACTCTCGAGCTACCATGGCAGGTAAGGCAGCAGGCTCCTCCTGCTCCTGGCACTGCGGCCCTCCAGGGGATGCCAGTGCCCCAGATCTCACCCCAGCGCCCATTTGGGCATTTCCCCACAGAGAGAATTCCTCCACGGATGCTGACGGTGCTTCCGACACCCGACGCGATTTTCCCTGGATCCTCTGTGCCTCCACCGGCCACTGCTGCAATGCAGCCCAACGTCAGCGGAGCAGTGCCAGCGTCGATCCAACCCCTCCCTGTCCCCAACGTCACCTATGTGGTGCCTCAGGCTTCTGTCTGGCCTGGGGTACCAGGTGTCCAAGGACAGGGAGTGCAGCTCCCACCTGGGGGGATGCCCCCAACTGCGGGTCAGCTGCCATCTGGGGGGGTCCTCCAAGTTGTGGGTCAGCTGCCACCTGGGGTGATGCCCCAAGTTGTGGGTCAGCTGCCACCTGGGGGAGTCCTCCAAATTGTGGGTCAGCTGCCTTCTGGGGGGGTCCCCCAAATTGTGGGTCAGCTGCCACCTGGGGTGATGCCCCAAGTTGTGGGTCAGCTCCCACCTGGGGGGAAGCCCCCAACTGTACATAAGCTGCCACGTGGGGGGAAGGCCCGAACTGTGGGTAAGCTGCCACTTGGGGGGAAGCCCCCAGCCGTGGGTAAGCTGCCACCTGGGGGGGTGCCCCCCATTGTGGTTCAGCTCACTCCTGAGGGGCTGCCCACTGTTGTGGGCCATCTCCAACCTGGGGGGCGGCAGTTACCCCTGCTCATGCTCCTACCCGGCGGCATGAAGCCAGGTATGCCTCCCCCCAATGCCCCTGCCCACTGCTGGGAACATCCCCCGGTGGCAGGGACGATGCAGCCCCAGCAGTCGATGGGGCTGCGGCCTGGGGCCGCGTCGCGTGGGCAGCCCCCACAGCCCGCAGGCAGCGGCCCGCTGCAGGCCACCAGTCGCCCAGGCCCCTCAACTGTCCTCCAAGGACCTCCGGTGCAGCAGCAGGTGCTCCTCATGCCCTCCACCCTGCCCACCAGCAGGGAACAGGCGGAGATGCCCTTTGGAGATGCCGTGGTGCACACGCAGGACCAGGGGCACCCAGCACCCATCAGCGTGTGCCCCCAACCCACCACGGCTCCGCTCACCTGCAGCATCGCGGCTCCGGAATCAGGTGGTGAGTTTGGGGGCTGCAGGCTGTCTGCACCGGGTGGCTGTGGGAAAGATGGCATTGCCTCACTAGGGATGTTCTTGCTTTTCCAACAGCAACAACGAGCTCAGACATCCCGGAAGACATCTCCAACATCAGTGACCTCCTGACTTGGATGAACAGCGGTGAGTTTGGGGGCAGCAGAGCTGGCGGGGGAGTGTTGGCACCGATTTGGTGTGGGAAAGCTGACATTACCCCTGTGGGGATTTTCTTCCTCTTCCAGAAGTGGCACCCGAAATAGAGATCCCGGACAACATCCCGGACATGGATGATCACTCGGCCGAGTGCCCAGCCCCTGCCTGCACCACCAGCGGCCACCAGCAGCGCATCCAAGCCACAAAGAGGAAGCTGCCGCAGGGACGGGATGCTCCAGAACCAAAACGCCGGCACTAGCCGAAGCTGAGTGGGCTCAGCACAAACATCTGAGAGCATCTGAGTCTGAGGAGCATCTGCAGAAACTGGACCACGTGGTGCAGCAGAAGACACCACCATAGCCAAAAAATACGGCTACCTGTAGCCCTGGGCTCCTCGCTGGCCCCTTGCACAGAGCAGCGGCAGTGCTCCAGGGCCACCAGCACCAACCCCAGCCCTACCCCTCCAAACCTGGGCTGTCCACCAACAACACCTTGGACTGAGACAGTGTGGGACTCCATTAGATTATGTTATGATATTTTATGTTATTTTATGTTCAATTATGTTCAGTTACATTAAATTACTTTAAATTTTTAAATGTTTCGTATTCACTTTGCTACGACTGCCTGCAGTTGTTCATACAGCACCAAACCCCCCCCAGACCGCTGTGCCCACCTGCAGGGCAAGACGGGGCAGCGCAAAGGGCCGTGTCCCAGGGCTGCCCCACCAGCAGCCCCTCCAAAATCCCCTCCCCTCCTCAGTCAGCACCACTGGGAACATAGGGATGGGGAATGGCTGGGGTGGGATTCTGGGAGAGCTGGGGCGGCTCTGCCTGCGGGAGAGCAGGCTCAGGGGGATCCCAGGCACGGCCATCAGTCCCTGCAGGGAGCTGCAGAGAGGACGGAGCCGGGCTGCACCCAGAGGTGCCCAGCAGCTGAACCACAGGCACTGGGCAACACACTGGGGCACGGCTGTGGTTGCAGCAAGACAAGAATGCAGCTCTGCATCACTGGTGGTCTACATCACCATCACTGCTGACAGTGCCCAGCCGGGTTGCCTGGCTGTGGGAGGGTAACCCCCTGCCATTGCCATCCCCTGAAGAAGAGTGCAGAGGAAGCAGCTGAGGTGCCCAGAATGAATGGCCTGGGTTGAAAAGGACAACAAATATCATCTGCTATGTGCAGGGTTGCCAACCAACAGACCAGGCTGCCCAGAGCCACATCCAGCCTGGCCTTGAATGCCTCCAGGGATGGGGCATCCACAACCTCCTTGGGCAACCTGTTCCAGTGCCTCACCACCCTCTGCGTGAAAAACTTCCTCCTAATATCTAACCTCAACCTCCCCTGGCTCAGTTTAAAACCATTCCCCTTGTCCTGTCACCATCCACCCTCACAAACAGCCGTTCCTCCTCCTGTTTATACGCTCCCTCCAAGTTCTGGAAGGCCACAATGAGGTCTCCCCAAAGCCTTCTCTTCTCCAGTTAAAACAATCCCAGTTCCCTCAGCCTTTCCTCACAGGAGAGCTGCTCCAGCCCTCTGACCATCTCAGTGCCCTCCTGTGGACCCGCTCCAACAGCTCCACGTCCTTCCTGTGCTGGGGGCCCCAGGCCTGGACGCAGTGCTGCAGATGGGGCCTCACAGGAGCCGAGCAGAGGGGGACAATCACCTCCCTCTCCCTGCTGGCCACTCCTTTGTCATGCGGCCCAGAACACAGTCGGCCTTCCGGGCTGCAAGCGCACACTGCTGGCTCGTGTCAGCTTCTCGTCCACCAGGACCCCCGAGTCCTTCTCTGCAGGGCTGCTCTCCAGGAGATCTTCCCCCAGTTTCTATAAATACCTGGCATTGCCCCGACCCAAGTGCAGCACCCTGCACTTGGCCTTATTGAGCCTCATTAGGCTTCCATGGGCCCACTTCTCCAGCCTGTCCAGGTCCCTCTGGATGGCTTCCCTTCCTTCCAGTGTATCGACTGCACCGCTCAGCTTGGTGTCATCCACAAACTTGCTGAGGGTGCACTCGATGCCATCGTCTGTCAGTGATGAAGATGTTGAAGAGCACCGGTCTCAAGACCGACCCCTGAGGGACACCGCTTGTGACCGGCCTGCACCCTGACACAGAGCCATTGACCACAGCCTTTGGCTGCGACCAGCCGGCCAATTCCCAATCCATCCAACAGTCCATCCTTCAAATCCACCCCTCTCCAAGTTAGAGAGCAGGATGTGGTGAGGGACCATGTCAAAGGCCTTGCAGAAGTCCACACAGATGACATCCACTGCCCTTCCCCCATCCACCGAAGCCGTCTCTCCATCACAGAAGGCCACCAGATTGGTCAGGCACGATCTGCCCTTGGTGCAGCCATGCTGGCTGCCTCAAATCACCTCTTTGTCTCGTATGTGCCTTAACACAGCTGCTAGGAGGATCTGCTCCATGATCTTCACCAGCCTCACCCTTTCTTAAAAATGGCAGCAACGTTTCCCTTTTTCCAGTCACCATGGATTTCTCAGATATGATGGAGAGTGGCTCAGCAACCACATCAGCCATCTCTCTCAGAAACCCGGGATGGATAACATCTGGCCCCATGGGTTTATATACATTCAGTTACATGAGGAGGACTCGGACATGTTCCAGTGTTACAGTGGGACGGAATCCCATCCCATGTCTAATTCAGAACTCCACTCCTTTACGTTAAAACCATTCCCCTTTTGTCCAATCACCACCACCACACAAAAAGTTCATTTCCCTCCTCTTTATAATCTCCTTTTAAACAATGGAAGGCTGCACTGAGCAGCCACAGCAAGTGTTGGTGACGGGGCATGCAAAGAGGAATGCCTATGACATCAAGGGACCACTGTGTCACAGAGGGGCACTGTGACCTCAGGGGAGAGGGGCTGACCCCAGCGGTCACGGAACCCCCCACTGCCACTCTCGAGCTACCATGGCAGGTAAGGCAGCAGGCTCCTCCTGCTCCTGGCACTGCGGCCCTCCAGGGGATGCCAGTGCCCCAGATCTCACCCCAGCGCCCATTTGGGCATTTCCCCACAGAGAGAATTCCTCCACGGATGCTGACGGTGCTTCCGACACCCGACGCGATTTTCCCTGGATCCTCTGTGCCTCCACCGGCCACTGCTGCAATGCAGCCCAACGTCAGCGGAGCAGTGCCAGCGTCGATCCAACCCCTCCCTGTCCCCAACGTCGCCTATGTGGTGCCTCAGGCTTCTGTCTGGCCTGGGGTACCAGGTGTCCAAGGACAGGGAGTGCAGCTCCTACCTGGGGGGATGCCCCCAACAGTGGGTCAGCTCCCACCTGGGGGGATGCCCCCAACTGCGGGTCAGCTGCCATCTGGGGGGGTCCTCCAAGTTGTGGGTCAGCTGCCACCTGGGGTGATGCCCCAAGTTGTGGGTCAGCTGCCACCTGGGGGAGTCCTCCAAATTGTGGGTCAGCTGCCTTCTGGGGGGGTCCCCCAAATTGTGGGTCAGCTGCCACCTGGGGTGATGCCCCAAGTTGTGGGTCAGCTGCCACCTGGGGTGATGCCCCAAGTTGTGGGTCAGCTCCCACCTGGGGGGAAGCCCCCAACTGTACGTAAGCTGCCACGTGGGGGGAAGGCCCGAACTGTGGGTAAGCTGCCACGTGGGGGGAAGCCCCCAGCCGTGGGTAAGCTGCCACCTGGGGGGGTGCCCCCCATTGTGGTTCAGCTCACTCCTGAGGGGCTGCCCACTGTTGTGGGCCATCTCCAACCTGGGGGGCGGCAGTTACCCCTGCTCATGCTCCTACCCGGCGGCATGAAGCCAGGTATGCCTCCCCCCAATGCCCCTGCCCACTGCTGGGAACATCCCCCGGTGGCAGGGACGATGCAGCCCCAGCAGTCGATGGGGCTGCGGCCTGGGGCCGCGTCGCGTGGGCAGCCCCCACAGCCCGCAGGCAGCGGCCCGCTGCAGGCCACCAGTCGCCCAGGCCCCTCAACTGTCCTCCAAGGACCTCCGGTGCAGCAGCAGGTGCTCCTCATGCCCTCCACCCTGCCCACCAGCAGGGAACAGGCGGAAATCCCCTTTGGAGATGCCGTGGTGCACACGCAGGACCAGGGGCACCCAGCACCCATCAGCGTGTGCCCCCAACCCACCACGGCTCCGCTCACCTGCAGCATCGCAGCTCCGGAATCAGGTGGTGAGTTTGGGGGCTGCAGGCTGTCTGCACCGGGTGGCTGTGGGAAAGATGACATTGCCTCACTAGGGATGTTCTTGCTTTTCCAACAGCAACAACGAGCTCAGACATCCCGGAGGACATCTCCAACATCAGTGACCTCCTGACTTGGATGAACAGCGGTGAGTTTGGGGGCAGCAGAGCTGGCGGGGGAGTGTTGGCACCGATTTGGTGTGGGAAAGCTGACATTACCCCTGTGGGGATTTTCTTCCTCTTCCAGAAGTGGCACCCGAAATAGAGATCCCGGACAACATCCCGGACACGGATGATCACTCGGCCGAGTGCCCAGCCCCTGCCTGCACCACCAGCGGCCACCAGCAGCGCATCCAAGCCACAAAGAGGAAGCTGCCGCAGGGACGGGATGCTCCAGAACCAAAACGCCGGCACTAGCCGAAGCTGACTGGGCTCAGCACAAACAGGAGCATCTGCAGAAACTGGACCACGTGGTGCAGCAGGAGACACCACCATAGCCAAAAAATAAGGCTACCTGTAGCCCTGGGCTCCTCGCTGGCCCCTTGCACAGAGCAGCGGCAGAGCTCCAGGGCCACCAGCACCAACCCCAGCCCTACCCCTCCAAACCTGGGCTGTCCACCAACAACACCTTGGACTGAGACAGTGTGGGACTCCATTAGATTATGTTATGATATTTTATGTTATTTTATGTTCAATTATGTTCAGTTACATTAAATTACTTTAAATTATTAAATGTTTCGTATTCACTTTGCTACGACTGCCTGCAGTTGTTCATACAGCACCAAACCCCCCCCAGACCGCTGTGCCCACCTGCAGGGCAAGACGGGGCAGCGCAAAGGGCCGTGTCCCAGGGCTGCCCCACCAGCAGCCCCTCCAAAATCCTCTCCAAAATCCCCTCCCCTCCTCAGTCAGCACCACTGGGAACATAGGGATGGGGAATGGCTGGGGTGGGATTCTGGGAGAGCTGGGACAGCTCTGCCTGTGGGAGAGCAGGCTCAGAGGGATCCCAGGCACGGCCATCAGTCCCTGTAGGGAGCTGCAGAGAGGACGGAGCCGGGCTGCACCCAGAGGTGCCCAGCAGCTGAACCACAGGCACTGGGCAACACACTGGGGCACAGCTGTGGTTGCAGCAAGAGAAGAATGCAGCTCTGCATCACTGGTGGTCTACATCACCATCACTGCTGACAGTGCCCAGCCGGGTTGCCTGGCTGTGGGAGGGTAACCCCCTGCCATTGCCATCCCCTGAAGAAGAGTGCAGAGGAAGCAGCTGAGGTGCCCAGAATGAATGGCCTGGGTTGAAAAGGACAACAAATATCATCTGCTATGTGCAGGGTTGCCAACCAACAGACCAGGCTGCCCAGAGCCACATCCAGCCTGGCCTTGAATGCCTCCAGGGATGGGGCATCCACAACCTCCTTGGGCAACCTGTTCCAGTGCCTCACCACCCTCTGCGTGAAAAACTTCCTCCTAATATCTAACCTCAACCTCCCCTGGCTCAGTTTAAAACCATCCCCCCTTGTCCTGTCACCATCCACCCTCACAAACAGTTGTTCCTCCTCCTGTTTATACGCTCCCTACAAGTACTGGAAGGCCACAATGAGGTCTCCCCAAGGCCTTCTCTTCTCCAGTTGAAACAATCCCAGTTCCCTCAGCCTTTCCTCACAGGAGAGCTGCTCCAGCCCTCTGACCATCTCAGTGCCCTCCTCTGGACCCGCTCCAACAGCTCCACGTCCTTCCTGTGCTGGGGGCCCCAGGCCTGGACGCAGTGCTGCAGATGGGGCCTCACAGGAGCCGAGCAGAGGGGGACAATCACCTCCCTCTCCCTGCTGGCCACCCCTTTGTCATGCGGCCCAGAACACAGTCGGCCTTCCGGGCTGCAAGCGCACACTGCTGGCTCGTGTCAGCTTCTCGTCCACCAGGACCCCCGAGTCCTTCTCCGCAGGGCTGCTCTCCAGGAGATCTTCCCCCAGTTTCTATAAATACCTGGCATTGCCCCGACCCAAGCGCAGCACCCTGCACTTGGCCTTATTGAGCCTCATTAGGCTTCCATGGGCCCACTTCTCCAGCCTGTCCAGGTCCCTCTGGATGGCTTCCCTTCCTTCCAGTGTATCGACTGCACCGCTCAGCTTGGTGTCATCCACAAACTTGCTGAGGGCGCACTCGATGCCATCGTCTGTCAGTGATGAAGATGTTGAAGAGCACCGGTCTCAAGACCGACCCCTGAGGGACACCGCTTGTGACCGGCCTGCACCCTGACACAGAGCCATTGACCACAGCCTTTGGCTGCGACCAGCCGGCCAATTCCCAATCCATCCAACAGTCCATCCTTCAAATCCACCCCTCTCCAAGTTAGAGAGCAGGATGTGGTGAGGGACCATGTCAAAGGCCTTGCAGAAGTCCACGCAGATGACATCCACTGCCCTTCCCCCATCCACCAACGCCGTCTCTCCATCACAGAAGGCCACCAGATTGGTCAGGCACGATCTGCCCTTGGTGCAGCCGTGCTGGCTGCCTCAAATCACCTCTTTGTCTCGTATGTGCCTTAACACAGCTGCTAGGAGGATCTGCTCCATGATCTTCCCAGGCACAGAGGTGAGGCTCACCGGCCTGTAGTTCCCTGGGTCTTCCTTTCTCCCTTTCTTAAAAATAGGACTAATGTTTCCCTTTTTCCTGTCACCAGGAACTTCACAGTTTTGGACTAAATGTCTGAAGCTTCAGTTGCCAAAAGAGAGACGATGCCATCGTTACAGCTCTGGACTTCAGGCAAGCCCCACTTTATTCAAATTAATATACACTTTGACAAAAAAAAGAAGAAAGAAAAAAAAACCTTTTCATGAAAACATCTTTTCTAAGGAACAATTTCCATTTCCCAGTTCTGTGACCCTAAAATGCATGCCAAATGTCTCTAAGAGTCAATGTTCTATTTTATTTAACTGAAAAGCAGAATAGCTGTAAAGTTAGTATTTAAAGTGAAGCTCTGTTCTGAAAATACATCCACTTAATGCTAAAAAGATTTGGTTTCACAGAGCTGAAAACAATTACGAAGCGAATCAATTGGGAGAAGTATTTAATCAGAAAAATGTGAATGCTAACTGGGAATTGTTGAAAAACATTCTACGTGTTGCCCCAAAACCACAATCCCACAATTGAGAAAGAAGGCAACACTGGATAAAAAAAAGACTCTGGCTTGTGAAAGAAGTGAAGACAACTGTGAAAAATAAGAAAACCATATATAACTTAAGAAAGGGGAAACTGATAATAATGAATGAGAAGTGAGAAACTGTAGAAAACTGATAAGGAAAGCCAAGAGCTGAGGACAATGTATGCGCTGCAAACCTGAAGCTGATGAGAAGCAATTTCTCAATATAAAAGGAATAAATATAGCTCTTCTAAAGTTGTTGTTTGTGTTAGTCTGTCTCTGGATGGAGGCACTAGAACAGTCAACAGCAATAGAGGAAATCTGATGTTTGCCAATGTTTGTGAAGTTTTTGGCTGAACCAGATCCTGGTAGGCCGGTCAGCCTGGCATCAGCTCTGAGCAGGCACCTCTGAAGGCTGCCACAGCATGCAGCGGGTGGAATTTCAGCTGAACAAATACAGTGAATGCTAATTCACATAGACTTATGGAAAACAGGACTCGTCAGACAAAGATTCATCTTTTTCATGAAATTACAAGTTTGATTGATAAAAATAATATTGGTGGTGTAATATACTTAGACTTCTGCAAGGCAATTGACTTGGTACTGTACGACATTTTGATTAAGAAACTAGAACAATACACAATCAACATGGCACATATTAAATAGATTAAAAGCTGGCTGGGTAACGTGTCTCAGAGGCAATTGTAAATGGGAACTCCTCACCCAGCAGGGGTGGATTTAGTGGAGTTCCCCAGGGGTCGATTCTTGGCCCAGTTCTATTCAACATTTTTATCAATGATCTGAAAAAATATTAAATCATCTGTGGTAAAGTTTGCTGATGACACAGAGATTGTGAGACTGGCAAACAGAGAAGAAGCCAGATCACTGATACAGAATGGCCTGGGTTGCTGGTTAAACTGGGCACGAGCAGATTGTCGATATCGCCAAATATAGTCATACATCTTGGAACAAGAACGCAGATTATGGGTCACACATACAAGGCAGGATGCTCTGTCCTGGGAAGTGGTGGTTGTGAAACTCTGGGGGGTTTGGTAGAGTTGGGACTGCACCCTCCTTGTGTGTGAAGATGCCCCAAAGGCTGCAGCACGCCTGGAAGAGCTGGGGGGAAATCAGATGTTCAGATGAAATTCAGTTGAAATTCTATGCTCCTGCCTTTGGGTGCCTGTGCCAATGTCCTGCTCACCTTTGACACTGAGAGAACATTGAGAGAATGGGAGAAGAGCCATGAAGATGGTACTAAAGAGAACTGACCTTGCAGTGAGAGGCCTCGGGAGCTCAATCTACTCTGCTAGCCAAAAAGCAGGCTGGGGGGTATATGGACCATGTCTGGTTGCCCACTGAAAACTCTCCAACCTAGCAGTTAGAGTTTTACTACAATCTGATGTCCAGAAGCTGAAGCTAGATGAACTGGAAGTAGTAATGTGGCACAGTATTACTGGCATACCAGCAAGGGTAATGAACCACTGCAAGAATTCACTTGGGCACTGTGGGAATCTCCATCGTTAGCAGATGTTACATCATGCTTCGTTGCTTGCTGTGACTCAAGTAGGAGAAAATCAGGGCTCAGATTATAGCTGGTAGCCAGAGTAGATAATCACAACGATATCTGCAATCCTCATAGTTCAAACAGCTCCAAAAAGGAACTTTGAAAAGAGTTTCATCACTATTGCTGCCTGCCTGTACCTGCAGGTGGGACTGAGTCCTGTTGTTCCCTTTCAGTCATGCACCACTGATAGCAAAAGCTTCAACGTAACATTTCTTCTGGTGACACATCTGTCACACAAAATAAACAAACAAATAAGAATTCCTAGACCTGCAGTGATCTTTGGAGCCAAAAGAAGTGAATTAGTGTAGCAGCTATATTAAACCATGAAGCACAGAAGTGACCTCTCTTCTTCCCGAGACTTGCCCCTTAGGAGCACCTCATGTGCTTTGAATTTGGTTGAGACATGTGGTGACCTGATGGAACCGAGCTACTCGATGGGCCCAGGGATGCCCAGGGTCTCCAACATCAGCTTTCAGAGGAGAAAAACAGTCTCAAAGTGATGAGCTATGTATTTAGGAATGGATGGGCATCTGGAAGGTGCACCTTGTGCTGAGCAAACTCTTCCGATCTCACACCAGGGTGTTTGCAGCCTCTATCTTACTTTGCCATTTGCCGCTTTAATGCTCTGGTTTTTCTTTCACTACGGCCCTTCTCCATCATTCTCCAAATTAACTTTTTTTTTTTCTTCTTCAAAAATATTAACCTTGTGTTCTTGACCACATTCCTTTCTAAATTCTTTTTTTTTTTTTTTTCCCCTTTTTTTTCAATTCCAGTATAACTCAGAACTGGGCTTCCTTGCAAAGCCTGGCTCTGTGTGCTCCTGCTTGAGCTCCAGCCTCCCCTGATCCCAGGGCTCTGTGCTGGGGTCAGCCTGCTCTGGCACTCCCACACCTGGCTGAGGAGTGCAGTTCTTCCTGTGCTAAGTATATGTCTAAAGTACGGCAGATCATTCTGGGGCCAATGTTTGGGTCACAGTCACAATTCTGCACTACAGGAGAACTAAAAAGACTAATTATAAGATGCTCATCAGCGCACAACGTTTAAAAAAAAAAGAAAAGGAAAAAAGAAACTGATACAATTAAACAACAGAAAAAAGTACTGAGGAAAAGTTGAAAGGGGAGATTCATGTGCCAGTGAGGCGCTGGCACAGGTTGCCCAGAGATCCGTTGGTGCCCCTGGAGACACCCAAGGTCAGTTTGGATGGGGCCCTGAGCACTGATGGAGCTGTGGGTGTCCCTGTTCATTGCAGGAAAGTTGGACAAGATGACCTTTAAAGGTCCATTCCAACTTTAAGGATTCTATGACTCCATGATTCCGTGATTCACTATCTAGAAAAGCCAACTTCAGCACAAAGAGACTGTTGGCCAGCTGTTTGCTCAGCTGTCACTTAAATCCCCAACCCTGAACCAGCACACAGCACCTGGAGCCAGCAGGAGCAGTGTTTGCCCTGCTGCTGAAAACCTCTGGGTGCTGCTCCCAGGAGGATTGTGAGGACTTCAGAGCCCACACCTGCACATACCACAGCATGGAGATAAGCATGGCCATGGGATCCCTACAGAGATCCAAATCTTGCTCCATTTCATCAAGGCTCCAAGAACCCTGAAGAACAGGTGGAAACAGGCAGCTCGCAGAACAGTCAGTAGAGGTTCATTATCCATGCTGCAGTAACAAGGCAGAGGAGGAGGGGAGGAGAACCAGCTCCTGGAGCCCAGCACAGCTGCTTGGCCCTCGTCCTGCCTGCATGAGCCCCTGCCTGCTGCCCAGCCGTGGGGAAGGGGCAGGAAGAAACGGGCATCTCTTGCCTTCCTGGGCAAGGCCAGGCTAACCTGCAGCTTCCCCACTGCCATTCCCAACGGAGAAAACAGCTTCAGTTTGCTCCAACAGCCTATGTGCCAACATCAAACATGTTTTACAACTGACCTGCAAAGAATGTGTGTCACTGAAGAGGATATGTAGCTCTGGAGAACATAAAACACAGCTGTGCTGTTTAATTGTATCTCATCCACCCGATCGGAATAACAGGCAAAGATGATCTAAGGGAGATAACTCCACCGAGTGTGTTAGGAACGGCTCTGCTACCTTCGCCAGTGGAAGATTCTTATAAATTCACTCCTCCTGCCATCCTTTTGCAAAGGGTCAGGAGATGTACTGACAATAGCAGCATGCAAATATTTCAGAACTTGGCCACACGCTGAGCAAACATTCTGGATAGCTTCACGAGTAGATTAAAATGCCAGATCAGCGAGCAGTGGTGCACTTTAAATACGCTCACTAATTTATTAAGTTTATTCTTAGCAAGCTTGCAGACTTCAGAAAGTTAAATTTCTCAGTGACAAATGGCTTGGATGCTGGGCAGCCAGAGCGTGCATGCTGCAGTCAGATGGCCCCAGAGAAGGCAAAGCAGAGGAGCAGATACCACCGAGCATTCTGTACCGGTGAAAATTCCCAACGGAAGGGCCTGCATGGGCTTATTGTCAAGTCTGCTATACAGAGAGCTCAAAACCAGGGCTCTTGGCACATCCTACTCTTCTCCAAAGAGCTGCTACCTCCCACTCTGGGCTTAGACATCCCTTATCTCTTTCTCTAGGCCTGGCTGTTTGCTGCGGGTGAGCTGCTGGGTGCACCAGACCTTGGGGCACCCTCTGTGTCCTGGCTGCACCAGCAGTCCCTTGTGTTCCAGGAATGACTCAGGTCATCCCAGAGGGTCACCGCCTGCACCAGGGGCTGCACCAACCTCATGGAGGTGTCTCTAGTGGGACACAGCAATTACCAGAATCTCCAGCTGGCAGCCCTGCACCACTGCTGTCTCAAGCTCTCTGCAGCCCTGCAAACCTGGGGCAGGGTCTGGAGTATCAGGGTTTCCCTAGGAGGAAGCCAAGGCCAACACTGCTCATAGAGATATTTATTTTTAGGATCCTTGTTCAGTTTGAACCAAGAAGTGTGTTTGCAAACCCTTCTAAAAGGCTGTGTGTATGACTTTCACTGTCACACTTCCCTGAATACAAAGTGTGATGGCTCTGGGCTGACACGAAGACACAGCCCATCACTCAGCAGCAATGTCCAAGCCCTGGGTCCCCAGTAGGAGTGCAGTGACACCAGGTGACACATGAACAAGAGACCACACCTGGCAGGGGAGTCTGAGGCAGCTGCACGCAGCAGTTGTGCACCTCCTTCACTGCTAAAGAGAGGAGGAAATGGTTTTGCTGCAGGAAAGCAGCAGAGCAGGAAGGGGACGCTCTCAGCCCCAGGATCCCCGGTTGCTCTGCGTGGCTGGACAGTGGGACACAGGCTTGGAGCCACCTGACAGATCTACCCTAGAGAAACAGCAAGGAGCAACAGCATGAGGATGAGCAAGCAACGGCGCAAAGGATTTGTCAAACTCGAACACCACCCAAAGGACCACTTCTGCTGTTTGAACCCCGCTTAGCAGCTCGGCGTTCAGTGAGCCTTTCTGGACCAGACACACACCCCAGGCAATGGGGCGGCCTCCAGGGACGGAGCTGTTTGTCAGCGCTGAACCCGGGGACTCCAAGCAGCACGCCGGGACAGCTCCTCGCGCGGTGATGACAGCCGCTGGTGGAGATGCCTACGTGCTGTTTGTGGAGCAGAAATGAGACGCTGCGAGTTTTCCAGGGACAGAACGCAGCGGGGCCCTTTGAGCTGGGGCTCACAGTTCCACGAGGCTGTTTCACAGCCTTTGCCACATCTCTGGGGAGTTATTATTCATCGCCTTGCTTCAGAATGGAGTCGAGCCTCCTCTACTAGTGCTGCGAGCAAAAAGACTTTCCCAGGAACGTTTCCTAAGCAGAGACCAAATCCCACACAGCACTGCAACTCTCCAACAACTGCACACGCTGTTATTGTTATTTGCACTGCACACCGAGCTGCCGGACCCACGGCATGACGTGCTGCTGCGGGTGGTTAAACAAACTCCATATGCCCCATCCAGCAGCTGGCTGGCCGATGTCAAGAGCCCTGCGAAATGACCTGCTCTGACAGCACTTCTCCTGGTGATCCACTTTGATTTATGGCCTTCGCCTGCTGTGCAGATAGGGAACAACACGCACAGATACACCGAGGCTGGATCTGCAGCCAACTGTATCCATGCGCTCCCTTCAGTTCCTTCATCCCCACATCCCCCTGCACTGCACCTAGTTCTAGGAGCGCCTTGAATCAGACTCCTATAGTGAGATGCTCAGCCCAGCTTCCTGATGCTTTGCTCTTTCTCAGCTACAGTTTTGCTACTAGAAATGCAGGAAAGCTGCAAAACTCTGCCAGTTTGGGAATAATGCATTGCAGTGTGCTGTGGGAATGCTGACAGCCCATGGCTCAGAGACTCATGCTAAGAGCCCCTCTGGTAAGGTCGTACCAGACTGCCATCCTCAACAGCCACAGCCTCTCTGCTCTCTTCCCCACCACTGGCTACAGCAGCACATGGAGTGGAATAGCCATGAGAGGCTTGAAGTATAACAGAAGGCTAAATCTGGCTGTGCTGTTAATGGACTGGTGGAGCATGAGGAGAGAAACTTATGGGGTGAGCGATGCCTACAGGGTCACAAAGTGCCCCTTTGCCTCCAGAGCAGAGCCAGAGCCTGTAGGCATTTCCCATGGTGAGAAACCTCCCTGGCTACATGCCCAATGCTGGGCAGAGCAGTGGGAGCCCATGAGGGTCAGTGCAGAGCTGAGCAGGGCCCACACCTAACCTGGGGCTCCGGGCACCGTCCCAGAGCAGCCCTGGGGAGAAGACCCAGAGCGGGCTGGCCATGGCGTGCCCACAGCTGTCACAGCCTCCTGATGAGGTCAGCAGCCAGGAAGGCCCTGGGGACAGCTGATAAGCCTTCAGTGTCTGCTCCAGCAGTGGCCGTGTGAGCTGGGTGTATTTTTGGCTTGAAGTTGGGTCATAAATCAGTATGAGTCAGAAAATGCAGTTAAGGCAGAGCCATGTCTCTTGTCCTTGGGCCTTCTCCAGGCCAACGCCAACAGCACCGAACTGCTGGCTGCTTTGTGCCCAGGACGTGGGCATGATGGACACAGGCAGGTCCCGGGTGCAGGTATATGGCAGTTGAAGCAACCTGCCTGGGCAGTGGGATGGGCTGAGACCCATCGTCAGCTGCAGGCAGGTGAAGGAAGGCTGAGCCAACAGCTCTGCCTCAAAGTAGAGGTGCCTCTACAGCAGACACAGAGCACGGAGGAAGGCTATGGGTTGCAGACTTGCCAAGGAAATCACCCTGAATCACCTCAGGCAAAAAAAAAAATATGAATTTGCCTCCTGTCCCCTTCCAGAAATGTCCCTCATATAACTCACCACAGCAGTGCTATTGTGAGTCAGCAGAATAGTAGCACATCACACAGAGGAGTCAGATACCATGCACTGATGTGCTCCTTTCCCTGCTCCCCAGCTATAATCTTACTGCTTCTCTCCATCCTCCCACACAGGGATAAAGAATCTGCACCCAATGCACCCGCCAGCTCCCAGGACTAGCATGAGTCCTTCAGAAGAAATCTCCTCTCCCATAGATCTGCTTTCCCATGGTCCCTGAGATGATGCAGAAAAGATGCATTCTGGGGACTTCCAAAATGACAGTCTTATCTGTGCAGTGCCCACAGCCTAGGAGCCAGGCAGGGGCCGGAGTGGCCCAGAGTGGAGGAACAGGGGGACAAGCAGGCGCTGATGCTGGGTGTGAGGCTCTCAGCCATGCTGCAGCACAGCTGTGCTGTGGGCCGCAGGAGCAGGGAGCACTGAGCCATGTCCCCAGCCCCTGCTGACCCAAAAGCTCAGCTAAAGCAGCTGGGCTATAGTCTGGCACATGGCACTGAGATGACCTGGCAGCGTGGTAACCTGCCCTGGTACCTCGCAGGGTCTCCTGACTGGCTCCCAAGCTGCTGCTGAGCACCTCCACCAGGGCCTGATGTGTAGCTGCCACCCCTCTGCTAGTGCAGCCCAGGGTACCATTGGCCTTCCAGGCTCCAAGAGCTCACTGCTAGCTCATGTCAGGCTTTTGTCCACCTGAACCCCCAAGTCCTTTTCTGCAAGGTTGCTCTCAAGAAATTCTTCTCCCAGTCTGCACACATAACTGGGATTGCCCCAACCCAACTTCAACACTTGGCCTTATTGAACCTCATTTGGTTCATGTGGGCCCACTTTTCAAGCCTGTCCAGGTCCCTCTGGATGGCATCCCTTCCTTCTGTTGTATCAACTGCACCACTCATCTTGGTGTCATCAGCTAACTTTGCTCCTCTCCAATAACAAGTGAGAAAGCCAAGAAATAAAGCAGGTACATTCCGGGAATGCTGCAGCAGCAAACAGTGCATGAATCATGTCATGCAGTGTCTTCTTCCCAAAAGATGTGCCTGTCCCCCCGGGAAGGAGCACAGCCCTCCACTGGAGCACAGCCCTCAGGGAGAAGGACAGGCCCTGCAGGAGGACAGGTGTCCGTGGAGTGGGGGAGCAGGGTAAGCACCAGGAAGAGGGAGGCTGTGCTTCTGCCACGGCACATAAAGAGCCACACAGCATTCCCCAGCCCCTTTCCCTGCCTGTACCCCCCTCTGTCAACAACTTCAGCTGCAAGCCTACCCTCACCAAGAGACCACCCCTGCTCCATCCCGCCTGGGCATCAAGAGTTCCTTGGCACAGAGGACTGCTCCTGCCATAACCCATCAGCCTTGGTACTGAAACATCCCTGCCACAGGAGCCTGCATGCCAGCATGCTTAATGTGGTCATATACAAAACAAAGTGCCCAAAGAAAAGCATCAACATGTCAAGGTCGCAGGAAGAGGCACAGTTCAGTAGGAGAGCTGGACATGGCACTGCGGCCCAGAGAGCAAATACAGCACAAAGGTTTGGGATTATTAGTGTGGTCATCAATGGATGCCTACACAACAGGAGGGATGCTGGAAAACGGAAACAGGTTCAGAGAGACAAAGAGAATGGGGCTGGCCTCCCATTCACCCCATTATTGGCGGCTCTGCAGCCACCAGCACAGCACTGCAGATAGATTGGGGCACAGGGGGACACCTTTATTTGTAGACATGGGGCAGGCACGGCCCCACGAGATGGGTAGGAGGTGGGAAGGAGATGGGGTGAGCATGAGAGGGCCCATCCTTCCCACCTCCTTCCCACCTCGTGGGGCCGTGCCAGCCCAGTGAGGTCCCTGCTGGTTTCCTCTTGGCTGTCAGGCTGTGAGCACGCTGCAGAGCCGTGCCAGGCTTTTACCGTGCACAGCAGGATGGGGCCGGCCTCCAGCCTCAGCTGCCATAAAACGGGAAATAAGGGAATTGGAGCACGACCGCAGCGACCACCGAGCAGCTGCCACTGAAGGGCTGGGGCACTCTCCTCCTGCAAGGCAGAGATGCATCGCCCCACGCCGCCGCAGCACAAGCATGCATGGACCACGGGAGGAGAAGGATCAGCACCAGGAGGAGGAGGAGGAGGCGGCTCAGTTTCACCAGGCTCTGCCCTCCCCAAACCCCGCTGGGAGCAGGGCAGCCCCGCCGCGCCCCGCAGCAGCCGGCGCAGCCCCCGCTCACGGCGCTCTGCAGTTTTCTGCTCGTTACAAGTTTTATGAAAAGTTGCTGGCAAAAATGCACGTTTTCTTTGGCTGCATTTTGCACGGATCTGGCAAAAATGTAACGTTAGTGTCTCCCCTTGAGAGAATTTTATTGAGTGGAACAAAGTCGGATATTTTTAGCTACCCATTGTTAGCTGAAGAACAAAGCCATAACTAAGATATTTTGTCTCTTACACTGAAATGGGACTATCAGACAAATCCATGTACAGTCATATGTGGCTGCCCATTCAGATGGAGCAGAAAAGAGAAACTATTTTTAGCTCGATGCTCCACAAAACACCCGCATGGCCCCTCCCTGTGCGTGGACCAGCCCGGGGCAGAGCGGCACTGCGGAAGGGGCTGCGGGGCCTTTTGCCACCCCTTGAGCTGCCTGACAAGTGACATTTGCAGGAGAGAACACGTCATACCCTTCTAAAACAAATTTCTTTCATACATTTTTCTCCTATTTTTATTCCTTATACGCAGAGTTGGGCTTTACCCATTGGCATCAGGGTAAAGTTGACCAGGATGCAGACGGGTTGCAGCAGAGCAGTGGCTGTAACACAGCACGGAAGACCTGACCCTCAGCCCTTTCCCCAACAGCTGCAGATCCCCTGAGAGTGATGGGGGCAGTGCTGCAGGGAGTGGAGAGATGGGCATGGCACAGGGATGGATGGGCACAGAGCAGGGATGGATGGGCACAGTGCAGCATAGGCACAGCAAGGGATGGATACAGAGCAGAGATAAATGGACAGCACAGGGATGGACGCAGTGCAGGGATGGAGACCACACAGGGATGGCACAGCACAGGATGGGCACAGTGTAGGACAGGCACAGCATAGGGATGGGCACAGTGCAAGGACGGATGAGCACAGTGCAACATGGGCAAAGTGCAGGGATGGGCATAGCACAGGGACGGATGAGCACAGTGCAGGACAGGCAGAGAGTAGGGATGGATGGGCCACAGTGCACGGATGGCACAGTACAGGATTATCACAACGAAGGGATGGATGGGCACAGCACACCATGAGCAAAGTGCAGGGATGGGCAGAGCACAGGGATGGATACAGCACAGGGATGGATACAGCACAGCTGGACAGCACTGCTGCGCTCCGCACAGCCCCGTTGCGCTGGGACCCTTCCCTGCTGCCAAGGCAGCTCCCGAAAGCATTAACCCTGCAGCAGCAGGAACCCCGCATGAGGCCAGCAAACCTCCCCGGAGGTTTGCAAACAAACGAGACGAACCGTTTATGTCAGGACGCATTTTGCAATGCATTCATTTAAAAAAAAACAAAGCGGTCCATAAACGCCCCGGATTTTGAAGCGTGAGCGATTCCGGGAGCTTTTACTAAACAGTTCTGCGGGTCGCACTGGTGAGTCACGGTGAATTGGCACTAAGCTGTCTGTGCAGCCGGCCTGACCCTGCGCGCAGCCGCCCCACCGAAGCGGGAGCACGAGGAGCAGGAACCGGGAGGGATGTAGCGGGGCTGCGTTCAGAGAACCTTTCCGAGCAGCTTCCAAACGGCCGCCGGGCACTCACGTGGCCCTTCCCCATCATCCTCCGTTTGCAAAGCCGCATCCTCTCCTCGCCGTGCAGCGGTGCGGGGCTGCCAGGTGCGCGCGGCCCCACCGCCCAACCGCCCCCGAGAAGCAGCGGGAGCGCGCCCCGCGGGGTGGGAGTGCCGTGTGTCGGCCGAACTGCGAGCGAGCAGCCGGAGAGCAGAAAGACGTGGAGTAGGAAACGCAAATTACCTGCGAACTTTTCAGCTGAGCTACAGTGTCCGGGAGGAGATGCGGCTTTTGGGGGTCCTCGCTTCCTCCGCGGGTTAGGGCCGCTTTTATCAGGAAGCAGTGATTGTTTTTATAAACTCGCAGAGCACAGTAAGAACCGGTTTAAAATAGAGTGAAAGGAACCGGTGCGGATGGAATTAGACAAACTCTGCGAGCCGCTTTTCCAAAAATAAATTAACTTCTTGCAGCCCGTGGTGCGGAGCGGGGAGGCCGGGGCTGCGGGGGGGGCTCACCTTGCCCGGCGCTGCCCGGGGGCGGGGAGGGGCCGGGAGCGGTCGGCCCGGGGCGGTGCGCGCTGCCCGGTCCCCGCTCCGCGCCCCGCGGACGGCCGCGGCCCCAACGCCGAGCGCGGGTGGGACCCGCAGCGCCCCCCGGCTGCGCGGAGCCGCCCGGGAGCCCCGAGCCTCAGCCCGGCAGCGCGGCTTCGCCCCGAGCCCGGCAAGAGTTAAGGAGGAGGAGGAGCCTCCGCCGCCCGGGCTCGTGGAGCAGCGAGAGCCGGGAGCTGCCGCCTGCTCCGCGGGCTCCGCCGCCTCCACCTGCCCCTCTGCCCCTCTGCCCCCTCTGCCCCCTCTGCCCGCGTCCCGGCCCGCCGCGCTGCCCTCGGGACGGCTGCGGGGTCGGCGCGCATCCCTGGAGCGAGGGCCGCCCGATCCCATCCCCACTTCCTCGAGGAAAAGCAGGTGCTCGGGGCAGCTCCTGGTCCCATCGAACCGCACAGCACCCCGAGCCGGACAAGATGGGCAGGGATCACCGAGTGCAGCTCCGATGGCTGAGAGCGGTGTCCCAGCGCTCCCTGATCTCCGGCACCGGGCCGTGCCACCGTCCTGTGGGGCACAACCTTCCCCTGACCCCCACCCCGTCCTGACGCAGCTCTGTGCCGTTCCCTCGGGTTCTGTCGCTGTCCCCAGGCTCAGCGTCCCCGCAGCCACTGCAGCCCCGCACCTCGCAGACTCCCACGTCCACGGGAGTACCCGGCTGTGGCCGAGGGGCATGGAAGGTGGTTTTGCGAGGAGCACTGCAAGGGAACGGGGTGCTGGCAGGCCCTGCTGCCCTCTGGGCGCAGCCTCACTCGGGAATGGAACTGCTCTTTATCACAATCTTTGCATCAGCAGGTCCTAAAGCACTTGATTTCTCCAGGTCCTTAGGAGTGAAGAACCAGCAGCTGCCAGGCGCCCTTTACGTTCAGCTTCCCTTCAAAGCCCCCCAGAACTCACTTTCCCACCTTTCCTGGGCTCAGGCTTGCCTCGGCCATCCTACAGGGCTGAGCTGGCACAGCTGCCCCAGGGCAGCATCCATTCCCAACACGAAGTCACGCTTTAACCTCAGCTGTCAGCTGGAGGCTGCATGCAGAGAGCATCTTTCCACAGCAGCCCTCCTCACCGGCACTGAGCTGTGTTTTCTGAACATGGGAGCAGCCCAAGCAGCAGATTCTCTGCTCAAGCTGCATTTCCCCTTAGCCCAAAGCCCACAATTCTCCCAGGGTCCCTGCCTATGCTCCCCCAACCCCATGTATCCTCTCCCAGCAGCTTCCTCCCCTGAGATGAAGAGCAGGAAGGTGTCCCCCCCACCCTCACACTGTGTGTGCCACCGCTGCTGGGGATGGCAGTGCCTGCAGTTCTCCACCCAAAACTTTACCCATCCAAAAAAATACCACTCTGGTTTTTTTCTGGTACCAGCAGTTTGCTCCCTTGGAGAAACCTCCCCTCCCACCCCCCCCCCAAGGATGCGTTTGTGTGGAGACAGCAGACCCTGTTCCATCCTTTCCAGAGCAGGCAGGATGCTGCTCCCCTCTGCAGGGAAAATCCTTTTCTTCTATTTATTTACATCTGGCTTGCTGTAAATTCACCCGCCTGTGAACCTGCAGTTCACACTAACAAATGGTGTTAAACTTTTTGGTGTGTGCAGCAGCCACTGGCGGGCGGATGTACACTGTGGGGAGATCTCCTCCACCCTCCCACAAATCCTCATCTCCAACCAGGTTTGTCCATATGGCATCGGGCAAGTGCAGCATTCTGCTCTTTGGCCGAAGATACCATCAGCCTTCTAAGCAGTGGGGGCACACAGATGAACCACGTTCCACTTGGTGTCCACTGGGAAGCCCAAGTCCCAGTGTGTCCGGGTGCCAGGGCTACTCCTCCACAGGTGGACGAGGGTTCCTTCGCAGAAGATCCACCCCAGGTTTGGATGAGGCAAAACCAGAGCTCAAAAAGGGTCCTTTGGGAGCAGGAGGTCTGGGGAGGGAAGCAAAAGGAAATGAGCATTTCAGAGCTGGCAGATTGGTGTTCCTGTGCAAACTGGTGGTGCAGTAGCTGCCCTGATTTTGGCTATTACCGTTAGGGCTCAGGGTTAACAGAGCACGCTGTGCAGCAGAACAAGCAGAGCTTTATTGCACTGCTGCTACAGGGGCCACTGGGCACTCGCTGGAAGCTCTTTGCACCACAAGGTCTCCTTTGCAACCAGCTCTCAGGTGGGGTGAGATGGGAACGGGGCAGAGAAGGAAGGTGAAGCTGCAGTGCCTGCGGATCCATCCCACGGCAGCTGCAGCACACGGCCACACATCTCCACCCCCAGCCTTCCTTCAGCAGCATGCTCAGTTTATTTTAGCCAGGGAGATGGAGGACGGAGAGCCGGAGGATCAGAGAGCTGCGGGGTGCGGAGGGGGGGCGGGGGGCCCGTGCCTTCAGCACGTGTGACATGCGCCTGGTGTCACCGAGCACAGGGCTGCGTGCGGCGTGATATACGAGCTGCGGGCGGCGGGCTGCAGCTGGAGGAGCTCGGGAGGTCCCTCTGTGGGGCACGTGGGCGGGCAGACCCCACGCTGGCTGCCGGACGGAACCGCTGGGATGCAGCCAGCAACCGCGCAGAGCGCTGTTTTATCGCCTTTCTCATCCTCGCTGGTTGCTGGAAGGGTTAAACATCTCCGCTGCCAACCTGGTACACCAGGATTCCTGCCCCATCCTTGCCCCACACATTGCAGATGCACAGTGCGTGCACCTACATTCCTTGACTGCCTGGTGCTGGCAGCCTGCTGCAAGTCCCACGCGGGGCTCACAGCGCATGGCACATCCCCACGGTGGGGAATCACCCCAAACCTGCTGGAGAAGGAACAGCCCAATGCGCTCACCCTGGTGAAATAAAAGCCATGCAGAGCTGTGAGCTGAGGAGCACAGCAGCCACCTGTGGTCCCTGAGCAAGGAGATGTGGTGCCTCCTGCCCGAGAGGTACCTGTGTGCCTGGGTGGTGCAGGCAGGGTGCCCAGGAAGCACCCGGCTGCTTCCAGCATGGCTCAGCACTGGTGCAGGCAGTGTTGCCCTGAGTGTATTTCAGCCTTGTGTGGGCAGGGAGGGTGATGTGCAGAAAGGGCTGATCTGCACCAAATTCTGGTACATTGCACTCATGGCTATGTGTGTGCAGGGCTCTGCAGCAAGGTGGGCCAGGGCACGTGCCACCCTGCTTCAAGCTAAGTCCCTCCACCAGCCAGCACAGGGAGAGTGGACAAAAAATCCACACTGGAGCTGTTCCTGTGTTGCTGTGCCCTTCTGCTGTCCCACACTGAGCCCAGCCCCTAGGAAGGCTTCTGCGATCCTGGGGGGTGGCACAGCCTGCCCTGAGGTACTCCAAACAAGGCAAATATTAATAACAAAAGCAGGAAGGAATGGAAATGCCATGTCAGTGGCTGTGGAGCACCAAGCTGCCGTGCAAAGGAAGGCACAGCAGCTCCAGGTCACCAAAGCAGGCAGCTTTAGCAGCTCCAGCTGCCATGATGCAAAATGCAAGCTCCCGGTGTCAGGTGGATGCAAGGATTGGAGACAGGGACGCCAGTCCAGGGGCAGCTGGAGGGCTGAATCCAGCAGCCATGCTCTAAGCACGTGCAGCAGGCTCCCCATCTCGTGCTCTGCTCCTTCCTGGGGATACAGGCACACCAAGGGAGCTGCAGCCATCCAGCCAGCCATCCCTGGGGATGCCCTCCTGCCCTGAGATGCTCTGTCCAAAGCCAGCGGTGCGGCTCAGCCACCTCCTGCACTGATGGCACCCACGTACTCACAGACATGAGGGACATGGAGCCCTGGTGCTGCCATCCCCTGCACCACACCGGGGCTGCTGGCAGCTGAAGGGACCCCACTGCTCAGCCTCTGAGCAGAGCTCAGGACCGGGGTGTGGGCAGCGCAGATGTAGCCAGAGATGCGCTCCCCACACTATTCTTAGGAAGGGTAAAGTTTATATAAGAAATTTAAGCTTTAAACCCAGGCACCATAAATAGTCTATTTTTCAAGGGCTGCAAGTCAGTTGTAGGCCGGCAGCCAGAGCCAAAATTTGGCAGCTGTCTTTGTTTAATGATTAATTAAAATGAGGTAACAAAACGAGACGTATCTATTAACGAGGGTATTTGCAGCGTCAGTAGACGATTCCAAATGGCTGATTTTTTTCCCCTTTTAATCTCCAAACCTCTCGTCAGGAAAACAAGCTCTTCCTCGGCAGCGGTGGGCAGGGCTGTGCCGTGGCCCCTCACCCTGGGAGCGGGAGGGGAGGGCGTGCAGGCACGGCTTTATCTTTATGGTTCTCTGCCTTTAAACAACTCGAACCCTCTGCAGAAAGATTTTTCCAGCTTAGAGATTTTATTAGAACGTCAAATAAACTTCAATGGAGAGACCCTTGGCTGTGACGGAGGAGGGAGGGGGGAGGTCTGGGTGTTGCTCCGGCATTTTGCCCAGCATGGGGTGGTGGGTGCTGCAGAACAGGGACAGAAACAGGAGTGCTGGAGGCAAAGTGGCACTTTCCATGCTCTCTGCCGGAAAAATGGGGTCCAATCCACATCTCCACCCTTCTTTGGGGGAGCAGCTCATGTTTGGGTCAGCAGTATCCAGCTCAGGCCCCTCAGGGAGATGTCCCAGGAGCATCAGGAGGGGGAAGGTGCTCCACCCCCAGCCATCACGCAATGCCGGGGACGTTCCTGAGCTCTGAACACCCCATGGGGCACACGGCCACCTCAGGTGGGATGCGTGTGGCCAGAGGAGGGTTAATGCATACAGGGGGGTCTGGAGGCAGCTCCAGGGGGTGTGTGGAGCAGGTTCACCCTCCCCGGGGCTCCAAAGGCCTCACCACATGGGAAAGCACCCAAGTATGAGGAAAAGGGAAAAACATCCCAAAATAGTTTAGTCTTGTTTTCTGCGCTGAGACGCCCAGACAGGGTGGGAGTTCTGGTTGTGTCTGAGCTAAAAATTACAGTAAATAGCGAAGTGGCTGCAAAGCCCCACGTTCTGGATAAGAAGGACACGTGCAAACGCTGCCCGTCAGCGCGAGGACATTCTGGAGGTGAAGGCCCATAAATAACCGAGGGGGGGATGGAGCTGTGCGAGGGATGAGCCCCAAGTGCCTGCTGCAGTATGTGCTCTGCCCAGCGAGCCTGGGCTGGCGGTATGGGGAAAATGTGGGGACTGCGGAGAGCACAGCCAGGACCCTGTGACCCCATAGCCATGGGCAGGACCCTGTGTCCTCATACACATGGCCAGGACCCTGTGTCCCCGTAAACACGGGTAGGAGCCCGTGACTCCATAGCCACGGGCAGGCCACTGTGTCCCCATATCCAAGGGCAGGACCTGGTGTCCCTGTATCCACGGCCAGAACTCTGTAACCCCATACCCATGGGCAGGACCCTGTGACCCCATAGCCACGGCCAGGACCCCGTGTCCTCATACCCACGGGCAGAACCCTAAGACTCCATACCCACTGACGGGACCCTGCTGTCCCCAGCCACACGAGGACCAAGGGTCGAAGAGCAGCCTGGCAGCAGGAGGTGCTGCCTCTGCCCGCCGCCCGGACCCACTCCGGGCTGTGCCACTCTTTCGGCATCAGCCTCCAGTCGTGGCTTAGCCGCTGGTGAACGCTGTGCGAACCCCGAGGTTACGGGGCTGACTGCCGGCCCTCCGGGAGCGGAGAAGCGCTGCGGTCGGCCCGGCCCGGCACTGCCTGCAGCGGAGGCGCGGTGCCGGCCGCCACCTATGGCCCGGCCTCGGCAGTGCAGCAGCGGGCGGCGGGACGCGGTTGCGGTGCTCGTCCCGTGGCCAGGCGGGGAGTGGGGACGGAGGAGGCTCTGGGAGCGGGAGGACTCCCAGCACTCACAGTTTGGGCGTTGCAGAAAGCTCTGCGGACAGAAGTGCGGCTTTGTTGACTCCTGGCGTTTAGAATCAATCACAGAATCATAGAATCGCTCAGGTTGGAAAAGACCTTCAAGATCATTGAGTCCAACCATGACCTAAGCACACTACCCTAACCAACAGCCCTCCACTAAATCATGCCCCTGAGCACCACATCCAAACGGTTTTTAAACACATCCAGGGATGGTGACTCAACCACCTCCCTGGGCAGCCCATTCCAGTGCTTAACAACCCCTTCTGTAAAGAAGTCCTGATATCCAACCTAAACTTCCCCTGGCTCAACTTGAGGCCGTTTCCCCTCGTCCTGTCACCAGTGGGAAGAGACCAGCCCTGCTCTGCTGGAAGCACCTTTCAGGTACTGGAAGAGAGCAATAAGGTCTCCCCTCAGCCTCCTTTTCCCCAGACTGAACAGCCCCAGTTCCCTCAGTCTCCCCTCACAGGCCATATTCTCCAAGCCCTTCCCCAGCTTTGTTGCCCTGCTTTGGACCTGCTCCAGCACCTCCATGTCCTTTCTGTACTGAGGTGCCCAAAACTGAACCCAGCACTCGAGGTGAGGCCTCACCAGTGCTGAGCACAGGGGCAGGATGACTTCCCCAGTCCTGCTCACCACTCCATTCCTCATCCAAGCCAGGATGCCATTGGACTTCTTGGCCACCTGGGCACACTGCTGGCTTGTATTCAGCCAACTGTCCATCAGTACACCAAGGTCCCTTTCCATCAGGCAGCTTTCCAGGCACTCTTCCCCAAGTCTGTAGGGTTGCCTGGGGTTGTTGTGACCAAAATGCATTAATTAAATTTTTAATTTAATTAATTAATTAAAATGTTTAAGCTCAGTCTGTAGGCAGTCTCCTGGAATTGTGGTCCTGCTTCCCGGAAGCACACACTGGTGGTGATGTGGTCCTGTGGTTGGACATCAGTCTGGTCTTTGAGACCTGGCTGTGCTGTGAAGGCAGCAGCCCCGGGCAGTTCATGCAGGCTGCTTACCAACATGGTGGGAAGGTGTTTCTCCACGCAGCCTGTTGCTCTCCCTTGGCCCCAGAAGCACACTGAGCCTTACCTGCCTTTGAGACCTGGCCTTGAGGAGCCCCTTGGTCTGGTTTCAGCTCAGTGAGGCTCAGCTCTGGGGCTGGAAGCCGGTCGCTGAAGTGCTGTCTCTGTGCAGCGTGATCAGTCCCAGATCACTTCTCTGGTGGGACAAAACCAACCTCCTGGGTTATGCAGTAAGAAGTGCAGACGTGTCAGGAGAAGGGAAAAGCAGAGCACAGCTATAAATCCTCCTAATTCAGAGGCAGGGGCTGCTCTCTGCGTGCCTGCAATTTGCCACATCCTGCAGCTGTTGTGGAGAAGCTGGAAGCGAGGCTGGGCCAGGGAGCCCAGAAACGATGGGCTGCCAAGGCTGGTATGAACCAGGCCCAAAATCTGCAAGGAACAAGGAGGAGAGTGGAGGAGGAGGGACTGGCGAGGCTGAAGCTGAGCCTGCCTTCATGCGGTGCCCATGTGCTGCTGTATCTCTAGGCTTTTCTTAGCATATATCCTAGAGTGAAATTCCTGTTTTCAGCCTGATTTCTGCTGTCTGGCCCTCTGAAGGCTCACTTGACTCAAAGTCAGTGATGATGCTAAATGATGCTGGTCGTGTTTTCATGTGTCATAGACAGAGGACAAAGAGTAAATTAGAAGGGAAAGGACCTTACTCCTCCTTGAAACAACAGGAATTGATTTAATTTACACTTTAATAGACAGAATTGAAAATAATCAAGGGCACCTGCTGCTGAGTGCAGAATGTTTGCTTACCCCTCACTGAAAGAGCAAAAACCAATATCCTTGTGGCAGGGTGACTGGGACAGAGAAATTTGCCTCCGCAGGGGCTCAGATCCACCCCCACATCTGCTCCTCTGCCAAAAATAGGGCCCGGGGTCTGGATGAGATTACAGGTAAGAAATGTAAGCTCTTCTTTAATGAAGCTCCCCAGGTTGTACCTTGCCGTTCACCTTTGCTTCCTAAAATTACCCTAAATTCAGGTATTTCTGTGGCCCAAGGGATTTTTTTCCTCTTTCTTCACTAGTTGTCTATATTTTCTCCTATATACTTTCTACCTCTTTGAAGATTTTACCAGCTAAGGCAGCTCTTGCGATGCCCAGTTCCACCTTGTGGGACTCTCCCTACAATATTCTCATTATTAGTGAGAAATAAGTGCTTTTCATCAAAATGCCACTAATCTGAGGGATAAGCCACCCGAAAGTTCAGCTCCTGGGGTAATCCCTTCAATTACCTCAATCCAAATATCATACTTGATTTTCATGGCAAAATCAGCAATGCCGAATTGATCTCTCCTTTTGGACTCTCTGGATGTCAGGAAATCGGGAAAAAAAAGTAGAACTTGTGGGCTGAGATAAAACTATTTACTAAGATAGAGAAAAGTAAAAGGAAAATAGTTATGACTATGTATATATGTGTGTGTGTGAATGTATAAAACAAGTGATGCACAAGCAATGCTCATCACCTCCCGACTGATACCCCGCTAACCCCCTGAGCAGCAGAAGAGTGAGATGAACAACCACCCCCTTCAAAACTCTTTCTACATGATGTCATATGGTAAGGAATATCCCCGTGGGCAGTGTAAGTAACCTGTTCTAATTCTGTTCCCTCCCAGCTCCTTGGGCCCTTTGCCAAGAATGGCATTGGCTCTTTACAGCACTGCTTAGCAGCAGCTATAAACACTGGTGTGTTATCAGCATTGTTTTTCTCCTAGACCCAAAACAGAGCATCATACCAGACACTGAAGAAAGCAATTCCATCCAATCTCTTTGTTCCCTGCACCCTCTTGCTCCTGGTTTTCTTTGCAATCATTATGACAGAGCAGCCAGATGCTCCTGTTCTGTCCTCAGGTCATGCTACTCACCACCAGGTTAAAAGGTCCATTAGCACTTGGGTTTTTCTCTCTTTGAAGATGTGCGTGCTAATAAACAAGTTGCTCCTTGGCCTTCATTTGGTAAGACTTTAATGGCTGATCTTTCTCCTTCATATGCTGCAGGTAAATTGTACACGCAGATGAGTAGCACTGACCAGGATGCTTCTGCTTTGCAACAGCCATGCAGACAAAATCCTGCCCTAAGATGGTGAGGGCAAGAGCATAGGAAGAGCACAGAGGATAAGGAACTTTGTATCCATACTTTTATTGTAAGCAGCACAACCATGGAACAGCCTCAGGGCTTGGTGCTTTGAGCATCCCTCCATGGTGCACACGGGGAGCTGGAGGATGGATGCCAGCAAGCAGAGAGGAGGTGGCCGCTTCCATCAGCTGCTGCCCTGCCTTAGCACAGCTTTCCATCCCGGGTGACAGTCATGCAGCACCATGCTCTGGCTCAGTCACTGATGTAGAACCACTGGCTTCAGCAGTTTCTGAACCTAGTGTTCAATTTTACTGGCCAGCATCACTTGGTCTTGACTGACAAAGCTCCCCTTATTTGTAAGATCCAGCTGCTACGGGCTGACATTCACTGCTGAAGAAGGAGAGTTCTTCTACTACCACCCCTCGATCCTGAGCCCACAGACATGTTGCATCTCTTCCTCAATGAGCTGAGTTATCATGGGCAGACCGAGCTAGAAATAATTCACCTTTATGTTGTCAATCCAGATCTACTTCAGCCATTTCAATCCTAGCAGCCTGATCCACCTGCTGGTTGTTGTGATGTTCTTCAGTGGCACAACTCTTGGGTACGTGAGCATCTGTGTGACGTACCTTTACAACCATGTTCTCTACCAGGAGCAGCAATATCTTTCCACAGTGCAATGGCCCAGATGGGTTTGCCTCGGTGCTGCCAGTTGTTCTGCTTCCATATCTGTAACCGCACTCATAGGGGCTTCTGCCACCATCCAGGAGTCAGTGTCGAGGAAGAGCACTGCTACTTCTCTCATTCAGCAATGTCTAAAGCCAGGTGGATGGCCTTCATTTCTGCAAATTGACTCGATTCACTTTCTCCTTCAGTAGCTTCTGCAGCTCATTGTGTAGGACTTCATACAGCAGCCTTTCACCTCCAATGTTTTTCCACAGTTTGACAGGACCCATCAGTGAGGCATATTTCTTCACATTTTCTGGCAATTCATTGTATTCTAGAGACTCTTCAGAATGTGTCACCTCCTGTTCTGGTGATACTTCAAAATCTTTGCCTTTGGGCCTGTCCATAATCACTTCTGAGCTTCCTGGATGACTGAGATTCCCTATTCAAGTCCATTGCATAATCAGTGCAACCAACTTACTCTACGTAGGATAAATTGCATGTTTCTATGATTCTGTTGTGTAATTCAGCATTTATGGTCAGAGGGTTGGCAGAGCTGTTCCAGGTGACTCACGTGCTCCATCACTGCCTGCTTCCACAGTGATGCTCAGTTTCACACCTCACTGCATTCTGGCAGGAGCTTGGGTCAACTGTGGCACCCCAGACCACTGATGATCACTTGCAGGCATACCCATTAACTTTGCACATGGGAGGTATGAGCTAAGAATGACATGGGAACAGCTCACAGACCTGAAATGAGTGTGAGGAATACCAAAAGGAGAACATGCAGACAGGAAACTTCAAGCCACCTCGCCCTTCCCTGGTCAGGAGACAGGCTTGGATGTCTGTGGCCTCGACTAGAGCAGAGAGCAAGCTCTTAGCAGAGAGGTGGGTGTTCCTCCTCTGGCAAGTGCTGCTCATTGCCACAGCAGTGCTGAACAGCAGCCTGCTCTCCTTGTGGGGGACTCAGCCTTGCTCCACTCTCAGCTCCTAAAGAGCTGCTGGATGTGCTCCTCATGCCCTCCACAGCCGAGCAGGGCAGGGCACAGCAGGGCCCCCTGCATGCAGGAGATGCTGAAATAGCGAAAGCCATTTTTAGTCTATTTCTGTAGCAGCACGTAAGTGGTTCTGAGAAATATAGAGACATCTGCAGCTTTAGCATCTTTAGATGACTCCTGGGCCTTGCCACCATCCAGGCAAAGCTCACTGCCTCTGTGTACCCAAAGCATGCACAGATTGCAGCTCTTATTTCAGAGAAGGAAGGGGTAGCTTTAAAATCCAGGATTTAAAACTTTCACAGTGCCCAACTTTCCCAACTTTCACAGTGCCATGCCCCAAATTTAAACACAAGATCTTTCACAGCTGAACCAAGCACACTGTCTGCAAGCCAAAAGATCTTTTTACAAGGAAATCAGAATGACAACAGGCTGACAAAATGCATGAGCCATTCATTTTCTCAGTACTACAAGGGCTAAACTTTACTTCTCTGCAAACAAATCTGTAGGACTAGGACCACTCTCCCCAAAACAAGCACTGAAGCTGTAAATGAAAAGACATTTCCTTCTGAATCAGTCTTTGAAATCCCTCCCCAGGATGTGAGCTGCCCAGAAAACACCGTAACTGGAATTGCAGAGGACAGTCCTACATTGTCACTGTTATAAACCTTAGAATAGAGTATTTCTCTTTCTGTGAGATCCTCACAAACCTGCTGAGATGGGGCTGTAGTTTTGCCTCTTTGCAGAATTTACTGGAATCACAGCTCTGACTCCTGCACTGTGCACACAGAGCCAAGCCAGTAAAGTTGGACAAAATTGCCGGGAACCATTTGACTAAAAATACCACACAGTATCACTTAATTACCTCATCAAATAAAGAAACACTGGCTGGAAATCCCATGCCAGCTGGTCAGAGCCCTGAGAAAGCTTTTGTGCTCCCAAAAGTGTAGCAGAACTAGCAGAAAACTTGAGCTGAAAATCATTAGCATGGGGAAGAAATGATGCAGCAGGAGGGCAGGCATGCACAGATGCACCTTTAGGAACTTCAGGTGTGTTTGGGAAGCAGTTCAGGAGCCAAACTGATGTCCTGTGTGGCTCCAAGGAGCAGAGCCAAAGATTGCAAGTGAGCTTTAGGCTGCAGGACCGTGATGTGGAGGATGGGCACGAGCAAAGCGCTTCCCATTGGAAGGAAAATCCCTTTGTTCCAAGCAGAAAAATGCTCGTTTGAGCTATTGCACGAGGAGCTGAAAGTTTGGATGTAACTGAATCATATAGGACTAACAGAACGTCTGTAAACAGCCGTGCTGAGAGCTGCATGCTGGGCATTGTGGGCAGATCCCCAGGACTGTGATAATGGGGGAAGAATCACAGAATGGCCAGGGTTGGAAGGGACCTCAAGGATCATGAATCTCCAACCCCTCTGCACACGCAGGGCCACCAACCTCCTCATTTAATACCAGCCCACGCTGCCCAGGGCCCCATCCAATCTGGCCTTGAACACTTCCAGGGACAGCGCATCCACAGCCTCTCTGGGCAGCTGTTCCAGCACCTCACCACTCTCTCTGTAAAGAACTTCCCCCTGACATCCAACCTAAATCTCCCCTCCCTCAACTTAAAACCATTTCCTCTCATCCTGCTGTTATCAACCCTTCCAAAGAGTTGATTCCCCTCCCCTCTGTAGGCTCCCTTTAGGTACTGAAGGCTGCAATGAGCTCACCCCGCAGCCTTCTCTTCTCCGGGCTGAACAAGCCCAGCTCCCTCAGTCTGTCCTCATAGGGGAGGTGCTCCAGTCCCCTGATCATCTCTGTGGCTCCTCTGGACCCTCTCCAACAGCTCCCTGTCTTTCCTGTACTGGGGACTCCACACCTGGACGCAGCACTCCAGATGGGGCCTCACAAGAGCAGAGCAGAGTTGAACAATCACCTCCCTGTGAGAGAAGAAGAAGAACGTTGGCATTAAGAATAAAGGGAGGCATTGTTTGGAAAGCAAAGCTCTGAGAGAGATAAGGTTCGTGTTTGGAAGCGAGGAAGAAAAGGAATATTGATGGTTGGGACACTGGGACTGTTAAAGTCGGGGCTCCACACACAGGACGCACACGCAGCCCGTCCGCAACCACCGCCACAGCGAGCCGCACTAAGCCCCGCCCCCGGAAAGGAACAGCTTCATTGGGTACCTCCGGTCACGTGACAGCGGACGTCCGCCGGGTCGTCTTTCGCTCCTCATTGGTTCGTCCTCATCACGTGGCGAGGGGGAACGTCGGAGCCGCTGCGCTCCCATTGGCGGCCGACGGGGATCCGGGGCGGGGCGCGGCACGCGGATGTGGAGGCTGGCGCGGACGCTGCGGCGCGGCCTGGCGTGGGGCGCGGGCACGGCCATGGCCGACGGACCCTCGGCGGCGCGGCGGCCCAAGGACGTCCCGCGGCACGTGTGGGCCCGCGAGCGGCGGCGCAGCGCGGGCACGGGCCTGGCGGGGCCCAACACCGTGTACGTGCAGGTGGTGGCGGCCGGCAGCCGCGACGCGGGCGCCTCCGTCTACGTCTTCTCCGAGTTCAACCGGTGAGTGCGGGGCCGGGGCCGGGACGGGACTGCCGGCCCGCGCTGACCCCCGTGTCCCTCAGGTACCTCTTCAACTGCGGTGAGGGAACGCAGAGGGCCATGCAGGAGCACAAGTGAGTAGCGAGGGGAGCCGCGGGGGGACGTCCCGGGCTGTGCCGGCCCCGGCTTACCACCCCGACCCGCTCTGTCCCCAGGCTGAAGATCTCGCACCTGGACAGCATCTTCCTCAGCAGGGTGGCCTGGGCCAACGTCGGCGGGCTGCCGGGTGAGTGGCTCCTGTTCCCGGGTCCGGCCGCAGGGGCGGGGCGCGGCTCTGCCCGCAGCCTCTCGGGGCTTTCGGGGTTCGTTTGCTGCGGTGTGGCACCGCCTCAGGGTGAGGGGCGGGGAGCTGTTTGTCTGTGCACGTGGCTTTGTGGGCCTGAAGCCTTCAGGAGAAGCTGCTGCCGGCACTGAGAGCTTTGTGGATCTGAGTTAAAAAGACCCCGGTCCACCCTGTACTCAGCACAGGGTGACGTTCAGGCTTAGCGTCTTGTCCACTGAACTTTGGCTGTCTCTGGGAAATGGGGAGGTTAACAGTCTGCTCAGGTAACTTGTCCCACGTGATGATGATGAAGGTTTATGGATGCTTTCTGTGTCTGCGGAAATGAGCAACTCGTTGAAACCACCACAGAGCTGAGGCAAAATTGAGATTGGTTGCGATTCTGGGTCTGGTCTTCCATGAGAAGCTCTGACAGTGAGAAGGACCTTCCCAACAAGATCCATCACCTTTTTTTTTGGCTGTGATAAAGTTGTTTCTCTGCTTTGTTTTAGGTATGATCCTCACGTTAAAGGCTATAGGGCTTCAAAGGTGTGTCTTCCTAGGGCCACCCAAGCTGGTAAGTAGTGGAAGCTTGCAGAAAGGGGATGGGAAAGCATGAAATATTGGTACTTACCTTTCAATTTGGAGAGCTGGTGTCAAGGTATCTCACTATAAAAAAGACACTGAGGCTGTGGAGCTTGTCCAGGGAAGGGCATTGAAGCTCACGAGGGGTCTGGAGCACAAGTCTAATGAAGAACGGCTGGGGGAACTGGGATTATTTAGCCTGGAAAAAAGGAGGCTCAGGGATTATCTTATAGCTCTCTACAACTACCTGAAGGGAGGTTGTGGTAAGATGGAGATTGGCCTCTTCTCCTCTGTAGTTAATGATAGGGCAAGAGGGAATGGCCTCGTGTTACACCAAGGGAAATTCAGGTTGGATATTAGGAAAAATTTCTTCTCTTAACAGGCACTGGAATGGGCTCCCCAGGGAGGTGGTGGAGTCACCATCCCTGGACATGTTCAAGAAACGTTCAGATGTTGTTCTAAGGGACATGGTTTAGTGGGGAAGTATTGGTGGTAGGTGGATGGTTGGACTGGATTATCTTGGAGGTCTCTTCCAACTTTGGTGATTCTATGATTCTAAGGCAGTGGATCATCTGAGTCTGAGATGCTATTCTGGGACAGCACCAACCTGAAGTCTGTGCCAGAGAGGCTGGGTTTCAAAAGCAAATCTGTTACATACAAGACAGCATCACACTTCTGCTACTTAAGACTGCCTTGTCAGTTTGTGTTCTGGTAAACCATTTTAGAAAAAAAGTGCAGTTCTTCTAACTGTTCTTTTTCCCCACGTTTTAATAGAAACTTGGTATCTGAACACCTGCTTAAGGCAGTCGTTAAGTCTAATGCCATATCTAGGCTTACATCTCTGTTCCTCACTGTTATTTAATTTCCTTATAGTATCTGCTGGGTAGTAATGATGACTCAAGGGACGGGAGGCACTGCTTTTCATTTTCCTTTCTTTCTGTGAATGGGTGATGCCTGCTGGGGGTGGTATACCTGCCCACTGCTTTCTGGCTGGCTGTTGCTGCCCAATTTCTTCTGACCAGATATTGAGCTTCTGATTTCATAGAAGTAAACTGTAGCTTCTGAAAATGTTGCCTGTGGTTTGCACTGCTGAGGGGTAGTTTACTGATTCATTTTTTTTTTCTTTTTTTCCAGCAAAATTACTTGAAAGCTATTCGTCTCTTTCCTGGACCCCTAAAAAGAATGGATTTAGGTAAGTATGTTAGGGATATACAGCCAATATAAAGTTGTAACTTTTTGGTTTCAACTGTATCCAAGGTTAGGTACTACCAACTTCAGAATAAGTAGCTCAGGTTTGGGTCCCTTTAAATCCATCCCAAGAACTGTCTGGAAGAAAAATAGTGTTTCTAGGTCTGGTTGTGGCAGACAGCTGCCAGTCTGCCCAACTAATATATGGAATTTGGCTTCAAAGCACTGTTAAGGAAGCTTGCTTCTGGAGATTATTAATGAACTTGCTTACCGTGATGTTATGAACTGTGTTTTGAGGGCAGTGGGCTTCTAAGAGCTTTAATTATTCTTTGATCCTTGCACTGGGGCAGAAAAAAGGAAGGGGGTTGGTCATTAAGTGTTTGTTTTTCCTGAGAGAGGAAAAGATGCTTTCCTGATAGTAATTCTTGTAGCCTATGAATCTCTTATGAACTTCTTCTTGCCTGTTTTTGTCCTCTTCCCAGCTGTGCAGTTGCACACAGAGCCAGAGTACAAGGATGAGACAATGACAGTCCACCAAATACCTCTGATAGGTGAGTGTGTGATGTAGTAGTTAAACAGGAGAAGCACTTGTTCATTAATTAAGGTGATTAAAGAAGCAGCTTCTGTTTGCAAGCCTGAGTAAGCAAAGGTTTAAGAATTTGCATGTTTTTCTCAGTGGTAAGATCTCTGTCAAAGAAATGAGACATGCTCAGTCAGCTTTCATTTGTTCTTTTAGCAATGGGTTTAGAATGACGTGTAACATAGCTGAATTTTGACTTTATTAGCCAGCTGAATATACCTGCTGCTGAAAGTTGCAATACTTCAAGAACAGGCATAGTTTTCATAGAGTCTAGCTGTTCTGAGGGAATCTGAAGGATTTAGATGACAGGTGGCACCTGAAGACCAAGTCAGACTGGTGGAAGAGTTCTGTATTTTGGTACAGTTTAAATGCTAATATCACAGAAGAGGAAATGCTGCTCTTGCTTTTCTTGTTTGTCCACTTTACTTGAGAGGTTTTTGCGTGTTTTTCTTGGGTTTGGAACAGGAAAACCATTAGCTGCTGAAAGTACATTTCCTCAGAGTCCTGGATTATCATCCCAAGATGGAAGTAGCTCCGAAAGTGACACAGAGCCTGGATCCCCAGGAGCTGCACAGCAAAGCTTGAATAAGAGCAAGGAGAAAGGAAGCCCACAGAAAACAGGTGAAAACAATGGAACTATTAATTTGCTTGAAATGAAACCAGAATAAGGACATTTTTTTTTTTTGTCCTCTAAGCCTTTTGCCTGATGCAAGTGAGACCTGTACAGGAGCTCAGCTGAAGGATTACGTGGAGCACAGTGAGGTCTAGTACTTTTGAACTTGAAGCAAAACTAAGAAGGCCTAAACACAGGACATGATTCCTGCGTGGAGTTGTGATTAAGCCTTGTATTGATTTGCTGTCTGGAGTGGGTTCTTCAGCCTTTGTAATGTAATTATGAATGGATGTTAATAAATGTTCAGATAAGGGTTTTAGTTTTGCTTGTAGTTGAACCTCTGGCCTGAACCACCTCCTGATGCTCAGGACACTTTGTCGATGGGCTGCAGGTTGGCTGGATGATGTTACTTCACTAATGTTTTAATAAAAATTCATCTTGGCTTAAGGGAAAGTGATATTCAGTGAAGACAGTCAGTCATTTTTCTTTCTGTTGCAGATGATGAACAGAAGCATGAGGGCAAGCATCCTGATCTGGTCATGGCATTCCTTTGTAAAGTAAGCTTGAACACAAAGATACCTTGTTCCATACTTCATCTTGCTGGATGGATTTATTTGTAAATAGTGTTTTCAAGCAAAAATTTAGAAGCTTTATAGTTCTTTCAAAAAGGCAGCAGTAGTAGGAATAGAGACCAGTTAAAACTGGAAGGGTTTTTTAGTAACGCTCTTTACTAGGCAGCCAGTTAAGAGTAGACATGTTCCATTTTTGCTGTATGCTTATACTATGGAAGTCTATCTTGCCTATATCACAAAAGAAGAGAGAGAGAGAAGCAATAGCCTGATCCTCAAAACCCAAAAGGTCTGGTGAAAACTTTTTGGGAGTAAGTTAGACTAGTGGCAGAGGAACTAGTAATTAAAAAAAACCAAACTATTCAACCTTCCTTGTCTGGAAGGTGATTTGTTAAAGATTTGTTGTTTCACATCTACTGGGTGTGATATGCTGGATTCTTCATGTCTCAACTGGAACAGTGGAGAAGACTTTGTTTCATAAAATTTGTTATTGAAAGGAAAGGGGGGAAAAAGAAATACCTTGGCTTCTCAGGAAATAGTGACATAAATGGATCTTATTTCCTGGCATTGCTTATTGTTCTTTTATTTGGTTGATTAATTCTGTTTTAACTCTTTTCAGATTCACCCAAAGAAGGGAAAATTTTTAGTTATTAAAGCACAGGAGATGGGTCTGCCAGTGTAAGTATGAGAGCTCTGCACTCATACACAGGGAATGGGGCAAGCCCTGGTGTATTGAAGATGTCAAGCTAAATTTTCAATGCCTCGTTTTCAGGGGAACACCAGCCATTCTTCCTATAATTACAGCTCTTAAAAATGGGGAGAGCATCACTTTTGAAGGCAAGGAGGTAAGATGCATAGATGCTTTCTGGCTGTGGGTCCAGTGAAGGAGGGAAATGGCAAAATTTTTCTGTAGAAGAGTGGGTGATAGTTCTCTGCCTGTTGTCTCATCTCTGCCAAGGTGTTTGTATGGGTTTTGGTGTTCAAGCTTTGAGTGGTTTCTTTTGGTGACTGGTCCTTCTATTCAGCCCCAAGTTGTTGCTGCAGATGGCTCTTGAGGACTGTCTGTTGGAGGATGTTGTGAGGGTGTGATTAAAGAAATACGCTCTGAAATGTGTTCATTTGTGACTATGAATGTCTCTGATTTGCTGGGGCTTCTCAGTTTCACTTTCTCGAGCTGATCCAGATTTAGGTGTGAACTAGTGGAGCTGATCCTTACATATTTTAAATCTGGGACTTGAATGCTTGTATAGCCATTCTTCCCTCTTTACTCTGCACTTCTTAGACCATAGAGGTGAAGTGAGCTTTAATCTCTCAGACTCTAGTTAGAAGTGAGAGGCAGTCAGCCCTGGCAGTGTCCCAGGTGATCTGCAAGTGAAGACCATACCTGGATGGATACAACTGTCATATCTTTTTGTCATAAGAATTTAGCAGAGCTTCTTTTCCTAAGCAAGCTGTTAGTAGTGTCTGAATCTGCACTGAGAACCTGGAAGCTGCTAAAATTCCCTTTGTTTTTTTTCTTCTAAGATCAGGATTGCATTTGTTGTGACACAGCAAAATGCAAACTTGTTCCTGTCCTGCCCTCTCACTGCACGAGGACTGCACTGTGGTTTTGCTTAGTGTTGAGTGAAGTTGCCTGAAGCTGCTTCTGCAGCCCCAGCAGCCTGCTGAGAGCTTGCTGGTAGAACTGCTGAATGGAGACCGATGTAATGATGCACAAAGGGCTGCTTGTACACCTTCACCCCACAGTGTGGTCTTTGTATATCTGTCTGTAGCTTTCACCTGAAGAACTGTGCACCCCTGGTGATCCTGGCCCAGTGTTCATTGTGTTGGAATGTCCTCATGAGGGCTTTGTGGATGCTGTCTGTGAAAATGAGACCTTCCGAAGGTAGCGGGGATGGGTGACCTGAAGTGTTTGGGGGAAGACGTCCATGCTGAGCCTTCTAGAAAAGGCAGGTCTATGTGTAGGACCTGTGGGATTCTGTGACTGTGACAGATCTGTCTTCCCAGAGCCTTCAAAGGAGGAAGTAGGCACTGGTTTCTTGCTATGGAGCAATGTTGAGGCTCCTGGTCTTTGTGCAGTGAGCCTAGATGCTTAGTTTGTGTGTAATATCTCCATGAGACTTGTGCAGAGGCACACCGAGCTTCTGAAAGGCTCTGCAGGTGTTGCTCCTCTTGGAGGAGGATAGCTGCTCTGGGTGGGAGAGTGGAGATGTCAGCACATGACTGTCTTAAACCCTCACTGTGAGCCTTAGGCCCACTGTTGTGGGGAGTTTGGAGCTCCTGGGCTGTGCTGCTGAGATCTATGCTCTGCTTGCTCCTGGGGGAACATCTCCAATAGTACAAGAGTGGAATTGGAGGAAATGCCAAGCTGATTAAGGATCAGTGCTCACGTATCCTTTCTGTATTTGCTCCAGGTACCAGGAAGGACTCAGTGAGAATAAGGTTGCCTTGGTTATTCACATGACTCCAGAGTCGGTGCTTCGGGACAGCCGCTACCAGCAGTGGCTGGAAAGGTGTGTGGTCTTCTGATCACTTGGCTTTACATCATTACTGGACAGCAGTGTTCTGATGTTGTAAAGATTTTCCCAGAGTAGGTGTTGGGTGGCAGCAGAGCTCTGTCTCAGATGAGGTTTTTAGCAAGTGGCTCAGGGGTGTGCATATACCAGTGTGGGGCTGAAGCTGTCGTGTATTTTGTCATCCTCTTATAGATTTGGACCTGAAACTCAGCACTTGGTGCTTAATGAAAACTGTTCTGCAGTGCACAATGCACGCAGCTACAAGATCCAAAGCCAGCTGAACCTCATCCACCCAGAGATCTTCCCTCTGCTCACCACATACCAGAGCAAGGTAGGCAAGGCCCTTCCTGTCTCTGTACCTCACGCCCTTGAGTGAAGAACGTGTTTCATGTTGTACTTCTCCCTGCAGGAAGAAGAGGCTGTGTGTAGTGTTCCCATTGTGCGGGGGGAGTGCCTTCTGAAATACCACTTCAGACCCCACCAGGAGTGGCAGAGGTCAGTTGCAATCTTCTTGGCACTTCAATTTTTGAGTGTTGGGCTATCAGCTGTGTTCTGAGGGTTTTGTCACTGAAAAGCTAACGTGTAGGACACAGATGAATGAATTGCTGATTTAATAATTTGGACAGTAGTTTGGAGAGTTGTTTTCGTTCTTCGCTCTTAAAGTCCTATATGCATTTCTCTGTCCTCTGCTTTTGATCTCATGCTGTGCATCCAACTGGCTGTGACAGGGAGAGGCTCCTCAGGAAGCCAGGTGAAAATCTTACCAGACTTTGTGTGTTCAAATGGTATCACAGCTGAAAGTCCCAGGTGATTAAACAGAGTGGGTCACTTGCTAGTGTGCAAGCAGGAGAAGGTGTTGGATGAAGCTGTTGAGGGCAGAGGGTTCTGTGATGCATTGTTTACTGAGACTCAAAATTATGTCTCTTTGAGCAGAATAGGAGACCCTAGATGCTAAGAGGAAATGGCTTTTCTTAAAGGTGTCAAGGCCTGTAATAGTGCTCGTGCAATGATACAGAACCAGTGGACACTGATGGGTACCTGGAGCCCTGTCAGGTGGTTGCTATTCTTGCAGGAGTCTCACTGCTTCCCATGGTGGGCCATGCAGTGCCCTCTAGTGTCTACAACTCTCTGAACCTGGTTGGTGCAGAAGAGCATAGTGTTGTTACAGGAGCTTTGGTGGGATGGTTATTTTAGTGGGGATGCTCAGTCCTGCCTGACTTTCTAGCCCACACCATACTCATGAGTATGTCTTCTCCCAGTGCTTGAAATGGAAGAAATATTTGACCCTTTGTTGGAAAGCTGTTTTGGCACAGTAATTTGTCATGCTGCTCTGAAAAGTGCTGTTTTTTCGGTTCCCTGTCACCCCCCATCCTGATGCCCGGCCTTTTCTTTCAGAGATGCTGTGACCATCTGTGATCATGATGCATTTGTTGCTGAAGCCCTGGATCTCCCTAACTTTCAGACTCGTGTGAAGGAGTGCAAAGAGAGCCTGCCTGCTATACCAGGTAAGGATCAGCAACTTGTCTTATCTCAGTGTAAGGCCAAGCAGAAGGTTCTAGTGAGCCAGTGCTTTAAAGCTCAGGTTAAGCTGTGAATGTGCAATCTTTCTGCTGCCCAAGAGGTGCTATGAAGTCCTCCTGGAGCTGTACAAATTTCAGACTGAGCTCAACCTGAGTTTAGCTTATACCTGTTGAATTATGCAGTCTTTTGCTTCTGTTGTTCTAAAGCTGCTAGCTTTGGGGATTGACCACTTGGGGACAACTACAGACAAAGAATCTGTGTGGTGTTTCTCTGTGGTGACGAGCTCTGCTTGTGTTGAATGCTGTCACAGCAGGCAAAGTGCACGTCCTTACGTTTGGGAAATACCTCCTCTACAAGCAGCTTCCTGTGACGTGTTCTCTAAATTTCAGTTGTCCTATTGGCAGTGAGGCTTTCATGGTATGGTGCAGCACCACTGACTCACTGTCTGGATCCTGATGCGGAGAGTTAGGGCAGTGTGGAACAATAGCTAGATCCCTCTTGAACTGACAGCTCTGTGTTGGCCAGTGAGATGAGTCCTCATTTGCCTGCCTTGTTATATGTAGCTATGCATTCTGCTTTGTTTTTGTGATTGTACCTGTTCTGTTTTCTGTCCTCCTGTGGTAAATTCTGGTGCTGTGGGAAAGCTAGATACTAAGGTGAGCAAAAATGAACATTCCAGGTGCATAGTCTCTGGAAATGCTTGGCTGTTGAACTGAACAGTGTCTGACTGGGCAGTACATGGATAATGCTTATAAACTCGTGTGCATTTTTACAGGAAACATGAATCCTTATCCTGAAATTGTATTCTTGGGAACGGGATCTGCAATTCCAATGAAGATCCGAAATGTCAGTTCTACACTGGTAAATACTAGGTAAATCATTTGTGTTTTGCTTAGGGAGAGGCTCAGCGTTTTGAGGGTGTTTCCCAAGGGTTGTTTTGACCTGTGTGCTGATGACGCAAGGAGAGTGCCCCTATAGTGGAGTCTGTAGGACTTCTGTCTCAAGCACCTGTCTCTGTAGGTGGGGAAGGCTCAAGAGTTACTTGTAAAGACAAGCATTTAATGTCTTCATTTTGCCATTTGCCCCAAGGGTGTGTTCACCGGAGTGAGCTTTGTAGATGGAACAGTGTCTAGAACTTTGGCTATTAGTAGCAGTAGAGGGAGAGCACTGATAGCTCTCTGCCTTCTGACCCAAAAGATCCCCTTCCTTGAATAGACCCTGCTCAGAGCTCATCCAGTGGCTGCCACTTGTTTTTGTCACTTGTCTTGCCAGCTCTACCCGATCCCTGCTCTTGGACTGTGGGGAAGGAACGTTCGGACAGCTCTGTCGCCACTATGGAGAGCAAGTTGACCAAGTGTTGTGTAACATAGTAGCTGTGTTTGTGTCTCACATGCATACGGATCATCATTCGGTAGGTTATGTGTTGGAAGGAGAAGGAGCTGTGTGCAGGTCTCTCTGCTGTTTTAGAGCCAGATGTAGCTGCAGCTGATGAATGTAGGCTGCTCTGCTCTTAAGGCTGCAGTTCTCCCCTTGTGCCCCCCAGGCACTACTGAATCTGTCTGTTTCTAATCCCTTTTTGCATCCTGTTAGTGGTCCCTGTAGATTGTCTAGAGATGTCTTTTATTTTTGTTTAGTTTATTTTTAAATCAGTATCCAACCCAGCTTCCTTTGGTGCTTTGCATCACAGAGGGATGAGTTGGTCTGTTCTAGATTGGGCCTGGTTGGAGCAGGCTGTTTGCTGGTCTACTGTCTCATGTCTGGAAACCAGACTGAGAGTGCGTGTTGGTTGGAGGCTTTCTCCTCTCCCTTCTTCTGCTGGGAGCAGACACAGCTCTGGAAGGGTGGAGAGGCATGGTGCTGTGGGCTGCTGGTCACCAGCTTGTGCTGTAAGTGGTGACAGTGTTCCAGCACTCAGTATGGTGCAGTTACTGGAAAAAAAGGTGGTTGGTACTTCTCACTTTAGATTTTCCTGAAACTGCACCTTGCTGAGTAGCACTGCTGACACTTATGTTCCTGAGTCTTTCTGACTACAGCTTGCTGTCTTTTCATCCCTTTTGCAGGGCTTGGTGAACATCCTCATGGAGAGGCGGAGAGCTTTTGTAAGTTGTGCTTTTGTTTCACTGTTCCCAAACGTACCTTGGAGCAAGGGAAGAGAAACTTTTCCTATGTGGTGGAAAAGCACTTTCTTTTCCCAAGGTCTTTCTTCTGTGTGATTCAGTGTCTATTAGTACTGATTCTCCTGTCTTTTCTTTTGCAGGCTTCCCGTGGCCAAGCTTTTAGCCCTCTGTTTCTGGTAGCACCTGAACAGATCATGCCTTGGCTACATGAGTACCACAACAACTGTGAATCAATTCTCAGAGACATCAAGTGAGTTTTCTGTGTGGTGTGTGAGGAAGTATTCTTGCTGGGTCCTTATTCAAGGCAAATGATTGTCATGTGTTCTCCCCATCATTTTACTGAAGGCTGCTCTTTGACACCTTCCACTGTGCAGGACTGTAATGTGTGACTTGTAGAGGAGATGAGAGGATCTGTTTCTTGGTTGTGCTCCCTAAGAGGGGCTTGCTTGCAGATTATGAGAAGGGAGTTGAGCTGGTGTGAAATGACTCCTGAAAGGCAGGGTGTGTGACACTGGGGAAGAAATGATTGGATGAGCTACTGGGACCCTGAATAGCAAAAGCAAAGGGGAAAATAGGTGCATAAAATCATCTCATTTGTCAGGCAGTGAGCAGAGAAGACACTTGTGTGAGAAAGTCTGCTTAAAGGTGAGATCAGGTTCTACTTTGTTCCTGTCCTTAGTCCTTTCTTTTCCCTTCCCTCACAGAATGATTTCTTGCCAGTCCCTTGTGAAAGGCCGTGAGAACATCAAATCTAAAGCCAAACGGCTCATCACTTCTCTATTAAAGAACTATGACTTTGCTGAGGTAAGCTGACAGCATCCTGTGCTGCAATAAAGGACAAGAGGGAATTTGAGGTCTAATGCTTATGTTCTTTAGTTTCAGACTTGCGAAGTCCAGCATTGTAAAAATGCTTTTGCATGTTCAGTGATCCACAAATCTGGATGGAAAGTAGTATATTCTGGTGACACAATGCCCTGCATGGCCTTAGTACAAATGGGTAGGTGACAAAAACCTTCTCTTTGAAAGACCTCTTTGTGTATGGCCTTGAACTGTCAGTAGCTGGAGCGGTCGCTCCTAGGCTCTTTGTGCTATGACTGCAAGCCAGTGGGGGGCTCTGGGTGGAAATGAGAGTTCACTTGCTTATTTAGGCAATTGAACTAGTGTGTGTTCAGCTGAAGGTGAAATATGTGATTATTTACACAGGGAAAAATGCTACTCTTCTGATCCATGAAGCAACACTGGAAGATGGAATGGAAAAAGAAGCTATAGAGAAAACGCACAGGTGGGGTGTGTTTTGCTGTCTTATCACTGCAGGGAAGGCAAAGCTGCTTAGCTGGGCTTTGACCTTGGATCTGGTGGTGAGGGACCCAAGGCCTGCAGGTGGTTCTGGTGTGCATAGAACTCTTCAGCACTAATATTAGAGTGTTGCTCACTGCACCAGCTCTATAACTCTTTTCTGAGCATCCCCAGAGAGAAATAGGGGAAGCTTTTAAATAGACAGTAGCAACTCTACAAATTGACTAGCCCAAAGGAAAGGCCCTCAGCTTGACTGCACTGCAGGACTAAGCTTGAACAGTAGAAGGGTCACTCACAGCCCTGTCAGCTATCTGCATGATTCAAACTGAGCTCTGCAGCCAGTGGTACTGCCTGCTGCCCCCAGTAAAAGGGGGGGGTGATGGATTTGAGAGCAGTTTGAAGCAGTGAGCTGGACTTGCTGGCACCTCTAGGTTGAGCTTTTGTCCCCAGGTTGTGAAGCACTGAAAAGCTTTGAGTTAATTAGCATCTTTCCTGCACTCTGAGTCGTATGGAAGCTAGAGACTTGCCAGCTGTGCAGCAGTGTCTGGGCTTGCTGATGAAGACAACTTGTGCCCAGCAGGTGGTGTAAAGTGTCTAGTGTTTGCTGTTGGCATGATGTGACGTTAGCTGCAAGATGCAGCCTGCTGTTCCCTGCTGGAGGAGCAGCATTGGCTAGTGTGTATGACATGCCGTATTCCTGTTCCTTTTGCAGCACAACCTCTCAGGCAATTGAGATTGGGATGAAGATGAATGCTGAGTTCATCATGCTCAATCACTTCAGCCAAAGATATGCTAAGATCCCACTGTTCAATGAAGACTTCAGTGAGAAAGTTGGAATTGCATTTGATCATATGAGGGTAAGTTTGGAGTTTTGATCCAGACTGTGAGAAAAGTTTTAGTGTTACTTGGGGATGGCTGCTTAGGAATGAAATTTTCCATTTCTAATATAGTATCAACATGCTGTGTCCTTCTGAGAGCAGTTTCCTGTGAAATAGCTCCTTTTACTCAGCAGGTATCACCAACATGGGGGAGAGTGGGTGGCATAGTGCCCAGTTCTCTTTAGGACAGGTGCTGATGGCTCTTGAGAACAGAAATCTATTCTTCTGGATGTTTGCCTCACATCACCTCTGCTGTTTGTGCTATTGCCAGCTAAAAAGATAACTTCACTTCCATTCCCTTTCCCTTCTTAATTGATGCACTGCCTTAATGGCTTTCTGCAAAAGATGTCTGGGATCCTAAACCCTGTAGTGCTGCTGTTGTCCTGAATGTGGGAGTAGCACACTGGCTGATCAAAGCCTGTATATACAGTGTGTGCATGCTTTCCTATGAAGAGAACGTCAATAACTTAGTATAAGGGATTGATGGACTGGCTGCTGTAGGGGTTGTAAATGCTCATCTGCAGGGCAGCTGCAAATCATCACCAAGGTGAAGGCTCCTCTGTGCTGGGTACCACCAGAGGAAGGGGCACTGTCCTGCTTGCTGAACTGCAAAAGGCTGGGAGCAAGGGATGGCAGTTCTCAAGCAAATGCTCTTGTGCCCAATGTATTGCAGGTACGGCTTGGTGACTTTTCAACCATCCCAAAGCTGATCCCACCTCTGAAGGCTCTGTTTGCAGATGACATAGTAGAAATGGAGGAGCGGAAGGAAAAAAGGGAGCAGCGCCTTCTGAAGGAGGCTGCAATAGTCTTGGACCAACTGACTGGTGGTGAGAACAAGGAGACCCCATCCCAGAAACGGAAACAAGATAAGAACCATCAGGAAGTATCAAACAAGAAACTTAAAAAGCTTAAAACAGTAAACTGAAGGAAAAGAGGTAGAGAACGTTCTCTGCTCTATAAGAGATGCCCTGTGTTGTACAGGCCTCTGGGGCTGGCAGTGCTGGGGCAGGTGCCATGGGAAGAGGGGCTGGCCTTGGCGGCTGGATGAGCTCGGTTGTCAGTGGATCTCTGTGGGCTGAGGCTCCCAAGCATGCTGTAAGCAGTGCGAGTCCTGTGGTGACAGTATTTACCCATACAGTTCTAAAGTTCCTGACCCTGGATATCACCAATCCACGTGTCATTTTTCTTTTAGTCAAGAGTTCTCTCTGAGCTGTTGTAATTTTTGGTTTTACAGTAGAAGCTATTGGTAATACAGCAGCAGCAGTTACAATCTTGGGAGTTGCAAGAGGTGAAGTCTGCTAAGCCCTCAGGGGGCTCTGGACTCCAGAATGGGGGGGGGGGGGGGGGGGGGGGAGGGAGGAGCTCTCTGGTTACACAAGGCGTATATCCAGGTGTCAAGACCTAGGCTGTAGGAGGAAATTTCAAATAAAATGGGAGCCAATTAATTGCTTTTAGAGATTTAGGTTAATTTAAGGATCTGAATACTGCTGCATTCCCATTTTATTTTGGTTTTCTTGGTTGATTTTTCCTCCCCCTCTCCCCCCTCCCCCAGAACAGTTTTCTAAAACCTTCACTACAGTCTGAATAAACCACTCAACATCACACACAAGTATTTTGATCAGATAGTTAATGAGGTGAGGGGTCAACAAACACCTGAATTTTGGGAGAGAATGATCTTATTTATGTGTTACAGTACCTTGATCAACCTCACAGCTGTTACAAGTATGCTTTGTGCCAGCAAAACCACACCTGCTTCTGCTGCTTCGTTCCTGTTGGTTTGAGATGGCAAACACTGGGAGCAGCTTCTGCAGGACTCCAAAACAGACAACTATGACTTGTGTTAGGTGTAGTGTGCAGGGAAGGTGGTTGAATGAGCTGATGGAGGACAGCGAGCTGCTAAGGGAGGATGTGTGATAGTTTCTCTGGCTCAGTCTTCTGTAATCATGTGTGGGTTTGAGGGGAGAAGGATGGGGAAGGCATTGATACAGGTTGCCCAAGGAGGTTGTGGATGCCCCATCCCTGGAGGCATTCAAGGCCAGGCTGGATGTGGCTCTGGGCAGCCTGGTCTGCTGGTTGGCGACCCTGCACATAGCAGGGGGTTGAAACCAGATGATCATTGTGGTCTTTTCCAACGCAGGCCATTCTATGATTCCTGGCTATTTCAATGAAGGCTATTTCTCAGAAGCTACTTCTAGTCCCCCCACGTGCTCGACAGGGGGTAGCAATACGTAGTAAAGATGGCTTTATTTTAAGGGGATGGAAGATTGAAGACAAAGGGGCAATAAAACATCTTAGTAGGTTAGCCGTGCTTTGTTGTTACACGTGTAAGCTTGGCGCTGCTGGAGCAGAGCAGCAGGCTGTGTGGGCTTACAGGGTCCTATTGCTGCTCCCGTGTCAGCGTGGGCGCATAGAGGGCCGGGGAGCGAGAAGGCTTATTGCTGGGCTGCCGCGGCTCCGTGTGCTCCTTCTCGTAGAAGTAAAGACGGATGTCTTAGATACGTGCCAGGAACCAGGGAATCATTTTCACGTCGAGGTATTCGTACGCAGCAAACGCACTCGCGATGGAGGCCGCGAGCTCCAGCTGCCCCGGGGCTGAAATGGAAAACCGGCGGGCGGGGCGATCGGCGGGCACTGCCCGACTGCCGCCGTGCCCCGCCGCCCCGACTCGTCCCCCGGGCAACCGCGGCTCCTCCCCGCAAACAGCCGCCGCATGGAGGGCGCGGAGCTGCCCGCGGAGGACGCTCCGGATCCCCGCGTCCAGCGGCTGCTGCGCCGCGCGGCTCGGGGCCTGCGGCTGCCGGCGGGGAGCGGGGCGGACGGCGGCGAAGCGGCGGCGGAGCTGCGGGCGTTCGCGGCCGGGGCGGCGGGGCGGGCGCTGCTGGCGTGGCGCGGCCCCGCGGGACGGCTGGCCCTGGGACCTCCGCCGCCGCCGGCCGCCGCCGCCCGTCCCAAGGCGCTCTTCTTCCTGCGGCCGCCCGGGCCCGGCGAGCCGCTGTGCGGGGATCTGCCCGCTGACGCCCTGCAGCACTTCGCCGCCCTGGTGGAGGAGGTAAGGCGGGAGAGCGGGGTCGGCTCAGCGCCGGTGCGCGGTTGGGCGGCGGGGATCCGAGCGACTCCTCGTGGGATGGATCGCAGCCGTGGAGCAACCGTGGCCTGGGCACCTCCGGGCACGGGGCGCCCGCACTTCGAGCAGCCACGTGCCAGCGCCTCTCAGCCTCTGGGTAGAAGAGCTCCTCCTCACGTCTAACCTCCAGCTCTCCTGTTGTAGTTTAAAACCGTTTCTCCTTGTCCTATCGCTGTCAGACTGCGTAAAAACTTGCTCTTCACAGAAATGTGCGGGCGTCATCCCAGCCCCATTCCTCCAGCTATCGGTCACGTCCCGATCCACAATTACAGACCCCCTGGGTTCTCTGTCCCCGGCTCCAGCAGCACTGCGCACTGGGTGCCTGTCCTGGGCTGGGTTTGGTTTTGTTTTGTTCTGTTACCCAGCAGGGCTCAGCTCCTTCCCCCACCCCCCTCTGCAGGAGGTCGCTGAGAAGTGAGGAGGAGGAGTTGCTGTTCCATTGAAATAAACTATTTTACTATTAGTGGTAAAGGAACAGGAGGTAATACAATATAAAAGGAATCAAGAGTAATAAATCAATCAAACGGGAAAGGGAGCGTCTCCTAACTGTGTGCTGCAGGCTCAGCAGTGTGGAGCAAAAGAGAATATCCTCACATCACTGCATCGCTTTGTATCTCCCTCCCCAAAACCACGTGGGAAGGTCTGGAGCGCTCTGGGGTCTGTAGTTCTCCCTCAGCAGCTGTCCCAGTTCTGCCACTTCGTTGCATGATGACGTGATATGGAACGCATATGGAAAACCCTGACAGGTATCCACCTTCTATTCCATATCGTTACATTATGCCAGAGTTGTACAACACACATACATAAATACATGCAAATAATAAACAATAATTAGCACTATATACATATGCACATGTATACATAAAACTGCTGACTCTGCTCTCCCAGCATCGGGTCCCCTTTGAGGTACACACTGAATGTCCCCATTTCCTCACGTTACCCACCAAGTGAACCCAGGTCTCTGAGCAAAAGCAGTCTTCTCCCCTGGTGCTGTTCCAAAATTCCTACCTTCAGGCCAGTCTGTGTCAGTTCCAAAAGTCCTGGACAATGTGGGTTTCCCATTCTACCCTGTTGTGTAATCAACAAAATCCACTTGGCATCAGTGGCATTAGTCAGGGTGTCAAAAGGAGCTGTGCTGCAGTACCAGCTTTGGAAGCAGCCCAAACCCACTCATACACTGCCAGCATCTCCTTTTCAGTTGGAACATGGCACTCTTCAGGTCCTCTGCATCCTTCCATGGGAACTGCTGAGTCAGGGCCTGAACATCTGATTGACCACCTGAGGCAAGCAAGGAGTCAGCCATGGGAGCAGAGGTGAAGGCAGTTCACCTGTGCTACTGGAAGGGGTGGAGCCTGGCTGCACCTCTCTTAGATCCCATTTAAGTGCTGGCTGCCACCAAGGAAGGATCTCTTCCGGAGATCACTCCTCATGGAGAATATTGTGAGCCTCCAACATCGATTAGCATTTTTTACTCATTATCTTTCCATCGTGATAATCCTACTTAGCCTAAACTCTGTACACTTATTGATTGTACATTTGGCGAGCCAGGCAGGCTAAAATAGACTAAAATAGATATAATGTCTTTTCTGCGAAACATCTATGCATGGGTCGAGGGGGAGAACATCATCCCCTTAGATAAAATGATCCCCAGGGAGATCCCAGGGTTTATGGGTTCTCCTTATTACCAGTTAGAAATGGGGCCTCTGTGTATTATGGGGAATATTTCCCCATTCCGCGTGACAGAATACTTTCAAGGATTAGACAAAGGCATCCTAACTACAAAAGAATGCAGTTAGCTGCCTCTGCAGTGGCATGGCCACTGTTACATGCCTTAAATCAAGCTGAGATAAGAGCTGACACCTTAGAAAGTGAAAATCAGCTATTAAAATATCGCATTGAAAAACTGGAACAGAACTTAATGTATTAACAGGGAAAAGACCAACTTTACGTTCCCTGATAGGTCAGGCCAGCAGTATTTCAGTAGTTACTAACCACAGCTCTGAAACAACGGAGTGTTTGAACAGGAAAATAAAAACTCTAAATCCGATCTAGAGGTTCTGCTTATGATGGATTCCTTGGAACTCCATCCTACTATAACCCAAAAGACAAAGTAAGTACAAGATAGACCGGCAGGGATGCCCCCTGAGCAATGGCTCCCTGCCCAAACGCATTCACACGTAACGGCTGGGCCATACACACCAACAGAACTAATGGATATGGTGCAGTGATTTCGGCTGAAGGAGAGCGTACCGATGTGGTTACGTAGATTATGGGATTCAGGGCCAGAAGGTGTCGTGGTTAATGGGCCAGAAGTATCAAAATTGGCCCCTGTGATGGTGCACCCTGCCCTCAGGCAGAGACTGCATGCTGCTGTTCAGTGTAACAATGAGAACCATTCGATAATAGACTGGTTAATGGCAGCATGCCACATGGTTTGGCCGAACAAATCAGATTTTCCATTAAACACAGGATTATGGCCCTCCATGGAGGACCTTCAAACTTATATTTGTGAGCTGGGCATAAGAGAAGCGATATATGAGGACTCGTTCAAAAGCCCAGATATGGTAAAGTTTTCGGCAGGTATGCGAGATTTAATCTTACAGCAGGCCCCTTCCCACCTTTATGGGATCTTAGTTTCCATATTAACCCCCCTGGTGGCCTCGGAGGCCGTGATTCCACAGGCTGCCCAGCCAGTAGCTGATCTGGGGGAGACCAGGTGCCATATTCGAGCAGTAGAAGCAGCAGAGGTGCTTCCAGTAGTTTAAACCAAGAGGCCACCTGTGTGGAATCCTCAGTCAGGGCCTGTAAGGGTCTCACGAAAACAAATGTTTAACAACCTTATTTGGGCTGGGGTCCAGTTTGCGAAAATTGACCACCAGCCCAATCACATCCTTCAGCTCTCCCAGCATCAGGTCCCCTTTGAGGTACACACTGAATGTCCCCATTTCCTGCCCGTTTCCTCAGCTGGAGACAGCTGAAGGATAATCAGAAATTCCAAAATTACCCTAAGAAACCAAGGGTTAGAGTTATAGAAAGAGTACCAATGATGACGTGGAACCTAGAGGATTTCATTGTTCTCAGTAGGAAAAAGAAGCCCCCTCAGGTGTCTTGGGCCACAATGCCTGAGCCACCTGAAACAAAAGACTTTGGCTCAGCTCATGGTGTGACAAGGGATGTTAGTTCCCCTAGGCGTCTAGAAAGGACTGGAGGCCCAATGTAGAGTTGACAATATTCTGGTTCCAGAAAAACGTCCAGAGAGTTATGGCACTTGTTGATACAGGAGCAGAAACATCAATTATCTACAGAGATCCGACCAAATTTGATGGAGACAGAGTGATGATTGGTGGTTTTGGGGGACAGACTATTCCTGTCACCCAAGCATGGTTGAAAATGAGGGGTTGGGCGTCTCCCACCCCAGGAGTGTAAGGTATTTATTGCCCCAGTCCAGAAATGCATCTTGGGCATAGATATTCTATGGGGTCTGGCTCTCCAGACAACTTTGGGAGAGTTCAGACTTGGACAGAGATGTATCCGTATCCGGGCGGTGCAGGCAATGTTAAGAGGCCATGTGAAACATGGGCTATTTGCCTGCCGAAACCGCACCGGATTACCAATGTAAGGCAGTACAGACTCCGGGGTGGGCAAGATGAAATATCAAGAACAGTGCAGGAATTAGAAAAAGTGGGCATTATAAGACAGCACACAGCACATATAATCCCCCATATGGCCAGTGCGGAAGTCGGATGGCACGTGGAGAATGACGGTGGATTATAGAGAATTAAATAAGGTCACGCCGTCTATTCATGCGGCCGTACTCAATATTGTGTGACCTGGCTAATTGGAAAAAACCTGATGATGTTAACTTACATCATTATACTGATGATCTCCTGTTGACATCCAACGTTCTGGAGGCGGTAGGAAAGGCGGTGGATTCATGAATTGCCTATTTGCAACAGAGGGATCCTCAAAAGGTGCAAGGTCTGGGCCTGTCCATAAAATTCTCTGTACACTTATTGATTGTACAGTCCTTAACTCTAAAACCCGAGGGGTAACCTCAGGTCTCCCCTGCTGTCCTTTGTCAAAGGCTCCAGGTGGGGCCCTGCTCCCCAGCTGGTGCAGAGGAAGCTCTTCTGGTCCTACTGCTCATTTGTTTCATTTGTTCAAAAGCTTTTTGTTGTTCGGGGCCCCTTACAGAGCCTTCCTTGTCACTCGATGGAGAGGGCTTAAGCGAGACTGTAATCTGGGATGTGCATTCTCCAGAAACCCACAGCACCTAAGGAAGCTCGTGTTTCCTTCTTGCTGCTTGGCAGGGACACAGCAGTGATTTTGTTGGTTGCTTCCATTGGGATGTGACGATGTCACAGTCCTGGGAACTGGATTTCCTAGTGGAAGGGTTTGAATTATTTTCTCTCCTTTCTCAAAGACTTCTGCTGTGTTGCCCCACACGATAGTGTCATCAATGTGTTGCAGGTGCTCAGGGGCTTCACCTTGCTCCAGTGCAGTCCTAACATCAGTTTAATGTTCCAGGTCATTGAATCCACGCTGAGAAGTTCTGTAGGATGCTGACCACCAGACTGGGCTTCCAGGAGCAGGCTGCCAGGCTGTGGGCTCAGCATGGCTGGCAATGCATTACTTACATGGGAGCTTTTGTTCTGGCTTGAGCTCTGTGGCTGTGCTAAGTCTGCACAGACAGCAGTTTTTGTATCAGAATTTTGTTTGTAGATGACAGCAGGTAGTGCATGATATGTGTTGTAAACACCATCTGTTACGGGGAGGTTTTGGGGTAGGAACACTCCATTCAGCACTGTTCGATCTGTTTTCTGGCTGCCTCCAGCTGCTCGGGGGCACGTTTCGGGCTTTTCTCCCCACAGCCTCTGCAGATGGATGCAGTGTTTCCATGGGGAGCAGATCGTGCCTGGGTTTGGTCCCACTTTTTGCTCAGACTTAACTTCAAGGAAAGCAGAACGGTGATACAGGGTGGCGAGAGAGGTGGAGGATTGAGAAGGACCTTCAGTTTCCTGAGGCTGAGGGCACACGTGGCTCTGGCTGCTGCAGAGCACATTGCAAAGGGCCTTCTATCAGTGCTTCTAGGTCAGCCTTAGAAGGCTTTGTCTGGTTGGAGAAACAGCCTGTACTGAACAGTGAGGAAGCCCAGCATGGCTGGGGATGTCTTTTCTGCCTGTCCCACAAAAACCCTCATTAGAGCTGAAATGAACGTGCCTTCTCTTCTTTGTGGAGCTGGGGGTTGTTCTGTGTGCAGGTCGTGTTTTGATGGTCTGACAAGGAAACAAGCAGCTGGTTACAGTGATTAGCACTAGCAGCCCACAGGATTTAATAGTGGACGATCTCAATGGTAATAGATGGAACTACTGAACGTGAGCCAGGAGTTGGGCACCCCGCAGTGGCTGATGCTGCTGTTCCCCAGGCCAGCAGTGTGTCAGCAGTGGCTGCGGTCACCAGCACTCTGATTTCCCAGGCACAGTGCTGACATGTTTTTTTCTGTTCAGATTTGGGCCCACCTGCAGTTGTTTTTATATCTTTTCTTATTGCAGCCCACTCAACTTTCACTGGCTTCAGCCATAGCTGCACTCAGCAGCCTCCCTGTGCCCGCAGCACAGACGAGTGGCATTGGTCACCAGGGACAACACAGCTTTGTCGGTCTGCTGCCACAGCCTGGAGCCAGCTAAGCCAAGGCAGCCCAGGGAGGCTCTGCTGCCAGACTGGTACCAAGCTGAGGCTGTGCAGGAGTAGCAGGAGTCAGATTTCCAGGGCTGCAACTTAGAAAATAACTGAAAAACTGAAGAGCTCCAATGCTGTTGGGAAGAAGACAAGGTGATCCTCACCAGTGGGGGGATCCCAAGAGGTCCCAGGATAGCTTTCCTCTGAACTAGGGGGGTCAGCCCAGCCCCGCTGCCCTTGGAAGTCACCTGAAAGCAGTGCCTCTGCCCTGCCCTCTGGTAGTGAAGCTGGCAGCGAGCACCAGAGCTGTGTGCAGGGGAACAGAATCTGCCTCCAGGTGTAGGTTTGGAGACTGGGGCAGCTGGAGCAGCAGCAGGACTGGGCTGCCTGTTTTGCCTGCTTGTTTCTACCCTTTTCAGCTCTTGGATTTGGGGGAGGTGTAGTATAAGGGTTTGTCATTACATGTGACTGACCTCCTTTCATGAGAACAGTGCAGAGATGTCTGATTTTTCACCTTGCACACAACAAAACAGTCAAGTGAGTGCTACAGAACATCTTCCCATCCAGCTTGACTATATTTTGGCCTCCTGGTGAAGGGAGAGCCCTCAGGACAGTTGACAGTGATGAGCATTGTTGGGAAGGGAGAGCAATGAGCTCTGAACCTCAGCATTTTCTTATTCCTTTTGTGCCTCACGATGCTCAGTGACGCACGAGAGGTGTGATGTGGAGAGGGCTGAAAGCCGTCACCACAGTCCTGGTCTGAGCCACAGCACCAAGTTTCATAGACAGGTTTCATTCCTGGCAACATTTTGGATCACCAGCAAAGCAGATCTGTGGAGAGGTCCTTTCCTTCTGCCAAGCAGGCATGGAGCTGCTTGGGCCAGCAGTGAGTTCCAAGCTCCAGGCTTGGTTGAGCATGGAGCTCAGAGCCTGGTGGCCCATCAGTTTCCTGCAGCACTTTTTTCTCCATTGCTTTTTTGCAATTCGTTCTGCAGGTGATCGTGCCCATCCTGACAAACAGGAAGAATCATCAGGGCTGGCCACGGGTGGTGTCACAGGACATCATACGTCATGTCCACAGCTTGAAAAGTGCTGTCTTTGTGGTGGTTGGCCAAGTGAAAGGCAAGACCTTGCTGCCTCTTCCAGCAGGCTCGGAGGGAATAGAGAACATTGATCTGGAACATGAGAAATTGTGAGTATCACTGCTTGCTGTCCTTTGGTGATGTTCTGCTGATGCGTATGCTGTGTTCTGGGCAGCTCTCACCAATCATAGTGGCTTTTACTGCTCACCATTGAACACTACTTGTCCAGACTGCCCAGATGAGTGTATTTTGCTCTACCTGCTCTCTATCTTACAAATTCTGTCTCTGGAGCACTATAAGCAGTCAGGAACAGCTCAGAAAGTAACAAGAAGTTGTGAGCACGCAGCAAAGCAACAAACTTCATGGAGAAAACAAACTGTGAGCAAAACCTCTGCTGCTTTCCTGTTACCTCTGAATGGGGAGCCAGGGTTCTCCTGCCAAAATTTTTCTGGCTTCAGTTTGCCGGTGCATCCCCTCAGCTGCACTGCTTGGAAATCGTGTTCCCATCTGTTCGTGGTTCATGCTGACTGCTTGGTCAGGGCTGTTCTGCTTCCCTTCGAAACTGGATTTATCGTATACCTGAAAAAACAACTACAGCTTCCTGCAAGTTTGTGAGCTGTTTGTGGTCCCACACAGAGATTTGAAAAACTGTTGCCTGTGTCCTCTTGCAGAAGTGCGTTTCCTTGTGTTTCTCTGGGAGACATAGATGAGCACTTGATAATTTCTGTTGTCTTGATTCATGGTTAGACCTCCCTGGTGGCTGTTGTGATTCTGAAGTTCACTTCTAGTCCCTGAGGGATGACCCCCAGGAAAACCACTCCAGCATCTCTGTCTGGTTAGCACAGCCTGGGGAGGCTGAGCCCCTGCAATAGCTTCAGCAACTGAAGAATCACCATTGTAGTGCTTGTGTTATATCAGGCAGGATGCCCACACTGCAAATGTGAGAAACTTCCACCCTGGTCCCGTGAGCAGCCAGCCCAAAACTGGGAATTAAAGGGGTTTGAATTCTGCAGTGCTGTGAGGCTGGCCCAGGGCAAGGTAATGAAGTCTGGGCAGCATGTGGGGGCAGATACCTTTGCACATTTTGTCATCCCCATGCCTGGGCTGTGTGTGTACCCTGTGGGTCCTCAGGAGGTGTGTTAGTGAGAGTGATCACTCCTTGGACTGGACATGGTGTGGGTGGGATTGCAGGAGACTGTACTGCTTCCCAGGCAGGGAGGTGACCTATCTTGAACACACCTGCCCACCTATGTGGTTTCTTTCCATATTAAGTAAGTTAGTGACAGTGGGTGAGAGCATCTTGCTGCAAGTGTGGCTCTCCAGACTGGAATCGATCTGATGGTTTGGGGATGGCTATGTGGAAACTAGTTCTTCCATCATTCCTTTTATAAACCTTGCTTGTAAAAGTGTATTGTTGCCTGGATTGCTGTTGAATTTAACTCATTTTCTCCAGATTGTAATTTAGGTATTGAAGTAACAAGACCTTCGTTCTTGATGTTTTTGTGGTTTTGAAACATAAAGCTGGACCTTAATCTATAAAATCTAGCTGCTCGCGTGATCATTTGAAGGAGGTACAGCTGAATAATAAGCATAAACAAGCAGAAAGCAAAGTTAACGAAGCATTCTGTTATTTTGCAGCCTGGAGCGGATTGATAAATCTCTTGTGCATGGAATGGAGTCAGCTATCATAGACTGGAGCTACCAGATTCAGAGAGCACTGAAGAAAGAGTCCTCAGAGCCTCTCCTGCAAGGCAGTAATCCCAACCCCAAGGTGGAACTGGAGTTCTGGAAGAGCAGGTACCCTGGGCTGGGGTGGAAGGTGCTGGCTGGGGTGGAAGGAGCCTCGTAGGTGCCTCTAGCAGAGCTGATTGACCAGTTGCAAAGTGTTGCCTTGGATTTGTGTAAGAACTTGAGGCAATGAGAACTGCTCCCACACATAAAATAATCCTGATCTGCACAGTGCCTCGAGGTCACATGGCAGCTGCTTGCATTTTGACTTAGCCATAGCCCTGGTGACACATCTCTAGGGAAGAGTTTTGGAAGTGCTCTCACTATTGCAGCTCACTTGAAGCCAGCCACAGCAGTAAGAGCTGATGGACGCCTCTCTGGATCTATGTTCTCAGCCCAAGTAACTTATTTTTGAGGTCTGGGAGATGTCCCACTTCCTAAGAAACACAAATCTGGTTCTTTGCCTTGGAAGAGGTAGTTTCTGTGCCCTGTGCTAGGGGCTGATTAGTGCAGCCACTACCACTGAAGTGGTAGTGAAGGCTAATGAAATTTTCAGCCTTCTCAGAAGCCATCTTTTATTTTTGAAAAGACTACTGACTTTAACAGACCTGTCAGCATTTTTTTTTTAACTCAGAACTGGTTTTCATAACTCAGCCTCTCCTGGCTGGAATGTAGTAGTCCTCTCAGCCACTCTTGGAGCATATGTGTCATCAACAGGCATGTGATAGATCTAGATACCCAATGGAGCAACTGATGCTTGCAGATGGGAAGGGGTTTGAGACATTGCTGTCCTTTTATGGCCTCTAGCATTCCCTGCTCCCTGCAGCAAATCTACAGAGCCTGTCTGCACCACAGTTGAACTGATGAGTTGAGCTGATGCTGGCTCAGTTTGTGAGCTTGTAATGTGTCTGTTGTTGCAGGTGTGATGACCTGGAGTGCATTTACAGTCAGCTGAGGACGAGGAAGGTTAGGAACATGATAGAGATGCTAGAGAGAGTTGAGAGCAGCTACTTACCAGCCTTCAGAACTATGCTCATGGATGTTGAAGCAGGTGAGATAATGGTGCAGCTTTGATACATCTGTATGGAAGGACCTCTGGCCTTTGTTCATATCCTAGTTTTACTGGTTTCAATCCTAGTGTGTGGGCTTGGTCCTTAGGAGTCCACTATGACCATGGGGACTACAACCACATTGCTAGCCCTGTTTTATTCAAGAAGTTGGTCTGCTTGTGCTTTTGGACAAGTCTGATCACTGTTCTGATGAGCCAGACCATTCCCAAGGATCAGGCTGAATGGATTTGGGAATTCACTGTACTGTACTAAAGCAATCACAGTAATCCGGCAGGGCTCATCCAAAATGATATGAAACAAAGTGTATCTTGAGCCTTTATTACATCAGCTCCTGTGGTGTTGATCTGCAAGACTGAAGTTTCTGTACAACAGGACAGTTCTCACAGCCAAGAGAAAGCACACAGGCCTTAGGTTATTTCCCAAGCTTTGACTGCTTCAGTCCCAACCTCTGTGGAATGGTAGCAGCATTTTGCACTTTATGATGAAGCCCTTTGGGCATGATGATTTCAGGGTCAGCCCTCATTTAAGGGTTGGCAGTGGAGGTAAGGGCATCTCTTGCTTGAAATCCCTGCCTACCTGCGGCCTTCCAAAGGTAAGTAGCTTTTCTCCTTCATTTCTGCATCCACAGCTGCTGCACTTGGGCTTGTTCTCATTTGCTGTAACCAACACTTTGCCACCCTGCTGTTATTACAGTACTTTCCATCCTGTTATAGCATTACAAGGGTATTAAATCATTTTTTTTCTTCAATGAGAAGAAAATCCTTACAATGAAGGATTTGTTTTCTCCTGTTAGTGAAACAAAGTTCTACATTTAACATGCTGCTACATGAAGATGGCGAGTGAGTTTTGCTTGGGGGAGTTCAGTTCAGCCAAAAGAAATACTGCAAATTCCCCTCTGCAGTGAAAACCAGCAGCACCCTACTGCTCCACTGCCTGTAGCTCACCGTGAGTGGCCCTCCATGTTCATCTTCATCTCAGCTGCTCTGTGGCAAGAGAAAATTATTCAGGCTTCGCCAGCTGTGTTCATGCTGACAGATAATAACACTCTTCTTCAAATGGAAATGTTGCTTCTTTTAAGGACATATTACAGTATGCACAGTGTATGGGCAGTGCAGATCATTAGGGCTGGAGAAGTACCCAATGTATAAGGAACCAAGAATTCATTGTCAGTCTAATTAATTCTTTAATAGCCTAATCAAAATAAAAAACATATTTGGTTTTAATACAGTAACAGCAATACTAACTGGATAATTCGGACTGTAATTGTTCAATCCCATTACAACACAGTTCAGATTGGTGGCGTGCTCTGTGTGCTGATGTCTGTGTCCCTGGGTCTATGCAGGGAGGTCAGTGTTGCTAGTGGGAGTTTCTTCTTCCTTCATCGTGGAATCTGGGGTTATCTTTACATGTGTTTCGGTACTTCTGTCGCTCCTTGTTGGTCTACAGATGTAATTACATCATGGTCATATGGTGTCATTCATGTTTATGCTCCATAGGATTTTTCTCAAAGGTAAAACTACACAGATGTACAAAGTCAACTCATGTCTGTGTGGTTGAAAGCTTCGGCTTAATTTGTTGTTGGACAGCTGTGCTGTACAGCCAGGACGAGTGGGGTTGTGGTCACCTGCCTGGCTGGCAGCTGGCTGCTACAGCTAAAAAAAGCTCAGGCCAAGACAAGCCCTGCAAGGCCTCTCAGCCTGTGCTGCATGGCAGGGTCTGCAGGCTGCTTGGAGTGATGGCAGCAGGCATTTACAGCACTCATTTCCCTGCATCTCATTGAGCAGTTCCAGACCTGACTTCCATCTCTGTTGGTTATGGCTGTAGATGAGCAGTGGTCCTGGGTCTTCTTCAGCACCTGAGTATCTGAGTACACTTTGTGGTTGATGGGTGGTTTGCACCATGTGTAGTTGAGTCTCACCAGCTCTTCTGCTGCTTCACACAGCTTTGAGTGAAGCCCAGGACATCCATCTGCACCTGATGCCCCTCCGGCGCCATTTGGAGGACATAGAGAGGGCTGACTTCAGCGAGGTGCAGCCACTGCTGCCTCCCCTGCTCCACGTGGTGTGCTTGATCTGGGTCAGCTCCAAGCACTACAGCCAGCCTGCACGCATCGTGGTGCTGCTGCAGGAGATCTGCAACCTTCTCATCCAGCAGGTGTGTGGCTGTCACACTGATGCTTCCAAAAGGCAGTTTTCTAAATATAGTCCCCTCTCTCTTCCTCTCCTCCATCAATCCCTGGCAAAATGATTCTTTCAACCTGAAACATTCAGCGCAAGAAGTGACTCCTGGTTGTGATTTTGCTGCTCCAGGCCGTGGTATACCTATCTCCAGAAGACCTTCTAAAAGGAGAGATGGAAGAGAGCCTGGGCAAAGTGCAGATGGTGCTCAGCATCCTGAATGGATTCAAAGAGGCATTTGAGGACAGAAGGGAAGAACTTCACACCTATTATAAATCAGACAAAGAAGTGAAGGAGTGGGATTTCCATGCCACTATGGTGTTTGCAAGGCTGGACAGCTTTCTGAAGAGACTGGAAATGGTGGAGGTGAGAAAATTATTGCAAGCCTTAAGAAGAGCTTTAAAACCATGAGTTCATTTCTTAGCACTTTCACTGGGTGCCTGGGGACGGGGTTACTCGCTGTTAGGTCTGCTGGGACTTTGTTTTACCTCATTCTGCCCAGTAAATGATTGAGCTACTCAGTTGTGCTTTTCTGTTCATATTGGTAGGTGTATTTGTTCTTCCAAGGAGTCCTCTTGGGGCCCTTACTCCTGTTGGGCCAAGGAAGTGGGAGTCACTGAGGGCTGTGGATCAAGCAGTGCCATCTCTGAGACCCCCTGTCCTGCTGCCCCTGTCAGAGACACCCTCAAGTTGGGTTCTGACAGGCTGGGAGAGGCTGCCTCTTCCCCTTGGTTCTATGTGACCTGGGAAGAAGCTCACCACGTCATCACTTCATGCCCTGGTGGTCTGCCAAAGCAGGGTGCAGTGGCTCAGGGATGTGCCCATTTGCCTATTCAGAGGCAGATTGGGGTTGTTTTTCTTCTCTTGTTCTCTGCAGTGGAACAGAAGGTTTTACTAGTCAAAGTAAGCTGTATATTTTTATGCATTATTTAATTAACTGTACTCAAAATCATTGTGACTGATGTCTGTTTTAAAACTCTTCATAATGATGGTTTCCAATAAGATTTGCTGTGCAGTAAACCAAATTATTCTGGCCAGTGTAGAGATGAATGTTAATAGGCATAGAGTAACTGCAGGTCATCATGAAGACAATATGAGTGACACAGTAATTATGCACTGTAACTCTGCAAAGGCTCTGGGGCACTGTTTGCTCATTGCTTGGTTACTTTGAAAATGGACTACAGGAGAAAGCCATTATGGAGGGTTTGAGCTGCACATGTACTGACATGATGGCAGAGCTTTGCAAGACTGTCCTACACCCCCAGGGACAGAGAAAGGTTGCACAGTGTGCAGTTAGGTGGAGGAGCTGGAAAGGGGCGAGGAGTGAGCTGTAAAATAAAAATTAAAAGCAAAGGCACACCAGCCTGTTAATGAGGAAAGCTGCTGTCTCCCTCTCTCTTCTTTCCAAGCAACCCAGTAAGATAAAATGAGGGGCAGAATTTCATGAAGGGTACAGTTACTCTGGAGCACAGGCAGTGTGTGAGCATGTGCAGAGAGGAAGGCTCTTCCCTGCTTCATCTCACAGTTTTGCTTTTCTTTTCTTTTGTAAAGCTACTGCCTGGCTGGGGTGGCTCTCTGCTTGCACTCTGTAATCTCAGCAGTGCAGGACGGTTCTCAAAGCTGTGAATATTTAGCTGCCAGAGACCTGCAAGATGTAGTTCCCTTGGCTAGAAGCTGTCCCTGATGAGCCTGGCCATGGCTGGAGCTGCAATCGCACAGCATCTCCCCACCTCTGCATGGAGGGAGGCACCAGAGCCTGACAATGCCTTGGCATAGATGAGAAGTTCTGGACCAGGGGCTGTCATCCATTCAACAGCCCACATGGGGTGAAGCTCCCTTGCTGCTTAAGGTTGTCTCTGGAGCTCAGGATGTCTGCCAGTGCATTTCTGTGCTTGGGATCAGCCCACTCCTGGTTCTCTGAGACAGAAGGCCAACACCAGTGCTCACTCATGTCCACCGAGAGTCCTACTGAAAGGGAAGGACAGGGTGGTGGTTGTGCTGCTGCCATACCTCCTGAGAGGTAGCACTGTGGGATCAGGCCTGCTCAGGATGTGGAGGGTGGGAAGGAAAGAGCTCACCGGCCATCTCAGCAGAGATAGGTCTCATGTTTTGAATCTGCTCCCTAAATAACCTCAGGAGCACTTTCTCAGCAGGCACTGTGTTTACAGTGACAGCTTCAGCTCCCACTAGGCTGTGAGCAGCCAATGGTGCCCATGATGATCTGGCTCCCTGCTTGTGCTGCTCAGTGTGTGCCTGGGGAGGCTCCTGCACATGGCAGCAAGTGCAGCTCCCTGTTGGGACAACTGTTCTCATTGTCTTCTGTCAGTGTTATAACCTGTGCGTGTCTCCTTTGACTTTGAAGGATCTCCTGTCAAATGCCTTGGATCTGATGAAGCTGGAAAAGATTGAGTTCAGTGGATTTAAAGGGAAGGCCCTGAGTCAGAAGGTCCTGGACATGCATGAGGAATTCCAGGAGGCGTACAAGGTTTTTGCAGAGCGAACCTATGACTGCCTCGACCTGACCAACGCGGTAGGTGCGACGTGTTTGTTTTCAGAGCAGTGATGAAGAGCTGGCCCACGTGCACTCCTACTGACTCCTTCCCACCTCTTCCCTCCTTTTGTTATGATCTTATCTCTCACTGTGGGGGAAATGCTGTCACTGGGATGCACTGGTCCTACAGACATATGGGAGCTCCTACAGGCCTGTACCTGGCATATCCTGCCACTTCAGGACCTTAGACCAGTGCAGCTGGGATGCCTGGATTTCTGTGCATTTTGCACAATGTTTTACTATAAGTGGCACTTGCTAGGGTGTATGAACTGTACCAACATCCGCATTATTTTGTTTCCCAGCTCTCAGTTCCTAGATAGCCAGCTCAGGTAATTTCTGGGGATGCCTTTGCTTGTCTTGCTGCACAGATGATGTCTGGTGCTCTTGGCATTCTGGATTCTATGTTTAAATAGTCATAGTGCTTTAATTAAAGGATCATTGCCAATCCTCTGAGTCATGGCTCAGTGAGCATCCAAGTCCCAGGTGCTCACAGCAGCACAAGCAGGGCACAGCAAGTGAGCCACTGTACTTACGGTCTGCTTGGAAACTCAAACTCCTGGCTTTGACACCTAGCAGTGTGGCCTGTGCAGGCTGTGAAGGAAGGGTGGGAATGGAATTTCTCAAAGGATCTGTGTCATGATCTCAGCAGGAGAAATCAGAGATCCTCTGCTTGTCCCATTTGCTAAATTGAGTTGTCAGGACATGGTTAGGCTGCTATGCACATCCAGAGGAGGGAGTGCTAAAACAAGTGGCCACAGGATAACTCAGTGCTGAGAAGCTCCAGTTCCACATTGCTTATTGGACAGCCCTTCATGGTGGTCATCCAGCTGGAAGGAAAAGGCAAAGTCCCTCCTTCTGCCTTGCTCTGAGTTGTGCTGGGATGATGGGCGAATGGGCTGGTGGTGGGATGCAAGGCTGGTTTGTCCATCCTATGGGTGGTAGGGGCTGTATGGCACAGTGAGGGCAGCTTGCACTTCATTTCCTGTAGTTCCCAGTGACGTCTCTGCAGTGGGAAGCACAGCCCCAGTGCTGCCTGGGAAGGTCTTTCTTGAAAACTGCTTGCTCCACATCACTCCTTGTTCAGGATAGAGGACACAGAAAGAGTGGTGACAGTGGCTGACTTGGTTTTTGTGATTCCTTGGACTCTTGAGTCACACTCATTCTTTCAGTGCTTGAGTTTTCCACCCTCTGTTACTGTCTAGAGACTTTTTTTTTAGCTAAATCGTGACATCTGGTCTTGCTGAAGCTTATTGATGGCAGAAGTAAAGCTACTGCCTTGTACTTTGTTTTTCCAGTTAAGAGACACACAGCCTAATTTTTATGTGCTTTATCCAGATTAGAAAGGCCGAAGCCTTGCAGTTTGTCAAGTCCAGCCTTTGATTTTACTTGTAGGAAAAATAAAACAAGATTTTACTCTTCAGCTTCAAAGGCTTTATTACCTTTAATCAGGACAAGAGAAGCAGTGCCAGAAGACAATGGAAGTTACAGAAATGAACTGCTGAGGTTTGAAAGACTTCTGCAGTTCACCCAGTCCAACCCCCTGCTCGAAGCAGAGTCAGCTAGAGCAGGGTGGTCTCCAGTTAGGTTTAGTGTCTCCAAGGGTGGAGACCCCGTAACCTCTCTGAGTATTTTCAGTACTGTTTCACAGCCTCATGGCTTGTTGTTTTGCCTTCCTACAGGATTTTGAGCAAGATGCCTTTGATTTCCAGCAGAAAGTAGAAGACATCGACCGGCGTCTGGGAACTATTTTCATCCAGGCCTTTGATGATGCCTCAGATTTGGAGCACACCTTCAAGGTTTGTTATGATAAGACTGGCAGCTCTGGGGTCTCAGGGCTTGAGGCTCACCCACAGTCTGTTAAGCTGCAGAGCTGGCAGGACGGTGTTTGCAGACAGCTTTGGAAGTATTTCTGCTCTTCCCATTAAGACACAAACAGATTAGTGTGGTTGTTTATCTTCCCTTTCTTTGCCTGCTTATTCACCTCTGCAGCTGATGGAGATGTTTGGGAGCCTTTTAGAGCGGCCAGTAATCGCTGCGGATGTTGCTGGCAAATACTCTGACCTTGTCCACATGTTCAGCAATGCCTTGAGTGATGCTAGGCTGATCTACTCCAGGCACATACGAGCAGAGCTGGAGCTTGGTGAGTAGAAATTGCTGAGTAAGGCTGATTTATTAGAGCTGGATGAATTTTGGGAGAGGGGAAAATAATTTGTATTTTCTGGGGAAACTGAAAACTTCTAAGCTGCAAAAATGCACAGCCGCTGTATCTACTAGTAGAAATGGAAATGCCTGGGAAATACCTCTGTTCTTAGTATTAAAGCAAATAATCTACCAGGGCAGGGGGAAGATTTTGTGTGTGTGTGGTATGTAGCTGGGAATGGAGATACTTGCTGAGATTTTCCCCAGTAAGGATGTGACAAGAGTTTTCTTCATCTAACACTGAGTGGGGCTTTGCTCCCGCTCATGTGCTCCTCAATATGAATGCACGATGTTTCTCTTAATGCAAAGTATGAAAGTGGGGATTTGTACCAGAGGTTTAATCAGCCTTCTCCAGGTTTAGTATTTCCCACATGTGCTGTAACAGAGGTGAATGAGTACATTCCTGGCAGATAACTGGAACCAGACAGAGTTCAGAAGAGACAGCGCTGGTGGAATCTATGCAGGTTAACAAAAGGAGTTGGAGTGATTCATGGAAGGAAGGGTCCATCTTTTGCAGTATGTTTGAAAGGGTTTGTTCTGTGGGTGTTACACAAGATGGTCAGAAGTAGCTGCTAAACAAAAGTCCCTAGATCAGTGTTTGTGGGGAGGAGGGTTTTCTTCCTGGGCAAAGTCTGCCTCTGTATCAGCTCCATTTCTAACATGAGCTAGGTTCTTGATTGATCAGAGCCATTCTGAGATGCTTGCGTTTAAGGGAGAGGGCTGTGAAATCAATGTGCTTTTATGCATATGAGTTGCTTTTCATGTGTCTTTGAGGTTAGAAGGGCAGTGTTTAGTCAAATGCAGTTTCCATGTTCCCCCCCAGGTTCCCCTGCTGTGCATAAGAACATGCCACCAGTAGCTGGAGCACTGCGCTGGGCTCAGGAGCTGCGAGCACGGATCCAGGCACAGTTTGGTCACTTCAGGCACGTCACACATCTGTGCGTGGCTGTTCCAGCTAAGTTGTTTTGTGACTATCTTGATATCTTTTCTGTAATCAATCTAATTTTCTTTCTGTATCGAACATCCTGCAATGCTTATAGTTGAAATATTTCTTGGTCAGAGAGGAGTGAAGTGATAGCACTGGCTCTCTTCAGCTTGCCAACAGTTGGTTTTTAAGGAACTTGTTAACTGAATTTGTTTGGAAGTGGTTAATAGGCACAATAGTGGTTAATGGGCTTTTCAGCTGTGGTTCTAGGTTGCAATTGCAAGACACATTGGAACCTTTTCCCCTACAATCCTACTCTGTGTGTGCTCCAGTACCTCCCTGGGTGCAGCCCAGGCTTAGACTGCAAACTCCAATTCGGATATCACCAGTGGCGGGCAGAGAGATGCTGGGCCAGACTCAGCTAGGATGGGTTGGTGGAGGTGAGTTTCAGGTTGGTGAACACACGAGGACTTGTCCTGGGCACTGACAGAAAACAACTTGCTCAACACCAAACAAGGGAGCGATCTCAAAAAACCAAGGAAAGAAACTATGCTGAGATATTTTCACCCCAAAGTTTGTTCTTGTGGGTCTTTTGGAGAGAGGTGGTCTCACGCTTGTGCTGCTAGACCTAGTGGCACTATGTGTAGGCTTCAGCATTCCTGAAACAGTGCATAAAAGCCCCCTAAGTAAAGCTGTGTTGGACCTAAGATAATTGAAGGTACCCTGGGAATTGTGTGTTGTAGCTCACCAGAACAGCTTTACTTGTGCTAGAGGCTGTTCTGAGTAAATGAATCCAGGTTTTTAATGTGCTTGTCCAAAATATGCCATCTCCATCACTGTCTAATATTTGTGGTCTTCTCTCACCTTCATTACCATTATATGTCTTTAAGTGCAAGTCATTCTGCAGCAGTAAAGACACCTCTGTGGTGAGACAGGCTCCTGGACCATCTCCAGGACAGTGCCAAGTTAGCACACACATCTTGTTTGAATCCAAATGGTGAAGTTTGTAATCCATGAAGAAGGACCCAGATCTGCATTTCACATTGATTTTCTTTCCTCTGTTTGGAGTGGTTAATAACATGCCTGCAGCAGTGGTGGTGTGATTCTGTTTCCTACAGTGCAACTTGAAAGAAGGAAAGGATTAAAATAGAAGAAAGTTGGTTTTGCTGGGGCTTGCTCAATGCTTGTCCAGCAGTGACCTCTCAAGTGCTCCCTGTGCTTTCAGCTGAACTTGTTGTAGGTACCAGGTGTCCTTTCAGCTCTCTGTGAAAGTGCTAGGTTTTAAATGAATCTGTTTTTTATCAAAATATTCTCCAAAATCAACAACTGTTTTCAGGAAGCCTTGGACTTGGGATAAAATTCTTATCACCATTACTTTGGTTGGCTGCATCCATGGGTGGCTGGAGTTCTGCCTCCTGCAGCGTGGGATGCTTTTTCCCCACTCCCATGGTTCGAGGGGCACAAATCTGGCACTACAAATATCTGTGTCCAACAGGAACTACTTGCTGCTCCTTTCTGAGCCTCTTTGGTCTTAGAAAGTGCTGACTGGTAAACAGAAATGCCATGCTCTGTGCAAGTGCAGCGTGCAAAACTGGGAGTGTTGGACATGTTAAAAAGGCCAGCCTTCCTCCAGGTGCACTGACACCTACTTCCTCTCTGATGTGTGGTTCCTGTTTTGCAGCTTGCCATACAAACACTTGAGAGGGGTTGTCCAAGCCCCGCTCACTCTTTGTGCAGCAAAACAATTTTGGGTGAGGTGGGGGGGTGAAATAGTCCCCAGTCACCTAGAATCTGTCCTACAAAATGGGAGGATGAGCTTATGAATTTAGGAAGGGGTAAATACAGACTGCAGCCTTGCAGAACTACATGTAGTGCTAAGTTCGTCTGTTTTGCTACCAGCTGCCTGGACTCTACTGGAGGAAGAACGGTGTTGGAGAGGTATGAAGAAATGCTCCAGTTGCTCGACAGGTGAGTGGTGCTGCAGGCATGCAGGCAAGGCTGTAACTGTACAAAATGATGTTCTCCTCCATGCTACCTATCAGTGTGCTTTCCAGTTCAAGGCCTAGGAATGTTCCTTCCTAAGCCAGAGAGGGTCTTCTGATGAGAGAAGAGGAGGAATCCTTTTGCTGTATGCCACAGTCTTTCTGTGATGCCTTGCAATGGGAAGCTTTCCTGGGAGGAGCCTAGCAGAAGCACTGGTATAAGCTTCTGCTGGGTGTAGAAGTTGCTGTGGTTGACAATCTGGGTTGACCAGAAGTTGAGCTGCTTTTGTTCATTCCCACAGTGTATCTACACTGCCCGTAATTGTATTTTCCACAACTCACAGTGGAATTTATTATCACGGAGTTGGTATCTTAAAGTTTGATGTTAAATCTGAACTGGTCGCTCTGGGCTTTCCCTTGTGAAGTGACAGCCTCCCCAGCCAGGATTCATCTCTGCAGGGCCTGCTCTTTCTTGGTCAGCAGTGCAGGTAGCCGAGACGCAGGTGGAGGCAGCCTTGGTCCTGATGATCAACCCCTCCAAAAAAAAACACTGAGTAACTATGATGCAGCCTTTCAGAAGGGAGCAGACCAATGGGCAGATCCTGGGTGACTTCAACAGAGATGTTTTCTGGATGACGTTTTCCAGAGCTCTCAGGTGACAGCATGTTTCAGAAGAGACTTTGCTGTTTGGGTGGTTGTTACCATTCTTGTCATGTGAGATAATAGGACCCTGCTTCAGTCTTCAGAGGTGTCACTGAGTTCTCCGTGAGACTGATGGTTTCTCACTTCTCTAAGATAAGTGAGTGCAATGGTATCCAGCCCCAGGGTTTATATGGGTGTAGACACCTGTCCTGCTTAGAAACATTGGAAATGCCCAATTTCCACAGTTGCTTACCAGTTACTTCTAGCCAAATGCCTTAGAAGTCTGTCTCCAAATCAGTATCCTCTGCTGAAAGTGGTACTTAAGTGCTGTTTGTCTTCCTGATTTGATACTGTTACTGTTTTTTTGGGTGTTTGTCTTCGGAATCAAACTAATTGTGGAAAAGATGTGAAAGGTTTTTCTCATCCTTCATGTTCAACTCTCAGAAGTGGGCCTGGCTTCGTCTGCTTATACACCTGGTCTGCTGGCTAAATAGCTACGTGATGAATGTGGTTTTTTTCCTGCAGGTATCAAGAAAAGCTGTACATAAACTGGTCCCAGACAGTGTCTGAAAAGTCACAGTACAACCTCACTCAACCGCTCATCCGGCGAGAACCAGAAACCAAACTGCTCACAGTCAATTTTGATCCCCAGGTAAAAACTTCTGCCAGCTATATTCCTGCCTGTCTGCAGGCATCTCTTCCTGCTGGGCTTTTTCTTTTTTTTCTCACTGGGCTCTAGTATAGGAAGGTGATTGGGTGGATTTGGTATTAGATCTGTTCTGCTGACATCCATGGATCCTCTTCTATGACGAGTAACATAAGTATGCCACTCTGTGGCATTTCCTTTGTCTCCTGAGAAAATAACAGGATTGAGGTTTAAGCAGAGCTAATTCTAGTGAAAATCAGTTATGGGAAGTAACAGGGTACGCAGGTGCTTAAGTGGTGTCAGCATCTCCAGACTAGACATGGTACTGAGGAGTGCTGGAGCTTGAGCTCCAGAGTTTGGTTCATGTTATGTGTATATGAACTCTGGGCTTCCCAAAAGGGTATAGTATAACCTAGGAAAGCTTTATTTTGTTACAATAGTGTTGTGGCTGTTAGATTCTTTTATTGAACTGCATGAGGCTTAGAAGAGATTTAGAGTCTTTTTCCTGTACCGTAAGATTTCTTCTAAAGCCTGTCTTGAGCTTTAGATGGATGGACCATTCACCTTGCCCAAGGTAGAATCTGGGATCCAAACCATTGGAGTGCATAGACCGACTCAGATTTTTCTGGGGCCTGGTGGAAGCCAGTAACTGGGAAATATAAAAGTGCCATTTAATGGGAAAAGCTACCTCTCAAGTTCCTGGGGCACATTGGCACCAAAATCTTCCCACTTTCCTGGCTATGCTGCAGTTTTAGTGTTTAGGTTTTAAGTGTTTAGATTTTACAGCTCATTCAAACTTGGCCCTCAGTCAAAGGATTTGTCTATCTCCTTGGAACCTCCTTTCTAAGTTGGGAGCCAAGTGGCTTCAGGATGTTTTTTACCCTTCACCTTGGGGTTTGGAGCCTGTGATGTACTGAGCATGTCTTCTCTCATCTCTTGTGCCAGTCTTCAAGTACTGCTGCTCTTCTGTTCTTTGCTTCCCGCAATGAGGACAGTCTGACATCCCTGGATGCCAGTTAAGCTCCTTCATTCCCTCCAGAGTAGATGGGAGCACCTCACTTTGCCTCAAGGGATGTATTTGCAACTCTCCAGCATGGAAGAGTCTTTTAGAACTCGCCCTTCTTGGAAGAAGGGGAAAGGAGGACTGTATTTTCAACCCTTTGTTGGGCACATCCCAGGCCCAGACAAAGAAGAAGGGAGGGAAACTTGTCTGTATCTCACTTGCCCTCTTGCTCCTTCAGCTCTCCCAACATGTGCAGTTCCTGGAGCACTTTACCATACTAGTTACTAAATGCAGTGAAGATTTTTAGTATTAAAAGTCATATATTATGCTGGAAGACCTTACTGTTCCCCTTGTTGCAGGCTTGCATTTATACTGGGTTTATAATTGAATAAAACTCATTAATCCAAACAGTCACTACTCAAACTGGAGCGGAGAGAGGTATCCAGAAGGCTTTGGTGGTAGGTGGGCACACTGAAATGGGAGGACTTGACTTGCTAGGTTTGGGCCATGGTGTTTTTTTTTTATGCCAGTCATCTCCTGTGAACCAACAGAACTGGAGTCTGGTCCATCTTTCCCTTAGATAACTGTTTGTTAAGCTCTCAGACAAGAATATTGCTGAGAAAGTATTGGTGAGGATTGCTAAAAGAACAAGAGTTCATCGTGGCTTTTAGGGGCTGCCTGAAGTTCACTTGCTTTTGCTGGTTACCACAACTGCCTGTCTTTGATTGGAAAGAGAACTGGTGACAGAGATCAGTGGAAGACAGATAGAGTACAGACTAGGAAGTGTCCAGATGCTTTTCAGAACATGCTGATTTATCAACAAAATAGCAGGAAAACCCTAAAATGTTCAGACACTGGAGAGTGTATGCTGGGTAAATGGAGAGGATTGCTCTGTGTTCAGCTCTCTGCCTTGGTTTTCCAGTTGGTTTCAGTGCTGAGAGAGGTGAGCTACTTGTCTGGCAGCCAGATGGGAAGCATCCCACCAACAGCAGCAGAAATCTATTCCTCCAAGGAATCGTACCGACAGATGGTGGCCAATTTGGAGCTAATGGTGAACAGATACAACAAGATCCTGAAGACAGTCCTGGAGGTTGAATACCCTCTAATACAGGAGCAGCTGCGGGATATTGATTTCAGGCTGAAAGAGGCAGAGGAAACATTGAACTGGAAGATGGAGGGTGAGTTAGCTAAGCATTGGGTAATGTGAGCTTATACACTTGGGTCTTGTCAGATTCCCCCATGTACCCAATGTCTGTCACCTGGTTCCCAGCTGCACTTCTCAGCCTGCAGCACAACAAGGGTTGGTGAGATGAAGGGCAGCCCCCAGCTTGCCTGCTGCTTTTCCCTTACTTTGCTGGCTTTGTAGATGGGATCCTGCTCCCTTTGGATTCAGCCTGGAGAAGGCCAGACTTGGGTTTGTAAAAGCTGGCAAGGCTGAGGTTGAAGTCTCTTTTGCTGCCTGTGCTAACCACCCAGTGCTAGTCCAGGCAGCCCACGTGTAGCTGTGTGCCTGTGTACCTGGGGCACTGCTTTCTCCCAGTTTGCAGAGTGGGGACCTTTGGCCCGGCCATCTGGCACTGGAGTGGGCTTGTCCCAGGGAGAGGCAGAGCCACCTTGGTAGCTTTTCCTTAAGGATGAAGTACTGCAGCTGGAGTTGGGTTTTGCATGACTTTGGGATGATTTAACTAGTGTTCTTGCTTGATCAGTTTTAACTGCAAGGCAAAGCAGAGAAAAACAATTTGTTTCCTCTTGGTGAAAGCAAACTGCTCACTGGTGGGATATATATTTCTGTCATCAGGCTTGTGGTATGAACAGGAACAAATGTCCTCCCTCGAGTACATGCAAAGCAGAAGTGCTCATGCTGAAAAGCTCTATTCAAAGAGCTCCACTGCACAGTAAAGATGGAGAGATTTTCCTGCAGATGAGCCTGAAGTTTTCTGCATCTAAATGTAACCCTTGCTGGTGCCTGAGACCACATTGTGGGTGCAAAGTCCCTGCTCCAGTCATGGTGGCAGGCTTGTTTAGCCTGCTAACTGTGCTGTGGTTTGCTGGGGTAGGATGGAGCTCACAGTGGCTCAAGACAGGAAGCTGCTGTCAGTTGACATAGTAAGTCTTGCAAGTAGTGATGGGTGAGAAATATATGAGACCTTAAGGGAAAAAATGTCAGAGGCTAATCTTAAAGATATGTGAGAGGTTGGCCCAGCAGCTCTGAAAACACGGTCGTCTTATTTCTGGCAGGTGTCTGGGACTGCATCTCCGTGGTGATGGATGGTGTCCATGACCTCGAGCAGAGGATACAGAAAGCCAAAAGCAACGTTGAGGAGATCCAGAGCTTTGTGCGGTCATGGGGGTCACCCATATTTGAGAGGAAAGATGGGAAAAAGGAATCACTGCTGAACCCGGAGGACTGCCAGGACCGGCTGGAGAAGCGTTACAGCCTGGTCCGAGAGTCAGGGCTGAGGATTCATTTGCTGATGAAGGTGAGGGGGGCGGATCCCCAGGGTGTGTTGTCACTGTAGTTTCTCTGTGTTTCTCCCCTCTACTGAAGTTATCCATACTGTTTCACCTTAAGATTAACTCTCTTAACGCCTTTGAAAGTTTTAGGCAGTGTTAATTGACAATACCACTGATGATTGAGTTGGTGTGGCTGTGTGGTGGGGGTGATGCTGGCTGGACATTGCTGGAAACGCAGCTCAGGACAGGAATGAGGGCAACCATAGCCCATTGAAGGAGTCGTGACTGTTGTGGAGCCACTAGAGGGGAGTCGTGTATCAGGCTTCAGGGTCCTGGAGAGATCTCCCTTCAAAATATTTACCTGAAAATACAAAGGCAGCTGGCTGCAGCTGACCTTTCTGTTTCAGAATTGTTGTCCCCTGAGGAAGCAGGAGGTGATGCTGATAGTCCAGGGAGAAGCTAAGTGACAGGAGAAAAGCTGCTGTCCAATACTTTGGAGTTTTCCACTGACACTGTCATTGCTGAGAGTTTTCTTTGCAGTGCAGGAGAAAACCCAAAGTTCTGCTTCTCACCTTCTGGAGTGATGTGCTTTGTGTGGTGGGCACAGCACCTTGGCCTGGAGAGCAATGGGTTTTAGACCCAAACCACTCTTGAGGGTCTCCACCTGGCCTTGGGCTCTGGAGTGAGCTGACTGACCTGCTTGGGACACCAAGCTCTTGCTGCTCACCTTACCTTGCTATCTGCAGGCAGTCCTGGACCTCTCACCCATTTCTCTGCACACTGAACTAGGATGAGGATTTTGTTCTGCTGCTGTGAGTGTAACAAGCTCAGCCCCCTCCAGCTACCACCCAAGAGATGAGGGCACCTCCTGTGGTAGCCAGGGAGGACATGGCCTTGTGGTCATAGCAGGAGGGTTCATTAAAACATCAGCAACAAGGGAACTTTGTTCAACATGGCAAAGTCAGAGGTGCTTTCAGTCAGCTGTTAGTACTGAGCTCATTCATATGAGAATCTCTTTCTTCTAGTGTCAGCTTTCTGCTGCCAGTTTGTTTGCAAGGGGCCAGAGCCCTACTTTGCTCTGTTAGGAGCTCAAGCACTTAGCTGCAATGCGTCAAACTGGGAAGCAGCAACTTTGGGTTGGCTACTAACCCAGCTGGCAGTGCATGTTCTCCCATGCACTCTCATGTGAAATACATCTGAGACATCCCCTAAGCATGCCTGATGGACAGAGTGGGCTGGTTTCTGCTCTCTGCAGGCTGGACCTTGTTGTTGAGACTGTGACTCTTGAGAGCCTCCTTCGGAGAAAGAGCACTCAGAGGACATTCCAGGGCTGGGGACCCAGTCCCAGTGGAGCCTGAAAGGCTGCTGAGAGGAGCAGGGAGTGGACACATCCCAACCATTCTCTAGTTTTATTGTTTAAAAACCTTTTCTTGAATTTGAAAGCTCTTTGATCTTTTTGAGATGTCCATTTGTAGGACAAATTTTAAGCTGTTTCAGGTGACAGAGCATTTTCTGACAGAAGTAGTCACCTGTCTACTTGGGTGTTTAGTAACAACTGTCTGGTTTCCCGTCCCTCCACAAGACTGCTATCCATGTGCTTACTGGCAGTATCCTTAGCTGTGAGCAGCTCTCTTGCAGGACAGGCTCAGCCCTGCTGAATTTAAAGGTGTCTTTTTTTCTTCCAGGAAAATCAGAGTCTCTTAACTGCAGACCCAGCATCTGATGTCTGGAAGGCCTACGTGGATTATGTAGATGAGATAATCCTGGATGGATTCTTTACTGCCATTGAGTGCTCGCTCAAGTACCTCCTGGAAAACACAGGTAACAGCTGATTCCTTTCTTCTGGCCATAGTGTCTGCTTCAGTCTCACCTAAGGGAAATTTCCTGCTCTTCTTTGCAGCCATGCAGTGAGTTCGGTGGGCTGTGCCCAGGGGATGGGATAGATGACTTTTCTCTCTCTCTCTGATGGGGATTGCAGCATTTGAATCCCTTGTGTGCAGCAGAGATGAGATGCACAGGATGGGGCTGAAGGAAGAAGCATTTCAGGAGGTGTCCTTTGCTGTTTGCTGTTCTGTACTTTCCCTTGTGCCTAGAAGTTGCTCTTTTCCTGCCTTTCTGCTGTGCCTCTTGTGCTGTCTACAGCAACTCCAGGTTGGGTGGTTGCCTCCATCTACTGGTCACTGGAGCAGTGCATTGCACAGGGAAGGGATGGAGAGGACAGTGCACCATTCGTAGAGGCTGGACAGACTAAATTGAGGAGTCATCCCAAGTCTGTACTACAGCTCAGATATCGATCCTCTCCTGCTCTTACATTTACAAAGCATCAAGGTTATGCCATCTTTGACTTGTGGGCAATCTCAAGAGCAGATTCTGCTGCTGAAAGGCAGGGAAGAAACTCTCAATCCTCAGGCATCAGGCCAGCGAGGAGATGAGATGGTTCAGGGGTCACTTCCATCAGACCTCCTGCCTAAGAACACTGTGGAGGTGCACTCAACTCTGCTGCAGGCATCTTGTGTTTACCTAAAGCAAGTTTCCAAAAATGCTTCCCCTTGGATGTGAGGGACGTTGAGTTGGGAATTGAAATCCAAATGGTCTTGTTAAAAACACGCACGTAACTTCACATTTGAATTTGGCTTCCATTTCCAGTTGCTGTCGTCTTTTTTTTTTTTTTTTTTAATGCCTTTCTCCAATAAACCAAAGTGCCTCTTGGTTCCCGATGTTTTTCTCCTCTGCAAGTACTTGTGCCTTGTAATTGTTCAGCTCTCAGACTCCCTTTTGATTAGCTAAAGAGCCTGGTCTCTAGAAGGCTTCATTCCACAACATTTTTTTTCAACCCTTAAATCATTCTTGCCTCATCTGTTCTCCAGTCTGATCTGTGGCTACCGGAAGATTAGTTGGCTTGCTTGCTTTTTCTCTGTGCTGTTTGCAGGCACAAGGTCACAGGACCCTTGGAGTGGGTGTCTATGGTCACATCTGCCAGTGTCCTTCCAGGGCACAACACGTGTGTTCTGTGGTGGATGTTAGTGGTGACTCAGGGTCATTTCTCTCAACCTGAGGAAGTTGCTGATGTCTCTGTTCTTCCTTACCAGATCCCAAGGCAGGGCTTGCCCCCCTGTTTGAAGTGCAGCTGGATTTAGTGATCCCAGATTTGATTTTTCGTCCCTCCTTGGACCCCGGCACAAATGATGGCTTCTATGACATGATGGAAAGCCTTCTCAATGACATCTACAGGATCTCCTCGCTGGTGCCCAGGCTGGCCAGACACAGCGGCTTCCCCCACTACCAGGTCTGGTGTCTGAGCTCTGCCCGGCGCCCTGCGGCAGCACGGAGGCCCCTCTGTCACTGTGCTCTGCTTCCCTCCCCTAGGCTGACATGGAGGACATGGCTGACCTGGCTGACATGCGCCACGACCTGATGAGCCGCGTGCAGGCTGTGATGGCGGCCTGCTGTGAGCACCGCAGCAGCTTCGATCGCTACTCTTACCTCTATGGGGATGATAGAAAGGAATTCTTCCGCCAGTTCCTACTTTATGGGCACATCCTCACCGCTGCAGAAATCGAGGCTCATGCAGAGGATGGGGTCCCTGAGACACCCCCTACCCTCGAGCAGTTCAGGGAGCAGATTGACTCCTATGAGAAGATTTATGAGGAGGTGAATCGCATCGAGCCCATCAGCGTCTTCCACAGCTGGATGAAAGTCGATGCGCGGCCTTTCAAGGCGTCCTTGCTGAATGTAGCTAAAAGGTGGAGTTTGTTGTTCAAGCAGCATCTCATTGACCACGTCACACACAGGTGAGAGCTGTTCCCACCTCCTCTCTTCAGCACCTGCACTGACGAAAATGAGTTTTCTCTTGCCTTGACTGGACATTGAGCGCTTAACAAATACAAGAGCAGGAGTAGGAGGGTCCCTGCTGTGTGCCAACTCTACCACATGCCCTGCAGCTTCCATCCCATGGTCTCTGCTGGGAGCAGATACTGCTGAGTGGGTAAAATGGAAATAGCTCTGTGGACTTGGTACTCTTGATGTCCTACATGCAGATCCTCCCAGGACCTGCTGTGTGGTTTTAAGTGTGATGTCTGTTTGTCCATTTGTCCTGATCCAACTGTTCTGGCAGTCATGAGGAGGTAGCTTCAAGGTCACAGAAAGGGGAGTTCTCCAAACAAGTTTTGAGGTCATGTTCTCCTTGCTCTGAGTAGCTGCTTGGTTACCAGCTTTGTGCAGGGTGATACATCAGGTGATTTATTTCAGCAGTTGCAACTGAAGGCTATTGTAGCTCTTGGATACTTACAAGAGGTATTTGCAGACATTTGCAGTAGTGAAGACCATTGCACGTGGTGGATGGTATGACCTTGTTGTGGTAGTTTCACCCCAATGAGCAGCTCAGCTTCACCACACTGCTCTCTTACTCCCCTCTCTCGAATGATCAGGGAGAGAAAATATGATAGGAAAGGCTCAAGGGTTGAGATAAGAACAGGGAGATTGCTCCAAACTACCATCATGAGCATGATTGCACAGGGAGATCTACTCCATGTGGTGCTTATGGGCTGCAGGGGGACAGCCAGCTGCTCCGTGGGCCTGTCCTGTGCTGCAAGTTTCTTTTGCTCCATGCCTGGAGCAACTCCTGCCCTCCTTCTCTGTGCATTTTAGCACTTCTATCTCTGCTGCTGTGCAGCAGTTTTCCCTTTTCTTCATTCTGCTCTCCCAGAGCACAGCCAGCATTGCTTACTGCTCAGCGTGGGTCCCTTTTGGATCAGCTGGAGCTGGCTCTTGTCTGACATGGAGCAGTCCCATTGCAGTCCCCTTTCTACCAAACCCTTGCCACATAAACCTAATACATGTGTTCTTTTCAGGACTGTGACTTTGATAGATAATTTCTATGCCAAGAGCTTTTTATATAGTTTTACAACCAGGCAGTTAGGAGCTCTTGCTTGAGAGTCCTTGACTCAGCAGTTTAGTCTTCATTAGGTGAAGAATTTAAGAACACATATTGGCCCAGTGACATCCACAGAGTATACGCAGGTGCTTAACACTGTTTTGAGAACAGAAGCATGGCGGTGCTGGAAAAGACCGAAGATACAGGAGCTCATCATGCCTCTGCTGACATTGCCCATTAGCAGGCAAGAATAAGAACAAGGTAAAGCTAGTAAGGAAGCTTCCCCCACATTCTCTTCATTGTGTGTTTATCTTTATACTATATAGCTTGACTGACCTTGAAGAGTTCATAAAAGTTGCTGATGAAGGACTGAGCAAAAAAGTTGAAAAAGGAGATTATAATGGCTTGGTGGAGATTATGGGTCACCTCATGGCCATTAAAGAAAGGCAGAGTGTCACTGATGCCATGTTTGAGCCCCTGAAGCAAACCGTGGAGCTGCTGAAGGCGTATGAGCAACAACTGCCTGAGGAAGTCCATAAGCAACTAGAGGTGAGTGAGAGCTCACAAACAGGAGTTGTCAAAGAGAATGTGACCTTAACAGCATTGCAATAATATTTCATACCCCACTCCCAGTCATTGGAGGGCCTTACTGGATAGTGTTTTGCTATTGTGGGATGTGCCTTGATAACTCTAAGTTTTGGAGTTCTATTGAGATTTTCTTTTAAGGCAGAGATTAAGCCTTTTATTATGTATGAAAAACATAGAATTGCCTGCTCCAACTCCCAGCAATTACTTTTGAAAAAATTAATGCATTTTCGAATGCATCTGTTAATTAGGTTGAATTATAATTGTTTTTAAATAAGCCAGTTCTTGGCAACTGTGGAGATGGGGAAGATAATGTTGGCAGAGGATTTGCTTTCTCAGAGGACTTCAGTCCTCCTCTGGGTCTGTAAAACCAGATCTCCCTGACTCAGAGGATATCACTGGGAACAGGTTCTGAAAGTGTTCTGACACGTTTACTGGCTCTGATTGAACTGGTTTTCTTTTGGGAATTCCTTTTGCTTTGGTGAAGGGGACCATGAGATGAAGGTCAGAGAACATTGTGAGGTACCCAGCCAGCCCTGGGGGTAGGAGGGAATTCTTCTGTGGGTGCCCCATCCATCCAAGGCCGTGGAGGGGCCCTGGACAGCCTGAGCTGGTGGGGGCAACCAACCCATGGCAGGAATGGGGCTGGGGGGCTGTAAGGTCACTTCCAACACAGCCGTGCTGTGATTCTATGATCCGATCTTTTTACAGTGGAGAAGTGCATGGCTATGGGCCAATGGATACCCTGTGGTCACTGAGTGCTGTGTGCAGAACCCAGGGCTGAAAGTGGGATCTTTTTTGGAGATTTCCTGTCTTACGCACCTGTGTAGCAAAGACTCCCATTCTCTGATGCAGGCTTGGGTGGCAGCTGAGTGGGGTTTGGTAGTTCTCTGGTTTTCTGCTTTTTCCTTCAGATGCAAGAGAGAACAAACTAATTGTATTCTTTCTGGCAACACGGAGTTGAGTGGTTGAGTCACTGCCATATAGGGTGGGAAAACCAGGAATGAAGTGCTCTCAGTGGCTGAGCTGGGCTGGAGCTGGTGACAAGGACAAGGAAGCAGCTCCGTGTGTGCACTGACAAAGCAGAGCACTGGGATTCAGGGACAGCAGAGCCCTCGGCCAGTATTGGTGTCTGGGCTGAGAATGGGCCCAAAAAGCCTAATGAGAAGAAATACATCCCCTTCAGAGGGAAATCCCAGGTACAGCCGGGGGGGGGGGGGTTCAGCAGCACTGTGTGCCTACAGCTTGGCTGCAGACCTGAGAAAGGAACCAAACTTATTTAGCAGCAATTTTATATACACAGGCTGGAGGGATTTGCCCCAGAGTCCTGCTTCTTAATTAGCTCTGAAAATCCATCTGATCTGATGAGCTGGCACAGACAGCCCATCCTCCTGCCTTCGGCTGCTCACAGCAGTGTCTGGGTACTGCTGGGCTCAGTGTTAGCAGCAGTGTTCTTTCTCAAGTATTGAGCCATCGTGGGAGCCCAGAATTTCACATGGGGCCCTTTTTTAAATTATTGAAAGTACTTTTATGATGAGAGCGGCTGGTTGTAAGGTGTCAGTCCTCAGTATTCTTCAAAACTCTGAATACCTATTTACGTTTTATCCCAAACTGTGTGTTTAGTTTTTATATCACGGGAATACTTCCTTACAACTTACGACGCAGATTCAATTGCTGTTCTGGGTTTATCAATACACAGATCAGATATGCCAGCTATCAGATTTCTAATACACCCTACTGGTGTTTAAATTTTGCTTGCAGGAGCTGCCAGAAAAATGGAACAATATAAAGAAGCAGGCGATAGCTGTGAAGCAGCATGTGGCTCCTCTGCAGGCAAACGAAATGGCAGCTCTGCGCAGGAGCTGTGCGGCCTTTGATGCTGAGCAGCACAGATTTAGGGAGAGGTTTCGGAAAGAAGCGCCATTCAGGTAAAGGCAAACTGCAGCATCACATGAGCCCTAAGGAATAGAGCTTGATGAGGTCATCTCTGAGTGTCTGTAGCCTTTGCATACATTTCCGACCTGCTCACAATGTTGTATCTCCAACACCTGGGGTGTTGTGGTGTTGGAAGCACTGTCCAGAGCTAGCAAGACATTGAGCCTGGGTGCTGAGTGCATAGTTCTGCTTGAAAGTGGTGTCAGCACTGCCATGTGGAAGCACCATCAGTGCCTACTACAAATGTTTAATTTCTGCTTTGTCTCTTGGAGGCACCATTTGTTCTGTGTTTTCTTCAGAAGTTGTTACAGTAATATTTCTTTCTAGGTTTGATGCTGAAAAGCCTTATCAGCTGCTGGATGCAAAGAACATTGAGATTAAACAAATGGAGTCAGCCATGACCGCGATTTATGAATCAGCTGCTCTGTTTGAAGTCATGGTGCCAGATTACAAACAACTGAAGCAGTGCAGAAAGGAGATGTGTCTTCTCAAAGAGCTCTGGGATATGATCTCAGTTGTGAACAGCAGCCTTGAGGACTGGCAGACCACCAAATGGGTGGATATTAATGTGGAAAACATGGATCTCGAGTGCAAAAAGTTTGCGAGAGACATTCGAAATTTGGATAAAGAAATGAGGGCATGGGGTGCTTTCACAGGGCTGGACAGCAGAGTGAAGAACATGCTGACGGCCCTGAAAGCTGTAGCAGAACTTCAAAATCCTGCTATTAGAGAAAGACATTGGGGTCAACTGATGCAGGTGACGGGTGTGAAGTTCGTGATGGACTCTGACACCACGCTGGCTGATCTTCTGAAACTGTGCCTGCATAACTACGAGGATGAGGTTCGTGGAATTGTGGACAAAGCAGTGAGAGAAATGAGCATGGAGAAGGTCCTGAAGGAATTAAAACTGACCTGGAGCAACATGGAGTTTCAGTACGAGCCTCACCCACGGACAAACATCCCATTGCTGAAGTCGGACGAAGAACTCATTGAAACTCTAGAAGACAACCAGGTGCAGCTGCAGAACTTAATGACATCCAAATGCATTGCTTTTTTCTTGGAGGAAGTATCTGCGTGGCAGAGGAAACTGTCCACTGTGGACTCTGTCATTTCCCTCTGGTTTGAAGTGCAGCGTACGTGGTGTCACCTGGAGAGCATATTCATAGGCTCAGAAGATATACGGATGCAGCTTCCAGACGTAAGAAAGCCCAAGTCCCATTTTTTTTTTTTCTGTTGGGAAAGGGTTGAAGAAGATCCTCTGTGATCTGAAATGGGGTTGTCTATAATGCCATGTTCCCCAGAGTGGGACTTTTCTCCAGCTGCCTCTCTTTTGGCAGAGACTCTGGTAGTGATGCAGTAGTTTCCCTAGCCCTGCCCAGGGATGGTTTTGAATTGTAGGTTGTGCCTGAGCTGAGAAGCTAATTTTCACTGTAATGGAGCAAATACAGAGACTGGAAATACTGGAGACTGAGTGCAAGGGTGGTAATCCCGTTCAGTGCTGCAGGTGGGTTCCCTGCTTATTTGGAGGATAGGGGACCAAGGTAATAATGGAAATGCTGCAAGACCTCCAAACAGACCTGGGCTAAGCAGCTCTGGCAGCATCTGCTTCCATGCCTTCAGTGCTGCTGCAGGGTGGGAGCAGTTGTTCACTTGCAGCTGGAGCACACTTGTCATTGGTGACCTTCTTGGGGTGCCTGTAGAAGCCCACCTTCCAGCCTTGCCCCAGGTTCTATTCGTTACTTAGAAAATGTTCCAGTCTGGTTCTTGGCCCTGCTGGACCGCTTGCATCCATGCTGAGGGACCTCCCTTTGCATGGGCTGGAGTTGGCAATGTCCCCACTGTCCCCATCCACACATGGTGAAGCCAGGGCCTGTCACCTCAGGTGGGTGTGCACAGCCCAGTGTTGTCCAGGTGATGCACCACACTGGTACTGTCCCCTTGTCCTGCTCTGTATGGACTGTTACTCCCACAGCTTTTCTTACTGGGCAGAATAGACAGGTCCTAACAACCAGAGCCATGAAGGCTGTACCATGTGTTAGCATGCTGTTAATATCTGGCAGCTCTTTGATGGCACGTGTGAAATTGCTTCATGCTGTGATCTGCATCCTGCTGAGCAGCTGTCTGCATCTCAGTACCCACCTGGCAGGTGGCACAGACCAGAAACTCAATGTTTCTGGAGGCCAAACCTCCTCAGGATGCACCCAGGGCTGGGGAGCACTGTGCCAGCAGGGCATGGGATGTACTGGAGCCTCCTTGTGCCCTGGGAGGAGGGCTCAGCCCTTGGGGCAGGGCCAGCACTGATCGCAGGGTAGCATGGAAGTGCTGCCAGGTGAGCTTTGAGTGCTTTTGTGGCCTGACGTGGGAGGAAAGGGAGGAGCAGGAACATCCTGAACATAGCTTTATTTATTCTTCACTGTTCTAAAAATTCAGGATCCTCACTAGGCACAGAGCATATCTGTCAGTGTGTTCCTGTGCTGCCACAAGGGGTTTCCATGCCCCGTTTGAGGCAGGGAAGGGCTCTGCTGTGCAGGAGTCAGCATCCCCATTTTGGAGGTGGGCACTGATGCTCTGATGCATCTTCCCAGGAGGGGAAGAGTAAGCATGCATGGAGTCAATGTCCTTCCCGCTGTGTGGAAATGTCTGCTGCTGCCATGGCCAGGGAGGTTTGTTATACCATCTGAGCAAAGGAGAGTAGGTATGAGGAGACATTCAAAGGGCAGTTCAACCCCAGGGAGGTGGTGGATCTTAGACACTGACTTCTGCATGGATCACTTTATCCATGGCTTCTCTGGGAGCAGTCAGAAGCTGAGTGCTTGTTTTGAGCATTTGGGTGGAAAAGCCCTTCTGATATGGTGGAGGTGTCCCTTTCTGCTCTGGGCACGAGGCTCTCTGGGGAATCTCTCCTCTCAACACAGATACGGTGTCTAAAGGATGGAACCTTCTATCACAAAATCAGTGCTTTACTATGAATATGTTCTCTATTGCTTTTTAGGACTCCAAACGCTTTGAAGGCATTGATGTTGATTTTAAGGAACTGGCCTATGGAGCTCGGGAAACTCCAAACGTAGTTGAAGCCACCAATAAACCAGGCCTTTCCCAACAACTGGAGAACATTCAGAGTAGGTAGGTGGAACTTCAGTCCCTGGATTTTGGCAGAGGCTGGGCTCAGCTATGAGAAGTTAGCTTAACCTGTGCTCTGAGGTTGTTTCTTTTTAAGACTGCAGGGTTGTTTGCATTCACAAGTTGCAGCATGTCTGATCTTTCTGGAGTCCTTTTATTTGTGATCCATCACCTTGAAGCCCCCAAAGTGGAGCCTGGCTTTGTGTATGTGCAAATTTTCATCCTGCCTATCGATTTGCACATGTACGAAAGTAGGCATTCAGCAGGTTTGAGGAACACGTGGCCTTACTGCCACCCTAAGTACAACATCTTAAAGGTCTGCTTAGCAGTCCAGGCAGGAATATCTGCAGCAGAGCTGAGCCCATGTTCTTTAATTTACAATATTATCTCTGCATATATACCCTTGGCATATGGAAGATCTAGGCTGCCTGGGAAAAACCTTACTGTCCTGAGATGGATACACTTCTCACTTAACGTATGAGCTTCTCTGCCTGGAACACACTGAAAGCTTAATATGATAGCTTTTTTGTCAGTAGTAACTATCCTCTTAAAATAAAGTGGTTTTTTTAATATACATATTAGGTAAAGCCAGTGTTGCTCACAGAGGACTAGCTGCACGTTATTTATGAAGTTTGTAAGCTCAGCAGCAGTTTAGCGTGTAAACACTGAAAGATTTATTTTAGATTGGAGCAAACAAATTTCCCTTCAGGCTTCACAAACACAAAGAGCTGACTAGGTTTGAATAAGACTTTAAAATACAGCTTGTTAAAATAAAAGCAGTTATAGAAACTTTCATCCCAGTGTGAAATCACCTGTGAAAATTATGAACTTGTCTAAAACAGCAAGTCAGACTGCAAATGCTTTCCAGTTCTTCCACATCTGTTTTTGCTTTTTTATGAGGCTCCTGGGCTGTTTGGCCCTTGGGGATACAGGGAGACCTGTGAGTTACTACATGCCGTGCTGCCCCATTCAGTGAATGCTGTAGAGGACCACACTGTAGGCTCAGCTCATGCCTGACATTTTCCTATAGCAAGGAAGAATCTGCCCAACTGCAACATGGAACATGAGGGGATATTCTTCTGCCTGTCCTGGGCTGTTTATTTGCTTTGTTTCTCCAGGCTGTCACTATGTGAGAAGGCTTTGGCTGAGTATTTGGACAGGAAGAGATTGGCCTTTCCCAGATTTTACTTCATTTCTTCTGCAGATTTATTGGATATTCTTTCCAATGGCACCAACCCACAGCTGGTAAGCATTGCTCTGTGTCACCTTTGCATTTCCAGCTGTTAGTGATGACACAGCATGTCCTGGGACTCTCTGGTAGCTTATCCTTTCTTTGAGTGCTTTTTCTAACCCCCCTTACTTGGTTAAATAATAAGTTCTTCACAAGTGAACTTCATCTGTCATCTCTGAAAGTCGGTGCACACTGTGTTGTCAGATGCAACCCTGGTGAGGTTTGCAGATGGTTCTGAAAACATTTCTCAAAGCAGAGTTTGTCTGCGTGTTGATGGTGCCAAACCACTGGTGGTGGGTGAGCTGTGGAGAGGGAAACATCATTCTTGCAGATGCAGTTACAACTTGCTGCTGACCTGGGATCCCCAGGCTCAGGTGCCACCTGCTGCTGGAAGAGCTGCAGACAGAGCATTTAAATATGAAAGGAGATGTCACTTCTGAGATAGAAGAGTCATTTGTTATTCAGCCACTTCTTTCCAGAACAAAAGCTTTTGTTAGAGAGGAAGAGCACAAATTGAAAGAGGCAAGACAGCTGGTGACCAAACAGAGGCCATGGCCAAGGCAGGCAGATAGATCTCCTGGTTGCTCTCCATCCCTGTACATCTCAGGGTGCAGGCTGAGTGTCCAACCTCCTGCCTCAGGTCCTGGGCTTTCTAACCAAGGATGTTTCTCTGTTCCAGTCTGAGTTTTGGAATGCCAGGTATGAGGAAGTCCCTTGAAATACACAATTCCTCCTGTTTACTTGCAGTGGGGGAACTTCTAGTTACCTTCCTATTTTAGGGAATGACCTCCATGTGTGCTTTCTTGCGCTCCCCAGATGAGCACAAACTCTTCCTTTCTCACAGTGGGCAGAATTTGGTGAAAGTTTCTGCATACGGAGCAAAGCAGTGCTAGGGCTGTTTAGTGGTATGGGAGCACTGTCAGGAAATGGAGGCTATTATGGGCTGCACAGTGCTGTGTTCTGGCTGGCAATGCTTGAGGGGCATCATTTGTTCCAAGCTTGGCTTATCAAACTGATAGAATTTTGCAGCAAATGAAGAGTTGTTGGATAAGGAATAAACTCTTTGTTCCAGCTTTCAGTAGTGGATAACCTCACCTTCAAGCTTTCCATCTAATTAGGAATGTGGATGTATGCATGGAGCAGGTCTGTACGTGCATTTGACAGTGTTGTTATTTATTGCTAACCTTTACCACTGCTTGTACCTGCCTCTGCTGCTGGCTGATTTCAGCCCTCAGAGCATTACAAATACCCAGTTGATTGATGCATAAAATAGAGAGGAAAAAATAAGGTTGGAAACAGAAGATACTGTGTCAAAATGCTCTGTGGAGTATGAAGGAATTCTGCGTGTTTTCTGTTATTTGAATCTATTTGTGGTGAAAGCAAAGTAAATGTCAAGTAGGATCATACATGAATATGCTCTCTGGTTTTGCACCGTACTTTCAAAATCTGATCATCCCTAAAGGAGGATTAAATGCACGGTGGTATTATCCTCTTGAGCTGGGTATTGAACTTGGGTGGATTCAGGTGTACCCAGGGCTCCTGTAGCAAAATTATACCAATGGTTGTTGGAAGCCTTGTGAGCTGGTCAAGGTATGGGATGTGGAGATGTGTGAGCAGAAACTTGTAGATGTAAGAAAAACTTTCTGTGGCTTACTTAACATTTGAAAGGAGAGATTTTAATCTGGGCAGATGCAGAGTGCCAGTTTCTTCTTGGAGCTATTCAGCATCTTCCAAAGTCTGGCCCTACTTGAACATGCATAAGATGACTAGTGAGGAATGTCAGCTGCAGCTTGTGAGAGCAAGCGTGGTTGTTCTTTGTGAGTCAGATTTAAACAGACAAATCTGTTGTCTTTCTCTGAAAGCATCAGCATACCATGCATCTCAGGCTGTTCTCAGCCTCATCCCAGAGGAAGCTGCTCTCTGACCATCTCCCCATCCCTGGCTGAGATGAGCTGTTTGAGAGAGGCAGCTCTGCTCTGGGACTGCTTTGTGAGCCGACCCTTGGGGGAACATCAGCCTGGGAGACAGCTGCCTCTGATGGTGGCAGTGTGTGACACACAGTGATCTGTTACACAGATGAATGGAAGTGATGTGGAAGAAGATCTGGTGATCTGATTGGCTTCCATTGGGAAAGTGCTGATGTGAGAGCCTGCAGCAGAAAATCTGACACCTCCACATTGGCTATTCAGTCTCATACAGGTGTGAACAAGGCAGGAGTTGTTATTTTCATTCTGGAAGAGCTCTTTCGGTCAGGGTGGAGGTTTCGTAGAAGGTCTGGGCTGCTAAGCAGTTTAGCATGGATCTTTGTCAGAAATAAAGGTCTCATCATGGAGGAGATCTCGTGACTTTTCATTGGCCCAAAATTGTCTTCTGATAGAGAAAAAACAGGGAGATTCACAGCGAATAAAACTTCCCAGCATGCTGTGAATAGGATGAAGTGGAACAGTGGCTGGAGACCTCTCATCTTTACATGGTAGGGAAAGTGGGCCTAGGAGGCGATGTAATGTTTGAATATTTGCTTTCTGTGCTGTTACCCTACGTAGGAGATTTCTCAGTGGAAAAATGTGCTTTATTAAGGCATGTCTGCTTTGTGAATTGAGTAGAAATAGCTGGAAGTATAGGAAGGGACAGCAGGAAGCTTGTGATCCTGGCCATACATGAAAAGCTGTGGTCGCATTGAGACATTCAAGAGTTTCTTTATGAACATGACTGTTGCTGTGAATGGTGATGGCCACTCTGCTTGCCCTGTCTCAATCACTTTATACAATTCTGTCTCCAGGTGCAACGTCATCTTTCCAAACTCTTTGACAACCTGGCCAAGATGAGGTTCCAGCTGGACTCTGAGCAAAAGCCAACCAAGATTGGCCTGGGGATGTACAGCAAGGAGGAGGAGTACGTCAGGTTCAGTGAACCGTGTGACTGCAGTGGGCAGGTGAGAGGGAGGACCTCATCCATCAGAATGGTGTGTGGGGGTCTGCTCTCTCACACCATATCTGCGCTTCTGTTGCCAGGATGTGGTAGAATTTCACTACTCTCCCTTAATGAGAATGGTTGGAAGAGGTGCTTGTCTGATTTAACAGCTCCATACTTATTGGCCCTTGGTCCCACTGTGGTTACGTGCTCACGGAATTGATGCATTGGCATTGCAGTCCACAGTGGGAAGAAGGGCTGGGGCCTTTTTCCAGCTAATTGGGGTTTCATTTATTCATTTATTTTCTAAGATATGTTGAATGTTAGTCTTACATCTTGTTAAAAATATCCTCATAAGGGAAGAGCTGTGCATTGGAAATAGAATAAGCCGTTCCACAGTACCTCTGCATGGGCATCTTTTGGAAGACAAAGATTTTTTTCTTATTTTCTCATCTTCATTCCTTCATAGGATGAATTACTGAGCTACTGCTCAGCTAGTCTGTCCCCACAGCTGTACCTTTCTGCATCAACTCTTACAAGAAGCTGAAGTATGTATCAGCCACCAAACTGCATGGTGATGGAGCGTGCTGCATTTGTGCTGTCCTCTCAGTGGGGATTTTGTGGAATATGAATTTCAGGAGAAATCTTGTTCCCAAGTTTGGCAGCACTTTTTCCTGCTGCTGGCAGATTGCACCTGAGTTCTATCTGTGATTCTTCTTGTGGCCTGGAGGAGGAACATACTGCTCCAAATTACTCATCTGTGGAGTTTGCTTTGGTTTCTCCCATAGCTTGAGTTCAAGAAAGATCTTGCCTGTTGATGTCTACCCATGCAAGTTGTCCAGTACCAGAGTCATCTAAATCCACTGAGTCTGAAAGAGGCTGAGTCTTGTTTAGAGAGTTGAGATGTTTGTGCCATTCTGTATCTTCACGTAAGCCAGAAGTGCTTAAGAAGAACAGATGTGTGACTGTGATTTAATCTCTCCAGGTTGAGGTCTGGCTGAATCACGTATTGAACAGCATGAGGGCTACAGTCAGAGATGAGATGACAGAAGCTGTAACGGCGTATGAGGAGAAGCCAAGGGAACAGTGGCTCTTTGACTACCCTGCTCAGGTATCTGCTGTTGTTTATCTCTGCTTGGTCTGGTGCAGGAAGAGGCAGCTCTTGGCCTTTTTCAATCCTGCTCTTTCCTTTTTATAGTAACAGCATCTCACTGTGACTGAGAGCCTTCTGCTGTGCTGTCTAGGAGCAATGGGGGATGAGTTGTCCTTTATCCTACCATTCTTCTAACAGAGTCTCCAGGCTGAGCCCTGTGGTCTGGTTGGGGCTGCAGAGAAAATATTCTCTTAGTTGGTTTACAGTGCTCATGGGCTTGGACAGTGCTGTGTCAAAGAGAGGTTTATCTGCCCAGAGAAGGAGAGAGATGAAGATGGATGGTGAGGGCTAATGAGAGGAAAGAGCCCTTCATATGCACCTCTGACAGCTTCAAGGTCTCCAACTCTGCCTCCACTGCTGTGTCTGGCACATGAAAAATGCTCACTTACTAATAAGTAGTTGTTAAATATGTCTTCATCACTGACATGTTTTTAAAGGAACATTGCTGAGCAGGTCCCTGTTGTCCTGTCTGCTGTGACTGCTGTATCAAAAAACATTTAATTTCATGTCACGGATACTTTATCTTTGATCTCTCATGGATCACATGCTCTCAAGTGTAAGTTCTGCTGTTTTCCCTGGTACTGAGCCAGCTCCTTTCCCTAGGTGGCTCTGTCCTGCACGCAGATTTGGTGGACAACTGAGGTTGGGATTGCCTTCGCCAGGCTGGAAGAAGGCTACGAGAACGCCATGAAGGAATACCACAAGAAGCAAGTGACCCAGCTGAACACCCTCGTTACCATGCTAATTGGGCAGCTCTCCAAGGGTGACAGGCAGAAAATCATGACAATATGCACCATTGATGTGCATGCTCGGGATGTGGTGGCAAAGATGATAGCACAGAAGGTTTGTATTTGCAGCTCAGCAAAGTCCTGGGCTGGGCATTGGAGGGGGGATTGAAGGAGGGAGAGGCCAGCCACGTGCCATTCAGCTTGCTGCTTCGGAGAGAGATACAAGACTGATTTTTACCTCTGCAAAGTTTGCTGTGAGGAGGCAGCCCCTGTCACAGCTGCTCTGAGTCAGGGCCCTGCAGCACTGAGGGGCTGCTTGTAATTGCTTCAGATTCACACTGGAGGAGTGGGTGAGTGGCCCTGTCCCTTCTGCCCAGGCACTTACTGACAGTCACTGGCATCACAGTGGGAGGCTGCTGGATGTGGTTTCAGTTATGGATTTAGAAAGTCAGAAAAACATGTGAGCTTTTTGTTTTGCAGCCCCTTGAATGATGTATGGGGCCATGGAGGCTCCATTGGGGCTCCCTTTGTCCTGCATATTGTTTGTGCCAGTCCCTGCAGTGGGCTGGAAGGGGCTCTGCTCTGAGCCTCCCTGGGTTCTCTCAGAGGCAGCCAGGCTGCTCACGGTGCTTCTGGCTGCAGGGCTCAGCTCGTCTGGCTGCTGCCTTGACCCAGTTCGTGGTGAAGCTGTCACTGCTTTGGTTCTCCCTTCTGCTGGTTGGAGCTGGGAAGGTGACCTTCCTCAGCACACCTGCCTTTGCATTGAAGGCCTGTCCAACCCCCGGAAAACTTCATTGCAGTTGCTGTTTTTGTACCAGCATAGTGCGTGCTCAGCTAGGATAGACTTAATTTTCTTTGTCAAGTCTTGTATGATGGCGTGTTTGGGATTTTTAATGTAGAGAGTTATGATAGTATACCAGTGTTTTAGCTGTGGCAGAGCAGTGTCAGGGAGTTCTGTACCTCTTGTGCTGCCCTGCCAGTGAGGGCTGGGGTTGCACAAGGAGTCAGGAGGGGACAGAACCAGGGCAGCTGGCCCAAAGTGGCCAAAGAGTATTGCATAGCATGTGGTGTCATGCTGAGCAATGAAAGCTGGGGTAGAGAAGGAAGAAGAAAAGGACATTGGGAATGATGACATTTGCCTGCCCCTGGGAAGCAGTGCATTAATTCCTTAATTTGTTTTACTTGCACGCGTAGCTTCTGCTTAACTACTGAACTGTCATTATGTGAACCCATGAGTTCTCACGCCTTCACCTCTCCAGTTCTCCCCCCCATCCCTCCTGCAGAGCGGCTGCGCGGTGCTGAGCTGCTGTGAGTTCCAGCACAGCACTGTGACAGTGCGTATGGATGCGTTGCAGGTGGACAGTGCACAGGCATTTGTTTGGCTGTCACAGCTCCGACACAGGTGGTCAGATGAGGAGAGGCACTGCTTCGCCAACATCTGCGATGCCCAGTTCCTCTACTCCTATGAGTATCTTGGCAATACCCCACGGCTTGTGATCACTCCACTGACAGACAGGTAGGTCCCTGGGAGCCACCATCACAGCTGGGCTGTGCCGTGCAGTCAGACACAGCTACCAGGCATGGATGGGTTTGGTTTTGACACCCACACCCCCCTTGTTCTTTCTCCCAACATTCTTGTGGCAGTGCTCTGACCTAGCAGTGGTACCCACTGGGATATCTGTGCTTCAGATCTCAGGTTGGGGTTTAGCTCCCAGATTAATATGTTCACCTGTGTGTTTGCCTTTGCATGGGTTGTCCACAGTCCCATGCAGCTGATAAGTTTAGAAAACTTTCATCCTGTCTTGAAGTAGACACCTACTGCGTGGTTCAGTTGTCTCTATGGGGATGCTTGGAGGACTTGAGATGCTCTGCAGTGTCCCAGCTGGCTTCCAGCTGCCAGTTCAGAAACATTCAAGTCTTCTGTGGAGCCTGTGTCACATCTTCCCACTCTGCGTGGTATCTCAGTGGCCAGGAGCATCTCAGGTGGCTCAGCCATGTTAGTCAGCTGAGCGAAGACCTCATGTATTATTATTATCACAGAATCACAGAATGGCCAGGGTTGGAAGGGACCTCATGGATCATGAATCTCCAACCCGCCTGCACATGCAGGGCCACCAACTTCCCCATTTAATACCAGACCAGGCTGCCCAGGGCCCCATCCAATCTGGCCTTGAACACCTCCAGGTATAGGGCATCCACAGCCTCTCTGGGCAGCTGTTCCAGCACCTCACCACTCTCTCTGTAAAGAATTTCCTCCTGACATCCAACCTAAATCTCCCCTCTCTCAACTTAAAACCATTTCCCCTTGTCCTGCTGTCATCTACCCTTCCAAAGAGTTGACTCCCCTCCTGTTTGTAGGCTCACTTTAGGTACTGAAATCATGTTTTGTTAACCATACTGACTACAACTTCCTGGCTTCTATAGGGAGCATAGACACCTGTGTGTGGGCACCTCCCATGTGTCTGTGATCAGCATGAGAGAGGAGCTTTGGGGCATTCTGCAGCACTGAGTAGGATGATTCCTAGGCCATCTAAGCAAGTTTCTACCAGTGGTGGGCAGTGGGATGCTTTCAGTTGGAGGGTACTGAGTGGCAGGAGGAAGGTCTCTCAGAAAAGCCAGCCTTTTCCCACGTTACCTGGGATGTTCTCAGTATCAGTGAGCAATATGGGCTTTCAAATAAAGCTTAAGTCTGGACATGAAGGCCATCAGCAGACCGTGGTGGAACAACACACCAGCAGGCAGAGGTGGTAATTAACATAGAGGATATTCAGCTTCCACATGCACTGTGCTCAGCTACTGCTTTGCAGAACAAAGGCTCACCAGAGCATGTTGCCTCAGTCCCTTTGCTCTGCACCCCAACAGTGACCTATTGGACCAGGTCTCAGTCTCTTCTCTTTTTCCCTTTTTCTTTTGCTGTGGAAGATGTTACATCACCCTGACCCAGTCACTGCATCTGACCATGAGCGGAGCACCTGCGGGCCCTGCAGGCACTGGCAAGACGGAGACCACGAAAGATTTGGGACGAGCCCTGGGCATCATGGTGTATGTGTTTAACTGCTCCGAGCAGATGGACTACAAGGTACTGCAGTGCTGCACCTCGGCCTGGGGATGCCTGGTGAAACCTCAAGTGGTCCCTCTGAGATCACTGCCATCCATCACCTCGCTCTTCTCCTTTCTGCTGTACTTCATGCCATCCTTTTCCCTTTTCTAAGGCTCGCATGTGGTTCTTTGGGAAGCAGAGAACCAATCCCTCTCTCTGCCTCATGACTCCTTTCCTTCTGGAATTAGTTTTTCATGTGAAACGCTTGAAAAATCTGTGTTTATACTTCAGCCCTGTTCGTTTGTCCCCACCATGCTCATGGGCTGATGTGCCCTGGCAGGGCTGCCACCTGCCTGGCTTTTTTCAGGGTTCTCTGCCAAACAAAGGCAAAGCCTGCTGAACCTTCCATCACTGCAGAACGTTGAATCATCAGGTCGGGCTTTGCTCCCTGCCACTCTGGCACGGTACAATGATTTGGTAGCCTTAGATCATATTTTATTCAGCTTATGGGCTCTCCCAGGAAGCAGAGCCATAAGTAATTCAGCACAGGTGACCTTTAAATCAAACGAGTGCACAGATAGATCAAGAAAGTGCAATTAGCAAATCAAGTGGCAAACTGTGTGGAGCTATAAATATTATAATTGAGTTGTGCCTGCTGTTTCCATGCACTTTTCTAAATACCCACAATAGACTGTAAATTGCTAAAAAATAAACAGACTGGGAAAGAAAATAAGAATCTTTTTTCCTTTCTGGGGTTGATTCCGTTCTTAACGTCACTGTTGTAATTTTGTCGTTCTGTTTTATTTTTATTTCTTTCAGTCTTGTGGGAATATTTACAAAGGCCTTTCCCAGACGGGAGCCTGGGGCTGTTTTGATGAGTTTAACAGGATCTCAGTTGAGGTCCTTTCTGTGGTGGCTGTACAGGTGAGTTGAGAGACACTCATAAATACACACAGACAAGGCAGAGTTGTGCTGCACTCATAGAGCAGCAGTAAATGTGGGAAGTGTGTGTTGCTGGTTTCACAGCATCGTAGGTGAGGGATGATATCCCAAGGTTATCACACGCAAATCACAGCACTGACAACGTGTGGCAGTTATGCTGCAAATATTTCTGTCACTTCTTTTTCTTCCTGCAATTACAGCATTAGTGTGGAGGCAATACCTTTTTCAGGATCAGTGTACGCTGTGGTTCTGTGCTCAGTCCTGAGGAATACACTTCATCATTAACGTGCTGTGAGATAATTGCAGTCCATCATTTTATAGGGAAGAAGTGTATTATGGCTACTCAGTCTGCCGTGCAGGGAGGAGAGGGGGATGTCTGGGGCTGATCCATGGCCTGCTGGGCTTTCTGGTGGTTATTTATTGCCTCCAGTCAAGCACAGCTTTTGTATCATAAGTAACAAATAGAAATATGTCCAAGATGTATTTTTGTAACACCTACCTGTCACCAACCCCATGCAGTCTTCTTTCCCTTCTTTTGGTCTTCATGTGGATGTGGATTTAATCTCAGTGTCTGTAAAGAGGGGCATTCCAGCAGAGTGGGTGCAGTTTCTGGGAGGAAAGCCTGCAGCCCTGTGGTGTACCTTGGTGGCACTGGAACCTCTGCCCACCTGCAATCTTGGTTGATGTGCTTGTCTAGGATACACAGTGTGAAATCAAAGCCTAGAGAGGGCTGTTTGAGCTGTGCCTGGCTATGCCTGGCTGTGCTCTTTTCCCTATAGGATGATTTCTCATCTCCCTGTTGGTTTATCTGTTCAGTAGAGACACTGAAGGTCAGGCTGGAGCAGGCTCTGAACAGCCTGATGGAGCTGTGGGTGTCCCTGTTCATTGCAACCCTTAAGGGTTCTTTCCTACTCAAATGATACTGTGATTAGTGAGTTCCATGTAATGCACATCAGCAACCCTGGGAGAGGGGCTGGTAATGAGAGCCCCCTCCCCATCGTGCTACGGAACCCTGTTTTCTTGTGCTTATATGTAATCTGACACTTCCCCTCCTCTTAACAGCCAGTGGGGAAATCTGGAATTAATTTGGAATTACCTCGAGCTGGGTCTGGATGTTATCCAGGTCCTCAGTCACGTTGGTGTCCTCTGAAAGCACCAGGGACGTCTCTGAGGCAAGGTGGGATGGGGAACCCATAGCTTCCAACTACCCCAAGCATTTGGGTGGAGTGTGGGTGCCCAGCTGCACTGGCCAGGATGAAGTAGTTCTGAGTTGGGCAGCACTGAAAATGTTGAGCCTTGGGGAACTTCGCTGTTGAACTGGGAAGCTGAAGGGTTCAACTTCTTCTGCACCCAAGTGTCAGTTGAGTGCAGGCTTTTAGGATCCCAGTGTTTGATGGAGGTACGGAGTTCTTGATATGTTCTCTTTTGGGCTCAGTCTTGCAGGAAAAAATGTCTAGAGCCCAGAAAGTTCTGTACTCTTGTAGATGTTTCAGTCAAAGATGTTCTGAACCCCTCCATGGACTCTTCACTCTTCTCATCTCCCTCTAAGCTGTAATTGGTACCTTATGTGACATCCCAAAGAAGCCCCAGGCGAGTACAGGCATTTATGTGTCTTTCCCTCATTTTCTCTTCCATCAGATTCTAGTTGAAAGTTGTCATTGAAAAAAGTCTTTGAGGATCTTAAAATAAAAGGCGAAGCTGAACAAAAGAAGCCCAGATATGACTCAACTGCTAATGATTCTCTGCTCCTGGCTGGAGAGCCGTGTCTGAGGAAGCCAGCACAGCTGTCATTCCATTGCTGGCTGCTATTAGGAGTGTAACCATGGCGATGTTTAATTGGCTGTCTTAGTCATGCAGCTAACGTCGATATGGTTCCTTACAGGAAAATATTCGATTAATTGCTTCACTTTAAGATGGCAAACAGCGGTAAGGTTAGAGTGGTGAAAATAGACTTCTCCCTTGCTTAAGTTGTGTTTGCGAAGAGATGATCCGTCTTTAATAAACTCAGTCTCTCTGGAACCCAAGGAATGAGAAGGACAAAGCTGCAATCAGACAAATGTAATATTAGTAAGTGAAGGTGGCAGGGGAGGCCTTGCAGTTTCCACCTGGTGATTTTGGTTTAAATTAAGAATCTGATATCCCAGAATCTTAACAAGTGATAAGTTCTGGGCCGTTTCCTGGTCCTGGGCAGCTCTTGCAGACCCATTGCTCTTATGGAGAAATAGTGCAAACTCTTCTCAGCTCCTTTGCCTGTTTCCCAGTCTCTTCAGCTCTGTTCTCTGCTTTGTCAGACCTTAGCTGTGGTGGGAGATTGATGCTGGCGCACAGATGTACTCCAAATGCTATATAAAGAATTATATGGCTGATTAAAAAAGTGAAACAGCAACAATAAAACCCAACCAGCAGTAAGCCCTGTCTGTCACGGGACCAGGGCAATGTAAGCATTATCATCTAATGTATTTTTTTGTACTGAACGCCAATACCAACGTTTTGCCTTGGTTCCTAGGTGAAGAGTGTGCAGGATGCAATACGGGAGAAGAAGAAATCCTTCAGTTTTCTTGGAGAAGACATCAACTTGGTACCTTCAGTGGGAATTTTCATCACCATGAACCCTGGTTACGCCGGGCGAACTGAGCTACCTGAGAATTTAAAAGCTCTCTTCAGGTGAGTCCAGGCCAGGTTTTGTGACCTGCGTAAGGCTGACAGGAATTGTCTTTTGGGAAATCTAGGCTTGACTTTGTTTTCTTGGAGAAAATGCACTGGAGGATCACGGATTTCCGCCTTGCGCAAGGAGCCAGCACCAGGAATATAGAGGCAGGGAAAATGAGCTGTGTGCCTTGTGTTGGTGAAGTCAGCGCATGACCTGTCTCGCAGGAGTAATTCTGGAAGATAGCATTGCAAATCCACTGCCCTTTTACAGGCAGTGCAGCTGCAGATCGACTCCTCATTCTCAGCAAACACAGGCTGTTGCTGCCTTTTGGCTTTTTTCTCAATAGCTGAATTCTGTAAAAGTACAGCCCTGGTCCTTCAGCTGGATATGGCAGGATCAGGGAGTTGGAACTTGATGGTCCTTGGTGTCCCTTCCAACCAATTCTATGATTCTGTGATCTCCTTTCCTCTTTCCTGTGGAACACTTGTCTCAGATAGATAGCCTCACCTTCTATCTGCTCTGCTCTGGGATTCATTATCCCACTTGTTTCATTATCACACATCTATGAGCTTGGATGGCCATTTTTCCTCTGACATCACCTGGACATGGGGTTGGTGGGCATACACAGGGCTCCCACCCCTAGCTCCCTTCCCCTCTGCTCCCACACCAGCACTACCTGCAGTGGGAGGGGCCCATCCTCTTTTCAGCATGATGCTAAGACTTTGCAGAAGGTAGGGGAGAGGCCCAAATCTGTGTCTGTCTGCAAGTTCCTGCACCAAGCCACTGGTATTATCCCTTTCTGAGTATCACACAGTATTCACTATTGCTGATTCAGCAGATTCAGCATCTGCTCTCCTATCCATCAGGATAAGACTATTGCCTGGAAACAAACCATTGTAGAAAGGAGATTTCAACAATGCTATTTTCTTCTGAAGACTCTGATTTTCCCCCATCAGTGCTGACACAGATGTTTTCAGGTGAGCTTAAACACAGGCTCATGTTTCAGCTCAGGACAGAGCTCAGATAAACTCAGGAAGAGCTGGACAGGTAGCTTCTGTGTCTTTGGGGTGGCATAAACTGCAGTACAGAATCATAGAATGACTTGAGTTAAAGATCATCTAGTCCCAGCACCCTGCTGTGATCAGAACAGCTGGTAGCATAGGCTTTTTGTTTTATGTACATCCTCTGAATTCAAGCCCAATCCATACTAACATAGGCAGCAAACTGTGCCTGTCCCCTCTTTATAAGACCTGTAGTCAGAGGTTCTGCTCTTCTCCCTCCTGTGCTTCTAGGCCGTGTGCGATGGTTGTGCCAGACTTTGAGCTGATCTGTGAAATCATGCTGGTGGCTGAGGGGTTCATCGAGGCCCGTGCATTAGCCAGGAAGTTCATTACTCTGTACCAGCTCTGCAAGGAGCTCTTGTCCAAGCAGGTGAGCACATTTCCTTGGCTGCACGGAGTGGTAGAGCACCTTGATCCCAAAAGTTGCTCAGAGCACAATGCTTTGCCACTTCACCTCCATGACTAAAGCTTCCAGCTGTTCTTTAGTGACTGCTTTTGTGCTGGAGGCTGAAGGGGGTCTTGGGCTGTCTAAAGGGTGTGGACAAAATAAGAACATAAGAAGTTACTTCTTGGCTTGAGACCTCCTCTCATACCTCTTTCTGATCCTTTTCCAGCAGTACCCTTACAGCTCAGTGCTGCTTCTGAGCTGTAACATGCCAACATGCTACACATGGTACCCTTGTAGTGGAGAAACCTGGGTGTTTGGGCCCTGATAATGTACTAACATAGCTTTCACTTCATTAACTTGCGCACATCCAGGCTGGACTTGCTTTAGCTTGTTTCATTGTTTTGGTGAAACAAATTGCTTAGGTCTTGTTTAGTGCAAGTCCTATTGCTGTTCTGCTGCCAGCTTTGAGTCCACATGGTGGTAGAAACAGCTGAATTATCTGACTCTTTAATGCTGTCCCTGAAAAGAATCTCATCTACTGGAAAAGAAATCAGGTAGCTCAGTCTGGAGTAGGCCTCTGGCCACAGTGCAAATATCAGATTTGGACATATTTCTATTGCTGGCTTGTCTGGCTGTTCAGAGCTACTAGTTCTTCCCCCTACATGGCAGTGTGGTCTAAACATAAATTCATCCCTCCTTTTTCTCCTGCTTAGGATCACTATGACTGGGGCTTGCGTGCTATCAAGTCAGTGCTGGTTGTTGCTGGTTCCCTCAAGAGAGATGACCCAGGGCGACCTGAAGACCAGGTTCTGATGCGTTCTCTTCGTGACTTCAACATCCCCAAGATAGTGACTGATGACGTGCCAGTGTTTATGGGGCTGATTGGGGACCTCTTCCCTGCATTGGATGTTCCTCGGAAGCATGACTTGAATTTTGAGTCGTTTGTGAGGCAGGCTGTGTTGGACCTCCGGCTGCAGGCTGAGGACAACTTTGTGCTCAAAGTAAGACTGAATAATTTGCTGTGCCTACATCGCCATCAAATTATGGTTTTCCTCAACCATTTTTGCCTTCACAGAGGCAGCTCTGTGCAATATTCCCCTTTCAGTCTGACCTTGGTGGAGGAGACAGTTTGCTATGCTGGTTCTGACGCAGTTGTGCAGAAAGCCAGCACTGACTCAGTCCCTGAGTTTACAAGGGGCCAACCCTTGTTGCATGATGAAAGCATGGCCCCTGGAGAGCAGAGCTTTGTCAGCCAACAGCTATAAGGTGTAAATAACAAAATCATAGAAGGGCTTGGGCTGTAAGGAACCTTAAAGATCTTGTAGTCCCATCCCTATGCTATGTGCTGGCTGCCCTCCACCAGCTCAGGCTGCCTAGGGCCTGTCCATGTCCTTGGGCACCTCCAGGGATGGGGCACCAACAGCTCTTTGGGCAGCAGTGCCAGGGCCTCACCATCCTCTGAGTAAAGAATTTCTTCCTGATGACTAACTGAAATCTCCCCTCTGTTATTCAAAGCCATTCCCTCTTGTCCTGTCACTATGACTGTAGAAAGTCATTCTCTGTCCTGTTTACAAGCTTACTTTAATTGGTTTACTGGAGGACCATTCCCTGGTGTCTTCCGTTTTCCAGGCTGAACAAACCCAGCTCCTTCAATCTTTCTTCATAAGAGATGATTGGAGCCCTCTGTTGACTTTTGTGTCTCTCCTCTGGACACACTACAACAGCTCCACATATTTCTTGTGCTGAAGAGCATCAGTCCCAAGACTGGCTCCTGGGAGACACTATTCATCACCGACCTACACCTAGACAGACCTGCTGACCACAACCCTCTGGCTGTGACCATCCAACCAATTCCTTACCCACTGAATAGTCCAAATAGTTCAAATCTGTGTCTCTCCTCCAATTTACAGATAAGAATGTGGTGTGGCATCATAGATAAGGCCTTGCAGAACTCCAGGTAGATTACATTAGTTGCTCTTCTCTTGTCTATTGATGCTATCACTCCATCATAGGAGGCCACCAGATTGGTCAGGCAAAATAGTGCTGGTGGTTTATTTGCAGTGTGAGGTTCTCAACCATCACGATTGGAGTGGCTAGATCAAACTTGAGCCACATCCATTTGCGTATCTTGGTCACATCCTTCTAAAGAAAAGGCTCAGCAGAAGCTGCTTTGTAGGTCTGAACTTCAATATGGCATCGTTGTCTGAAATTTGGGTATGCTTTTATCAGGTGGTGCAACTGGAAGAGCTGCTGACAATACGACACTCTGTCTTTGTGGTGGGTAATGCAGGCACGGGCAAGTCGCAGGTAATGAGGTCTCTGAATAGGACTTATCAGATAATGAAGCGACGGCCTGTCTGGACAGACCTCAACCCCAAAGCAGTCACCAACGATGAGCTTTTTGGCATCATAAACCCAGCAACAAGAGAATGGAAGGACGGTAAGTGTATTTTCTCCCTGACTAGGTAGATAAAGAAAGGTTTTGGTTTTTTTTATGAACTTCTTGAGCAACGTAGGAGGACTCTGTGTGCAGGTTGCAAAGCCTGGTGCTTGTCTGCTGCTCACACCCACGTGAGACTTTGTGGTTGAAAGGATTGATTGGATGTTTTAGCTATTTGATCTTCAGATGGGAAGTGTAACATAAGCCTGCTTTATGCTGTTGCCCTGAGAATAAGTGTCACGTCCCTTAAGACCAGCAGTTACCAATTCCTAAATGGGACAGGTAAGCTGGAGTGAGCTGCACCAAAAGAGATGTGTGCTGGGGCCCCTCAGCATGTGCCGGCCCTGGGGTTCTGCTGCTGGTGGAACACACACACCAGCCCTGGAAGTGATGCTTTTCCATCACAGTATTTTCCACTGAGTTGCTGCCTGATCTCTGCAGTACACCAGCACTTTGCCAGACTGTCAGTCCTCATCACTCCCGAGGAAAATAAGCCATGTGTTTAAAACTAGCTGAAAGGTCACAGACTTCTCTGGGTTGTGTTTAATGCAGAAATGCAGTTTTGATTTACGTTCGCAGCTGGTTTGGGAAAAAGGCATTGCCATGAATCATCCTCGGCCAGAATCTCATCAAAGATAAGGAGACAAACCGTCACCCACCTCGCCCTGCCCCTGCCACGGACCCCTCCTGATCCCCCGCTTTGCTCCAATGTCAGGGTTCATTTCATTTAATTGTAATTAGCGACCCTAAATGAAAAGTGAAGGAAGGGAAGTGCGGGACACAGGCAGGACTGTGCAGGAGGCTGCAGCAGCAGATGGAGGCTGCAGGTGGCACGGAGTAGCAGCACAGGATGTGGTAAAGGCACGCACTCTTTCTTGCCTGGCCTGCAACATTTCAAGGGAGCATAGGTGATCCTGTCCTGAAATTTAAAGGCAAACACTTTTTGTGTTGGCCATTCCTGAGAATTTTGTTTCTTTTGGCCAGATAGCAGCAAGGAGATTTTTCCCACAGTCCAACAAGAGGTGATGCTGTCATCTCATCACTGTTCATTATTGAGGGCTGAAAAGGCTGTGCTGTTAGATGGTAGAAGGTCCCACGAGGGAGTCCTAAAAGTGTGCTTTATAAAATCAAGCTCCTTTTTTAAGCCTCTTGACAGCTCTGTGGTGTGGATGCACAAGGTTAGGAGAGAGGCACTTTTCTCTCTGCTGCTGTCACAGAGCATGTGAGGAGAGCATTGATGCACTGAGTGAGTCGATATTTTAGATACTAATGATCTTGGAGCAGATTCAGGGGCAGTTTGCATGGCACGTGTTCGACATGTGAGGGGCTGCATACAGACAGAGCCAGCGGAGTGCCTTTTGTGACTCAATCTCAGAATGAGATACCCGAATCAGTGAACTCTTCTGCATTTGCTGTGTGCAGGCTTAATTTTCAGTCATGTAATGCCACCATCCATTCCTGGGGTGGGTCACAAAGAAGTAGCTTCTGGAGAAAAGAAGTTTGTTAACAATTCATCAGGAGAGATGCTTTGTTTTTCTTTGATGTTTGCCTGATGTTTTTTCATGGAGACCAGCATCTCCCTTGGTGTTTCCATGTGTAGAACAGAGCTGTGGTTTCGTGGAGTTTCCATTTGCTCTGCAGTACTGCTGCTCTGTTCCCAGCCTCCTTGCTCTTCTTAACATTAATTATTTACTCCCCTCGAGACACTGCATCCTCTCTGTCTCCTTGATTTTACTGACATTTTGTTCTGTCATTCAATGCCATCCCCTGCTTGTTCTTCCCTCAATCTCACTAAAGCCATGACCCAGTGTTTAATGCATCTTGATTTCCCTGAAATACTTTGAGCCACAAAAAAAAAAAAAAAAAAAGAAATTCCAAGGCAGATTCAAATGGTTTTCCCTTCATTGTGTAATTCATGCTTTCTTTTGCCTCTGAGCATCTCCTCTTTGCTTTTCATGCCCCTTATTCTCAGTGGGAATGAAGCTCGTGTGTAGGTCTGCAGTCATCTTCAAGTGATGCTGACTGATAACATAATGATTCCTTCAAAGCAGACTAGACCCACATTGTGATACGGAAGTATTTATTACTTAAAACATGTACAGGTGCACAGTGTTCTGAATGCTTAAGATGAAAGCATTAATTATGATAATTTTTAGCAAGATGCTAGAGAAAATAGAGCAGGTGGCAGATTTGTTCATCAGGATATTCATGTCATCTTCCCAGGGCTGTTTTCATCAATCATGAGAGAGCTGGCCAACATCACACACGATGGCCCCAAGTGGATGGTACTAGATGGAGATATTGATCCGATGTGGATTGAGTCTCTTAATACGGTGATGGATGATAATAAGGTAATTAAAATAAATTAAAGAAACAGACATTCCTTGAACTGCATGGTGTGGTTCAACATGGGAGAAATGCATACCCAGAAGTAACCTCCTTGAATAATGCAGTTATGACACTACTTTTTTCAGCTATACCAAACAATGTTACATTAAGAAAATGGTGTATGAGGAAAATAGCATGCTTTTATGGGAATTTCCCTTTCTTGGGAAACTGGAATCACGAGTAACCACAGATGTCCTGACAATAACTGCAGACCCTTTAAAAATAGAGAACAGGGCATAATTATGCACCTTTTCTCTCACCCCAAGGGAGTGCTGTTCATTCTGGGTTGTGGAAGAGAGGGATTGTTCCACTACCTGTTAGAAATCAGTTGCTGTGCTTGGAGGAACCGATCTGACAGCAACCAAGCTTTGAGTGCCAAGTACTGAGCGCTTGTCAGTCCTGTTCCTGGGGATGCATTAACTCCAGAATTGTGCTGCTGCTCTGTCTGTGTGCCGTATGCAGGTGCTGACCCTGGCAAGCAATGAGAGAATCCCCCTGAACCCAACCATGCGACTGGTCTTTGAGATCAGCCACTTGCGCACAGCCACCCCAGCAACTGTGTCCCGAGCAGGTGAGTCCTGGTCTGACCTCACTCCAGGGTGTTGCAGGGACAAACTGGGATCCATTCCCATTCACCAGACTTCTGTTGGATCCCACTGGAAGTTCCCAACTTGGGATCATGCTTGTCTTTGATGGGTTTCCCTGAAGTACGTTGGCAAACTGAGGATCCTAAACCCAAATCCATGTGTCTCAGAGGTGTAACCATAGCTCTCTGATGCTGATGGATGATGACAACAGCAGAGTGCTGAGTGCTGCAGCTGTGCAGGGCCCTGTATGGACAATCCATATTCCAAAGAGCCTCTGATCTTCGGGAAAAGTGCATGAAGCAAGAGAGGAGGGAGTGAAGGTGTCTCCTACTTTCACATTCAGGGGGAGTGAGGTCAAGCAGGACCATGTTCTGACTTTGAGTCAGTCAGGAGATGTCATCATGTTATGTCCCTTCACTGTCAGTGCTTCTCCTCTTCATTTTATTCTGCAGAAGGGTTGTGAAGTGAATTCACTGAAGAGTGGACATTTCTAGGGGTATATACAGTATCATAGCATGGTTTGGGTTGGAAGGGACCTTTAAAGACCATCCAGTCTCACCCTGTACCATGGACTGGCTTCTCTCTCAGCTCAGGCTGCCCAGGGCCCATCCATGGCCTTGGGCACCTCCAGGGATGGGGCACCCATACTTCTCCGGGCAGCAGTGCCAGGTAGAGAACTTCCTCCTCACATCTGACTTGAATCTCCCCTCTTTTAGATCTAAATAATTCCCCCTTGCTGTATCACCACATTTCCTGACACAGAGTCCATCTCCAGCTTTCCTTTATGCCCCTTAAGTATACTGGAAGGCTACAGTGGGGTTTCCCCAGAGCATTCTCTTCTCCAGGATGAGCTCCTTCAGCCTTTCTTCATAGCAGAGATGCTCCAGCCCTCAGAGCATCTTTGTGGCCCTTCTCTGGACCCACTCCAACAGCTCCTTATCTTTCTTGTGCTGGAGGCCCCAGTTCTGGACACAGTGCTCCAGATGGGACCTCATGAGGGCAGAGAAGAGTGGGGACAGTCCTCTCCCTGCCCAGGGTACTGTTGGCCTTTTGGGCTGCAAGTGCTCACTGCTGGCTCACATCAAGATTTTCATCCACGAGATATCAAACTTTTGTTAACCCTTCGTGGTGATCACACCCCCACAAGGCCCCATGCCTGGCTGTGTTGGTGTTGAGGAGCCTAGATGGCACACCCTGCCCAGAGCTGCACAGCTCCTCTGCCCTTTCTGCTGGCTTTTGCCTGTTGCTGTCCCTCTGTGATGAGGGATGGTTACAGTGGTGGGAATGGAGGGCAGAGCAGTGCCTGGGCTGTGGATACCCTCTATGATGGGGTGTGTAATGGGGCATCTAGGTATAGCTGGTTGTGTGAAAGTTGCTGAGCAATTCTGCTGAAGGCCAAGAGTGGTCTCTGCTGTGTCCTCAGTGTTTTTTTTTTCTCACCCTAAAGGGATCCTGTACATCAATGCAGCAGATCTGGGCTGGAATCCCCCAGTGAGCAGCTGGATTGACAAGCGAGAGATCCAGTCTGAAAGAGCCAACCTGACCATTCTGTTTGATAAGTACCTGCCACCTTGCCTGGACACCCTGAGGACAAGGTACCATTGCAGTGACTGCTTCCCCAGGGGCAGGGGAACGAGCTCTGCTCCCACACTGGCTGTGCTGTGCTGGGGCTGAGAGATGTGGCATTATAGGGGAGAAGTTTCCTCCTTCCCCTTAAGAGCTTTGAGCATCACTGGCTTAACCACAAAGAAGCAGTGAAACAAGCCAACACTCCTGCCCTCCCTTATTGGCAGATTTTGTTTTAATCTGATTGTGCCTGTACTTCTTGTGCCAGTTCTGCATCTCTTGGAAAGTAAATGCAGGAGGTCCTAAAGAGAAAGCCTTCTCAGACTCCCAAAGTGTCAGGCTGCACCTGAGTCCAACCCATAAGTTGTTTTTTTCAGTAGAGCAGATTTTAGACCACTGCTGAAGAAGAGTTTTCAGTCTGTAGCGCGGGTGGTGGAAGATCAGATTTCCTTTTTCCTTCTTCCCTCTTTTTTCCTGTGTTTGTGAGAGAAGGTAGGATTGCTCTTGAGGCAGTTCTATCTTGAGTTTCTTTTCCCGATGCACTTGAACAAAATGAAATCAGTTTGTGCGGACATCCAGCCTGAATGTTCACAGTTGGACAACTGCCCAATGCATATGAACTTGCAGTTTTGGAAGGGCCCTGATCCTTCTTGTGTTGAGTTAGTTCCCAGGTGGGGCCCACACAGAAATCCTGTGGTTCTTGCTCAATCATTAAGGGAAAGAGCTCTCTTAATCCTCACATGATGAGGATTGGCCAAAGCAGAGTCCCAACAAATCCGAGTAAGGAAGCTTCTCACATCCTCTGCTTGCTTCCATTTTCCTTTAAAAACCAACCAACAAACGAACAAACAAAAGAACACAACAAAAGAGTCAGGATACGGTTGGGCATTAGTGTTATTGATCAAAATAAGGATGTATCAGAAGAGTCTGAATTAATGAAGACAGCAGCCTTTGGAAATTAGAGTTGGGCAGGAGTTAGAAGGGAGCTGCTCTCTGTGAAATGAAGCTGACTGTGGCTGCTAGCAGCAAAGTCCAGTGGACGTTTCCCACTCTGCTGAATGTTGTTGTGTCAGAGTGTGAAATCCATAGGATTAGCTGCAGACAGCCCTGAGCCGAGTATTTTGGTAGCTTGCTTAATTCAGAAATTGCAGCACCAACCCTTCAAATAGCTATAATTACTTTACGGAGGACTTCAGTTCTGCTACAATATTAGTTTGGAATTCTGTAAGTGTAGCTTAAATGAATGTAAAATGGCAAGATGAAAGGGTTTATTTTATTACTCCTCTATTTGACCGCTTTTGAACTCCCTGTGTTCGCAGGAAATCATTGCCTTTAGCAAGACTTCCATTTTACTTCTTTCAAGAGGATCAAAGTTCTAAAATGCTTGAAACTTCCGATTACTGTTATTAGTTGTGTATGTGCCAGCACCAGCAGGTCCAGGGAGGAGAATGGGGGTTCTCTTTATCCCTGTAGTCGTGAATAAGACAAGCACTGAAGAAAAGTAAAATGCTAATATTCTGAAAAAAGAATTTCTAGGCTTATCTTCCTGTGTTGTGAGCGATTGTAGTGCTGGACCCAATTACATTTCCCGTGCTTTCAATTTCCATCCCTTAGGTTTAAGAAGATTATTCCCATTCCTGAGCAGAGCGTGGTTCAGATGTTGTGTTACCTCCTTGAGTGCCTCCTGACGGAGGAGAACACACCTCCCGACTGCCCCAAGGAGCTGTATGAACTTTACTTTGTCTTTGCTGCTGTCTGGGCTTTTGGTGGATCAATGTTTCAAGACCAGGTAATGAGAAGCCGCTGCTTCATCAGTCTTCTATGCATGTCTCTTTTTTTTTCCTTCTTTTTTTTTTCCTTAATACTTTCCAACATGTAGTGCTCTATCATTAATGCTGGTTTCCTGGGGCTTGCATGTGGCTGATAATGAGTTAGAAGTGTGAATACAACAATTCTGTTTGCAAATGACCTCCATAGTACCAGAAAGGGGAGGGTGTAGGGGTCAAGCAATGAAGGGATGTTTGTTCATGCAGGCATGTTCTAATGGGGAGAAACACAAAGTTAATTTATAGAGACATGTGAATAGGTTTAATGTGATGAAATTAAGTGTGTTTATCAGGTGATGTATCAGCTGAGTAGCCTTTCAGCCATTAGATTGCACAGGTAGACATTGTGCTATGTGACACAGACCAGCCGGTCCTTTGGCACCACTGGCTTTTGTTAAAAAGAGGTGTATGTCAGCAATTGGTGGTCCTCAATTTCTGATTAAAACCATGTAAGAAAGAGAAGTGGTCAGCAGGGCATGATGTGCCCCGGGGATTATGGGTTCTTTTAGGTGGAAATAGTGGCTCTGCTCTCTCTCTCCAAGGTGTTGTTTGCTGGAGGAGGGCTGTCAAATAGAATCAAAAACGTGGTGCCCTTTGGTGCTTAAGTCTTCAGTCCGGCCAGAATTGTTATGTAGCTGTTGAAAATCTGCAGTAATTGTAAATGAAATGTGAAAAAAGGGTCCCTCTTTAGAGTGTGTGGGTCTCTTAGCGTCTGGCAACTGTTGTTGGACCTCTCAACTCCTTGCCCCTGCACTAGTGCAGAGGAGCAGCCACACAGCTGCTTTACACAGCTGCTTTGCCAGCTACTGGGGTGGGTGGTGGTGGAACTGGGCAGGCAGCTGGTTCCCTGGAGTGAGCTGCTGGGCACAGTCAAGCTTATGGACCCTAGACTAGTGCTTGAGGGCACAACCTAGAGATCAGGGTTTTCTTGGGGTAAGAGGGTTGATGAGATTGTATCACCAATCTCTGACAGTCGAAGCATGTTCCTGTCTGAGAGGCAGAGGAAAGCAGGGCACTCCTCCCTATGATGCTTTCCACGGTACATCTATCCTATAGATTAATTGCAGCTGTCAGCCTCCGTATCCATCAGTTAGCATTAGATGAGGTGGGTGTGATTCCTCACATGGTGGTAGTATTGTAAGACTGAGTTTTCTCAAGGTCATCATTTGATAGTGCACAATTTAAACTCCCTCTTCAGATCCTGGTGCTCAGAGTAGAGCTGGAACACAGTGGCTTTGGTGGGAGCTTTGGTGTGGGAACATGATGGGTCTTGCAAGGGTCTTCTCTAGAGTTGCCCTGGGGAAGCAGAGAATAAAGGGATATTTCTCTCCCCATGGCCCCTTATTCTGCCCCATTTTACAGCTGCATGGCTCAGCTTGGAACAGTGTGTCTTCCCACAGGCCAGAAACACCTGCTGGACTGCTCACATTCGCTTCATAGCAAGGAGCTTTGAGAAGTGAGGAGCAACTGAAGCCAGACTTGGTGCTCACTGCGAGCCCTCCTGCCTCCTGGCACTGTGTGAGCTGGATGAGAATGGATTTTGTGATCCTTGTGGAAGCCTTAACCTCTCAATTTCCTATGTGAAGCACTGTGTTTGCTTCAGCAGTGCTGACTGCTGTGTAACCACAGGAGCTCACGGCTCCTTCAGCAGGCTGGCTGGAGCGCAGCTGCTTGGCCAATGGGTGCCATGTCCCCCACCCCACAGCTCTGCTCCTGCACCCCTGGCACCGTTGCAGCCATTTGTGCATTGCGGGGGCCTGGTGAGCTCCCAGAGGCTGCTGAGGGCTGCAGGAGGATGCACACAGCAGTCCTGCAGGATGCCGCCCGGCGTGGGGCTGCTTCTGATGCTCTGTAAATGTCAGCGCTGAGAGCGAGGGTACGGCGGTCCAAGCGTGGGGAAGCCTGATGAAAAATGATCCAATATAAAATCTGTTTATTGCTTTCCATTGAAGGTGCCCTTCGGGTTGACCTTTTGCTACTGAAATGTCAGGAGCAAAGAGTCGGGAAGGCTTCTCACCGCTCTGCATGTGGTGGTGGGTAGCGGGGCTCCGTACGAAACCAGATGATAAATTTGCCATTTCAAGGCTCTGAGATCAGTGGCAATCCATGCAGGGTTGTTATTAAGGAAGCAATTTGAACTGGAGCCCATCTTGGCAGTGAGGCTGGGACTGGAATCCATGCAGCTGCAGGCAGCTTGGGCTGCAGGAGTGAGGGCAATGCTGTGAGAGGGCTTCCAGCACTGCTGTGTGTCCCTCCTGCTGGCACTGAGCAGTTGTGACAATGGGAGAATGGAGAATTACAGTTATTCCCCTTCTCTGAATAGCGCGAGGATGCAAAATCAGGAATACGAATAAGCTGGTTTTAGGATCCTCTAGGCTTTTTGATGAGTGATGGCTCAGGGAGCTTCACAGAGGATGTTTGGTGGCAATTCAAGCCCTGATGGAGACTCATCAGCATGGAGGCAATGTTCTGGCAGTCCCAGCTTCTGGCCTGGGAAAGCGTGTGGCGTAGCAATGGGGGGAGAGTGCCTTAGATGTCCCAGGAAGACTGTATTGTTAAAGCTGGATACATTTTGCATCCAGTGTTTCACAGACATCTTCTTAACAGCTTCTTTCCCTCCTCCCCCACCACTCCTCCCTGGGGCAGAAGGCTGAAATACCCCCGGTCTGCATGCAGGCTTGCCTGGTGTCATACAGGAGATCCGTGTCAGAGGAGGAAGATAAGCACGTTTTGCAAGTCCTGAACCAGCACTGAAATTAGCTCTTGTAAAATTCAAAATGCTCTAAAATCTCCGTGCTTGGAAGGACGTAACGAGGAACAACAAGAAAGCAGAGCTGAGGGCACACGGCCCCTTCTGCTGCCTCGGTGTATTGGCACAGTCCTGTTGCTCCAGAACACCGTGATTTAAAAGAAGCCAGAAGACAACAACTGATATTAATAGAGTGCTGTGATTTATGAGGAAAAGCTTTAGTATGCATGTGTTGACTAACCATGGCCACCGGTGTTGACGGATGTTGTGTCCTTGTCTGTTGGAAGAAGCAGGCACCACAAATCAATCAAGTGGTCTGTTTAGTCACAGGCACGTATTGCTCTTTTTCAGATTGATCCATCTATCTGCTGTGAGAGTGATCAACACAGAGGATGAATTATTTAGATGAGTAAATAGGGGCGATGAGGAGAAACAGAGGAAATGAAAAATTAGGCTTAATAATAGGAAAAAGAATATGACCATTATAGTGTGGAATGTGTTTTAAGCACCAATCCCGCTTTGGTGGACTGGGGGTGATAATGTTCTCCAACACTGATGAATTCCTCCAGATTAGCATATTTTCTTCCCTTTTTGTCTCACAGCTTGTGGACTACAGAGTGGAGTTCAGCAAGTGGTGGGTGGCCGAATTCAAGACTATCAAGTTTCCCTCTCAGGGAACGGTCTTTGACTTTTACATCGATCCAGAAACAAAGAAGTTTGAGCCTTGGTCTAAACTGATCCCCCAGTTTGAATTTGATCCAGAAGTGCCATTACAGGTTTGTGGGCCTTGTGTGGATTGGTTTGGTGACTGTAAGCAGGCTTTGGGATGATGCATAATTAAACATCGAGATCTTCTCAATAAGAATGCATTTCTGCATGAGATGCAACTAAATCATCCAGTTTTCATTACAGTGCTTGGACTGTGCAGATCACCTTCCATTGGCCTTTCACATACGACTTATGTGCAGAGGTGGGTTTGGTGGCAGCTCACCAAGAGCAGAGAGACGGCGTTGGGATGAAACCCCCGAGACACCAGCATTATTGTTCTGCGCCTGTCTCAAAATAGAGATGTTTTTATGAGTTAGGCAGAAAATGTCTGCAGATAGAGAGCTGCATTTGCCAGCTACACTTTCCTCTCCTTTTGGAAGTGCTGCTGTGAGCAGATGACTTGAAAAAGTCGTTACCGTTTTAGCACAATGTGTGTTTGTGGGGAGATCCAGATGCTGCTGCCAGCATCCAGCTGTCAGGGTTTCATCTGCACAGTTAGTTTAATTTTAATGGCTGGCAGCTGTGTATCATTCCCCTTCCAGGTGAGGTCTACAAACTGGAGTCTCCCAGTTTTTCTGCTCCCCAGAGCGTGGCTGTGGGGTTGTGGCAGCGATGGGAATTGCTCACCTTCTCGTTCCCCCCTGCCCTCAGGCTTGCCTCGTGCCCACAGCCGAGACGGTCCGACTGCGGTACTTCATGGATCGGCTCCTGGAGCGCCAGCGCCCGGTGATGCTGGTGGGCAGTGCAGGCACTGGGAAGTCTGTGCTGGTGGGGGACAAACTCTCCTCTCTGGACACAGATGCATACGTGGTGAAGAAGGTCCCGTTCAACTACTACACCACCTCTGCCATGCTGCAAGGTGAGGCAGCAGCTGAGCTGCGGGACTTTTGTGGCTGCATCAACAGAGGGCTGGCAGCGGGCAGATGGCTTTTTATATGGGCAGATGGTGAAAAGACTAGGGGGAATGGCTTTAAACTAGAAGAGGGGAGGTTTAGGTCAGATGTAAGGAGGAAATTCTTTACTCAGAGGGCAGTGAAGCCCTGGCACTGCTGCCCAGAGAGCTGTGGATGCTCCATCCCCAGAGGTGCACAAGGCCATGGATGAGCCCTGAGCAGTCTGAGCTTGTGGGGGGCAACCAGCCCATGGCAATAGCGAGGCTGGGGGACTGTGAGGTCCGTTCCAACCCAACCATGCTGTGGTTCTGTGATTCTGTGAGCTCCTCTAGCACGGTACCTGATGTCCAGAATCCTGTAGGGTTCAGAGTGGGACATGCATTGCACCTTGGAGGGGAAACCATAGGTGAGCAGCCTGGTCACCTGCAGGTTTTATTTGGTTTGTGTGCTCTGTGCTGACACTATGCAGCCCTGGTTTCAAGGGAGATGATGTTTTCCAACATGAGAATTTGAATTCTGAACACTGATGATTCCAGTTCAGGGCTGTGCTGAAGTATATGCTTAAATCCACTGCTATTTTGCACAGCATGCAGCTCATTCTTGACTTGAGATTTGTCTTTAAGATGCTTGAACTTAAACCATGCAGAATAAGATAGGATTCTTGGCTAGGATCCAAACTGTCCTGAGGGTATGATGATGGGAATTGCATCCCAATTACCAGGGAGGATGGTGTGAAGGGAGATGGGCAAGGCTGGGAACCAGGGCTGCCTGCTGCTGGTATTTTCCTCTGCATCCCACTGCAGCCCAGCGTGCCCCCATGGAGCAGGTCTGCCCCCAGCCTGCACGGGGCCTCGGAGCCCTGGGGGTCAAAGCAAGGTCAGTTTGCTGTGTGCTTTCTTTAGAAACAAAGAGAAAGATGGGGATTCTTGCAGGGTGGACCATTTTGGAAATGCTTTTTTACTTAGAGTTGCCCAAAAGATAGAATAGGTTATTTTTGTGTGTTTTTATTAACCCAGAATGGAACAGCCCAGCTTGCTGTTTGAATTGAAGAGTGCTTGAGAGTCACCATGGAGTAAAGCACTTCCTTTATATTGCTCCTCTAAACCCTCTCCTGTTGTGACCCACGTGGCCTGAACTCCTTTTGCTCCCCTGGCCCTGTATGAGAGCACCATTCCTGAAGCACCACTGAGACCTTGTCAGGAGCATGGTGATGGCAGAGGGCTCCCTCTCTTCCTGCCTAGTCCCATTTTTCCTTTCTGGATTCTTTTTGGGATGCCCTGGAGCCACTGGATGGGCTGAGCTGTGAGCAGTGCTGCCATTTGTACACCCCTGGCAGTGTCCGTTTCCTGCAGCCATCAGCTGTGGTCTGAGATGGGGACATTTCCACCTCTGCAGAGGGGAACAAGTCATCTTGCTCGGGGTTGAAGACATGGCTGCAAGCCTTGTGTTGGGAAGCATGATTTATACTGCTCGACAGGCTTCCCTGCTGCTCATTTTTTAGAGTTAATTTGTCCCTTTTGGTGCAGTTTGTCAGTTGGCTGCTTTTTTCCCCAGCAGACACCTCCTAAATTTGTAAAACATGGATACAAAGCAGTTTTGTGTTGTTTTTTTTTGGTTTTGTTTTTTTTTTAAGATCTCCTTAAAAAAAGAAAAAAGACCCTAACCTTCAAGCCAGCAATTTCTTAGACTAGATGCCTTGCCCACTCCCATCAGCAGGCAGCATATAGAGGAGTGATGCCTGCAAAGACCCATTTGCAGGGATTGTTTCTTTCAGGTTCCAGCTCAAGTATGTAGCATCACAGAGGTGGAGATGTGGACCCTTATTGTTACTGTGGGATATGGCCTCAAATTAAAATGCATCTTTCACCAGCATGTCGCTTGATCCCCAGTAATTGCGTTTCAGTGTGATGAATCTCCTGAATACTTGTGTAACCTCAAAAAGGGCTGATTTTATATGTTCATTAAGGGCTAATTAAATTTAAATTAAATGCTTATTTGAAACACTTAATTTAACTTGCTACCAGAAATCTCAAATCTTATGGTTTTATTGAAGGGGGGGAGATGCTCCGCTGAGGCAAGATTCATCTTTTTTCTCAGCTCGTTCATTCCTTTGTGCAGCAGCTGTCTGCAACCAGGAATGGGCTGAATTTTGAGGAGTGGGAAAGAAAAGCTGTCTGAAGTGCACCAGAGCAGTGCAAAACAAACAAACAAACAAAAAACCAACCAGAACAAATGGTGCTTTAAAGCATATATAATTCATAGCTTGAAAAAAAAAACCAGAACATAAATCTCCCTTAATAACTTCTGCACATGGTAATGATTGGATTACTGTACATTTTAAACAAGGAGAGTTTTATTAAAGTTTGCAGTCCCGTTTGCATTTGCAGGTCTTGCCTAATTACAAAGAATTGTTGCTTGCTGTGCTACTGTAGATGTGCTGACAACTCAGCCTTTGTAAATGGAACTAATTCTGCTCTTGGGTCTGATGGCAGTGAGCCTCTAAGAACAGAATGTGCTCCAAGTCAATCCATGGGAGAGAATCCATCGCACCCAACAGAAGACAGCTGCTTCTGTATGGTTTTCCACTTGCTGAGCTCAGAATCAAAGGAACCAATAGCTATGAGGTGTTATGTGCAGAAAGGTGAAATGGTTTTTATTAAATACTGGCCTGGTGTTGTAAATATTCACTGTGTTTTACAGTGTACAACATGCAACCTCAGCCTTCTGCTAAAACCAAGTAATATCTTCCAAAGCTCTGAAACAAGAAACTCTCCTTTGTGTCCTTTCCCTTGCTCATGCATGACCCTGCTGAAATTTGAGGGCTAATCTGGCAGCTGACATTGGACATGAGTGTTGTTAAACTGTGGGGAGGTTTTGGTATTGTGGGAGGGGAGCAGGGAGCCTGTGTGGTTCCTGTTAATAGGAGTAAGGGATGCCTGCCCTGTGCATCTCCCAACTCTTTGGGCTGGTGCAGCTTCATGTGGCATGGAGCTGGGTCGGGAGCCTGTTTTATTTTTCAGCCATGACCCTCTGGTAGTTTACATTTGCGTCTCTTCCTCTGTACAGGTGTGCTTGAGAAGCCTCTAGAGAAAAAGGCTGGCAGAAATTATGGCCCTCTGGGCACCAAGAAACTCATCTACTTCATTGATGACATGAACATGCCAGCAGTGGATGCTTATGGGACGGTGCAGCCCCATACGCTCATCAGGCAGCACCTGGACTACGGGCACTGGTAGGAGGCTGCCTGGGCTGCACTGCTCAGACCTTTTTGTTCAGGCCCAGATTTCAGGATGGATTTTTGGAGGATGCTGCAGTGTAGTTCTTTCTTTCCAGGCCTGTGTTTGCCAGTGCATCTTTCTGGGCTGCAGAATTCTGGGGCGCACTCAGAGGTTTGCCCTTTCCCAGCACAACAGCTCATTTGCTCCCAGCCTGGCTGCGACATGCTTGGCTCTGCTCTTGGTGTGGTGTGCGGCTGCAATCTGAGGGAGAATGCTCAGCATTGATGTCCTGTAGTGCTGAGAGCAGGGGGAGGTGGTGGATCCAGCCCCCGTGGGGATGCAGCTTCCCTGCTGAGCCCTTGCTGCAAGCACCTGATGTTTGCACTCAACCAGTAGAAAACAAACATTCTCTAGGCAGAGGTAATTTGAAGAAAAAGCAGTGACCGTGTTTGGGAAGGAGATCAGTGAAATTATATGTTGTAGGCAGCAGTGCTGTGAGGGATAAGGATGTTCTCAGCTCTGCATATAGGGCACATTGGGCATGGGCATCCAGTGCAGCCCTGAAGCCAACCCACACATAGTGCTCACCCTGCTGCCTGTTTTGCCCGCAGGTACGACAGGACCAAGCTGTCGCTGAAGGAGATCACAAACGTGCAGTATGTGTCATGCATGAACCCAACAGCAGGAAGCTTCACCATCAACCCACGCCTGCAGGTAGAGCCTGGAGCAGGGCAGGTCTGCTGCTGAGTTCATCTCACAGGACATTGTTGGAGCATGAGGGCAGAGAAAAACCAGCCACGGATGCTGCTGTTGTTTTATCAGTAGAAATAGCATTAATCAGTTGGGTGACCAAAATTCATAGTGGTAAGGCTGCAGACTCCATCCCATATTCCCTTATCTGCTTTTCCTCGCATTTTGCTGTTCCATCAAAGGAACTTCTGTATTTAAAAAGGAAAAGACATTACCAATACTGGTGATAGAATCGTAGAATCACAGCATGGCTTGGGTTGGAAGGGACCTTACAGCCCACCCAGTTCCAACCCCTGTCGTGGGCTGGTTGCTGCACACCAGATTGTCTTGTTACATACTACAAATATAGATTTTAAAAGAGATGTTAAACCTCAGGTTTGATTTTATTGGAGCTGGGAGGCTTGACCTGGGCCAACAGTCATCAGTTCTGCCCCTCCCAGCTGCATCACAGCTTCTTGGAGAAGTCTCATGACTGGAGTCAGTTCAAGCTATGGCTCCTTATAGCTGTTATGTGTTAAAATGAAGTGTTCAATGGCTGGAAATGAGCACCTCTGCTGAAGGATGGGTCCCACATCAGTCTTCTGGGAATTGACACCTTCCAAAGATGGCATGGGTGTAGTCATCCTGTTTTGGGAGGGAAGCTTCAGTAGGATGGGAGAGCCGAGTGTTACTGCAGTCTGAGTGCTGGAAAGAGGCCAGAGGCTGCTGGAAGAGCAGATGAAGTCACAGAAGTCAGGATTTGGGGAAGCGGGCTCTGAGTGAGAAAGTGAGGCCAAATGGGCTGCCTGATAGAACCACTCTTAGTGTTAGATTTTTGAGGCTGCAACACTAGTTTAGTTTAACTCTGCTGAATCTTAAGTGCTAAACACAGTGCACGGGAAGTGGCAATGCTCTGTCAGTTGGTGAGACCATCAGATAGGCTGAACTTCTAATATATGGAGGAATGCAACTGAAAATCTCATTTAGAGAGCTGAAAGAAATCACTTGCCAACTTTCCTCTGCTGGGAAATTGGAGTTGGAAAATAGAAGGTGTCCTTATTGTACATGGACAGCGAGTCCCCCAGGGCCGTGGGTGCCACAGGGGTGGTTGCACAACCCCCTGATCTTTCCGTTCTTCCTTCCTCAGCGTCACTTCTGCGTCTTTGCCCTCTCCAGCCCTGGGCAGGACGCCTTGTCCAGGATCTACAGCACCATCTTAACGCAGCACCTGGCGAGCAGGAATTTCTCAGAAGCTGTACAGAAGTCAGCTCAGCAGCTGATCTCCCTGGCCCTGGGCCTGCACCAGAGGGTAGCTGCTGCTTTCCTGCCGACGGCTATCAAGTTCCACTACATTTTCAACCTGAGAGACTTCTCCAATATCTTCCAAGTAAGTGCAGCTGTCATTTTGTGGCACTTAGAGCCCAGCTTGAAGCTGCAGATGTGTGTTCTCCACCTGTGATGTTGCAGAAGATGTCCTTCCTGAGCAAAGAGAAGAACCTCAGTCCATTCTGTAGTCCATGTTTGGTTTCAGATGCATTGCTTCACCCAGGGCTGTGAGGAACACCAGTTTGAAGCCGGTTTACTCTCCAGCCATGTCTGTGGGAGGGGTGCAGGTTTGGGCTGTATGGCTGTAGAAGAGGCCAGCTGAAGGGACCTTTGGGCTCCTGATGTCAGCACTTCAGTGATTGTTAGTTGGTGGAGTGGTGCTGGCTTGTCTTTGTGAGTCCCAGCATGACAGCCTACACTGGCACATCCTTGTAGCTTCTCCATGGTCAGGTACCCAGCCCACATGTGACAAATGACATCAAAAGCATTGATAAATAGCTTCCAAGTCAGCTCTCAGTTACTGACTGAATCACTGCCAGAACCAGTTCCCTACCAAGGAGAAGCTGCCAGCCTGATAATGAAGTTTGAGATGATGAGGTTTGAATCACTCTAACCCGCAAGCTGTTCTTGTTGATGTTTATTTTACCAAGAAGGTAATAAAGGCTTGGATGCCCCCTGCAGTAATGGCAAGCAGTAGGAAATCTAAGAACAGGAACTTGAACAAATTAGTAACTTGGTCACATCCAGGAAGAATCAGACCTGTCATTAGCACTCAGCTACACGTCACCAGCAATTGGCTTTAGTGCGGGCCGTACTGAATTCCGACTTCTAACCTGTGCTTTGAGAAGCAGAAAGAGAGAGAAGCAGTGGATGCGTATTTTAGTTGTAACTGTGGTCTGTTTGAAGCATGTTAAGGCTTTGGGATATTAGAGAACATCTTGCCACATCTCAGTTCCAAGCCTCTGGAGCAGGGACAGTGATAGGAGCTCAGGTGGCTTTCAGTTTATCACAGAGATGCAGGAGGGAAGGAACCTGGCTTCTTGGTATTGTCTTGTTTATTTAGGCTGTGGTTCAGGGTTTTTTTTCTGTAAGTCCTTTATTTGGTATTTGTTTCTGATTTTTTTTTTTATACTTTAAATCATAGAGTCACAGAATCCTCAGAGTTGGAAGGAACCTTTAAAAGTCACCTAGTCTAACTTCCCTGCAATGAGCAGCGATGTGCATAGCTTGGTGAGATGCTCAGAGCCTTGAAAGTCTCCAGGTGCACCCACCATATCTCTGGGCAACCTGTGCCAGGGCCTCCCCACCCTCACTGTAAAAATTACTTTCTTATATCCAAGGTTAGCTCTGCCAAAAAGCGGTGAAGCTCTGAACTCTGGGAATGCATTTCTCTGTGTTATATTCATTATATCTTGTAGTTTAGCCCTGAAATGACCTTAGGAGGTCTCTTGTCTGACTCAAGCAGGGCCAACTTCAGAATTCCCAGCACTGAATCCCACAGCCACCATGGCCATCTCTGTACTGTTAGACTCACTCTGCTGTAAAGTGTTTATGCTTCTCCTCCTTTTGCTGTTTACTTCCAAAGGAAATAATACTCAGTCCTCTCTATATTGCCCATTAGCTGGTCACAGACAGCAGTAGGGTTCCTCTTGGCCTTTTCCCCAGCCTGAACAAACCCATTTCTCTGTCTTTCCCTGCATGTGGATTGAACTGCCTGCAGCTTTTCTCCTGCCTGTCATGGTGTAGTACCTCTCTGCTCCCCCATTCCCCACCCTGGGGATCACTGCTGCTGCTTGGCCTCCAGGTAGACCTGATAACAGTGACCTTGGAGCCTGCTGGTCCAGCCAGTTCTCCATCCACCTTGCTGTCTGCTGTTTGGTCACAACCTCTAGTGTGATGCCATCTGAAAATAAAGCAGAGCAAAAAAACACCTCCAACAAAGAAGAAAGGTAGGGCTGCCTGAGTTTCCTTAGCCTTTGGGACAGGAGAGAATCAGCAGATATAATGCTTGTAGGTCAGTGTGTAATGCCTTTTAATCCCAGACAAACAATCAAACACTGGATGTGTTAGCTGGATATATAATGTAATAGCTGCATATATAAAAGGCACTCGGGGATTGTTGTTATACCAGCTATGCTGTAATTATACACGCAGCCAACGATAGCTGTTAAAGGCACAAAACATATGCAAATTGCAGCAGTGGAGGAGGCAACCTTTGGAACTTGCTGCCTCTGTGCTGTGTTATTGCTGGTTCTGCACAGGTGGTTAGCAATGGCTCCGTTTGCAGTTTGTCCAATGGCTCTGCTGTTATCATACCATAATAGATATTAATATTGTACCTAAACATTTAAGTAGGGCCTTGCAAACCCAGCTTGATTCCCTTTGTCAAAACTGCCTGACAGCTCTTATGAGAAGGAGTCCTGTGCTAATTGTCTCATTACAAACACTCTAGGAGCCCGTGCCTTAATTGTTGCAGCTAATGAAAAATGATTGAGTTTGAACCTTGTATGCACGTGAGTGTTACACAAAAAGGGAAGATTACCCCAAAGCAACAGTCAGCAATAATACCTTTTCATTCATAGGTTCATTCATAGAGCTTTAAACTAGGTATGAAGGGGGTGGGGGTGTAACTGGGGTCACTAGAACAGAACCTGTATGTAATGTCCCAATGCTTGTAGGAGAGGGATGTGCTAGTAAGATCCCACAGTCTTGTGTCTTGGTGAAGGAGGACGACTCACCCTTTTGTAGGAAGAACACAAGGGTTGGTGTGAGGTTGGTGGCTGTGGGAACACCTGAGTGTGGTCATGAGGGTATTAGGGCTACTGCCACTCAGAAGGAGCTCAGGTGCCTTTACACTAATGCATGCAGCATGGGTAATAAACAGAAGGAGTTGGAGGCCGTTTGCAGTCTATGGTATGGTTGCCATCACGGAACCGTGGTGGAATGATTCACACAGGGGGAGTGCTGTGATGGATGGCTACCAACTTTTCAAGAGAGACAGGCTAGGCGTAAGGCGGTGTAGCCCTCTATGTTAAGAAAGGATGTGAGTGTGTGAAAATTAATGATGGTGATGATAGGGTTGAGAGCTTATGGGTCAGAATAAAAGCAAAGGCCAATAAGACTGATATTATTGTGGGAGTCTGCTACAGGCACCCAACCAGGATGAAGAAGTGGACAAGACACTATAAACAGTTGGGTGAGGTCTCAAGGTCACTTCCCCTTGTTCTTGTGGGGGACTTCAACATCCCAGACATCTGCTGGAATTATAATACAGCAGATAGGAACAGTCCCAGAGGTTCCTAGAGTGTGTGGGAGATAACTTCCTGACACAGCTGGTGAGGGAGCCAATGAGGGAAGGCAAAATTCTGGACCTGCTTTTTGTTAACAGAGAAGTTTTGTGGGGGATGTAAAGTTGGAGGCCATTTGGGGCATAGTGGTCATGAGATGCTAAATTTCTTGATCTAGAAAATTAGAAAAGCCAAAGCCCAGGTAGAACTGAACTTGGCCACTAAGGTAAAGGAAAACAATAAATATTTTTATAAATAAGTCAACAGCAAGAGGAGGACTAGTTAGAATCTCCATCCCTTGTTGGATGCCGAAGTCAACTTGGTGACCAAGGATCAGGATAAGGTTGAGGTACTTAATGCCTTCTTTGTCTTAGTCTTTAATAGTAAGACTTGTTACTCCCTGGGCACACAGCCCCCTGCACTGGTAGATAGAGATGGGGAACAGAATAAGTCCTGCATGATCCGTGATGAGATAGTTTTGGACCTAGCTCCGAAAGCTGGATGCTCACAAGTCCGTGGGGCTGGATGGATTGCACCCTAGGATGCTGAGGGAGTTGGTGGATGTGGTTGCCAAGCCACTCTCCATCACCCTTCAGCAGTCCTGGCTAACTGGAGATCTCCTGGCGGACTGGGGACTGGCAAATGTGACACCCATCTTCAAAAAGGGCCAGAAAGATAATCCTGGTAGCTACAGATCTACAGTCTCACCTCAGTGCCCAGGAAGGTTATGGAATGGATAATCTCGGAAGCCATCGTGGACCAATTAAAGGTCGACCAGGTGATCAGGCCCAGTTGGCATGGGTTTATGAATGGTAGATACTGTCTGACAAACCTGATTTCATTCTATGACAAGGTGACGTGCTTAGTGAATGAGAGTAGGGCTGTCGATGTGGTCTACCTGGACTTCAGTAAAGCCTTTGACACTGTCCCCCACAATATTCTCATGGAGAGGAGAAGCCTGGCTGAGCACTGTTTGGATGGGCGTACGCTCCGTTGGGTGAAACACTGGCTGGATGGCCGGGCCCAAAGAGTTGTGGTCAATGGAGTTAAATCCAGTTGGCTGCCAGTCATGAGCAGTGTCCCCCAGGGCTTAGTGCTGGGGCCGCTTCTGTTCAACATCTTTATTTATGATCTTGATGAGGGGATTGAGTGCATCCTCAGTAAATTTGCAGTTGGGAGGGAGTGTTGATCTGCCTGAGGGGAGAAGGGCACTACAGATGGACCTGGATAGACTGGGTCAATGGGCCAAAGATAACTGAGTTTCAGTAGAGTCAAATGTCAGGTCCTGCGTTTTGGTCACAACAACCCCAGGCAACCCTACAGACTTGGGGAAGAGTGCCTGGAAAGCTGCCTGATGACTTCGATGTACTGATGGACAGTTGGTTGAATATGAGCCAGCAGTGTGCCCAGATGGCCAAGAAGACCAATGGCATCCTGGCTTGTATCAGGAATGGTGTGGTGAGCAGGACTGGGGAAGTCATCCTGCCCCTGTGCTCAGCACTGGTGAGGCCTCACCTCGAGTGCTGGGTTCAGTTTTGGGCACCTCAGTACAGAAAGGACATGGAGGTGCTGGAGCAGGTCCAAAGCAGGGCAACAAGGCTGGGGAAGGGCTTGGAGAATATGGCCTGTGAGGGGAGACTGAGGGAACTGGGGCTGTTCAGTCTGGGGAAAAGGAGGCTGAGGGGAGGCTGAGGGGAGACCTTATTGCTCTCTTCCAGTACCTGAAAGGTGCTTCCAGCAGAGCAGGGCTGGTCTCTTCCCACTGGTGAAGGATGAGGGGAAATGACCTCAAGTTGAGCCAAGGGAAGTTTAGGTTGGATATCAGGAAAAACTTCTTTACAGAAGGGGTTGTTAAGCACTGCAATGGGCTGCCCAGGGAGATGGTTGAGTCACCATCTCTGGATGTGTTTAAAAACCGTTTGGATGTGGTGCTCAGGGGCATGATTTAGTGGAGGGTTGTTAATTAGGGTAGTATGATTAGGTCATGGTTGGACTTGATGATCTTGAAGGTCTTTTCCAACCTGAGCGATTCTATGGTTCTTTTGACAGATGGATATGGGAACTTGTTGCTTCTGTATTACTCCTCCCCCCTGTACCCATCACCTCCTGGCCTGGCTGTGTGGCAGCTGTAGGTGACTCCAGAAGGTGTCCACCCCAAACGACAGCAGAACACCAGCAAGGTCTGGCCAGGCAGATAAGGAAACTGAGGCTGTGCAGATCTAAGGTGGGGATTGGCTCCAGATTGAGACACACATCCAGGCGTGTGAGGATAACTAGATAAATCCCCAGCATTGCTGGGGAGTGCAGCCCTGCTCCCCAGGCTGCCAGGTCAGGGCAGATTTCGAATGGTTGCTCAGATGTGGGGATCTGGTGCTTCTGCGGACATCAGGAAACTCCACCTCAGTCCCAGGTGTCTTCCACTGCTTTATTTGCCTGCCCCTTGGGTGTCCAGCCTTTGGACTTGCCTGGACCTCATTGAATGAGGAGCAGTTGTGTCAGGCCTCATACACATAGGTCACTCCAAAAATAATGCCTCCTATTTATTTCCATGGAAATGACAGATACAAAGACCACACTAACACTGTTTGGTTGAGCAAATTCTCAGCTAGAAAACACTGCTACTCCACATAATCACCACCATTACTATGCATTTTTGCCAGCAGAGAACAAGAGCCTGCATGCCGTGCTCGTAACAATCTGCAGCAGCAGAGGTGGTCCACTGTCACTGTGCCACTGCTGAAATGCACCACCCACTGCCTCACTGTGCTCACATCCTCTGCTTGGTCTCTACAAATACTCAGTGTCAGTGAATGTCAGCGGGTGCCATTTTTTCCGCATGGAGGAATTTAGTTCCACACCTTTGCTTCATCTATACTTCTGTTGTGTCAGAGTGCCCTTCTGCTGCCATCTGTCACACGGCAACAACATGGAATGGGATATTGATGGGAAAATTCAACCTCTCTTGCTAATCACCAACATCTGTCTCTGATGTCATGGGCGAATAGGATGAAATAAACAGGTATTACTTTTGGAGCAGCCCTCATTAATATATACTTTAGTTAATGTGCATAAAGTAACAACAAAAAAAAAAAATTAAAACATACACAAAAGAGATCAACGGAAACACAAAACCAGTGGGATATGTGACCCTGTTGTGATACTGATGCATTGCCCAGTCCCTGGGTTCAGCCCAAGTAGGCTCATGGCTCAGTGTGGTTTGGTTGTGCTGAGGGGAAGGGCTGCCATGATGGCACAGGGCAGTGGTGGCCATGGAGAGAGCATGCAGGCCATGGGTTGAGCATGCCTGGCCTACCCTATCTGGATGCCTTGTTTGAACTACTTGGGCTTTGCTGCTATCTAGACTCCATTGGATATGGAATAGGTGTCCATAGACCTGAATGGCACTCAGGGCACATGCAGATACCTATGCTTCAGTTTGAATGCCTTAATCTCAAACTGGAACCAGCCCTGAAGTCCCCTGAAATGAACCATCTTGTTCTGTTGACTTGGGAAGGTCAGGGGAATCATGGAATCATAAAATGGCCGGGGTTGAAAAGGATCACAATGATCATCTAGTTTCAATCCCCCTGCTATGTGCAGGTTTGCCAACCAGCAGACCAGGCTGCCCAAAGCCACATCCAGCCTGGCCTGGAATGCCTTCAGGGATGGGGCATCCACAGCCTCTGTGTGAAAAAATATGTGGGAAATCCCACATATTCCCATGGGGTGGGATTTTATCCACTGTCCTCACTTTGTTTTTGTCCCTGGGCTTGGCATTCAGCAGAACAACCCCAATTTCCCCAGCACTGTGCTCAATGATGCTGCTGTTTCTCCAGCATCAGCTGCCCAAGGGCTGTAGGATGAAGCCTGGGCTGATGCCCTTGTGCAGAAGTCAGCCAGTCTTCCTTGTGCAACTCTGGGGCAGTGTGCATGTGTGCCCAGCCAGAAGGGAACACAGGTCTCCAGGGAGCCAGGGACTGCAGTGGGAGAAAAGGGGGGGCTGAGGGGAGAAAAAAGCCAGCACCAGGCACAATTTCTCCAATAACCTCACTTTCAGGTCACTGATGCCCTGCAAAGCCAGCGGGGTCTGGGCTGTGGGATGCCCCTCTCTGGTGTTCAGAAGAGATATGTGGAGCTCTGAAATCTGTGATCCCCTGGGCACTCATTTTGTACAGTTTCAGAAGGCTCATCAAGCACTGTACAGCTTAGCTGTAATAAACAGCTTACATTTACTATCACATCTAGCTGCTGGTTCTCAGGGTGAGGAGAAGCTGGCAGTGGCTGTACGGGGCAATGGGCAAGTAGAGGCTGGAGAGGGATCAGGATCAGGTGAGAACAGCAGGAATGGCAGCCCTGGCTCCTTGGCCTCAAACTGTGTCATTTGCTGTTGCTGATGTTACCGTTGAAGGGCAGGATCACTTTTCAATCCTCTATAATCGGAGTTAATCTGGGTTCATCATCATTATCTGTTCCTTTCCCCCTCTGGGAGGTGCATCTGTGGTTAAAGTTCGACACTACTTTCCTTTGCGTTTCTGTAGCACCTTTTCATGCCTCTGGGTCCCACTGTGCACTGAGAGTTAAATTGATTGGTATGCTCAAGGCAATTTACCCTTGATTAAAGAAGACAGGTCTCTGCAGTGATGGAGTGATGGAGTGGTGGATTATGCTTTTTAAAAATGAATTCCCTGCTGGTTTACACCAGAGGAAGCCCTCTGCTGTCTTTCTTTCCCTTCTGAAAGGGTTACCATGGTATTATGCTCTAAATTGTATCTGTCATCTCCGTAAAATAACCATAGACTCAGCAGGGTTGTATTTTGCTTTTTCCCATTTTTAACCAGATTTTCAAGCAGCATGTCACATTAACATCACGGCAGCTGAGAAGAGACGGCGTCCCCCTGTCTGTCGACGTGATGATAGCAGTGGTTCCCAGCTCAGCTGCTCCTTCATGTGGGCTGCAGCAGATTTCCCTCTGCTTGGTGTGGGGGAGTGATGGAGGTGGCACTTTGTGTTCCCTGGTCTGGCACAGCTGGCATGGCCGTGGTTTTGGTTAGAATCATCCGGGCCCATGTTTGCAACTCTGAAGGTTTGCTTTGCTGACCCATCTCAGATGCTCTTCTGTCTCTTAGTGTGCTCTGAGCCAGTGTGGTTTCAGAGCCTCCTTCCCCTCTGTCATGCTCTTTCTTCCATTTCTGATCTGGTGGGTGGCAGCCCTGCCCCCAACAAGACACTGGAACTGGGTTGTCTTTAAGGTCCCTTCCAACCAAGCCATGCTGTGGTTCTATGATTTCTTTTCCTAGGAGAGATCTGAACACTGATAGGTGCTTCCAGGCTGCCCCATCAAATGCAGCATCACACAATAGAATATGAGCAGGTGGATGGGTCCTCGTCAGTCGTCTCTATGTAGCATGCTTAGAAATTGGTGCAATACCTTAAGTAGGACTCTGGATTGCTGGCTCACATTTTGCTTGTGGTAATGCCGGGTTTGTCACTGTTTTCATGCCATTGTTGTGACATGATTGTGCCCCAAGAGTATTGGCAGGAGGGAGGTGAGCAGGATGGCTCCAAGTCACTGCGCTGCACTTTACTGCTTTAAATAGAGTTCAGACTGCAAAGGGAAAAAAGTGATTTATTTATCTATATAACTGGGAGACCTCCTGCTTTGTCACCTCCTAATCCAGGGGAGCCTCTTAGCTCTCTCCTCACATTTACCTCTGCACTTTCCATGCCTCCCAGCTCCAGCCCTCAGAAGCTGAGTCGCAGCCCCCCTTTTGTGCTTCACACCCCTCTCTGGATGCTCAGAGCAGCACCAGCAGCAGCTCAGCCTGCTGGCAGGGAGCATTGCAGAGTGCAAAGCTGGGGAAGGGGAAAGAATGAACAACTTGGAAAGCCCATTGTCCAGAATTCAGGCTACACTTCTTTGGATCCTAATTTTTGGACAGTCATTGTAGTCTTGGAGGTTTTGCAAGAATTATGATGTGGTGGGGTTTTTTTTGTTTGTTTGTTTGTTTTTTGTTTGGTTGTTGTTTTTTTTTTTTTAATGAAACATTCAGCTTCCCTGTACATGTAATTTTTGTTTTATCCTAGAAACTAGTATGCAAACAAAAGCTTTGACTTTCCTGGGGTTGTCCTATATATGCAGAAGCCTCTCCTGTATATGCAGAAGCTTCTATTTTGCCTATGCGTAATATATATCCATGTGAAGATGGAGCATGCATCTTCTCCACACATGTCTTTGGGAACAAGTTAGGGCGCAAAGAGAAAGAAAATGCCTCTCTCCACTGCACCATCAGACCATTTGACTCTGAATGCCTACTCCAAAGAGCTCCAGGACCAAAAATCCTTCAGCTATGTGATGCAGGGAAGTGCCAGAGCCCTGCAGCTCCATCTAGAAAATGAGCAATCTTTTTATTTGTCAGTGATTCCAAATAAACTCTAAACTCTAAACCTGACCTTAGAGATGAAGAAAGGTGTATTGCATGAAAATGATCTTTCATGGCAGACTTATGGCATTCTGCTAAAGTGATGTTAGTGAAATGGCTCTTGGCTGTGGGCGGCTCTTCCTGTGTCAGCACTCCATTGCAGGGTGGGGGTCCTGGTGGGTCTGAGCAGAGGCCCGTTCCACTGTTCTGCCTTTTATCCTGAGGGCTGTGATATTTGGTATCATTGCATAGAGAAGCCTCTGTGTGCCAGAAGGAGCTTCCTAGCCACGTTCTGTCCTTTCTGTGGAGGATCAGAAGCTGAAAGGTTTGGCTGGCATGCAGCTCAGTGGCCAGATAGGTAAAGCTTGCATTGTCAGGGCAAAGAGCAAGAGATCACCCTTCCACACTTTGTGGCTTTATTGGCACCACAGCCACAGCAACCCACGGCCACACATCTCCATGTGCCAGCCCTTATGGCCTGCACAGCGAGGGCTCAGAGCATCCCCTGGGGCAGCAGCTGAGTGTGTCGGCTGGGACTGACAGTGCCGCCCAGCAGAGCAGTGAGGGACTGCTCTGCAAAGTGAGGAAAGGGGAGAAGTTTGGATATTAAGTTAATAAATTCATTAAAGAGCAGCAAAGTGTGAATATTCTCCTCTCTTGTGTGGTCTGAATGTGTGCTTGCGTCAAGACAGCATCCTTTGTGGCTTGAGGTGTCTTTCGAGAGTCTGAGTGATAGATATTTTTTTACAACAGTTTACAGCTTGATGGGTTGCACCTTTTGCCTTTTCTCTTTGCAAGTTGTCAGCTGTTCTCTCACTCATTTTGTTTCTGAAATAAATAAAATAACGATTTGGCAGCTGTAATGACAAATAGGAAACCCAAATGATTTGAGCCACGGGCCAGTGAGCTGAAAGGGGAACACTTTACATTGATTTTAATGCATTTTCTATTTTATGTATAAATAATTAGATGTTAGGAATAAATGCTGTCTGCTTAATTCATGCTATTGAAAGCCTTGCGTGCTGTTAATAGGCTTAGTTATAGGAGACACCTCTTTGAAATATAGTTCTTTTATGCATTTTAATAGAGCTCATGGTAAACATACTGTGATAAGCAGACAGCGACTCATATTTCCTGTAGGCAGAATGCACCTAATTAAAATTAATTGATTTTTAAAAAATCATCACAACTAACGTTTCCAAACTACTTTTTCCTGTTGAAGAAGCACCCACAGAATTCCTTGGGGTTGTTGGGGACCCATCTGGGCTGGTACCTGGCTCTCCATGCTCTCTGATGTTGAGATCAGGACCACCAGCACAACCAGGCCGCCCTGGGGATGCTGTCTGGATCCTCAAAATAAATATATTGAATATAAACTGCTTTAGGAAATGTAGGGTAACGAAGGGCACATTCTGCAGAGGCTCTTGAGTAGGGGCTTATTCAGAAGTTCAGATGCAGGTTGCTATAATAAATCCACATTTACAGCCCTGTTGTAGTTTGGTAGTTTGGATGCTGGCAGTAAGGTCAGTCTCTGAGTGGTTTGAAGGGTTTTCTGGGGTTTCCTGACTGTCTTTGCTCCCTGCAGGGTCTTCTGTTTTCTACCCCTGAATGTCTGAAGCAACCCCAGGACCTGGTAAAGCTCTACCTGCATGAGTCAAACCGGGTGTACCGGGATAAGATGGTTGAAGAAAAGGATTATGGTACCTTTGATAAAATCCAGCTGGAGATGGTGAAGAAATTCTATGACGTAAGTGTTGAGGTTCATGACTCTAATAGTAACATGTAGTAACTCACAAGAAAAGTCAGATTCCTTGGGAGAACAGAGTTTGACTCAGTCTGCTCACCTCTTGCTTGCCTGGAGGGCAGTGCTCCTGGCAGGAGCCCAGGAGCAACATCTGTCATCCATGTTCTGGGCTGCCAGTGTTGTGATTCACCTCATAAGGTTCTTGGGAAGAGGAGATTTGGGCTCTGTGAATTGACTTCATCGATTTATTTAAGTGCTTTGAGTCTCACTTGCACAAGCAGGAGAAGGGTCACATCTTCCTGCTCTAAGTGGGAGCAAAGGGATGCAGGGACAAGTCCTTAACGCATGGATGTCCAACCTGTTGGCTTGTCTGGGCCACACTGAGTGAAGGGGAATTGTCTTTGGCTGCTTACGAAATATGTAATAGAGCTAATGTATGTAAGTAACAAAATCTTTAATATATATATTTATTAAAACGCAAAAAAAAAAAAAAAAAAAAAGAGCAACAAAACCATAAAACTAGTGGGATATTTGCCCTTGTTGTTTGTGGAACTAAGGCGCCAGTCTGGTTCTATGGAAGTGATTGCAATTCTCAAGGTGCACATCAGAAATTTTTGATGAATTTTTTCTCTTCCTGTGCTTCATCTTTGAGAGCAGCTGATTACAAACGTACGTACTGCTGAAAAGCAGTGATGTGAATAAGGCATATGACCACTCTTTCAGGTTCCAAGTCCCTTTTTCAGGTCCCATAGCTTGGGTTTGAGGTTCAGAGAATCATTCACAGGGTTCAGATCCTCATTGTAGGGTACAGAGCCTCATTTTAAGGAACAACTCTTCCTTTTTAAGTCAGTCTTGTAAAGCTCTGTGCTCTGCTATGTCTTGTAGGTTAGAAAACGTATGAACAGGAGTAGAGGCTCGATTTTATAGACTGCAGCCTCAGCATTAGGCACCAACACCTTATTTTCCAGGCCTATAGCCTATACTTGGGATCCAGAGCCACTGCTTCATCACCTACAGCCTTATTTTTTAGAACGGGAGTCTTACTTCAGGGCATAAAGCATTAATTTTAGGGCACGAAGCCTGCTTTTGATGTCCATGTTCTCTGGTGGGACAAAGCCTTGTTCCAGGAGCCAAGGTCTGAATTTTAGAGCTCAAAATCTCCTTTGGTAGCCAATTCCTCTCTCATCTACCAGCCACCACCACTGTGAGGGCCCAAAGCCTCATTTCAGTGCCCAGAGCCTCCTTTGTAGTGCCCAAAGCCACATCACAGGGACCAAAGACTGATATTGGGGGCATGAAATCTCTTTTGGGGATGAAACGCCCATTTTGATGGATTAAAGCACCACTTTGGGATCCAGGTCCTGAGCTGGAGACTCCAAAACCCTTGCAGAGCACAAGCCCTCTTTTTCCACTCTAAAGCATACTAATGGGGTCCAAAGTTTTTTTGGTTTTTTTATTGCCCAAAGCCTCCTTTATGCCAGGTTGGTCATGATGATCTTGAAGGTCTCTTCTACCCTAAATGATTCTATGTTATGGCCGTGGCTGCAGAGCTTTCCTGGTGGCCATGTTTTCCTATGGCAATGAGCTGAGTTTTCATGAGTTCCAAAAAGTTGTGAGAGTGAAGGATATCATTATTGGAGCTTTTTTTCTTTACTCCTTTTTCCCCCTTGCTCTCTTTAACCTTTTCTAACACACAGGTCAACTACATGGGTATTAAAAGACATTTGCTAGTTAACTGCACTTAGAAAGATGGCAGAGAGCTGTGCTTTTATTTCTGTATTTGTTATATACATATGTTTCTCTGACAGGACATTGAGGAGACCTTAGAGCAGACCAAGCAAATGAATGTTTATTGCCATTTTGCTAAAGGCATCGGTGAACCTAGCTATGGGCCTGTTCCAACCTGGGAGGGGTTGAACCAGACCCTCGTGGAAGCCTTGGACAACTACAATGAAGTGAATCCTGCCATGAACCTGGTGCTATTTGAGGATGCCATGTGCCATGTGTAAGGGAACTTTCTGGTTTTATAGTTTCCTCATAGCCCTTATCTGCACAGATTGCTTCTGTTAAGTTGTGGGTATCTTTACCTGCAGATGGAGCAGGAGGTGTGCAGAAGCCCCACTTGACATATCCTGCACAAATATTGCACTTCTTCTGCAGGTGATGGGGGAAAGCATGAGGATACCAGGGGCTGGGAGATGGGGGTGTTGCATGCTGGTGGTTATTTTAGATTCTGGTTACCTGTGTGATGTCTTCAGCCCTCACTGTTCTGCGTATTGTGTGGCCATTTAATGAATGAGACATGAGACAGTGTTCAAGCACTTAATTATTTTTGTGGGCCTTTACTTCAAAGCCAGCTTTGGGATTTCCCTAAATGCTTTCCCAGCTGACTTAGAGCCATATTTACACAGTTTCTTCCTGGAATTTTCAAATGCACATAGAGTGATGTTATGTATGTTCAGTCTATCAGTTTAAATGTTTTCAGGTATTTGAACTATTTTGATTTTTTTTTTTTAATCTCGCTTGCATTTAGGCACCTGGAAGTCCAGATGGAAATCAAATGTGGAATTATATGAAAATAGCAAGTCTTCAGTTTGTGGTTATGAATCCACTTAGATGTCTTGGTGCAGATAGTGAGACGTACCTTTGGTTTTCAGAAGTCATCTGAATGCTTTCTGGGGATCCCAGTAGAGGCAGAGCCTCATTTCTCTGTGCAGAAATGCAGATCTGGCTCTTGGCTGCTTGAGAAGAGGGGATCTCTAATATAAATCGATGTTTTAAGTGGTTTTTGTTTTCTTTCTGAAGGCATTTATCTCCAGAGTTGCAGGTTTGTGTGTCTGAGCCAGGAGGCTGCCACTCTCCTGCTGCACATCAGTGCATATGATTTCAATTCTCTCTGGACAAGGCAACCTAATGAAGTCAATCTCATGGCAATTTTATAGATATAATAGTGGCACCGTATATATATTTGGTGCTAAAGCTTTTTAACTTGTCACTTAACTGTTTCTGTTCTGAGAGCAGAACATCCCGTTATTTTTGCACCACAGGGTGCTGGCACTGTGCTCTGGCAGATTTTCCCCATATTGTGGGCTTTCACTCCTTTGTATTAATGAGCCATACTCACCTGGATGTCCATGGGTGTTTCTGTTTCCAGGAAGGTGACAGTAGTGTTAATCTTGTCCTTCCTGTACACTAAACTGTGATTTGTGATAACACTTAATGTTATCCTTCCAGTAAATATTTTGAGTAAACAGGGAAGCAGGGATTGAGTATTCAGCGTGATTTTTGTTGAGACTGGGTGAAATTTATTCCTTTCATTTGGAAATCACACGTTGCAGAAACAAAATATTCAATCCATCCCAAATATTTACAAATTTCAACTTGAATTTGCTGGAAAATTTCATTTCAGGAGGAAAAAAATAAGAAACAAAAGTTTATGGGCTAAATTTCTGTAAGGAGGTGGGGGTCAGCTGTCTGTCACATCCCAATCCATGGCTCATCGTGCACATTCACAGAGCACACAGCCCTGGAGGGCACATTGCTTGGAGAGCTGAAACTGGGAGTGCTGAAGCTCTCTGCACAGACTGGATTGCTTTTCTAGGTGTAATAAAGCACTATGGTATTTCTCACAGCCTTGTTTAAAAGAAATTAATGCAGATTAGTATAGGAAGATATTCAATTTAAATGAGCTAAATAAAGGTGGTGATGTGAAGAGGCAGTTGTGTTTAATACACAGAACAGCGTATTTCGCAAGTAGGATCCCGAAACTCTCCTTACTAAGAGTTTCAACAAGTGGGCATGTCATCTTTTGCTTCAAGAGGATACATCAGAAACCTGCAGTGTTAACCATGGGACTCTCAGGACAAGTGAACAGACCAGGAAATAATATGAGCTGATTCTTAAGAATGAGAAAATCCTGCTCTTAAGTAGCGGTGTTTGGTTCAGTACAAAACACAAGCTGCTTTTTCTGGATAGGATTTATGCCATGGTAGACGTATGCAAATAGGTTTCATGGCATAGCAGGATGCCTCATCTGGACATGGACTCCAAATGCTTTGTGAAGATGAACCTTGCATCAGATCCTTGAATTTTGCTCCCAGTCTTTGCACATCCATGTAGGGTGCTTTTTCTCTCCTGCTCCCCCCAAAGACGGCCAGGCTTTTATCTTTTTTTACTGATTTCTGTCCATTAGGACTTGGCAGCTAGAATAAGAACTGGACGCAGTCCAAATTGCCACCAGACTTTTTTTCATCAGCCATGTCCTTTATACAGGTCTCGGCGGAGATTGGGATTGCTGACACGTCTCTTAGAGTGACATTTTTCATCTCTTTCAGAATACAATTTCTTAGTGAATAAAATATGTATAGAAAAGCAGTGGGCAGAGGAAAAGAAAAATACTCTTATTAAAGAGAGATTTTGTATGCTTCAATTTAGGTGCCGCATCAACCGTATCCTGGAGTCCCCCAGAGGAAATGCACTCTTGGTCGGCGTGGGCGGTAGCGGCAAGCAGAGCCTGACCAGGCTGGCAGCCTTCATCAGCTCTCTGGAGGTCTTCCAGATCACTTTGAGGAAAGGTTATGGGATCCCTGACCTGAAGGTAGGTGACTTTTAAGGCTGAGGTTGGGGAAAGGAATTAAAAAGCAGAACTTAGCCCGCAAACTCGGTTGAGTTGAATACTGAGCAGTGTGAGAATGGAAGAGCTCCCACCATGATGTTGGACTGCAGAGAGAAGAAATTCATCACCAAGTATCTTGTTGAAGTGTGTCTGCACAGAGATACGGGCTGATTTGCTGTCCCCTGCCATTCTGTGAGCTGGCCAGGACTGACAGCGCTTCAGTCCAAGGTTTTATATTGGCAGTGTTACTGACCCCATCCACATCTTGTTTGTTCAATGAGTGGAAAATGTGAAGGAGCAGAAAAGTTCTGATTATTTATTATGACCAAAACAAGACATAGTAATTAGCTGAGCAGTGAAATCTGGAGTGATTTGGAAGTGGAAAGGGAGCAGGAGAGAGGGGAAGCAGAGCTCCTAGATCATAGTCAGTTCTTCATCTGGCCTTGTAGGTAGGGTAGGGGCTGAGCAGGTGCCGGGTGGATCAATACAGAGGATACATAGAGGCTAATGAGCTTAAGAGTTACAAGTCAACACTGAAAAATTTCAGTGAAAAGTTTTAGAAGTCAATTAGCTTCTGACAAAATAAGTCTCTTTAAAAACGTTGTAAAAATCACCACAATAACTGCAGTCTGTTCTGCCTGGTAGACATGATAGCTGGTGGATCCTGGGTTCCTTCCCCATCACAGACAGGACAGCAGGTCTCAGGGTGGCAAGTGCCATTGGCAAAGCATGGAGCACAGCTGGTGTCTTCCCATCCTAACATAGGCTTTCCTGGTTGCTTACCAGCTTTACAAGCTCTGCAAATAGGATCTGATCGAGTCTGGCTTTTTCTGCATCATCAGACCAGAGCTGTGGCTGGGCTGGTCCTCTGCTTGTCTCCAGCTCTTTGCTTCCTGATCAGTACATGTTTTTGAAACATCATTAACTCTGGGACTTCAGGAGGGGCTGCAGCAGTTGGAAGGCCAGTATTTATACCACAGCAGTTACAGAACTGTTGTCTGTAGTGCCACCATCTTCCTTTGGATAACCCGTAGTTGTGAAGAAGTTGTTTTCTTTATGTCACACCAAGCTGTCCCACCTATTTTCATCTCCCTTCTGTGTTTTCAGCCTCACTCATGGCATTTTGTAGCTCCACCCTGCCTACCTATTTAGGAACCCTGCTCTCACCTAGAAATGTAGCTTGATCCCAACACTAAAAAATGTGTTTTCAAAGCACCTCAATGCTTCTCCGTCTGCAGAGGTGGAAGGTAATTTGATGTTCCCTTCACTCTGTATTCATTTTCACAGAATTTATGAAGGAGGAAGGTTTTTTTGTTTGTTTTTTTGTTTCTCATCTGTGGAAAAGCAAGATGGTGACAGATCACCCTGTCTGCTGTTGGCCCACCCTGCTGTTACAACTGATCTAATCCAAATATCTGGTGATTAATGGAGCAAATTATTCTTTTAGAAGAAGCGTAGTTGCTTGCTGAATTTCCTGAAGTTTCTGGAGTGGTGGCTGGTGTGCTGTTCTGGGCACCCCTGTATGTCTTGTGTGCTGCTTAGAGGGGCAGGAATTGAAGGATGGCACCTAGCCCATGTTTTGCAGAAGAACAACTCCTAAGTCCACTTGCTTTTCAACCTCCAGGCAGACCTGGCAAACCTGTACGTGAAAGCTGGTGTGAAGAACATAGGCACTGTGTTCCTGATGACCGACGTGCAGGTGGCTGACGAACAGTTCTTGGTGCTGGTAAATGACTTGTTAGCATCAGGTATGTCTCATCTTGCTTTTACTTTTCCTCTCCTCTTTTTCACTGTAAATCTGCTCGTGGTAGTATCTGTAGCTCTGGAACATGCTGAAGGGCAGAATATGAAGTGAATTAGAAGATATGTTGGCCAAAATCTGAACTAAATGCAGCACTCAGGTGTCGTTATTGAGGATGCACTCCATCTGGTAGATTTTTTCTCTCTGATGTCTCCTAACCTTGTTTTTCCGGTTCTTTTATGGTAAACTGCCTGCGGATGTCGTGTTATCTATTGTGATATTGCAGTTGAGGACAGAGCCAAACGAATGCATCAAAAGAGGAGGAGTTTGACCTATGGATGCTGTGCATCCATTTTCTAACTGTCTGATAAAATAAGATGGCTTCTGGGTAGAAGACTTGACTGAAGCATCTGTGAGTTGGTGGATGATGTTAAAGCCACAGACGACCCTATCTGTGGGTGTCACATGGCTGCTTACCCATTCCAGTCATTTTCCTCTTCATTTTTCTGGATGCATTTGAGTTTTTCATTTGCTGCTTGCAGCAATTTGCAGAATTGGCTCCATGCAGCCTCCATGCAAATGCCTGATTTCCTTGCAGAATGTGGCATGAGTGTGTGCATGTGAGTACTCCCCTTGCAGGGTGGACTGCAACCATGGTGCACTTTGGAGCACACACAGGTGTCACCGTGACGGTACAAGGTAACCCAGGGAGGGATTATTCCCCAGACACCCTGGTAAATCACTGCCATAACTGCGTGCCACTTGTTGCCTTGTTTATGAGCCAGAGTAAGAAGGTACCAGCTGGTTCAGGTGACCTCCATGGATGGTGAGGGTGCAGAGTCGACAGCACAGGGGGCTGAGAGTTTGTGAGTAACTCCAGAGTCGACATATGTGACTATAAATTGGCCAGATGGTTGGAGCAGCAAACAAGTCCTGCCTGTAATGAATTCATAACCAGGTGTAAGGACAGGGGATGCTGTGGAAGCGACAAGGAGTTCCCACTCCTTCCCACTCCTTGTCTCATTGCCTGCTGCAGATTGCACAAGCATCTCCTTGACACAAGATGAAGCTCTGCAATGTCCTGAAGCAAGGAGCAAACTTGAGTTGAGTTGCTGAGGTCATTTTATGGCTCCTTTGAAAAGTGTTGCGGTTTTTTTGTGGTTGCTTTGTGGGAAAATAGGACAGAGTGGATTCTTTTCCTAGACTCACAACTGCAGCACAGAATTAGAGCTGCACCGAAGAGGTGACTGTGCAGGGACCTTGCCTCTCTGTGACATGGGTTGGAGCTACCAGGGGTGTGCTGAGCACTCTGACAGCTCACTGTTATCTACATGATTGCATTTTCTTACTTCTTCACATAAGAAACTAGAAGAAAATATATATTATAATATATACTATAATCTAAAATCTACTGATTTATATTCTCCTAGCTGGTTAGTGCTCATATTGATGGTATCTCAGTCAGTAATGATGATTTCAATCAAATCAGATGCCAGAAAGGAAGTGAAAAGTGGTAAACTGAGGAACCACTAAAAAAGAAGTTTGATTGGGTACATTTTGGGCAATCAGTTGCATAACTGTGAACTTTTAAGACTTTATCTTTTAGAAGGTTTTAGTGGCATGGGGCTTATTTGAAAGTTCTGTATATGGCATTGAAGTTCCGCAGAAATTGTACAAGTCTCAGATTCATTTGTAATGCTAAAGAGAATTCATTATTGTGTAACGCATAATAGGGATTTGATTAATTTTATTATTATTTGTAATCAAATGAGCACTGTTAATTAGAAAGAAATGGGCTTTCTGTACTTTGACTCTATTCCATATTTGCTTACTGTGGGCTTGTATAAGAGAGTTGGCTCTCACAAATGTTTATGTTTCAGCAGAGCAACCTTCTGTGCCACCTCCCTGCTGCTGGGGCTCGTGGGCACCTGATGTGATGACTTTTCTCTGGGAAGGGAGGCAGCTGCTTCACTTAGCTCTAAGGCTGCAACAAAATGCTACCCAGCAAACCAGAATGTACCTTTTTCTCTTAGGTGAAATCCCTGATCTCTTCCCGGATGATGAAGTTGAAAACATCATCAACAGTGTGAGGAATGAAGTCAGAGGTCAGGGCCTGGTGGACTCCAGAGAGACTTGCTGGAAGTTCTTCATAGAGCGTGTTCGACGACAGCTGAAGGTGAGACAGTGGCTGTGGGAGCTCGGGTCCTCCCCATCTACGTCAGTGCAGTTCCAAGTGTTGGAAATCCTTTGGGCTACATTGTAGGGACATCAGACTGCAGCCTGAAAGGCTTTTTTGCCTGTTCATGATGTGAACTATGATTCTCTCAGCAAGTACTGAAGCATAAAATTCGCTGTCTGTAGTCATCACTTTTTGGGCGTTAGACAGCACTATGGGAGTTGTATGTTGTCACTTTCAGGAGCTGAGTAGGACCAGCCTTTCCATTTTCAAAGCAGTGCACCAGGGGTTTAGCTGGGGTGCATCAGGACTAAGTCTTACTGCTTGGAAAAGTTGCACAGGGGATCTGCCTTCATGTTGTTGACAGTCTGTAACCAGAAGAATTTAAAAAACATTATCTTAAAACCAGAGTGCTGGGAGCTGAGTGGGACATGAGATACTTATAAGATTTATTCAACTGCAGCCTATATTCCCAGTTCTGGAGAGGGGAAATACTTCCCCTATAGATACTGCCTAATATCCCCAAACAGTTTTTGGACTTTTAGGTATGTTGAGCATGTAGAGAAGGTACACTGCAAGAAGGAGTTGGACTTTTCCAGAAGGTATTTGTCCATCTACAGAACTGCACAGTGCTGGGATCCCAAATTGAAGAGGCGGAGAGAGAGTAAAGACTTGATCTTTGCTTAGTGAAGACCAATCCTTCTTCTTAGTGCCTGGTTTGTGTTGGAGGAACATGCTCACTGAGGCGGGGTACCCTGTTCCCTTTTTGATGTAGGTGGGCATGTGTTTAGGATCAGGAACAAGCAGAAAGTTGAATTTGAGGAGAAAATTTGGGGATCATGCCACAATATATATGCCCAAGGAGAAGGAATCCAGCCCTCCTGTCAGTGTGGAGGAGGCTCTAAGGCTGTTTTGTACGTCTTCAGGCACCTTGGTTGTCTTCTGCCAAGTGCCCTTCCCTCTGTATATTCCTGTTGACTGTTCAGGTAAGCTAAAAGGGCACTGTGAATGTGATTTCATGGAGGCTGATTGCTTTTCCTTGTCTGCCCTTCTCCTTAATGCTGTGTTAAAGCAGATGGATGGGAAGTACTCTTTTTTGTCTCCAGCATTTAGTGACATCATTGTGCTCTGTGCAGAAAGCTGATGGAGCCATCACTGCCTTGGCCTTGCTGAAACTCAGGGAGCAGCCAGGAGCAGGGCTTTGACCAATGGAACCTGAATGCCAGCAAACCTTCTGCCTCAGGGTCTTGAGGGAGTAATGCAGGTGCAGAAGAGGGCTTTGGTACATGAGTAATGCCCTGAAGCTTGCCTGGCCTTCAGAGAGTAGCACAGAGGTGCCCAAGGCTTATGCTTGAAAGTGTATGGTTGTCCACTAAATGCAGTGACCATTTCAGAGGAGCAGGAGCTCTGAGTCCAGCTGCATGCCCTGAAGTGGAAGCAACCGTGTTACAGGCTGGCTTTCACAGCGTATAAAAACCTGGTCTTGGCTCTTGCTGGAGGTGGTGACACAGAGACAACCAAGGCGATGGCAGCCTACCCCGTGGCACTTGCAGGGCTGTGCAGGTATCAGCCTGGGCTGACAAAGCAGGGAAGGGGTGATTCACTGAGTGAATTATTCTGCTTCCCACACTGGCCTTTGCTCAGATACTGCTACTCCATTTTGCAATGTAGATCTGCCCGTGTCCTTATTTGTGCCTGTTTAGCAGAGCTCGTAAATCCAGCAACAGCAGGCTTACAGGAAAAGGCCTGTGATAGATGGTTCTGGCAGATTTTGGTCCTTGTGACTTATTTTGCTATTGAAAATGATGGTGAGGCAGCAGAGAGGGAAGGTAAGTTGCCTTGTTCTGACTTCACACCCTGGGTGAGGAAAACAAGTTCCCAACTGTTTTTGTTTTCGCTCCACTTTGGTTTGAGTTTTGCCTATCTTAAAAAAAAAGAAAAAAGAAAAAAGTAAATCTGCTGAAAGCAGGCTTTGAGTTTGAGCCACATCAGACCTTTTCAGAGCTGTCTTTGGGGGAAACGATTCAGGCAGGCCTACCTCAAAGCCGTGGTCCTGCCAAGAGAATTCAGATCCATTCACTTCAGTTCCTTGTTGCACCATTTGAATCTGGACGCCTGTTTGGATCTGGATGCCTGTTCTCTGCCGGGCTTTGTGTCACTGTGATGACAGCAGAGTGGTTATATTAAACTGGCTGTGGCTGTGACATTGTGCCAGGTTGCTGCGTTTGACCAGAGCAGTGCTTAATGCCACTGCTTGTTTTAATTGCAGAGTAGAAAACATGTTTACTGCCAGGTTATGCCTTTTCATTGGCATCAAGTGCAAAAGCTCAGGGGTTGAGGTTACTGAAACCTGAGGTGTTGGCGTGAGATTTGCTTTTGGGAACAACTGGAGGAGCCCAAGTTGGGCTGCACGCCTGAGCTGAGCCTTGGCTCCTTGGCTCCTTGGGGCTGAGCTGCGCTTCAACTTGTGGCCCTGCCTCTCAACCTGTCTCTCCTTGGGGCCCCTCAGGTTGCGTTGTGTTTTTCACCCGTTGGCAACAAGCTGCGGGTCCGCAGCAGGAGGTTCCCTGCCATCGTGAGCTGCACGGCCATCGACTGGTTCCAGGAGTGGCCACAGGAGGCCCTCGAGTCCGTCAGCCTCCGCTTCCTGCGAGAGACGGACGGCGTGGAGGTGAGCACCTCGTCCAGCCCTCACAGGGCAGCGTGGGCCCCCACAGACTCAGCGCCGTGGTCGTAAGTTTTATGCACTGATGGTATAGTCAGTGAAATCATTGCCTGGCTGGCCAGAAAGGCTGCTTACAAATCAGTGCAGAAAATAACCCAGCACTTCTTCAGGAGGGGGAACGGCTGTTCACGAGGGTGGGTAGTGACAGGGCAAGGGGGAATGGTTTTAAACTGAGACGGGAGGTTTAGGTTGGATATTAGGAGGAAGTTTTTCATTCAAAGGGTGGTGAGGCACTGGAACAGGTTGCCCAAGGAGGTTGTGGATGCCCCATCCCTGGAGGCATTCAAGGCCAGGCTGGATGTGGCTCTGGGCAGCCTGGTCTGCTGGTTGGCAACCCTGCACATAGCAGGGGGTTGGAACTGATGATCATTGTGCTCCTTTTCAACCCAGGCCATTCTATGATTCTATGATATGATATGATTCTGATTATTCAAGGGAACAAACATCCTTCTCTCCACATGCATATCTGTCTGTAATTCTCAGGGCAGAAAGATGTCAGGTTCTCGTTGGTGAGAACCCGCTGCTGGATTAAGAGAAAGGCAGTTCTGTTTGTTTAGTTTTTCAGGACAGGGTTTGGGAAGGATAAAGTCTACAATATTTCTTTTTATGTGTGTGCACTTCCCCATTTGTACAGAAGAAAAGCTCAAATTTCTACTTAAAAGGCTGTAATTTTGATGGAGATGCTAGAAAAATTGCTTGGAATAAGATAAAGTATGAGATAAAAGAGATATAAAAAGAAGTTTAAAGTGCATGAGCAGATGAAGTTATTTTAGAGATAACAAAATGAAAAGGGATCAACTCGGATGTTCCGTCCTGGATTTTGCTGCAGCAGAATAAAATGTTAATAAATTCCTTTATGTATGGCACAGGTCTGCACGATATATTGTTGTTGTGTTTGAAATATTTTCTCTTTCCCTTCTCACCTCACTTCCAGGCTTCAGTGAAAGAGTCAATAAGCAAATTCATGGCCTACGTCCACACAAGTGTCAATGAGATATCCCGACTGTACCTGAGCAACGAGCGGCGGTACAACTACACCACTCCCAAATCATTCCTTGAGCAGATCAAACTCTATCAGAATTTGCTAATGAAAAAGAGAAAGGATTTAACAGCAAAAATGGAGCGGCTGGAGAACGGCCTGGAGAAGCTCAACAGTACATCTGCCCAGGTGAGGAAAGCCTGGGGTCGTACATTGGTTGTTTGGCTCAGAGGAAGGCTGTGCAGGCTGAAGCTGTGCAGGGTGGAAAATCTGTGCTAAGTCCTGACTGACTTGAACTGGATTCCTGGAGCATAAGTTCTGTTCTGTACTGGAGGGGAGGAGGGAAGAAATGTGCGTGTGGTCTCTGCTACTTGGGTGGTGCTAATCCCAAATAAAAGCTCACAGAAATTAAAACAAGATAGGGAACCAGCTGGGTGTGTACATCTTCTTTACATGGTTATATTCCAGCTGCAGTGACAAAATAACTTAGAAAATGCAGGAAGATCAGTTGGTTTTGGAATTTCATCCCGGAAACCTCTATTAACTTCAGCAAGATTCCCGTCTTTTAAATTAAACAAAGAATCCTTTAAAAATGAAGCCAGTGTTCATTTATCCTTGTGTTGTGCTATCTGTCTGTTAGGAACACCAGTGCATGTCTGAAATGTAGATGAGCTGTCCTGAAATCCCCCGCTAAAAGCATGACTGGCATGCGTCTGTGGCAATGACTGGATGTTGTTCTGAGTGTTTCACAACCTCTCTTCACTGACTCCAACTGCCTGTTTTTTTCTCCATTTCGTATTCTATTAACTCTTACAAATGTTCACTTACTAGCTCCTAACAAAGCAAATGGGGTCTCCTGAAGCTGCTCCAGAGGAGCGCGGAGTTGCTGTGAGTGAAGGACTAGCAGGCTCAACCACTTTCCCACATGCTCTGGTGGCATAAATCATGTCTGTCATGCTCAACAAGTTACGTGCTTGGTGGGAGGGTGATATATGGGTTTTATTAGTGCCTCTCGACTCCGACAGTCTACATCTCACTTCAGGCAGTTGCTTTCTGCATGGCACAGGACAGGTCTTTGAGGACAGGAGGATGGAGCAGACACGTTTCTTGGATTCTTTGCAGGTTTCAGCACCTCCTTAGAATGCAGCTGAGGTTTACCAGCTGTTAGAGGAGACCACTCATTGCATCTTGTGAAGAGAGTTGGAGCTGAAAGCATTTGCCCTCACTGCAAAGCAGGCCTTGCACTTGCCTTACTTCTGGTGGCAAGTGACTCCCATGACACATGGGGTGCTGCTGGTTTTGCTGATGCCACAGCAGTGGACAAGATGATTTAGATCTGTTCCTCTGTCAAGAGCAACTAAGATAGAGGAACAAGTCCCAGTAGTGGTCAAATGTGGAGGCCTTCCGGTATGCTTCAGGCTTATCTCCATGTGGGTGTTGTGTTGGCAAAGGCTTACTGACATGGGAGCTGAGCAGTGGGGGAGGACTGAGGATGGCAAGGGAAGCCAAGCACCTGGGGGCCTCCTGTCTTGTAGGTTTTGGTGTTGCAAAAAGAGTGAAGGAACACAAAGCTCACGTCTGCTTGGAGTAAAGCTGGGGTGAGAAGAGCCTGTTTGCGAAGCTGATTAAGATGCAGAACAGTCAGGACAAGATATGTCAAATTAGCGTCTAAAATTAGCACTGGGGGCCTAAAATTAAACACCTAAATTATCAGATGTGTGTAACAGTCAAAACTGCTGTTGATTTGGAACCAGAGTGTAGATATTTAGTGTTACTGGAAATCATACCGGGAAGTTCGATCTTGAATATGGATTTAAAAGTGAAGTTTAGCATTCACTCATGGAAATGGCTGGGCTTGGTGCACAGGTGCTGTCTGTACCTTGGTGGTGCTTGGAAGCAGCATGCCGTGGTTTTGGATGTCCAAGGCAAGGAAGGAACATTGTGATACCTGGGTATGAACTGGCTGTGCCGTAGGACTGAGGACTTGTGCTCCCCCTGTCCCTGCTCCAGTCTCCCAGTACGTGGGCACAGGTGAGGAGCTAGTGAGGAGTTCTGTGTATTTCTAGACACTGTTCAGTGTCCCGCCAGGACACATCTGTGCAGGTCGTTATTACACTTTTTGACTTAGCCAGTCCAGTTTCAGGGTAACCTCTCCCCTTCCTTTTAGTCTTCATTTCTTTTCTTTTGGCATTTGGTCACCAACTTTTCTTCTGTGAAAATGTTTTTTGTTTGCCTGCCATGAAGATGGTGGTTGTCATTCTCTGTACTCAGAAAATCAGAAGCTGGCTTCCAGTTATTAGGACATAATGGAGTTGGGAAGATTTGTGAGATGAGTCATTTGTTTTTCAGTGGTGTTTGCAATGAAGAGGTCAACGCTCTGATCAGAGCCCATTGCTGAGTAATTTTGAGGATGACTTTGGTTAATATTACATATCTGGATTCTAGATTCAAGTCTTGCTTGCTCTATCAATTAATTGCTGACCTTTGTGATGTATTTTGTGTTCTTGAAGCAAGGCAGGGACAATCAGATAAAATGAGTCTCCTGGGAGTCTGCCCTCCAGGTTTTCTTTAATAATTCTTCTTCTGTCTGGGTGGTAGGCAAGTACTTCTTCCCTGTTGGAGTCACAGTACATTACCCTTGAATCTCTAATTTGCTTTATTCTTTCCCTTTCCATCTCACATTACTAATTGCTTATCAGCAACTGTCCTGGACTCAGGAAGCTGCTCACATGTTCTTCACATTTCTTACCACAGTTTGAGACTGAATATTGACCTTTTGTGTCCAGTGGTGGCATTCAGTGCTCTAAGGCACGTGCTGGATCTGTCTGCTCACACCTTGATATGGTCATTACATTAATGATGCTTATGGGAATGAGGTAAACAGTGTTCTCTCTTTGCTTTGGGATCATTGTCTGCTGTGGTTTTTTGTGCCACTTCTGTCTCCCTTTGTACTGTTACCCTCGTGTAATTCTTACTTTTTCCTTCTTAGCAGCCACATGTTACTTAGAGGGAATCTTCTGCTTTCACCAGTGCTGGCAGACACTGGAAAAGGCAGTGGTATTTGTCTTATCTTCCCTGGAGGTAGCAGTGAATCTTCTGGATTATTGCTTATAAAGCACATCTCATGTTCCTGCACCATTAATTGTGAGGGCTCGTGCCTTTCAAGAGGGGTGAATGCCCACAACTGTGCTCTTATTCAGGACATGAGGCAGTCTCTTCCTGCCTTACTTGTGGAGCTGCTTCTCTATTTTAAGCAGCTCTCTGTAGTCCTGATGTATGTGCCTGTGTCCACATTGCCCAAGCCTTTTAGTGCCTTCCCGGGCTCTGTATTTAGGCTGTGGATTTCTGATTTTCAGCCTTCCCATCCCATTGAGTGTCCATTTTTTCCTTTGTACAGTGACAAGATGAATAGGGATTCCTGGCTTCAGTCTCCAGAGTGGCTCTTATTGTATGGAGACAAACAAGATGTTTATCTCCATCAGCCTTCATCCTTTCCGTCCAACACCCGTTCCAAGGAGCTGGTACTGAAGGAGTCAATGATATTGTCTGTGCTCGTCTCTGTTTGCATCGTGCTGTTTTGTGCATCGTGTTGTTGCATTCTGGGTTGTTGTTTGTAGCCCCAAGCAGGAGCACTGCAGAGCTCACCCAGGAATGACCAGGGAAATGCAACTTAGAAAGAAGCTCAGAGGATTGCAGTTGGCCCTGCCAATCTGAATGGTTAACAATACTTCTGTATTTTTTTGGGTGGATGTGGGCTAGGAGTATGGGGTTACCAGTGCAAGAAGGGAGACTGTGACTGCTGGAGAAGTCCTGGGCTGTGGGAGGGCAGATGGGAGCTATGCTGATAAGGCTTTCTGCACACTCCTGGATAACAGATTTTAGTAATGGTCAGGCTCTAGGTTTGGAAATGCAATAGCAAAAAATAGCAAAAAACCAAAGCCAAGCTACGTGCATGAACTTTTAGGGTGGAAGGTCCTTCTTAGTGTGAAAAGGGGGAAGTGTGAGGCCTTCTGTTACCATAAGATCTTTAGACGGAGGAGAACTTTTCATGCTTTTATTTCTAGCAGTACTCTGTTGAGGATGGCTCTGCTTGCCACTGATGGGATCACATCTGTGGGTTCTGCTGTTCCTGTGCCTTCCCAAAGGCAGTGGTGTGAGGTCTCCCAGTAGGCCAAGGTCTCCTCAGGAGTTTTTGATGACCTTTAAGAGTCCCTTCCAACTCAAAACATTCTGTGATCTCTGTGATCTCTGTGATGTGCAGGAAGGAGAAATGGATGTGACAGACAGTTATTGCTCTGGATCCAAGTGTGGTATTAAGAGAAACTGTTTGCTGTGCTGAAGGGGTGAAACTGGAGGAGTAAGGTCATCAGTTTGCATTCCTAACACCACCCCCAGGAAATCACTAAAGACAGTGAGTTTGGTTATGTAGCCATTGCTGCTGGTCCTTTCTATCCGCTGGACAAACGCTCTTAAATTGCCCTTGTTCAGCTGCATTTGAGTTTTATCCTCATTGAGAAAATGTGATGGTTTTCTAGTGTGCTCCCAGGCCCTGCTGGAGGTAAGGAAGGCTGCCAGCCGCCACCATCCCCCGACATGCTGAGTTCTGCTGGCAGAGGGTCCAGCAGAGTGCCAGGATCCACACTGCAGCCCCAACCTGCACTGTTTCTGCTGGGGGCTTAAAACATAACCCAAACCAGTTGGACAGGTGACTTGGTAGCACACATTTCTCTGAGTTGAGATATTAGGAATTCTTTCAAGAAGAGCTCTAACTGATTTTCCTGATTATTTTCTTTTTCTTTAATCCTGACAATATGTTCTTGGCTGAAAGCAGGTTGTGTCAGGGCATTGCCTGTTCTCACAGTCAGTGCTGAGGGCTGAGTATACATCTGTTCCTTTGTAGAGCTGTGGAGAGCTAGTGGGTTATAATCCCTTGTTTGCCTTGTTGTGGTCATGTAAAGCCATAGAGCTCCTGGCTGTGTGTGCGTCCAGCACGTGAGCACTGATTTGGGGCAGGTCACAAGCCAGATCTGCAATCAGCAAAACCTCCCACTTCAATTTCCTGCAGTCTCAAAAGACCTCAGAGCTGCACGAGAGGTTGCTGACTGAGGGGATTACATGCTCCCGTGTGTCTGGAGCTGCTGGGATTTACGGGCGCATCTTTGTGCTGGTTAAAGCAGTGCTGTAGCCCTGGGCAGCAGGAGGTGGAAAATGAAGTGTGCAGTGCAGGAGTGCAATGAGGTTCCTAAGAAACCATTCTCCACTTGAAGCTGATGACAAACATCAATAGTTTCAGTTTGTGTGTGTTCCAAATGGGGCTCTCTCTCTTGTTGCATGAAAGCAGAATTGTGAACAAAAACAAGCATCTGACTTCCCTCATGGTGAGAGTTTTTACATGGCAATGCTGTACCCCAGGAGCTATTAACAATCCTTTATGAGCTCAACAGCAGGACAGCAAACAACTCTGCAGTCTGCACAGAGGCTGTGTAAAGTCATCAAAACAGCTTTTAGAAAGAAATCTTCTGTCCTCGAGTGAGAGCCATCACAAGCGCCCGGCTGTGCAGGTGCTGCAGCCATTGCTTGGAGGGCTCCTGTCCCACAGGGCTCAGCTGCTGCTGGTGTGTGGGTCATCAGAGCACCCACACTTCTCTGGGCAGCAGTGCCAGGGTCTCACCAGCTCTGGGTAGAGAATTTCCTCCTAACATTGAACCTAAATCTTCTCTTTTTTAGTTTAAAGCTGTTATCCCTTGTCCTATCACCACATTCACTGACAGAGTCCCTCCCCAGCTTTCCTGTAGGCCCCTCGAGGTACTGAAAGGCTGCAGTGAGGTCTCCCCAGAGCCTTCTCCATGCTGAACATCCTCAGCTCCCTCAGCTTTTCTTAATAAGAGAAGTGCTCCAGCCCTCTGAGAGTCTTTATGATCCTTCTCTGGATGCCCTCCAACAGCTCCTCATCTTTCTTGTGCTGGAAGCCCCAGGTCTGGATACAGTGCTCCAGATGGGGTCTCATGAGAGCAGAACTGAGGGGGACAGTCCCCTCCCTGCCCACTACCAGCCCTCTGCTGATGCAACCCAGGGTACTGTTGGCCTTCTGATTTGCAAGTGTACTCTGTTGGCTCATATCAAGGTTTTCATCCACCAGAACACAATCTAACAATGGCTGTTGCACTAAAAGGTGGGTGAAAGCTGTGTGAATTTGGCTTTATAATGAGAGCAGCTGCAGTGATCTGGTGAAGCTCCTGTGTTGTGAAAAAATAATCCCAAGAAGACATAATATGAGGGCTTTTACTTGCTTCCTAGTGAAACCTGCTCAAAGCAACATTTGCCTCTAGCCAGTTCCCCAGCAGAGGCAGTGAGCAGGGCTGAGACAACATCCTTAGCAGTAAATCCTTCTGGTTCTGATTCCTTCCCTACAGGGTTCCTGCTAGCAGCCTGCTGTGGTATGTGCACCATGCACATGGGCTCTCCATCCCTTACTTGAGAAACCAGGAGTGAAGCAGAACTGCAGTGTCCTGCTGGCAAACAGAAGTAGTGTTTTTCTGTACTCCCAGGGCATTGCTTGCTTTATACATGGCCCTCCTATTGCTGGGCCCCACTCAAGTGGGGCTTGTGCTGTCAGGCAGGGTGGGGGAAGCAGGATGGTCAGCAGCTGTGCACCCACATGTACTTCTTTCCCCCAGGTGGATGACCTGAAGGCCAAGCTGGCCGCCCAGGAAGCGGAACTGAAGCAGAAGAATGAGGATGCTGATAAGCTTATTCAGGTGGTGGGCGTGGAGACAGAGAAAGTGAGCAGGGAGAAGGCAGCTGCAGATGAAGAGGAGCAGAAAGTGGCACTCATCACCCAGGAGGTCCAGCAGAAACAGAAAGACTGTGAGGAGGACCTGGCTAAAGCTGAGCCTGCCTTGGCAGCTGCCCAGGCTGCTCTGAACACCCTCAACAAGGTAGGACTGGGACTTCCATGGAAAGCTGGCATCTCTGCAGTAGGATCTGTCACTGCCTTCCTCTGGCCCAGGTTTTGGGGTGTTGTGTTGATCCTACTTCACTTCCTTCCTGGGTTGTGCATACTTGGTCCAGAGGCTGCTTCAGCTGACCTTCAGCCATGGCCATAGAGGGGCAGGAGGACCTGGAGGTGGGTTCCTTGTGTGCAGTTTATCTCCACTGACTGACTCCACTGCTCACCTTCCTGACCCATGAGGAAGGGAAATTGCTCTGCTGTCCCTATCAAGTCCCAGAGAAGAAGCTATATGCCAGGCTCATAATTGTTGCAGAATCTGTAATGTTTTGTTTTAGTGAGAGAGAGCAAAAGCAGTGTTTATTCTGGGTGTTATTATGCGAGCACACAATCAGCCCAGTGGGAGCTGGGTGCCACTCACAGCACCACTGAGGCAGACTTGGAGCCTTTTCCCCAGCACACAGCTGTGCAGCAGGGACTGACGGCTTTGCACAGGCAGCTGCCAGGCCAGCCCCACAGGTTGGTGTTCACACTGGTAGTGAACATGGACATCCTCTGAGTCCCCACTTGGCCCATCACTTTGGAAAGCAACTTGTGATGGGAGGGCTCATGTCTCCCTGTTGCAGGGACAAAATAGTGTGAGCTTAGGGTCTGGCCTGGTTTCTTCCACCTGACTCCATGTGTGGGACAGGATTCCTCCTGCCCTGTGTTCACCTAAGGCATTTCTCAGGCCTTGCTGAGCACAGTGCTCAGTATCTGATGCACAGTACCTGGACCCATAGGTACACCCACAGCTTGGCTTTCTGCTTGATACAAAAAGGGCTGGTGCTGAAGCCTCACTGGGTTTCTGCTGGGTTTACAGCAGAGAGCTGTAACCAAGCAGTCTTTGGGTAGAACAACTCTTGGTGGGGCCATTTGTTCCTGCAGACAGGACCACTTCAAAGGGTGAAGCCACTGGGGAAATCAGTAACCAGGAGATGGCCTCCTACAGTCAGAGATGTCCCAAAGGGATTGATTTAAGGAAGCATTTGTTACTTTGAGAAGATTTTTACAATTAGAGTGGTCCAGGAGTTCCTTTTTGCAGCCCTGCACTGAGACGTGCCCCAGCAACACATTCCTGCCATTGGTCTCCTGGCTGCATTGAAAGCAGCACCCGGAGCAGCAGCTCCTGCTGCTCAGCAGGCAGAGAAACGGCTGTGCACCAGGTGCAGCCAGAAAATCAGAGTTATTTCCATGATCAGAATGGCTCAGTCATGCCTCAAATCATAGCTCTGCTTTAGAGGAAAACAAAGTGAGTCATCAGAATGGGTTTCCAAAGCGAAGATCACTCCCCAGAGGTTGAGCAGAGTGGCGCAGCGGAAGCGTGCTGGGCCCATAACCCAGAGGTCGATGGATCGAAACCATCCTCTGCTAAGCTTTTGTATGATGTTGGACTAGATGATCTCCAACCTTTCTGCTTCTGTGGGGCTGTGCTGTTTTGACTTTTACTCCTGGAATTGAAAGGGCTGTACAAAGGGGCTGTGCCTGCATCTTCGTTACTTCTGGTTTCATGTTGGATTTGCATAAGGTTGCTGTTTTCTTCCTAGATACGTGCAGGCAGCATTAGCAGAGCTCTCTAAGCCAAGAAGCAACTGCAGGTTTGTTCAAACTGAAGCTGCTGCAGACTCTCATGTATCCCTCCAGTTTAGTGCTCACAGCTTCTGCAGGGTCTGGTGGCAGTGTGATTGAGGCAAAGTGCAAGGCAATTTAAGGTGTCTCCATCTGTATGCATAAATAAAAAGTTCTGACTTGCATACTTCCACACTGCCTCTCCTGTTCTGAGCAACCACCACAGCAGTCCTGGAACCCAACATGGGGCTCAAACCCACGACCCTGGTATTAACAGTCCCATGCTCTATCTAAAGTTACTTGTGTATGTAAATAGAAATAGTAATTAAGATATTTATCACATGGACCATGATGAATGCCATGTAGAGTTTATTGTAGGCCCAGCAGAGAGAGCACCTGCAAAATCAGAAATGCACATCCATACATGATACTGTGTTTGAAAACATGGGAAAACAGGTTGTAGAGATAAGAAAAAAAGCCCTTTTGCCTCTCACAGTGCTGTTTGCTTGTGCCATGGGCATGCCTGGCCTCTTTCTCAGCACCCACATCCTGTAGGCCCTGGAACACAGGACATGAGACTTCATGGGTCTGTGCAGCCCACTTTCCTGTTTTGGGGATGATGATGGCATGCCCACCTCAGAACTGCCTCCCCCCCCGTGGGTCTCTGTTAGGCACAGTGCAGCTCTCCACGAGGAGGCAGCAGCTGTCCTGCAGAGATGGGTGGGCAGTTTGGAAAGGTGCTTGGCCAGTGCTGCCCAGTGTTTGCATGGATGTCGATGAGCCAAAGACAGTGACAGTATCAAAAGCAGTGACTCTCCTCCAAGTTGTGTGCAAGGGGCATTCCCCAGGATGGTCCAGAGACATCCAGGGATGCCACAATGGTCAGTGTTTCTGAGGCAGGCAGCTCTTGGTGCAAGCATCCTCCCTCCAGTTCGCATCCTGCAGGTGTGCCTACGCATGGAGGAAGAATTCAGAGCACTGTATTGAGTTGTCCTGCTGTGGAAGTGCTTGCTTCTTGGTAAAAAAGCAGCAGTACCAGCTCAGCATCCCATTACCAGGGAGACAGAGGTTGAACAAGGACTGATGTCAAAGCCATTCCTGCCACCCCAAGCACAGAGTGCTGCCTGTATCCAGCTAAGCAGGGACTTGGGATGGAGGAGAGCTTTCTGTGGCGTTCTCTGTGCCCACAGTCAGCTCCATGTCGCTGAGCACGTTAATTAGAGACATTTTATACCACAAGTGCACACAGCTCCCAAGGGTCTGTCTCTGTCAGCTTGATTATTAACAAAAGCTAGCAGCAAGCAGAGACAGCGCGTTTGGTGACAGCTTTGTAGCTGACACCTTTCTCCCGAAAACAAATGCTCAGAGGTACCAAACTTGCTTCTGTAGACAAACTGGTGGAAGCAGAACATCAGAGAATGCAGATTAGAAGTTATTGAGAGCTGGTAAAAACAGGAACTACAGAAATTCATAGATTTTTCTTAAACGGGTATTGATTCTGGCTCTTGTCCTTGTTTCGGCTACAGCCTGGGATCTGAGAGCAGCAAATTCACCTGTGCTGTTTTTTTCCCATGGAAAAGCTGACTTGTGTGTGCACACAGAGAGGATTTAGGTGTTAGCAGGGTTTTGTGCTTAGGTCAAGATTTGATCTGCCTACTGTTAGGGATGCACTGAAACTGCCTGGCTTGGCAGCAGGGAAGGTCAAGCATGCCTCCAGCAATCAGCCCATCCCTTTTGAGAGCCAAGCAGCTCCCTCATGTGGGGACTGCTTTGCTAAAGAGCGTTGGTTGAAGTGCCTGAATTGGGGCTGGGTGATGGAGACACGACTGCATGCAAACTGTAATGTGTGGGTGTCTCTGGCATGAGGAGAAGCTGAGCATCAAGGTAGCATGAGCTGCCCTGTAAGGCAGTCTTAGAGGGGCTAAAGACTGCTATATAGAGGTTGTTATCTGGAAAGGTTTCTCTTGGCCTTATCCCATTCTATGAGGAGCGCACAAAGCCCCTTTCTGCAGAGCTCTGGCTCAGGGAAGGGTTGGGAGTGTGGGGAGGAAGAGTGTGCTGTGCTGGTCCTGGATGGGAAACCAGGATCTGAATGTGGGAGTGGAGCACATGCCATAAAAATAGTTATTGAGAGGCAGTAACTTTCAGGTGGAGCAAAACCAATTTATCAGATCAGTATCTCAGGTGCCTGAGTAAATTAGCAGTGAAACAAACAGAAAACCCATTTGTTTTTGTCTAATGACTTCATTTTCCCTTTTCAGAAGAACCTGACAGAACTGAAATCCTTCGGGTCACCGCCTCCAGCCGTCAGCAATGTCACCGCTGCCGTGATGGTGCTGATGGCCCCGGGAGGGAAGATTCCCAAGGACAGGAGCTGGAAGGCAGCGAGAGCCACCATGGCCAGGGTGGATGGTTTCCTGGACTCCTTGATCAAATTCGACAAGGAGAACATTCACGAGAACTGCCTCAAAGCCCTCCAGCCTTATTTAGAGGATCCCAAGTTTAAACCTGAGTTCGTTACCACCAAGTCCTACGCGGCAGCCGGTCTCTGCTCCTGGGTGGTGAATATCGTGCGCTTCCACGAGGTGTACTGCGACGTGGAGCCCAAGAGGCAGGCCCTGAGCAGAGCCAACGCTGAGCTGGCGGCCGCCCAGGACAGGCTGGCCAGCATCAAGGCCAAAATTGCTGTAAGTGTGGAAGAGCACAGCAAGCCGTGGCATGGGCTCGCCTGTGAGTGGGACCCATCGTACAAGTCACTGCTTTGGGGAGAAATCCTCTGCTGCGGGGAGAGCTGCTTCTCCTCCCTCATGTATTTTTAAACGGGTGGATCTGAGGGTTGAGCAGGTTGTAGCGCTTTTATCTCTCTTATTGCTGCTTTTTGCATTTCATCCCCAGGCTCCACTCCTGCTTGTGCCTTAATAGGATGGCTAGTTATTAATTCTTATTATTCCTACCTAACTTTTAAGATGTGATTTGCCTCTACTTACAAGTCCTCAGAAAACTCGTTATCTCAGAGCAGTGGGAGGTCTGGTGTGCTGCTCAGGGGCAGGGAGCAGGGCTGGCAGTTGGCTCTGGCCTGAAGAGCCTGGTGATGCTCTGCAAGATGAAGACTCTTCCAGCTGGGTCTGCTAATTTGTCCCAGCCAGCATGTCTTTGCATCATCCTCTGCTTAAGAATAGAAAGGCATCACTGAATAGGTGAAATCACTGTGTGATTGTAAGTGGGTTCTACAGAGAGCAGCTGCTCCAAAACCCTGTTTTTCTACCCAAATCCCTGGCCAGTGCCTGCTTGTAGCAATGTGTAGAAGCAGGCACAGGGGCACCCTGTAGAACCTGCCTTTCCAAAGTGCTGTGGATCTGGGATCCCTCTTGGTGATGGGTGCATCCTCCATGGCTGTGCTTTTGTACTGACAGCACAGTTCATACAGAATCCCCTTTCAAAACCATAGCGTGTTGTCAGCAGGGCTGCCAAATTTCTTTCCATAAGTTATGTCAGCTTGGGATGTGCAGCACAGTGTCAGTACACACCTCTTCCCCAGCACATCTTCACGATAAGAAGTACCCAGCTCTCTTGCTGCTTACTAGGGCTGCTTATTCTTGAAATGTTTGCTGCACTTTTAAGTAAAAGTATATTAAAAAAATTCTACAGAGCAGTGCATTAGCCTCCTCCTGCTGCAGATATGACATGTACAGCACCCAGACAGAGATGGGGTTTTAGAGGTCTCCTTTTCCCATCTCAGATGTGAAATATGGTGCTATGGAACTGTTTGCATTCCATTATTCAGTCTATTCCCAAAGCCTTAATGCTAGCTATTATTACTACTTTATTTTTTTTAAAGAGGCAGTGTTATGGTGTGGAGGATGGCTCTCTCTGGGGTGTTGTGGTCCTCTGCTGGCACACACAGTACTGTTACTGTGGTGTACCTGGTGGGCCATTGCAGGGAGATTGGTTCCTTGTGGCTCCTAGATGTTCTTTTATCAGATCATGCATCTGTAATAGGGGTTTATGTGTACGTGAATATATATATATGCACATACATTTATATGCATGCAGAGATATAAACTTCTTGTGTTATTAATTCCAAGGCAGAGAAAAGACCACTCTGTGTTTTCCAAGATACTGGAGAGCTACAGATATCCCCAAACTAATCCTTTTTCATTTTCAAGTTTGTTTCTAGTGCATAGCTCAAGCTACAGGCAGTTAGCCTTAAGCATTTTGCACTGGATGCAGATAAAATCAATTATTGCTTCTGCTTCTCTTATCAGAACCAAGAGGCTCCCAGTCCTTGTGGGAGCTGCTGACTTGTTTGAGACTGAAGTGTAAGCAGTACTGTCCAAGCCAAAGGCTCTACTTTAGTAGCACGGGAGTATTTCAGGTGGTTTGGGCTCTTTGTGCCCCATCCCAGCCCTGAAGTGCTTTGCAGCCCACCCAATCACGTGCCGGTCCCAACTAACATGTGCAGGACGCACGGTGCAGCAGATGCAGCTTGGAGATGACTCCAGCATACCTCCAGCTCTTTGAGGAGCCCTGTAGGGTTTTCAGCAACAACTTGAGGCCAGCAGAGCTTTGGTCTGCAACCAAAGCATCAGGAACCACACAATTCTCTTTTCTTAGCTGCCTTACTTGTTTCTCACCTGTAGTGTTGACCATCAGCACCAATTGGCCTATCTTTCCAAGTTCACATTCACACCAGGGCAGGGCAGAGTGGATAAATGCCTTTTTGTGTTGTCTCTGCCCTGTGCAGATGACACAGCAGTGGGTAGCAGTTGGTGAAGCTGCAGAGCTCACCACTGCTCTGTGCTTCATCCCAGGTCCCAACCAGGCCGTGTGCAATGTGGTGAAGCGTGGTTCTCCCTGCCTGCAGGCTGCAGAAGGAGTTTTCTTAAGACTCTGCTGTTATTTTTCCCCTTCTTTCCTATGCAGCGCCTCAATGAGAACCTGGGAAAGCTGACAGCCAAGTTTGAGAAGGCCACTTCTGACAAACTCAAGTGTCAGCAAGAAGCTGAAGCTACAGCATGTACCATCACTCTTGCAAACTGGCTGGTGAGTGGCAGCAGATGGGGGTTGGCAGCGGCATCAATGGGAGACGTCAGGTGCTGCTGAGATGCCGGCCGTGCACAGTACTTCACAGCCTCTAATCTTTATGGAATGCATTACATTTCCTGCACTGCAGCAAGTTTTTAGTAATGAAAAGGAATTTAGTAATGAAAAGGGGTAGGCAGTGCGCGTGCTTAAAGAGATGCTGTGCACTCTTTGCTTTTCTCGTGTCCTTTTTGTGATTTAATTGCATGATCAAGTATTGATGGGACCAAAACTATGCAGCACAGAGATGCATGGTAAAAGGAAAAGTGGGAATATAGGAGAAGCTTTGCAGGTTTTGAAGTGACAAAAAGATAATGGTGAAAAGCTCTGAAAAAGCAGTGCATGCCCCTGTTATCAGTCCATCAGGGTGCATGACTGGATGTTGTATCTTCACTACATGCAGCCTCCGTTCCTGTGCTGGGCGATGCCCTTGTCACTGCTTCACAGATACAAGATAACGGCTTCTGTTCCTACTGTGCTGCTGGCTGGAGCCCCAGCTTTGTGCCCTCTCATACTTTGCATTTTGGGTTCTGTGCTGGCTGTGTGGTGCAAGGAAATGGGGCTTCAGGAGGTGGTCCCACAGGCAGAGGGTCTGAAGCCGCAGTACCAGAGAGGTGGTTGAAGTCCATGAAATGTTTGGCTCTGTCCTGACAGCCCAGCCATTGTGAGGGTACTGAAAGAGAGGATACTCCCTGCCCAGAGCAGGGGAGATACTGCATTCAAACCGCTCTCCTGAGAGAGTCTGGGCCCATGTCCCCAGGAGAACATCCCATCTGGTCTGCACGTGTTCAGAGCTGGAAGTTGCTCTCAGTCTCTCTTGTAGGAGCAGCTGCTGCTGGTGAGGCCAGTGGCAGCTTAGAATACAAACGTATTTCTAGAAGTGCTGCTGGATGCAGATATCTCTGCTTGTTCTACCAGCCTGTGGCTGTGCTGGTCAATGGTTTGTATATAAAGTGGTCCTCTATCCCACTGCGATGAGAAAGAGAAATAGAGTCAAATGGTTTAAGCATTGCACTGTGCTGGATTCTGCTTCCTGCTCTCACACCTTCTTAAGTGACCTTCAGTAAATTGCCTTAGCCTGGATTTCAGGTGAGTTTCCACAGGCATTTGAATGCTGTCAGAAAACTGCACAACTCCCCCGCCTGCGCACTTTGGTAGCGGTAAACCTGAAAAACAAAGAGCAAACAAACAAAACATGCTTTGTTCTTTAATCTGCATGTGCCTCCATGGGAAGCGGGCATACAGCGCTGCTGTGGCACAGGCACTGCTTTGCAGTCAGGGCTGTGATGTGCTTAGATAGAGGGGTCAAAGACAAACAGCAGATAAGTCCCTTCCTGTGCTGATGGAGATCTCTTTCATGCAGCCACAGAAGGAGTTTTATGCTTTCATGTTCTTCAGGTTAAATCTCGCTGAATGCTTCCAAAACCTTTAATTAAAACAGGAAAGTGGCTTTTTTGTTTGAAAGAGCTGCTTCTATTTCTGGAGGGATTTTGCAGGATGAGTATTTCCCTGTGTCTTTCCACAGCCTAACGAAATCCTGTTTAATGTGATGCAGGGATGGATCATGGCTCTGAGTCATGTAGGAGTCAGTAAATACAAGGTACAAGAAGAAAATGTTTTGAGAAAGAGAAACAGAAATGGTGGTTTCAGTTCTTTTCATAGAAATATATATGCACGTGTGCTTATGTTTTACACCGAATGTGGCTTAGTTTCACCTCCATTAGTAGCACTGTAACAAACAGCCTGATTTCTTATGGGTGCATGCATGCTTAGCATATGAATTTGGGGCTTAAAGCATGATGTCTTAATTGAGGTACAACTGCAGTATGGAGGTGAGGGAAAACTGTGCTTCTTTTTGAGGGCTTAGCTATGTTTGCAAAGTTGTCCTTGAGTAACAAAATGAGCAAGTATTTTAACGAGATGTATTGTCACTCGAGAGATACGTTGTAACATGGTTTTATGATTTAGTAATTTCCTCTAAAAGAATGTGTCCCAACCTGAAATCAAGGTAAGACATTGGCTTACATTTTAGAGAACCTTCCTTTGGTTGAAGTTGAGGTATTTGCATTGATGTCTGCCTGTTCCTGGTCTGCTAGCACGGGGTTTGTGTCGTGGGCTGTGTAGTCTCAGAGAAGTAACAGATGTAGGAATACATTTGCATTTGAGCACGTTCATTAGCTCACTAATTAGCTGGGACTCCTCACGGGCTCATGGGCAGCACCTGCATATAAGCAGAGCTTGGTCGAATGATCTGCTGGTGCTGGACACCATCCTTTGATGGTGAGTAACTCAGCACGGTTCCCCTTTGTTTGGGTACACGGCTGACAATTCATTTTGTGTAACAGTTCAATTGCTTTCTCTTCAAAGTCTCTCTGCTTTCCTCTCCAAGTGCTCTGGTGGCCTATTTTGGAAAGAGCCCTTTTGCTGTCAGACCTTTGTGAAAAGCACGGTTGCAGACTTGGAAATCTTGAAGCTGTTACAGCAATTTAGAGGTGGTTTACAAGTAAACCCTGTTCCCCTTTGGTGTTATATGAACAAACAAAAGCACTGTGCAGCCCCGTCTGCTTCCCAGGTGGGAACATGGGTCCTTCCTATGGTTCCATCAGGCTCTTACTTACAAAAGGAAAGTGTTTCTGTGATGGAGTTTTGTGTCTTTCCTTGAAGATCATCGTAGAGAAGCAAACAAAATACTAACAGGAAAAATTAGGATGCTTTCACATGTGTGTGCATCACGGTAGAAGAGGGTGTTGCTATTTTGGGGCAGATAAAGGACACTGCTGGGCTTCAGGCTTTCTGCTTTTAATTGTGATCATTATTTTTCAGCCCCACCAGTCCCTGCTGACGCTCCTAAGCCATTTTCATTTAGATTGAATTTGGACTTCTGCTCTAATGCTGTACATTGCCATAGCGGGGACCACGATCTGTCACATCCTCCTGTGCCTGCAGAGCTGACGCCCAGGGAAATGAACTTGGAAAGTGGTTTTGCTCTGCTTTTGGGAGTGTGGAAACCTTCTTCCAACTGCATGTGTAACTGAGATGAGCTGAGATGAGTAACTTCTTGTTCTCCGTAGTCTGCTAATGGCATCGTTCCCAGCCTGTGTCAGGGTGTGCTGTCCCTCCTGCAGCATCAGGTTGAAAATCACTTTTCCTTTCCTCCGTAGGGAAAGCAGAGCCAGGCAGAAGCAAATCTCTGTTCCTGCCTCTAGCATCATATGAAACTGGAGCAGTCTTTGCTGCAGTGAGGAAGATGATGCCCAGGAGAAGGCAGCGAGTTTGCTGTTCATCTGTAGCTGCACACATCAGCCTCGCTGTGCTGGGTGAATATTTCAGTATGACAGTCACGAATGCTGAAAACAGATAGGAGACTGAGTCTGAAGGAGGCCAGTGTCAATCCTGGGCTCTTGTAAAGCAAAAGAAGATGAGCTGGAACTGTTTGCATTATGGCTTTGCCAGGGGATGACTACATACACAAACCCTGTGGAGGCTCTCCTGCTGCTCCAAAGAGCGCACAGTCTAGAAACAAGTGCAACTGCAAACAAGGGAATTAAAACAGGTATCAGTCCCATTCAGAGTCTGATGCTGTAGTGTCTCTAAATGCAAAGATTTGGAAAGAGCTTTGAGTCATGCTCTCCTAATGCTGCAAATAAAGCTCGTAAATGATCTTTCTGCTGCTCCTTCCATCTGAGCTCTCTTAACCCAATGCAACTGAGCCAGAAAAGCTGGAAGGACTTCACAGCCTGCTTGGTGGTGTGTGAGCCCCAAGGGCAGTGCAGAGGCTCCCTGGGTCCCTCCAAGCAGTGGATGCCTGCTGGGGAGCGGCTGGAGCTGCGAGCAGAGGTCAGCAAGGGAGTGCTGAGCACAGCTGTCAGTGCAGGAGAGCAGGTCATGTCACAGCCAATGCCAGTAACTGTTTTTAAAGACCTGGTTAGAAAGCACAGCTTGCTCGTGCAGCTGTCAAAAATGGATCTGTTTTGCAGTGCATGTGAGGAATTTGGATCCCAGGTTACTGTTGGGCAATGCATACCTTCTTCTCTCTCATTTCTGGTTTTGATCTTGGAATAGATCCTGACAGCTCTTGCTGATGTGTGTTTCACTTGACATCCACAATATGTCAGCTATGTGATGGGGCAAGAATTAGCCTCCTAGACTTGAAACAAATGTATTTGAGGTAGTATGAAGAAGAAACCTATGTTTACACAGGCAGTGGTTGCTTTGGATTGAAAAATGTACCAAGTGGGTGAAGACAAGACACACTTTTAAGGTGCCCTGATTTTAGTTTGGCATCTCATGAACTATAGGTGATGTAGGGACGATGATCCAAGGGACCAGGGAATGTCCAGGGACCTGTGGACCAGAAAAGGGAGGTGGCTGATGGTGAGGTTTGTAAGTGAAGATGTGCTAATGTGACAGATGAGATTTAGTGATGACAAATGCAAAATAATGCATCCAGGGAAAATGAACCCTAATCATGCATTTACACTGATAGGTCTTAATTGCACTGTTGTCACTCACATAAGAGCTCTTGTGGAGAGTTCTCAGAAACAGCAGTCTAGCACATGTCTGGAGGCAGCAAGGCAAACTGAGTGTTAGGAATTGGTAGGAACAATTGGGAAACAACAGCTAAATAATGATGATTCTATCAATCCAAATCTGTGGTGTGCCTCCACCTTGCATGCTGAACACAAACAGGCTTTCCTGTCAAAAGGCTGCAGGTAGCCTAGAGAGGGTAGTGGGAAGTACGTAGTATTGTCATTTTCGTATACAAAGTGGTTAGGGAGGAAATGATTAGGACTCTTCATTTTGGAAAAGAGGGGGTGTAGGGATGGATGTGACAGAAGCCAGTAAAATTGTGAACGGTATTGAGAGGATGAATAGGGAATGATTGTTCACTATCCCTCATTACTAAAGAGCTACAGGTAATCAAATGAGATGAAAAGAATCCAAATGACTTCTAGGATCTGATGTAGAGGACACCTGAGATTTCTTAAAAATATTAAAATTTACGAGACTTAATGAAGGCAACCAGGACAGTAAAAAAATCACCTCAGGAAAATAATTAGGAGTAGGTAGAGAGTCTACAAGTTTTGGAAGATCAGATGATAAAGAATTCTTAGAGGCAGAGAACAAAGGGAGCTGTATGAGAACTTACCTTGAGGAGACTGGAGGAAGGACCTGGGGGTGCTTCATCTATAAAAATGTGGCTGCACGTGGTAACACGGTAAGGTTGAGAAAACAATTGAAACTGTTTGTTGACAGGCTTTGGCCCGCAACTGTAGTCCCAAGAAGGACTGCTGCGACCCTAAATGTATCAGAGTAGACTTTCCTTCAAGGCTTAGGGAATACGAGGACAGCTGAGATGGTGAAAGGCACTGTGAAAGCCTGGTCTCTGTGAGCAGGATGGTGGTTCATGCTGATGAAAGAGGAGCTCAGCTGGAACAGGTTTAGGGGTAGCTCTGAAATATAATAATGGGTCAAAGAAAATGGTCAGCCTCCTTCTGCTCCTGGTAGGATTGGCAGTTTTCATGGGATTCTTACAGATTTGTCAAGGTAGGAAGACTACCAGAGGTATTTTTGCTGGTTTCTTTTGGTTCTTGTTGGTCAGATTATTCGTAAACAGTCTGAAAAAGGTGATGTCTAAGCAGGTTGCACAGATTGTCTAAAATATGAGTGCAGTAGTGATGAAAACTACAAAGAACTGTAGAAATGATACCCAGTGGTGGAGATGTGAGGTGCAGTGCACATAAATGCAAAGTGATGCTGAGCTCGTTATTGTCATTCAGGAATTTGTGGTTGGCCACCCTGCACATAGCAGGGGGGTTGAAACTCAATGATCATTGTGGTCCTTTTCAACCCAGACCATTCTATGGTTCTGTGATTGAATTAAACAGTGGAACTAAGAGTTCTGTGAGTGTGCGAGCTCTGTGCTCCCAGGGGGGAAAGAAATAACACCCAAAACCCGAGCTGAAATTGGATGTTAGCAATTATTAGGAAAAGAAGAGAACAAAACGGAAAAAAAAAAAAATCACAATCTTAACTATATAAATCCATTCCAAATAAATCCTGAGCATGAAGCTATACCTCCAGCCCCTCTGCTGTACCTCAAAGGATGAAGCGGAATTGGAAATGGTGCAGGGAAAGTAACAACAAAAAGAAAGCGGAGGATAAAGATTACATCATTTGGTAAAGATAAAGATTGCAAGGACAATCAAAAGGCTTCTGTTTGAAGAATTATTGAATAGACTTAAAGCTCTTCAACCTCAAAAGTAGACAGCAGAGGGGATATCAAGGGCTTGAAATCATGAGTGGTACGGAGAAGGTGAAGCAGGCGTGATTGTTCGGTGTTTTTCCACTGTGAGAGCAGATTTTAGCAGTTGAAAAGGTCAGGCAGTGCATAAAAGGATGTACTTTTTTTTTTACAGAAAGCATAGCTGAACTGTGGTTCTCTGAGCTCCAAGATGCTGCAGGTGCCGAAAGGTTGGTTGGCATCTGTGACACCTTGGTAATGAAGGAAAAAGTCATCAGTGGCTATTAAGACAAAGATAGAAGCTCTGTTTCAAAATGTTCTTATTCCTCCATTTGTGGGAGGCTGGGTAATGGTATCAGGAGTTCTTACTGGTGGTCATTTGTAGAGTCTTGTAGAGTTACCTGCTCGGGGCTGCTGTCAGCAGACAAGGGGCTGAAGAAGCTGAGTCCGACCGAGCTGCGGCTGTTCCTCCCATTGTGTATTTTGGAGAGGAATGAGATGAACTCGTCTGGCCTAGCCAAGCAGAGCACATCCCCTAGAAAATCCTGCTGTCTGATAGAGCATCATGTGATAACCACGAGGGTAGAAGGAGCGGTCCTTTGAAAAGATGGCTTATCCATTGGGTGCTCATGGATACTGTTTCCTGGGCTGGACATTGTGGGAAAGGATAATGTAGACCCAACGGCATTGAGATGAAGGCAAAATGCCACCTGCCATCCTCATGAGTTGTGTGGGACAGCTCAGTGTTGTGGCTGTTGGAGGAGAGTCTCTGAGTGAGAGGGAGTGTAATGAGGTGTGAATCTGTGACATCCAGGCAATTAAGCAATTAACAGTTGATGGGCTGCCAGAGAATCCTTATATGGATTCTGCTGGAATGGATGAGGATCAATCCACTGGGTGATGGATCGTCCCTTTATGAATTTAGAACAGGTCTGGAGCAGCAACTGGGACTCAAGTGCAGAACCAGACTTTTTCACAGAGCAGGAAGAGTTTAGCAAAGTAACTGTTGGGTATTTCCTGTGCTGGTTTTAAACCTTAGGAAATGACATTTGAGGTTAGGGACAACATATGGATGCAGTCAAATCCTTAGGTATTGCTAAAGAGGCATTGTAACAATGAATGTGATTTGGGAAATTGCAGGTTGGAGGACTGGCTTCTGAGAATGTGAGATGGGCCGAAGCCGTGAAGGACTTCAGACGGCAACAGAGCACTTTGTGTGGAGATGTCCTGCTGATTACAGCGTTTGTCTCCTACCTGGGGTACTTCACCAAGAAATACCGACAAGACCTCATGGATAAAGTCTGGAAGCCATATCTGCAGCAGTTAGAAGTAAGCCCTGCTTTCTCTGAAAAGCAGTTGTCACTGGGCATAACATGGCCATGAGTTGTTGCCCATGGGGCATCCTCCAAGTAAGTAGCACTCCTCTGCCTCACCAAGTTGCACTGAGGATCAAGTCGTAGCCATGCTTGTTTCCTCTTTGGGGAAGACATTGTGGTCTCCTTGCATCATGCAGGTGATTTCGTTCCCCTGTGGACAGTGGAGAAGCCGCAGAGCAGCATCCCAAACATGGAGACCAGCGTCAGTTTGTGCAGCAGTAAGGGCAGCCTAGAGAGGAGATAGTATGGCAGAGAGGCTGCTTGAAAGAGACAGCTCACTGCCAGCACTTTGGTAGGCTCGGAGAGACTCCAGGTGGTACCTCATGTAAGATATGAGCTCTATTCATGCTGGCCATGCCTCTCAGCTCCTGAGCTTCACCCACGTCTTGGTGTTCTGAGCAAATGGCCATCGTGCTTCAGACTTGGTAATATTTCACTGATTTCCTACTAGGTACTTAATCAATAAATTAACATGTGCTCGGTCTCCTGCAAGACTGAGCTTTTGCACATCATTACCTAACTGGATGTTACAAACCCTGGTGAAATGCCAAGAGGCTCTTATGTAAGGTCACAACTTACAGTGGTGCCCAAATCAAAAGCTGAGAAAATGAGCAAGTTCTTTAGGATGAGAGAGGAAAACAAATCATCCTGTGTTCTTTATTACTGAACCAAAAGCTTGGTTAAGAAAGGAAATGTTCCAAAAAGGGCCTGACTTGGTGCTTAGAGATTTCACATAAGTTGGCTCTATTTCCATTTGAAAATTAACGACCCTTCCTGTGCAGATAACTGGCGCAGATAACTTTCCAGTTATGGCACCCAGAAGCGGCCTCCCATGTCAGAGAAGTGTTTCTGGAACTGCAGATGCCGTTTTTCAACACAACAGCGGGCTGATGAGGGTGTTAATTATATTCTTCTAAGCTGTCATCTCGGAGCGCAGCAGTGTGGTCTGATCGTGGCTGGGTGGGCTGCAGCTTTTCAGGGCTCTCAGCACTCTGCAGGCAAAAATCTCTGGGATCCATGCATAATTTACATTCATTCACAACAGGAGTGGAAAACACTTAATATTAGATCAAAACTACCCCATAGAATGGTAAAACACTGATAAACAAAACTTCTCAGTTTTTAATTAAGCTAAATTTGCTTGAATTGTTTTGCTCGCTCATCTCTGTGTGTTACAAGCCGTGCTCACTGCCTTGTGCTGACACGTTTTTCCTTTCCCCCCAGGTGCCGATCCCTGTAACTCCATCCCTAGACCCTCTGACCATGCTGACAGATGATGCTGACATTGCAGCTTGGCAGAATGAGGGGCTGCCGGCCGATCGGATGTCCACTGAAAATGCCACCATTCTCACCAACTGTGAGCGCTGGCCCCTCCTGGTGGATCCCCAGCTGCAAGGAATCAAGTGGATCAAAGCAAAGTATGGCGAAGACCTGCGGGTGATCCGAATTGGGCAGAAGGGGTAAGCATCAGCTGTGTCACATAACAGTACCTTTCCATGGCTACCTGCCCTTGTACTTGATGAGCGGTGTATGTTTATCTGCAGCCATCTGAGCTCATTACATTGAAGGGAAACCCTCAAAAATATTTGTGCAGGAGCTGCTAATTCATTACCAAAATGGTAGAGATTCCTCATTAAATAGAGGGTCTGTTCAGTGCTTGGCCAAGTTACCATAGGAACTCCTCAGAAACGGAGATTGAAAAGAGCATTGTGCTGGAGGCTGAGTGGTGCACAGGACTATGCCATCCTCCCTCAGGCTCATATCGTGTTGTGTCCTGACTCAGTTTCACCATGAGTGAAGCTTCCTACAACTTGGAAGAAGGCAGAGGTGAAGCTGGTGTGAGAGTTGCCACCCAGCTGGGCTGAGTCTGTTCAGTGTTGGCACCAGCTGGGACATTCTCACCACAGCACCCCTGCCCTCTTCTGGACACATCTTTTGTGGGAAGGCTTTTTGACTCCTGGCTTTTGTCTCTGGTCAGATAACCATTTCCTGCTATATCAGCTTGTACCCACTAGTGAGGACTCCCAGCTGGGAAGGAATAGACCAAGAGTCAGATCCCTGCTTGGATGCTAACTCTGAGATTTTTGGCTCTTTATACATTATTTTGCACTGGCAGTAGCTGAGAGTGACCCAAGAGCTCAGTGCTTGTTTGGGGATATTTGGCTTTGCTGGTACTAGAGCATTGATCTGTCTCTGCTTTTATCATAGAAAATAACAAGAATTTATTAGATTTGCTCTCATGTGGGCTGAGAAGACATTTGGAAACAGCGGTATTTTTCATTAGAGCAAATTTCTGTTTCCTGGCCAACCAGGTCACTATACCTTGCAGTTATTCAAAGGGGAAAAGTAAGGATGCTAGAGAAGGCATGTGGATACAAACCTCCAGGAGGAACAGATCCTGTAACATTCATATACTGCCATTGCAGACATTTGTGCATCTCTTTTTCCCTTCCTGACCACATACGTAGCTGGCAGATACCCTGAGAGGGGAGTCAGACTTTGCATAGGGGCCCAATTCTCTTGTGAGGAAGCCCAAGTCCCACTGTCCTAAACTCTGTCCCTGTCCCCAGGGCACAGCAAGGATGCAGCCTGCTCTTCTTGCTTTTATGCAAGGTTAACTGCACCAGTGGCTTCTAGGGGAAAACAAACTACTTGCAAAAAGGCCTCACAATCTGACCCATCTTTTCTTGGGAAAGAAGATGCAGCTGTTACTGCTTGTCCTCTCTCCCTCCTGGACAGTGCCACTTTCAGCATCACATTGTGTCACCCTCTTCTTCTCTGCCATTTCCTGACACGTGCATGTAGTTCATCACAGCAGGAGCATCCATCTGTCCCCTGGTGGCCTCCTTGCTGCGATGCATTTCAGCCAGCCCCAGCCTTGCTGTACTGGGTGCTAATGCTGTCTCCACAGGTATCTGGACACAATGGAACGAGCCCTGGCTGCAGGAGAACTGGTTCTGATTGAAAACCTGGAGGAGTCTGTGGATCCAGTTCTGGGGCCGTTACTGGGGCGAGAAACAATCAAGAAAGGAAGGTGAGCTTTGGGAAGGCTCTGTGGGCTTACATTTCTACCCTTTTCCTGGTGAGTGTGCTTTGTGTTGCTGTGCTCTCCTTTCCTGACCTCATATAGTATGCTTGTCTATGGCAGCACTAACATCTTCCCTTCAAGAGTGTTTAAATCAGGCAATCACAGGTCATTCACTCATAGGATGAAATAAATCTGGATTTTTCATTTAGCTGGACAGCACCGTTCAAAGCTCATGTGAAAGTGAGACCTGCAATCCTCCTCTGGGTTGGGTGACCTTGGTGTCTGCAATTGGCTATCCTGATGCTGGATTATGACCAAAATAGCTATGGCTGTTATGAAGAAAAGGTAACCTTGGATTTTAGCAAACACTGTGCATCCTTTGTGATTACAGCTGCAGATGTATACATTAGGAATATATATGTGATTCTAATGAGGGCAGGTTCTTGGTGGCACTGCCTACATCCTCAGTACCTCACACTGCAGCAGGAAACGACAGAAATCTGGCTGGACTCTGAATCTCATCTTCCTTCAGTTCCATGGGGACTGTTTTTGTACTTAACCGTGGGCTTTGTGTTTTCCAGCACCTGTGTCAGTCCCAGTCTTTTGTGGCTGACCGCACAGACAGCTGCTGGTGGTTCCAGGGCAAGAAATGGAGGCTCTGCTGGGTTCTGCCAAGAGCTGCTTGTGCTGGGTGTTCTCTCTCTGCCTCTGTTTTCCAGCCGTAAAAACAACAGAGGTAGACAAGAAGAGACTTAGGGGACTGATGTTTGACTGGAGAGTGTATTCAAATTCCTATGGTGACACCACTGCTTTCACTGCAGCCCATCTGCATCCCTGGAAGTATCGCTGTCCCCCCATGCATTTCCTGTTCCCCTTTTCCTCTAGTTCCTGTGGGCATTATTACATCTGTGTTCAGAACAACCATTCCTTGAAGTTCAGCCTCCCAGCTCTCTGAATTTTGTACTGGATGGAATGGGAGATAGCTGAGCTCTCCCAAGTGGAGCTTCCTCCCAAGAATGGTACTGAACTGCTCCTTGCACCCAGCCTTGCTGCTCAGTGCCACCAGAGGCAGCCTGGGTTTGAGCAGCACACCAGGCAATTGTGGCTATAGCTAATCAAAATCTCTGTGCTGTGAGGCTTTTCCTGCATGTTGCACCTTTGTGAAGAGTACAGTCTTCCATTAAAAGCATGGAAAGCTCCTGGTTCCAACTGCCCATCCCAATGCTGGAAACTGTGAGCTTTCTCAAATACACTCCAAAGTTGAGGAGCGGTGCTCTGGGGTTTTTACCTTAGGTCAGAAGTGTTTCAAATGTGTCCATCTTACATTATTTTTGCTCTAAAAGCGATTTCTGTATGAAGACTGCCAAGTCCATTTCTGGTGGATTCCACTGGCTGATGCCGCCATTTGTTCCGGAATGAATGTGCAGCCATATGCACTCCTTTTGCTCCAATTTCAGGTACATTAAGATTGGGGACAAGGAGTGCGAATTCAACCCTGCCTTCCGTCTGATCCTGCACACGAAGCTGGCAAACCCCCACTTCCAGCCCGAGCTGCAGGCACAGTGCACCCTCATCAACTTCACCGTCACGCGGGACGGCCTCGAGGAGCAGCTGCTGGCGGCGGTGGTCAGCGCGGAGCGACCCGACCTGGAGCAGCTCAAGGTGGGCAGGATAAAATGAAAAATAATATAAATATTTTTAGACAAATAGCATTTCACGTGTAAAGGCAGAGAGGTTGCTGTGCGCCTCATAAGGTCAGATTTCCCTCGTGAAATCATAGAATGGTTTGAGTTGGGAGGGACCCCTAAGGGTCATGTAGTGCAGCTCCCTGCACTGAGCAGGGACACCCGCAGCTCCATCACAGGCCCTCCAGCCTGGCCTTGGTTGTCTGCAGGGATGGGGCACCACCACCTCTGGGCAACCTGTGCCACTGCCTGTAGTGTGAAAAACTTCAATCTACATTTCCCCTTTTTTTGTTCGAAACCATTTCCCTTTGCCCTATCACAGCAGACCCTACAGAAGTGTCTGTAGCCTTCTTTCTCACAGCCCCTTTAGATAGTGAAAGACTGCTCTCAGCCCTCCCCGGAGCCTTCTCTTCTGCAGGCTGCACAGTCCCATTTCTCTCAACCTATCTCAGATGATAAGTGTTGAGGGAGAAGTGATTTTCTGCTACTTTTTGTTTTCTTGGTATTTTTGGGAGCACTTAGACTGCAATTTCAAGCTTTTTTCTCTAAAAATGTGGGTAGAAAACTATTTTTCCTGCTCTTCTTCTAAATGGAAGCAGGTTCACATTATGACATTTTTCTCCATCTTTCACTCTTACTTTGGAGGTAGGATTAATCTCACTTAATTTTAGGCATTTGTGTCCCATTGTAAATGTTGTGAGGCTGATAACTAAGTTTTTCTGTTCTGGTTCTTATTCACTCCTGTTTGTAAATGGCCAAAATGTTTTCTCTCTTTTTGCATTTAAATAAATATTGCTTCTGTCTCATTTTAAAGAAAAGCCTTGCTGCTAACGGCACATTTAGTGATATACTGGAGATGTATAATGCTGAATATTTACTGAGAGTCAGAATGAATTTAGTGCACACATTCGGTCAGGCCAGGCCACTTCTGTAATCATCTTTTCTTTAATGAGATTCTAAACTACGTTATCCATGCAGCCTTAACGATGCATTTCATTTGAAACGGGCTCATGCACTAACGAGCCAAAAGATGGCATAAAGAATACGTAATGGCCACAATTAATGTGTGAGCTGTGGCTGTCTTGTGGGAGCCAAACCCACAATACCTGCAGCCTGGGGACCGTGGGCAGCTCCTGCTGCTGCTGGGCACTGTATGGGGTGACCCACAGCATTGAGAGATCGCTGACTGCTGCACTGAGGGCAGCAGCACTGCTGGTAATGGCTGCTGTCACAAGGAGAGAGACTGATTCCATGTCACAGATCTGGTTGCCCAGGGCCTTATCCATCCTTACCTCGAGAGTCTCCAGGGATCTGAGCACCCTGTTTCAGTGTCTCATTACCCTCACTGTAAAAGACTTTTTCCTTATATCCAACCTAAATCTCCCATCTTTAAGTTTGAAACCATTTCCCCTTGTTCTATCACAGCAGTCCCTGTGGGAAGAGTCTGTCCCCTTCTTTCCTGTAGCTCTCCTTTACATACTGACATGCTGCTCTCGGGTCTCCCCAAAGCCTTCCCTTCTCCAGGCTGAACAGACCCATCTCTTTCAGCCTGTCCTTGTAGAGAAGGTGTTGCATTCCTGGGATAGTTTTTGTGACCTTCCTCTGGACATATTCCAACAGCTTGTCATCTCTCTCCTGTACTGAGGACTCCACACCTGGATGCAGTTTCCAGGTGAGGCCTCATAGCGCAGAGCAATAAGCAGGATCACCTCTCTTTCCCTTCTGACCATGATGCTTTGGATACAGTGCAGGATAGGGTTGGCTTTCTAGGCTGCGAGGGCACATTGCTGGCCCAGCTGTCATCCACCAGAACCCTCGAGTTCTTTTTGGCAGGGCTACACTCAATCCTTTCATCCCCTAGCTTGTTTTGTTAGTAGATATTGCCTCAACCCAGGTGCAGACCTTGCATTTGGATTTGTTAAACTTCATGAGGTTCACCTGGGCCCACTGCTCAGCCTATCTGCAGATTGGCGTGGGATGTAATTTTCCTGGTAAGAATATTTAAGCTTATTTCTCCCTTTCCCCTCTGTATCCATTCCTCTATCCCTATTTCATTCACTGACATTAAAAAGCTGTTGTCTGAGAGCTATGGGGAGTTCCCTGAGTACAGGTGTGTACTTTGGGGTTTCCCAAAGGAGAGGTCCATTCTCCACGTGTGCTCTAAGCAGTCACTGCTGTGCTCCAGGTCTTGTTCCAGACCACACAGGTTGATAACAAGTCCTGCACCAGGCCTCTAACCCAGGTGAGCTGCAGGAACAAAACAGTAAGTGCTTCCAGCATCACCTGCTTCCTGAACCAGCACTGTTATGTATCAGCTGTGAAACAGCAGATAATGAGCTCTACTGCAGGAATAAGAAATGATGACCTTGCTCCTGCTGAAAACAATAGCACGAGAGAGCTGCAACGGATGCAGGCTTTTGTGGGAAATACAGCATTGTGTGCCCTTCTGAGGGTGCTTTTCAGACACTGCATGGTGATTACAAGCTATTGGAGCAAAAGTCACACATGGCCTCATTAAGAGCAGCAGGCTTGCAGGCCATGGTCTGCAATAATAGCTTGCAAAATGTCATTTTCAAGGCATGCTATGCTTGAATGACAGGAGCTTACAGAATTAACTGTGTTAGTTTAAGACGTGTTTCAGGACTTGTGAAATATTTACCACCTGTGTGTAAGGCCTAAGGAGCAGGCCTTTGAGAACAGCCCTGCTGCAGGAATAACGGCAGGCATCGGTGTGCACTGCTGCATCCTCAGGTTGGCACTGACACGAAACGAGTGTGTGTGAAGCAAGTGTGTGAAATCTCAGGCCAAATATTGAAAGATGACTTATTAATGGGAGAGTTAGTTAATCTGCTGAAAAACCTTTGGTAATGGAGCAAATACTACTCGGTTCTGTCGCTTAAATGAAGTGTGGGGATTTAAAACTCTGTATAACAGAGTAATGTTTTATGTACACAGTCAAGCTAGCGGTTGGCTCAGTTTTCGTAGGGAATAGCCACCAGGCTTGTATCTTCATAGCATCCAAATCAGATGCATGGCTGTGCCACAACATGTTTTCTGGTCTGATGCTCAGAATAGGTGCTCAGACAGGGGAAGTTTAACTGAAACAGGGGAGAGTTAGGTTAGATATTAGGAGGAAGTTTTTCGCCCAGAGGGTGGTGACACACTGGAACAGGTTGCCCAAGGAGGCTGTGGATGCCCCATCCCTGGAGGCATTCAAGGCCAGGCTGGATGTGGCTCTGGGCAGCCTGGTCTGCTGGTTGGCAACTCTGCACGTAGGTGGGGGTTGGATCTGGATGAGCATTGTGCTCCTTTGCAACCCAGGCCATTCTGTGATTCTACAGTAGGTGTTTGCAAAAGGACCACGTAGTGCCATGGCATGGTGCACCTGAAATCCAGGAAAGATGCTATTTCCCTGAGCAAGCACTTGGATTAGTGCAGTCACATTTCTCAGGAGGAACTCCGTTCTGGAGGAGAAGTTCAGAAAGAAGCCACGAGAGATGAGTCTCTGTGTCTGTGATAAGCAGTGTCAGTTAGTGGGATCTGTGCAGAAAAGGGAAGTGCAAGTGGCTGGGGAGAGCCAAGGAGCATTATTTCAAAGAAACAGTAGAATTCAGGTCAGTCCTTGTGACAAAATGGTTGCCGCTGGTCTCTATCTGCTTGGCCACCTTAGCATTGTCTTTGCAAACCCTTTGCCATGGGGACTGTCCTGGTGTGCACAACTTCTAGCACTGCTGGCTGGTGGTCTGAGGGAGACCCTGGGCGCAGAGTACAAATGGGAGCAGCAATTGAGTGAGACTGAGTTTCCTTTCCATTTTGATCCCAAGATGAGTATGCTCATCTTGCACCCTATGCACCCTAGTGAGCCTGCTGATGTTCTCCCCATCCACGTTTAATCACTTGGTTCCCATTGCTAGTGGTACTGGTGTTGACCTGCAGTGGGAAAGGCAAAGGTTAACAGCATTGAGTTGTATCTATTGATGCCTAGGCTTGCTCCAGAGGAACTATCCAGGCTGACGTAAGCTTTAAGACAGAGATACAGGATGTGTGTTTCAGATTGGTGGATGACAACCCAGCCCACAGCAGGGGACTGGAACCAGATGATCCTTAAGGTTCTTTCCAACCCAAACCATTCTATAATTCTGTGGTTCTTTGAGACAGAAGCTGAAAGTCTTTTCCTTTTTTATTTCCAACAGTTTAATACTTTCCGAGTGGAAGGGCTGAGTTCTCCTGGTGCTTTCTGTGCTTCCTTGCCTGAATCAGTGGCATGGAGAATTCCCAGAGCTGTTCGTATGCAGGAATCAAAGCAGGAATAATCAATGCTGGACTGTGGCAACAGTCACTTAGAAACCTGTTCCCCTGTGAAGGTGGTTAATCCTGCATGTTTTGTGCCTAAGACTTTATTAATTGCTTATTTGCAGTCAGATCTCACAAAGCAACAGAATGGATTCAAAATCACCCTGAAAACGTTAGAGGACAACTTGTTGTCTCGTCTGTCGTCGGCATCTGGGAACTTCCTGGGAGACACAGCATTGGTGGAGAACTTGGAGACCACTAAACAGACAGCAGCAGAAATTGAAGAAAAGGTAAAATGACAGTGATAGCTCAGAGGAAATTGTGTGAGATGTGTTCTTTAAGGATTTGTGGGTGAAACACAGCTTCTTTGAAATGCTGGGCTTTTCTTCTGCTGAGTAGTGAAGAGAAAGTGATATAAATTGAAGTGCTCTTCATTCTGGCCAGCTTCAAGCCGTTCAGTTCTTTGGAGCTTTTGTATGTTAAATGGCCTATTTAAGACCAATGGAAAATGGCAGTGCCTGATGTAAAGACGATAAAATTTACACACTGTATCAAGGCAGCTTTAAACTGCTCCAGCATAATTCTGAACACATCACACTTCCTCAATTAAGCTGCATTTTAGTGCTGCCAGGGGACCGCAGTCTGTTGAGTTTGTGATCTTGAGTGAATCTGCAAGAACTTGGGTATTTTGTACCCTTCCATTCCTTGGGATGTAAATCAGCTGCCAGTGTTGTCCCTACCCAGGTCACCTTGCTGGCCACATAGGGACAGTTAAGTGCATGGTGGTTTTGCCCTTACACCAAGCAGACTCAAGAAATGCATGTATCATTGCAGCAGGACCCCTGTCTGGCTGTCCTCAGCTGCTGCCCCCCCCAGCCCTCCCATCTTCACAGCCTGTGCTTGTCCTCCAGCCCACGGACATGTTACCTGTGTGCTCAGGTCAGGATTAGACTGCCTCTCACTTTATGCCTCCACATTAAGAAATGAAATGATTTCTGCCAGCTGTCTGTGGGACATTCCATGCATCCAACTTCCTAGGGATGGTGTGCTTGTGCTCCTCAAAGGGGATGCTGAAGGAATGCTTTGACACAGCAAGGTTGACATCGCCCTATTTGAATTAAGTGTTATTGAAATGCTTCTATTTCTGAATGAGTACAGGGGGGCTGAAAAGATGATCCCTACCAACTCTGTGGCAGTGAGGATGAATTTTAGAGATTGCACCTGGTTTTGATGAGTTTGGTACCCACGTAGAAAGCTGCTTCAGGGCAATATTATAAGTCTGCTTCTCAAGTCAACCCCTACTCTGTTCTTGGTTTAGCTACAGAAAAAATAACAGTCAAGATTTTCTTTCTGAGTACAGTTCTCTCCATTGTGTTTATGGAAAGAAACTGTCTTCCTCGCCTCCTCTGGATATTGCATTTCTAGATTTGTTAAGCATTTTGGATAGGGCAACTGAAAGTTAGTTGTCTGGACTATGTTGAAGGCTCCCTGCGTAGTCAGTGGAGAGATGTAGATGCTATTAGAGATGGAGTCAGGATATGGAGAAGTGTATTAGGTGTGTTCATGGCCCATGCAGATGCTTGTTTCTGCAAGAGACTCTGAAGCTGCTTTGTGAAGGAATCTGAGATGTTGCAGCCCATCATTGCTTCTGAAGATGTGCCATGGACCCCAACATGTGTGTTGGCTGTGTACAGCAGGGTAGTGCTCAGTCAGTGCCTCAGTGGGAAGGTTTGATGTGCTCTAGCAGCTCGGGTCCATGCCCAGCAGTGTGCATTTCTCTGGGGGCTGTGCTGTGATCTGCAGGGCTGTGCCACACGTACTGATCCCATTTCTGCCATGTCCCCATGGAATGGTTTGCTGAACCTCCTGGATCAGCGCTGCGACACTTCTGGCTGCATGTAGCCTGAGCCTACCATAATCCCCAGAAGGCTCAAGGATGTTGCTTCATGCTGCTGAAGTGGAATAAAAGAGTGAACAGGACTGAGATGTTAGTGGGATGATGTATCTGCCAAAAAGATTTTCGCTGTGTCCATCACAGCAGCTATGCTGACACCTGGCCAGGAAGGCAGGCAGGCAGGTGCTGGAGAGGAAGGGCAGCAAGTAGCTGAGAAAATTAGCAGTTCTCAGCTTGGGAGAAGCTGTCTTATGAGCAGCACTGTCTGTTCAGTCCTGTGTTATTAATGATTTGCACAGGGGGGGAGCAATTAGCAGGAGAAACTCACTGATTATAAAAATAATTCCAGTTAGTGAAGAGCAGGAACCCTAGTGAGAACTCCGGAGGGGGAGGCTTGGGAAAACAGAGGATTGGACATGAGGATGAATGCAGTTAATGAAGGATATGCCAGAGGACGGAGGCTGCTGGGAGTGAAGGCTCAAGCCTGATGAGTTGAAGGCACGTTGGCCACCACTTGACCTGGTGTCTCTGTGGCAGGCAATTGCCTTCCCCCAAGCTGCAGCTTCATGGAACTCACAGAGATGTTTTCACAGTGCCTTTATTTTGTGTTTTCCCTCCAGGTCCAGGAGTCCAAGGTGACTGAAGCCAAGATTAATGAGGCAAGGGAGCACTACAGGCCTGCCGCTGCGCGGGCCTCTCTGCTGTACTTTGCCATGAACGACCTCCGTGCCATCCATCCCATGTACCAGTTTTCTCTGAAGGTACTGCCCCTGTGAGTCCCATGGCAGCACTGCAGGGCAGCTGAGCCCTGATTGAAATCAGGTTAGATCAGTCTTAAGGAGCTTACCTTTCTTTTGCTTGGTTTCTGTTGAGGCAAGTGAACTGACGTCTTGTAGAAAGCCACAGTCTGACTTGGAGGTGCATTAATGGCCTTGATTACTGAACGTTCCAGAAGCTTATTTGCAGAGTAGAACTTTACAAGTATTTTGTTATCTCCTCCATATTCACAGCCATCTTGGCCTGGCCGAGGAAGATGTGCAATGATTTGAAAGAGATCATCTTGGAAAAGAGCCAATAAAGTACTTTTTTCTGTGTATTTTATATATTTATGCATTAAGATTTAGCACAGTGTTGGGAGTCACTTGCTTCCTCAGTTAATCTTTTCCTTATATTTGTGTTTAGTTTTGTATCTGTGATGTCATCGGGGTCATAATGTCTGTGCAGATATTTCATAAGTTATCGAGAATTGCTGCTGCCCTTAGCAATTATCCAAGACCTTGATGTTGAAACAGTCCCGACTTCCCAAATGACACAGTATTAAAACATCAAATTGCTCAGTAAACACAGCCCTGTCCCACTGAGACCTCAACGCCAGGGATTTATTGCTGCCCTTTGTACAAAAGGCAAATCATGGCCAATTCTGCCTGTCCAAGGCAAGAAGGGTCCCCTGCAAGAGCCCTTAACCTGGAAGTCCTGATGGGATCTGTGGGCATCTGACTCCTTACAGCAGTGTTGCTGCTGGCAGGCTGGAGACAGGCAGGCTCTTGGTAACAGTTTGAACTCCTCTGTGGTGATGATGCTGGGAGAGAACCTGCTTCTTGTCCCGTGCTCTAAAATAAATGCAGGACAGACACAGCCAAAGGGCTTGTACTCCAGCGGCCTGCCTGCTCTTCTGTCCCCTCTATGCAGACTGCCCTTCCCTGCTCAGCAAAGTATTGCTCTATAGAATATGGACATGGTGAGCTAGAAATGGTGTCCCAGCTTTGGAGAACATTCCTTCCTGGAACTGTTTCCATTGGAACAACTGGACTGGAGAATGCTTCTAAAATGACATTACACTGCAGTGTAACTATTGCTGTTCCTAGTGGTGGGGACTGAGATGTCCCATTTGCCAAGTGGCAGCAGAGCATGGTGGGAAGCCAGGAGCTTTGGTGGGAGTGTGACAATGACCTTGTTTTCAGGTTTCTTGACTAGTTTTGAGATATTGGCTCCTTTATGGCAGGTGTGAGTAGGCTGAGACTCCACTTGCTGCAGTGAATGAACTAGATCTTTAGAGTGAAATATAAATTAATCGCTCACATCTTTGCTTCATGTTGGGGCATCACTTCATCATCTGTTTTCTGCTCCTTAGTGGGAAGTGGGGCTTCTCTCAAGCTGTCTCCTCAATCCTGGAAGCTCCTCAGGCAGGGACCTTCTTTCTGCATTCCCTTCATATTGCCCAAGGCTGTGAGAGAATCTTGGTCCGTCTAAGGACCTGCTGCAATGGAAAGGAGTTGCTGTGATGGTGTCTATAGTTCTGGCTAGCAGAGACTCTGATATTTATTGAAGAGTTCCATTTTTATTGTTTTAATAAATGGAACACTTTTTTTTTTTTGTTATGGGAAAGGCATTTTGGGGAATGGAGGGTTAAATGAGATGGCATTGTAGTCTAGTACTTCTTCCAAATGGTTTCTTACATTGCCAAGTGACCTGGAAAAAGTAATTGAGAAGAGAATACAATATTTTGAGCCAATCCACAAAGAAGCTTTTCTTTTTGTTATCTACAATCCATATGCTGAAATAATTTTACCAGGGAAATGTACAGATATCTTTCATGCAAGGGTGCCCTTTGAAAGATTCATTCCCTACACATACGTAGTAGATATGTGAATATCTGAAGTTTCACCTTAAATCTCCCTCATCTGTGTTTTGTTTGTTTTATGTTTTCCAGTTAACATTAGTATTGTGTATAAATACATGGCAAATTATTTACTGAAATGTTTTTATCTAATAAATTTGGACGACAGATCATAAAACATTGAGGAGAGATGTGCAGAGACGATTTTAAAATACTTGCCGTACAGCTAAAAGCCCATTATAAATTAGAGCACACAAGATTTATGTACGATTCTGCGGCGTGTTTAAACTCTATTTAAAGAAATGTAAGAAGAAAAATCCATTCTGCAGTTATTCAATAATGCAGTAGGTATCAATGTTGCTTTAATTTGTTGAGGCATCATTCTCCCTTTGTAGAGCCCTAAAAATAATGCTGTCGACACAGCCATGCCTTGTCTGGTTGGTGCTATTAATTTGTATCAGCCTGGTTAATTCCTATTAGCTTGGTCTCAGTGTATTGGGCTTTTGCATTGCTAATGAGGACAGAGGCCTTTTCCTTTCTCCAGTTGCATCTGATAATTTGCTAATGGGTTTTCTTCAATCTGTTCTGAAAGTTTTTAAGTCTTTTTTAATTTAGATCAGAATATTTCTACAAGACTCCTTGGTATCTTATATAACAGCATCCTTCTTCATGGTGCACCCATGCCCAAGGGATTTTAGTACTCGGCTGATCCCACTTCTCCATGCTGAAGCCCTGCTTGCCCTCCTTATCCAGTCCTGTGCTGAAGCCTGACAGTAACCCACTCCTTGGACTTTTTGTATTTAAGGGAATTGCTGTTTTTAAGTTGAAGCATTTGTGAAACAACAGGTTCCTCTGGGAACACCGATGTCTTTGGCTCAGTGTGTTGGAAAAGTGAGCTGTGTAATCTTTGTAAGAGAACATACTCGGTCTGAGAAATGTTTCCTCTACCCATTGCCTCTTAATTCAGCCAGCACGTCTTTCTGAAGCCCAAATGAGCACAGTGTCACAGGGTATGTCATGAGAAAGCAGCCAGAGGCAGACGCAGAGCCCAATCTGTAGGTGTTCCCTGCATCCTGCTGCTGAGCCACACTGCTGGGCACTGGGATTGCTTTGGTCGTGGTTGCAGGGCTCAGTGTCTGAGCTGGCTTCTCTCATGGCAGCACTTCAGGTGATACACTGGTGTGAGAAAAGAGCATTTAGAAACAGTGCCAATCTTCTTGTCTCCTCACCTAGGCATTCAGCATTGTGTTCCAGAAAGCCATTGAGAGAGCATCTCCTGATGAGAGCCTCCAGGTGCGAGTGCTGAACCTCATAGACAGCATCACCTTCTCTGTGTTCCAGTACACGACCCGAGGGCTGTTTGAGTGCGATAAGCTGACCTACACTGCACAGGTTACCTTCCAGGTAAGCACCACCAGGGCGTGCAATCCATACAAGGCCAGGCTGGATGTGGCTCTGGGCAGACTGGTCTGGTGGTTGGCAACCCTGCACATAGCAGGGGATTGAAACTAGATGATCATTGTGGTCCTTTTCAACCCAGGCCATTCTATGATTCTATGATGATTGTGCTGGCAAAGATATCAGCATACAGAGAAAACCCAAGCTGGCACAGCCATGCCTTCAGCATCAGAGCAGCAAATGCAAGGGCTGGGGAACTGATTTTCTTCTCTTCATCTCTTGCTGATAGCAGTCACAGATGCTGTGTTTGATTTGCGTTACACCAATGAATGGCTGTTTGAGAGAGAGATACCTGCTTGCAGGACCTGCACAAGGGAAGCAGGTCTTCAAGGCTCACTGGTTGTATCCAGAAAGAACACATGCTACATGGCTGCTGTTGCTCTGTCTAATATTCTGCTTTAATTTCTTATGCTACCATGTGAGCAAGGAGACGTTTCTATATCTCTGTACCGAAATCAGATTCAGTCAATAAATTGTGCTTGGCATTATGTTACAAAGTGGTTGTTGAGCTTGTGCAGTGTATGACTATGTAAGTGCCCTGCAGTATAGAATGCAGGCATGAACCAAATTTGAGCTGCCTAAACAGTGTGCAGGTCTAGTTAGCCTTAATCCAGTGATTTCCATGACTTTTTTATTTTAATTCTACATAGCAAAATATGAAGTGTAAAAGGAAAAGCAAATATACATCTATATAAATGACATCTAACGATTTATTTAGTTAATGTCCACGTGTAAAAAGTCAACACAAATTTTGCAAAGATGGGCTTAACTGTGACCCAAAAGAGATTTACATTTTCATATAATGTATTTGTCTGAATAAACAATTTACCTTGCACGCACTGTACTTGCAACTATATCATAGAGTCATAGGATTGTTTGAGTTGGAAGGGACCTTTAAAGGTAATCTAGTCCAACTCCTCTGCATTGAACAGGAAAAATAGTTAAGGCAGCACTTCAAGGCATCAGGAAAACCAGCATCCGCTGTTTCAGTGTGTGGAGGGAATTAGATGATGAGTTGCAAGGTTCTCCCATATAAAAATTCAGTTGGCTCTTGAACTGAGTAGCTCATTACTGTCATTGGTGGAGGAGATGCCAGGCATGCTTCAGAAGCCATCGCCCAGTAGGCAATAATGAGATACAGTCAGGATCTGTAACAAGAAAACGAGAAGCTCACCATGCCAGCATTGCTCTTTTTCCTTCCAGAAATTGTGTTCAGAATGTTCAGACTTTGTCTCAGAGATATGGGCAGTCTGGCAGCACTCAGGGCAGTGGTTCCAGCTGGGCTCCCGAGCCTCCAGAGCTTTCCAAAATGGCCCCAGGCATTGCTCTGGCAGTCTTGCTCCATGTGTTCCCCAAAATCATCGGTGGTGGTGAACACATTGATGGCAGCAGAATGGCCAGGTGCTCTCCAGCACATCATTGCTGGGGACTTAAAGGACCTGCTCATTCTCCCGGTGCGTGTGCTGTGAGGCTTTTTTCACTCTCAGTGCGTCTCCAGTTACTTTCAATAGAAGAAAACTGTGAGGGATGGACAAGACCTTGGTGGTGTGCCCTAGGGGTGCATGCTCAAGTTCCGTGCAAGAAAGTTGGTTGTTCTTTAGCTGCAGATATCAAGCACAGGGACTGCAGCACATCTTCCTGCCTACATCTCCACCAGCAGTGTGAATATAAACCACAACTTTTCCCACAGTTTTCCCAAATTTTGACCGTTTTATGTTATGTCTCCATACTTACTCTTGGGGAGACACAAAGCACCTGCAGGGTATGTTTCATCGCAGCCCTCCAGCACTGGATACTGTGGTTTTTATGTGCACGTAAAAACAGCTACATACATTGAGTAATTAATCTGATAAAGTGTATTGCTGCTCTGTATCCTGACTGCTCAAGGATATCTTGTGTGCTTGAAATTACAGATACTTCTGATGAGTAAGGAAATCAACGCCGTAGAACTGGATTTCCTTCTCAGATACCCAGCACAGCCCAGAGTCACAAGCCCTGTGGAGTTCCTGTCTAATCACTCCTGGGGAGGAATCAAGGTACGTGTTTCACCTTAAATGTGAAATCAGCATCTCTTATCTCCTCTGAGGGCCTTTCAGCATCTGTCAGGCCAGTCCTTATAGCACTGGCTGAGTAAAGTTCTGACCATACATAAGCAGCACAAAAACGCACAGAGTTGGAGAGCTCTGTTGGTACAAGATGAGCTTTGAGGGCTCTGTGTGACTTTACTGCTGATGACCTCTGTGTCCCCAAGAAGCCTTTTCTTCCCTCTGAGGTTTAAGCTTTTCCTTCTGTAAGGAATAAGAATGTCTCATGGGTACAGATTGGAAAGATCCTCACTGTCTTTGTGAGGAGGTGAGACTAAGGCAGATATGACCATCTGCAGAGATGTGCTGGGGACAGAGCTGGTCAGCTGAGAGACCCACAAAAAAATATGCTGTCATGGCAGTGAGGTTGTCTAACAGCTGCCCTGTGTTTTGGGATGCGAGCCGAGGGAGAGCATCCTAGAGAGATGTGTGTTATCCCACCTTTGCACCCATTTGTCAGCAGATGGAAGTTGTACTGGATTTAGACCTGATTCAGGATAAGTTTGTGCAAAATGTGTCTGCTTGAGGAGGACCTCCCATCCCTGCCTTCTCACTGGCAGTGAGGATGGGCCCTGTGCCTCGTTCTGCACACACAGGTGAGGTCATCTTCAAAACGTCACAGTCACATTTTCAGCCATAAAATAAACTTGTTACATCTTACTAAACCAGCCCTTTTCCTCCTCTCTATCCAAGACCTATTTCTATTATGGAGGAACTATGTACACCCTTTCTCTGTCCCTTGTTGTGTTCCATGTATGGATATATAGGGTGAGCGCCGCATTTCAGTTCCTCTTAAGTCCTTCTGAGTTGAAGTTCTTCACTGATTGGGAGGGTTTGGTGCTGCAGTGCTTCTTTCTGCTTCAGTCCTGTGAGCTACCTCTGGGAGCTGAACTGGCTGCCACTACAAGTTTCTGGGGTTTCAGGCTCTGATTCTCCTTTTAGTGCATCTGATCTTTTTTTTAGATCTTTTAGTGCATCTGAGGAAGCATTATGCTTTTGTAGCGCTCAGGGATGTGTTTGCTAGTCCTGCTGCAGTTGGTACACTCTCCAGGCAGACACCTCAGTTTGCAATGAGTTTTTCTGCTCTGTGGGATGATTCTTTTAGTGCCAGCCAGTTCCCTTTCACATGTGGGTGCAATGGCCTTTCCTGGACCCTGTGCTTCATCCTGCTGGTTTCAGCTGCCCCACTGCTGTCATGGAGTTGGTACAATTGCCTGCTCAGGCTCATAAACACCAGAAAGAACATCCACACTCCATCACTCACTCTTCAGAACTTATTCTATCACACGATACACAAAACAGGTGTGCTTCATCTGGTTCCAAGGTGAGCCCTTCCCACCAAGCTTCCTCTCCCATTCTGAGTCTCCTGGGGCTTGTGGTTGAGATAGAAACGACGTGATACCATCAGATGCTGCTCTGCACAGCCTTTTGCAGAGCTGGGGGATGATGGGATGTAAATATGTCTGAGAGGGCTCCAACGTGCAAGGTCTGCATCCTCACTGTGAGACTGCTGTCCCCATGAGCTGCACCTCCCGAGGAGCTGCAGTCACTGGTCAGTGATCTGCCCTAACGTACTTCAGGATTTCCAGATAACTAATGCTTTATTACTGAATGTGCTTCAGATTGTCTTTTGTGGTGTGATTGTTTGTAATATTGATTCTACTATAAATAATACAACGGGTGTCAATTTTATTAGTGTTTATGTTCTATTAATGTGTGTTGGCTTATTAGCCTTGGAGTTTTTGGCAACTCTGGTTACTTGAGGCGTAGTTTTAGTACGATCACATTTTGTCACAGACTGCTATAATTAGGTTAATTAGTCATGGCTTCTGTAGAGCTTATGAGCAGGCTAAAATCTCCTTTTCTTTTATCAGAAAGATTAAGTGCTGTAATGAATTGTTTCTTCAACAAAGCTTGAGCAAAGTACCTTTCAGATTGGCATTTCAAATTTGAAGTGGAATGAAGCATTCTGTATGAATTTTCAGAGGAGCACTGAAAATGCACTGCATTTGACAGAGGTTTCAGGCCAAAAGAAATCAATATTGATGCTCACGTCCCACTCCATGCCTCCCATTTTGGGCACGTTAACTTCAGAGCAAACCTCCTCAGGTGTTGAGAACTGTGGGCACACGAACAGCCTTGTATGACATGGCTGATTACTTCATACTGTTGTATGGTTGATAATACCTGCAGGCTAATAGTGCTTTGCAGTTGTGCAGCTGTCTCAGCTCCTGGTGCTGGCACATCTGATGCACATCTTTGATTTCATCTTTCAACTTCTTTTCAGTTCAGCAGAAAATTTCCCAGAGCTTTTTGTTGCAACGCTTGTGCCAGGGAGGCTCAGTATTTACTGCTGAATGAAGAAACCCGTGTGCCTGTCGGGAAGGGCGCAGTTTGTGGGGAAAGGTGTTATCTTTTATTAGATCTGATGATATACTTGAAAAAATAGGTAAGTTGCAGGCTTCCTAGTGCCTCTTGAAGCCTGGAATGGGAACTGAATTCAAACCAAGTGCAGGCTGAGAAAAAAATTCTCTGAGCTCAACTTGATTCTGTCCATCAATCAGCCTGTATGGGAGAGGATAACTCCTGCGAGCCCCTGTTGAGGCACATTCATTAGGTTTGGAGCGAGGGGAGAGCTTAGCAGAGGACACAGTTGTTAGCTGCAGCACAAATACTGCCTCTGGGACGTGGGAGGGGTAGTTAAGGGCAGAACAGGGAGAAAATTACACTGTTTAATGAAAACCGTAGCTTTTGCTGGGTCCCTGGCCCCAGCGTTCAATATGCTGGTCATTTCAGATGTAAGGCTTGTCTACTGCAGGTATTTAATAGTGATCTCTTGAGAAGTCAGAAGTATTTTCATTCTCCAGATGAGGTTTTCTGCCTTTTTTTCAATTTCATCTGTTACAACATGTTGTGCTTCCATCAACTGCTGTGCTCCCAGTTCTTAACTTGAAAGTTCTTCTGATTTCTTCAGTACGTGCAGGCTTGTCTGTGTGTGTGACTGTTGGTCACCTTTACCAATAAATGGATGGCCACCCCTTAGACCACAAAGGTACAACAGTGCTATTGCTTGAACTGCATAGGATGACAGGCCACAAACACATACAAGAGGCCACTTTAATATTTCTGTTGCAGGATGGAAATGCAAACAGGATCAGTGTAGAAGTGGTCCTTTCCAGCTTTGTCCTCATTTCTTCTCTTTTCCTTTACTTGAAGATCTCCAGAGCCATAAGATCACAGAAACCTGTAATGGCTGAGTTTGGAAAGGACCTATGGAGATCTTATTGTGACCTTCCAATACTTAAAATGAGTTTATTATCAGGAGGGAAATGGACTTTTTACACGTTCTGTTAGTGATAGGACAACAAGGAATAGTTTTAAACTAAAAGAGGAGAGATTTAGGTTAGATGTTAGGGGGAAACTTTTCACTCGGAGGGTGGTGAGGCCCTGACGCAGGCTGCCCAGAGAAGTTGTTCATGCTCCATCCCTGGAGATGTTCCAGGCTGGGATGAATAGGATCTTGGCAACCTGATCTAGGGCCTGATTTAGTGATTGGCCACCCTGCCCATGGCAGGAAGTTGAAACTAGATGGTCTTTAAGGTCCCTTTTAGCCCAAATGTAGTATGATTCTATGAGGTTACCTGGTCCACCCTTGCTCCAGCAGAGGCACGCAGGGTAGGGTGCCCAGGGCTGTGTCCAGGCAGCTTTTGGAAATCTTCAAGGAGGAGACCATACAGTCACTCTGGACAACCTGAAGATGAAGGTGTGACCTGTGAGGATTATCTGAAATGATGCCCTGAGGTCCCTTCAGCCCAATCTACAACCCAGTCTGTGTGTTATTCTGCTCTGCAGTTGTCTGGAGGGCTGGGACAGTCAGACGTGTCATGCCATGGCTCTGCTCTGAGCATGGACATACAGATGGCATCGTTGGGTTCTGTGTGTCTCTGTGGTCCTTTCTTTCATGGCTGTCAGCCATTAGTGTCAGCCAGCCCTTTTTAGAAGATAGGGGTGGGTCTCAGGCTACTGAGGCTAACTCAAGGCTGGTGAATGGATTTCCCTGTGCCCCGCAGAGTTCTCTGCTGCAAAACTCTCCCGTGCTCCAACTCCCTTTGTGCCATTCCCTTCCTGGGGAATCTGCATTGCCCCAAAGCCTTGTTTTCCTGCAGAACTGTGGGCAGAGATTAACCCTGTGTGCATCCGGCTCCCAACCTCAGCAGCCCATTCCCTCAGGCAGCTCTGGATCTCCGTTGCACAAGCACACGCTTCCCAAGTCTGATTGCCTTTGTGATGTTTTCTGCATTGCCAAACGCAGATGTGTCCCATAGGATAAGTGAAGCTAGTTAATATACAACCAGAATACACCTGGCCAACTCGGATTACTTCTTCATCCCAATCATTTCCCTCATCTTTTTCTGAAGAGGAAGAATTTTCATTATGTAGATATGAAAACGCTACTGAAAGGGCATTGTTTAATAAATGTGATGTTGAATAATGAGCTCTAAATACTGAATTCAGCTTTCAAGGAGGAGAACAGCAGCAGACAAAGTAGTATATTAACTCCATGTTTATAATTTTGCAGAGTGCAGGTGATGAGATGTGCGTGTGGCTTACGAGATAAAATACGAAATCATGTATTTTATATTTAAGAAAACTGGATTTTCTTGACAAAATAATAGAAAACTCTTCCAACTTTTGCTTTATACATTTCTAAGACAGTGAGATTTTTCATTCTTGTCAAAGATTCATTGTGATACAATCTGCTGCATATATTGTGGTCTTTGCACATAAGCAGGGTCCTTTGATCAGGCTGGTCAGATATAAAGGACTTGCAGCTCATGGCTTCCTACGTACGTTTTTTATTATTATTATTATTATGCCAGAGAATCAGTCTTAATTAAATCTCTTCCATTAGCTCAGTTCTTAAGATGTACGGCCTTTTAGAACATCTTTGATAGGAAGCATTGATTATGACACTCTGGTGTGCATTTATCTGCTCTCATCTAGAAGTTTCCTAAGGACATTAATCTGTCCTCACCAGCCCTCAAGTTTTGGAGAAGTGCTCACAGTGTCTCACAGAAATAATACTTGAGATCATTCTACCTTTTGTTTCCTTTACTTTTTTTTACCTGGTGGTAATAACCTAATGTTTATCTGAGATACAGCAGAGATTGGGATCGCATCAAATATTTAAAGGCATACTTTGTCAGTGTGATTGCAGATTGAAATTGGGTTTTTCTGGATATATCTTGGGCCGTGTCCTTCACGTTCGGTGCTCCCTGCCATGCCACAGAGCCTGCTGTTAGTTGGTTATTTTGAATGTAAAAGTTCTTTCTCCCTTAAATGGAAGAGAGAGCTTTTTTTGGTATCTTTCAAACGTCCAGTACTTCTTTTCTTAGTCATTATTTGTCTCTTGAAGTCGTGTCGCTTTGCTTGAAAGATAGAAACAAAAATCAGTTGCGGCGCACGCAGGAAAAGATGCACTTGGGAGACTGCCTTTTGTAAGGGCACTTGTCATCTGTGGATTATCCCCACTGAGTGCCCCAGAGTGCCCCAGTGACCCCAGTACTCCAGTAGCAGTTCCTGTCCTCCGGTGAATACAGGCTGACAGGACCACGGGGACACACTCGGAGTTGGCCATTTCTCTGCTGGACTCTGATTTGATCTTTGAGTGTTGCATTTTAAGAACGATGTGTGGAGAGACAGGAGGGAGCATGAGAAGTGTCACGGAGATATGGCTGCAAGGAGAGATCAAGGAGAGGCGGAGAGGTGATGGCTGAGGGGACAGTCTTCAAAAGGGGAAAAAGCCATCAGTTGTTGGAATCAGTGGAAGACAGAACAAAAGACATCTCAGAGTACTGCAGGAAAGACTCACACCAGACATCTGGGCAGTCTGTGATGGAGGACAGGAAAGGACTCACATAGACAGTTGGTGGCTTCCTTTGCTGAAGCAGTTCTGTTGGGTCAGGCCAGGTGCCCCAGGGAGCTCTGTGTCCTCATCCGCTCCTGGGCTTGGCTGCAGTGATGTGAGCTCGTCAGTCAGCTTTTATTGAAAGAAATGAGGAAGATTAGAAAAACGTTTTTGTGCTGAGGGGTGATTGAAGTTTGTCAAAACCATCATGTCTTTATTTTTACCTTCAATAGAGGTGTCCTCACGAGTTGAATAATTCAGGCAGTGCAGCTAAAGAGAAAATAACACCTTCGGTGAATGAATAATACAAACCAAAACCTAGAGGGAGAAAGATGGCAAATAATCCATCATTTTCTACATGAATCCTCCTAGTTAACAGTAGTATTCAAATGGAACAATTCATCTGCCTATGTGTCCCCTTCCTGAATGACCCAATTTATCACTGTGAGCCGGATGCAGGTTTGGCTGTGCCGTTCCCCAGGAGCTTTCTCCAGCTGTGAGGGTGCTAGTTTCCTTGGGCGATATGGCCCACCCAAACAATATTTACAATAAACAGACGTAAGCAGAGCTTACCATGTGGGTGGACAATGCGAGAACACCTTTAGAAGGTGTTTTGAAAACACCTGAGGCCATTTCCAAGCGTCTGATGTTCATGCACCCACTCTGCAAAGTTCACATCTGTGGACAGAGAGATCTGAGGATGTTGTGCTCATTTTGTGGAGCTCATTTTGCGGCTAAAAATTAGGATTTAATCATCTCACAGCCTCTTAAAACTGGAGGAATATTGACTGTGTCTCTCTAGTGTTCTTCAGTTGTGCCTGGGAGCCGTGTGATGTTTGCTGTTTTCCTTCCAACCTCAGTGTTCTTTAACCATAGGGCTCATTTGTAAGGCAGGATAGATCCAGAGCTCAGACTGGAAGTGTGAGTCTGTTATAAACTGAAGATTCAGAAAGTAAGGATAGCTTAAAAAAAAAAAAAAATCCATTTCCTTATTATTATTTTATTGCATCTTTTTTAGAAACCAGCCTTACTGCTGCTGGGGAACTGGGTGAGTGGTGGATGCTCACTGTGGCAGCTCTGGGTTTATTTGCACTGTTTTACTTCCCACATTCTTTGTGTCAGGGTGCAGCATGGTAATGGAATCTGGTTTGGTTTCCCTTGCTTCAGAGCTCTTCTGAGCTGAATGACACTGGGGAAAGGTATTTGAAATTATGGAAGTAGTTTAAAACACGTATTTTGTTATCCCCTAGCGCAATGCAAGCAAAGAATTGAGATAATCTTCCTTTTTATTTAGATTTTGTAAAATGTTATGAAGCAACATCTGAACTTGGGACCAGTTTTGACCATATGGTGTCCTGAGAATAACTGCCTTTTGTGATAAGAGCGTTTGTTTTCTCTAATAAATTTACAAAAGCTCGTTGCAGCGTATCTGGCACCAGAAGATAAATTGCATGAGGTTGCAGTGACACCAGAGCTTGGAAGTCGTTCTTTCCCCTGGGGGCTCGGCCTGTGCCCTGGGGGCAGCAAGCAGAGGGGAGCTGAGTACATCACTGCTCATCACTGTGCCCTTCTGCCTGGGACCTTGGGGCATTCTCACGTGCCCTTCTTGGGGCTCTTTGCAGCAATTCCCTCTTCCTTCTGGCCCCATGTTGACTCTCCGAAGGGCTGTGTGTTAACGTCACCATGCAGGCACATCCGCAGCTGTTCTGCAGTGGCAGCCAGGGTTTCCTTCTCCAAGATGATGGCTGATGTATGTTGTATCCCCTACAGCTGTAGGGGGAAAGAGTGCTTTGCATTTGCGAGCTTGTGAGATTCACAGAACTGCTGACATTTCAGCTCCAATTTAAAGTTGGTTCTGACTTAGATGAGAAACTGTCAAAGAAAACTGAAGTGATAAAGCAAATTGTCTGTGATTCAGTGGATGAAAAATCACTCTTTGAGAAAACAATGATCCGTGCCCTGACATGTGCGAAGAGCCCCGTTCTGCTGGCAAAGTCTTACTTTGAGATAGAAACCCCAGACCCTCCTGCTTCCAGCCATCGGGGACAGACACAGCGTGGGCTGCAAAGGCTGGAACTGCAGTCCTCCAGTCCTCTTGCTCATGTTTTATTTTGGTTAATGCTTTTTGTCTCTCTCAATTTCCATGACGACTCCGGTTGACAGGTTTGTTCTCTGCTATGTTGACAAAAATAGCCATTGCTGTACAGGTTGGTCTGTCCCAGTTCGTGCCCCTGCTTCTCCTCCTGCTGCTTGGAAACTGTGCTTTATTATCACCAGTCTAAAATTCTTGGATAATATCACAGCAGAGGTATCGAAAGGTAATTAATATTCACAGAAGGATTACTGATTGAGATAGCTTTCACTGCTCCAGCTTTTAAATAGTAACGTGTCTTATTAACACCATCAGTCCTAATAAATGCAATTTAAATTGTTGACTAATGAAAATTTCAGTGTTAGTTTATATAATACAGACTTTATGCTTGCTATTAGAGCGCTCTTAATTCTGCAACATGTTGTTCAGGGAGAGAGAAACTATTATGTCTGATTCTGTCTGTCAATTCGAAAGAAGAAAGCAGTTTTTCAGTCTCTTGGTAACATCATCAAGAGACTTCTCGAAGCAGCGGTAGCCAAAGTTTTGAAGTTTTACTTTAATTCACTTCAAGAGTCAACAGCTTAAAAACGTTTTACACAAGCACTTGTGCTGATGAGTCTATTGAATTCAGCATTTGGCACCGTATTGTGTTCAGCCAGGGGAGGTGCATCAGATGTATTTACTGCTGCAAGAACAAGGCACTGGGCAGGCTGTGTCCCTGCAGGTTTCAGTCTCTCGTGTTCTGCACAATGCTTTCAGCTGTGATGTGGTTCTGATACTAGAGCTGTGGCTTCTGTCTCTGAAATTTCTCCACATCAGTGCTAATCCACACATGGCAGCAGCATCTGTTGGGTCCCTGCCTTGCTCACGCTTTTCACACAGTTCTTGGCATGCCTTGGGTGTGGAGGTGAGCCAGCCCAGCCTGTAGCTGCTGAGTGGTATTGCAAGTGCTCCATTCTCTTCTTTGTAGAGCTATTAATGAAATCGTGGCTTTGGGCAAGGCTTGATTCATTGCAGGAGCATGTATAAAAGCATCTCTGTGCTCCTGTAGCTCTGGCTGTGGTCTTAGAGTGCTTGTCCTGTGAGAAAAAGTGTAGGTTGGACTGACCACCTCCTGAGGGTTTCTCCAACCATCTTTCTGTGATGCTACAAGTGTGTTCAGCAGACATCCCGTGTCAGTGGCACCCACTGGGAACAGCTTTGTGACCTCTTTCTTTCCATCATCTGCTGGTGTTCTCACTGCTGGAAACATGAACCCATTCATTATAAGGAGCCCTTTTGCTGGAGCATGGCTTCTGAATAAATTCAGTCAGTTAGAAAGACCAAGGTTCCTCATGGGAAGCCTTTCCAGAAGGGAAAGTGTAGCTTTCTTTCCATCAGCACAGTCTGGCCTCCAGTGTCTTCCACCTCATTTGCAACAGCCCCATATCCACAGCAATCTCAGCAGCTGTCAGGACATCTACATGACTTTCAGAGCCCGTTGGTAAGAGTGTATTTTTTCAGTTGATCTCAACAAGGTGTGACACCAACATTTTTCAAGGCGCTTCCTTGGTGCTTTCTTTTTGAAGAGGAGCTATAAGGGATGTGAGCTGGAACATTAATGGTGCAAAACACCTCTGCCCATCAAGAAGCTTCTGCTCTGCTGTGAGCGTGTCCTTGTTCCTACAGAAAATAGCTCATTCGCTGTTTTATACTCCACTTGTCTCTTCCTCTTCATGTTCAACTGCTCGCAGCTTCAGATTATGCAAAATGTGCTCAAGATGTTTGTTTCAGTGAGAATTTTGCTTGAAATCCACAGGAACTTTACAAGCTGTGCAGTGCATTTTGCTACAACTCGTATGAAAGATATTTTGGATTCTCTCCTTTTCTGTGTACTGTTCATAGTTGCTGTGGCAGGAACATTAAAAAAAATAGCTGCATTTTCATTGAAATTATCAATTATTCCTTTCTTTGCTCATCTGTACATCACTTTGGGATGTTACACAGCTACCTGTTTCTGCTACAGGCTTGTAGCACCAATGAGTGAATCCTTGTGTGTATTTGGCGAGTGAAACACTCTGTGAGTTACACTGTCACAGCAGTCTGTACATATTTATATAGAACATGTAAGTACCAAGGCAGCACCCAACTGCTGTGCAGTGCATTTGCAGAGAATTGTGGTCACCTTGACTGGATGGTGAAGTCTCAGCATTGTGGTTTCTCACTGTCGAGTGCCCAAAGCCCCAAAGCAGGTTTTACCATCAGTTATGATTTTGGCTGCACAGTTTTCTTTGTTGGAGCAGCAAGGAGGCATTGCAGACCTGCAGCTCACAGGATTGCCAGAGGTGAGCGTGCTGTCCTGCCAGAGGTGAACTCAACATTTCCAGTACCCATCCAAATCACTCGTTTCTGGAATAGCTCATAGTAGCAAGTGCCTGCTACCCAAGTTGGTTCGGATCAGGGTTCGAAACAAGGAGTGCAGATTTCCTCTCACTTTGGCTTATGGAAAGCTGCATTGCAGATGATGCCAGATTTTCCTCTGTTTTCACTTCCAAACTCCCATATCGCAGTGACTGTGCTGCAGAGACGTGGATGCAGCCATGGCTTCATTGGAAGGGGAAGGTCCTTGCAGTAATGCGGGTGACAATATCTGGGGGGGCTGTTCTTGGTGCTGTATGATGTCAGATCTGACATTGTTGGGGCAACCAGTTCAGAAGATGCAGGTGGCAAAAAACCTCAGAATGGGTACATTCCACAGGTATGAAACTGCTTATCTCACCCTGAAGTGGTCCTGTAAGTGTCCTGTGCTGGTTGGCACCTGTTGATGTGACAGTGTGCTGACAACAGAGGTGGGAAAAGGAAAACAGACAAGATCTGATCCTGGGAAGGTTCTGCTTGTGGCTCACAGGTTCCAGCTATGACCTTTCCAATGGAGCAAAACATGAGCAGACTGTAAAATTAGAAAAACAGTTCAAGTGCACATAGGATTGTTCTTCTATTACAACAGGACTAAAGGTAATGGCTTTAAGTTGTGCCAGGGGAATATTAGGAAGAATTTATTCTTAGAAAGAGTAGGAATGCGTTGGCACAGCTGCTCAAGTAGGTGGTAGAGTCACTGTCCCTGGAGGTTATCAAAGGAACATGGAGATGTGGCACTGAGGGATTTGGGTCAGTGGTTGGATCTTAGAGGTCTTTCCAACCTTAATGATTCTACGGTTCTGAAGACCTTCCTTGAATTTTCCAGGCTCTCTCATCCATGGAGGAATTCAGAAACCTGGATCGGGATATTGAGGGCTCCGCAAAACGGTGGAAGAAGTTTGTTGAATCCGAGTGTCCTGAAAAGGAGAAGTTCCCCCAGGAATGGAAGAACAAGTCAGCTCTGCAGCGCCTGTGCATCATGAGGGCCATCCGGCCCGACCGCATGACCTACGCTGTCCGGTGAGAGCACTTCTCTCTGTCTCAGTCCATTCTCTTGCTTACCAGGCAACACTGGGTCTGTGTTTTCTAGGGAACAGGAGTAGTTCAGAAATATTGGATTAATTTATTATAGAGTATAAGTTTCACAAAATGGCTTTCTATAATGGGATCATTGCTGAATGAGTTATCTCTGTCAACGCTTCTCATTTAGTTGGAATTTCCTGCCTAAGGAAATCTAACCCCAGCATGGCCAATGGTGATGGAAGCAGTACTACTAACACTAGGTGAGGAGCAGACATACTAAGTCAGAAACAAGCATTGTCATAGAGGTCTTACATATTCACATTTTTGTAATCAAAACAACTTCTAGAATTCATTAAGGTCAGTATTGTTTACTAGACTGCTTATAGCCATTGTTCCTTAGATGCAGGAATAAAGTACCAAAGTAAAGGGAAGTTTTATGGAGACGCTTTGTGTGTTGTTTTTTTGTTGTTGTTGTTTTGGTTTTTTTTAAATTCAAAATTTATGTGATACTAGTTGTGAAAGTTGTAGTTGTAAATTATGTATTAAAGGTAACCAGGCAAGTCTAAACTTCATAAAGATATGCAAAAGCAGGATGGCTAATATGGCTGTTCCAGGAGAAACTAAAGGTCTTTGACTCCGTTAGGACTTGTTTTTTCATTCCTTGTCCTAGTAGTCTATCATCTGACATTTCTGCAATGCCTCTTATTCCACTGCCTCTCAGATAGCTTAAATTGCTCCATCATCTGGCATGTGTGATTGTCAGCCCATGAGCTACGCTTTTGTTTGTGCTTTAAGATGCACAGAAAAACATGGGCAAGATTTTGAGTGAAGTATCACTATGGCCAATGTTACTGTATTTTATTCAATTAAATGATGAAATTTATCATCATTATACCATTCTAAATTACCTTCGTTTTTGTTAGTTACTGTTTTGGGGCTGGACTCTTTGTATGTTCTCTCAGCTTAAAAAATCTCTCTTCTTTTTGCTAGTTGGCTTGAGTAAAACATGCTCTTGTCCTTCTGAGCTTTTAAGTGCCTGTTTCACTTAAGCAAGTTTAATTCATTCCTTTCAGTCGAAATGGTGGTACTTGTATAGCTCAAAAATACCTGGAACATAAAGTTTCAATTCTTTCATACTTCTCTTTTGTGAAAAGGTAAGAGAATCCGAGTTCAAAAACTTGACTGAATATTTTTAGGATTTGGGCACATCAAGCTTTTCTGTTTGCACAAGAACATATAAATGTGGTTTTTGTGGTGTTTCTTACCTAGAAATAGGTTAGAACATAAACCTTTTCACTGTTTACAGTGCCTTCTCCAAGATTCGGTAGATGCTTGTGACTAAAATTCTTCTTGAAATTCAACATAGTCATGAAGTAGTCCCAAGCATTCTAGGTGGAGCTTTTGTATCAGAGAACCATAGAATGGCTTGGGTTGGAAAGGTCCTTAAAGCCCACCCACTTTCATGCTCCTGCTGTGGACTGGTTGTCGTCCCCCAGATTACATTGCCCAGGTTGTTTACGGAAACAAACCTCATATCCCCAAACCAAATGGATAATTCTTAGTGGTAACAATGCCAGCTTTTGACTTCCTTTTTCCTCCATGAAAGTATCATACTCCTCAGACCTTTCTTCACCAGCAGCCTGGCTAGAACAGGAGTTGATCCATTAGAGAAGACAGTTGGCGTTCCTAAGAGATTCCTAAGAGAAAAACACCCACATCTGTTCATCTGTCCTTCTGTCAGTAAAACCTGGTATTCTGACGGAAAGAAAATGTCTTCAGATTGGATGTAGCAGCATCCCCAACAGCCATGACACAGTTGGTCAACAGTCCCCTGGTATCCCTTTCTCCCGTGTATCTTCAAAACCATGTTGAATCTGTTACTGTTGAAAGAGTGGAGATTCTTCTAGCAGAGTACTAGGGAACTGCATCTCCTGCCCTAAGGACTTCAGCCTTGGCAACCCTGATTCAGGCAGAAGTGCTGATCATTGCATCTGATCAAATTAATTGACTTTTTGATTGTTTATTCTGCAACATCACTGGATGCCACAAGTCTTGCAGTTCTCAACTCTTCTTTCTGTGTATCAGTTGTCTCTACTTGTGCTAAATACCTAATTGATCATCAGTGAATTCACTGTAAGTATTGTCATTACTATAGAATCATAGAATGGTTTGGGTTGGAAGGGACCTTTAAGATCACGTAGTTCCAACCCCCTGCTATAGGCAGGGACACATCCATCTAGACCAGGTTGCTCACAGCCCCATCCAGCCTAACATTGAATGCTTCCATGGAGGGGGCATCCGCAGCCTCTCTGAACAGCCTGTTCCAGTGTCTAACCCTCACAGTAAGGAATTTCTTCCTAATATCTAATCTAAATCAACCCTCTTCCAGTTTAAAGCCATTTAAACCTTCCTGCCTTTCTGAGATAGGTGCTCGGCAAGTGCTTGAGTGCCTTTAAGGAGTCAAGGAGGAATTCAATAACTGAAACAGACGTGCCAGGGGCTTCTTAGATGCCCTAGGATATCCTACCTCACCTCTAACTGCTGTGTAGAAGGGTGGAAGACCCTTTCTGTCCTATGTTGCACGTTCCAGAATTATACAGATGGTCTTGAAAGCTCTTTGGAGTCTAAAATGACATCCTCCCTGCGCCCATGTACAGACTTCTTGTCTTTGCCTTGGAAGTTAGAGTTTTTGTCACTTCTCATGGCAGATCCCTGGGAATGTTTGCACAGGCTGTGCCTCAGTTATGGCACATGTATAGATTTCTCACCTATGGGGGAACTACATAGAGCATAGAAAAGCTGCAAGCTGCTCAACACGTCTGAAGAGAATGCCTTTTAGTGGCACCATTATTCAAGTCCTCCTGCTTATCCTGTGGGCTGCCTCTATGAAGCACTAAGAGCAGCCTCCATCCCCATTGCTGAGGACAGGCTCTGCTTTCCTGCACTGTGACTCATTTTGGAGTCCCCAGGACACATTAATTGTATTTCTGAATCTCCAAAGCATTATTTCATGTAGAATGTTATGACCTTGTATCTCACGGATTTTCTTAGATGTTGTACACTGAATGTCTCCATCAGCTCTTCAGCAAATCTTGACCCAAGCCAGAAAAATCTACTTTGAAGAGGCACCAAACAAATTGGAATTTCTTCCTTTTGCAATCCTTTAGGCATTTCTATTCCAGTTGTCTTTCACTCGTCCTTGAAGAAGGCTCTCAGGTCTCTTACAAAGAATTTGGCTGCCTTATTCTGGTATTATCCCCAAGCTGAAAACTGGTTGATGTTTTTGTTCCCCTGGTACCAAGTTTTCAAAAGGCTGAGTCATGCATCTCTGCTAGAAAAGCAACTGCTTGTTCCTGGGCTTTGAATGTAATGCTCCTGCATTTGAATCAATGCTCACTGTACCATCTTTGTATAAAGCAGTGATTTTTGGTAAGCTCACCCCAGGGAAATTCAGCCTGGCCATTCTCCATACTCTGCTCCCTGTTCGCAGCTCCTGTTCACTCCGTTCTATTTTTCCTTGTGACTCTCATGCAGAGACTCAGCAACACGCACAGGATATTCTTAGAGCTCTTCCCTTTTATCTTCCCAGAACAAAGCAATTTTCTAAATCATCCGGGCTTTTTGTGGCTTTTGGTGCTAAATCTAAAGGAATGCTGCTTCCTCTCAAGCTGGATTACAAAGCGGTTTTCTGTGCATCAGCTTAACTATTTCTTCTCTCCTATCTGTGTAATTACCAAACCAGTGCTTGCAGCAGCGAGGTCCACTGCTTGTCTTTCTCACTTGGTTGTTCATAGATATTTCTGCACCATAGGCCATTTCTGGAAGTGCCAGAAATTGCTAGCAAGGGATAGATCCCAGAGCCTGGGCTGCAGACCCTTCCTAAAGTGATTTTATCCTCATTTATTTGAGTTTCTCATTTATTTGAATCAGCAAAAGCAAAATGAATTAGCTGATTATTTGCATCGGAAGCTTTCTTTCCTGAGCTGTAGTAGATTGGCAAAACTTCTTTCTCTTTCTGGCAGAGATTTTGTAGAAGAGAAGCTCGGCAGTAAATATGTGGCCGGGAGACCCCTGGATTTTGCAGCTTCCTTTGAGGAATCGGGACCTGCAACCCCAATGTTTTTTATCCTGTCCCCAGGTGTTGACCCACTGAAGGATGTGGAGAAACAAGGTAAATGAATCATGGCTGCAGGCATATCACGGAACTGCTTTGTATCTTCTGCATAATTATCTTGGCGTAATTTTTTTTTTTCCTCATCTGTTTGTAGATAATGGAGTAATCCGGTAAAAATAGATAATTGTGAGAGGACGTGATTTGTTTCTCATTGTTTTTTGTTTGGTTGTTTGTTTTCTTCCTTCAAGGCTTTTGGATGTTCATCTAAAGTTTAAATTAAACTTGTCTCTTTCTTGCAATGCTGAGATTCCCAGTGTGGTTCACACTGCAACGATTTCTGAGCCGGTTTTGTACACAACCTATGATTTACATCAGAGGTATCCAATGCACTGCCAGGTAGCTAAAAATAAGCAGCAGCTCCCTGTAGCATCCTGCTGGCTAGCAGCAGAGCGTCCGGTTTTTAATCCCATCCTTCCTGAGCTGTTTTTGGTGTGGATGCTCTGGTGATGTGCTGTCACCCTCTGAGCCCAGGTGCACCTTGGAGGTTTTGCATTTGAGAGTCCAGTGATGGCTGTGGTGCAGCCCAGTGCAGCACTGTGAAGCTGCTGATGTGCAGAACTTGGCTCCAGGTCTCAGCTTCACTCTGGAAGCATTTCTGTTTTCAGTCTGAACATCTGGAAATGGGGACAGCTTCACACTGCACTGCTGCCAAGTCAAAGTCATTGCAGGCACTTATTTTGAGTCTGTTAAAGCAGAGGAGCTCTGTCCCTCTGGAGCAAGGGTTGCCTTTGGGTACAGTACTGCCTCAGGGTGGGTGCACATTGCTGTTGTGCTTCTCAGGTGTCCTTTCTCCCCCTCCAGCCATGCACTACTCACATCTCCAAGACTGTTGCTTATGGACAAGCAATGCGGCCAGCAGTTCAGAGTATTGTCTAAACTGAGTTACATATCAGACTAGCACAGTAGAACTGCTGGCCAGTTTATTGTGGGCAGGTCTGCAGGCTAATGCTCAGCAGGGCTGGCAGCCCCAGCAGAGAAACCAGCAGCACTGATCTAAGGCATCGTGCGGGTGCGTGGTCTCTGAGCACTGCCTGCCTGAGCTGCAGGTTTCTTTTCCTCTCTGGTGCAGCTTTGGGTCATCCCAAATAATGTTCAAGTCAGTCCCAACCTGGGCATTCATAGAATCATAAAATGACTTGGATTGGAAGGGACCTCAAGGATCATGAAGCTCCAACTCCCTGCAGCAGGCACGGCCACCAACCTCCACATTTAATAGCAGCCCAGGCTGCCCAGGGCCTCATCCAACCTGGCCTTGAACATCTCCAGGGATGGACGGGGCATCCACAGCCTCTCTGGGCAGCTGTTCCAGCACCTCACCATTCAAGTGCTACATGAGTAGCAGTGCTACTGGGCCACAGGGCAGTTCTGGGCTTTGAGCTCTGTTTCGTTCTCTTTCTGCCCCTGTGTCAGGTCTCACTGCTGCGAACTGAAGGGCACTCTGTGGGGAAGGCCGTGCCTTGTGCCTGACTTCCCATTGGAGCACATTGATGCTCCTGTCTCTCACTGTCACTTTCTGTTATGTGTGATGAAGCACTAAATTCCAGCTGTGATTTATTTGATTAGAATGGTAAGATATATTCGTGTGTAGCTGAGCACCTGGGTTAGTCAGCCAGAAAAGTTACAGCAAGTAAAAATGAGAGAAATCTGGCAAAATGAAACCCTTGCTTTGGTACAGCTGCACTGACCTTAGGCCTGCCTTGCTGGGGTTTGTCCAGACTCATTATTCAGTATTTTCTCCACCCAGTGTCCCTGCTGAGGACAGCTGTCTGCCCCACTCCCTGCTCTCCCTCCTGCTGGAGGAAGGCTGGCATCACTGGCTGGGGTGATAATGCTGCCTTCTGTGAACTTGCCTCATCCCTCCTTGAGAGGATGGGTCTGAAGGCAGCATTGTTCTGTGCAGAGCAGATCAGCAGCTCTCAGAGTTGGTTGGCAGCCAGAGATAGTGAGAAGGAAAACTGGAAGTTCTCAAAGATGGGCAAAACGGTGTCCCAGGGTTTTTTATCTAGTAAGGCAAAGTGTAAACAAGTGGAAAGGATTGGATGTTTGTTTTGTGTATTGCCATCTGTTTCCAGTCTTGTACCAAGAGATCAGGCTTGCTAGACAAATCTTTTCCTTGTTTTATTCTAAAACTTGCCTGGAAGCCCTGGCCACCCATTCCCTTTCTGCTGCCTGCTCACAACCAAAAGGGCTCCTGCCCTCGCTGCTGGTTTGAGCACACGTTCACATGGCACATTTCCCCACTGAACAATATCTTGTTCAAAGCTTATTTAATCAGCAGGAAATGATTTTAATTTCCTACGACTGTAAAATATGTTTTTACACAAGGTTACAGGGGAATAATGTTCTTTAAACAAGAGGCACTTTACCTTTGTGTTGATTTCACTCTGTAATTAAAAGTAGTTTGGAGGAAGCCAGTGCTGTTTTCAGTGCTTTGGCAGGGAGAGAGACAAGATAACTCTTGTGAGAAGTGTGATAGCTCTTCTGTGAGGTTTTTGATAAGGCTGAACTCAGCCTGGCTACTGCTGTTCCAGTTAGAAAGAACTGAACACTGCTCTTTTCTTTTTCTTTTAGGGAAAAAACTTGGGTACACATTTAACAACAGGAATTTCCACAATGTGTCCCTGGGACAAGGCCAGGAGGTGGTTGCTGAGCAAGCTCTGGACGTGGCTGCAGCAGAGGGGCACTGGGTGATCCTGCAGGTACTGCTGTCTATCGCTGGAAGCAGGCTGGTCGCTCTGCCAGTGTCCAGGTGCTGACTGAGTTAACACAGACAGGTTATCAGTTCTCTCATCAGATGGAACAAGGCATTACCTGTGTTTTCAAATCACTGGTTTCTGCTTGTTTCTTGCTGTTATCTTTTGCTTTTTATCAGTCTTTGTCATCTTGGTTCTGTTGCTCTTTGAGCCCTCTGCAGGATGTGCAGTTGTAAGGAGAGCTGGCAGAGGAGATGGTGCTACATTTGCCTGTGCTTCTTTTTGCTCCATAAATAAGTAAAGGAACAATGTTCTTGAGAGCTCTTAGAGTTGCTCACTTTCCATCACTCCAAACTTGCTGTGTATTTAAATGAGCAAAGAGCAGGTATGCTCCACCCTAGAAAAGGCAGAGGCTATCAGTGAGCTGATGCCTTTGTGCATCCCAAAACAGGTTAATGCTTACATTCTCATCACAGCTCAGCGAAACGATGCCAAGTCTTATAAGGTGTGAGGGAAGCACTGTCTTCAAGTGCTCTCGAGTCACTTATTCTGTGAGTGCTTTGATTTGCTAATATGCAGCTCTCATCTCATTCTTGGGAATCCCTCTGTTTTCCTCAGTGTGGATTTTATAAACATTTATTATCACTGAATTGTTTGTGTAAGGATTAGGCTCAGACAGTGCTTGGTGTCCTGCTCTGAGCCTACGGGCTTCGTTCTGGATTTAAATGAAATGCCATTGATATTTTGATCTTCCTTCATGCTCTTGCTGCAAGCTTCCTCCAAGGTAGACAATTCTGAGCTTGTCAAGAGCTTTTAATAAAGGCAGCTGTAATGCTGGCATCCACTTTTAAGACAGTGAAAAAAATAAGCAATCTTATGAGATATCTTCCATTCAGTATTGCAGAGTGAAGTTTTTGGTTTTCTTTCCTGTAATGGGGGGTAGTTGCTGTATGGGCTCTGCAGTGGTGCAGAGCTGGCAGGTTGCCCTGGGGCTCATAGGGGAGTTCAGCTCATGGCTGCTGGCAGGTTTTGATGCATGGCAGAAACTCAGGGGTCCCAGCAGTGGCTGTGAGGGCAGGCTGCCACACAGTGCTGGATCTTCTTGGGGGCATCAGTCACTTGGGATTTTCTCTACTGTTATCACAAAACTGATGAAACTGTGCACATAAATGTTCTAGTTCTGTGTTGTGATTGGTTTAGAAGAAAGCAATGTAGACAAGACTGATGCTGAGCAGAGGTCAGAGCCCTTTCTTCCTGTCACTGTCATAGACCTCCTGAGCAATCCAGGCAGAGCCTGTGAGCAGATGGTGCTGAGGGGTGGTTTGCATCAGGACAGGCTTGGGAACATCCAGCAGGTGCTTGAGGCTGGCAGTGCCCTCCAGGTTCTGCTTTTGAGGTCCTGATCAGACATGTGGAAGGACAGCAGAGCAAGGGACCTTAGCTGCCCATCAGAAGGGCTGAGCTGCTCAGCTCCAGATTGTGGCCATCTTTTTCCAAGCTGGATCTTCATGTATAATGAGAAAGAGGTGCTATATGGCTATCCCCTAACTTGAGCAGCTCATACTCTGTTATTTTATGGTCAACAGAAATGCGTCTGAAATCAGTTCATCCTCTGGACAAAGTTGTTTGCAAGATTGAACATTTTTTCAGGACTGAAATGCTGACTACTCCAGATACTGGTGAATCAGTATCTAAACTCATCACAGCAGGAATCAGTGAGCGACAGTCCCACAAAGGATGCTCCTGTCATTTCAGTAACAGGTGGTCATGGAAAATACTTGCAAATACTTGCCATATGGCAGTTGGTTTGACAAGATCTTTCCTGCGAGGCTTCTGGTGACAGGTGCCATGCAGACTGCTTCAGGAGTGACTGCAGTTCACTTACACAGCACCTGGAATGACACAAACAACTCAATATGCAAAAACGTCTGAGCATTTTGGATCATTGCTGTAACAGTAAGAGAGAAGACAGAGCAGATCTCCAGGCAGTCAGGATAAATCAAACTCAGAGTTTGGAGCCTGTGTGCCATCCACAGGACAGCTACATCCAGGCTTCCTGTTTGCTTTTGAGCAGGGCAAAAGCAGCTGTTAGATTCACTTCTGTACTTCATCATCTACTGAACAACTCTTCAGGTAACGTGGAATTGAGCTCCCTTTACAACCATTGAATTTGCTGACTGGTTTCAACCCATACACACGCTGTCCAAGACAAACACTTGATGGGATCACCTAAATGGCTTTTACACATATAGTTTGATTGGAACCAGAAATAATGATAGTCAAGTACTACAAGCAATAAAGAGTTGGGCGATTGGCTTTGTGGGAATCAGTTGCTATGGGATATTGAAACAGTTGGGAACTCCCTACTGCACTACAGCCACAGGATTGCTATTCTTGTGCCTTGAAGGGCTGCTGACCTGGGGCCAATTCCTCCTCAGTTGTAATGACCAGCCAACATTGCCTGCTGGATGGCAGCCCGCATTGCAGGAGGCAAATTAAGGAAAGCAGCAAATGACTCTCTGGGGAACCTGAAAGTATTTCAGCTCACCCTGAAAATGGAGGTTTTCACGAGTGAATCATTTTACAGGGCAGAACAACAGAGAGCATTTGTCCATTCGCTCTCATGGAAAGAGATGTACCCATGTGTCAGAGCCGAGCCAGCAGTGCTTCCTGCCCCTGCCACCAGCACAGCACTGCCTTGCAGTGTCACAGCTGATGAGAGAATGGAATCCATGGGCATCACTATTCTCTAAACAGACAGAAGGTCCAACTGCAGAGTAGGAGCCTATCTATGGCAAACGTGAGGCTGCTGGAGGAGGAAATGTTAAGTGAGGGCCACAGAGAAGAACCTCAGTACTGGCCCAGCAGCTGCTCTTTTCTGAATCATTCGTTGGCACTGCAGAATCAAGGAAGATCTCTGTGCTCCTCTGGAATCCATTTAATATCAGGTTCAGGCTCTGGGTCTTCTGGATCATGAATTTGGAAGGGTTTAAAACAGATTTTTCTGGCCTTGGTAAAGACACAGAATTTCAGTCTCGTGCTTTCGTCCAGGATGGGTGCACCTCCATTCCACTGGCACTGAGCTTCTCCTTTGACTGTCACATGCAATTTGCAGCAGTCATAGGGCCTGGTGGGAAGGGGTCTGTGCTGGAGGCTGGACAACGATGAAACTACACCTGAAAAACTGAAGAAAGTCTTAGATTTTTCATATTCTTTTAGATTTTTGCACCAAGTCATGCTTTTCTCAAGACTTTTTTGGTGCCAGGAGAATTCTGGAGTTGCCATTTGGGCAAGAGCTGTTCGTAATTACACTGTGACAGTCAGAAGAAGATTTAGGGACAAAGTGCCCTAGCTGAGAGGCTTCCAAATGAGTGGTGGTGGGGCTTAGGGTCAGGGCAGGGCTCGGTGACCCCCAGCAGGAGCACCTGAGCACCTTTGGTCCCTGGGCAGGTCACTAAAGGCTGTTAGCAGCAGTTCAAATGGTCTTCATTTCCATGAGAAAGAAACTGAGACAACTACAAATGAAGTACTTTTAAAGCAGGTTTTGTCAAGCATGCAGTCCAGGTGCTTTGGAGTGCTGAAAATCCATTACAAACATCAAGAAAACAATGTAAGTGTGAATAAATGCATTTATTAGTGTCTCCTCACCAGCAACACCTTGATGTTGTTCTCAGGGTAGAAGAAATTGTCGATAGTTTTTGAATTCTCACTGATAACGTCGGGAGAAATAAGGTTCTGTCATGTCACAAGGATGGGATACTCTCACAGGGCATCTCATCAGAAAGGAGGTTTCTTTTCCAAGTTTCCAAATGCTTCTTCCTTTGCTCTGACCAAGGAGAAACCCTTTTCTCTCTTACTTTTCAAGATGGGAGATGGAGTTAGGTGTAAACATTTGGATGATGGATACCAGCTCATGGCAAGTGGCTCATGGTGTGTCACATGAAGGGAATGGTGAGATCTGACCGAGGATGGAAAGCTTTTCGCCTCCTGGAGGTGAACACAAGAATTCCTCTAACAGCATCACCCCAGGTCACTTGTTGTCATCCTCTGGTCCCTGCCTGGAATGCTTTGGCTGTGGGAGTGTTGGTGGGGGCTCCCTCCCAGGGTTGAAAGATTTGATGTCCTTGAGGGCTGGCTGTTGAAAACCCACGCAAATGTACTTTTCTGGAAAACAAGATTTATTAAAAGTAGGAGGAAAATCAGATCAAAGAGAATAATGTGCTCAACTCAGAGAGCTGGATAATCTATGCCTCTGAATATTAAAACACTGATAGAAGAAACTGCGAGTCCATTGCAAGCTTTTGTGATGAATCTGTCAAATCAGAGGGTGCCATCTGACTAGAAAATAACGGCTTATTTAGCACATCTTGCAAAAAAGAGAGAAATTACTGGAGCACACTAATTAGTCTAAACGGTATGCAAAGTTTCAGAACAAACTTTGAAGGACGAAATGAGAAATACAGATAGAAGCTTCAATTGTAATAGGAATTTGTAAAGATGGATGAGGTCTATCAGATGGTTTGCACTATGAAGGTTACTGATGTTATAGAGAAGATAAATTTGGTGGCCCTCCTTGAGCCAGGGAGGTTGGACCAGATGACTCCAGAGGTCCCTTCCAACCCTGAGCTTCACTGAAATAAAGATGTGAGCTGTAGTAAGGCTGCAGGTGCCACACAGGGATTCGTTAGGGATGCTGTAGAAGTTGAACGTTGCTAGCAGGACTGCTGAAGAACAGTCAAGGGACTAATCTCACTTAAAACATTGCATAGGCTCAAAGAAGTGGCCATGTGTTGATGGCTTTGCATTGATGCTTGACTACCAGAACTGTAATCAATACAGAGGAAGACTGAACTGTGATACAGGGTAACTGGAACGGACTGTCGGACTACAGTAGTTGAAATAAGATGAAATTTAGTAGAATAGTGCAAAATCGTGTGCTCAGGGCTAATAGCCCTGAAAAGGGAAAAAGAACTTTGGACAGGAGAAATCCCTGCTAAGAAAGCAGCAGGTATGAACTGGGAGTGGAAGATGAGAGACCACTGTCTGAAGGTTCAGCACAGTGTCCCCGTGGGTGTGGTGATAAAGCCCTAACTGTTCTGGTGGGGTCTTGGCATGGATGTTGTGTGTCGTATTTCCTCTCTTCCCTGCTGTTCTGATTTTGTAGGCAGCTAACATCACAGCATGTGCTGCTGTGACTGCATGAAAGCAGGGTGGGAAGTTCTGGCAAAGCATGCAGACTTGGGGCTGCATTTGTATGGTGAGCCTGTTGTAGGCAGCGTGCTTGTCAGTAGTGGGCACCTGCCTTGCAGGCCAGTCCTAAGAAGGATGTATCTTCTGTTCTCTCTAGGCACAACTTGGGAAGCTGAGATAGCCAGCTGAGTGTAAATGTTTTGACAGATGAAACCTGGGGAAAAAATATCTCCTTTCTAGGGTATCTGTGAGGAAAGCCTTGCACCTTCCTAGTTGCCGTGGTAGAGGTCACATCCAGCTGCACTGAGCTCCAGCAGCTTGCACGCAGCAAGGAGAACAAACAGGAGAACTTACAGATCCACATGTTGCCATCGGGCTGCCATCTGGTCCAGATCCCATAGATGTGTTGGGATGGCTCACTGAGTGCTGCCATGCATGGAGAGCAGCAGGAATGCCTGTGGATGGTTGAAGAGTCAGCTGAGAGCTTAGGAGGTTGTCTGGCAGACCAGTCTGGGTGAGGTGGGTTTCTGCTGAAGACTGCTGTGGAGAGAGGAAGCGGGTGAAGCCTTATTCAGACAAGTCAGGAAGCCTCACTGGCACTGCAACCACTTCTCATGGGGAGTTTCAGCCAGCCTGTAACTGCTGGAGGGACAATGCAGCAGGGCACTGAATCGAGGAGGTTTGTGGAGTGCATTGGTGGCAGTATCCTCAATCTGGTTGATGGAGGAGCCGAGGAGGGGAGGTTCTCTGCTGGACCCAGTGCTCGGAAACACGGAGAAGTGATAGGAGATGTGAAGGTGAGGTCTCTGATGCATGCCATCTGATGTACCTATGGAGAAAAGAACTTTGCACATCAGAGAGCACTAAGGACATACAAGCATGAGCTGTGTCGGCTGGGTTTCCTCTCTGGCCCTGCTCTGAAGCTTTTTCCCAGGGCAGTGGTCATTGCAGTCACCAAGTGATGTTTCTCAACCTACTGGCAAAGAAACAATGAAATTTGTTTACATGTTTATAACTGCAGATCTGGATGAACTGATGCAGAGAAGAATTCAGACATCAGACATTCCCAATTTAATTATAGTCTTCATCCATTAGCTAAAATGTCATTTCCCTCTCATTGCGATCAAGTTAATTTAATTCTTGAGCATCTTTCCATTTTCATAGGTATTGCTTCACTGAGTCAGATTCATGTGAGTCAGATTCACTAAACTAAGTAACAGTGAACAAAACTGTATGAGACTCAGACGTTGGCAGAACATTTCTTAATGCATGATAGACACAGTGGAGACTTTTTCTGTGCAGTGCACCACTAGACTTAGCTGCAAGCATGAGAGATATTGTCCTTTATGAGATGTGTTGTCCATTCTAGGCACACACAAGCATTTGACACTAAGCCTCTGCTTCAGTAAAGAAGGAACCACTTTTCCTCCAGCCTCAGTATCTTTCATTCCTAGGTGTATATAAAAGGAGAATTACCCATTCTACTTTCAGTTCTGGTTCATGAGTTTTTCTCCATTCTGTTAGAGAAATGTATTGGCTATCAGACAGGTGTTTTCCTTCCTACCTCATGTCATAGCAGCCATCCACAAGTTTGTCCACTTTCAGATCCACTTACAGACCAGCGGGTAATGCAGGTATTGATCTGGTATGGAATTAAGTTTCTGTTGGGCTTTTAGTGCTTATGTAGATACTGCAGCTTTGGTGTTGTCATAAGACTGCCCTGGAAACCTCTGTTGTAGGACATGCTTGCAGGCATCCTGGAACTGCTGCTAAGTTTTCAGACCAGCCCGTTTGGACTTTGTCTTCTGCTCCCCCCTCCATTTGCATCAGCCTTCTGTGTACCTTGTTCATCAGGAGGGTCATAGATCAGCCTGTTTTTGCTCAACTTCTAGCAGAAAAGGAATACATTCTCATTTGGAGCTGTGGTCACAGTAGATGAGGGCTTACAGAGCTGGGCTTGTTCAGTCTGAGGAAGAGAAGGTCCTGGGAAGACTTCATTGAAGCCTTCCAGTACTTAACGTAAGCTTATAAACAAGAGGAAGAGTGGCTTTTTACATGGTCTGATAGCAATATGACAAGGGGGAATGGTTTTAAACTAAAAGGGGGGAGATTTAGGTTAAATGTTAGAAATTCTTTACTCAGAGGGCAGTGAGGCCCTGGCACTGCTGCCCAGAAAGTGGGTGCCCCCATCCCTGGAGGTGCCCAAGGACATGGATGGGCCCTGGGCACCCTGAGCTGGTGGAGGGCAACAAGCCCGTGGCAGAGGATTGAAACTGGGTGGGCTTTCAAGTCCTTTTAACCCAAACCATTCTGTGAGTCTATGACTCTGTGTCTGTCACCACAAGCAAAAGGTGGGAAGCGTTGTAAAGTTTCCAGTGCAGCAAAAGACTGAGCAGTGCCATCATGTTCATCACTTCTTAGTGGCTAAGCTGATGAAGAGAGACATCAAGCTTACCCAGTCCAGGTGAGGTGACAGGGAGCATCACAGGGCTACGCATTGACAGCTCGGATGGCATGTTCAGAGGTGAGGCTAAAGGACAATGAAGTCATTGGACTCACTGTTATGTGCTGCAGTCCTCCTTGGGGCTGCGTGAGGAGGAATTCCATAGACAATAAGGGATGCAGGGAGGGCTAATGCGGTGCAGACTGCAGGGATCAAGTGTGCTCTTCCCTGACAAGCATTATCCGTGCAATTAGGGCTTGAAAAGACTCAGGCTGTAGGTACTGAAGTCCAAAGACTTCACATAGGCTGCTGTAATTACTCAGCTGGTTGAACACCAGCTTCTCTCTGGTGACAGAAGCTGCTTCTTGTGCTCTGGCACGGCCCCACTCCATGTTGAGCTACAGACCTGTGAGCAGATGTCGGCAGCAGTTTGGAAGTGGAAGGCCTGTATTTATCCACTTTGTTCTCCGAGTTCAGTAGCAGCATTCCCATGATGGTTGGCTGAAGGAGGATGGAGCCTTCCTGTGAGTGTGCAGCAGTGGGCAGAGAGGAGCCGAGGGCTTCCTGCTGGGAAGGAGCTCTGTGGAGAAGGACCTAAGTGTCCTGGTGGCCAACAAGGTGACTATGAACCAGCAGTGTGCTCTGGTGGCCAAGGCAGCCAATGGTTACAAAGAGCATGGCCAGCATGGCGAAGGAGGCGATCCCCTCTGCTCTGCCCTGGGGAGGTCCATCTGAGGGTGACAGGGCACTGTAACAGAGGTGGTGGAGTCTCCATCTCTGGAGATATTCAAACCCACCTGGACACTTTCCTGTGTGACCTGTGCTGCAGAGAACTTGCTTTGGGAGGGGGATGTGGACAAGAGGATCTCCAGAAGTGACTTTGTGTGATTAAACCACTGGGAGCTATCATGCCCAGGGAGCAGTGCCTCCCCCTCGCCCATCCTTTCATATACCACACCATGATGCAGTGTAATTAAAGTACTGGGACAGTCTCTGGGCTGCCAAGCCCAGCTTTCACACTTGCTGTAAAATCAGTGACTATTTTCTGAGAGCATCTCATAAGAGGAGGAGGCTTTGTGCAAACAACTAATTCCCAGTGCTCAGGATTTGTGATAAGGCAAGGAGAGAGCTGCTTCAGAGTGTGAAGGATCTCCAGTCGCTATCAGCAAAGGGAGTGCATTGTGGAGTGTGTGCTGGTTTATATATATGTGGTGCTATTTCTGATGGTTGCCATAGGAACACTTGCATCCTGTGATATATGTCCTGCCTTCTGAAGTACAGGCACACAGAGGTGCTTGGAAGTGAATTCCCAAAGAGAAACCTCTGGCGTTCCCGTGTTCCTGCACGTTCCCCCCAGCCCTTCTGTGCTGCTCCATCAGTCTGGGGTGCAAAGAGGGGAGAGCAGGGAGCGTGATGCAGTGGTAGTGGTCAGTGTCACGGGAGGATATCTCAGATTTCTTTCTTTACCTCCTTTTCAGCTTTTCCTTTGGCAGGATTTGGCTCCCACCTCTTCTTTATCTTTCCATTCATAAAGAGGGGTAACACTCCCATGGATTTGAGATGGTAGCCAGACAAAGACGTGAGATGCTAGGGATCTGCCCTTCACACAAGTGCTCTTTCACAGACCTCAAATCTGGCGAAGAAAAAGTGTAATAAAGCAATGAATTACCTTGCTGCCTTGGGTAAATGTGTCTTCTGGGGCTCATCTGGAATCGGGAGGACACAAAACTGTGCGGTGTGATTTAGGGAGATGCTGTTGGCAGTGTGTGAAGCCCCAAGCTGTAGGGAAGTGGTCAGGGCTTCATTATCTCCTCTTTCTGCCAAGAAGAGCTATAGACAGCCTGTGAAACCAGCAGGAGGTTTCCAAATGAGTGAGAGGAGGGGGCTGTTGGATAAACAAGTCGCTCAGCTGTGGTTGGTGTTAGTGCAGCATTCTCTGTGTTGCCATTATTGGTAATTGACATAACATTGAATTATTATGACCGCAGAGGTTGTCATTAGTCATGTTCTGTCAAGTTGTGTTATCTGACTACTGAGAATTAATTTTCCTTCAAAACTCTGAATCCCCTCCATGGCATCCCTGTCCTTTCAATAGAGAATTTAGCGTGCTTGAACCGCCTCTGTCTTGCAGACGTGTTCATTTAATTAAATCATGAATTCTGAGTACCAATCTATATTTTCCTGCTTCTTTTCCACCCCTTCCATCACAAAAGTATAATACATAAATGCTTTGATTATCTTTAGATTAGAAATGTTTCTTAAGTTGGCTGAAATACTGAAGGCAGCAATGCTGACAGATAGTGGTCATGGATGTCATGTCAACACAAGCTAAAGCAATTATTTTTCAGCCATCTAACACCATAAAAACAGATGAAGGAAGAAACTACCAATTAAAGATGAAAATAAAAAGGATCAGGTATACAGTCTGTGATTAAATTGATACCTAATGCTCGGTTTTTCTTATGCTATTCTGTTAAGCTGTTCTCCCAAATTACTAAATCTTTGTAGATGTTTGAAACACATTGCTTATTTGTTTTCATCCACTCTTGCTTTATTATTGAACTTCTAGAGTGTGTTGGTTGCCTGGACCCTGGGAATTACCTTGTCTCTTGAAATTGTAAATGCATCAGACAAGCAATGGAGCACTAACAGCCAGCTATAATTGCATTTTGTCTGCTGCGCTTCATATGGCCGTTGTTTACTATGGAGTGACTTTTCTCAGATCATGGTTCCTTTGTCCTCCTCCTCCTCAGCTCTCCCAACACCTGAAAATCCATTTCATCAGAACAACCCAATAAAGTTGTGTAGAAAAAGCTACCAAACTGGAGGGGGTTGGTACTTACATCTAGAGCCTTGGGCAAGGAGACGGTGTAGGAGGTTTCCTTGAGATCTCAGTGCATTTTATATGCAGCCCCACAGAGAGGAAGGGAATGGAAATAGTTAAGGACCCATTTTTAGAAGACATTGCAGTCTTTAAACGCAGTTGCACGCTTGCTCTGCTAGCTTATTTTAGTGCATGCACCTTGTTTAGGAAATGATCACCCACCTTCTCTGTGATGCTCTGCTGGGATTGGTTCCATGGCAGACATCTGTTTGCAGGCATGCACCTTTCCAGTACCCTTGAAAATTGGTGCAGATCCAGAGGCAGAGAGCACCTGTGAAGGCAGCGTGGGTCGCAGTTGTGCCTGCATGACACAAAACAGCCCAGAGCTCTGGCTTTGTGGTCGGTGGGATGGGAGCTGCTGATCCAGCTGCCTGCAGGGCAGAGCTGCAGTGCTTACAGAGCTGGGGCTCAGATCCACGTACACTGCAGTCGCTATTAGGAGCCTGTAAGTCAGTTTTCACCATGATAACTGCATATATGTATAGGTAGGGCAAAAAAAATTGTGGTTGAGATACCAAATGTGAGTGTATCAGTCCTTTACAAGTTCTTCTGCAAAAGTGACAGGTGGCACACAGGCCTTGGTGCTCCTGTGTGCCGTTAGTCCATAAAAACACTGTGCTGGGCCAGAATGAAAGCTGTTAGCCCAATTCCCTGCCTGTAAGAAGGGAGATGCAGGAGCTGAGGGAAAAGGGTGCACAGTTACGGTAAGGATGCAGTGGTTTTTCTGCCTGTGAATTGAAGCTGAGCTTCATTCTCTGATCATCTCAACTTCTACAGAGCCCTGCAACAATGAATTTGCAATTTAGTTATGCATCATGTGAAAAAGTACTGCTCTGTTCATCCCTGTGTTGTTATCCCTCATTCATCACCTCCACCCTGATATCTCTCTCCTAATTGGCAAGTCCAGATCCATTTAGTGTCTTGTTCTGTGGAAGTTATATCCTTTCTGGGAGAGAGAAATGAGCACTGGGTATTGCATTCAAGATGAAGGCCCACCATGCTTTCATAGAGCAGCATAATAATGTTTCCCATTTTGTTTGCTGTTCCTTTGCTGATGTTTGATTGCTGTCACACTGTTGAACATGGAACTGTTATTTGCAGAGTATAACCATAAGAACTCCAAGATCTCTTCTCTGAGTTCAATTTTGAATCCGTCATTGCTTACATATATATAGCTAGGGTTGGTTTTCTGTGTGCATCACAGCATCTATCAGCACTGAATTTCTTTCTTCTGCCACATCATAGCCAGCCACTTAGAATGATGGCATACTTTTGCAATTCTTTACCATCAGTTTTGATTTTTACCACCTGGAATTACTTTGTCTTATGACTAACTTTGTCAGCTCACTAATCATTCTCTCCTTCAGGCGATTTTTAAATACAGTAAGCAGCTCCAGCTCTATGAGTAGCTTCCCAGTTTGTTTCCTATGGGTTAATTGTTTGGGTCTTGTTTTGTTGTTTTTTTTTTTTTCCTGTGAGACTGCAGTAGTATTGTTAAGTGAAAGATAAATATCTGATTCAGATTAAGATCTAAACATGAAGAGACACAGGCATATGGTGAGCAATGTTTTGGAGATACCTCTACCTTTCTAGCAAATACAGAGGGACTTCATGGTGTAAGCTCACGTTTGGACATCCCCGTTAGCTACCTAAAATGGGCTGGAAATCTTAGATTTCTGGTTTTCTCTAATTCACACTATGTGCTAATTCATTGCTTATTAGAGCTCCTGCCACTTTGCCTGGTGCACACCGAGCTGTAATGCAGCGCTTCCATATCTTTAGGGTGCATACCATCTGGTCCTAGGAAATTGTTGTTATTAGTTTGTTAATTTATCCTAAAATCTCTTCATCTGCTGCTTCAGTGTAAGAGTCTTTCTGGTGATTAAGGGACTGGAGTGTCTGTCACGTGAAGGAGTGGAGGGGGTTGATCAGTTGGTTGAAATCCTGTGATGCAAGGGGAGTGAAGAAAGGTCCTATAAAGAAAGGCTGAGGGAACTGGGCTTGTTTAGCTGGGAGAAGAGAAGGCTCCAGGGAGACCTCATTGTGGCCTTCAGTACTTGAAGGGAGCGAATAAACAGGAGGGGGAACGGCTGTTTGTGAGGGTGGATGGTGACAGGACAAGGGGAATGGTTTTAAACTGAGCCAGGGGAGGTTGAGGTTAGATATTAGGAGGAAGTTTCTCAGTCAGAGGGCAGTGAGGCACTGGAACAGGTTGCCCAAGGAGGCTGTGGATGCCCCATCCCTGCAGGCATTCAAGGCCAGGCTGGATGTGGCTCTGGGCAGCCTGGTCTGCTGGTTGGTGACCCTGCACACAGCAGGGGGTTGGAACTGGATGAGCAGTGTGCTCCTTTTCAACCCAGGCCGTTCTGTGTGATGCTATGAGTGCAGGAGATGGAGCGGTGCCCTGGGAAAAAGCAAGAGGCAGAGGCACAAACTGAAAGATGGAATTCCCTTAAAGATAATATCCTCAATTTTCCTGATAGGGCAGTTAAGCACAGAGCAGTTGTGGAGTCTCCACCCTTGAACATATTCCCAGACCCCAGAGGCACAGTGCTGGGCAGCCTGCTCTGCCTGAGCTGCTCTGAGCAGGAGGTTGGCTGAAGAACCTCCAGAGGTGCCACCAGCTCAGCGTGCAGCTGGAGAGCATTCTGCAAATACATTCTGCCGCTCTGTAGTGGCCTTGCCTTTCTTGGACACTCTGGGTGCACCTTGCTCACCTTTTAGTTTTATAGGCTCTCTGATATGTTTCTGGGTTCTGGAGAAGGTTTTATTATTAGTTTTTATGGTTTTTGGAAGATTGCTCTTTAAAATCTTTTTCAGCCATACCATGACTGGATTTTGTGCTGTTTCCAGTTTTTCCCATTTGGACGCGATTTCCATTTTCTGAAGAATGTCATTTTACTGTTAATAGTCTCCATTACTCTGCTGTTTAACCATGAGAGCTCCTTTCTGATCCTTTTTATAGATGATATATATTTATTCTAAGCCTATTATATGGTTCCTTTATGTAATTTCCTTGCCACCTGCAAGCAGTTTATCTTCTTGGCATCTGCTTTTAATTTAAATTTAGCAGGATCCTTGTCCTGTCTTTGGATGGGATAAATCACCTTCCAGAGCGCCTGTTAGCACAGCCACCTTGCTTTACCCACCATACTTTAGCATTACAGGAGATTTAGCCCAGGCACCCGACCTGTTCCTAATGTCAGAGAAGCTATTTTCTTGCCTGGAAACAAGAAAACAGTGTAGAAATCAAGGCGAGTCTGTATTCGTTTTACCATCTCTGCATAAAACTGCTTAATTTTCTCACGGGTAGATGTAATTAGTTGCACAAATAATTTATCATTTTAAGCTAAAGGTATTTATCAAACCACTTGCTTAAACTTTTCCCCGCTAACTTGCACTTAATGGATCCTCACTGTTACTCTGTTCAAAATTAGCAAGCGTTTTAATTTGGGCTTGGCAGATCTGGGGAAATAATGTTACTTCATCGGCTGTACATAACTGTAGTGAACAGGATGTTTTCAGCCCCAAGAACACAAATGATCCCAAAATGGCTTGCTTAATTGCTGGCCATTCATATTGATTATTTTGAATTTTAAATTGATATGCTCGGATATTTGGGGCTGTGAATTACACAGAGGGACTCTTGGGGCAAGTATTGCCTTCCAGGGCTTAGCCTTGGTGGGTGTCAGTCCTCACAATGGGTTTGGTGCCCAATGGGCTTGGGTGTCAGTGAGGGTATCAGTTAAGTGGTGTCTTCTTTGTCCCTGCTAGAACATCCATCTGGTGGCCAAGTGGCTGAGCTCTCTGGAGAAGAAGCTGGAGCAGCACAGCGAGGGCAGCCATCGGGATTTCCGTGTCTTCATTAGCGCAGAGCCAGCTCCGTGCCCAGAGAGCCACATCATTCCGCAGGGCATCCTGGAGAACTCCATCAAAATCACCAACGAGCCGCCGACGGGGATGCATGCCAACTTGCACAAAGCCCTCGACAACTTCAGCCAGGTAGGGATTGTCCTGCTGGGTGGGCTGCGGGCTTGGTGGGTGCTGCAGTCGTGCAGAGGGACGTGGGGGGACACCGCCAAGCTCTTCTCATCACAGTGTCTACAGACCCCTCCAGCCCTCCTCTGTTCTCCAAATCTCTTTCCATTTTCCAATGGAGGACTTGGGCAATCTTGACCTCCTTCTTGCAGGAGGTCACAGCATGCTGGATTTCAGCCCAATTTGTGCATTTGTCATTAATGTATGATTCTTAAAAAAAGGATGTTTTGTTACAGAATCAAACTTGGCTCCCCAGGGAGCTGGTTGAGTCACCATCCCTGAATGTGTTTAAAAACCATCTGGATGTGGTGCTCAGGGACATGATTTAGCAGAGGGTCGTTAGAATTAGGCTAGTTTGGTTAGGTTGTGGTTGGACTCGATGTCTTGAAGGTCTTTTCCAACCTGAGTGATTCTATGATTCTATTCTATGATTCTGCAGCATTTGGGAAACATTTCTGTCGTGATTTGACTTGATTTCTGTGGTGGTGTTCCTCCATTTTGGGTTGGTGAGTGGCATGTCACATCTGTAATCTGGAGACACAGAGAGGAAGGCAGCCTGAACTTCACCTTCTGTGGTGATCACAGTTAATTTCTGCTGATGCTGGTGGCAGGCTGCTTATTTCTTTTATTGCATGCAGCTCGTGGTTATCACACACCCACACTCCTGCTACCCCTGCTGTTTGCTGCAGGGCTGCAGCAGAATCCTGTGCAGGGGGCACGAAAACGAGTGCATGGCAGCGATAGGCAAATATTCTTCTTCTCTTTGTGACTGCAGGGAGCAGGGCTCAGTGCATGCAGTGAGACACAACGAACTGTGCTGGAGCAGCGTGGTGGCTCCCAGAGCAGCCTGGGCTTGCAGGTGGTGCTGGAGCTGTCATGCATCACTGCTGCACTTCTGCCCAGGCCATTTTCTGCATGACCCCAAAGGCTAAGGGCTAACTGCTCACATTTATGATGATTCCTTTTCAAAAGACATGGACCATTGCACTCTGCTGCCCTGAATGTCCATTACCTTCATTCACACATGCTGCCTTGGGCATGCAGCTCTCCCAGCAGCACCCTGCCTATTAACCACAGCAGCCAGCAGGGCCTGCAGGAGCTCCCGCTGCTCTGCTTGGCTCCTTGTGGCAGTGCAGTCACTACAGCCTCCCTGTTCTGCTGATGGCTACACCAGGAGCACAAAGGGCAAAGGGCACATCTTTCTCTCCATGTCACTTGGGATCAGGTAGGAGCATCCCCAGCCATGCTGGACCCATGGCACTGCTCCAAGGGGTAAGGAAATGGTATGGGGAGGTGTCTCGAGTGTAGGAGCTGCTTTCTCCAAAGAGATGAGAGTGGGAGCCACAGCACAAGGATTAATGCCAGCAGTCAGAGAAGATTATTCCATTTTTATCTACTGTCATTCGTACTGTCATTTATCATCCTGAACTCCACAAAACGTCCTGGAGAATGAGGGAGGGGAGAACCTTCACCCAAAGTAACGTTTTCATCCTGCCCATGCTCATTTCAATTAGATAGTAATTAGCATTTTCTAAATTGCCAGAGTATTATAAAATGTCTCTTATCACAAATCCTGGAGTGAGTGGGTGGAGCCCCTTTACACCTCATTTCTTTGCTTTGTACAGAATAGATGTTCAAATTTAGCTTTTAGCTGAAAGCCACTGAGAAGGGCCATTATTGTGGGAGGGGGGATATCGTTCTGGTTTGTGGCTGAAATAAAAATGCACAACCAAATGGAGAGGCCAGTGAGCCTGCAAAAGTCTCGTACTCGGTTTTCATTCCAGGAAGCTCTCTTTGAAGTCCAGGGGTATTTTCTGAAATGAAAAACCTGTTCTTCATCAGGTTACTGATAGTGGAGGGAGCTCAGAGTCCAGTCTCCTCAAGAGGAAAACAGGAATTGAGCTGTTCTGAGTCCTGTGCAGTTAGCCAACATCTTGTACACTTTGCAGCAACTGGTTCTCCCTGTTCAGCAGAGATCCTGAGCTCTGCAGCTGGTGAGAAGTCTAACACAGTGCATTATTTTAGGTGAAGATGATGGAGGGAAGTCACACAGGTGCCCTTTATGGTCCTCATTGCATAACAGAGTGGGACTAAAGGTCTGTCCTTGGCAGGGAGGATGCTCTCTGCTCATTCAGGTCTGTGCCTGAGTGCAGGTCAGGGCCATGGCGCCCTGGACACTGTGCTCCTGGGAAGGGTTTGCAGGGACCTGGATGGAGGTGTGGGTCTGTCCTTCCCAACATGTCCATCTCCTGGTTCTGAGGAGAACTGTGCTGCTGGCAGCAGGGCATGCCATCATTCTCCTGTCACGGGGAAGGGGATCTGCTGCTCAAGCCAATGCAGAGCAGGGGCAGGAGCAGTGGAAGCATCCACCAGGCTTCAGCCACAGACGTACGTCTCAGACCCATCCATGAGAGCAGAGCTTTGGCACAGGTGCTGTGCATTCATCTCCAAACCCTTGTTGCTTGGCTCTGCTATCCCGTAGAACTGATTTCCATGTGCTAGGACCAGGCACGGCTGCCCAGGCTGCTCCTGTCCTGCCTGCTGGGATGATCTCTCACTGCTTCCTTCTGGGCTCTTTGGATCTGGTTCCTTTGAATTGTCACTGATGAATTACTCAGGCTTCTGCCCTTCCACCATGACTACTACTTTGTCAGTATTCAAGCTTTAAGCGTAGCCTAGAAATTGGGCAGGGAAGCACCAGTTGCTGTGCTGACCTTGTGGGTTGTTCTTTTGTTTTTCTTTGCAAACATTTGGTCCTCCCTGCTTGGATCTTTGGAAGCCCTTCCCATATTTTGGGATAGCCTTGGTGTGCCATCAGCACATGTGCTGCTACAGTGCAGGGCTGGGCTGGGTTTGTGCAGAGCGTCAAGCACTGCTGTCCTGCAAGAGTTCTCCATTTCTTCAGTCCTGCAGCTTAGAAAGATACTGCTCCAAGAAACCTTTTGTATCCAAGGGGCAGAACGGAGTGTCATCCAGGTGCCATCATCCTGGGCATGAGGTGCCTCAGGACTGTCACCCCATCTGCAGTGCATCTCCATCTCCCTGATGTGGGATGCAGGACACACCCTGGCGCTGGAAGAGTGCAGCTTTCCTTCTCTTCCTGGCTCTCAGATTACAACATCACTTTGATTTACGAAGGAGAGCATGAATTCAGAAAATATGCAATGGAATTTACCAACACATTTGTGATGAAACCCACTGTCTCAGAGAGCTCGAGGGCGTGTAGGTTATGCAGAAATGAACTTGTGGAGCAAATCAGCTCACAGCTCTCTGAAATCTGGTGTACTTAGGAGGCATTGTGAACTTACCTCTGCCTCCCTGCCTGTGTTGCAGGATACCCTGGAGATGTGCACTCGGGAGAATGAGTTCAAGAGCATTCTGTTTGCCCTCTGCTATTTCCATGCTGTGGTGGCAGAAAGACGTAAGTTTGGTCCCCAAGGCTGGAACCGATCCTATCCCTTCAACACTGGAGACCTCACAATCTCTGTTAACGTGCTCTATAACTACCTGGAGGCCAGCTCGAAGGTGAGTGAATGGATGTGGGCTATTGCACAGAATCACAGAATGGCTTTGGTTGGAAGGGACCTTAAAGCCCACCCAGTTCCAAGCCCCTGCCACCCACCAGATTGGGCAGTAGATCAGCTTGCTTTGGCTGGCTGCTGTTTGGTGGCTTTTAACCTCCAGTAATGAACTGGATCATGCTGAAACTCCTGCAGATTTTCCATAAATGTCATTTTCTTGGTACCTTTGGTTTTATAACATCACAGTTTGGTACATCTTTGGTGTGAGGCAGGAAACTTCAACATCTACAGCAGCTTACAAATCACATAAAATAGCACCTGTGGTCTGTATTCACTAGAAATACATAGTGGTCTTTGGTTTAATAGAATTCAGAACAAATTTGCATTTCAGTAGAAAGCTGCGTAAGTCTGTGCTGTGATGCTGTTTTCCCTGGGCAGGACGTAACTACTGCCTAATGTTTGTTTACTTAGAAAACTGGAGCAGTGCAATGGAAGCACTCACTGAGCAGATCAGTCTTAGAGCTGTAGCCTGCAGCTCAGCAGTGCTGCCTGAACTCTGTCACAGCCTCCTGCTTCATCCTGCAGGTCCCATACGATGATTTACGCTACCTCTTTGGTGAGATTATGTACGGAGGTCACATTACGGATGACTGGGACAGACGGCTTTGCAAGACCTATTTGGAAGAATTTATTAAGCCAGAAATGCTGGAGGGAGAATTCTTCCTTGCTCCAGGATTCCCCCTCCCAGGGAACATGGACTATAATGGCTATCATCAGGTAAGCTCTGTTTTCTGGCATTATTTATACACAGAAGTGTAATGGCTTCCATAACTGCCCTATAACCTGTCTTAGGAGGCAGTGAATAGGATTGCAGTGTTTCAGCACACCTCCTGTTATTTCCCATTATGTTCTGTTTCCACTGACATTTCATCAATCCCTCTGGATAAACCAAGTCTAATGGTAGTTTGCTATTTCGGCATGGGCTCATTCTGCTCATGCATGAATGGTATTGGTTCTTGAGACTTGAGCGGGGCTTCTGGAAAATTACATCCACATATTGTTTGCTAAAGTGGCCCTTTCAAGCTCCTTTTATTATCAGTTTTGATGAGAAACGCTGACAGGTTGGGTCATGGTGATCTACTTACTGATCTCATCTGTTCTTTGTACACAAATGCGGCAGCAGGGATAGGTGTATTAGGCTGGTTTTGTTCATAAAACTTAACTACTGGAAGCTAAACTCACACAAGGGATTTCAGAATATTCATGCTGAAACACACAGCAGATAATTGCTAGAGAAGGTCTGAGCCTGAGAGATGTAGCCAAGCCAAACTTGAGCAATTACCAGATTTTCACAGTAGGAGTAAAACCTTTGTCCTGTGGGGCTCAAGGCCATGAGCAGAGTGGTGTCAGCCAAGGCTTACTTTCTTGGTGGGCAGTAATTCCAGTCCCATGAGCTCTGAAAGCTGAACGCTCTGCATTTGTATCTGACCTCTGCTTCTGTGTGCAGTACATAGATGATACCTTGCCACCAGAGTCTCCTTATCTCTATGGCCTCCACCCCAACGCTGAGATTGGATTCCTTACCCAGAGCTCGGAGAAGCTCTTCCGCGTCGTGCTGGAGATGCAGCCCCGAGACAGCAGCATGGGCGAAGGAGGAGTGGGGACCAGGGAAGAAACGGTGAGAGTGGTTGAGAAATGGGCTGTGTTTATTGGCTGTCTCGCTCCTCAGCAGCCCTGACTGCTCAGGTCTGTCTCACAACTGCGTGCTGTAACGTCTTCTGCCTTTGCCAGATGCAAACCGGGTGTCTAAAACCGCCAGCCTCATATTATGCTGAACGTCACCGCAGCGGGATGTAATTGGAGTATTGTCAGTAATAGGACAGTGGCTTTTAATTACCCCCTGAACTGCAGTGCCTTCATTATCATCCTGCAAAGACATTGCAAATAAACCTTCTGTGGCCTCCCCTACCTCTGAGCCACCGGTCCCCACGCACCGTGTTGTGACTGGCATACCAACAGCTCCGCAACACCATCTGCCATGCACCACGTCCTGCCCAGCTCCCAGGGGCCTTGTCATTCCTCATTTCCAGTCGAGCCCATCCGCTGTGCCCGTGTCTCAGACTGATCTCAGCTCTTCCTCTTGAAACTCACAGCTCATTAAAATCCGGCCCTAGCATTCGTACCAGCATCTGAAACCAGCCAACACTCGCTCAGTTTTTGATTTCTGCAGACTTGAGGCTTCTGTTTCAAGCCCTGCAAATTAATGAATGGCTAATAGAAAGTGTAAATGAAGGCTCTGATTTCACACGATTCCTTTGGCTTGCTGTGCTGCTGGGGCACTGCTGTTCTTGCCTGGGGGGACACTCAGAAGGGGTGGGCATGGTCAGTTTTCAGATCATGCTGGAATTTGAGGTGAGGAGAATAACCCAGACTTAGCAAAGCCAAAGAAGATGCTCAAATGGGAATAATTCTCTTTCTTTTTGCCAATTAATTGCAACTCCGCTCCTTGGCCAGAGCAGAACTATCAATGGTTGATCCAGCGGCATCACAGGGCTCGGCTTTGCTGCAGATTCCTGCAGACAGCCAGGGAGCCCTTGTGGGCTTTGTGATCTCTGAGGGAAGCTGCCTGGAGGCAAGCTGAGCATGGCCTGGCTGCACTGTTTCCTGCCTGGGGGATCTCCCACAGCTCATGTTCTTCTCAGGGCGATCTCTGTCACTACCTGACTTATAACTGGCACTGGCCATGCCCCTTTCACTCAGTTCTTGCAAGAGAGTGAGGACAGAGTTCTCTCCACTCCTCAATTTGAGGATTTCTAGCCCCTTGTTTGGCGGAGGTGGTCATAGAGATCTTGCACAGAGCTGCTGGGAAGCTGTCTTTTTCTTGAGGCTCTGACGAGTCCAGTTACTCCCACAAGTTTCTGAGGCCACATTAGAGAAAATGAGCCATCATTGTTGTGAATAAAATCAGAGCCAGAGAGATTTGCGGGGGAATTTCAAATTATAGGGTATTTCGATACTGCACCAGGTGCAGCTCAAGAGCTTTTCCAGCTGAGCTTCAGCTTCAGCCACCTCGCTGGCTGCAATAGCAGCCCGTGCTTCGTCACTTCTTCATAGCTCCGATGTGTGTGTGGAGGGTTTGGGAGTGCAGCAATGGGAGAGTGTCAGAGTCCAGAATATGAATGTCAGAGGGCACGGAAATGAAATTACTCATGGGCTGCCTCTGCCAGTGGCTGGAAGCTGTCGTCACCCACTTGCCAGCTTTGTACATCAGATTTTGGAAGTGTAACTGCACTCCTGAAAAATCAACTTGGTTTCCAAACCAAATTGAGTCAGTGACCTGAAAACAACTTTGTTCCATTGCACTTTTCTTTCACAGCTCTATTAGTTCAGAATGCAGCTTAAAATTCAGTTTGATATAATCACCTCTCTCTATCAATATACCACAGAAAAGCAGCTCACGAGCTCAGTTATCCTGAGGCTCAGCTGAGATTACAGCCCCATCAGTCTTCTTGCATTGAGTCTGACCTTAGAAGAAGTAAGAGTGCAGACTTGAGACCGAAGGAGAAAGAAGAACACTACGTGTCACCCTGACATTTTTAAGCCATCATTTTGAAAGCGTCTCATCTGACATTAACTTTGTAAGCATTTGAATTTTAATAGGATGGGGCAAGGTCTTTAAAAGGTGTGATGCCCAGCATAGCTGACAGTGATTGTTTTTGGAGACAACAACTGGCAGATGGAGTTTTCATCCCTTGTTCAGACAGCTGTCAGTTGGAGAAGCCCCACAAGTCATTCACTAACATCCCTCTCCACTCCCTTTGGCACGCAGGTGAAAGCTCTTCTGGATGAGATGCTAGAGAAGCTGACGGATGAGTTTAACGTTGCAGAACTGATGGCAAAGGTGGAGGAGAGGACACCGTACATCGTGGTTGCTTTCCAGGAATGTGAACGCATGAACATCCTCACCAGTGAAATAAAGAGCTCTCTCAAGGAACTGGACCTGGGGCTGAAGGTAGGAATGGAATGGAAGCTCATGGAATAGAAGGGGTCAGCGCTGCCAGCTGCAAAACCCACTTGACTCCATGGAGAAGGATTCAGAGATGGATTTCAAATGGCACATTGTCCCCAAACCACGAGCACAAGCATTGGCTGGGGTTAAAGATACACATAGTAACAGTGGCTTCAGGCACTTCTGTATACCTGGTATTGTAACACAGCAACAATAGTTCTCGCAGGAATTGAGAAATAGCCTATTTAAAACCTAGCCAAAAAAATCACACTTTTTCACAAAATGTCCAGTTAATAGGGAGAACTTGTAATAAGGTCTCATTAAAGGCAAAAGCCTTTCAGCAAAAGCTGAAATCAAAGGAGAGATTGGTCATGTGTAAGGACACATGACTATCCACAACTGTGAGACAAAAAGGCTTAAAAAGCCAGGGGCTTTGCAAGGGATAAAACTCCCCTTGCTGGGTACAAGTCAGTTGCAAATGGGAGAAGGGAACATCAGGGAATGGCTGACCCTACGGAGATGCTGTCCATGATTGCTCCATGCACAGTTAGTTCTCCACCCTGGTAAGAAGCTAGACTGATCCAGGAAGGTCATCTGTGTGACTCTCTAGGTGGTGGTTTTGGCCTTTGCTTACAGGGAACGGTGAAGGGTTCTGAGGCTGACAGGACATGCCAGGTAATACGCAAGCTTTTGGGTTCAATGGGATGCACAGGAGAGCTGTGGTTTGAGGCTGCGTGCAGTGCTAGGGGAAGTCATCTGCTGAACTCTCTCCCGGGCACATGCTGGCACAAGATATCAAAGGCTTCTGCCTTCCCATTAGAGTATAACCTGCTGTGCCAGTGCACGAGGACCTTCCCCAGCAGCCCGGAGCAGCTTTTCTCCTTCACTTTGTCACCCCAAAAGATTCTTTGCAGTGGCAACATGCTGCATGTCACTTAGAAAGAGAATGGTCAGTGCTGGCATAGCACAGCTGCGTTGTGTTCACCACTGATGCTTGTTGCCTTGGTGCAAGAAACAGACATATCATATATGTTTGGTGGTGGCCCAGTATGTGCAGTCCATTTTAAAATAGGTTGATATTTATGTGGTCAATTATTATAAGCAGATTTCCTTTATTTTCTAGTATGAGGCAGTGGAATTGAAAATCCTGTTTCCTGAGACAGGTGAAAAGAAGTGATTTAATGTTTCACTTCTCCAGCACTAAACATGTTCTAAATGTGACTTGGACAACGTGTAGTGATTAGATTTAGTGTGAATAAGGGTAAGCTGTTTAATATTAGTAGGGAGACTGAGGGGAAGCAGGGGCCTAAATAAACCACAGGCAGTGTATACCACAGAAATCAGGCAATAATCATAGAATCATAGAATCATTGAATGGCCTGGGTTGAAAAGGACCACAATGATCATCAGTTCCAACCCCCTGCTATGTGCAGGGTTGCCAACCAGCAGACCAGGCTGCCCAGAGCCACATCCAGCCTGGCCTTGAATGCCTGCAGGGATGGGGCATCCACAGCCTCCTTGGGCAACCTGTTCCAGTGCCCCACCACCCTCTGGGTGAGAAACTTCCTCCTAATATCTAACCTCAACCTCCCCTGGCTCAGTTTAAAACCATCCCCCCTTGTCCTATCACTACCCACCCTCACAAACAGCCGTTCTCCCTCCTGTTTATTCGCTCCCTTCAAGTTCTGGAAGGCCGCAATGAGGTCTTCTCAGAGCTTTTTCTTTTCCAAGCCAAACAAGCTCAGTTCCCCCTCAGTAATAGAGGGGGCCAATTTCTCTCCAGAGTTCTACTGTGAATCATGGCAGGGAAGTGGGACTGCATCTGCAGCAGAGGCAGTGCCAAGAGCTACCTGTGTTGGTCCCAGCAACATCAGTACTGATGGTGGGATTCTGAGACCGAAAGTGCAGAGAGCATGTACAGATTTGTGATACCATTTCTCAATCTTGAGTATGCTGAGGATACTGACGGGTCTGAGACACCATCGCTGGGTGATCCTTCTGTGTCTGTACACAGAGCTGCATGGGTCCCTGCAGGGCTGAGCTGGACATGGTGCATGGCCTGTGCTGCTCCCAGCATCACCCAAGGGCCCTTCCTGTGCTGTGGGTGTCACGTAACAGCCAGGACTTGGGTGCTGTCCCAACCTGACTTCCACACTCAATTTGGAAGAGGAATCCTGCTTTAATTGTTCCTTCTGAGAGCAACCTCTGTGGGTTGCACATTAATCTCCTGCCTTGTGGTCCTGACTGGCAGCGCTCAGAGGAGGAGAGTTTACACAGCAGGAGCCACAGATCTCAGAATAGAATAAATGAAACACAGAGGAAGCGATGCTATTGTTTTTAGCTTGGTATTTTTTGCAGTCCTATTGTTTTTAGCTGACTGTTTGCTAAAAGAAGGTGATTTGGAAATGTCACGGCTAATTTGAATTTTTGAATAATTCATTGTGTCAGTATAAAGAAAAGTGATTGTTTGGCCCCAAAATAATAGACATCCCATGAAGAGGAAGAGAAATTGCAGTAGACTGGTGGCCATCAAAAATAACTGGCACACTGTGTTTCCAAGTCCTTTATTCTTGGTGGCTTTGGTGAGGCCAGGGGCTGGGCTGAAACCCCCATATGCTAATGTTCTACCCAGTGCCATTTCTGTGAGCAGGTTTTCTATTTTGCATCTTCAGTGAAGGATAAGCCTCCAAAATGAAGGCAATAAATATTGTAGAAAGATACAGTAAGACCAAATTCTGTAAGGCTAGCTGGCATTTCGCTGCATGGAGTGAAAATAAGCTTAAACTGAGAAAACAATTTGTGACAATAGTCTGCTCATCTTGAGGGAATGTCTGCAGGCTGATTAGGATTTCCTTCAAGGGTGTCTTTAATGAAAATTACTCTCCGTGTTTGGGGAAAAAAAAAAAGTAACTTGAATCACTCCGGATGCACTTTAGTATTCAGCATCTGAAATGCAAATGTATGCGTAATTGTGTTTGGGCAACTGTATGAGAGAGCAGCTCTGGATGCTTTGAACCCTCGCAGGAGATTCCAACAAGTATGCTCGAGTGCACAGGCTTTAAAAATTGCTTTTCTCAAGCTTTCCTGAGAATTACATTTGCTAATTCATTTGTTTCCTGAAAGTAAAAGTAGACAGGATATATGACTGTGAGGGTTGTGTTTTTAAATCAGTCTGAGTGCTTGTGTGTGTTTTGCAATATTTCTACCTGCTACAAAACCTTTCCAAGAGTGAAGAATGCTTCTGCCTGACCTGCTAGGAGGTCCTGTGGGTCTGTGACCTGATGTGACCTGTTGGCCACCAACTTTGGGCATGGTCTCACCATGGCATTAACCAGAGCTGCCTGTGGGACAGGAAAAATGGTCCTGTCGGGGTCTGAGTTCTCCTGAGATGAGAGGTGATGGCCCGTGGGACAGGGATGGAGAAGGAACTGAAATGGGACTTCAGAGCTGATGTGCCAGCAGAAGTTACTGAGCAACAGAACGGGGATAGCTGACCGCAGCTTCGGGTGAGGGGCCCCCTGCTTGGACATGGTCACACTTCTGTGTTGTGTGAGTTTTAATTACAGATCACTAAATTTATTTTAGATTGTGTTCTAAAGTGAAAAAACTTGGGTTTCTCCAAGGAAATGCATGGGGCACACACTGCCTTTATGTTTCTTTACCACCATGTTGTGAACACCTGTGCAGCAAACATCTTTTGCTTGTGTTTGACCCATGTTCAGAATTACATGGGGTACTTGGGGCTTTAAAGACCTTTTACCACGCATCCTGCAGTTTGCAGATTCCCCTCAAGTGTAAAACCATTGAACGGGAGCAGAGAATGGGAATGTGGGCTGCTCCCTGGGTGGCTGTGCCTTTGCATAGGCAGATGCAGCTCTTCCTCTTGGTCTAGGACTAACTGCAAATTGTCCTGCTTCCACCAAACCATTCATTTGACCTCATTTGCTGCTTCTAGCTTAAAACAGATAGTCTTTAAATCTCTGTCCACCACAAATCCATGGGGAAACCTCGCTTTTAACTTGTTCCTTCCTGCTCCTGCTGCCTGCTGGGCCTCTGGCTGTGATCTCATCCTGCTGGAGCCTGTAGGTACAGCCTGCAGATCAGAGCTCTGTGGGGAAACAGCGTGGTTGGTGTAGAAACTGCAAAGATTTTTTAACTGCTGGACGCTGACAAGCTTTGCTAAACACGTGTCAGGGGTTGCTCTAAAAGGATTTCAACTTTTGCTAAAACCTCATAGATTTTCCTGGCCCCAGCAAAGGGCACCTCTGCTGCCCTCGTGGCTGGAGGCACTGAAGTCCTGTGAAAGAACAGTTGGAATTTGTTAATGTGAACAGACTGACCCAATTCCCTCGCCCTCGTTCTCAGCAATGGCACAACTGATTTCAGTTAATCTTTCCAAAAACACTCAGCCTGAGGGAAAGAGAAATTGTAAGTCAGATAAATTTTAGCAAAATGTTAAGGGGACAAAAGTAAGTATTTATAATGGACGCAGCGTTAACTATGCCTCCAAACTGCTATGGTGTGTCATGCCCTCTATCTCAGCATGGAGCATGCAAAGGTTTAAACTGTGAAGGACATCACGAACTGTGCCTGCATTTGCGGATCCAATCCTCCCCTGCTCAAAGTGGGCTCAGTGGGAGCAGATTGCCCAGGACCATGCCCAAGTGGATTTTCAGTATTTCCAAGGACAGAGACTCCACTGCCTCTGTGAGCAGCCTATGCCAGTGTTTGACCACCCTCACTGTAAAAACAAAGTTTGTATATCAGCAGAATTTCCTGTATTTCAAGTTGTCCCCATACCCTCTTGTCCCATCATTGGTCACAGAAAAGTGCCTGGCTCCATCTTCTTTACTTCCCACCATCAGGTATTTCTAGGTGTGTCATGATCCAAGCTCCCAGCATGCTGCAAAGGTTCCCAGGCTACAAGACAGGTTGGCAGAAGGGACCTCTCTCCTCAGCAGCAGAGGATCAGCTATTGCTGTCACTTGCTGCTCTGCCCTGTGCTGCCATCATGGGTGCTTCGGTGTGCAGAGCTGCCAGCCCATCATCTCCTAGCAATGCGCTGAACCTATTTTGCAGCTGTAGGGGGAGCAGGAGCCTTCCTCCCACTGCTGGAAGTCATGAGCTTCCAACATTGGTTGTAACAGTCTCCATTTCCCACCTGGTAGGCATAGAATCTGCCCTTCGGCACAGCCAGGCGCTGAGGCTCTTTGTAGCTGGAGGCTCTCAGAGAAGATCCAGCTGGTCTTTCTCACCATCTCTGATGCTAAACAGTCTACTGACCACCTCCTGCAGCTCTTTTCTTGGTGGCACAGGTCCTCCACCAACAGATAGTGCTGCAGTCATAGAGTCCATCTGCCAGCCTGTACTCAACCTTGGCTCTCCCCCAGCTGCTCCAGGTGCTCCTGGGGACTGTGCCCTGCGGCATGTCACCCCTAGGGCCAGGCAGCTGCAGGCTGTCCTCAGCAGTTGGTGAGCCCCATCCGTGTGCCCCACAGACTGCTGCAGTTCTTCTCAGCCTCTGTCAGCTGCAGCACTGCCATCCAGGCAGCTGTTGCATGGACTGAAGGTAATTTCAGCTGGACTCAGCAGGGGTATTCTTAATGATCAACTAGCAGACACTGGAGCCCTACTGCAGAGTACCAGAAGTTCAAGAGGAATGCCACTATGCAGAGCCCCTATTTTGACTGTGCAGTGATGTTCCACCTCTTCTCCTGTCTGGGCCTACCTGTTACATATTTCTAAAAGCTTTAAAAATAGTGATCTGCTGGGTAGAGGAAAAGTCAAGACTCTATCTCCCACTTGGCTGAATCATATCTTAATTTGTTGTGTGTTCCCCTGCTGTGAAAGAAGCTGTGATTACATTTGAAGGCAAGATGCGAATTCAGAAAGAAAGACTTACACTGCAAAATAATAAAGGAGGGGAGTGGAGAAGTGGAGGAGAGGAGGGGGATAGGATTTGGTGTAAGAGATATTTGGGCAATTTGGGAGTAGATTACCAGAAAGCTGTCCCAGTAGCATTGGGGGAATAGCTCAGCGTCTCTGTCAGTGTCCTGTAAAGATCTTCAGTCAATGAGAGAAAGCAAAACCAACATTGGGGCAGCTGAAGGACAGCTCTGCTCACTGTCACCCTTACACAGCTTTTTCTCCAAGTAGTATTTTTACAACAGGGGAGATGAGGCTGCAGGAATATGAAGCTGCAGTAGATGGTACTTGTGAAAACCTAAAACTCATAAAGAAATTTGCAGGATGTGAACACTAGGGACAGTGTAAGGTGCCATGCTCTTCCATACTTGCTCAGCCTCTGCTGCCAAGCAGGTTTTGTTCAGGTTAAATGTTGCTGACTGTGCCCTCTCTCACTCAGGGAGAACTGACCATGACAAGTGACATGGAGAACTTGCTGAACGCCCTGTTCTTGGACATAGTGCCTGAGTCCTGGGTGAAAAAGGCTTATCCTTCCACGGCCAGCCTGGGAATGTGGTTTGCTGACCTCCTCACTCGCATCAAGGAGCTGGAGACGTGGACAGGAGACTTTTCATTGCCTTCTGCAGTGTGGCTTGCTGGGTTCTTCAATCCTCAGTCGTTCCTGACAGCCATCATGCAGTCCACAGCCAGAAAGAATAAGTGGCCTTTGGACAAGATGACCTTGCAGTGTGATGTGACAAAGAAGAACCGGGAAGATTTTGCCAGTCCTCCACGGGAAGGGGCTTATGTCCATGGCTTCTTCATGGAGGGTGCACGCTGGGATGCACAGGTGAGCTCACTAAGGCTGTTATGTTAGTAGATGGCTTGGGCATTATGCCCTCGTTATTTGGTATTGTACTCCAAGAAACTTCCCAACCCAGGCAGACATTTGTCTAAAGTAGATGTCTGTGCTGCCTCTGTAGGACTGGGAAAGAAGTGGGTCCCTCCTCTGCAGCCTAGGGTGCAGATGCAGGATGGTCAGATGGATCATCATTTCATGGTGATGAAGGGTGTTCAAGCTGGCCATCTTATGGTGTTACTAAAGGCAGAACACAGGGGTTCTCTCAGGACTGAGTTGTCCCTGCACCTTAGCATGGTTGTGATTTCACTGCTGCCTTCAAAATTACATAACACTTAGTGTCACTGCTTTGACCCCTGCTTAGTGGGGAGAGAGGATCTTGATTTCCTACATCTTCACATCCTTATGGTTTGTATAGCTAAATGGGTTGTATGTATCAACTCCAGATTGCCATCGCTCTGCTGCTGAGTGGTCCAGGATTTCTCCTGCATAAATAGGACTTGTGACCAAAAATGAGTTGCGTCCTTCAGCCATTCCCTGAGGATGTCGGGTATAGCTGTCATGGAGCTCTAACCTGCACGATACAAGCAGGTTGAAAGTGTGGTGTGGAGGAGGCAGGTCCTGGACAAGCAGACAGCAGGGGTACCCCTTGCACTTCTTCCCTTTTCTGGATGTGGCCCAATGCCCTTCAGCTGTGAAACAGCCAGCCCCAGGGCAGCCAGGGTGAGAGCCTGGGGAGGGCACATGCAGGAAGGTGTACTCACCTGCTGCTTCCTGCCCACGTAGCTGACAGTGCTTTTCTTAGAGCACGCCTGGTGCTGCAGCATCCCATTGGAGTGCAGCTGTCCCTGTCATCCCTTCTGACAGTTGTCAGCTGTTAGGAGTTCAGTTTGCCATTAGGAGAGCCATTAGGCTGACAAATCCCCACTGGGCTTGGTCCTCTTCATTGCCCAGCCTGTTAGTACCACAAATCCCAATTTGTTCTGCACATGAGAATTAAATGACAGTGATTCATGCAGCTCATCCTCTGGGCAGCCAGCGCACCGCTCCTGCTGCCAGTGATGTGTGAGAGAGTGAGGGCTGATCAAAGTGGGTCACCCAGGACTTACTTATCTGTGTCAAGTTTACCCTCTTGCAGGAGCAGACTTTGCTTTCAGAGCCAGCTCTTCAGAGCCTTAACCTTGAAGATCCCCTGTTATCTGCTGTGGGGCTTAGGGGGTAGGATGCTGACTAGAGGGGCCACGCCTGTTGTATGCTGCATCCCATCCTGGCCCTGCAATTCAAATATAATACTGTCCATTTATTTTTCAGCTCTCTCTGTGCAATAGTTTTTCATGAAGGATAGGAAATTAGGCAATGAGTAGAACTCACTGACTGATGGCATCCAGTGCATTTTATCACAAATCCCTGGGAAGGGAAAAGCAAAGGATGATTTCCCTCTGCGACCCAACGCCTACGTTTGGGTCTGGAAAGCCACTGACAATGAAGAGCATTGTCAAGGACTCTGCCAGAAGGTTACCATAAAGATGAGTAATAGAGTCAGGTCTTCTCCCCTGTTGGTTTTAGCTCTGCTGACAATAGAAGTTACTGCAGCAGCAAGACGACGAGCTTGGTCCATTGCCCAAGCACTGATCCTACAGCTCCCTTCCTGTTCCTTTCCTAAGCCTTTGATGTGTGCCTTACGAAAACCCTTGCAACTCTTGGAGGTCACAGCTTCATGCTATAGGGAACGCTGGATTTCAGTTACCCTCAAAAAATAACATTTTAAACTGATCAAATCGGCCGGACACAGCAGAATAGCAGAAGTTTTAAAAGACATCCCAGTCTTGCATGTCAAATGCTCCATTAAAAACAAATTCCAATGACTTTTGTTTCCTATTACCATCATTATCACCATTACTAGAAAGTGAGTGGGTTCTGCCAAGGTTATCAACTCTCACTGGTGATAATAAAAGTGAAGAATGGGAAGTTTCAGTGGTGCAAAGCCAGAAATCTTTTGGGGAGCACATGGCTTCTCTCCTCCGTCCCCTCCAATATTTTGTATGGGTGACTGCTTTCAGAAGTGCAGTTTCTCTTCAGAGGCCATCTAGACTTTACTAAATGTGTTTTTCTGGTTACATTTTCCTTGAGATTGAAAGATACTGAGCAATTATATTTATAGAACCATTCATAATCTCTGGGTATCATGCTTCAATTTATTTCAGTGAAGAAAAGAATATTTTCACATGTTGCTCCAAACACTGAAATATCATTTCCACCCAGTGGAACTATTCATTTTACCTGTAATCCAGTGAGCACCAGTATATATTAATGGATGCAGAATTATTAAAACTGCTGCACAGTTATTTTGGGTTGCACACTCCTTCCAAATTAATTCTCTGGTAAGAATGGCAGGTCATGGTTAGAGGAACTCTGCTGGGGAACACCTTCACTTTTAAAATAATATTTCACAGTTAGATTTTGACTCCAGAAAGGGGAAAATTCCCTCTATGTTCTCCTACTCACATTTTTCTATTTATTTAAACATTTATGTTTGCCCTTGGGTGTCTTAAATTTATAAAACATTCATTGCTAAACAGCAGGCAGCTATTAAATGAAATGAGACCAAGCACGTTATTTTGGGTCTGCGTGATCTGTTGCTGTAGCACCATTAAAGTCAGTGGGGCTCAGTGAGAGATAGTTAGGTGGGTGACACTGAGAAATTTGTCTCAAGCCCTGGGATTCCTGGCAGTATTGCTCCCCACAGCGGAGGGTTTGATGCTGGGTGTGTGCCTCTGTCACACCACACTGCCTAGACCATGGATGTCCAACCTTTGGGCTTGCCTGGGCTGCACTGAGTGAGGAGAGATTTCCTGCTTGACCAACCTAATGGCCCTATTGTGATGGTGTTGGTGCATCAATGGACAAAGGAAGAGCCACTGATGTCATCTGTCTGGACTTCAGTAAGGCCTTTGACAGTGGTACCCCACAACATCCTTCTTCCCAAATTGGAAAGATATAGATTTGATGGGTGGAGTGTTCAATGGACAAAGAACTGGCTGCAGGATCGAGTCCAGAGAGTGGTGGTCAATGGTTCCATGTCTGGATGGAGATTGGTGACGAGTGATGTCCCCCAGGGGTCAGTGCTGGGACCGATACTTTTTCATATCTTCATCACTAACATTGACAATCGAGTGCTCTTTCAGGTTGGGTGGACTTTCTAAGGCCAATCCTACACAAAGCACCAGTTTTCAACAAGCAGAGAGGCTTAGAAGGGACATTCTCTGTGGCAAGGAATAATCGCATTGTGCATTCATTTGGTGGCTAAAGAAGCTCAGCATCTTTGGGAACAGTTGCACACCACTCATTTTTTATCTGAGATGCTTCCCAGAAGCTGATATAGATGAAAGCAGCATCAGTGTCAGCCCAGCCTTGATACAGCCCAGTGCTGCAGTGCTCTGGCCATCACAGTTGGCCTCGATCTTCTGCAGAGGCAGTGAATGCACCAAATCTTGTGCACCAGAGACTGAAATTTCTCCTAGAGGGCTGAGATGGGACATGACATGCAGCTGTCAGTAATGCCTGAGTCTGTGTGAGCTGAGAGCTGGAGCTGGGTGAAAACTGTACAAGGCAGCTGTGGAGGGGACACCTCCAAGCTGTGCCATGAACAACCAATCCCTTATTTATAGCTGTTTGAAAAAATGAGTTATTTGGCCAATGCTTTTCCATCTGTGCCTCAGTTCTGAAACTAATCAGGGATAAAAAATGATCTCTCATTTGGTTTTGCTGGACAGAGTATCGTTAAGTCTTCTCCCTTGCACGCACCATGGACAGCTCTTCTCATTCCCCATCTTTAGGGAAGCCACAAACCAGTCTCTGGACCACCTTGGAGTGATGTTCTGGTTACACTGCTGTCACATCTGGCAATATAAGCCCCCTTCCCTGCAGACAGAGCCAACTCTGATAGGCAACCAAGCCATGCAGAAAGGTCTGGTGGCTTAAAGACCTTAAGTAATCAGTGGTGCAGATGCACCTGTGCTAAGAACATCGCAAAGTAGAGTTGAGTGGGAGGGGATGTTGGCCCCTGGTTCGCTGTGTGTGTTTTTGGGTCCATCTGTTATCATCCCTGGCTTCAGTCAGCTCTTCCGTGTCCTTTGACACTTTGCTGTGTGGCAACGTATTATGTCCTGTCTTCAAATTGCCTGTTGAGAAGCCAGGATGAACAGAAGCGAGTGTTTCTTTAGAATCTGAGACCCAGAGCTCCCTGAGCACGGAACAGTGGCTTTTTACTGGGTGTGCTCTGGCAGTAGTTAGAGAAAATTGCTTTCAGAATGGAATTAATTTCTGATCATGAGAGCGATAAAAAATGCGAATGCAAATCAGCCCAGACATAACACGGTGATACCTCCAGCAGATCTCAGATCTTGTTAACCTGAAATGGGTAGAATATATCTTGGAAATTTGATTTGTGTTATCATCAGTAAAATAAAAGTTCTGATCAAAATCCAACCTCAGAAATGAAAGATGTGGATTTTAAGAGCACATAGTAATGCTTGATAAATAGCTCCTTCACAAGCTATCATAAGAATTATTTAATGTTTGTTCAGCACATTGGAAATTACAAAATCCTAAATCAGAGCTGGGTTTGTCATTAGCTTAGGAGAACAGATGGTTTTAGTACAATTAAACTGTGGTGTATTGCAAGGGGGATTATTTTGTTTCCCTCATTTGCAGAACTAAGCAAACTGTTGGAGAGGTTGAATCTCACCCCACAACTCTGATCTGAGAGCATTTGAAATAATAATGATATGTGAAGCTAAGCTGCAGAGAGAGGCAGTTTTAGCACCGAGTTTTATTTTCCTTTTCTGTATTTGTTTTCATTTGCTCTCTCTAGCCTCCATTAAGCAATTTTGCAGACTTTCCTGGAAGTTGACTGATGTGGAGTGCATTTTATTGCCAGAAAGAGAAACATAAGTTGCCAGAGATACCTGAGTTAGCGGAACCAGCTCATTTCATGCCCTCACAGCAAACCATCTTTCTCCTGGCTTGGGCATCCTGCTGAGCAAGAGCATTGCTTTGGAGAGGATAATGTGGGCTTGTTTAAGATCATATTCCCTCTGGAACAGTCCACCTGAATCCCCTGTGGATGTGTGAGCACCTGCGAGAGAGGAAACAAGCCTGCGGTACCTCTGGGGCCTCATTAATCATTTCCTCTGTTCAGTACACAGTACAGAGACATATCCCAGGTCACGCTCAAAGCTTGGTGGTGCTGTGAGTCCAGACAAAGCCCTGCTCAGGTGTCTGCAGCTGGTTCAAGCACAAGCAATGCTTACAGAATCACAGAACTACAGAATGGTTGGGTAGGAAGGGTCCTTAAAGCCCATCCAATTCCAGCCCCCTGCGGTGAGCTGATCGCCCCCACCAGCTCAGGTTGCCCAGGGTCCATCCATGGCCTTGGGGACCTCCAGGAGTGGGGTACCCACAGCAGTGCCAGGGCTTTACCACACTCTCTAAAGTAAAGAGTGTAAAGAGCTTCCTCCTCACATCCAACCTAAATCTCCCCCCTTTTATTTTGAAACCACCACTCCCTGTGCAATCACTGTGTTCCCTGACACAGTTCCACCCCAGCTCTCCCGTAGCCCCTTTAGGCAGCCTCACTCCCCATGAGGTGGTTCTGGTCTGACATAACATTGACTAAGAGCTGCATGAGATCAATGGTGCTGGATGCAGATGGGGTGTCCAGGCTGGACGCTGACATAGACAGGAACCTCACAAATTTCTGCTGAGGTGTTTGTGGGTTTGGATACCTGGGGGAGCAGGTATCATTTCATTCCAGTCCCCTTGGAATAAGCAAACTGGAGGGCAATTTCTAATGAAACAGGGTAGGTGCTCGATTGAGTCCCTGCTTACCTCGGATAGGCTCAGCCACCCCTGATCTCAAGAGAGATCTCCATTAAGACCAGCTTGTATAACCATTACCATTGATTACGCATATCGGGCTACAGCTGATGAAGATTTTGACAATCTAAGACCTCTTCTTTCCTTTGCAGACCGGGATAATCACAGATGCCAGGCTCAAGGAACTAACGCCGGCCATGCCTGTCATTTTCATCAAAGCCATTCCTGCTGACAAGCAAGATATCCGCAGTGTGTACCCATGTCCCGTATACAAAACACGCCAAAGAGGACCAACTTATGTATGGACTTTTAACCTTAAAACTCGAGAAAACCCGTGCAAGTGGGTGCTTGCTGGTGTGGCACTGCTGCTACAGATCTAGGCTTACCAGCAGAGAGCCTCAATTAACATCCCTAACGATGTCTTTCTCAGACAATTTTGGAAACAATGTTCTGAGCCCATTCCCCAGCTCCACCTACCAGAGCCCTTGGCCTGCATAGTGCCTGTATGAGAGCTGATATAGGGCAGTGTTTATCTAGCCCAGATTCTTGGCTGCTGTAAATCAGTGTCCTGCAGTTCCTGCACTCAAAGATCCAAACTCACACCCAGACCTGCTGCACTCAGAGAGTGTTAAGCTCAAAGCTGAATTCAAAGTTTATTTCTCTGTCATGATTCAAAAGTAGTTTTAAAGTCCATGGGCTTCTCCAATATCCATAGGTAGTTCAGTGATGTGTGAAATTCTTTGGACTTTGTTCTTTTCTGTATCTGAACATTGCTTTATGTATAACGCTGAACCCAGCAGGTGTGGTGGATGTGATGTTTCCTGCTAATATTCCTGTAAATTTTGTAACTGTTGAAAGTAATATTAACATCTGATGTGATTAATGTCTTAAACAATAGAAATACAGCCTGGAGTTTATTTGAAAATTCTTTGTAATGATAGAAATTTACTAATGAAAATCATTGCACCTAGTATTGCCTGGAAGCCAGCTTCATGCATTAAGCATTCAAACTTCCCCTCCCAGACTGCCAGGTCCCAGTCTTATGGCCAGACTGCAGGGGGCTGTGACCGGACCCATCCCCAGAGTCAATGAGCTCCATGACAACTTGAGGCCCACCGGAGCTGGCTCTGATCAGGCTCAGGTGTTGGCACCACTTGGGGAGAGGGATGATCACTGATCAGCTCTGTTCCTATGTGGTAGCATTGAGACCTCCAGGATCCTGTTTGCAGGCAGCTGTGGGGTTCTTGGGGTGGGAGTCCTCAGCATGGAGAGACCTGAAGGCCTCTTGAATTGCCCTGATACTGATAGTCCATGGGGGACTTGGCCCTCCCACCTCACCCTGCACACGCTGGCAAAGAGGGGTCAGACCTGGCTCTCTTGTTCTCATTCCCCTCTGTTGATTGTGAGGAAGGTGAGTGAGTGGTCCAGGCCTAGGTATATAGCTCCTGCACTTCTTAATGAGGCAAGCTGGGCTCCATCACCACATGAAGGCCCACTGAGCCATGGGAAGCAGCAGTGCTAATGTCCCCTGCTGAGTTCCATGCACTGCAGTTTGGGGAAGCACGTGTGTGAGATGATTTGAGGTGCTGCCAAGGAGCTGATCTGCATGGTTGCAGCCCCTTATTTGCATCTTACCTTTCTTGAAGGCCTTCCTTTGGTTACAGATGCAACCAAGGGATGGATGCATGGAGCCTGCAGCAGTTCTGAGGGCAGTGTTGAGTTTCTCACAGCCTCGTATTGAACTGATATCAAACTTATATTAGGTGAGGCTTTTAAGTGACTTCAGCTTACACTGATGGGGACATCCAGTGTCAATCCAGAGCAGTGTAGGAGTGTGAGGTCTGCAGGCTTTGCAGGAGTCCCACAGTGACTCGTGCTGAGCAACATAGCAGATGTCTTTCTGTGGGAATGCAGAGGTGCAAAACGTTTCTCTTTGCAGTCCTGGAGAGCAGCGACCTTCAAGAGCAAGGTAAGGAGAGAATCCTTTCTGGCAAGAGCTGAGTTTATTTGCCAGAAAGCAAGTTGGGGCTTAGAAAAGACATCTGTAATGCAGGGGAGAGCACTGATTGGAGCTTCCTATTTAAGAGGTACTCCTAGCCTTGAGACAGCCAGGTCTGCAGACTGCTCCAAGTACCCATTGTCTGGCTAGAAGAGGTCTGTTAGCTGGGGAAAGCTATGCTATTAAATTAATTCCTTCCAATTTAAGTTAAAACCTGCTGATTAGATGCATAGATAAAAGCTGGTCACTTCCCCCAGCTTTGCAAGTGAGTGCATTACGTTCTCCGTATACTTGACTGTGCAGGGGATTTAGTTGCATAAACATAGCACTGCTGAGTTTGTACACATACCAGCAAGAGCAGAATGTACAGTATGTGCATCATGTTCCAGGTGGCACTGCTGGGTTAGTCCTTTGATATTTCTTAACTGCTCCTTTCATCACAGGCTTCTCCCTATATGTGGGGTTTCCTGTGATTCTGTTGTGAACTACTTGCTTCCTCTCTTTTAAAAAACCTCTTCCTTTTTCCAGCGTAGCAGAGCCTCTATCTGCTCAGTGTTGCCTTCTGAGATGCCCCTATACCTACAGGGAAGGATAAGCTTGCTGGTTCTCCAGGCACTGCTTGCTCTTTGCAGAGCAACAGCCTGGGCTGTTCTCTTACAGGCTGAAGAATAGGATGTTGACAACAAAATGGATCTGATTGTTTTATTATATATATCTCCCTGCATAATTCACCAGTTGGGCAGGCAGGGTAGTGGGGAGATATTTATAGATACTAGAAATGTCACCAGGGTGCTCATTCTTCATCCTTTGAAAATCATCACAGAAAAGAGTTGGCTGCAAAATGCTACAAGAGGAGAGTGAGTAATTTGGTGCTTCGGGGGGGGAGAAAAAAATCTGACAAGCGTGAGGTTTTCCAGCAGTATCTGCCTAAAATAGGCAATTAACTACAGCTGGCCAGGCTATTCATTAGGAGTAATGCATTAGTCATAGGTGAGCTTTTTCTATTTGTGAGCTCCCCCCACACTGGAGGACCTGTGGTTTGCAGCACACTGGAGTCTAGAGCAATAGGATTTTGATCTGCCTTGAGCATGGTATCCTGCAGGGTTGTACCTCACTGGGAAGGTCCAGAGACAGTTTCTTTCCATACCCTGAATCTGGGGTGTGAGGTGACACTTGGGTGCACACAAACTTATGCTGCACCCTGGTGGTGTAGGATTTAGCCCATTGCCATGGCTGGTGACCTCAGAGTCCAAATAGTCCCAGTTCCTGTTCAGTACTAAAACTGCTGTATGATGTCAGAGCTGTTTTCATCACCTTTCAGTGTTTTGTGCTTACCCACAGAGAGAACAAATGACAACAAATGGCAGTGTCCTCAGCAGTGCTGCCTGGGGTGGGCACAGCTCTTCATCCTGCTGCTACTGGAGCTACTGGTCTGATGGGCCAGAGGGAAAATTAAGGCTGGTGCACATCCAGGGCTTCTCCTGTTACAGAAATCACACCTCAGTTTTTAAAAAGGAAAAAATAAGATTAAAAAATACAGTCCTTTCATTTGCACTGTCCCAAATTTTGAATGCAAGGCCAGCTCCTGCCCCTTTACCCTGTCCTGGTTCAGGTAAGTCCCACATCCCGTGACATGGCAGTGGATACCCAGGGGTGCCCAGTGAAGCCCTCATCCCCTCTGTGCATTCCTGCAGCACATTGCAGTGCCGTGTGGGGCTTTGGGCCTGCCTCCTCATCCATGGTCAATCAGTTAACTCTGGGCTGCTGACATTTTCCAAGGGAATGAAAGCAGAAGAAGGAAAATTGTGTTATTGAACACTTAATATCAGCCAAAATTGAACGAGCTCTCCTGGGAAAGAGAAAAGACTTTACCATTGCCTGGGAGTCTTGTACCTGCTGCAAATTAAAATGTGCAGAAGAGCACGTTTCAAAGTAAAGTCTTTGCGAATGCCTTGCAATGGTGCCTCAGATGTCGAGGTGAGCCAAGTCCATTCTGCTGCAACTGTTTCTCAGAGAGCAAAGGAAAATGTGGAACAGACACAAGAAAGGAGAACTCGGCTGGTGGTCCCTAGATTGGCAAATTTATTGCCACTATTAAGAGGCACAGGCAATGCCCAGTGATGCAAATTCTGCGTGTATTACTGCTCAATTATTTACAGAACAAAACCAGCTTTAACATATCACCCAGATGCGTTCATTTTATAAAGTGACATTAATACATTTAATTAGCAATGGCTTATTAGATTCATGTCCATTATTATGCATTGTTTCTTAAATGCCTGTAATTGCCCAAACAAATCTACAAATATATTTACCTTGTTAATGGCTGTGTACCTCATTTAGAAAGCTTTTAGACTGTAGAAGACATTCATGGAGTCATGAGCAGCCCTTCTAATTTGAGTACTAGTGTGGCTGTTAATGCAGAAGGATTATTTAAGACTACAAATACATTGTTAGAGGTTTTGCAGCCCACTTACCTATATACAGACTTTATAGGGTTTTCCTTTAGGATACTCGTATGTGATTCATTCTGACTGGAGTCAAAAGCCATATGGAGAAAGTCCACATCTACCTTCAGTATCTTGGCCCCAAGAGTATGGCTGCAACTGGGAAATGGGGAACTGGGTGCTTTTGTATCTCCAGTGACTGCAACATCTCCAGTTTCTGGGAAGGGCTATTTCAGGGTCCTAGTTCCACTGTGGAAAAATCTGCCTCGTGGAAATCATTTGTAGTATTGTGTAAGGTTTGATGAAGTAAAAGTAACTCCACAATGGCAGTTTGGTCCTGGCCAGCACGTATGCCCCACAGCCCTGTAAACCCTGGCCCTTAGAGTGATTCACATGGGAATCTGTCCTGAGACGTTGCACTGGCCTGAAATGTGAACTTGAGCTTTGGTCTCCAAGCACTTAGACACTTAGGAGAGGAAGGTGCATGTGGGGACATCCCTGTGAGAGCAGCCCAAGCAACGGACTGTTCCCAGGAACATGCTTGAACCATGCTCCATCCCATGGAACGGCATCTGCAAAACTCTTGCTCCCATTTCTCATAAAAATTGGATAATCCAGATTTAGACTGGGAATAAATTCCAGGATTCATCTGACTCACTGTTCAGGCCTGATGAATCTGCAGGAATTTCCCTTCAGCTCGGAAGCTACCTGGCCCAGCATGATGCAGGAGAGCACTGTCATGAGCCCTCGAAGTGGGACCTCCAAGAAGAAAGCTCCTTCCTGACCGCATCTGCTGCTGTGTTCACATGGGTGCAGGCCAAAGATTTCCTCAATGTGGCCCTTTCCACAAGCAAGGTCAGACTCTTGGAGCTGATTAGTACTGCAGAGAGAACAGAAGGCCCCAAAAAGTCAGAATGGCTTCCTTGTCCCATCAGAAGCCAAGAGATGAACATGGTGTAAAAGGGGAGGATTGGTATTGCCTTCTGCTCTGCTCAGACCTCCAGGTATGGCCTCAGGTAAAGGGCTGGGGAAGACTGGGGTATGCAGGGTCTCAGTGGAGCACTCTCTTTCCAGCCCAGGACATAGGTGAGAACAGTGATCCAAACCGATGAACTCACCACCGCCTGCCCTGGGCTCTGTGAGAGACAAATCCCTTGTTCCTGATAATTCCACATTAAGACTCGCAATTCCTGAACTCAGTGGCCCTAAACCTGTTTGAGTTTTGCACCCACCCTTGTTGGCACTTGGAGCACACTCCCAAAATGGAACCTGTGGGGCATCCAGCTCTGCTGCTGGAGACAAAGCCAAGCCACGTGGCATGTCATCAGCTTGGCTGAGCAGAGATTTCCGCTGCAGACTCATGCTGGAGAGTCATCAAACACCTGGTACGTGTGGGACTGGAGAAATGGGGAAATGATGATAAGAGACAGGCGGAGTTCAAAGTGCCTTAGCAAATGACACAATGAATGCATAATTGTTGAAGTGAAATAAGAGTTTGGTTAGCTGCTGCCTGGCAGATGAGTTGGCTGGATGTGTGTGCTCTGTCTCTCACAATGGAGACAGGATAAATCTGAACAAAACAATCTTTGGAAACACTGCCCTGGTTTCCCATCTGCCATTGCCGTGTGCTATTTGTGGAACTGGATTGTTATGACACTGCCTACACGTTGACTGTGCTGTCTACTTAATAAGCATTTCAATTAATTACTGTAATGTTATTATTAGGAAGAAGCAGCAGATAGGAGGAAAAGGATTAGATAATGAGAAATACATGGCTATCAGAGGTGTCTCACTGAACACAGCCTGGCTTACCTTCCTTCAGAAAGGAGTTTGAAAAATGGTTGCAGAGCTGGGGATGCTAGGGAAATCATCCCCTATGCCAATGGGGTCAGAGGTACTCCTGGGCAGCAGTGGCTGTATGATGCTTTCAGGCAAGGACCAGTGCACGTACCCTAAAGTAAAGACTGGAGCCACCAGCTGAGCTCTCATTAATTTTCTGCGATGCTTGGAGAGGCAGCTCTGCTTTCCTCAGCCAGCTGTACAGCTCTATTACCACCTCTCTGCTGGGAAATCAGGGACAGATCACACAGACCACATCTGCTCTCCAGCATTGCTGGTCTCCCTTCCCACACCAGGCCCTGAAAACAAAACAAGACAATCTTTAAGAAATGGTGTTTGGAAACAAGCAGAAAGGTGATTGTAAAAGCTTGGTGGATGGATGGCATTTGCAACTGCACATAAATCTGACTGCAAAACAAGTGAAACAGAGAAATCTTCCTAAACCAGTTTGTGGGATGTGGAAATTGGTAAGGGAAAATGAAGACACGGGGAGAAAGCTAGCAAAATAACAGTCACTAGTGGGATCCCTTCCCAGCAGGTCAGATCCCACATCTAGCAGAAGTGAACACTTCCAATGGGAACACAGGAAGGGCAGAGGTCAGGAAGATAAAGCCTGCAGTCCTTGGTGTCTGGGCTGTGCAGACATGAGCCACCTTTGGGCATGATCTGTCCTTTGCCTCTACCCAAACGATGACACTCAGGATGCTTTGCAGGCCCAGGTCTGGATATGCACCCTGGCCATCTCTCAAGGGAAGACCAAGTTAGACACACACATCTCCTTCTACCTGTTCCCATTTCTCCCATCCTGTGATTTCCTTTGGAAGAAGCCTACAGGGAGCTATAATGTGTGGTCACATCCCTTCTTTGGATGGATGGGAACCAAAGTCTTGTTGTTCTGATGCAATTTTGAGACTGGGAGATGAATCCCTCCTGTTAAACTACAGATGCTAGTACTGGGCTCAATACATTCAACTGCCCTTCCCATGGCCCTCTGTAGAGCTGAGGATGTGGCTCACCCAGGCAATGCTCACATTCAAGCTCTTCTGAAATACTGGGGAGTTTTCAAGGGTCCTAAAGCATATGAATGTCATGAAAAGGCCACCCGGGGTGACCCAGCTAGATGAGGTGCTTAGAAAGAGAATATGAATGAAAGGCTGTATACAATGCATGTAGAGCTGAATGAAATGCTAGCAATATAATTACTGTGAGTCATCAAAGCTTTATAGGACACAGGTCTTGTCAAACAAATAAATGATGCAATTACTGGTTGGGCTGACAAAGGTAACTGCACAGATATAATAGAGTTAGTCCACAGGAGGCATTTAATTTCATAATGCATAATATGCTAATAAAATTTCGTTCAGAAAATGCAGAACAAGGGGGTGGGGATGGCTACTTGGCAGGTTTGGGAGGAAGGACTCCACGAGGAGTTGTTCTCTCAGCATGCCCTGGCAGTGGAAGGAGAGCTGATCAATGCTGGCAACACATCTAAACGGCAGGATGGGAAAAGAAGACATTTGGAGCACAGCAGTTAACTGAGAGCATGTTTGGTTCGGACAAAAATCCCTGAGTGCTGACCCATTTATATTAAACTGTGCTTGGATAAGAGTTAAGCAATAATCCCAGGCAAAGAGATAAGGTGATCCTGTCCCTGTAAGTTTAAGAAGAGCAGAGACTGACATCTCTGTTGTGCAGTTTAACCCTAATCCTAATCCTAACCCTAACCCTAAAACTAAGTCTAAAACTAACCATCAACCTCAGTCCTAACCCTAGCCCTAACCCTAAACATAATTCTAATCCTCAGCCTAAGCCTTAAGACTAAAAACAATCCTAACCACAAACTTAAACCATAACCCTAACTGTAAATAAGATTAATCCCAAACACCCAACCCCTAAAAGCTAACCCTAACACTAACCCTAATGCTAACCCTCAAACTATTCCTAACTCTAACACTACTAACACTACTCTAAATGTAGCTGTATCCTAATGCTAAAGCTAATCCTAAAGCCAGCACAAACCCTATCCTAAACATTACCCTAACTGTAACCCTAAACTTAAGCCTAAGTCTAAACCTAACCCTACCCCTATCCTACTCCTACCTTTATCCCCACTCCTACCCTTACCCCCCCCACCCCCTACTCCATCCCTATCCCTATCCCCATCCTTATCCCTATACCTATCCCTATCCCTAAAACCAATCCTATCTCTAAATCTAGCCCTATTCTAACCGTATCCTAATACTAAACTCCAACCGCAACACAAGTCCTATCCTAACCTTAACAAGGATAACCCTAACCTTAACCCTTAATCCTAAACATAACCCTAACCCTAACCCTTAAAACTATCTGTAATCCTATGCCTAACCCCTAAACCTAACTCCAACTCTAACCCTAAACTCTTAACCCTAACCCTGCGAACTAAGCCCTTATCCTAACCCCTAACTCTAGCTTAATCTTAATCCTAACCCTGAGCCTAGAATAGCCCTTGCAGGGCTGTTTCCAGAGATGAAACCACCATGCTCTGGACTGTGTGCATACAGACAGTCCTCTGTCTCCTTGTGCATTAGACTTGAGGGTAATTGGCTTCTTGCAGATGTTTCAACATTCTGTAGAAGTACTGTCCTGGCTCTGCTTGGAGATCATGCTGGAGCTTTTGACCTTGTGGCCAACAACTTACTTTGCCTACCTGCACATCTGATCCTATCCCTCTCTTTCCATACTAGTCAGGCTCTCTTCCCTATCAGTTTGTTCTTTGGAATCATTTGGCCCCAGCTTGTTTGGTTTAGGAGCATATGGTCTGGTCAATGATAGCACCTCGTGTCAACCCAGGCTGGGCCAGTAGGACAGGAGGAGCAGGGTAAGCCACACGTCTGAGAACAAGACAGGGAACAAGAGGCATCTCCACAGATTAATGAGACATTTGATTGCCAGCTGGGATATACTTGACTTCAGAGGACCTCTGCATCTGGGAGCAATGCCAGTAAGGTGAAGAATAGAATAATTAGCATGGATTAGTATGGATAAGCAAAAAAATGAAAAATAAAAAGCTCTTTTAACACTGACAGAGAATGAAAGTAGAGAAGTGCTTTGTTGGAGGCAATCTCTTCCCCTTCAATCTCTGTGTGCACACAGTGGATTATCTAATTTAGGGTTAAATCTGCATCTAAAGGATAGGCCAGGACTGCTGTTATGTGGGAGGTATCAAGATAGCTGCCTCCCTACCCTGGTCATCACACATCACCCAACTGCATTTACTCATTCATGGGCTTACAACGAGCTGATCCTAATGTCAAGTAGCAGGAGTTTCTCCAAATAGTCTTTGCAGCCCCATCCTCACGTGTATGCTAACCCCTTCTGTCATTTTGTTCATGTATATGATATATGTATATGGATCCTTTTTTTGATGTATGATTTCATGGCAGCCATAAGGGTTGTGTTGAGAAAGCAACATGCATCCTGCCCATGTCCATCTTGAAAGAAGACAACAAGCAAATGCTCTCAGTCTTCCAGGAAGATTGTTTTGTCATGGAGAACTGAAGAACCACAGAAGATTAACTCATCTTTTAACTTTCCCTTGTGGAGACTGGACTGGAAAATGTGTGCGTGTATGGATGGACCCCTGGTGGTGAGTTAGCTAGAGGTGTAAGTGCAAACAGCTCTCTCTCTGCAGAGACCATTTGGGAACTGGAGATGCTTTCACAGTGCCACAGGGGCTGGTTACCATAGTGGGTTGTAGCTGGGATCACTCTGGAGAGCAGTGTGATGGATGAAATCACACCAGGCTGTTTTTCTAAAAGTGGCAGCTTGAAAAAGCTGAGAGGTAGTTCACTAGTTCTGTACTTCATTGGTCCTCCACAGTAGATCTGCACTTTTTTCCCAGTCTGACAGCAACTGGCTTCAGCTTCCAGACATCTGATTGTTGTCTCTCCCAGTATATTGCAGAGCTTTTCAGAACTTGGTGCTTTTCCCCATTAAGTTACCTGTGTTTTGCGAGCACGTTGTCTTTCAAGTCTCTTCAATTAACTAAAGAGATTAAGCTTTTAAATCCTTTGCTTCAAAGTGTCCTATGCTGTCCTCAGCACAGTCATCCCGAGGTTAAAGTCACTTCCCTGCCTCTGTCCCTCTCCTCTGTTCCTACGTCTAAGAACAATATCAGCTTTCTTGTTGCTGAGTCATATGGAGCTGCAGTGCTACTCTAACCCCTAAATCCAGGCCAGTGTTGGGGCTTTTGGGGTCAGCTATAGTCATGGCTGCGTCAGCTGCAAAGCCATGTCAGAACTCTCTGAAACGACACCAGGTAGTTTCACCTAATAAAAAATAAATGAATAAATGTATATATATGTGTATATATATGAAATGTAGTCTGCATCTTGCCTGTGTTCATCAGCTTTAAAACCAGTGAATTTGAGTCTGATCCAGCCTGCCGTTACACCTCTGTCTTGCGGAGCAGAGGAGCTGGCAGCTCGCCTGTAGCCATGACTGAGGAGCAGCCTTTGCTGTGTCATGTAGGATGTCCAGCCCACAATGCCCCATCCTGTGGTTCTCCCTCTGATGCCAAGTCACCCTCACCTCACAGCACACAAAAGAGCTCCTCGTCCCAACCCAAACTGGCTGGTGTGCTGCAGTGGAAGATGCTGGGAGGAAAGGATGAGAAGCAGGGTGCGCGATCCTCCCCAGGCACTTTCTTTAGCTCCACTGATCTATACATTCCTGAGCTGATTTTGCTAGAAGAGCAGAGCAGGACGTAGACTTGAAGGAGAGAAGGTGACTTCCCCAAAGCTTTGTCCTACTTGTTCACCACCTCAGCCTGCAATGCTCACAGGTGATCACAGAATCATAGAATTACTAAGGTTGGAAAAACCTCCAACATCACTCAATCCAACTACAATCCATCTATCCACATACCACCGCTACTGCCCACTAAATCATGTCCCTAAGTACTACACCTACCCTTTCCTTAACCTCTGGGGGCAGTGACTCCTCCACTTCTATGAGCAGCCTGTTCTAATGCATTAACACTCTTTCTGAGAAGAAATTCTTTGAAACATTCAGCCTGAATCTCTCCCAGCACAACTCAAGGGCATTCCTTCTTCTCCTATCACTGTTAGCTCGGAATAGAGGCTGACCCCCACCTCACCACAACCTCCTGTCAGAGAGTTTGAGGGAACCATGAGTTCTCCCCTGGGTTTCTTTCAGACTGACCCATCCCAGTTCCCTCAGCCCCTGCCCATCAGACTTGTGCTCCAGCTCCATTGCCCTTCTCTGGACACGCTTCAGAGCCTCCATGTCTTTCTTGCAGTGAGGGGCTCAGAACTGAACACAGCACTCCAGGTGCAGCCTCACCAGTGCTGAGTACAGGGGATGATCACCGCCTGCTCTGCTGGCTGCTCTATTGCTGAGACAAGCCAGGATGCCATTGGGCTTCTGGGCCACCTGGGCACTCTGTGGGCTCCCTTAGCACATCCTCCTTTCTGCTCTCCTGCAGACTTTGTGCACATCAAGTTGAGCACGGACAGCCTTGTTTTCCAAAACAGATCAGCAGGTCTTTCAGCAGGTTCTCCTGGCAGGAAGGATCATGGGATCACAGAATCACAGAACACCCCAAGTTGGAAGGGACCCATAAGGATCCCTGTGTCCAAACCCCAGCCCCACACAGGACCACTCAAAACCCAAACCCTGTGTATGAGAGCGGTGTCCCAGCGCTCCCTGAGCACCGACATCAGGGCCGTGCCCACCACCCTGGGCAGCTGTTCCATGCCCAGCACCTTCTGGGGCAGACTCTTTCCCTGAGCCCCCAGCCCTCCCTGTCACAGCCCCATGCTGTTCCCTCAGGCCCTGCTGGTGTCCCCAGAAAGCACAGCTCAGCGCTGCCCCTCCACTCCCTGTGAGGATCTGTAGGCCACCATGAAGCCTCCCCTCAGCCTGCTCTGCTCTAGGCCCAACAAACCACAGGACCTCAGCCACTCCTCACACATTTTTCCTCAGACCGTTCCCCCCCTTGTAGCCCACCTTTGGACAGTCTCTAGCTGTTCATGTCCTTATACTGTGGTGACCCAACTGTGCACAATACTCAAGGCAAGGCTGCACCAGCACAGAGCAGAGTGGATGTCTGTGCTTGGATGTGTGCTGTGGACGTATAGGGGTTTTGTTAATTAACAACAAACAAGATGGCTGCTGGCTCCTTAGACAATGAGAAATTGCCTCCCGCTAAATGGAAAGCCTTTGAATTCCAATGCACTACAGCCCGGACATTGACTAATAGGCTTTCCAACAGGTGCTAATTTGAATTTACCTTGGGGAAAATACGTGATGTGGAAGGCAGATGAATCACATAATCCAACATTTGACTAAATCCATTTCTTGAGCTCTTTGATCTGTCCAATTATCTGCTACCAAGCTGCCGTGGGAAAATATATTCAAAACTTAACAGGAATGGGTGAAAATCATGAATTGTCACCCTCAGTGCTCATGGTTAGGGCAATGAAGAGGGCAGCAGGCATAACACAGCCTGACATGTCTTGGAGATGAATGATTGCCATTACTGACCATATTCCATCAATGCCATGTCCTAACCAGCATGCTGCAGGCTGCAGCAGCCCCCAGATCTCTCTGTTCTTCAAATACTCCTGAGATTACTCACAGCTTGGGATGACTTGTTGGGAAGGCAAAAATGAGCCCTTAACTGGTGCGGGAGCCAGTGCAAAGCTATGCCTTCTGCAGGCAGGGCCATCTCTGAATGCACATACTTTGCTGGAGACAAATGGCTGTAGCAAGTTAATAGGGTTAGGGTTAACTTTTTGGGTAGGCTTATGGTGTTAGGATTAGGATTAGGGGTTGGAGTTAGATCAGAGGCCCTGCAGCAACACCTATGTGTGACCAGTATGCTGCAGGGCTCCTGAACAAGCTGTCCAGCCTGTGAGCTCTCTCTCTACAGCCAGATCTCCAGCAAGTGTCCTCTGCCAGCAGACACCTAGTCTCCTTCCTCCATTTCAGTGTGCGCTGTCATGTGATTGACAGTCAAATGTCTCCTGCTGTTCCTCCTGAGTGAAAAGTTGTTCTCTGCCGCTGTGGGAGAGAAGAGAAGGTACAGTGGAAGGATGCTCCATGGGATGTGTTGAAACCCTGGCAGCAAAGTCATCCGAGTGCCAAAAATAATCTCGAGATCTCCAGGGAATTGTGCTGGGTTGAGACTGACTGCCCACCATGCAGGACCTCTACGAGTGTGTGGGGCAGCAATCAGCAAAACAGGACTCCAGCTTTGTCCAGTCTGTGCCTTACAAAGTCTGCAGCAGCAAGCTGCCCAAGGAGCAGATAGGAAATTTATTCTGCCAAGCAGCTGAACTCAGCCATGTCCTGAGACATGCTGGTTCCTCTTCTCCATCCAAATCAGAGCCGTAATGTTTTCCCATCCACTCACCTGCACATAAAGGCAGCACTGAAATGGCTGTGCTTTGTGGATGGGGAAACAGCCCAGCCCAGAGAGGCAGAGCAAGCAGGTGTGACCTACCTGTAGTAACCTGGTTCCAGCCAGTACCAACCTGGGGGGGCTGAGCCAGTGAAGGGCATTACACCAACGTCTGAGCTGGCTGCCAGATTCCCCTGTTGGTAAAGATTTTCTGGCACGGCTGGCTAATTGTTGAAGCTAGCTATTCACGTCTCCAGGCTGAGCTTCCTGAAACTTGCTCCACCCATATTCCACCTCCCCACACCGTCCTGGTTTTCCTACCTCGTCCTCAGAGATTAGAACAAGAGCATCTCTTCAGATCCCACAGACAGGGGATGTTTCTGTGTAAACACAGGCACTAAGAAAGCCTGGGTAAATGCATCTATTTTGCTCACAGCAGGCAGCTCAATTTGTCTTTAATGAGCACTAGCATGCTCTCCTGCTATCAGTCATAGCAATTACTCTGGACTCACCAGTTACATACAGAAAGCTTGGATAACCAGCTAATAGCCACACAGCAAAGCACATGGTGGCAACAAATGATACCGTGCCAAAGCCCTCATGAACACAGGAAGAGTCAGTCAATGACTTCATCTGGACATTTAGGGCAAAGCATGAGGATCCTGGGTTTCCTGCTGCAGGTGAAGGGCACTTTGCAGCTGGCTGCCCACCTGCAGTAGTGGGTTAGAGCAGGCTGCTGCCACACAGTGAAAGAGCAAGTGGAGTCCCTGCCATGCTGGCAGCTTTGAGGTGCCTTCTACTGATGGACAGCAGGCTTTGTGGAGCTGCTGCCATCCCTGGCCTTCACGCAGAGGCATGGTTTTGTGGCAAGAGAAATCAATGGCCCTGCATGCATAGGAACAGGAGAATTTGTCCTTGTCTGTTCTGAGACTTCCTCCCTTGAGACCTCCGCATGGGTGTGCTTCTTAGTACACTTTTTGTGGATCGACTGAATCTGTAGAGGAGTGGTAAGGGCAGACAACTCTCACAGGGCACATGAGGCAAGAAATTTGCTGCCAGTGGTCTGCTGACAACAGGAGAGCTGTGGCTGCTTTAGATCAAATGAGCAGAGCTGAGAGCAAATCTCTGGCATAGGTCTGCATTGTGTAGTCTCATGGGGCCTGTCTGTTTGAAAACACAGCAAATCCTCACTGAGCTGCTGCCGAGAGGTCTCTGGGGAACTGCTAATGAACATTTTCAATCTTTCACTGGTCTCTCTGCAAGTCCTGTATGGTACCTCTCAATCCTCCCACAGGCACTGGAGGATTGCAGCACCATCAGCCTCCCAGGGAGTACAGGGATGAGCTGAGCAGGGGTTTGAGCCATTCAGGATATCAGAAAAATGCTTAGAAGTGAACACTGGGTTTATTTCAGAAGTGTTCCTATTCTGATCATCAGCAGGTCTAAAGGGCAGCCTCACCAAAACCAAAATAATATTCTACTCAAAATATTAAAAAAAAATGTGAATAATATGTGTGAAGCCAGCAGTGAACATGCCTTCAGCCCTGACCAAAGACACATGAGCAGAGCACAGCACAACACGTTAGCACCAGCCCACCTGCTTCAACTTGTCCTTATTAGAGTATTACAGCCAAGGAGCCAAAGAATCCTAAATGAATCTTAATAATGGGCTTCAAAGGAGATGGAGAAGAGCAGCCACATGTCAAAGATGGAGGTTATAACAGGAAGGCTTCTTGCAGAAGATATCATAATTGACAGCACAGTAATTGAAACAGAGCAATGGCTTATTGATAGGATAGCTTCTGGATAAGTGATGTGGATTTTTTGTTACAATTAGATTGTGTTTTGCAGCAGAGATAGCCCAGATTTTAAAACTACCTCAGTGCCTTTGGGCTAGTGCTTTTTGGCTTCGTGCTCTGTGTGTGTCAGCATGGCAGACAGGGCAGGTGGTAGATACAATGCTGGCTGCTCAGCTTTTCCTACAAGCTCTACTCAGGGTGGCATTGTTCAGGAAAGATTCAACAAGATCAAACAAATCCTGGACAAAATTTTGCTGAAAGATATTCAAAAAAGTTTAAAAATGTGAACATTGAGTGTAGGAGCTAATGGGGACAGGGAAGGAGCTCTGTCCAAATGACAGCTCCAGAGCCACAGATTCTCTGTTCTTACCCAGAAAACACAGCTACATTCAGATGACTTTATATGCCTGCATAAAGTAAGTAGGGCTTCCTGTTTCTCAGGATGCTCTGGCTGCCTCCCAGCACCTGCTTCAGCACAGCTCTGTGTGTACTGTGTGTTCTTTCAGGGGGATGGGTAGATCCAGAAACAAGCAGGGGTTTCCTATCAGTCCTGTGCCTTCACAGAACCACTGCTGAGCCTATAGAACACACTGGGAGGAAAACTTTGCACCTGCAGCTTCTGAACTTGCTTGGCTTGCAGGGAACAGTGAGAAGCATGTTCAGACTGGGACAGGAGAGGGACTGGGAGGAGCTGGTGGGTATCTGTGCTGGGAAATGACATGTGAAAGATAGAGGAGGAGTAAAAGATGAAGCTGGGATGGTATTTTACTGAGTACTTATTGAAAAGAACAAAATTGAGGTGATTCAAGATTGTATAAGATGTCCTCTCACAGACTGCAAAGTCAAACTCTAAATCAATTAGTAAACACCAACACAGAAACAGCTGTGCTGTGTCCATTGTATACTGTGCCCGGCACAGAACAGAACTTCTCTATAGGTGGGTACTAAAGGGACACTGTTGCCTGCAGAGCCTCAAATTTGGAAGAAGTTTTACACAGGGAGTGGGGAAGAGCTACTGGCTGATGGAGGAGTTCGTGGGCAGTGTTTCTGGAGGCTGCCTGGAAGTTTGAGGTCTGTGTCTCCATGTACTGCCATGCATAAAAGACAGCACTGATTTTGGGCCTCATTTTCTGACTGAGATGGCCCTCAGTTTGCAGGAATTCATAAATTCAACTGAGGTTCTTCCTTTAAGACTCGAAGATGCTGTATGTTTTTTGGTTCACTTTATAAACCTGGCCCTGAGAGTGCATCAACACAGTACTACTACATTTCCTGGAGTCTTTCCTTTTTCAGTGGAGGATGTGAAATGTGGGCAGTGAAGAAGGCAACAAGAGATGGCATTTGCTCTACTAGAGAGTACTATTCAGGACAGCAGTGAAATCAAGAGGCACTGGATCTGGGCATTAGAATCAAAAAATCACCAAGGTTGGAAAAGACCTCCAAGATCATCTCCTCCGACCATCTACCCACCACCTACCACCAGTATTTCCCTCAGTACAAATATGTGCTAAACCTCAGTACAACATCTAAATGTTTCCTGAACACCTTCAGGGATGGTTACTCCACCGCCTCCATTGCCTGACCACTCTTTTGAAGAAGAAATTCTTCCTAATATCCAACCTGAACCTCCTGGCACAACTTAAGGTTTTTCTCTTTCATCAGTGAGCTTCTTTCCTTCTCAGACATTCCACAACTAGCAGTGGAAGTGCCACTCCACATCAGCACACAGGAGAAGGGCTAGGTAACTGAAGTCTAGTGGTTCGAAGGAAGTTTGATGGAGGAGGTGTGGCAGGTGAAGTAGCAGAAAGATTTCCTTGATAGGAAATCCTTTGGGATCTATAGAGGGCCTGAATAAAGAATTTGCTGCCTGGAGGACTTTGCCAGAGGGAGCATGAACAGTGCAGTTGGTGTTCACTTTTTGAATAAATCAGAATTTGATGCCTCGATCCAAAATAATCCTTGTATGAGAGCCTCAGAAGGCAAATGGGTTAGACATCAATTTTATCTTGCACTAAGAGATGAAACTTTCAGCTGTTCAGTTACTTTCAGCAGGGACAGAAGAACGTTGGTCCGAAAGGACTGAGATAGCTCCTGAGCTTTCCTGCAGCCAAACAGTTTTGATCACTGCAGGCACCTCTGTCCAACATAAAACTCTACAAAATCTCTGAGCAGATCCAGCTCCAAAGGAGTTCTGAGACAGCAGTTTGGCACTAAATCTTCTGAAAGACAACGAAGTCATCTCTGAGGTTATTCCTACCTTGATGCAGTCTTGTGCCAAGCAAAGGGAGACACTGAGAAGGTGAGAAAAAAAGATTTCTTCCTCTCCTACAGCAAACGTGCGCAGTTACTGCAGGGCTCAGGTGTGCTGCTGCTTTGGCAGATGCTGAGCTTGGTCAGCAGCCTGAAATCTAAGTTAAACTCAGAGTGCTTCCCAAAGCTTGAGGCAGAAGGGAAGAGCTGGCATTTTGACAAGGAGGGAGATGGGGAACCAGGTCATATTCCCAGTCTGCTCCTGAGTCACTGCATGACTGGGGTGAGTCACTTCCGAAGGTCTCTCCTTCTGGTGTCCTCTCTGCTCTGCAGGGAATGACAGTGCTCCTGGAGGCTCTTGCAAAGCTCCATTCATTATTAAATGCCTTTAAGTGTGCTAGTTAGTGCCTTGGAGGAAGGGCCCTGTGGAAACAGAGCCCTCCTTCATGGGCAGAAAACAAATCCGTGTTTGAAGTGAGCTTCTGCTCACAGAAGAGTTCAACAAATTGTGGGTTTTGCCTATGAAAATAGCTGAGAGAAAGGTGATATTTTCTTCAAAGGATTACTGAAGCAATAAGGCTTAGCACTAGCAACCACATTGCATTTATTACAACAAGAGACATCACCAACCTAGTCTGAATGTATTATAATCCACAACTGTACCCAGTTCCCAAGCAAAGAAATGGGGCTTGCTGAAGCAGACTTGCTTTTCAGAAGAGAAACTACTCAGCTGTTGAAATTGTCTACACTCCAAAGCTTCACTTTTCGTTGATAATTTGTTTCAGTAACAGCACCTCTAGCTTCAGGTTTCACCAGCTGGTTCTTCTGATGCTGGATTAAAGAGCTCTTTAATACCCTTAATTTCCACTTCCTGCAGGTGCTTGCACCTCTTAGCCTCTTGCTATGAATTAAAATGCTGAGCTTTGTAAAAACCTCACTGAGAGCATTTCCCTACTCGGTTGTGAGTTGGGCTGCTTCTCCATCTCTGTCTGCCCCAGAAGCCCTGCTCCAGTTCCTGGAGGTCTGATTTCCTTTATTGCATTATGGCATTTTTTGTTCAAAAGGACCCAGAGTACCCTTGGCTCAGAACTATCCTCTTTTGTTGCTCTTTGCTTGCAAAACCCTCCCTGTCTCCTGTAACTTCTAGGAGCAACAATTTCATTTCTGGATTGCCAAGCTTTGTGTTGAAAAGCATATTGTCTTTACCACTGGCAATAGTACTTCAGAGGCAAAACCCACCGAAACTCCCACTTTGAGATTTGCTGCTGCACCCCTTTAACATCAGCTTTCTCAATAACGTGCAGTGATAAAAGCTTAATTGGTTGTCAAGCAGCACATGATCCAGTACTAGAAAAGGCTAAACTTACTGTGTCTTTGACAGCTCAAATTTGAGTAACATTAGAGAATGAATTCAAGTTTGTTTGACAAGATCTGTTTTCCCTAAATGAATGTTGTCAGGTGTTAATTATCCTGAAGTCCTTTAACTCTTCATCATTTTTCAACATCTTTCCAAAGCAACTGAGACCAGGGCTAATGCTTAGGTTTGGCAGTCACATGTGTGGGGCTGGAGCTGGGGACAGTGGGACAGCTGCTGGGAAGATGACACCTATGGGCTGGCCACATCTCTCACTTGGACTTGTCCTCCTTCAGATTTCAGCAGCATTTCTGGATTTTCTCTTTCAAGAAGTAGACAGAGCCCTGACCCTTTTGCCTTGTGGATCTTACCTTTTCCATAGGGAAGGGTCGCTGCTTCGCTATGGAGAGTTTTACCCCCCTGTATCCCTGTATCAGCAGGCGTGTGAGGAGGAAACAGCAGAACCTTGCTTTGGGAGTGACCCATGACCAAGCTGTCTCCATGAAAGAAAAGAGACAGTTGGAAAATCCAGCCCTATTGATCCCCAGGTGACTCCACACCTATGCCATCATACCCATCCCCAAGTCCTACCAGACAAAGACCATTTGTTTGGTGGTTCCCCTGCCAATCACTGGCCTTTCTCTTCCTGTGTTATGCTGAGCTCTTCACCACAGTACTGAACTCAGTTATTACTGGAACTGGAAGCAGCAGGATTTATTGTTTTTTGAGGTAAGAATTGGCTCTGGCTTCATCTAAGTCATCATTGGCTCTCAGCACAATAAATCCTGCTGTTCTCCTCAATGCCTTTTATGGGAAGTGAAGAAATGAGCTAATTCCCCATTGCTCCCACCCTACTTATTAGTGCTACAAAGGATTGGGTAATTATGAATAGAACCACCAGACAAAATGAAACTTTGCCATTAAAAATGCTTTTTAATTAACTCTGCTGGGTTCATATGTTTCTTAGGAACTGCTGATTATTCCTTGTTGACTTTGAGCTCTGCTCTTAGGGCGATAGAAGACCTCAGGCACCAACCCAGCCAGAGGGTAGGAAAAGGCACATCTTCCCCCTGGACCTGCCCTGGAAAATGATTATCTTCTCTTAGTGGTGTTGCATCTCAGAACTTTGTTAATCTATTTAAGCTGAGCAGCAAAGGAAACAGAAAGTTTCCTTTCTGAGAGGAAAGGAAAGAGGAGATCTAGGTGGGTGAGGGAAGGTGATGTGGTCATCTCTGCACCAAGGAGGTGGAGGGGAAGGATCTCCAGAACGAAGCACTCTTCTAGAGCTTCATGCCTCAGCCTGTATAAGCTGTGAGTTCGCAGAGGAGGGACAAGGGCAGAGAGGGACAGGGAACAGAGATGTGACATCAGCAGATAAGGAGAGTTTCTCCCAGAGCCCAACACAATGGGGACTGGCTGCCAGCAGCTCCATGCTGGGAGGGGAGCACCTGCCCCATCGTCCTGCCACTACAGTGTACTCTGAAAGCCTTCTGATGCCTCAACAGTGCTCATTTCCAGAAATCCTTCCCAATTACCAATGATCCTATTTTTGTAATACAAGCAAATTTGCACAATGCTGAAAGCAAATTAATATGAACATCAAAATACAAATTTTTACATTTCCTCCAATAAAAAAAAAAAAAAGAGAGAAATACTCTTCCACTGTCATCCTTGGTGGTAGTGGTGAGGGATGCTTAGTGAGGCACATGCTCTGGCTTCATTGGCTTGCATCTCAGATGAGTGATGAGGAAATTCCTGCATGTACAGTCCTGCCAATGGCAAAAGCCAAGCCCCAGCTGAAGCCTCTAACGCTTCAGCATTAGAGGGGCATTTCTTGAGTTATAGTTTTGCAGAACAAGGCTTTCTAGATGGAGAGTGAATCATGGCTTGCCAATGTAAAATTAAAGGAGGCCGATTTGAAAATAAAAACTTATAGGCTAGCATGACAAAATTTTACAGCATATAATAACGTCTCGCTTCTTCCCCCTGCTATTTTCTGGCATGATGATGAAATGCAATAAATACATACATAAAAATAATGACTCTTCCAGACCTTGTAGCTTTCATTTTAATAGACGCTATTTAAGTACACACAGAAATATAGATATCTACCTTTCAAACGCTGGTTACAAAGGTTGGGAAGGCTGCCAGGAAAATGGCCTTTTATTTTTCCTCAATAGATATCAAAAGGAAACAATTTGTATGTTGAAATTGCCTTTATTTTTGAATCCATAAATATTTGTTACTGACAAAAGTGGAAAAATCCTTAAGACTAAATTTTACTAAACTGATAATATTTTTGTTTACAGTACATACAGAATGTGCTTTTACGGGTAAGTATAACAACAAGAATAATACAGAGAAAAACAGTCAAATACTGCTCATCTTGAAGCCTCTTTAATGGTTAACCAAGAGTCTGTGCAAAGTTATAGATACAAATGTACTTCCTCTTCAGTACTACCGTATAATAAACATGGAATCCATAAACTGGGCTAAAGCACAAAAATATCCACTTAACCCCTCTTAGGAAATATTGTCCCCCAAACTAAAAATATTACAGTAAGAAGTGTCTTTCTCAGAGCCAAGAAATTCTTGCTACAAAAATGCCTAACGGGATTACAGACAGAAGGTTGGGAGTGGATACGAAGCACATGGGCAGAGGGTGGGGATGGGGCAACACGCGTCTCCTCCGGCCGAGACCTCCTGGACATCACAGGTCATGGTGGAGACATGAGACGTTGCCTTGCTCGCTGCTGAGATTTCATTTCCAGATTTATTCCGGCATGCTCATGTCATTGGTCTGACTCTCCCCTCGCTCCCGAAAGGTGAAGTGTAGGTTGTTTTTCCCAACTGGAATCTGGGCTCGTTGAGGGCACCTCTTTGGCAGCCTTGAGCCAGTTAGGAGAGGCTGCGAGCAGCACCTTCCACCATCCGCTCACAGGCACACAACATACGAGCGACCGTTCTCTAAGAAGCAGCCCCAGCACGGGCTTATTGCTAGCAGCACTTTGTAGGAAAAATATTTCAGCCTCCTTCTCACGTATTCCCCCTACTAACTTCTTACTCGACTGAAATATACTTGAATGTGAAATCTGTATGTGTTAAATATATTTCAGCTGAGTTCGGAACAAAACTAAGCTACTTCTCCATCACATGAACTGCAGATGGCAAATTGTTAACAAACTAGAAAGCTTACTTCAAATACAATTAAAGTCACCCTGTTTCATGGTGATTTTGTTTGATGTGGAGGAAGAAGATGAAGAAATCTTCCCAGCTATTAGGACCTACACCTCTCTTACAAAAATGACGCCAGGCTCTTGCAGACTTCTGGTGAGAAAGCTTCCGATAGACAAAAGCACAGAAATATGCATGCTCGAAGCCCAGGTTTATGGGATTAGCACTGCAGCCAGCTAGGTTAGCAGAACGTAAATATAGGCCAGGAAAGGAGGGCTTATTTCCACATAACTTTTTCTCCCACCCACCCCATCCCCAAGAAAGAGAAAGAGAATATCATTTATAAAAGAACATTAAAACACTGAAAAATATTTTGTTTTTCCTTAAAACGCAATTCGCTGTCATTAGAAGTCTTTGACAAAATTTCTGTTCCATGTGGTGATCTGCACGGTTCATTAAAAACAGTTTTCCACATTTCAAAGAGTGGGTCGATACATTTTGGAAGCTTAGATTGATACAGGGTCAATTAGTACTTTACGACTGCATTTTACAATATATACATATAAATGTGTGTTTATGTGTATACACATAAACATACATGTATCTGTATCAATGAGACATTTGTATGTAATTGTATAAAACCCAGTGCAGCTCACTATTAAGTGTTGCTGCTTGGGGAATGCAAATAATTATCAGTTTGTAGGAAAGAATATAAACCTTTCTACACCACTCTCCCCCAGTCCCTGCACATGCACACTTGGAACTGCATGTTCCACAGATGTGTTTCCACCTGTGAGTTGGAGAAAAAGACAGATCAATTCTTCAGAGTATATTAGATTAATCAAGGCAGATCATATTTTACTGTACAGAGGAATGTGACTGCTTCCTGCTTTTGTCCTGAGTGCAGAATGAAATGGGGACTCAGACAAGAGGAGAAAGCAGAAAAATCACAGTGCAGGTAACAGTGCTCCTCAGAGCTGCTGCCTGCTAGGGGACCGTGACCATAAGGAAAGCAGTGTGAAGTCATGGGGGCTGCATCCCCCGACCCCAGCACTCTCATTCTGGACAGACTGGATTGCAACACATCAGACACGATGTGGCAGGACAATGGTGACAAACAACAGTAATAAAAATGTTTCTCACTTCTCCAGTGCCTGTTGTGAGAGAGTCTCAAAGCACTTCAAAGACATTATGATATGAACCCTCGCAATGCCTCTGTGGAATAGGAAAGTGTTGCTATTATCATTGCGTGTTGACCACAGAAAACAGAAATGCTGGGGACCAGACTGTGTACCATGACTCCCAAATGGACCAAGTGCCATTTTGGTGACAAACTCTCAGAAAAAAGGAATAAAATCATGTAAGAACACCTGTACGTGCTGAAATGCCACTACTCTAGCTACCAACCTGTTTCAACACACAGTGCAAGCCAAGGAAACACACAGTTCCCTTCCAGACACAAACCCTTCCAGAAGAAGTTTGGGCAGCCATTCGGGCCTTGGTGCCTTCTGAAATAAATTTGCTGAAAATTTTCTGTGGTAGTGGCAGAGTCCCAGGAGAAATTTGGCCTAGAAAGGCTGTTTAGTGGTTCTAATGGGACACATCTGCTTGAAACTGTTGTGTGGGTGAAAGAGGTGAGGAGACAGGGACAAGATTTCTTTGGAGGATTATTCACAAGTTAGCAGAAGGCCTGTGATGTTGGTCAGTCAGAATAAGAGACGGCTCTGAGGTCAAAAGGCCTGGGGCACAGCATCTGCGTGGGCTACTTGGGTGGAAAACTTCCATATTTGCATCTGGTCCAGCAGCTTCTTCGTTGACAAACTGAACACTTAGACAAAGATGAGAGCTTGGGACAAACAGCTAAGGAGATGGAAAGAGTGCTGATCTACCCATAGCCTCACATGGTCACCTCTGGTCCTCCAGCTCTGCCACCTCAGCTCCTGCAGACTTTAGGGTGGACTCTCCTCTCCCACGGTGTTAATCTCTCTGCTTGCAGAGGGGAAGATCTTGGCTTTGTCTGGGACAAAAATGAATGGAAGAGCCCCGGAAAATTAGCAGGGAGAGTCTCCCTGTCAGTCATGTATGTTTCTCTCAAATCAGTCACCAACTTCTGGCTGCAAGGAATTAAGTCACCGAGGGCAATGTTTGCACAGAGATGTACCTCTGTGAAGAAATATCTCGTGACTGAACTGAGGAGCTTGGAGGTAGTCAGGGGAGAGGAGTGTCCATCAAAGCAAAGGGTCAGAAGATGAGGTGTGAGCCTTTCCTCACTTGTCCCTCCCACACCACTGAACTTCCACCTCGATCCATGCACAATTCTGTTTTTTGCCCAGAACGGCTTTGCCCAAGGCTGCGTGGAAATGGCCACTTAGATCACATAGGCTCTTATTTGTTCCTTTTCAGCTCAGTTTCCGTCAAACAAAGCCCCAGGACTTCTCTCAGATGGAGTCTATTCTAAACACAGTCTCCATCAGCTGAGGAAGAAAGCCCATGAACTAGGAGCAGCAACCCCAACATGGTCTGGGAAAGTGAAGGGCCTTGGTTCTCTTTTGAGAACTATCACAGTGAAAGCCAGCATGGCCACCCCACTGACGCCTATTTCTGAAATCACCTGGAATAGACAGCATGCTCCTCCTGCCTATCCTGCACCAGAAGAACCAGGTGCTGCATCATGAGCCCTGCATGAGACTCAAGCTCACAACCTACAATCAATGCATGCAGTATTGAGCTGGGAACATCATTAAGGCCAAGAGGCGGGAGGTATTTGTGGGGAAGAGGAGAACAGAGCTAACTTAGAGTTCGCTGAGGAGAAAGTAGAAAATGACTCAGGGTGAGGATGTGAGAGAGACGTGCCATGCGGAAACGTGTTTACAATCTAAAGTCAGTCATCTTTTTACCCCCAAGGAGGGATCATACCTGACCTTTGGATTGGTGCTTGGGTGCATGCATGTGCTGGGGCTTTGAGTTCACACCATGGACAGGAATTGCTGGATAGTGCTCAGCACCACTGCAGCTACAGCACTGGGGCTGCGTGGCCTTCAGAACCAGAGACCCTTTCCTGGCCAAAGAAAGTTCTAGTGTGAGTTGGTTCTGCAGGATTTTAAAGGAGAACAAATAAAAGGAATACAAATAATAATAATAATAAAAGGAACAACAAAAGAATCCAGAGCAGATCCTAATCTGTGTAGAAAGCCAGAGATAAAACCCTCACAAATTCTGGGCCCACGAGTCTATTCTTAAAAGATTTTACAAATATACATTATCTAATTACCATTATATCAGATATACAACATGCCCGTTTATTATAATTATGCTGGATATATAATTTATATGCATGAAATGGAACTGTCTGCATGGTTAGAACTGGGACTCGGTGGAATTGGAATTTGGAAGGTTTCTTTTTGGGCCATTATATGGTAAGACAACCATGGAAAATTACCATCTTGCTTTTCTGTAGACAGACACTCTCAGCTTTGAGCTTCTGCTAAGTCTGGAAAGAGATTTGCTACATACAGAGTTCCAGGTCGCAACTGAAAGAAAGAAACATGTTGGGAAATGGGAATTGGACTGGTGGAAAATGCTATCAGGAAAAGAAACTCCTGGGGAGAAACTGAGATGAAACCCACGGTAGACTTTCCTGGCAGGGGTGTTGGTGGAGTCAGCACTTCCCCCAGCACAGGTCAGCAGAGTGAAGCTGAACAAATTCTGGCACTAGAGCCTCAGCAGTGGCAAGAAGCTGGAGGAGAGATAAGCTGTTCCTCCTTCCTATTTACATGTTGGAGACAGTAAGATACTAGAATGAGTGGAGAAGGGGTCTAACAAGCATTTCAGTATATTTGTGCTTATTGAAGACGTCAACCCCACTACTTCCTACACTGAGAGAGCAGGCGATTTGTAGGCACTAGTATATTTTTATCTTATGAGTATATTTAATATAAACTAAATCTTTATTTCTCAGCCAGGCTATTCTTGTCCCTAGATCTGCCAGTCCCTTAGGAAAGTCTGCCCTTGAATTTGTTCCAAGGGTGAGGAAGAACAGATGGATGGGTGCTGGCTGGTACTGAGTGGTCTGGAGGTGATCCCCAGCTGCCAGAAGCTGACCTACTTGCTACTGAAAGGTCAACCGTGAGGACTGGCATGAGGGATGACAACAGGGCCCCTTCCTGCCAGGATGGAGCACTGCATTTCCTCCTCCCTGCCACGGGCTGCATGAGACTGGTTCTGCTTGTAACAACTGAAAAGTCTTAAATTGATAAAAATAATCAGATAATGTAGGTGAGCCCTTGGAAGGAGCCATCTACTTACTATGGCTTTCTTTGACAGAAACTGATGCACGTCAGGAAGTTTCCTCCATTATCCCTCACTATTTTCAGTTTGGTTGGGTTCTTCTTACGTAATTGATGTAGAGGCGGCTTTAAAAACAATGTGGATGGGACTGTCAGAGAAATCTTTTCAGACACTGAGTTATTAGAGGTTATCTTGGCCTATAAGGCCACTGCAGTATGGGGTGCTGTGGCCACCCCAGTCCTTAATGAATATCTACAATGCTCGAGGTCATATCAAACAGTCACCTCTGTTTTGCTCGCTGTGCGGTAGTGGTGGTGGTGTCCTGGAATATAATGCAGTTGTTCTACCGTGTTGTGCCGTCGGGAGGCGAACGCTTGGCGCTTGGCGGATGTTGGGTTCATCCCTAAGGTATTGTACAAGTTATTTGAGGCACTAGGATGGGAGTGCATTTTTGTCATCCTGTAGCGATCCAAGACAGGTGTTGAAACAAAGACGTCTGTGTGTGACAATGCCCGTGACATGGACTGCTCGGGGTATCCCGACCGCTCCGGGGAGAGCAGAGGGTCCTGGGAGTGGAGACGCTCCGCGGACAGAAGCTGTTCATCTGAGAGGATCCGTTCATAGGACATGCTAAACTCCTCAGGCATGATCCTCTCAGGAGACAGCACCCTGTCCTGGGACATGGCCCTGATGGGACGGCGGGGCCTGTCCCTGTGGTTGGTCTGTTGAGACATTTTGATGACGTTGATGGGGAGCGTGCCCCGGGCTGCCAGGTCGGGCAGGTGTCTCCTCCTCATGTAGTACTCATCAGCCTCTTTGTCAGCTGTGGGAAAAGAAAGGGAACGGTTAGAAATGTCAGAGTGCTCTCCCACAAGGTGAGAATGGTGGTGTGCTTCACACAGCCACGTAGAAGCCTCGCAGTAAGACCTGAGGGCTGTCTACTAGCAGCTGGCCCTGGGCATGGACTTCCATGTCCGGATGCTGCCTGTTGGAGGGACACCAGCCCCATGTGGGTTATGTGGCCATGGGTTTATCAGCAATAATTGTGTGCAGACTGGTGTAATTCCTTTCATGATGCATCACACCTTCTTGCACAACAGACACAGCAGACTCTGTATGCTGCTGAATCCAGGCCACGGTATCACATGATTCGCAGAAACAGCAAGTTATGGAGAAGTGATCCAACATCACCTTCACAATGCACTTACAAAGAAAGCATAGAGAAAGCAGGGTGAGGCAGGCAATCTCCCCACTTGGGGAAACTCATACCTCTGGCCTCAAACATGGATGCGCTGTGAAACCCCTAAGCTACCTCAAAACATTGTTAATTACTATTCTTGAATATTTGTAAATGTGCTTACGAAGTGTCTCTGGTGAGTATGGGATGTTCGCTCTGAGATGTTGAATCATATGCCTGAGGTTTTATTTCCCAGTGTTTCTTTACACTGCTTGATATTGTGGAGTTTATTTCATGGAAAATTGCTTGCTCAGTTTGCTTCTTCTCTGCCTTAAATGATCTCTTTGTTGCAGAATTCTTTTTGGATTTCAAACAAATGCTTCAGCCTCGGGGAGGATTTTACCTGCTGCAGATACGTCCCAGCATACTACTTAAATCCCAGAGCAGATGGAGTGACCTGATTCAAACAACTTGTGGTTTGAAGATGAAGAAAAAACCCAGCTTTCTGGTAAAACACTTTGATGTTCATATGCCTTATGCTGGAGGAGTAGGACTACCTGGCTGGAAGGAGGATCATCAGTCTTTGGGTTTCAAGACAGCACAGCTTGTGGACCATCATGATGTGCCTGTGACTGCAGGTGTAAAGCATGGAGCACCAGTCCCTTATCAGAAATAAGCTATCATTAAATGGAAGTTCCTAACAGTGTCTCCATGGAGTGGGTGGAGGGGGTGGAGGTGTGTCTACAGCTCAACACTAAGAATCTGTATGTGTCTTTCTCCTTCATTTCCTTTTCTGAGATGCTTTTTTGATGTGTCCCATCTTTTCTGGCTCATCAGTGGCTCCAGAAGACCTCAGAGTAAGACTCGTCTCAGACACGTGGCAAACAGCCTTCATCTCCGTGGAGAAGACAACAGAACATCCTCTGATGTGCAGGAAGTGTCTTCCTCATTCAAAAACAAAGTGAAATTCTCCATCTTACAGAGAGAACAAGGTCTCTTGCAACTAATCTGACAGGAGCAGCCTGGTGCAGGGACCGCAGAGTTGGGAACACACGCATAACGCAATGTACACTTATCATCTCAAGCCAAGTGCTGATGGACATCATCTCCTAAATGCCACTCCTACGGTCTGCCATACAAATTCCTTTGCAAAATCTTTTGCCTGTAAGACACTTATGATAAAGATCGTGAGAAAAGGAAGGCCTTTCGTTCTCTCAGCTGCAGTATTTCACTGCACTGATACAGATGATGTTAGATGGGAACGTATACAATGGTGGAAGAGCAAAAATGCACATGTAGAGTTTCTGAGGATGTTCAAGTGATAAAAATCACAAAGATCTGATTTAGAACTGTTAGGCAATAATGAAGTGGGTGAAGTAGATGATCCTCTTGTGGGACAGCATCCTGTTCTGGGACATGGCCCTGATGATATGGTGGAGCCTATACCCTTGTTCTACAATGCTTGGATTCTATGTAGACATTCAATATATATAGCAGTTAAGCAGAAACTTGGTGAGATGTACTTAAGCAGAAACTGTTTATTCTGACACAGACATAAATCTGTAGGTTTTACACAACACATCAGGGGAGGAATTGGCTGGCTGTCCCATGAGGCGTAGTGTTAGCTGAGGAAATGTCAGCACTTTATGATACTTAATTGGGTGCTGACAGCACCCAAATCCCAGAAGTTTGTTCACAAGAGAGCATTTAAAATTAGTGCCTTGGGCTCTTCAGAAAGAACTCATGGTGCTGCAAGCAGCCTGTGCTAGGTGACCTCACTCACTGATTTCTTCCTCTCCCCCGGATGTTGTTCCTCATGTTCCTGCAAACAGTCCACACAGCCCAGTGGGTCCATGAGGAAGATGGCTGGTCCTTCTGCATCCAAAAATCCAAGCCGAGAATGCGTGTGCTGAAATGCACGCCCTGTTGGCACCATCACTGGTGCTGAGCTCTTCTTGACAGCCCGCACTCTGCCAGGGCATGAGGATTACCCAGAGCTCTCCTCTGTTGGCACGCTCACTGTGGATGGGATTTGCTCAGCAGATTATTGTAGAAGTGTGTCTTTTTTTTTTTTTGGTAATAAAAAACTTCTAAGAAGAATCTTGTTGCAAATGTCAGAGAACAGCTCTCTTGTCATCAAACCCTTGTGCTTTTAAAACCACCTTTTAGGAAGCCTTGGAATAACTAGGCAATTTTGATATGGCCCCAGTAATGGTAGATATTTGTATTCTATCCTGTGGCCGTAGATAGACTTGCACACACTTAGTGTGCATGGACTTGATAATGATGTGTGAGGCTGGTTGCAGAATAGGAGCTGAGCAATTAGCACTCTGGCACTTGGCCTCTGCTCTGGACGAGAGAATTGCTGCTGGATTTGCCCAAGTGACTCTAAATAGATGTAATTAAAGCAGAGAACATCCCAAATGGAGATGTGCTTGGATGCTCACACCTGGCCATGGTAATTGCCAGAGGAGCTAAACCAGCCTAAGTGAGGTTTGCAGTGGTTTGAGCCTCCTACTGAGGCAGCAGAATCAGCTGATTAAAAGTGGTTCAAAGTTGCTCCTTGCTAATTTAGGTGAACAGTGCAGCATGGTCTACACTCCAAAAAGTTTTGCTAAATGGAAACATTAAAAATATCCTTTCATTAAAAATATCCCTTCTGCACTGTTTCAAGAGATGGAAGTCTGCATGGCCTTTTGCTGGCAGTTGCTAACTCATTCAGGTCCTGATTTCACTTTAAAGGTGTTCCTAAGCTCACATAGGCTGTCTCCTCCTTTGCTGCTGAGAGACGCAGGTAGATGTTGGCACAGCTATTCCAGGAATATTTTCGGGTGTAGACAAACTTCACATCTTCTCCAAGGAATCAAAACTGTAAAATGTTGACAACACGCTGGTTTAATTAGACAGCAGCTGCTGACTCTGGAAGGTGATGTCAGCTGAGTGTTACTGGAGCAGCGATGGAGGACGTAGCTCCATGAGAGGCCAAGTATCACACCAATGCCTTTGTGTGTGAAAGGAAAGCTCTACAGCAATGTTTCCATACCAGAGAAGAACAGTGAAACATACATGGCTTCAGGCTTCACAGCTTCAAGGCTTCAAGTGTATCACCAAGTGCTGGTGGTGCTGGAACTGCTGATGTCTGGTCACCTTTGTTTGCTAAAACCAAAATCGCAGAATCATAGAATGGTTTGAGTTGGAAGGGACCCTTCAAGGCCATTGCGGGGTTCAACTCCCTGCAATGAGCAGGAACAGCTACAGCTTGATCAGATCTCAGAGCCCTGGCCATCCTGACCTTGAATGTCTCCAGGGATGGGTCACCCACCACCTCCCTGGACATATCCATGTGCCCAGGACCTGAAACCTTCCAATCTGTTTCATCCCATCCTCACTGCATCAGCAAGTTCACAGGGATACCGAGACACTGTTACTGCTACTCCTTATTGTTTTATTGATGCTCATGTGATAACTGGCATTTTTAAATTTAGCCAAATTAAAACTGCAATTGAATATGTTTCTCTCTTATAGATGTGCTCAAAAAGGTGTCCTGAGTGGATTTCTAAGGGCCAGAAGCGATGAGCAGACAGGAGAATATCACTGGTCCATTGATTAATGGAGATTTCTCTTTAAAAAAAAAAAAAAAAGCCAGCCTCATATTTATGGGGCTTCACTCATATTTTTCAAACGCTTAGCAGTGGAATTAAGGGAAATCACACTTTTCTGGATAATTTATTTTTCTTTTCTTCCCATTCTTTCCCCTTATGTTAGTTCCTGGAACATTGCCAGGGCTTGTCTCCCCAAACATCCAGACTGCTGATTGCTTTAGGACAAGCTGACCTGCACAGGAGATTTTTGTTTCTCTCATTTGCAGGGAGAGTCCCAAACGAGTACTTCCTCACATCTCACCTCAGCCTGCCTAAAATGAGTGAGACAAAGCCACTGCAGGAAGGAGAGCACAGCTCCTCCAATGCTGTGATTAGAGAAATGAGGTACATTGGTGGGTTTCTGAGAAAAGAGAGTGGAAAAGACACGGATGATTTTTCTCCCCGTGGTTAGTATGATTAAAACATATGCATGTTCATCTGTATGTAAGGTCATCAGAGCAATTTATTTGCTTTTCTTTCTCAGCAGTTCCAGTGCATTCCCTCGTTGGCCTTGGCTTTCCTCTTTCAATTGGCTTTAACATTTTCAAGCTGCCAAGTCATTTGTGATGATCCTTCAGCCAATACCAAGTGGTTTAATATGCCTGAAAATATTAGCTTCCTTTCTGACTGACCTTTCTCACTCAGCTGGGACAGCAGTTCCCTGGGGTGCTGGGAAGGGCAGAATTAACACAGATGCTCTTGCTCAGCTGCATGTTCCCACACTCCGCTCACTGCTGCTCTTCCCATGCACAAGCCCAGCATCAAAACGTGGCTTATTATCCAGCAATGGGTTTGATAGTTTGCCAGAGCAATTTGGGGGTCAGTGAGAGACTGGCACCTTGATATGACAGAGATGGCTGTCCTTTGTTGCTGATTACGAAGATGCCTGAATGAAATGGAAGCCAAATGCCTGATGGCTGGAGTATGGTAGGATCTGACCATATCCCCACTGAGCTCTGGCTCCTTATCATTAGCAAGGTGATAGTAAATGGCATTTCTTCTTGGTTATTTAATTCAGATGTCTTTCACTACTGGTGAAAGCAAGTGATGTTTAACCTGAAGCAACCCAAACCATTAGCTGAAGTATCATTCAGTATCTAATGCCTTTTGTTTGACTCAAATAGAAAGACAGTATTTGTTACTGAGCTTTTCACAGTATTCTTTTTTTCTTTCTTTTTTTTTTTTTTTTAACGATGGCAGGGAGTTCATTAGAAACAACTAATTTTAAATATAAAAAACTGAAATATGATAATTCATTTGCAAAGCCCCAGATTTTATGTTGCCTGTAGCTCCTTCATATGGAATAAGAAAATGATTTTGCTGGCATTGTTGAAGGGGAGGTCTGAATTCCTTTTTCCTTTTGGCTCCGGAGAAGACTGGCTATAAGAATGGGATTCATTAATCCTTCTTCTCCAAGAGAGTGGTCAGGTGCTGAAACGGGCTGCCCAGGGAGGTGGTGGAGTCACCATCCCTGAAGGTGTTCAAGGAGCATTTATTTATATGCCGTACTGAGGGACGTGGTTTAGTGGGGAAATATTGGTGGGGGGTGGATGGTTGGACAGTGATCTTGGAGGTCTTTTCCAACCTTGGTGATTCTATGATACTAAAGGTGCAATGCATTCGCAAGCCCAGCGGTAGCATGGGGTGCTTAGCACTTTTAGAGCTGAAACTATTTAGTTACCTAAACACACAGTGTGGGGTAGTTGGCTTGGCATTTATCAACCACTGTTCATGGGGATGCAAACTATATCTACATCTGCCAGTGATGGGCAAATAGCTGGTGTTTTCCTTGCAGGATGCAAGAATTTCCTTCTAGAGCCAGTGCTGCTGAAGCAGTACGAGTGTGGATGAACCCCACATATCTTGCACAGCCAATGACCAGAGATTAACTCTCATATTCCTAGACTGATGTTGACTGCCAGGTGTCCCCTGAATGGGGACAGGAACAATGACTGCCCAGAGGGGCAGGAATTGCTCACAAGAGGAGCTGCTGAGGAGGACTTAGAGGTCCTGGTTGACTCTAAGAAAACTTAACAGGAGCCAGCAGTACGTGCTTGGAGCTTGGAAGGTCAACAGTATCCTGGGTTCCAACAGAAGAGGGGCAGCCAGCAGGGCAAGGGAAGGGATTGTCCCTTTCTATTCTGCCCTTATGAGGCCCCATCTGGAGTACTGCATCCAACTCTGGGGCCCTCAACACAGGAAAGATGTTGAGTTTTTGGAGAGAGTCCAGAGGAGGACCACGGAGATGCTCAGAGGAGCACTTCTCCTAAGAAGATTGGCTGAAGGAACTGGGCTTGCAGTCTGAAGAAGAGAAGGCTGTGGGGAAACATCATTGTGGCCTTCTATTATTTAAAGAGAGTTTAGAAACATGAGGGAAATCAACATTTTACTTGGGTAGATAGTGATAGGACAAGGGGGAATGGTTTTAAACTAAAGGAAGGGAGATTTAGACTAGACATCAGGGGAAGTTTTTAACAGAGTGGAGAGGTGCTGGAACAGACTGCCCAGAGAGGCTGTGGATGCCCCATCCCTGGAGGTGTTCAAGGCCAGTTGGATGGGGCCCTGGGCAATCTAATCTAGTACATGAGATAGCGGTTGGCAATCCTGCCTGTGGGGAGGGAAGGGGGATTGGAACTTAATGATCCTTGAGGTCTCTTCCAACCCAAGTCATTCTATGATTCTATGAAGAGAAAGGCTGACTCTGCTCAGCACATTCTTGAAGGCATTTGAGCTTGGCACCTTAACACAAATCTATTTTTGCCTCTTTAAACAAATATCTAGGAAATAATGCAGGAAGCCAACACATACTCCCTCCTGCAACCTGCTGAGGGGCACGTTGGACATGTAAGGAGATGTCTTTTCTTCAACTGCAGAACAAGTTTTTTGAGACCCCGTGGATCAGACACCTGGTAAGGTAATGACCAGTGCATGGATGGAGTTGCTTGTTCAGAGTGAGTTTATATTCAGTGTGAGCTGGGTAAGCATTGCAGGAGTAGATACAGAAAAGAGTTCAGATCTGATGTACATTTTCAGATGTTGGCTGTGAAAGGTGTGGGAGGTTCAGTTAGCATTCATTTGTTGTTTTTTAATGTTCCAGTGAGATACATCAATATCCTTACCAGGAAGCTCAAGGCATTTTCAATGAGCATCTATGCTCAGTATATAAAACAATAGATGAATCTCAGGCTGGAAGAGGTCTGGACCATCTCCTTCATCACACTGAGAGCCACAGTAAGAGTCATTGCTGCAATTCCTGGTGGATGCTTCCCTAACGTGTTCCCAATAATGTCAAGACAGACATCTCCCAGCCTCTGAGCTGGAAGTATGTATCTCAGGTAATCCTGAGCATTGGAAATCAATTAGAAATGAAAGAGCAATTCGGGGGCTATCCAATTGATACATTTTTACACTATTTCATCTGAAAAATGAAAATAAATCATCACCTTGAAATGAGGACATTTTAAAGCAGTTATGTTTCAATGTCATGATTTCAAGGGTTTCCCAATATTGAACAATATCATCAAAGCTACTCAAGAACATGGACAGCTAATCACAGGGATGCAGGGAAAGGAAAATGCTTCTGGTTAGGAGTGACTCCGAATGTTATCAGGAAGCAAAAGTCACATACGTGGCAGTATCCAGTCCCTAAATACCTTATCTCTGCTCTGCAACATGCTTAAGCACATGCTTACTTTTCAGCATGTCAAATATACTTGCCTAAATGTTAAACACATATTTAAATTCCACAGTGAAGTGCCAAGGAGTGGGCTGAGATTTTTATGTGCTACATTTCTGTTGCATTTTCTCTCCTGGAAAATCCTCTGCATGAAGATGTGCTATGGACAGTCCAAGGGCTTCTCTGCCACTTCGTTTTGTACGTTTCTTTTAGCAGGCTAAATTGGGAATGCAGATTTTATACAGAGCTAGGATGTAGCATCTGTTCTTTGTCCCGATCTGCTTTCAGTGAAGCTATTGCAAATACAGACACTGAAGTTATTTTTCCAACTGAGGCAGCATGAATACCTGGCTGCACTCAGAAAATGTCCATGTTAACACACTACAGACTTGACATCTTAGTCACAAATATGACTTATTTCTAAATCTCACTGAAGCTGAAGATATTTCCATGTGAATATTCGCCATCAGGAGCAGCAATGAGTTGGAGCATTGCAGAAAAGTTGACAGAACAATGCAATATGTAAAACAGCGAGAAAGAATAGATACTAACTGGCACGAACAGGTCAGAGAGCAACACGTAAAGACATCAGCAATGCACCAAAGACCAGAGGAAGGTGCTGTTCAGGACCATGAAACATGGTGGACTGCAGCACTGCTGAGGACAGGCAGACGTGCTCCCACTGAAATGGAGGTTCCCTCCCAGCCAATTCAGCAGCTTTTTATCAGCCTGGGTTTGTCATCTGGTTCCAGCTGCTCCTGCAGATGGTGAGATATCTGCCCTGGGTGCATCAGGCTGAACTCGGCTGATCTGAGCAGCCAGAAAGCAAAAAACGATTCTCGGATGACTCTATCAGGAGCAGAGAGAGGCGGAGCATTGGGAGGCAGCACAGGATGGAGGTCAGTAAGCAAATAACCACAGGTGCTCTCACAGTAATGAAGTGATTCTTTCTCTCTACTCTTCCTTGATGGGAAGTGACAGCCAGGAGAATCATTACTGGAGATGCCAACTTGGGCAGTACAACAACAGAGGGAAGAAGATTATTGCCTTAACGTTGTGCCCGCTGTGGCTTACAAGCAAATGAGATAAAAATGAAATGAAATGAGCTGACACCTACTTAGTCTCTTCAGAGAAGAATATTTACTTGGGTTTGTCTTGACGGCAGACTCGTAGGAGGGTGGGAGGTGAGAGAGGTTCTGGAAGGACCGGGAGAAGGACAGATCGTAAGGTTCGGTGGCAGAAGTAAGGATGTTGTTCATCCGTGGCGTGTCTGCAAAAAAGAAAAAAGAAAAAAAAAGACATGTCCAGAGCATGCATGAAAACAAGCTGAGAGGGGTGAGCTGTTCTCACAGCTCCGGACAGGGAGAAGTGCTGTAACTGAGCCAGCCTCAGCGACAGCTCCTGGACGGGATTTGAAGTGGCTCCAACAGGTCGATATAAAATGAATTATGTGGCTTTGCTTCCTTGTCCACAGTGATCATGGAGAGATCACTAGTGCCTTGACCTGGTGCCTTGAAAGCCTCCAGACAGACCAACCTTCCTTCCATGGTTCTGGTGAAATGAGAGTCAGCTCACTTACCATGGAGGTCTCCATCGTGGTGTGGTGGACTGACCCTATTGCATCCTGCACAAGTTCATGCACCATCACCTACCTTTACCCTGCAAGCTACACTTTTCCATTCGCCATAGCCATTGAAAAGTGTCTGTGAGTTCATTTTAATAATCAAATTGCTCTTTCATCATGCCAGAATTCGGGTCACTGCTCCAAACCTGGAAGCTCTCATACAAAACACAGTCCATGGCCCCAGTGTTCTGGTAGGCACTGGGGGTGGCCATGCATCCCCTGCTTGTGGTGAAGCATGAAGGACAGCTGTGCAGTTCACATCTGGCTGCAGTCAGAAGATGAGGCAGGGCTTGGAGGGATTCCTGAGGCACAGAAGCAGGGCTGGAGGATACTGCCCTCTGCTTGTCTTCACTTTGCTGGTCACTAAAGGAGCCCCTGGTCAGCTTAAAACTCCCTCTACTGGGATGCTAATGCTGAGGGCACTGTCAATAAAGATTAGCACTGAGCTGGGATGTTAGAAGTCAAGTCCAGGCAATCTGCAGAGTTTGCCTTGTAACTGAAATCACATCCCTTTGCCACAAGCTGGATGGAAAATGGTCTTTCTTCAGTTAAGCTGAGGGACAGAGGCCTGCTGAATTACAGCATTTTTGACTCCTGGTGTTCAAGTAATAAAATAGAGATAAGAGTATTGAAAATAGCAAGGACTGCAATTGTTGGGAGCAAAGCTAGAACAGGCTACAAGGTCATGGAAAGGTGTTCTGTGGGGGCTTGAATCAGTGTTGGAATGCGTTAGCTGGGTCAGACGACCAAGGAACTGGCCACTTGTGATGTGATTTGACAGGGAAATCAGAGGGCAAAATGTTCTGATGTAGCTGAGGAGCAGCAGAATGCCTAGGTTCACCCTTCCCTGTCATGCAGCCCTCCAAAGGGTACTCATGAAGAACAATGCAATATAAACTCAACACTTATTCATGTGCCTTTAGACTCTCATAGACCCCCCTGGTCTATGGGCTCTGTGAGCTAAGTCACGGCTTCTGCCCAAAACTGGAGCAAATGTGCTAGCTTTGTGCAACATCCAAACGTTTTCCAGCTTCTCTCATCTCCCAGAAAAAAAATTAAATGAGAACTACCCAAGTGCAGATATTTCAGCAGATATTTTCTAGACTTGATTCCCAAATGCAGCGGTTTCAGTCACACAACCTCCTCCCCTGCTGTGTGGGTTTTGCGTGGAGTCCTGCTTGCACTGGAGAACAGGATATCTTCTCAGAGCACCCACATTTTGCAAACTTCCTTGGTGTTCCCTGTTGCCTAAGATTGGGTGCTGCAGTTCCCATGTGTGTGGGGAAGCAGAGCTGCCTTCCTCCCACTGAGACTCCTGATAGATATTTTAAAACTTCTATCCTCTATCCTTCGCATGCTTCGCAGCCAAGGAGAGGCTGACAGTCCTATCTTCCTGAAGAAGGCTGCTCAGGGCTTCCCAAAGCCAGCATCCTCAGAGTGCTCCTCTGCAGCTCCCACAGGGCTCAGTCCAGAGGCACCTGAGCCATGTGGGCTGTGCCAGAGCATCTGCGATGTACCAAGGACTGGAAGAACTATCAGGCACTTGAATAACAACCACCATGTCAAAAAAAAACCAAAGTCATTCCTTCCTGTCCCTATTGTCACTGACTCCGTGCACTCTTCCACACGAGGAAGCCTCCTGCAAAGCATCATAACAGTGCCCTCTTCCTCAATATCTATCTGTGGGATTTGACAGCAAGTCAAATTTTTCCCCCCAACTCAGTATGGGGCACCACATCCTGTACAGGGAGCACAAAAAGATGAGGGTTAAGGAGATGTCTCTGCCATGGCACTTATCAAGCACATGCATGCTCTCTTCTGGGCTCGACAGCTGGCAGCTAGTGACAGCCACCTGAATGAAAAGCCCAGTTCTCTGCCAGAGCATCATTTTGATCCTCACTCTGAGAAAATATGAGGCACTTTCCAACAGAATTTAGCAAAGGCGAAAATTTCCTCTTTACAATGCAATAACCATCTTGGTTAATAAAAGCTTCTTCCCTATTGGTTACGTATGTCTCTACACTCCTGGAATAGTTATTGCTTGGCAAAAAGAACATAACCCCAAGTGAGTATATAGCTAATGTATCATTTCTCTGAGAGGGTTATTTTCCTGCTGATGACTTCAACCCATGTCTAATAGACTGACTGCAGGATTAGGAAGTGCATCACATCATCAGAGAGGTGGAAACAATTGATTAGATATTATCCAGTAAACAGAGACTCTATCAGCATTGAAACAATATGCCCACTCCTACTTGTGCTTGTAGGGCAAGGACCCTGGGGTAACATCTCTTTGCAAATTTTTCAGCTAGAACCTGTATCTAATCTCCGTTCTGCACGGAGGTTTGGATGAGCTGAAATAAGCCCAGTTATATGCATGGAGCTGTGTTCAGTGCTGGAGCAGGAGCACGAACTGACTACTTGGAGAGCAGTGAAATAAACTGCCACACATTTATCCAATGGGCTTCTGCGGAATCAATGCATCTTCATATTGCTTTTTCCATCCAGCCAGTCAGGAACAGACCATCAGTATTTTGGCAAATGAGAAATCACCTTGAAATTCACTACCTATCGCTCAGCAAAATAAGGGATACCTGAAATGACCAAGATAACTTCAGGTGTCTTCTGTGTAATATAGTCTGAGGGCAATGCTGGAGAAGTGAGAGGTGCTGGGAAGGAGAAACCTGCAATTTAAATTCTGAGACTAATTCAGCAGTAACTCTTTGCTTCTACACCAAATTTGAATCACACCTTTCCCTGGTCTCCTTTTTTCCTTTGTGGTGTTCACTGGCTTCTATGGAAGGTGCTAGACCTAATTAATTAACAAGATATAAATAAAAAAATCCCTCCATTTCCTGCATGGCAGCTGAGGTTGCACCGTTCCCCAGCATTACCTCTCATCCCAGTTCAGTTCAACATTCTGGGCAACGGCACTGGAAAACAGAGGATGTGCTATGCTTACTGCAATTGCCTTTGAAAGTATTAGATCATGTTTGCCTCACCTCCATCCTGCAGCCACTTGCCAGTTTGTGCCCCTCTGACACACCATGCTTTCTGGGCACAATTTGCAAAGCTATCTGCAGAGGAGCACGGAGGAAATTAAGCTATCCCAGCGCACAGCACACACTACAGAGATGGGAACATCACCCAGCAGTCTCTTTTCTTCTGGTTTCTAAATTCTCCTTGCTATAGCATCGAATCAGTAATACCTTTTTACAACCAATGCAACATCTTAAGATTCTGAAAGCATCTCTCTGATTAATTCAGCAGGAGAGGGCTCAGCCCTGCAGCACTTCCCCTTTGCTGAGCATGGATCCACCTGTGTGGATTTCAGGGGCTGCAGCACCTCCCTCTGCAATTGTGGGTTCATCCCTCTGTGTTATGCACACACCCAATGGCTTTATGATCTACAAAGGAGGGAAAAGCATTCTCTGTTGAGTGAGAGCCTTGTTCCGCTTCCAGCACTCAGGGCTGAGAAGCAGACTCGGGGTTTTTAAAGCTGGAAGCTTGTGTTGTGGAAAGCAGACCTGAAGTCCCTGCAAATCAGCTTGTTCTTTAACAGCAGTTTCTGTCTCTAAGCGTGTTTACACGAGGCACAGAACCTTCTGACAACAGGGAGAGGAGCAAATGATAACCAGGAGGAAGAAAACCCAAAACAAAACAACAAAAAAAAGTGAATTTATGGCAAACTTTTAAACAAAGCTCAAGTGGCAAAAAGGATGTGCTCCATATTTGCATATGAGCCTGCACATATGTTGTGCGAATTTTGCAACATATTTCAACAGATGCCTTTTAAAACATTCACCCGGGGAAAGCAAACAATGTCACCTAGAAGAAGCTGATACAACCAAAGCCTTCTGCTGCTCAGCTTCAGCTCATCACAGCCTCAGCCCTCTGTCACAGCACGCAATGCTCCCCCAGCACCGCCTTCTGCTCAGCACTTGAAGGCTGAGACACAAAGTCTTCTCCAATTCTGATGCAAGCTCATAGGGAGGAACACATTCCCCAGGAAAATCTGCCTGGGATCAGTTGGTGTTTGGTACCTCCTGTGCCATCCTGAGCCATCCTGGGAATGCCATGCTGCTACAGCAGGCACAGAACTGGTGTGCACTTTGGATGGAGTGTGAGGGGGTGGAACTATCTGTGTTTTCAAACATCTTTCTTTTTTTCTTGTTAAAAACACCATTATTAATCATGTTTTACATCTCTCACAAAGAATCTCACAGAGGTTCATACATTTCCAGCTCAGCTGCTGTGGTGTAAATCAGCAGTTCCCCACTGGGTAGCTGCCCTCGTTTGTGTGAGTTGGAGATGTGGGGTTTTAAATTCAGTTAGCGGAGAATGAAATACCTCTGCATATCAGGATGACTTTTGGAGGAGGTCTTTTAGGCCTCATTGCAGAGTAACGAGGTGTTAAAGAAACAAAGCGAACTACACCAGCAAGATTGCAAGATGATGCCCCTACAATAAATGCACACAGCACAAATGGCATAGCTGAATCGTATCAGTATTGGCATGAAGATGCTACTGAGGACACTTAGCCCTGTGCTTACAATGGTGTTGACACAGAGAGGAGCTTCTCAGGTTCTTCCCATAGGGAAGAGTGGAGACATGGTGCTTATCTGGGTACTGGACCATGGTGGGCCACGTAATTGGTGTCCTAACAACCTTCACCTGCAAGCTGAGGCCTCCATGCTCAGCCCCTTCATACCAAGGCCATGAAAACAATGGTTCTTTTGATCACTGAGTATTTAGAATAGACTAAATAGAAAGACCAATTGCTTCAATGCTAAATACAAAGACAGTTGTTGCCATTGAAGCCCCTGGAGCTCAACACACACTAACAGAGGCTGGTTGCATCCCTTACCTGCACCCATGGCCCCAGCAAACCAATGCATCCCCTACGTGGAGGGTGTAGGACATCATTGTAGGATATTATTAGCAAAATTTTGGGTAAAGATAGGTAAATGACAATCCAAATTCACTAAAAGGCTTCAATCTGCCCTTGTATTTGTGTAGTGCACCAATCTCTGTGCAAGTTGATTAGCAGAATTTGTGCATAAGGTGGTTGAACCACTGACATCTCCATTACATATGGTGACTGGAATGCATCAGAAAGTTGGCACTGAGCTGTCTGGTCCTCCCAGATCACCTGGCTCATCTCTACTCCCACTTTCATTAAAGATCTGCTGCTCTGCAGAAAGAATGTTGTAACATAATGTGTCTACTTGTTCTGTAGGTAATATTCCAGAGATCTGATTATCTTCTAATTTCTTCACATATATTACCACTGGGGATAAATCTAATTTAAACAGTCCTTAATTGTTATGATTTTGTAAACAGTGCCTTAAACACAATAGATACAGAACTCTCAACAAATTGTTGGAGGAGATGTGACAGTACAGGGAATCATTTTCATATCCTCTGGGATTGTTCCACATTGAAGCTTTGGGTCTGATGTTAGAAAATGAATTATTTCAGCAATATATCCCCCAAAGTCTTGTTACTGTGTGGGAAGGAATGCCCTGAATATCTGAAATGAAGAAAATGAAGGAAGGAAGGAAGGAAGGAAGGAAGGAAGGAAGGAAGGAAGGAAGGAAGGAAGGAAGGAAGGAAGGAAGGAAGGAAGGAAGGAAGGAAGGAAGGAAGGAAGGAAATGAAGGGAGGGAGGAAGGGAGGAATATAAAAAAAGATGCTCACATACATTTAAATTTGTTTGAAGTTCACATGGTTATGGCTACAACTGAATTTACCTCCCCAAGAGCAAACTCAGACATTATCTGTGGAAAAAACACTTGACCAACCTCAAAATTTGAAGTGAAACCATTTGTTCCTTATGCTTTACCAAGTATTTTTTGAGATGATCATCAAAGGCAATGAACTAACATAAAAATTATTATATGAACTTCCTACAAACTATATTATTTAGCAATTTCCTTGGTATTTATATGGATATTAAAAATGTTTATACAAGGCTCTTAGTGGTTTAGCATAATTAAATATGCAGTAAATATAATGAGATTAAAATTAAGTAGCAGTAAAAAATAAAGTAATAAGCTTTACAGAAACTGAGCCTGAGCAGTCAGCATGTATTTATTGCCTCAGTTCTGTATCTTAGCTTCTATTTTTTTTCATAGTTTAAGATTTTTCGTAAGAATTTTTTTTTGTGTCTGCTTATATTGTATAAAAACTGAGCAGCTAAACAAGATATCTGCATGTATCAAAAGGTGTTTTTGCATTTCACATGAAAAACTTAGTTGCACACTGTAGAAAAAAGTACTTGAGCACTCACATTCACCTTTACATTCAAAATCTCTACGTTTCCACAAACAATTGTAGAATTCTTCATCTGGAGCTAAAATCTGTAAAACTGAAGTCTAGATTTAAGGAGAACACAATCAAACTTCTGATTTCAGTGGAACTGAGGTCTGAAGGTTACTGAAAGCAGAGTGTAGGACTGCAGGTCCTGTCCTGTAATGGGGCATTCAGCGCCCTAGAGGTGAATTAGGTGCACAAACAGGCCCTCACCACAAGAAAATCAACAGCCTTCTTACAGAGGCAGGACACTGGAAGACATGCAGCTGAACTCTGGGCCCTCAACAGCCCTGTGGTCGTTGCTCTTCATCTTCACTTGAAATTGCCTTCCCCAGCATGTCCTGTTATCCACAACAGGATAACTATGTGCCACCTCTCTGTGCACCCTCCATTGCAGCCAGGCAGCGGGAAGACGTTCTTCTCACCCTGTGTTGGCTGTGCTACCAGCACTAGGCTAATTAAATGATAGCAGCCTGACAGAACAGATTATACACGATCTCATCATTAATTAGTAGTTATTCTTTCCTGCATTGGAAGTATTCAGTGTAATCACATGGCCACACAACCCACTGCGATGGGCACTGAGGAAATGTGTGCTGTAACCCAAGGCAAGTTAAACCAGAGACTCTTGGTTTTTCAGCTCTGGGAACCTGATGAATGAACCTGAGCATCTCACATAACTCAAGTCCAGTCTGTTTTGTTGTCATTTTTTTTTCCTTGATCCTTGTGGCCGTGGGTTGAGTTTATCATCTTTCAATTTGTTTCTTTACAGGAAAAAAATCTGCCATAATAATAAAACAGAGTGCTTGGATATGGAACTGACTGACATTACCTGTATTCACAGAGGGCTCATCACAGTGGGATCTGCAGGCAGCAGGACCACCAGGTAATATCAGTTCATGGAAATGGGTGTTGCCATTTTCTTACCGTGCCAGCTGAACAAAACTGTGTTGCTAATGGAGGTACTGTGGGTTGCTTCCAAAATGCTGATTGGCAGAATGGCTGCTCCGGTGCAATGGCACATCTGGGTCACTCCTGCATGCTGAGAGCTTGTTATGATTCCCAAAACCTTTGGGATACTGGTGATCTGGTGCTGTTTGCTCTGCATTTACTAAGGACTAGCTGCACAATGCAGGGAAAGGCGAGCACTGGGGGCTTGGCTGTCATCCCTCCTCAGTGAGGACGACCCCTGCAGAGCCCTGGGCCCCACATCTACCACAGCTGGGTTGTGGAGAACCTCCTCTGCTTTTTCCCACAGTTACAAGACTTTGGATGCTCACTAAAATAGGAATAGGAGGAGAAAGTAAGGAATGATAACATTGCTAGGAAGATGGGAGATGGGAATGTCATCAGCCTCTGAACTTTAGTCCTTACAGGCATCTCCACTTTGCAACAACTCGCCCTCCCCTTCACATAAACCAGGTGAAGTGCATCCTTCCTAGGTGAGGCAGCCCCTGGGGAGGCTGTGAGGAGCTCCTCCACACACAGGAGGGATCTTCTGACTGCTCAGGTTGAAATGTCTTTCTGTGTTAACAATATTGTTTGTTAAGTGGCATGTTGTCTACATCCTCTGCCCTGCTTGCAGTCTGCTGGTAGCATGAGAACTGTTCTCTTTTTGCTTCAGCAGAGAGTGAACTTGGGCCATGTGTGATGCAGGGCACGTCCTGAACCTTGCATTGGTCTCCTTCCCTTCTTCTGCTTGCTGCAGGTGTCCCTTTGTGGTGGGTGCGAGGCAGGCTGAGGGGCAGAGCTCACAAACAGCTCAAAGAGACAGCTCATGTCCAGCTACAGATCTGCATAATCACACAGAAAAATGTATGCCATGTCTTACCCGGGAAGAGAATTAAATTAGATCTGTGGCTTTGCTGAACTATCTCAGAATTTCAGCAATAAATTATGAATACTGAATGCTCTTTTGATCCCTTATTTGAAAAGTCCAAATACCTCTTTAAACTCACCGAGCAATGGCTCATCAGCAGCAGCACTCCTATATCTCAAACCGAAGCAGCCATGACCACACAGATAACTCAGGAACAAAAGATAACTCCAAATCATACTGTTATTTGTAGCCAGATCATCCGAGTTGCTTTGTACCACCAAAATCCTCAGATATCAGTAGTGAAGAACAAAAGCAAAAGTTTCTAACCCAAGATCACGAATATGTCTGGTTTGATTTTCTCTCTCAAGCCAATAAAAAACAAAGGCATCTGTCAGGCCCAGAGGAAAATTGAACTGTTTGAGCACATGCTGTTAGTTTGAATTACTAAATGCAGTGGGGTTCTAGAGATGGAACTACCTTAACACTCCTGCACACATATGCAGGTAAGCTGGGCTCACTTGGGTCAGGTGGGGCAGCTGTGGGAACCTGGCATGTTGGGGATGTGAGGAGCACATGGTAGGAGGCAGAGAGGCAGACAGAAGGAAATACAATTCCAATCCTATTAGGATTCTTATGAAAGTAATACATTATTGAAAGAAAAAACAAAGTGTTTTGGAGAGTGAGGCTGTCAATTCACATTCAGTAAACACTCCTATATGGCCACCGAGTTCTTTGGGAGATGGAAAAAAAAAATGCATCCTTACAGCAGAGAGTAAGTTGCAGGCTGAGCAGCAGCCTGACCCAGCCCATAGGAAGGGGAAACGCCAAAGCTTGGAGGAGACTTCTTCAAGGGCAAATTGCTCTCCCACCATTTTTTATAACAAAATGTGGAAGTTCTGATAGGAGTACACACAACTTTCACAATAAATCAGTTCCAGAATATTTGTCAAGGTGAAGTTACAGAGTTAAAAACAAATGCCAGAACCTAACGAGTAATAAACACATCAGTTTAGAGCTACAAGAAGAGAGAACCAATATACGTTAGGATGAGATGTCATCACTTACTGGTTCCTCAGCAAGAGGGGGTTCCAGCCATGAGTGCTGGAGAAGTATCTCACATTCAAAGGGTAAAGGGAGAAACAAGGAGGAGACTGAGACAAGGCAGCAGGTGAAGAGGGAAGAAAGCACAGCAAATAGGGGTACATTCAGAGGTTGGGCTGATTGCACAGAGGCAGAGGGTCAATGACTGGTTCAGGTCTGGTTGGAGCCAGGAAGATGCAGGGGGTTCTGCTGGTCTGTGATTGCTGCAGTGCAGGGAGGACATGCTGCCCACAGGTGACTGCTCATCTTGGGCTGAGGAAGTCAAAGCAAGGCAGGAGCTCAGGCAGAGGAGGAAGAAAGGCAGAGCTTCTGGCCATAGGGGAAGCGAAGGCACAACTCCAGGTTAAAATATTTCCAGTGGAAAGTAGGAGGACAGTGAAGGAATATCTCTGAGGTGCAGCTGAACTCCTGAAAGTGGCTGAAGGTTGATGAAGGGCATTCATAAGTTTACCAGGTCAAGAGGACAGGGGCTGGAGAGAAAGGTGTCACTATATATGTTAAACCATATGTAGAGGTTTTATGGAGCTCAGCAAGAGCAGCGTTACGAGACTTAACACATTTGAAGCTGTTTGTGTTGAGAACCAAAGCAAGGGGAGCTTTGGAGGATCTCTGGAAAGAGATGGACGGGATATATGGCGGAGATAGGCTGCCCCAGACAACTCCTGAGGTGTCACTTCTGAGGCCATGAGAATAGCTCAGTGACAGTTCCTCTTGCTGTGGGTGTAGCGACATGACAAACGCTCTGGGTTTCATAAGTTCCTAGGTGTGGGGAAATGACCACATTCCCACAGTAAAATAAAGGGGTGGGAAAGCAAACATCAGAAATCGTTCAGTAAAGGGTATTTCTGGTTATGAAAAGTGGGCAGGGGGAGTCCTAGGTCTCTTCACAGTCCTTATCTACCTTGCATACAAGAAACTCAAACTCTGAGTGCATTGTGCCACTGCACATCAGCGGCTTCTGTACATTATCCCAGCCAGACCCTTGGAAGTATGGGTTGGATAGCTTGGAGATAGCAGTGATCCCAAACTCTGGTCACATATTAGCCATTAATGCCGAAATCACATCAGCTTAAGAGCCCTCCATGTTCAGTGTCCTTCTAACCTATCTGGAAAATACGCACAAGCAGCACTGTGAGTTGAGTGGCTTGGCCAACAAGATGGACCTTCCTTTGGTTATCATTTTGTATGGTTAAATCTGACAGCACTTTGCTGACGTGGAAGTGAGAAGGGAGCAACCAGACAGGGGGAAACACAGAGATGATGATTAAAGTTATACAAGATTGGGCCATATTTAATTGTGTGCACTAATGAAAAATATGGTCCTATGTTTAATGCTAATGGGATCCATCATTCATGCATCATTGCCATGGGAACCATTCAATTAACATTAAACATACTTTGATACCAGTAAATGTTACTGGCTGGCAGAGGAAAGTTACAACATGTGTAATTTTGCTCTGTTTTCTCTTACCATGTGTAGGTGTCTGGGTGGCACTGTTTAGTATCAGGTGATTATAATTTTGTTCTTGGTCATCTGAAATTCACAGAAAAAAAAAAGATCCCTTTAAGAAACAGCTTAGCAAACCCACTGATCTGCAGATGATAATTACAGCTCACAGCATTCACAGGAAATCTCAGCATGATTAAAGAAAGGAGAAGAAAATGCTTAAGAAAGCAGAAGAGTATGTTATACAGTTCACTTAAAATTCCAGAAGCAAGAAGAACATGATAATAAGAAACTGCTCCCCTTCTGCTGAGCCTGCAAATTAAAGTAGTCTGCAAAGGTAAGAAGCATGTCCAGACAGGGACGAGCAGGCATCAGTGACACCTTCCTGGGGGAGATGGAACCTCAGAGCCCAGCTCCATGCCTTCTCCATCCAACATGGAGCTTTCAGGACATCAGCCCCCACGACGAGGAAAACAGACTCTCCCGTTGTGACCACAGCCATCCACAACAACATCACATGAGTACAGGGAAGGATCAAATTAATAGCTTCATTAATGCAGGAAGAAGGGCTCAATAACTGCACCTGGGTGGAGCTCTCCCTCTCTGAGAGGTGAGGATCCCACAAGACCTGATGCGTTCACAGATAAATGCACCAAGCTGAAAAGGAGGAGGGATGGTCAGAGGCAGTAGTCATGGCACAGTCAGTGGTCAATGGCAGCAGTAATTAGCTGCCATCCTTTGGTGTGGAAAACACCGTTCTCTTTGTCTTGCTCTAACAAAAACCATTAAGCAAGTGACTGCTGATTAACTTCGGTCATCCTCAGCTTTCAGAAAACCTTTGATAAGGAATGAAATGTCTTTGTCCAGATCTGTTGGCCTGGTTAGGATGCTGTATTAAATGTGGTGAGAAGATTTCAAGAAACTTACACCTCATGCTTGATGTTAAGTCTGCTATTCTGAAAAACCTCTCGTTGATATTTCATTTCTTCCCCAGGAGGTCTGTTCCATAAGATCTTGCTTTTAAGGACAATTGCTTCTTCCTGTCTGCCAGGGACACGGAGAAAATCCCTGTTCTGTCTGCAATAGCACTTTGTGACAGAGTTGTTACTGTGTGTTCCCTGATTTCTCAAGCTAAATTATGTAATTTCCTTCATGTTTCCCTGTAATTTTGTAATGTTTGCTTTGATTGCTTTCATTCCAGTGTCCTTCATGCTCCACTGTTGACCTCGGTCCCTCTCAAGTACACAACCTGGGCCATATTTCTGGGTTCAGAGCAAGCTTGTATCCTATGATTCCTTATGCTTTTCAAATGGACTGCTTCTTGTTCATTTGTTCAGTGTACAAAAGGCATTTTAGTATTCCTCTTTCAGTCCAATACGTAGCATTTTTCTCCATTTAATCAATTTATTTTCAGTCTATTTCTGCAATTTGTAAAGAATATTTTAAATTCTAATACCATTCTCTAATAGACTCGCGGTCATCCAAGCTTCACACCATCTGCAAATTTAATAAGGAAATCTCTTTTCCACCATGAACAAAAAGACTAAATGTAGAACCACATCCGTTCATCTCTCTGTTGATATTTACTCACCGTTTGTGGTTGGTCAGCCAGTATGACATCTACCTTATAGAAGTTCATTAGGACCATGTTTTTCACATTAGTCTCACATTACTTTTCCAGAAAGTACTGAAAACCTAGCAAAAGTCATGATCCCTAATACAAACTATTTCTCCCTTACCACAGAACACGGTAAATAATAATAATTAAAAGAATATCCTGACATGATTTGGTTCTGAGAAATCCACATTGCCTGCTTCTTTATTCCTGCTGGAAACTCATTTCTCTGCACAATATGCTCAGTGTCTGTGCACCCTTAAGACTAAAATCAGAGGTTATTTAGATTTCAACCAACTGGGAAGCTTAATTTCTCCATCTAGAATATAGGTACTCATTAAATAAATCAACAAAGAAGGTCAGAAAGGTTATTAGCCTGGGTACCAATATATAAAGAACAAATCTTGATCTGAAGCCAGGTTCACATAGGCACCAGAGTGCCTCCACTAAGTGGCATACAGCTCTACCAGGGCAGGATTTCCCTTTTGGTCTTCCACTGCTCAGTGCTTTTAGCGAGCAAAAAATCCTGCAGTCATACTTCTGTGCTTTTATTTCAGGTTCTGTTCCTCTCAGCTGTCTCATTGCCCTCTAATGTGAAAAATCTTTAATTTTTCTGGAATCCTCCTAACAATCTGGAGGGACCATCAGAAATTTAGGATCACCTAAGACACTTCTTGCCCAGTATTCAGCAGGCACAGCACAGAATTCCATTTGCTAACTTCTGCATTATTTTTTAACGTGTTCTGGAGTTCAGACATTTTTAGTAATATGATTTTAAAGGACTTTATGTGATGGTAATTCTGAGAAATACTTAAAAGAAATAACTGCAGTATTTTTAGTCTTTCTTACCAGAAACACAATATACTTCAGTTCTCAACTGAATCATTTCTCTGTTTTCAACAATTATTAGGTCTTTCAAACTTCTTGGCCAGCGTAAGAAAACAATTTATTATTAGAAAACTCCTCCAAAGGAAGATATTTCTAGCTCATGAGGCTTGTCAATCAGCAACCTGACTATTGTCTTAAAAAATCTAAACAGTATGTGCTTCTGAAAAAGCTATGGAGATAAGGTCTGGGCCATTATTTATAGACTTCAATCATAATCACAGAATGGCCTGGGTGGAAAAAGGCAACAAAGATCACCTGGTTCCAACCCCCTGCTATGTGCAGGGTCGCCAACCAGCAGACCAGGGTGCCCAGAGCCACATCCAGCCTGGCCTTGGATGCCTGCAGGGATGGGGCATCCACAGCCTCCTTGGGCAGATAATCAGTTCATGACACTCTCAGGCAGAAATGTATTTTGGGTATTAACCATTTGAGTGATGTGCAGTCATTACAGCCAGCAGCTGAGGGGCTGAGAGTCAGATACACAACTTTGGGGCAGTCTCCTCTATGCAGAGTTCGTAAGGTCACAAAGGCAGCTGTTTTACACAGTGTAAATCAAGGCTGTCTGCGCCCTGAAAACAACTGCTTTTCTCTTACAGCTTGTTTTCTGTCATTGAGTTCACCGAATCACAGGACTGCAAAGCTGGAGGCACCTCTGGAGGTCATCCAGCCCAACTCCCTTCTCAAAGCTGGATCAAGTTGCCCAACATTTGGACTCTGAATATCACAGAATCACAGAATCACAGAATGGCCAGGGTTGGAAGGGACCTCAAGGATCACGAATCTCCAACTCCCCTGCCACATGCAGGGCCACCAACCTCCTCATTTAATGCTAGACCAGGCTGCCCAGGGCCCCATCCAGTCTGGCCTTGAACACCTCCAGGTATAGGGCATCCACAGCCTCTCCGGGCAGCTGTTCCAGCACCTCACCACTCTCATAGGAAAGAACTTTCCCCTGACATCCAACCTAAATCTCCTTCAACTTAAAACCATTTTCCCTTGTCCTGCTGTTATCTACCCTTTCAAAGAGTTGATTCCCCTCCTGTTTGTAGACCCCCTTTAGGTACTGAAGGCTGCAATGAGCTCACCCCGCAGCCTTCTCTTCTTCGAGCTGAACAAGCCCAGCTCCCTCAGCCTGTCCTCACAGGGGAGGTGCTCCAGTCCCCTGATCATCTTCGTGGTTCTCCTCTGGACCCTCTCCAACAGCTCCCTGTCTTTTTTGTACTGGGGACTCCACACTTGGACGCAGTACTCCAGATGGGGCCTCACAAGAGCAGAGCAGAGGGGAACAATCACCTCCCTGTCCCTGCTGGCCACCCCATGGATGGAGCCCAGGATACCATTTGCCTTCCGAGCCACAAGGACACACTGCTGGCTCATGTTAAGTTTCTCATCCATCAGGACCCCCAGGTCCTTCTCCACAGGGCTGCTCTCAAGGACCGCTCCTTCCAGTCTGTATGGATGCCTGGGATTCCTCCGGCCCAAGTGCAAAACTCTGCACTTTGCCGTGTTGAACCTCATCAGGTTCACCCGGGCCCACCTTTCCAGCCTCTCGAGGTCCCTCTGAATGGCATCCCTTCCTTCAACCGTGTCGACCGCACCACTCAGCTTGGTGTCGTCAGCAAACTTACTGAGGGTGCACTCGATTCCATCATCGATGTCATTGTAAAGATGTTAAAGAGCACCGGTCCCAAGACAGACCCCTGGGGGACGCCGCTCGTTACCGGCCTCCACCTGGACATGGAGCCATTGATCATCGCCCTCTGTCTGAGGCCCTTCAACCAGTTTCTTATCCATCGAGTGGTCCACCCATCAAATCCACATCCCTCCAGTTTGGAGATAAGGATGTGGTGGGGGACCGTGTCAAAGGCCTTGCTCAAGTCCAGGTAAATGACATCGGTCGCCTTTCCCTTGTCCACCGATGCCGTCACTCCATCATAAAAGGCCACCAGATTGGTCAAGCATGACCTTCCCCTGGTGAAGCCGTGCTGGCTGTCACGGATCACACGCCCGTTCCTCATGTGATCAAGCATGTCATCCAGGATGATCTGTTCCATGATCTTCCCAGGCACAGAGGTGAGACTCACTGGCCTGTAGTTCCCAGGGTCCTCCTTGCTCCCTTTCTTGTAAATGGCAGTGATGTGACCCTTCCTCCAGTCATCCAGGACCTCACTGACAGCCACGACTTCTCAAATATGATGGAGAGCGGCTCGGCAACCACCTCAGCCAGCTCCTTCAGAACCCTGGGATGCACGCCATCCGGCCCCATAGACTTGTACACATTCAGTCTCATGAGGCGGTCTTGGACCTGCTCTGTCCTCACAGCGGGGGGAGGGATTTACCACCCCTGACCCCACCTAGAGGTTCTATTCCAAGGATGGAGACTTCTTCCAATGTTCAACCACCCTCACAGTAAGAAAGCTTTTTCTTAAGTTTAAATGACACTTTCTGTTTTTCAGTTCGTTATTATTGCCTCTTGTACTATAACCAGGCAACACTGAAAAATGCCTGACTGTCTTTATTTCCCCATCAGCTATTGATACATTGATTAGATCTCTGAGCCCTGTCTTCTCCAGTCTGAACAGTTCAGCTCTCTCAGTCTCTTCCCATATAAGATGTTTCAGTCTCTCCAACATCTTTGTGGTCCTTCTCTGGGGCCTCCCTAGGATACCCCTCTCTCTTGTACTGGAGAGCCCAGCACTCCAGATGTGTCACACCACACATCTAGCTAGAGGGGCAGGGTCTCTCACCTCAACATATTGTCAGTGCTTCTTCTAATGCAGCCCAGGGCGCTGGTGGACCTCTTTGCCACAAGAGCACATTGCTGGATCATGTTCAGCCTTGTGTCCATTCTGTATTTTATCCATTATGTTATCTATCATTTATATATTATTTTTAATTATATATAATTAATTAAATTATGTATATATAATTTATATATATAATATTTTTAATTATATATATATATAGCTTTATTTATAAGTTATTAAATCTGTTTTTGAGAGGTGCAAACTAGGTAGTGAGTAACGAGCCTGCTGTATTTTCTGGTGACCTCTCCTTGATGTTTGCAGCTGGTAACTTCATTGAGCATGACTGAATATCTACATAGCCATTTCTCTCCCAAAAGCCTTAGAAAGGGAGATATTTCCCCAGGAGCTCTCCATACTTCCATCTGCTTTGTACAGTAGGCAGTGGTGTCTATGCTGGTTCCTGTGGGTTTCAGTCAGGTGTTGTAGGGTTGCAGACATGCAGGGTAGCTAAGGGTACCAAGGACTTCCAGCTTGGCTATAGCAGAGACAATTTTCAAATCAAATTGCTGAAAACCCAAAGATACAGATTCTTTGTTCTCTTTGCAGCTCACACACTACAGGAGCCGACAGATGAAAGGTTACACGGTGCTGATGGAGATGTTTGTGGGTGTGAAATGTAAGTAGGTAAAGCAGTAGCTGACAAAACCTTAGCACATTAACTGTTCCAGAAGGGAAACAATTTTTTTTTCTCTTCTCTAGACATGCAGTGCTCGAGCAGTGACTTGGTCTGGCAACTCCCAGAGCAAGTTATGTCTTTGCTGAGGGCAGTGATTATAACCACATGAATAGGAATGACAGCCGTGCGATACAGCTTTCCATTTCACCCCAAATCTCATCCTATTTCTTATTTTTTGCCTTTCCTTCATTTCTTTTTCTTCAAAAATCCCAGGTGTTTTCAGGTTACAGCTTAAGAAATGATGTCCAAAATAGAACCCTGAATTATTGGCATTTTCACATGGCTGAGCTAATCAGGCATCTGAATGCAGTGCTGGTTCGCATTTACAACTTCTGTAGCCTATTGTAAACAGTTTCTAAGCAATAAAATGCTTTAAAATGATGGGTGAGCCTTCCTACACCGCTCCAGGTTTAACAAGATAATGCTGTTAATTGTGAAGTGCCAGCTAGGCAGAAGCATAGCTATTGTAGAGACAAGGATCTGAGTTCAAAGCTATTTACTAGGAAACTGCATTAGAGAAATAAAGAATTCATAGAGCTCTGAATTGCCAGACCACAATGCAAAATTTCTGAGCACAGCTGGAGTAGTTATCAAATACAATAACCAGCTGAAAGAAAGCTGCATTCTACAGGGAGAAAGAAACCTGTGCTCCCACACAGGGATGTTAAGGGCTTCATGTCTCTTTGCAAAGGAAATGGATTTGTGTAGCTATGACAGAGTGGAATTCTGCATCCCATCAGGTTGTGCCTGTAGTCTACATGTGAATCCTCCAACTGCTGCTCTGGGAAGTGCAACCCATGTGGGGCTGAGGTTAACTTATGGCAGGAGAAGGGAAGATGGGGATGGAGGGATGGGATGCTGGGTCTGTATGGGGGTGGTGGCTGTGTGAGGGGTGGCACAGGCCAAGGGGGGGGCTGGAAAGTCTGAGTCCCTCTGAGAGGGGGAGGAAATGGAGCATTTAGGGGAAGGAAGAAATCTGCTGGTACTGGCAAGTGCTAGGGGAGTAGGACCTGTCTAGATAGCTGTGCTGCCTTGCTCAAATGATCCTTGTGCTGCAGTTGTAGAATCATAGAATGGCTTGGGTTGGAAGGACCTGTAAGCTATAAGCTCCCCCAGTCCACCCCTGCCTTGGGCTGGTTGCCCCCCAGCAGGTCAGGCTGCCCAGGGCTCCATCCAGCCTGGCCTTGGGCACCTCCAAGGATGGGCCATCCACCAGACAGGCTGTCAGTCTGTCTGAGCTCTCCAAAAGCTCTAATGCTTCTGTGTAGGATTTACCTTTAAGAACCTGCATTAACAGACCTCCCCAAAATCCTTTTCTTCAATGTCCGCAGCCAGTATTTCCAGATGGAGAGGAGGGATCACTCATTTAATAATCCCTCAGATTTCACTGAAAGTGCATGTGTGTTTTTGACAAGACTTAGTCTGGTGTCAACCGTGGCATCCAGTGATTGATTCTAAGAAACACAAACAACGTTTCTGCTGTGGATAATAAAACCTGAGGCTAGTTTTCCCACTGAATGTGCATAGTGCTTTGTGGTCCTGCTATTGCAACTGAACAACTTTGGCATCTGGACATGAACTCTGTCTGATGCCTCTGGGCAATGGGCATCATACGTGCTTGGAGCAAATCAGGTGGGCAGTGAAATCAGAGCACCTGGGCCAGCTCTGTGGGGGGATGGATGAATGGAAACCATTCGTCTCTTCTCTGAGCTGGCTCTCTCCATCTGCTGAGGTATCACCGAAGGGATCTCCCTGTGGTCAGGGGACACAAAACAAACTCTGTGCTTCAAGGTGCAAAACTCTGAGTCAGTGATGAAGAAAACTTTAAATATCCACTAAAGAGTTCCCTTTGCTCTTCTTATCCAAGAGATCCTCTGAAGTAAGGACCTTCTTTGTCTCAGGACTTAACCTTTCCTTTAGTACTTTGTTTTAGCTTACTCTAGGGTATATTTTTTCAGTCTCAGGGATTTTGTATGTGTTTATTGTTACTAAAAACTAGATTTATGGTGATCTATAATGGAAAAAATAGCAAGTGTCAGAATATGGAAAGAAAACGCTGTATTTTCCAGCCTGTCTTCCCTAATAAAAACTGCAAAGGAAGGATATTTTTAATATATGCCAGCTATAGTGCAGATATACGATGGTTCTGAAAGTCATGCAATATTTTTTGTTAGTTTTGCAGTATTTATTAAAGCACTGGGAACTGCTCTACCACCTTTATTTGACAGGACAAAAGAAATGGGCTCAACAGGAGCTATTCCCTCAGGAAATACACTTTCTTGCCTTCTGCCCCTCTGGTCTTTTCAGCAACCTCAGCATTTGCCTACCTTCAACCCTTTTTTTCCAGCTGAGATTTTCAGCAAAAGAAAGACTAGCAAGCAGTTTATTTTTCAGATGACAAGATAACTGCTCCGCGTCTGCATTAATGAAATGAAAATCCCCTTCAAGCCTAATCTTCCAGAGTACTTAAATACTACAAAAGACTTCAGGCTTCAGGAATTGAACGAGATGCAGACCTCCAAGGCAAGGAAAGAAGCGGACCAAGAGGTGATGATAAGAATGTAAATACCTGTGGCACAAAGCTACCAGTTTTTCACCTGCCTGTCCCCACTGGGCATGGTCTTTTCACAATTTGTTGTCTGGAGGAGAACCTTTGAGCCAATGTCCTTTAACTGCTGCCATGCTGGTCAGGCAAATCTGAGCTGGGTGCTTGGGAGAGGAAAGGAGGCAGGGACCCTTTAGTCCAGATCAGACAGGGATGGGAGCAGAGGGCATCTCCCAGCACTAGAGACCATCACATTGAACTGGGAAGGCTGAGCCCATGGTCCCCCTCCAAGGGAGGCTTCCCAGCCAGCCAGAATCTTGTGGTGCCTTAGCAAGGTGCTGAACATATGTATGCTAAGCCTAATAATCATTAAATCCCAGCTGTCTTTCACACACCTTAGCCAATAACTAATTACTTGATACCTTTATGCTATGGTTATCCAGCTGGCAGTGTTCTGCACCTGGCTGACAATCCCCAAACAAACTGGCACCCAAAAAAGGGACTGTAAGAAGGAACACACAAGTTAAAAACCAAAAATAAGCTATGAATAAAGTCAAAATGCCAGTCACTAAAGGGGCTGGAGATGCCAGATTAAAGGCTGCCCCCAAATCCTTAATTTGATATTCATTATGTCAGGTTTTTGTTCCACCGTTCCAGCCTATTTTTCAACTGTAATCCTGTGACTCATTCATTGAACAGGATGCTCAGGGAATAAGGCAGCTATTCAAGAGTTATTTTAATCCTCATTAAGCAGTGAATGGCCCTGTTCTTTAATATCCCACACCATCCATATACTGCACTGATTACGGAACTGTTATTTTCCATGCAGGCTTTCCTTTAGCGCTCATCTGAATCTCACAAACAGTTTCCAGGCTCCCACTGAAGGTAAGGTGGGCTCTGTTTAAGCTGAGCCAGAGAGCAATTGTACCTGAGTCTGCAAGGTTTTATTACTTGGAGGAACTGCCATGGAACAGGCAGGTCAGATTTTGCAGATTACGCTGGGGATTTTGTAATAGGATTTAGCAAGCATATATCAGATGCTAATTAATCGTACCACTTTTGTGGGGATGGTAAGGCAGGTGCAATCATTTCTGATTTACAGGTGAGGAGAGCAGGGAAAGCAGGTGGAAGCACTTCCATGTGGCCACGCAGCAGCACAGGGAGGACGGGAATGCTGGGGATGCTGGGGATGCCCCCCCCAGCACAGCACCAGGCTGGAAGCACATCCTGCAAGTTGTGGCTGGAGCAGCTGGCAGGTGCTCAGCACTACTGAATATCATGTTGCAGGTGCTGAAGCCTTTAGCAGCAAGAAACCAAAGTAGTGTTGCAAGGCTATGATTAACTGACTCGGCTTCCTCCAGGCCACAGGGCAGAGTCAAACCAGCAGAACCCAGCATCCCCTCCTGCCACCCTTCTTGCCTCAGGCAGCATCAGGGCACCAGCAGCCATTGGCCGCTCCATTTAGCTGCCTTAGCAGGGTGAGCACTATGTGGCAGAGATAACGCCCAGAGCTACCCTGTCCTAGCAGTGCTCAACACAGATATCTCATTTGGGAAAATGAAGACAGCATGAGCTAAGGAATACAGGAAACCTCAACTCCGACACTAGCTACTTGCTGACCTCTTGGTTTTCCATCTGCAATGGAAGTCTTTCTAAACTTCTCTTTACTGCCCACATGCACATAGAAGTAATGCATACAAGCACTGGTCTTCCCAGATGGATCTTATTTTGGCACTATGATGGCATTGTAGCTTCAATTCTTTCTGTCTGAATTTCTGCAGACGCTTACAGAATCATAGTATCATAGAATGGTTTGGGTTGGAAGGGACCTTTAAGATCCAACCCCCTGCTATAGGCAGGGACACATCCATCTAGACCAGGTTGCTCACAGCCCCATCCAGCCTGGCCTTGAATGTTTCCAGGGAGTGGGCACCCACAACCTAATTGGGCAACCTGTTCCAGCGTCTCATCATCCTCACAGTAAATAATTTCTTCCTAATATCTAATCTAAATCAACCCTCTTCCACTTTAAAGCTGTTTCCCTTTGTCCTGTCACTACATGCCCTCAATATGTATGAGGGATACCATGGGGAGGACGTGTTGGACATGGGTAATTCAAAGACTGGATGTGGCTGTCTAGTCTGGAGGCTGAACTGCTTGGACTACCGTAGCGAGAAGTGATCCTCATGCAGAAAAACAAAGCATATATATGGTGATGGTGGCCATCTCAGTTCCTTCAAAGTGAAACGTTCCCCATCACTCAGCTTTGCAACAGCCATGTGCATGGCAGCCATAACTGCTCACTGCAGGTATGCAGTTACTGCAGTGAGTATTGGTCATTCATTATTTTAATGCTCCTGGAAGTGGAGACTGAAATGAACAGGTACGAAGTCAAGGCAGAGGCAAGCCTGCAGCCGCAGATGAAAAATACTCAGCTGCAATGGGCTTTGAAGTTGACCAGTCCAACTGCTTCAGAAAATGCATGTGACTCACTGGGCTGCCCAAGAACACAACAACAACAGAACACAACAAAAGCTCCAACAAAAACAAGGCCTCAAAAAGGATATTTCCCAATCTTGGCTAAAGTGATATTTAAAAAGAACAATGCTGTGGTGAAGACAAAGGTTATTCCGAGATCCTAATTTAGAAAACAATAGAGACAATGACACCCAAAATGGAGAAGTCTGAACTTACTGCTGACCCAGAGTTTCAAATTTCTCTGTAGCACTTCACACTTTATTTGCTCCGATTTTCTTTGATTTTTGTATATCTGGGGCTGCCTTTTCTTGCACATTCCAGCATAGACCAGGAGAACGAAGCAGTGAAATGAATAGAAACTCAGAGAAAAAGAAAGAGAACAGGGAGCATCTTTCTGGGACAGAAAACTGCACAGCTGGAGGCAAATCCTCTTGGACTAACTTAGCTGGTGTTGGCAATCAGCGCCTGGGATCTCCTCTGTGTTTGAGAACTTCCCACCAACCCTCCGAACGCAAAGTAATTAGATAAATACGGACTGGGATTCTCAGAAATCAAGCAGCTGAGCAGGCTGCATGACTAACGTTCGGCAGCGATGCACAAACAGCATCTGGGGGAGCAGTCCTGGATGCTAACCTTTGGAAGTACGCAGATCACAGTGAAAACATATGGTCAGAATAGAACAAAATGTGTCCTTTAAAGGGCATTTCTGAAGATGAAGTTGATTTTAGAAGGTATAAATAGTGTGAGTCTCTAAAGCAGGATTAGTTAAATGCAGTCTTATGTGGAATACAGCCAGCTATTACACATTCAGAGTGGAGAGATAATTATGCTAATGCCTTCGGAAGAAACACGTGGTTGTTTTTAACCCCATGGTATTGGCAGGAAAGAGAAGGAATGGGAACACAAAGTCCTCCTCTTGTTTATCCCTCGTTCATGAGGTATCAAGAGAAACAAAAGGTAAGGATGAAATCTCTGCAGGAAGGGGTGTCCATGTGTCAGTGTTCCTGCTGTGTGAGCAGGGAGCTGAGCCTCAGGAAACAGCCCAAAAGAGCCTGGCTGTCCCATCCTCCTCTCTGTACACAGAAAATACAGAGGATTGAGCAGAAAGTTAAACTCAAGGCCACCTTACTTGTTACACTCCAGGCACAAAAACAATCTTATATGAATTTCTGTGTAACCAAATGGGGTTTTCTGAGAACATGTATAGAATCACGGAATGGCCTGGGTTGAAAAGGACCACAATGATCATCTGCTATGTGCAGGGTTGCCAACCACCAGACCAGGCTGCCCAGAGCCACATCCAGCCTGGCCTTGAATGCCTCCAGGGATGGGGCATCCAATGTATGACATGGTCCACTGACACAGTGTCCAGTGGTTTGGTGTCTTCTGTGATTGGGTAGAAAAACAGAAAACCCGAGAGATGGTCTGACACATCCTAGTGCTCTGACTCCCTTGGTTAGGCAGAAAAGCAAAGACCAGTTTGAGGTTATCTCACAGGAGAAGGAAGGTGAGGAGGAGGGGAGCGCAGGTCTGCAGCACCAGGAGGCTGCTGGAGCTCAGCTGCAGCTCTGTGGGGCAGAGAAAGGAGCCCATGTGGGGGCTGTGAAATTCTCAGCACACGTAACTGATGTACCATAACACTCATGGAATGCAAGGAAAAGGAACTTCTAGCCCCAGAAGCAAAAATCCACTGCATATGAGATTGTCTCCTGGCTGTCCATGCACAGCTGGGACAATAATTAATTCACTTCTGTTATATGGAGCAATCTTACATATAGAAATTTTATCCGTAAGTGAATATGAGATTCAGACTGCTGACAAAGGAGGAAAACATATCTCTATGGATATAGAGATATGGATATAGAGATATAACAAGAAGGGAACTCCCACTGTGCAACCACTTGTTTGTCCAGCCAGCCAGGTGGAAAAGCAGAAGAAAGCTCCTTGAGAAAGGTGCTCTTGCTCCAATCGCAGGTGTGAAGTAAGCTCCTTTCAGCACCTATTACATATATTATATATAAAGATATTTTATACGTATGTATATGTAATATAATCCACTGATTTTAAATCATGCTCCTGACACGGGAATTCCCTTGCTGCTCATCTGCCAGCACCTGGACAGCCACATGGGGACTTTCTTGTGACATGGCACAGCTCTCTGCTATGGGCCAGGAACAGCAACCTGTGTGTCAGGATTGCTTGAAGCCTCTTTCCTCCTTTTGCTGATTTCTGGCATTTTCTGTTCCCTGTTGCGGGACTTGTTTGCATGCTTGTTAACTGCTGAGCATTGCTTGGGGCAGCACTGTACAGACAATTAAGATCCTGATGCAATCTAACACTGATCATGTTCTTAAGTTTAAGCATACAAGTGAAGTCACGAGCACTAATGAAGCGCTTAAAATGAACCATAGACAGAAGTGCTTTACTGGGGCAAAAAGAGAGTGGCACTGTATTAAAGAAGAACTAAAAGCTGTATTTAAATCCATCCCTAAACCTAGCAGCAATTAAGCAGGTGGTTAACTTTAAGCATCTGCGTAAGTCTAACTGAAGTCACATTAAATGGTGGCTTTCAAAATAGAACTCCTGTAGTAATATCTACATATACCAGCATCAAAACCTCATTTATTGCTGTTAATCACCTGCTCTATTCTTGCAGTCTTTCCATTCCACCTGATGTGATGTGGGAGAAAGCAATGCGTGCTCTCTGAAATAGCTGAGGACATCTGCATTGACTCTGATGGCCAGCAGTGCTGTGTTCCCCCCACAACACAGACCTTTGGATACGTTCTGCATGCCTCTTATTTTAACTTCTTAAAAATAACTGTTTAATTAAATAGCCCTTTTCCATATGTTCTAATTAGAAATTTTCTGCTTGGCCGACTCAAAACCAGCTGAAGTGATGATGAACTACTAATTTTTTGTATTTTTAATTATTATTTTTGGTGTATTTGTAAGTCGTAGGGAGGTTTAGATGTAGGGAAAATTGCAAGATTAATGTTAAAGGAAAAAGAAATAGTCATGTAAAATGAGAAGATCTGGATGTGCTTCGAGGAACTTGCCTTCCTCTTTGCAGGAGGGAGATGTAATGGTGTTGAATCCACCCAGTGCAGAAAACCTGCCTGGATTCCAGTGCACCAAGCGTGGCACCAGCGTGGCACCTCGAAAGCTCTTTAAATAATTGATTTGTCTCTATTGACAGTAAGTTACAATACAATCATAGAATCATAAAATTGGCTCACGTTGGAAAAGACCTTAGGGATCATCAAGTCCAGCTGCAGCTTGACCATACTACCCTAACTCTAACAACCCTCCACATAGAATCATAGAATTGCTCAGGAATATTCACATTTAGTTTTGCTGAAATAGGTTTCTTGTCTGGAAATCCTATGCTAACCACTAAAGGAGTAGTTTTAAACCCAAAACCCGTTGTTAATGTTACGATGAAATCATTAGTTTGTCTTTCCACAACATTTTTGGGGCACCCCAGTATCTCTTTGCATAGAAAGTGAGCATTATGTGACACAGAAGCTTTTTTTTTTTTTTTTTGACTATCCCAATTTTAGCAAAAGTGTGGTGTTTTAGCACAAGTCTTTAAAGATCCCCAGCTCCTTGAATCATTTCATTAGGTAGGAATGTCATCTGTCCTTTTCATTAAAGGGAGCTCCCCACCTCCTCATCTGTTAGTGCAGAGGCAGCAGCAGCACACTGCACCTCCACGGCCCTGAAGGCGAAAAGATAAACAAAAGAACTCAACATTTATTTATTTTGAGCCTGTTTTTGTTTTTTTCTTTTTCTTAATACAATCTCAGGTTTGTTTTCAGATCTCGTTTGTGGTTTCAGGAGGGGAGTCAGCTCTTTGAGAGGGCAGATAACAGCAGGACAAGGGGAAATGGTTTTAAGTTGAAGGAGGGAAGATTTAAGATTTAGGTTGGATGTCAGGGGGAAATTCTTTGCTATGAGAGTGGTAAGGTGCTGGAACAGCTGCCCAGAGAGGCTGTGGATGCCCCGTCCATCCCTGGAGGTGTTCAAGGCCAGACTGGATGGGGCCCTGGGCAGCCTGGGCTGGTATTAAATGTGGAGGTTGGTGGCCCTGCATGCAGCAGGGGGTTCGAGACTCATGATCCTTGAGGTCCCTTCCAACCCTGGCCATTCTGTGATTCTGTGATTCTATGTTTTCTTTTACACATGTAGTTGTAATAATGGAACTTCCTTGATAACTTATGCAGTATTTCCTATACTGAGTCCTGGCAATATGATCAGGCATAGTATTCACATCTCTCTCCTGTAGGTAAAGCAATTTCTATCTATTTACTCACTCACTGCCTTCCATGGGAGTACTTATGCTAGCAAATTTGATGCTTAGCTATGCTTGTTGGAACATAGTTTTATTGCTGTTTAATTTTATATCTGCACCATGCTCACCAAGGCCAAGCAAAGCAGTTCTGTAGTCAACTGGATGTGAGTGCACTGACAAGATGGTCTTGCTCCTCCCTCAGCGCTCCCCCATGTACTTCTGCATCTCTGTGCCTGTGTATAGATGTATCATGTTATGTATAGATGATCTTGCAGGAAATCCTCTATGCTTTTTATGACCAGATCAGTTTCCTGATCTCAGTTTCTTCTCAAAGGATGGAGGTAGTGCCGAGCAGCTGGAGATGGGAATGAGGGTGCAGCTGCCCCCCACAGAGACAAATGTTATTCATGTCAGACTGAAAGCACTGGGGCATCATGCCAACTGACTGGCTTGCTTCAGCAGTTCTGGATCAAATGTGAAGCTGCTAAAGGAACCAAGCTTGCATAAGCAAGTAGCCTTTGTGGTCAGAGTAAAGATCACAACCATATTTCAATAAGAAAAATGATGTTTGTCCAAGCTAGACTGTTTTTTCAAGCCTCCCAACTCCATTCTCTGAAAGAACTGCAAAATCCCATAGTTCCAAAGCTGCTCAAAGGCTATGCTGTAGCTGGAGGAAATCTGGGCTCAGCTGGACCAAGGCATTTCAGATAAATTAGCACAGCCCGACTGCATCCTTCTGAATGTGGCAAGCAGTTCTGTCTGCAGCCTTTGGGTAAAACAACCCTGAGACATGGGATGCCAAGTAATTAATTACTTTGCTTGTTGTGAGGGCTGTCCTTGTGAAGGGTGGGCAGCAAAGGTGTGAGAAAGGAGTCAAAGAAAACGGGAGGAGAGCTGGAACTACAATTGAAGTCAAGCAAGGTGTGCTGGGATGGCAGGACTGGGAAAGCCCTGCTCTGTGGTTGCAAAAGCATGATGGCCACACTGCCTTCATCCTATGCAACCCTCTCCACAGCACTCACCTAAGAAATGAGCATGCTGAAAGTTAAGGGCTGAATTGAGTGAAAGCACACCAGGGCAGAGCGATGTGGGGCAGACTGGAGTGATGCTTCTGTCCTGATGTGTCTGTCCCAATGCAGAACACCTCGTTTCTCTGTTTTACTCTCTATCTGCTTTCTCCCTATGATGCTGTGCTGCTATCCAGATGGACAGCTAAGTTGGAGACAACTTTCCTGCTGGTGGTTTCCTTTCCCTGACCCTTTTCTGGAGCATTTTGGAAGAAGAGATACACTTCTCCAAAATCTAACTGGGAAAATTCTACCAAATGCAAACTCAGCCTCATTTCACATGAGCATTTTGCTGTTTCAGACACGGGTCTCCTCTCCTCAGACAGTATTTTTACTTGGTGTTTTATTTACTCATTCTGCTGTCTTTCACACAGGCCACCTCCACCTTCAGCTTCTAAATTCAGGAGAACCAGCTCCACTAGAGAAATGCCTCTCTTTTGAAGAAGTACTGGAGATCCTTCAGCACATAAAGGAATGAGGGAGCAGAAGGTAAGACTGAAGCTGCACATGTTGCAGTAAGCGCTGTAAACCCATAGGCTTGGAAAAGCCAGGCTGAGCAGAAGCTGAAATCAGCCATTCCTCAACAACAGATGCCTATTTGCAGTTGGCTGCCATAAAACCCACACCTCAGCTGTGAGCAGGTGACACATCCTCACAAGGATTACACAGCTGGAAATGCTTGGGCAGAAATGCAGAATCGGCATCGTTGCAGGGAAAGGGCTGCCCTAGGGATGAGCCAACATCTGGTCCAGGCCTTCCCAAGCTGTGAGTCTCCCCGAGCTCTCTGTAGGCTGAGCAGCCCCGTATCTTCTCTGAGGGGCCCCAGCAGCTGGGAAGGGGCTGGGCATCCTGCAGAAAAGCACAGAGGACTCTATGGGCCACCTTCCCCCTGCAACCCTCTAATCTAGAGCAGAGCAGCCTGTGCCCTGCTGGGCAGGACTGCAGTTTGCAAGGGCTGATGTCATTGCTTTGCCTTTTCCATGGGGACAGTTCGTTCACTGAAAGTCTGATCTCATCTCTCACTGTCCTGCTCAGCGCAGGGACCCCTGTGCCCCCCAGCCACTGCCTGTCCTGCACTGAGGGGCACTTTGGATGATGGTGTCGGGTCACACATCCCTCTAATTATTTTATTAGCTATTTTATACCTCGTATCATTAATGACTATTAATTAACGGAAAGAGCTTTGGATTCTTGTTGATAATATTAATCTCTTTCTAAGAAAAACCTCAATTAACTTTTGGCTTCAAAACTTGGCTTGAGTAAATAGATTTAAAGATAATACATAAATTTGTCTCTTCACATGCTAATGAGTGTCTCTTGTTTCCTGACAAGCAATAAGGGAGGAGCCGATACAAGATCAAGTGGATCTGATCTGGTTGTGAATGCATTTGGGCTGGAAATGAGAAGAACCTGAACCAGCCACAGCATGAGGCTCTGAAACTCAATGAGTGAGAGGAAAAAAATGAGAAAAGTCATGCTGCCTTTAAAGTGAGAGATGGCAGAAAGGAAAGAGTCCAAGTGGCCCAGCACAGAGGGGTGGCATCCCCCTGGTGCACATGGTGAATGCCAGCACTTCTCTGTGCTGCTTGCAGAGGCAGGCTGAGAGGAATCCTGTGTGCTGGCCTTGGGATTTTTCCTATTTCTTCTTCCTTGGATATTTTGCATTCTGCAAGTGAAGCAGCATATCGTGATTCATTAGCTCCTGACCAGAATGCAAAGGCTGGGTCTGGCAGTAATAAAAGCAGGTGATGAAAACACCATGCTTTTGCTGAGATGCTTCCTCCCATGCCATAGCAGTGCAGTGCCAGGCTGCGATGCCGCACTGCCTCCCAGCACTGTGCAGCTCTGCATGGTCAGCCCCTCACACGTATCAGCACGGCGATGGGCACTGAGCGAACATGGCATCTTACAAAGAATTTTAGCACACTTGAAAAACAATTGCTTTAAATCTTTAACACCCACCCACGCAGCTGTGCTGGGGTAGAACACCGCAGCCATTCAACAATTCATGGCAATGCTAAAAATGGATGAGTGGGATTGTAGTAAGCACGAATACGATTTGCTCCAGGACGCAACTGCTGAGATGTCACTGCAGACAGCAGCTCTGCAGGCTCTTGGGGGCATGACAGGGACTACAAGCAGCACTTGCAAGTCATACTCTCTATGAATGATGCTCAGGACAAGAGTTTCTAATGCAGAAACACAACTTGGGTGCATAAAAAGGTCTAGATAATCTCATCTCTCCTCCCCCTCCTCTCTTCTCTCTCTCACTTTGCAGAAATGCGCCTTTCTCCAGAAGCCATGCAGACAGAAAAATGTGGACTGTAGGCAACAGAGAGAAGAGCATTAAAGGCACCAGGCTATGCAGTACAGGATGGGCTGAGATGGGATCTGGTCCATGGCAGTAGTTGTCAGGACTTTTCATCTTCCTACCACCATACAACACAGAAGAAGGAGAGAATATGGCACAGGATTGCAGAAATGCTTAGGGGCAAAATCATAACTCTCCAGAGAGTGCTCCACCGTGCAGAGCTGGGCTGCAGGGTGGAGTGAGAGGTAATCTACTCTGGAGGAGAATGCAAAGGTGGGCTAATACAGGCAACCCCAGGCACTCACCAGGTGCTGGAGAGGCTGTAGGTTTGGGCTGGGATGCCCTGATGAAAAGTGGAATGCAGAGCTAACAACACCATGGCAGATTTGCTGATTGAAGGAGTAATAGCTGCTTTGAGATGGGATTTGGAAGCAGAGGTCAGTATTCTTTCAGGAAAGAGGTCTGTGAATTCAGATTCAGCATGCTGTGGAGGTTCAAGAAGCACCTGTGGGCAAGGCAAGGGAAGGTGCTCATCCTCGGAGAGCACTCTGTGGTGCTGAGCTCATCAGAGCCAGCGTGGGAAAGCACTGCAGCCACAACATCTGGCTTTGAGGCTGCTGTAAATGGCACAAGTCCAGCCTACTGCAGTGTGAGCAACATGCAGCCTGTGAACACAGCATCAAGCCAAGTCAGGGGCTGTTTTTAATGTAAATAATTCAAAATAATAATAATAATTAAAAATAATAATGATTTAGAAACAAACTTGTGAACAGGGCTCTGAGTGGTCTCTGCAATACGTGAGCTTTGTGTGCCCTCAGCCATCCATCCCAGCCCTCTGTCAGAAGTGCCAGCCAGATCAGCACAGGAGGCGTTTTATGAGGATGACCTGGTGAGAATGCATCCCTCTCCCTGCAATTCCAGATCTCCCCTTCCCCACATCACTTGAGTCCATCCTTTCACCAGCTCCTAGTCCTTGTGCTGTATCTCTGTGTATGGGGTTAGATATTTGTCACGTGCTGCCTTCTCCATCCAGCTCAGCCACCTCCATCTAAAAGCAGGCACAAGGATGAGGCACTTCCTTGTGCACCCTGTGGTCTTACAGATACGGCCACCATCCAGTGCCATCAGCTGTGTCACTGCAGACTGAAACACTGCCTGCCCTTGGGGCCAGTGATGAGTTAACCCAGCTATTGTACCAGGATGTCCTCAAAATGCTGTTATGGTGTGGATGGATCTGAAGACTCTGCAGCTGCCATGTCCCATCTGCCATTGCAGATGTGCCAGCAGGTAAAAAAATGGGCCCTGGGGAGCAGAAAGGCTTTGGCAGTGCCTGCAGTGGGGGCAAATGAGACAGTCTGGAACAGATGACATCCCACTGGGGAATCTGGAATAATCTTGGAGGCTCAGTGGAGACGCAACCACTGGCCCAGGAGGGATCTGCCATGGTCTCAGGTTTCCAGAGTGAAAGCACGCACTGTGTCACTGTGATTTCCGCACTGCATGACAACATGGTGGCTGTGGCTGCACCCCTGTATTGTCAGCACTGTGGGGAGAGCAGAGAAGAGGGTAGGGATTCCACAAAGACCACCAGTAGCACCCTGTGCCAACAAGAGTGGGGTGTAGGAGTGGTCTCTTCTTGGCTGAAGGGAGCTGCTGAAGTCTTTTGGGCAACTCCTGTACTCCTCCCCACTCTTGATTGGTGTCTCTCCCCCCTGTTACAAGCACAGGGCAGTTCCACCATTTTGCTGCATTTGGCACATGGGTGTACAGAGGGGCAATGTTCAACCATTCCACCCTCAGAGATGGCCTCAGGGTGCTGAGGGGAAGCATCAGGGGAGCCTTGGACCTGAAGAATCAGGGAGTCTTGAATACTTCCCCATTCACTTTGTTTTCTTCCTGCAGCAACCATGCCAGGGAGCTGTGCTTGATCAGGAGCTCTGCTGAGCAGGGAAGGTTTCCAGGGGTGGCTTCCTGGAGAGCAGTAAGTCTTCTCTGCAGCAGAGCCTGCTCTTGCCGAAACATGGCCCAAAGCCATGAGGACCCATTTCAGCAGATTCTGAGCAGTCACACCAGGTTCCCTGGGCCTGATCCAGAATTTGTGATGCAGAAGAAAGGCTTCACCATTTCCTGAAGGGAATCATAAGTCTGCAGACCCACTAAACATTTGCTTTGAAGCCTCTGAAAGGGTCCTGAGATAGCATGCTATTTCTAATAGAACTTGCTCTCCCTGCCTTTTCAAACTGGAGTTTGATGAGGGTTTGGAGAACTGGCTGGTGAAGCTTCTTGCTGAGTCAGGACACAGACAGCTGTGTCCCAGGAGTGTGAACCTGTCTCTGGACTCAGTGCATGAGATGAAGGCAGTAAGGACCATTTCAGTGCTTGCCATACAGTCACAAGCCAGTCCCGTGTGTGGCTCGTCTACCTTTGCACATCATTTCATGAGGCACAGAGCAACCTTTTTGTACCAAGCCAAATTCCTAGCAGGTCCAGGGGGATTTTGCTGGTGGTGCTGGGGTTTCCACACATGTTGTTCACACTGGGTTAGAACTCACATAACCACTGTGGCACAGACACACATCCCTGCACTGACAGCCTTTTCTGTGTCAAAGGCAGCTGCTCGCACGGAAGAAGCCTCTTTGGGCACATTTCATCTGTTTTCCCTCATCATTGCTAACATGAGCTCATTGCCACTGACATGAAGCAGCAGAGCCCTGCTGCATGTCCCCTCACTGCGGTGACAAAGCAGTGCTGGGAAAGCCCTGGTCAGCAGCCCTGCCTGGAGAAGCAGGTGTCTGACAAGCTCTGTGCTTCAAAGTCCCGTGACACTTCCCATTTGTCATCCACAGCTTTGCTCTGCTCCTGCCTGCCTCTCCAGAACTAAAAGTCCTTTCTGTGCTTTGAGCACTGCATCTCCTGATTTCCAGTACTGAGAAGGCTTCTGCTCATGAACAACCCCCCAGATCCACATTTCCCCTCCTGGGGGTGGAGGAGGGGTGGTTTACGCAGAGCACAGAGGCATCAATATTTCAAAACTCTTAATGCAGTCTCTCCATGAAGTCTCTGTGCCACTCCTCTATGCATCCCCCTTGCTAGATGAATCATTAGCAGGGAAAACAGACAGGGCTGTGCAGCACTCAGGCTGACAGCAGAGCCCAGCGGCATCACTTGGTCTCCATCAGGAAGCCAGTATCATTGCAAACTGCTATTGCCTAACAAAATCTTTACCTGTTCTGAACTGTGGGCTTCCCAGAGCCGTGTGACCAGCATCTCCCCTCTGTTTTCCTTATATATTTGGTACCAGATTACTTTTACTACTGCAGTACTAGACTACTATTACTAGGGTGTCCCATAGACACCCTTCATGGTCTATGCACATCCTTGTCCACAGTGCTTACAACCCTTCCCACACAGTATATACAAGGCTTCTCTCCTTGATGCATCCACCCACCCTGCACACACTTTCTTATCTGTCACCTGTGACACACTGCTCTCACACCATCCCCTGCATGTCTGTGGCCTTGGATGCCTCATAGAATCACAGAATGACAGTAACAGAATCACAGTGTTTGCAGGGACCTCAGGAGGTCATCTAGTCAGACAAGAGAGAAGGACAGAACGTTCTTACAGCTGGGTGGTTTGTCGCTCAACTACAAATGGCAGCAGGCAACTTTCCTGCAGGAGCATGGATGATGGGCAACTTGTTCTGTGGATAATGGACACAGGGTAACTGAGCTCAGTGGAGCATGGCCAAAGTCTGCCTCCAGCACTTCAAAAGCAACCAAGGCCTTGGGTCCTGCCTTGCACATGCAGAGGAATCTGCCCAGCATTGACAAGGGGGTCCAAGATGGACCTAACCAGTGGGTATGGGTAGGGTATGTGCTTAACTTCTCCCTAGACTCTCTACTGCCCTGGTGGACAATGAAGGGTTGATCTTGCAAGGGCAACCCTAGCACTCCTACCAACCCAATTAGCTTTGCAATCAGTGCTAGCCATCAGGGTCTCTTTCCCTGAGGACAACAGACCTCAGAGACAAAATTTCATGCTCTCGCTGTCAGCTGCCTTGCACAATTTATCTTCTCATTACCTCTTTAACAGCAATGCTAATCACCAACTTATCGAGGAAAATAACTCTTGTGATGGAGAAATATATAAGTGCTGGAGACTCTGGAAATAAAGCAGTACGTAATGTTTCTATGCTACAATATAAGTTGTTTCTGTAGCCAGCATGCAAAAGAGTTTGAGAAGGTGGATGACAATTGGTTCCAGTATCCAGTGTGCTACTGGCACTCAGAGATAATTCTGCCTGGCTTCTCTAATGCCATCATAAGTGGCTTATCATGGAAACAAATGCTGGTTGACTGAGAGAATGGCTGATGGGAAACAACAGGCAACACCTGCATACCGAAGACTACCATGATACAGAAGATATTTCTTAGATGATTCCGGTGTTTTTGAAACACTGTAGATGCCTTCGGCCCTCTAAGCAGAATTGGAAGCCCCACTGTTACTCCAGGGAAGAAAGAACCCTGAGAGAAGAATGTAAAGCAAAATGATGGCTACCACTCATGACTTGGCAAAAGCAGCAAGCACTTAGCTCAGGGTGCATGCAGAAAGACAACTGTAGGTGCAACAACTTTCCCCATGTTCATCAATTTCTCCCTCTAACTGAGCAAGAGTGCATATCACAGAGATCCATGACTACGTGACTTGGTAAGGAATCAGAAATGCCTTGATTCTGGAGGCATTCCTTTTTCAGGAAAAAAACACTCAACCTTTTCCTTGGGCAGCAGACACCTTTTATGGCAAATTTCATTTTGCTATGAATTCAGTTTCCAACAAAAAGTTGTTCCAGAAATGTTTCAAACAGCTCAGTACACAGCCAAGCCACTGGAACTGTAAAAACATAAGGACAATCCTGATTCTAGGTATGGGGAATGGGCCACCAACTCCACTGCTACCTGCCCCACAAGGACACAGACTTTCTCAGCACTGTCAACTCAAGCTACATGCAAGGAAAAACAAAAACAACTTTTATCCTAGTTTCAAGCTTCCAAACAAGTAACAACAACCAGCACGGTCCTCGTGAGGTGGAAGATGGAGAAGTCTTCCCAGGTTCTTGCAGGCAGGAGGCAGCTGGTGGTCTCTGAAATTCTACTCAGTGGCATCACAAGACACCCAAGATGCCTGCTTTGACAGTGATGATTTCCATCAGCAGTACCAGCAGCAAAATAATCAGTTCTCTAGAACCTAGCTGCTTCTTTTTCAGATGAGCGGTCATCTGTGGGATATACAACTGGTCTCTTTGTGCAGTGAAATAAGTATTTGTCAGTATGTTTGCATGGCATTTGTACCATTTGGAAACAAGCCAGCACCGGAGAGCGTCCTAAGTAAGCACTGTGCAATAGCAAATTTCCAGTCTAATTAGGTGAGATAGAAGATGGACAGTTCAGTGATGAGCACACGAACATTCCAGAAACTGAGTCCAGCAGGTGCTTTGCTTGACCAATGTCCTTCCAGCATTTAAAGGGAGCTTATAAACAGGAGAGAGATTGACTTTTGACACAAGGAATGGTTTTGAACTAAAAGAGGGGAGATTTATATTAGATATGAGGAGGGAATTCTTTACTCAGAGGACAGTGAGGCCCTGGCACTGCTGCCCAAAGAGCTGTGGGTGCTCCATCCCTGGCGGTGCTCAAGGCCATGGATGAGCCCTGGGCAGCCTGAACTTGTGGGGGTCAACACCAGATTCTGTGATTCTATGATTCTAAGATGAAGGCTACAGCAGGGAGAGCCTGAAAGGCACTCATGCTAGCAAGGATCAGCCCTGCAGTTATACTGTCCTGTCTCTGAACATAGCTTTGTCTCTGTCCCTACAGCTTCTTTTTCTTTCTTTCTTTCTTTCTTTTTTTTTTTTTTTCCCGAGAAAAAAGCATACTAAATAAAATATAGACAAATCAGCCAGGAAAAATGCTGTTGGCACAGGAGTTCCCCTAGCTCCCTTTGGTCCCAACTCTCTGAGCTTGTTTTGCTGTATTTGCTTCCACATGGTCCCCACACGCTGGTGTGTTCCATTCCCTTAAGTAAGAAGGGAGCTGTCACAAATCATTACAGCATGAATATCTCCGTATCTCCCTGCATCCCTTGCAGGGCTGTTGGTGTTGCTTGCCACTATGCAGGAGTTTACCCAGGCAGACCCTGTGGATTACCCTGCCCTGCGCCGCTGTGCAGCTGCTGAAGGCAGTAGGTGGTTCAGGGAGCTTGGGAGTGTTCACTGGAGTGGAAAAGGCTGGTGCAGTGAAAATGTCTCTCCTTCCCCAGACGGCTGTAATAACAGCAAAGGTCTGATCTGAACACACATCCACTGGCCTTACCAGCTTCACATTCCATGTCTAGCTGTTACGCAGCAGCCTGCAAGAGCAGATTCTGAGTGAGTTGCACATGGACTGGGCAAAGGTCTCCTCTAACATGCAGTTATCTCAAGGTTGATTATTCTAAAGCACCCTGTGTCTGCTTTCACCCCATCTGAGCAGCGGGCTGCACCCAGTGAGATGGAAGGGCAATGTCCCCATGCACTGCTCGCTTCACAGCAATGCTGAGCTTCCAGGCATTCAAGCCTGACTGGGGAGAAAACTTCAGAATCAAGGAGGCTGTGCACAGCACCCTCCCCATATAGCACATCTGATCCTGAGATGGAATTATTGCTGCTCTACTCTTTGCCTAACAAATCTTGAAAACAAGGTCTGCAGCTCGTGCTGGAGGGTCTGAAGGGTCCTCCTTGCCTGGTGGCCCAGCTCAGCATGGTGCCAATGCAGACACAAGGCCTGAATCCCTGTCCAGCACCTCCAGAATGATCTTGCCCATTAACGGTGCATAAACAAACAATCACTTATAAAGGCAGGGAAAATAATCTCAGACATAATCACTGATTAGAAATGTTTGCTTATAGCTAGATATTTATAGCCTATGAGAGGTGCAATGCCTGCATTGCATGGGAGATATTGTTCAATTAGCAATCACAGCCTCTGGGCTGCTGCTATTTGGAACAGGAGATGAGTGCTGCTGTGCTTTATTTACCCTTCCGTCTTCTCCTGTTCCTGTTTAGGAGTGGGATGTGGCCAGATCTGCAGTTACTGTCAGACCCACAGAGCAAGCAGGACACTGGGGGATCTGCAGGATCTGCTTTGCACAGCGCCACCACAACCAGTGGTGGTTCCTTAGCCTCCAGCTGGGACTGGACTGGAGACTAAGAAATACAGCATTTCTTGGCCACTGTGCTGAAGCCCTCGCATTCTTCAGCTATACCAACAATGTTGTCCTCCCTTGAAGGGAGAAAAGTTCAAATATCAGAGGTTCTTGAGGCCATTGCACATCCGAAGAGTTCAGCAGGACCTACAAGAGCAAAGCACTGCAGAGGCCTCAGAATTTCCTAAATTTGCTAGGAGATCAGACAGACACCTGCACTTTGCCCTTCAGCCTTGAGTGGGATCTGCAATGAGGAATTGCCTCTTCCAGCATCCCAGCCCTGTTGTCCTTGCTGTTTGCTGAGCACACTCAGAGCTACTCGAACCCCCTGGCAGGCTCTGAAGACACAGCCCCTGATTATCTTGTCTATGCAGACGGGAGGTTTGTACATGCTCTGACAAACCAAACTCTGAAGCAATAATTTGTCAGCAGGAGTTTGTTTCTCTCACTTCGACCATGGCAGGGACACACTTCTTGCTTCTACTGCTGGGGGAATTTATTGCAGAAAAGCAAAAAGACAAAGCCTGTAAAAAACTACTGTTTCTCATTTTTCTCAAGAGCATCCAAAAATGTTGTCTTCTCGTGATTTTTACACCCAGATGGGGTGCTAGTGACAGAAATATATTCACAGTATACCTGTGGGGAATATATCAGATAGACTCAGAAAGACCACAGTACGTGGCAGTGAGATAGGGACGTTCAGGCCATGGTTAGCCATCAGACAAGAGTCATCAGCACCAAAAAGACCATCTGTGCCCCTCCGCTGCTGCAGTAGAACAATGAGCTGGTTTGCAGAGGTGCACAAGGATATTCTGCTGGCAGACAGGATCTTAAGGGAGGAGCACAACGTTTGGTTCATCATTTGTGCAGCACAAAGCAGCTCACCCTCCAACACCTCCATACAGCTGAAGCCTACATCTGAGCAACATGGGACTCCCATACAAAACCAGAGGCTTTGCTCCACCACATTTGCTAATGTGGGCAGCGCTCCCACAGCCCAAGGAGCTCAGAGCTGTTTCATGATCTGGGCCAGAGATATACAGGCAGGGTGCCAGCCATACTGACACCATTTCTGTGGGACATCTCCTGCCTGCACAAGCTGGGTGCAGAGACTTTCTATTTAGGTTCTGAGCTACAAATGCAGTCCTTTTGTTGTGCGTTATCTGCTGAGAGAAGCCTCTCCTGTATTCGATCGATGCCCATCCCTCTGTAAGCAGCTGCTTTCAGTACAGCTTTGGCCACTGCCTCATTCATTACATTCCCAGACTGTCCCAGGAGAATGAGCAGGATCTATTTGAAAGTTCTTACACCGGACAGAGTTTTACTAGGAAGTCTTATGGGGCTGGAGCAAACCTCTCAGCCACCCTCAGCTAACACACACTCTCCTATGAAAGCACACAGCTTTCCTCTGTTCAGATCAAGCCCTAACACAGCTCCTCAAAAATAATCTGCCCTCAGGCTGACTTAACTCACCCAGACCAAAACATCTGGGGATAAGCACAGTTTCCTTAAAAGCAGTCACACTCACTGTAATGCACAGAGGTTATGTGATACAGAAGTCCCAGGCCCTTTGTGACAGGCAAAAACTTTGAGCAGAGATGTCTACCATCAGTTCTTTTAGGAATGGCCTGCTTCACCTTTGCAGCTGTAAAACATTATCTAAGGCCGTGCAGGAGCATGTGACAAATCCTGGACAGTGATCATTTTTCACTTGAGTTAGCCCCACTGGCTGCCTGGCTCCTGCACAAAAACCTCACCCAGACTGAGTGGGATGCAGACTGCATGTCGCAGGGAAAGATCTTACAGCAAAGAGAGAGCTTGTGTATTACTGCTTAGTGCTGCCAGGGTGGTGAGGCCAAGGACTGGAGGCAGGTGGGAGGTGGTGTTGCCCTGGCCAAGCAGGCAGGCTGTCACTGCTCTGTGGGATGGGAGAAGTGTAACTTCCCCAGACACTGGGATGGGCTGTGCAGGGAGGTGGTGGAGTCAACATCTCTGGAGGTGCTGAAGAAACATTTAGGTGTTGTACTGAGAGACAACATGGTTTAGTTGGGAAATACTGGTGGTAGGTGGATGGTTGGACTGAGTGACCTTAGAGGTCTTTTCCAAACTTGGTGATTCACCAGTTCTATGATTCTATGAACGATGAGCCCAGCTGCCCGCTGGGGAAGGGACATCATTCCAGCTGTTTACAAAAGGGACCACTGCAAAGCTGAGCACAGGGGAATATAACTTTCTGCAGGTGGACTGAGAGCTTATCCTGCCAGTCTGTGCACTGGGGCAAGGCTCGCTTATTTTTTGTTAAGACACTTAATTACAGCTGATCAGAACAGTACAGATCAAAACACACATACCCTGCTCTAGTATGCATCACGTATGCTTGACACAGTGTGGAGAGCTGCTAGTGAGTTTGGGTGTAATTGGCAGCTCCATGTCTAGATGTGTCATTAGCAGGCTTCAGGGTGAGAAGCAGCATGGAATTGTGCAGCAGATGCCCTATGAGGTGGAGCACCAGAAAGGTTAGAGCTAAAAGCTGCTGAGAGGTTCTGAGTGATGTAGCCCTGAGAACGTGAATGCCACTTCCCTCTATTTACTAATGCATGTGGGTGTCTCTGGGTAGAAAACAGTTGCCATGTGTCTCTTAAATGTGTTCTATTAACTGCCATCACATTTTATCACTTCTCTGGCAATAGCCAGCAACACCTCTATAATTTCTTGTCATTAGTTTTATTCATGACCATCACAGAGGTCACAGCATGGGGGGAGAAGAGCACTTCATTGATTTCACCACATTCTGGAATAATGGCTTTTCAAGCAGCTGATGTTAAATAGATATGAAAAGATAATGAGCATTGAGGAATAAGGGAACTGACCTTTTTTCCAATGAGAGGCTCTTTCAGCATCACAACACTTGAAAGTTGGGTGAAATGAACCTCGATTTCCAGGCCTGTGCTTTCTGATACCTCTGATGCAGACATCTCCCTCTGAGTTGATCCACTCAGGCTCCTTTTGGAGGCAGGAGGAGAAATGGGAAGTACTGCATTCAGATGTGAGATAAAATGTACCATAGAAATGCCTGTTTCTTTCTGACCACTCTGAAGAGAGCCTGTTCAGATTGACCTGCAGAGCCAGATGCTTCCTACACAAACAACTTGTGCTTCATGGCCTATGATCTCAGAGAAATGGAGATGGGCTTTGCCCACTTCCCAGTGGTTTGTTGTTGCAGATGACTCTGTGGAACCTGCAAAGGAGCCCTGCAGAGCTGCCTCCAAACACAGGGGCTGGGGTTTGCTGTAGGCATCCTTCCAGATCAAAGACTTTGCTTCCATATAGAAAACAGCACAAACAGGGAGATACGTGCCAAAGTGGCTGTGCAAAACGTAGTCAGGATGAAGTTGGATTCACACTCAACATCCAGCACCCAGTGCTGAAATGATTCTCCTGAATATGAAGTGAACAGAAATGAAGCTCCACTGGTGATTCCCAGTATGGCTGAGGCTCCCACACCAAACCTAGCATGCTTGCAGAACAGGGTAAGAAAAGACTGACATAAAGTGAAGAATTCATTCAACATAATTATGATTTTCCCCTGCTGGAAGTCCATTTATGTCTCTCTGTAAGTGAGAAACAAAAGGGACTAAAGATGTACAAACTTAAAGTGCTTTAACCTTGGTCAGTCCCCAGAACTACAGAAATTCAGATCAGCAGGAAGATTTTCTACAGAACAAAAGAAAAAGAGAAGGAATTGCCCTAGGTACTGCATACTTTTGATCATGCAGTGGATTTCTGAGGTTTGTACAGCCTCACACAGTCTCCCTTGCCCTGCTGGCATGCTGCTTTTGATGCAGCCCAGAATACAGCTGGCTTTCTGGCCATACAGTTGGCTTTCAGCAAACCAGGCTAGGTGCTGCAGTGGAAAATTGAGAAGTAAGGGTAATCAGCTAAGGAAGGGCTTAGGCACAGACAGCTGGGTCACCGGGGCTCCTTCATTTCTGCTACAAGCAGTGCATACCACCATTCCCTTCATTAGCTTGGAAAGATGCAGCACAGTAGTGACTTTCCCATTTACTGTTCCTATGCAGACTTTTTTCCTCTCGCTGCTTCAATGGCTAGGAACTGCTTATTCTCACCTTAGACATAGCCACAGCCAAGTTCTGTTCCAATTATATATATATTTTAATGTTTCTTCCAATTTTGATTTCTCTCATCCTCAAAGTCCTATGGCTCTTCCTACAGTGTCCAGATGGTGGCTGTACTGACAGCCATTTGCAATTAGCACTTTGCATATTTGCACTGAGCTCTTCAGTGAAAATATGAAATAGGATTGGCCTTCCACCTAGCCCTTGACAAGCTCTGTAACCTCCTTCCAGCCTCACTCCTCCCTTTCAATGCAACCTCTTGCTCTTGTCTGTGCAGCTCCTCCCTTCCCCTATAATTCTTCTGTAATCCTCATTATCTTCAGCATCACTAATCAGCTCCTCATGTGACACCATATCAAATGCCTTCTTAGACTCCACAAAGATGATATCTAATAAGTTTCCTTTGTCTGAAAACTCCATTACTTTATCAGAGACAGATATCGGATTAGTCTGCCGCAATCTCCTTCCGATAAAACCATGCTTCATGCTAGCCTGCTTCCCACTTACATCCATGCCTTTAATTACTTCTGCCCTTAGAATCTGTTTCAAATCTTGCATTTTTCAGGCTCCAGATCAGGTTTTCACCCTTTTGCACTGTGACTTCTGTCTGTGGCCGATGGCACTGCCTTTGTCCCCAGAGGAGTCAGGCTGCAGCTGTGGGGCTTCCAGTGAGAAGAGGGACCAGAGCTCCAGAGGAGCTGGTGAGGCACAGCCTGGAGGGGTTCTGGGTGGCAGGGGCTGCTCAGAAAGCTGGAAATGGGCTCACAGACAGACCGCAGAGGTGGCACCAAGGTATGAGCACAGGAGGGATTGTGTTAAGTTTGATATTTCTTTAAGGCAGTGGGACTTCACTGGGTCTGCCAGAAGGGACTCAGCTGTCCCAGTTGCTGTTCAGATAAAACCCAGCTTGGCTTGTTTGAAATCTGGTTTGGTCTGTTTTGGACAGCTTCTTTTAAGGAAAATGTATAGGGAGATTCACCTTGGAGCAGGGGATGGGGAGGGACCCAGTAACAAATTCCTATTCTCCAGACATGCAGTATTTAGCCGAATGTGGAAGATTAAAAAACCTTGAAGCCTTCTGTGCTTCAAGCATGAGTTTGTTTCAGAACCTATGGAGAAACCTCTGGTGCCTCTTGGAGCTGTGCACTGACTGCTGGAGTGTTACCTTGGCTTGGTCACACTGCTATAGCTCTGTCCTCATGTTCTCTCTGTCCGTCCTGCCTCTGATACCCTTGTCAGCATCCACATCATTTAAAAAGGAAGACAAGCCCTCCTTTTGTTTTGGAGCCATACTGAGGATGGCTTTAATTTGGCCTCCCCTTCATTTCATGATGGCCTCATTTATTACTTTCTCATCCTCATTTCATCCACCTAACCAAAGAGCTTTTTTCCCTGGCCTAATTTGTAGCTCATTTTGACACTTGACAGTTCAGCCTTCATCACTATGCTTCTGGACCTCTAAGATGTTCTATTTTGCTGAGAAATCTTTTTTCTTAGCTTAGTTTCCTAAGTTTCAACTCAACAGCCAATTTCATCCCTACCTGAAAGGATAGCAGAAGCACCTATGCAATCATTAAAACCTTGAAAGCTTTAAAAAAAAAAAAAAAAAAAAAAAGGGAATAGATGAGAGATATTCAAATTAGCATCTCCATCTAGGGAAAAGGAAGCATCTATCAGCTATTATATATTCCATTTGGCAGCTGTCTTCTTGCCAGTTTGTGCATGCTGCTTTGCCATGCTCTGCAGGCACGTACCCTCAGACGATTTGCAGCCAGTGCAGAACTTTACCCAGTGAGGAAAAGTGGCACGGGAGAATACATTTAAAGCTTCAAAGTTGGGGTGTCTGTTGTATCAGCTGTTTTCTGGTCTTCTTCAGAATACAGGGAACAGAGCACATGTCTGTAAGCATTCACGCTTCCGCAGTTGTGCTGCTTGCAGAATGAGTTACTCTCTTCCCTTGCACGTTCTGCTTACTCCTCATCTGCCCTTTTAAAATCTAGTTTATAATGGATCCCCATTCCCTGCAAACTCTACTGGGTACAGACTCCTAATTGTTTCACAGCTGCAATTTGCTGCTTCAAACTCCTCAACTCTTAAGGTCTTGCTCAGCACTTCCCCGAGTTTATGAGAAGTTTCCCCTTTGAAAGGAACAGCTTTACCCCCAGGTTCATCCTTTTGCTATGATTTAATTTCAGCTGAAACCTTTTGTGATCATTCTGCCCACGGTTATTTTGTTCAGCCACCCATCTGTAAAGCCTCACAACCCCAAGCATACTACACAAGTGTAGGCACTGCCTCTTGCTTGGTAAAGAAATGTGTTGGTTGCCTTGTCCCAAACACCAGACCTTTACTTCTGTGAGTTCTGTTTCTGTAAATCTGTGAAATTAAACCCACCCCATTTTACCACCATACTTTATTTGCTGAGATTCCTGGTGTCTTTGGTCACCCAAATTTCCTTCTCCTGTGTGCTCCTGCTACTTATGGAAAACACATGAGCCTCTCCCAGCTTTCTCCCTTCCATTTTACCAACTTTCTCCTCAGGTGGAGCCCATCCTGAGTTCCTTCCAGAGAATGAACAACCCAGAACCTTCCTCTTAGCATTGATATTGAAGCTGTCTTTTACTAATTATTTTGTCTTCCCCTTCCCCACCCTCCAGCTCCATGTATCTGGAGATCCGATAAATCCCACATCATGTCTACATCATCTGCCCTCTGTCCTAATTCCTTCTGGTCAAAGTCCCACAAGAAGCTTTTCTTTTTAGTTTTTCTCCTCAACTACGCAGATCTTTCTATTATTCTCTGTGTGTTTCAAGTCCTCTTCCCTCGTCTTCTTTCTGAGAACATTCTCCTTCCTGATTTCCTATTTCATTCTCCATACACTGTTCTGTTTTGCTTGGATTCTAATCCTTGCCACTTCTGCTCTCCCCTTTTACTTTTCTAGGATGGGATGCTTCTTCCCTCTATACAGGGACCTCATCTGCATTTGTCCTGATTTTTTTAGCATATTAATTGCTGCAGCTAACCTATTCCTTAGAGCTGTTTCTTTACCAGCATCTGTCCTCTTCCCACACTTTGTGGCCTTCAAGTTCTCCTGATCAGCTCATGGCTGAAAAATTTCAGTCTTTGTCTTCCTCCAGCTCAGAACGTATTTGGCCTTTAAGGGCTATCAGGAAGGAGGATTGTGTGCCCAGTCCTTCCCTCCGTTTTCTAGCATTCTTTTGAACACTAATATTGCTTCAGATCATTACAACCTCCCAAGGTCTACAAATTGAAAGCAACAATAGAAGGATGTGAGAACACAAACCGTAGCTCAGCCTTAGATCTCCTGCACACTGAAGGTTATGGAGAAAAGCTGAAAGCTCAGCTTCCAGCAAAAGACAACACACCATGGCAATTCTGGCATCTGGGAACTTCATATAGCTGAATTAGCCTCACTCTGAGAAACTGACTGGACTTGATGCTGGCAATTAAAGTGGAGTACACTTCCACACCGTACAGAAAATTCCATAGGCCTTTAAGGCCTTCCCTCTTCAGTCACCAGACAAAGATATTCTTCTACAGTTTTACTGAGGACAGCTTTGTCCAAACTAACAGTCTAAAAAGAAATGCTTTTAAGACTTTAGCAGTAACTTGCATATCAAGGAGGAAAGAAATCTGCTGTGCAAAGGTCCTCATTTCTGCAGCTGTTCCCTGCAAAGGACTTTTCCAGCTTCCCTGGCAGTCTGGGCTTGTTAACACAGGGACACGTACAAGAAAAGCACAGTGCTCTCAGGAGGGTTAAAAGCCTCAAGATACAAGCAACTGCCAGATATTTACACCCTTAACTGTGGGCTAATGAAGTCCTCAGCTCTGGAACAGAGCACAAATCTGAGTAAGGCCTCGCTAATCATTCCATTATCAGTGCACAGATCAGAAGCTGCTCTCTCCACCTCCCTTTTGATATACAGCCAGCTATTAGAGAGGCTTCAACACAATGAAATCAGCTCTGTTGTACTGCTGTGGGATGAGCTGAACGCCCCTCGAGAGATGCTGTGGATGGGTGTGATTCTGCAGAGCTGAATGCCCTGATGCTCACAGCAACGCTGGTAGGGAGGGAGCACAGTTGGCACCATTTGCTGCCAGGCTGAAAGAAAGGTAAGGCAAAGACAAAGCAAAGGAGTCCATTTTTAAATCAGTATTCACATAAATTAAACGCAGGCTTTTCAGCTTGCCACATCCTATGGGCAGATGTTGAACGGGTCTTTTGCTAAGAGGACATGGAGCTGCGACCTGTGGGGTGAAACTCATGCCCCAGAGGGTCCTGCTGCAGCCAACAGGCTTCCCTTCTTTCTTTTAGATTTTGAAGTAGGTGCTAAAATTCCTGGGAACAGTGAACAGGAGCTGTGCAATGCCTTGCCTTCTCTCACAGCTTCAAATGCTCACTCAAGCGGTAAGTAGCAACAAACGCTGGTGAAACGCCTCTGGCTGATACAAGAGAAGCCCTCCAGAATGAATCTCCCTATTTACTCTTTCAACAAATGTTTTCTTGATCTTTGGTGCATTTCAGCAACTGAAGAAGGTGAGAGATTCATCAGCACCTGCTGCAGGGCTGCTGTTAGTGACAAATTGGGGAGTTATGCAGATTCGAGAGGGAAGCTGAGGCCCTTGTGATGGGGACTTGTGGGCTGTAATTATTTCCCAATTGGTAATTTCGATGTGTTGCCTTGGAAAGCAGCAGATGGTAATTACTTTCCATTAGATGTTTGTATTTACTGTGGAACTGTTTCAGTCCTTTCAGCACCGTGTGTAGCTGGGGCCTTGCTGAATGGGCTGGCTGACATGCTTACCAGCTTCAGAACTGCCACAGTGACTGGTGTTTGTTGGGGAAGTGCATGGATGCTTCCACAAAGCATGACAGGCAGGGACAGGAGGCACCCTTGTGGCTGGGGATCAGTCCCTGGGAGCAAAAGCAGCACAATGGAGCAAAGCATGGGAAGGCTGAAGCAGGAGGAGCCATTCTTTCTGGATGGGGACTCGTCTCCAAGAGTTTGTTCACGTTGGCCCCCATATTAGCATGCCCCTCTCATTCTTCATCACTACAAACATTTGCATTCTCACCAACTTCGTTACCAGAACCAGTGCAAGATAAAATCTTATTGCATTTTTTCTATCTCCATGGTGTCAACATGAGGTTCCTGGCACTTTCCAGGCAACTCTCAGTACTTTCCTGTGCTCTACAAGTGGACAGTCTTGCTATAGTGGCAGTAGTTTTGCAGAGTTTCTGTTATGAATATATAAACAATGTCTCTAAGCTCTTACTTTCTGAGGATTTCTCACTGCTGGAAGCCTAATGCAGTAAAGTAGCTTTCCAGATATCTTCTCAAAGACCAGGGACCCTCCAAAGGAGCTCTTCTCAGTGTGGAAGGCTCTGCTTCAGCCAGATTTGTCAAAGTCTACATTTAAGGACCTGTAACTTCCTTTTCAATAAGACTTCCTTAACTTTCACGTTCTTTCTTCTCCATCTTAGCCAGAAAAATTCAACCAAGATGAATTAGATAACCACTTATCTTTTTCTGTAAGATGCTTCTCTTCCCATTTATCAGCAGAGACGAATGGCCAGAAGGGGTACGTCTAGACTGACGGCGGCTTTGTCCAAAAAGTTCATTGCAAAAGGCTTAGGTTTTGTAAACTACATTTCTGTAACTGAATGAGGCTGTTGCTCACCCCTGAGAATACAAAGAAGCAAGGGCAGCTTGAAAGAGAGAGCAAGCTTGGAAAAATATTTCAAAAACTTTGGAAGAAATAGCCCAGATTGTAAATCCTTGCTATGAAACAAAAAAAGCAGTAATTATGGGTAAGAAGATCTTGGAGTAGAAGAGATGGCAAACTTGACACAAATCTGCATAGAAGCCACATGAAAGAACAATGCTATAATGACAGCAGGAGAGCTGTGTGTGTTGGCAGCACAAGGTCACAGCCAATGCAGAGGGCATTCTGAACAGCCGCAAAATGATTGAGTGACAAGCTAAATAGGAAAGATTAAAGGAACTAAATTATGCATGGCTTGGCCAAACAGTGATTAAACAGCCAGGCGAGGAGCAAAATTGTTTAGTGAAGTCTGATGAGGAACAGCCTTAAGTTAAAAGGTGAGATTGATACTGAAACCTGGAAACTGCTCAACAGGAAAAGATTTCTAAGAAAAGTTCTTTGAGTAGACAAATCAATAACACACTCAATCTTCACCAAAGTTGTTTCTTTTTGCTACGGTGTCAGTAAGAATAAAATGGCTTGGTACAAGTTGAAACTGCATGTTGAAGACCTCTCTTCTCTTGATTTGTCTAGCCAAGCCTTGAACACCTCCAAGGAAGATGGTGGAACACCTCCACCAGGGAGGTGGTGGATGTGCCTTCCCTGGAGACAAGAAGGGCAGACTGGACCAAGCTCTGAGCACTTGATGGAGCTGTAGGTGTCCTTGCTCACTGCAGGAGAGTTGGACCAGGTGACATGCAAATATGCAAACACCCCACAGATATACTCAAACTGCAAGGAGAATGTGAAACGGATATACAATTTTATGATGATTTCCAATGATCACTGCTCTCTTAAAAAAACAAAAAACAACAACAACAAAAAAACCCACAAGGTTATTTCCCTATGGAGGCCTTTAAAAGGTTGCTGGACAACTGCAGGATCCTGAGGTCCATGAGCTCTAAGGGCAGCACGCAGCAGGCAGCCTGCATGGGATGAATCATTGAGCTTTTTAGGATGTACTGTAGAAATGAAGAGGATTGGGATGCCTATGAGGATCCTTTAAGAAGAACTTTTCTGTCTGAAGGTAAAATATTATTCATGTCCACGATAATTATTAGAATAATAAAGATCTCATTACTGAACCAGCATGACTATTCTCAGGTACTCATTGAGCCTTCCTTGGGAAATGCATCAGTATAAGATATGCTGATATTGCCTTTTAGCAGATACATTTGAACAACTTGTGCTAATTAACATTAATAAATATATGCTAAAAGCATAACTGGAAACTGGGCAACAGCACACAGTTTGGCTACTGATTGAAAATTACACCACTAGGTAAAATTTTCTGCTCGCTATCATTGCAGATCTTCAAGGGACTTTTATTATTTATGTCTGTAATCAATATAACATTCGGCTTCTGCTGTGGGCCATATCTTCTCAGCTCACACAGTTGTTGGTATCCATTAAGGCAGCATCCAGATATCTCACAGCCTGTTGTGTATTTAACAACACAACTGACCTATGGGATGTTTTCCTCATGGAAACAAAGCCCAAAATTCTCCAGTACATTCAGGTATTCCTTGCTCAGCGGATATTAAGGCCGTATAGCAGAGGACCACTGTTCACACACAGATAATCCTGAAGGTTGCCTGGTTTCCGCTGTGATCCCATTGCACATCACAGATAACGAACAGCTCAGACCTCATTTGTGCCAAAGCTATCAGCATCTCCCTCCAGGAGAGGGCTCATGGCAAGGGACCAAAGCACGAATGTGGCCTGGGACAGGTGCCCGTTTCTAACCAGATGGAATGCTGATAGGATGATTACACACCCTCTCATCCCTTTCCCTCTGTATTTCAACCTCACTAGCCTACTCAGTCTATAGGAGTGCCCTCTGGGGTGCCAGTGGGGCCCCTCTCCTGGGCTTTAGATACTATCAGGGATCTGGAATTGCTCAGTCTGGAGAAGAGGAGACACAGGCGAGACCTTATCACTCTCTACCTGCCTGAAAAGAGGTTGTGATGAGGTGGGGGTTGGCCTTTGCTCCCATGTAACTAAAGGGAATGCCTCAAGTTACACTAGGGGAGATTTAGGTTGAACATTAGGGGAAATTTATTCTCTGAAAGAGTGGTCAGGCACTGGAACAGGCTGCCCAGGAAGGTGGTGGAGTCACTGTTGTTGGAGGTGTTCAATAAACATTTAGATGTACTGAAGGACATGGTTTAGTGAGGAAATGGTGGTGGTAGGTGGACAGTTGGACTGGATGGTCTTTTAAGGTCTTTTCTAACCTTGGTGATTCTATGATTCTATGATCAGCCCTGCAGCATCCAAACCTGAGTCAACCATGGCACCTCTCACCTACTTGATGGGATGATTGCTTTCATACAAACAAAGTAGAGGCATTTTTCTTTATTAAACAAGCTAAGAGTTGGAAGAAAAACATGACCCACTGCCACGCAAGTGAGGACAATGAAATTGCACAGATGTAAGTCAGTAAATCCAAAAAAGAGACTTAATTTCAGAAGTAGGATACATCTGAAAGCACCAGCGCTCCTCCTGAGAGTGACTATCCCCAGTAAGACCAACCACATTTAGTAGGCTGAGAGTGAAGGTCACCTTCATCCCAGATGGTGTGCTGCTGCCAAGTGTCAGAGCAGAGCTGGCCATCCTGCATCAGCACACAGAGCAGCTGCTCTGCACCAAGGGTGCTCCCGGCCACGTGGTGCTGGGCTGACACACATCCCCATCACGTCGTGATCACAAGGAGCATATTTCCTATCTGAGCCAAACAACCCCACCAAGCCTTTGGGCAGTTTCAAGGCTTCAAGTAAGCATCAGGATCCCTCCGCAAAGCAATCTGCAAAATTATCCTGGGGAATGATGTTTCAATAGTGCATAAAACAATCTGGCTATTCCTACCTGTAGTCCTGTAAATTACCAATTAAAATAAATTCTTTTTCCTTCCCCGCTACTTCTAGTTGTGCTTAGCAGCAGTATCCCCGATATACCAACCTAAGTGGCCCTTTGTACCTTTGGATTTTTGCTTGGGACAAGATTGACAGAAACCTGCCGATGCAATTCATCATTCTCCTGGAAGTGCCAATTTCTTGTCACTGACTAAAGAGGGAGCTTATGTACCTCACATCACACAAGGCAATCCTAAGCAAGGCACTTCAAGTAAACGCTCAGAATTAGCCTAGACGGACCTCTCCCTCTCTGTGTGATGTGTTTTGTTGAACAGAGACCAGAGCAGTGAAAGAGCAGAGGAAAGCATCGGGGCAGCAATGAGTATCTGCGAGGCACTGAGCACCCAGAGAAGGGCCTCCAACACAGACAGTTGAGAAGATGAGCCAAGCAATGACCAGGGGGCTCCTCCCCCAGCTGTCCTTTGTTGCCTTTTGTTACAGACATGAGTGATGTAATGATGGACAGGAGACTTTTCAAATTGCACAGTCCTCTGAATAGGTTTCAGAGGTGACTTGAAGTAAGCAGGAGGTTACACCAAGCCTCCTGCCATGAGAGCACAACTGAGCGCTCGCTGCAGTGCAGGAAATCCTGTAAGCACACTGCCTCGTGTCTGCTGCTGAGCAAGGCAAACATTTCAGAGCCAGGGAGCCCTCAGAGCTATTTCACATCATAAATATCAAAAGAGAAATGCATTTTTCCTGTTGGAATAAAGTATTTTTGACATATTCATACTTTTTGACATTGATATTAAATGAGATATGCATGCCTAATAACAGAAAGAGCAATATTTTTTCTCTGAAACTGTTCTCTCTGACGTACTTTGGTTAAGAAATTAGAGGCAGCCCTGTTTGGGGAACAGAATGTCTCCTCTCTGGTACAGTATCTCACTAGGAAAGCTGCTTTGAAGCACGTTGGTATCAAACACGGAGAAAGGAAGATGGAAACTTTGCTGTGGAAACTAATGATGAACTAATTTATCCAAGTTAGAGGAGAAGACTGAAAACAATTCTAAGTAGTTTAATGACAAAATGCTCTAATCCAATCCTGGTGTTAAGAGTTTCATTCGTGGCATCTTTTATTACAGAAACAGTACCCATGGGAGTATGGATGTGAATAAAACATTTCATTTTATGGCTGCAGAAAGAAAAAAAAGGAAAAAAAAAAAAAACACAGAGGGGTTTAAAAGCTCTTTCATCATTATGCAATTGTTCTGCAGAGCTCGGGAAACCCTCTACACTTAGAGCAGTACTCCAATTGCGTATCATACATCTGCTGTTCTCTTTGGAAATGTTGTGTGTCTGTGGGGCTCAGCAAGGAGGTCGGTGTTCGGTGCCCTGGGAAACAACCTGGGGAGGGCATTCAGAGTCCCAAGAAAGCCATCTCTGTTAATCTTCTAATGACCGCATGTTTATTGGCATCTGGAATGGAATCCGCACCTGCAATGGTGTCCTTGTCTTCACAAGTAACTGCAATGGCATTGCTGTGTGCAGTGGTTGACAAGGTTGGCTCTTACAGCCCCAAAACCTCTCCCGGTTGTGTCCTGGCAGCTGACAGCACATGTATGGGACAGGCAGATTAATCCCTCCTCGGATTCAGCATCTGCTTTGGTAAATCTGCAAGGTGTAGATTCAAGGAACCAGAAAAGCCTGCTGGCATGTGTGTGATAGATAGCTGACACATGATACTGAGTCCAGAGGATTTACCTCTAAGCAAGTATGGCTACCTGTCAATTGCCTTCCCGAGGGAAGAGAACAGACAGAAGCAGCGAGTCAACATTCCTCGAAACCTTTTAAACATCAAAGGGGAGTTGTTTCAGGGGAGCTTAAGGATGCTTTGTCTGCAATCTCAGACACCGAGAGTTCAGACCAGCTGAAGCCCAGCCAGATTCCCTCAAAGAGATGGGTGGGGAGAGGCAGCTCTTCCAACATGTTTTCAGACTTCATTTTCATGCAACAGCAGTAAGGAAAACATGACTATAACTGGTCAGGGAAGGGAGAGGCCTTCTCTCACTGAGAGAGAAACCCAGGGAGAGTAGGGAAAGTGGTTTGAGTAGAGAGGGAGCTCTAAGAATGCACTTTTTTTCCTAATTATTCTGCTCTTTTACAACTGTATTTTCAATTCTGTAAGCAGGAACTAAATCTTTGTAATACAGGTACTCGTGCAAGATTTCACGTTAAACTTGCTAGCTGTTTTGAGAAACCACAGCTGGAAATAGCATGCCTGTCTGAAAGCTACTAACACCCAAGGTAAATTCTTGGGTTGTTAAAATCCAAAAAGAGTAAGAAAATTAACTACACTGGCATATTTCTTTTCTTTTTGGTAGGGGTGATGGAGCACTGGAACAGGTTGCCCATAGAAATTGTGTAGTTTCCTATGGAGATATTAAAGGCCCATTTGGATGCCTGCCTGTGCATCCTATTGTAGGGAACCTGCTTTAGCAGAGGGGTTGGACTCAATGATCCCTTGAGGTCCCAGCTGCTGTTGTGCAGCAGTTTCCCCTTTATTCAATCTGCTCGTCCAGAGACAACCAGCATCGTTCATGGGTCAGCTCTGGTCCCTTTTGGGGCAGTTGCAGCAGCTCTGATCTGACACGGGGCTGTGCTGGGTTCTGCTCACAGAGCTCCCCTGCAGTTCCTTGCTACCAAATTCAGTCGTCTTATCCTTCACGAGGAACTGAAATAGGCCAAGGCCAGAGGATGCATGAAGTGAGAAAGAAGAGAAGCTCCCTTCTCTGTAAATACCTATTGAGAAGACTTAAGCCCTTCTCAAACCATGACTAAAGATTTCTGAGATGAGAAAGGCTGGGCTGAGTCCCTGAGGCTCCAGACTGAGAGCATTTCTAAGACGGTATTAATACTTTCCCCATAACCTCTGTTTAATGAGCAACGACTGAGCTCCCACACTGTAAAATAAATTTGTTTGCCCTATGCTTTTAACTACCATACTTCTCCTTCAGCAGTGCTTTGCATCATCTCTTATGGAGGATTCAGAACTGTAATGCTGACCCGACACTGCTCTCACAACTCCATGCAGTGGCATTTTCCATCAGTGGGATGAAGGCTAATACCTGCCTAACATCTGGTCCATAGCACAGCACCCACAGCAGACAGCAATGGCCTGCTCACCACAACCCTGCTGGCCTCAAGCAGCAAGCCTTCAGCCATCACTGCTCCCAAAGGGAAGCAGTAGGTGAAGTCGTGCAGCTGGAGATGCCACATGCAGCGTCATCATGGCATAGATTTTATTCCACCTGCTTAAAACAGAACCAGGTCTGCAAGATATTTTGCGTGACATTGCCCAGCTGTGCAGTGGCTGTTGATGTGTCCACACTGATTTGGTCACAGCAGATGTGTTCAGTGAGGGGAGAAATCCCATTGCCTCTCTCTGTGCCTCACTGCCATTTCCCCAAGGGACACAGCAACAGGCTTCCATCTTCTGCTGAGTGTCCCAGACAAGCAACCTTGGGAGGCTTTCTCTTGCAGGTTGTCCCTTTCCTCTCTCTGCCTATTCTCACTCAGCTAACTCAAAATGAAGGTGAAAGATTAAGTCAGCCCCTACCTCCTTCTCCATGCAACTGGTTTAGCACAAGGGCAATACCTGTGACAATCCCTAGTGCACATGTTGCAAACCCTGGATGCTCTGGTGCCCTCATAGGTTTATTTCATCTTTCACCCCTGGGAGCAGAATACAGCTGGTTGCTAAACAGCCTGAAATCATCTGCTTTTAGGTCAGGCATTCAGGCATACATTTCAGCCTGATACAAGTCAGCTGACATCAGGAAGCACCCCTGAAGCAGTCACTTCAATGCTGAGCCATGTATTTTACTCTGCAGAAGGCAGCAGAAGAGCTGTCTGGAGGTGGGTGAGGTTTCTTTGAAGTTATTCCCTGCTGTGCACAAGATAAACTCTGAGTAAGTAGAGTCAGCAAGCAGAGACCTTGCTGTAGCCCCGGAGAGAGGAACAGGTTGATGACAACTCGTTCTGTTTGGAAGGAGCTGCAAGGCTGCAGGCTGGGATGAGGGATCTGATGAGGGCCCTTCTCCCTCCATCCAGATGAAAGAACCAGACCCCTGGGAGAGGATCCTTGCCTCCCTCTCCAGGTACTGTGACACCTCCTGCTGTTTGGAGGAAGCACTTGTAAGCTTTATGCTGTCTTCAGAAAGGCTTGGTTGGTCCACTTGTATAGTGGTACCCAACAGGTTCCAAGCAATTGTGATTTCTTTAAGGCTCGAGACAGCAGCTTCTCATTTGTGAGTGAAAAGACAGCATTTGAATTTGACAGAGACCAACAGATGCACCAGTGAGACAGAAAACAAAACACAGAGCTGAAGTCCAGAAATTCTTGATCACAACAAAATGATCTGGTACGTGAGGCTTCAGGAAGAGCAGCCATGAGGCCATGATTTGCGCTTCACAGGAAATGCTGTTTCTCTGAAATTTGGTTTCTGACTGAACTAACATCTTGAAAACCAGAAATACACAGGAAAAAAATCATTTTGGCAACAATAATATGCAGTGTTAACAAAACAATATCTGTTCCTGGTAGCTGCTCAGTGTGATTGCTATGAGTTGCAGTGAAGCAGACAGAGATGCCTGTTCCTCGCTTGGGGTTTGTGCTCAGCACTTCGTTAGACTCAGGCTCCTGGAATTTCATATCCTTATTTGCAGACACTCTTGGAGCTCCTTTATAACTGATTATTCTGGAAAAAAGATTCAGAGATACAGTCCTGAGGGCTTTGAGGCTCTAGAGACAGACACTGAAATACAGTCTTCCAACACAAGACTACTTTCTTCATGGGTTCAGAATTATAACAACTGGGATGACCACTGAAGAGAGAAGTATTTTCTGAATTCTTCCTACGAAATACTTTCCCTTCCCTTCTCTTTCCATTTCAGTGGACAGCTATACTGTAATGGACAGTCAAGTTTCCCAAGTTCCCCACTCGAGTTCCAACTTCCTGCAAAAGTTTGTGCAAAACTTAAGTGTCAAATAAAATCTTGTTGGACCAGCTATTGGCATTCTTCTGCAAGGCTTTATTTTAGGGAGATATTTGCAACAGAGCCTGAGTTACCCAGATCCAATTTGGATTGACTGGCTTGGCTTCCCTGTGTCTTCCTTGGACTCCTTTAGTCAGACTCAGAAACAATTATTACCATTGCCTTTCTATTTCTTCTTGGTGTGTATGAATATCTACTGCAAGATGGACCCTATGAACTAGAGATTGGGGGTAAGCTTTGTAAACTCAACAATATTTTGCTATTCCTGCTGTTACGTGTGTCTTCTGTCTTCTACTGCCTTTTCTATGACCTTTGACTGTCTTGGTGAGTACCAAGCTGTCACTGAATGGAAGGTGCTGGACGCAGGTCAACCCAATTAAAATCTTCTGACTTCTGGTCAACAAGCAATATGTGCAATACAGTGCTTCCGTGGGAATCTGTTACTTTCCATTATCTTTGACATCTGGTCTAACTGAAGCCTAGACTGATGGCTCTGGGTTGGGTCCCAGGTTATCACTTTCTCACAGTTCTGTAGATCTTTTCTGTTTTCTGTTTTGTTTTGTTTTTCTTTAATATCCTTCTCAACGCTAATCTGAGAGATTGGTCTTTCTTACAGCAAAATAAGGAATGATGTTGTCCAGGTCAGATCAGTTTGACTAGAGAGGGAGGTTCTAAGTGCTTGGCTTTTGCAGCATACAGTTATGACTTCTCATGGCCATCTACAAAGCAGATGATTTAGGAATTCCAAGTAGTGCCATTTTGAGTCATTGGTTCTACGTGGTCCATGTCCTTAAGTTGCCTTTCCCTCCTGTTTGTTCCCTTCACTGCTTGAAAATTGCTGTCTATGAGCAAAGGAAATATCAGGACTTCCTGAGCTTTTTCTCTCTCTAGCAATATCATTCAAAAGAGTTTATGCCAATTAACAGGTAACCCTTATTCAGAGAGTGACTGGAAGGGTGTGGTGTCCTAGGATGCTCTCTGGGGGTATTCGTTTGACTTCAGCTTGATAACTATTAATCAGTGCTCAGTGGCAAATCCTCCATGATATCCTTTATGCTCGCTGGCTATCAGTGCACATCATATACAGCACCATCATTTCTGTGGATGTATCACAGCTTGTTAAAGCAGCTGAATAAGAAATAGTATGAGAGAGAGAAAACATGCTGGGATGATCAATATAATCCAATCAAGCCTTGTCAAACAGTTGTGCTCAAAATCAGGACTGAGGAGGGACCCGACATACAGCAGGTGGATCAGTTATTCGCACTAGCATTATCTACATGGCATTCTGAAGTTTGATACTGCTCTGTTGGAGCCATCTAAGCTTGCTCTATTAATTGATGCATTTTTGCACCCAGTTTCCAGCGATTTTTGCCACCCACAGTCCACACGGATAATTGCAAATATAGATATTCACTCACAGCAGTCTGTTTGGTTGAAATTGCCGACTTGTGAGCTTGGCATTCTCCCACAGACTAGAACTAGCAGCTCTATTTATTCAAAGATATTTTTCTGTCAATCTCTATTTATACTACTTCAGTATTTTTCAAAACACTTGACTAAGTTTGCAGTAAAGTTTCGACTGTGAAAGAGGTCCAAGAGAGACCAGTATTGTTTTCTGCAAAACAGCCATAAGCTGTTATTGGTACTCTTTACATAGCTTCTCATGAAAATCACAGCCATCTGAAATACTGTATTTATTTGGACATGAGGTTACAGTGGAAACAGTTAAGAAAACAGAAATATATTTGATGGAGTAGGAGATGGGAGCTGAAGAAACTGATGAGAAAAGTAAGCACTGTGTCCCACATCTCATATGCATCTTGCAGTTTGACTGATAAGAACAAAAAGCCTGCAGATGTTTTTATGAGCACTTGACAAAGGGTGAAAGCATATGCAGTTAGCATAAAGATCACCTTATCTCATAATGGATTTATATCACAAATGTTCCAATTAAAGAAATAAGAAAACAGCGAGCAGCAGCTTAAATATAAGTACATCCAAATTCATTGAAAAGTAGAAATAAATAATTAGTGCATGGTGTGGCAATGATGTTAGTATGGTTGCAGGACGCATTTCTCTAAAAACAGCACTGTAATGCTGTCCATTTCCTAAAATCCCCATTTCATAATAATTGAGGAAGAACAACAGATCAGTGCTTGAAGTTACTCTTCTGAAAGACACCATTCAGGATTTCACCTAATTCTTGGTGTGCTCACAGCTCAATGCTTGTGATTTCTGTGCAAATTCATCAGAGCTGGCGCCTTCTACGTGGGCTCAAGATAGGTATCTCATATCTCATATCTCATCTTGTGCCCGAAAATGCATATAAACAGAGCTGGCCCAAACCCTGTAAACAACTCCATGCAACAAGTATTTCAGAACAAGAGGCTGATGTCTCCTCCTGCTTGGTCACCTGGATCCACCACAACCATCAGGTCATAGACAGCATCCAGTTACCTACAGTCTACATGCCTCTTGCAAAAACTGCTGCATAAAAATTCAACTTGTGCTGGAGAAGTGGAAGAAGGTAAGAAATACTATGGATCCTACTGGGAACCAAGTCCTGGAAAAGAGAAGCCTTGATTTCAGTCTCTTTTTCCAAGAGACGTTTTTCTCTTATCATCCAACAGCTCAGCAATGTGAAGCATATTCCAACTAAGGCATTGATTTTCTGTAGCTTTAGACAATAGCTTCCCTAGGTGTTATTGTAAATTATATTTTGCTTCTCCGTGCACTTTATCACTCTAAGTGCCCTTGAAAATCCAGATTAGTTCTTGCTGTGACTCTCCAATCTGTTTAGTCCCCAAACTTACTTTCCTCCTCAGCAAAGATGATTTCCAGAGTTTCCCAAAAAGAAGTGAAAGTAGAAAAAGTCACCCAGCTGTAGTAAACAGGAATAAACCCCTGCCAAATTATAGACTGTGGGAAGACTTGGCTCCAGGGTGAGATTGGGTCTTTGCAGGACCACCGTGCAAAGTGATGCATCTGAATCAGAGATTCTTGGGCCATGCAGTAAATCTACCAGGCTACTCAGCACATTCTGTGTCAAAGTGGCTGTGAAAGGTGACTTCTCCTGTCTTAAATCCCCCCAGCACTATTTACTAATGAAAATTAATTATCAGAATACTGTGATGGCAGGTAGGGAGCTTTATCTTATCTAAGTGGCTTCAGATGCAGTCCCACCATCAACTGTTCCTTTGACATGAGTCATGCAGGAAACACCATGAGATGAGTGCACAGCCTGTTGAAGCAGGTGGCCTTGGGTAAAAATATGGTTTGGTCCCTATCCTGCCAAGAAACATTCATCACCAGTTAGTATATGTAAGACAAGCTTCCTGGAAGAAGTGGGCAAGAAGAGTTATGAAATTGAAAATGCCCACAGAGCCACATGGTAGAGTAATGTGTTGTAGGCTTAGGAATCTACAGCAGATCTTTTTCTCCTGCAAAATGGTTTGGGGTGAGGAGGTCCAAAAAGACAATGAGAGTTTGGTGGTACTGGTGAAGTAGGTCTACTTTGTGCAGACCTATATGGTGACAGTGGCTACAGTGAGTGTCTCTTATGTGAAAAGCTGTCATGAATGAAGTGGGAAAACTAATGTTCTAGAGAAAAGATTATTAGTATTGAGGAGGAATGGAATAACTCCAGGAAATCTCCACGTGGATTTGGATAGAATGATGAAGACCAGCCGTGCTGGTGGTGCCTGGGAGGACTGCTCTGCAGAGAGCGGCCAGAAAAGGTGGTTTTGTTTAGTGAGACTGCTTAGTGAGGACAGGAGGCAGAACTGTGAGGAAGGAAGGCTAAGTAAATTAATCAATAGATAAATAAATAAGTAAATAAAACCACACATGGTGAGGCACATGTTGTGGGAACAATGAAATGCAGCAGCACAAGAGAATGCAAAATGTCTAAAGAGAAGCATCTAGGTAGAACTGTAGAGGAAGAGGAGATTATGAACGAAGGGACTACAGGCACAGCATTGCTCACACTAGGTATGACCTGGACAGACAATAGGAGACACTTTCACTGCACGATGACTGCTGATCATGATATGCTGTGCTTGAGAGCAGTGAATGGCTGCAGGGGGACTTCTGTTGTAGGAGGGCACGTAAAGATATCTGGTCTGCTGAAAGTAATCCCCAGAGACCAAAAGCACGACAAACTACAGATAGTACGGGCATCTTCAGTGTTTACCATGCATACATGCTGAGGAGTTATTGACCATCCAGACCTCTCTATTAATAGATTTCTTTTGTTCAGTGTTAATGGCATCTTGATGCACCATGCTGTTACACAAATTGAAAGCACTGCAAGGCAACTTATCCATCAGAGCACTACTTGGATGCAAGCAGATAAACAAACAATATTGCAATAGCAAACAGCAGTCATCTTCAATGACAGCCATTCTAGGAGACTGATCCTCAGCAGACCATAGATGATAAACTGGTTAAAATACAGCCCCTCAATACTAAAAAAAAAAAAAAAAATAGTAATCCATTTTGATTAACAATAAGGAATTTTCCTTAATTCCTGGTAACCGCTAAATAATTTCCAACCATTTTTGTCTTGATTTCAATTCCTGTTGTATTAAAAAAAAAAAAAAATCAATTCTAGCTTAAGGCTTATTAAAGTATTATGCCATCTGAAGATGTGATTAGACTGAAGCACACAAGGCTGGGTTTAATGGTCTTGCTCTAGTAATGACACTGGCTAATTAGAATCCCTTTTGATATCATGGCTGCGCTATCCTTCTCTCCCACCAGGAGATGCCCCTACAGCAGGCTCCAGCAGGCAGCTCGCCTATGAGCAATGTGTCTTCCACATTTTAAACTGCCACCTGACCCTGCTCACTCTGGCACGATGTCCCAGAAACCTTTATTTCTTCAAAATGATGTGTTTCAGACTTTGCAATAAAATAGTTGACAACTTAGAAGCAGAAGGTCAGAAATCGATCTGAGTTTTTAGCAGGTTCTTGCTCTTCATGGGGCACAGAATACAGAAAGAGGGTGAGGTGTCACAAAAAGGGAAAATGGAGACTTAGAAGTCCTGAGGAGATCATCTTTGAGTTGTTTTGTGTTTTTTTTTCCTTTCTGAATTTTATTGTTATTTTTTTTTTCACTACGATTCGCTCAACTTGAAGCAAAGTTCTTGCTTTTCAGGTGAGTTAGGCTCACAGAAGATACCTGCAAACATCAGCAAAGTGTCAGACTTCCTACACAACACGAGGGGAAAGCTGAGAGTTTCAGGACAGGATGCACTGAACCCAGAGCACAGAGCAGACACTCACCTGGTGCAAGTAAGAAGAGATGAAATGTGAGACCTAAGCCTTGGTCCTCCTGTGTTATTTCCAGCTTTGCTCCTTGATGGAAGAAGGCTTCCCATTCCATTTCTCTTGTGACTCCCTGAGTTGTGCATTTGTGTTTAGCACCCTTGCCATGAGGTAGAACTTCAGGCTCCTCCTTGAGTACTATCCCTTGTCTAAGAACTTGCTCTAATAGCAACACTTAAACAGAGAGGTCCAGCTCTGCTCACGCCCAGGTTTCCTGTTGTTTTGGTGGAATTACTCACCATCTAGTCCAAAGGACTGAGATCTGAATCAGTGATATCTTTTGGGACCAAACTAGAAAGTTTTAATCAAGTCCTCTTCCTCCCATTAAACACCAGGGTCAAGTTCATCTCAACTTCCTGTGAGTTGCTCATAAGAAATGTTAAGCTGGTTAAACTTTGATAAAATCTACATCTAAATAACAGTCCCCTCTGAAGTAAGACTTATGCTGATGCGTGAACTGAAACAAGATTGACATTTGGAGGACATGAAATCTTTTGGGAAGCCCTAAAATATCCCTAAGTAGGTCAGCTCGGTGACCTGGATCTGTACTTTTAATACCGGAGTAGCCTATATTTTCTCAAATTGTTTGCTGAACAACGAATGTTTTTCGGGCTGTGGATTTATTTTTAGTAGTTAAATGTGACCTTTGTAGGAGATGCTATAAATGAGAACAGCAATGAAGCTGGCCAAGGGTGAGCCACACCATGTGCTTTGATTTAAAAGTGATAAACACATATTTAACCCCTGGCCATTTCTGGAATAAACTATCTTACACAGTTTTCACTTTGGGAATCACATCAGTACTTTCAAAAAAGAATTTCTTGATTGGACTCAGTACTCTTGACTTTCAGGGTAACTAATAAGCATCACTAGGAAACAGATTTCTTTAGGAATTCAAAATAAAATTAAAAGCCTGGGAAAGGCTAGAGGTTCCTGGCTGCCTTGACAAATCTAGCTCTGATTTCAGCAGCCACCATCCAGGAGTTCTTCAGCTCAGTCCCCAAATAAGGTCTCTTATTTCTCAGCCTTCTCTTTTCTGAAATAGAACATAGCCATCTAAGTGCAGAAAAGGCTGGGCCCCCAGTCTGGGTTATTTCTTACCCCTCACTAAAAAAAATGGTATGAGAATACCCATCACACAACCCAGCTATGGGAAAAGCTCAACCCACACTGGAAAGAGAAAGAAGTTGCCTCTGTCTTATCCCATCAATAATATATTCTCACAGCCTTCTCTAGGAGTAAATCTCAGTTACCATATGCATCCATCTGGTGATCTAAACTCATACAGGATTGATGGAAACTGAACGTTAGTTTGCACGTTCTTCAGGCAAGCGATGAAAATAGTCAGAAGATGGTAAGTAAAGGGTATGTCCAATGATAAAGGAATGGCTTCCCAAAGGACTCAGTGGAGTCTTTTTTTCCCTTCAGGCCTTTGATAAGAAACTATCTTTCTCTAACAACGCCAACTGTTCTAGCTCAGCTAGCAGAAGTATGAAAGATGAGTGGATTGCAGGGTGACGACCACATGGCCTGGGCATGTGGGAAGTCAGCCTTGATGTTCCTACAGAACCCCAGTGACTCCAGTCTAGGAAATTCTTCTGTTTCACTGAAGGCTCTGAGAACATCTTTGCCATCATTGATTACGACTGTCTTGTAAGACACAGATAACACCATTCTTCTCTCCAGTATAGCAGTGGTTATCCCTTTGTTAAGACACAATTAAACATGGTGAGAAATTAGATAAAATTCATCAGAAATAAGTTGGGCTGTTAGTTTTTCTTGTTGTTTTTATTACTATTATTAGGGCTGCTCTGAAAGTAATGCCTCCTATGTTATTGTTTTGGCCCACGACATCAGAGGCAGGTGTTGGTTGTATGGCAATAGATGGTGAACTTTTCCACCAATATCCTGTTACACGTTGTTGCTGTGTGAGGAGAGCAGCAGTCAGAGAGAATGGCACCTGACATGGAAATGTGTATGAAGGCAAAGGGTGTCATTAAATTCCACAGCGTGGAAAAAATCACACCCATTGAAATTCATCAATGCTTGCTGAATTTTTATGAAGATCAACCAGTGGGTATGAGCACAGTGAGGAGGTAGGAGGTGCATTCCAGCAGTGGTGATAGTGATGTGAAAGAGAAGCCACGTTCTGGATGGCCACACAGATTTTTACACGCATGGCGTGCAGACCCTTGTTCATTGCTGTTGAAAATCGATAGCTAATGGTGGTGACTATGATGAAAAGCTGTGTTTTGTAGAGAATTTGCTCTATTAGATAGTCTCATTGTGCTCTTTGTATCTGTTGTAGATTCCCTGGAAATAAATAGGAGGCATTACTTTTGAAGTAACCTATGTACATTTGAGTATTCATCAGTAAATTTTGTGAATGATCACATTCCAAGCCCAACCCTAACCTCTGGGTAGATGTAGTGGCTGTGCCTTCAGTGCTATTCAGTTACCTGGTCGTTCTCCCTCGATTTTTTATCTTTTCTGCCAATTCCAAGAATTTACTCCTTTTCCTGCCTTTTCTTCAATAGCTGAGCACTGGCTGCTAGAGAAATGGTGAGACAATGAAAAGAATAGTTTCTTCAGTGTGTTCCTTTAGTACAAGCTTGATTTGCACCCAGAGATATGGGCACCATACAGCAAGCGAAAGGCAAACAACACTGAGGGAAAACTGGAGAAGTTCCTTGCAGTGTGAGCAGGAGGGTAGTTACAGTGCATGCTGCTCTGTTGTTTGCTGACAATCCAGAACTTCACTGTGAGCTAAGAGGTGCTTTTGGCTGTCTTCTGTTTCTTTACATAGGTTAGTCAAGGTGATGAAATGGTTGGTCTGGGAAATAAAGCCCTGGAGTCTGTTGACATCATTTAGGATCAGCTGAGGACCCGAGCAACCCAATAAGCAGCCCTTCTTGCAATGGGAACACCAGTTCCTTACATAGACACTGAAGGATGACAGTTGTCTCATTTTTTGATCACGTGAGTCTCACCACAGTCAGAGGATATGAGGGCTTATTGGGGAAATATCAGATAGGATTGAGCTTTCCAGTGCTTCTGGCTGTATCTTCAGAATGGCTCCAGAATACCTTTACTCTTGCACTGTTCCAACATGATTACACTTTGTCCTCTTCTCTATAATAACTTTTAATGGTCCATCAATTATCTGGAAAACATCACTCTTCCAAACTTTGACTAGAAGGAAAAATGCTGATGTACTGATGTTTGCTAATAGAACGCATTAGAGAAGTAAATCAGTCTGTTAAAGGGATGTTAAATGGGAGAATGGTTTCCTTAATACTTCTAATGAACAGAAAATTCTGAGTCTCTTTAAATGTCAATAACATTATGCAAATATCTGCATAGTTGACTTAAAAAAATCAATTTATTTGTGTATTTGGTATAAATCCATCTTAAGATAGTGCAATCAAGAGATGTGCTGGCATCTTGGTTCTCTTTTTGATATATCTATAGAAGACTGACAAAATGGGACCTGAAAGGGTTGATAAAGTATTTGTGATACACTTCTTTCCCCTCCCTATCATCTTTTTTTAAGATCTGCCCTCAGACTACTTTTATCTTCAAAGTGTTCTAGAAATCCAGTGCAGTGTCAGAACACAGACTAGGTCCCAAGTAAACAAATACAGCCAGAAGCTTGACTTTCACTTGTTTATGGCTAGAATGTGCAATTCTTGTATTCGTGTTGGCAAGTCTTAACTAGAACACCCTTGCTGACTCCAGTGACAGTAAGAGCTCAGTGCACCCTCAACAGTTTGTTGATGACACCAAGCTGAGTGGTGCAGCTGATAGGACAGAAGGAAGAGATGCCATCCAGAGAGACCTGGACAAGCTCGAGAAATGGGCCCACATGAACCAAATGAGGTTCAACAAGGCCAAGTGCAGGGTGTAGTAGTTGGGTTGTGGCAATCCCAGACATGAATCTTGGAACAGCCCTGCAGAGAAGGTTTTGGTGGATGAAAAGATGGACCTGAGCCAGGAGTGTGTGGTTGCAGCCCAGAAGGCCAACTGTACCCTGGGTTGCATCAGCAGAGGGCTGGCAGTGGGCAGGGAGGGACTGTCCCCCTCTGTCCTGCTCACATGAGGCCCCATCTGGAGCACTGCGTCCAGACCTGGGCCTTCCAGCACAAGAAAGATGAGGAGCTGTTGGAGGGCATCCACAGAAGGGCTGAGATGCTTAGAGGACTGGAGCACCTCTCTTATTAAGAAAGGCTGAGGGCAGCCTGAGCTGGTGGGGGGCAGCCAGTCTGTGGTAGAGGACTGGAACTGTATAAGACCTTTATAGAGCTGTATATAGACCTTTAAGATCATGTAGTTCCAACCCCCTGCTATAGGCAGGGACACCTGCCTCTAGACCAGGTTGCTCACAGTCCCATCCAGCCTGGCCTTGAATGCTTCCATGCATCCACAACCTAACTAGGCAACTGGTATGCCCACTATCTCTGTTATTAGGGAAGCACACATGTGCAATTATGTTGTTTTATTGTACCTCTATGTCTGAATGTGATGTAATTTGCTCCAACAAGCACTTTTTAAAGGTTGACATTAATTGGTACCAGAATCTGAAGATGTAGCTTAGTTTCAAATCCTCCCCTAATAGGAAGATTTTATTTTTAGGTGTATTTTCATTATTATTAGGAAGTATTAGGAAAAAATGGAGTAGCACTTATTTTGAACTTTTGAGTTCAATGTGAGGCATGATCTAAAGCATCAGAAGTTGCCTTTCCCATAGCATGCTTCTTGTTCTTCGGTCTTCATAAACCACTGCTACCGTGAGAGAAGGGCACGAGCATTGACATATCTGTTAGACACAGTGTGGGGTTCATCCCAATATCTTACAGTCACCTTAAAGTTTGAAGTCTTCAGGTAGTTTTCTGTGCTCATTCTGCAGGAAAAGGAAAAAGGCATTTCCAGTGTGTGGTCAAGAGCCTGATGTCTTGTCCTCCAGAGCTGTTCACCTGATCATATCAGGAGGTGGCTGAAGTCTTGGATCCTATCTTTTGAGTAGGTACTCAGCTTGTGTAGGTGGCCAGAGCTCCCTGAGTTGAAGCCAGTACTTTTTTTCTTAAGTGGGAACAGCTCATGTGTTAGCGAAATTAATTCTGTGATATCTGGGTAGGTGACATGAGCTCAATATGGGCATTTATTCCATATAGTGAAAGAGACATAAAAGAAGCCATGATCATTTATAAAGATCTCATAGCAGTAGATAGCAGTGTGTCTGGGACTCATAGCACAAAACCCCATGTGGAAATTAAGAGACAAATTACATCTCTTCTCCGAGTCTCCACAAGAAACAGATTTTATGTACTGATTGCACTTGGAATTACTTTGAATTCACAAGTTTCAGGTAAATGAGATCCATTTATTTAAGCACATTATAAATTTGGGGGCATGAGGTTCACTTTAAGAGGATCTACATCCGGCCGTGGTAGTAAATAGTTGTAATAATCTCTCTATAGCAATAACTTTCTTATATATTTCACAAACTCAAGGTTAACTGCTTCAGAAGCTCTCTGGACAGACAGCTTCCCCTGGAGTAACAATTGTGACTGCCTCATAACCGTATTGATAGTCATCACAATTACTTATTAGTCTTGAAAATGGTGAGGAATTCTAGCAGTAAACAGCACATCTCTCGCAATAATCTGCTGATTATTATCCTACTGAAACAGGTGGGAGAGTTCTCCAAAACCACACCATTCACTATGGCAAATATGTCTTTCAGATGGCTAGATTCAGCCACTGGAGCTACTGATAGAAATCTAATTAATGGGAAGTTGAAAGAGAGTGATAACAGCTGAGGCAGGATTACTGGTGTGAGTTGTACTCATTTTTTTTCTGTGGTCATCCTAGAGAAACAATCTATTATTGGAGCAAGAGACAATATAGGTATTGCAAATATTTCATTTAAATGATATGATTCGGAGTCTGCAACAAAGAAAACATCTGACAGAACAGCTGCCAAAATCACTGGGGAGATGACTGCCTGTACATGAACCATCCCAAGATTTCTAAATGTCCAAGTCTTTCTCAGCTTCAAGCTGACAAGCTGTTTTCTTCCACATAGGTGGCTGAGACTCGTTTAATTAAAACGAGAAGAGGAAACATATAAACCTCGTGCAGAGGTAAGCCTTGCTGCTGCAGATCTAACTGGCACTCTAGGGAGGGAGAAATCATGCACCCACTTTTACACCGCTGGTGTCCTATGGTGTTCTGAGTCAGATCAGACTAACTGGGGACATGAACCATCATCTGCCATTTGAAGTCCTTGAAAGGCCTGTAGTTCCTTGGTCCACTATAACTTCCTCTCCATCCAGGACAGACTGACTGGTCACTGTACCACCTACTGCCATGCCTTTGTTACAGGTCCTACCTTTACAGAAGGACCTTGAAAGCACACCAGTCCTTCAAAACCAGGATCCTACAGGGCACCCTGACACCAGAATTTCCCTGCAGAAAGATGGTTGCTCATCTTCCATTCTCCTATCAAGCATCTACAATGTCAGTGGCAATCTGTCAAGTTGCAGTCCCAATTGACAGTGATGTCAATCACCTCCAGAGCACCATGTGTGGGGTGTTACCATCCCGTATGGGATGTGCTGGTGAAAGTGATGGAGGGGTTCCTTCTTGCAAAAGGCAGGGAAACGAGCTGCCCTTCAGTGACAGGATACTTCCTAGAGCAAGCTCTGACTTTGAATATGTGCCTACTAGGAAAAACTCTTTCTCTGCAAGAGAAATCAGGCACTGAAACAGGCTGCTCAGGGAGGTGGTGGAGTCACAGTCCCTGGAGGTGTTCAAGAACCGTGTGGATGTGGTATGAAGTGACGTGGTTTAGTGGGCAATATTGGTGGTAGGTGGATGGTTGGAATGGCTGATCATAGAGGTCTTTTCCAACCTTAATGATTCTGTGATTATCTATGAAGACACATGACCTTTCACTGTTTTCCTGTCCAGATTTTATCAGGGAAAGGTTAGTGGCAAAAAGGGAGGAGAAGGATGATGTTGTGCTCCTGCCATGACACACTCCACCCAGAGCTTTCTGCTGCTTGGAGAAATGTCCTTCCCCACTTCCCTGAATGCATTTTTGTTTCCAGTGATCAGCACTACCAGGACACCCCTTCCAGCATGCACAGCCAGGGCTATGCTGGGTGACCAAAGTCTGCTCAATATCTCCTTCCTCATCCAGAAACACTGCCACTATTTCAAGGAGCATTCCCCTTGTGCCATTTCTGTGAATAAGGTTCAGGCTTGGGTTCTGACACATAGGTTGGAGTAATTCACCCAGGTCAGGCTGGATGGGAGCCTGGACAACCTGATCTAGTAGATGTCCTTGCCCATGACAGGGGTTTGGAACTGGGTGATCCGTAGGGTCCCTTCCAGACCAAGCCATTCTACAATTTTCAGCTGCAGCATCAATATGTGAAGCTTTGGGCACACTTAGAAATCAATGGTCTGAAGCCATAGCCTTCACAGTTTTGTTTTGTAGCATTCTTTAAGATTTTGAGTATAATGAGATTCATGCCTCTGATCCATGCAGTGTAAGGCACTTTTGCCAAATGCCTATGAGATAATCTTTCTTACAGATTCAGTTCTACAATCTCTCCTGTCCAGCCATAGTAACTACTGGCAGTGGAGCAGATTTTCTTTTCAGCTGGTGCAGCTCTTGTGAAAATGCAATGGAAAAATAAAAAAAAAAGAAATGGAATTACTATAGCATTAGACCCATTTGCTAGAAAGCAAATATTTACCCAATAGGACATACAAACCACACTGAACAGTAAGTGTCTGAGGGAGTACATGCACAGTTTGTAGAGCACTGTATAAACGTACAGCACTTATAAAAACAATAATGGCATTCCTCTCCTTGTATTATTTCTTAGCTATTATGTACACTAATGAGGATTTCCAGTCATATAAATGTAACTTGTTCTCTACTAAGTGCATTTTTTGTTGGTTCTCTAATAAATCAATATGTTATGCAAGTAAAAACCTTAAAGTTAATGTTAGAAAAAAGTGCCTTATCATCCCCAGCAGCTCCTGAAACCCTGCAATGCAGGCTTTTATTATTTCTGTAAAAGAAAAAGGGAAATCAATAGAGATTCCTCGTGCGTAATCCTCAGCAAGATTAGCACTCTGTCAACTTTTGTTATAATCTCCTGGAAAGCAAAAAGAAGAAAGGGAAGGGGGAAAAAGAAAGAAAAAAAAAAAAGAAGTCATGGGAAAAGGTGGAAAGAAAAAGTGGGAATTTGTTGGGGGTGGTCACTGTACTTCTGCTAAAAGTGAGTATTTGAAAGGAAAGTGTTGTTCACAGCTTGGCACTAAGAAATAATGGAGGTGCTATTCCCAGCTGTTGCAACCTTGACACTTGCAGCTGGAAGAGAAACCTTCCCAAATGATGTCAGTTAGGCGTCCTGCTCTAACAGCTGATGGAGGGGCTCAATCCAAAACTCAATGTAGGCCCAGCAATGAGCTCGGTTTTTGGTGTCTTGCCCCACGGATGCCATTTCTGGGGCTTGGGGGCTCCAGGTAATGGGGCTGGAGCAGCACTGTTGCACTCAGAGACCCCAAAGCTGCATGGGGTTCTGCCTGCAGCTCCTGGGTGAGGGCGTTTGAGGTCACAGCTCATAAGTCTGCAACAGAAAAATCCATGGGCAGTGCTGCAAGCTCTGAATAATGGATCAAGGGCTGCAAGGGAAGGATGGGGAGGGACACGAGCAGATAAGGCCGTGTGTATGCAGGACAGAATATGTTATGTCACGTTGTATCTATTATTTTCCATACCACTGCAACCACCCATTAATTAAATTCACAGATGAGCTGAGCACAGAGTTAATCCAAACATGAGAGAGAAAGGATGAGAAATAATACTGAAGGATGAAGTGAGGCCAGAAACATAGGCAGAAAATCAGTGGAGATGGCTGGAAACACAACAAACAGTTCATTGGGAATAATCATGTTGCAGTTCGGGCCAAAATTCAAGTAAGCTGCAAAATCACATCAGGACAGAAGGGTGGGTGGTATCACTCCACATAAGGGCTGGGATCACTTAACAGAGAGGCAATGAAGTGCTGTAAAGGACATGACTTGTATGAGCACATCGCTCCTAGCTCCTCGTTTGCAAGTGCCCAGAAAACCAGCTCTGCTGCCAGGGAAATTCCCTTTTCCAGACAGCAATTCCTAGAAAGTATAGGAAGTGCAACAGCAGATTTCCAAGTCAGGGCTTAAACAAACAGATCAGCAGCTGCTTTCTGTTTAGCCAACTGGGATTGGGTTGAAAAGTGTCACTGTCTTCCTAACAAAACCCTCCTTGGCTTTTACTGTTCTCCACCTGACAGCAACTATTCAGGAGTTTTAATACAATGACTGATTTCAATGCATAATTTATTGTGAAAAATGGAAATGAACCTCAATTTTTCCTCTCAGTCCCTCTTGCCTGCATTTCCTTACTGATATAGAAATGGACTTCTAATAAAAACACGAAACATGTGCCTTGCCAGCAACTTTCAAATCTCTGCAGCTGGAGAAGGAATATGCTTCTCAAGCAATTCCCATTTCACCTGAAAAATGTAAGGCTCAATGAAAAACAACCAGAGAAAAGTGAGGATAATTCATGGAGAATTTGCCTTCCTGAGACCCTCCCAGTTACCCACCAGGTACAGTCAGCAGACAATGAATTTTTCCAGTTAATCTTATATTAAAGTGGAAAACTTCCTTCTGCGTGAAGCAGTAAGACACTGTGGGGCTTACAGCTGATTAATAACATCTAATAAGCATGATTTTATTGTTCCATGGAACTCATTTGTTCAATATAATAATAGTGTGAAGGAAAGATGTGTGTATTGGTTTTGCTCCCAATGTCTCTGCTATAAAGATGGAGCTCAAGGCCAATACGCTATAGGAACTGCTGAAGCAACAGAAAACAGGCTTCATTTGAGATCTGAATTGTCAAATAGAGGAGCTTCTTTCTCTTCACTGACTATTAGACAGCCTAATGTATGAGTAAATTCTCTTGTAATTTTTGCTCCAGATCCGTGGAATTCCCCAGACCAACAAACCTTATTTATTAAGCGCCTGACTCTGGGATTCTGGACTCCTTACATACAGCTAGCAAGAAAGTCTTCTAAAATCTCATTAAAAGATTAACTTCCTATCACAAACAGCTGGGACATTGCAGAGGAGCCTGCTGAGCTCCCAATAAGAGAAGGTAGAGTAAAACCCAGGCACAATTCTTTTCTCAGAACACTCCTTCAGTAAACACTGCACAGCTAGGAAAAGACTCAGATGGGTTACGTACCACCTAATGTTATCCAAATAAAACCCAGGATTCTACATTCTCTCTGCAGCCCCCTCCAAGCGGTAATTCATATCGTAGGTAAGATGAATTTTGTTAGCAAGGTCCCGTTTTTATCCATTGGCAGAAGGCACTTTGGCCCCCAATTTAGACCAGCGTGGAAACCTGGGCACGTGGACAGTTCCTGCAGTTCTGTTGTGATCATTCAGACCCTGATGGCTGCATGGCTGCAGTTACATCAGGTGAACTTTGTCTTTCTCCTTGCCTCGCCTTGAAAACCTCCAGGGATGGAGGATCTTGAGACTTTATTGCCCATATTGCTTTTCTGAGATGAGCTGTTTTTTTTCTCTCTCTGCCTGGGCTGAGTTATTAGAGAAACAATTTATTAGATCTGTCATCTCATCTCAGCTTGCCTGATATGTGTGTGCCAGTTTTATATTCAGTAAATGCAGTGCTGTCTGAATCTCTGATTTCATTGTGGAACAAAGCCCAATTTTCTCAAATCAAGAAATTATTCAGCTCTAATATTCACAATTCTCACTCACTTCATGGCTGATTGGTTTAAACTCAGAGGAAGAGCTGTGTTATTTCATTGTGGATGTTGGCACACATCTCCTGATGCCTCTGTTCAAAACTGCACGCCAACCAAGTGTTTCCAAGTCTGTGGTACCTCATAAGCACAGGTGACAAGAACACTTGAGAATTGAAGGGAAGATGTTATCATAAATACAACAAAAGAAATCCAGCAGTTCAGCTAAAGGTCTCCAGGCACTTTCTTGTCTTCTGTCATTACCCCCTGAGCTAAGTGGCTGCATCTCCGTTATCTGTTTGACCTGAAAAGGACTGGGCTTTCTCTTGGGGGCCGTGCACACACCTTCCACACATACTAAGTTTTCCATCAAGTTAAAGTTAGCATGGACAGCCTCAGAGGTTTGTGTCAGAAAATAAACCTGTTGCATTTTTCTTACTCCATTGTCGCTTCTCAGATATTTCAGTATTTAACCCGTATTAGCAGCAGAATCACAGAAGAATTTGCATTATTAAATCTTCTTGTTAGGAAAAAAAATTATGTTGTTGTTAAGGAATATTAAACTCTTTCCACAACCCCTTCTGATATAAGGTTCATCCAGGCTAAGCTATGCAATCAAACTAACATTTCCAGGAATTATCCACTGCAGTACGTCTCATTTTTTAACTGGATCATGACAAAGTTGCTACGAGTCTCCTAAAAGCGAACACAGATCACCAGCAGGTAGGTAGATTGTACTACAAAGAGATTTGAAAGGACCACTTGTACCAGGGAGCTTGTTCAAGTAGAGAGGACACCAGAAGTCTTAAACCACAAAACTGCAAGGATGTCCTCAAGCTATTTCTTCTTTATGAATCAACGACAAGATCATAGGATGATCTAGGTTGGAAGAGACCTTAAATATCATCTAGTTCCAATCCCATGCCATGGTCTGGTTGCCCCACACGAGGTCAGGCTGCCCAGGGCCCTTCCAGACTGGCCTTGGGCACCTTCATGGATGGGGCACCCACAGCTGTCTGGGGAGCCTGTTAAAGACACCCAAGTTTAATACATCTCCAACACATGCACTTCAGTTGTTCTCTGGAGGAACTAAAACCTTGATCTCAAAATAGTTAATGGCAAGATAGCTTAGATAACTGTCTAGCAGTAATGTTACCTGCTAATTAGCACAAGCTGATAAGCCAGGGCTCCACACCTAGCCACTATGTGCCCTACAAAGCAAGGTGCTCCTGTTTTGCTCTATTGCACCTCTGTCTCTTCAAATTAATGAGTTAAAGTAAAATTCAATCTTATTTCCTACATACTCAGCAGTGGACTGATGCCTGACCAAGCACTGCCGTGGTTCTGCAGACCACCCAAAAGAAAATGTCTTGGGAAGTAAAGGGCCTGTGGGTCCCTGGGAAATCAGAGCTACTTCTATGTTCACTGTGTTAGAAATGCAAATACGAGAGAGAGAAAAGATAGAAGTGAATGAATCTAGGATGGTAAATATTTTTGTTGTCTTCATCCTTGCTCTGCACCTGCAGTAACAACCCTCTCTGGGCTTTCCTTCTGCTTGACCCTTCAACCATCTTCCTTAACTATCCTAAATTTGCCCTGATAGGTTGTCCCCTCCTTGGAAGCATTCAAAGCCAGGCTGGATGGGGCTGTGAGCAACCTGATCTAGTGGGAGGTGTCCTGCCTATAGCAGTGGGTTGGAACAAGGTAATCGTAAAAGTCCCTTCCAACCCAAACCATTCTATGATTCTAAATGATGGCACTGAATTCTGCAGAGAGAGTCAAGAGAATGCAGCATGGCACTTTCCCAAGAGCTGCTCAGGATGTCACACGGAGGCTGGTGTCACTTGCCCTATGTGCTGGGGTGGAAGGGGAAGGACATGTCTCCCTCCTGTTGGTGCTGAGCCTTCTGGAACATGATGCACTTGAGGTGCAGTCACTGTGCTCCTGCAGTTCCCAGAGTCCAGCAGGGCGAGATTCTTACATGACATAGGCGGTCGTGCAGTGGCTGCTCTTCGCCATTCTCCAGACTGGTCTTTAGTGGGTCATGATACATTTTCTTATTCATTGTCATCTTATGGTCTAATACTACCTCCAACTGTCCTTGCTGCTTCCCAAATCCTTCCAAAGAGACCCAGGAGGGTATTTGGCTTCCTTCCACACTTACCAGTTTATAACCAGTACTGAAAGCTGTTCTGGTAGTTGCCTCCTGGTTTGCACACATGGTTCAATAAACCAGAAGCAGTAACAGGACAGTCTGAGGCTTTCTGGAGTGTGGCTTTGGTGATGGTCTGAATCAGAACAGGGAAAGTAGATCTGTCATGCTGAATTGGTTGAACACTTCATTATGAACTATTTTTCAGTGGAAAACAATATCACAGAAATCTTCATTTTAAAAAATGACTAAGGCTAAACATTCCTATTCACCTTCATTCATATGTGGATTGGAGGGTCATTTTGGAGTGTCAACAATACTGAGAAAAGGAAAATGTGCTGCCCAAAAATCCAGTTTGAACAACCTGGACTTGAGTGAATGAAGATGAGGGAAATGAAGAAGAAGAGAATGAACCCCAAGCAGTGGAAAGGGAAGGCTGAATGCAGGATTCTGTGGCTAACAACTCAGGAAGCTTTGTGAGAACAGAGGGTTGATCACCAGTAGTGCCCATACGGTTATGAAAGACAAGCACAAGGCTTCAAGAAATAGCAGAACTCTGCATTTAACTTTGGGGCCTTGCTAACTGATGTGCGAAATAAGATCAAGGCCATTACTAATACCTAGAGAAAACAACTTGATGAACAATATTGTAGGTGACAATTCTGTCAAACACGAATCAATGCCGATCAAAAACAATTTCTTGAGGCGGATAATAAGACAGCAGTACTGCGTGGGCTTAGCAGTGAGAAATACACTGAATCACTGATTCAAATGAAGATAGGGGGAAAAAAAAAAACAGAAAAAAAACAACCTGCTAGCATCTTTTTAGAGATGTCAGGGCCAGTCAGCACAGCCCTGAGGGTCCCCTCTATCCTTATGTGCAGTGTTATGGCACTAAGATCTGGTTCTTACCACTCCTTGCAAGTAGAGGCAGAACCAGTGTCCTTACACAGACCTGACAACACTATACACACAGACCTGCAGAAAAGAGCCCTGTTGTGCCTCCCCATCCATCAAGGCTTGGGTACTCAATCAAATCAGCCAGCCCAAAAGCAGTCCTACAAAAAAAAAAAAGATTTGATCGAGTACCCAAGCCTTGTGTCACCCACTGCAGAAGGTCTGAGTGGTCATGATATACAGTTGTCACAGCAGTGAATTTTTCCTTGCAAACTATTACTTCTTGGTACAAAGACATGCTTTTCTTGAACTCAAAGCACAAGGGATAACCCTCTGAGTCTTACTGCTAATATTTCATTTCTTGTCTCTTGGCTACATTAATTGCACTGGAAGGGATTCAATGACTTCAGAACCAAAACCCAACATGCTGTTGTCTTCTGATGTTCCCTAAGGGAGACTGATAGATCCTCTGAGCTGCAACAGCCGTTGCCTCCTTCTTTTCTGCTTCAAGATATCACCACCTCATGTGTTTGGACAGAACATCTGGTAGAACTTTGCTCAGTTCTTGTTAACCTGCCTCTGCATCACCAAACAAGTGGGAAAGGATATGACTCACTCAGACACCAGTTATCTGAAAACTATTGTGTGACATTTAAATAGCAGGGAATATATATCCTTAAAATCACAGCATTGGCTTAAAAATTATGCCTATCAAATTCCCTGAGAGGGTTAGTGTATACGTGGGGAGGTGAGGCTGGGTGAATGGCCATCTAGCCATGCCTGTCTCCATGAAGTACTCACAAAATGAGGGGAGCCCAGGATCTCTGCTGGGTGCTGAAAAGAAGTGTGTGAAAACACTTTGATGAAGCATGCAGAGATTGCAGTAACAGCACAGATAAACCTGAACGACCTTGAGTGCTGCACTACATCAAGAGATCTGATCATGATGCATCTTCCCCAGTCCTGAAGATAGTCCTCTGGATCAGCCTGGACAAATTAGGCTCAAATCAGCCCTAATATATTTGAACACGTCAAACATACCTGCTTGAATCAACAGCACTGCAGCACAATGTAGGTGAATTTAACCCAGTGTGCAGTGTGTGCTCAAAGCAGAACTGCGAATTCTGCCTTTCGTCAGGTTTAGGCATTAAGTTCAGCAGTTACTTTAACATGTCTCTGTCCCTCTGAAGCCAGACCAGCTCCTCTTCTCATTTTTTTTTTTTCTTTTTTGCTGGTGGAATTGAAGTGGGATTTTGCTTTGGTGTCTGTCTCATTGAAGAGTGTGGTCTGGTGCAAACTGGTCACAGGGTCAAGGAAATTGTTGAACTCTTGCTGGCAAGATCCCTCAAGACTCAATCATGCTGCAGCCTCTCAATGGGCTGTTTTGACACTGCAAGAGATGTTTTCACTTCCTGTTCTGTTTCTCAGATTTGACTGTTTTTAATGGTTTTCTGTCCTCTCACCAGAGACAAAAGGTGATCTCCACTTCTCAGCTACTCTTTTCCCGTTCAATCAGTTCTGCTGGGGTGTCTGATTGTAACGGCATGATAGTTTGCTCTGGGAAGCCCTGAGTTCACAAAGTCACCCCTGTAGAAAAGAAAAGCCAGTGCATTTGCATTTCTGCAGATCTACACACGTCCTCAGTAGGAATATGAATTAAATGTAAAATGATCTCACAGCCTATGCAAATGTAACCGACACACAGCAATTCTGCTCTCATTTTCCTTAATGTGGGCAAATCGTGTGTTGCCCTATTAATGAGTCTGTGTATGCAGATAATTATCAGCGAGGTCTGAGGAAGACAAATTAAATCTGTGTGCTGCTGCGTGCTCTGACCAGGGAGCACGGTCACTTGCAGGACCCTACGGAGGCACAAAGCACCTTCTGCCCAGAGACAGAGGGATGGTGCTGGCCCAGCACTTGGGAAGAAATGTCACCCAGATGGCTCACAGAAAGGTGCAGGGTCACAGCAGAGCAGTGAGCCTTTCCAGAAACAGCTTTCTCTCAAAAACTGTAGATGTCTTTAAACTAACGCTGCTTGTGGGAAAATACCAGCATCAACACTTTCTTAATTGGGAAACACGTCTTGGCACCTAGATGGGATTTCTAGACAAAAATCAGGGGAAAAGAGAGAGCTGAAGCTTGAGCAGAGACAGTATTTCAAGTCTCGTGGTGAGGTTATTCACCTTTGATAAAGAACACAGAGGTTGGCTCCTGTGTGTTCAAGCACAGCTGCTCCAAGAGCAGAGGAAGGCTGCTGGTTGGGCTGGAGGAGCTCAGGATGCTGTGGCTGTCCCAGTGCTTACTGCAGTGCAGCCACATCTCCTCAGTGCAACGGGAGACATGGCTGATCCCACCCTGTCTCTTAAAATCATAGAGTCATAGAATCATTAAGGTTGGAAAAGGCCTCTAATATCAAATCCAACCACCCACCTACCACCACTATTGCCCTCTAAACCATATCTCTCAATACCACATCTCTATGTTTCTTGAACACCTCCAGGGATGGTGACTCCACCACTTCGCTGGGCAGCCTGTGCCAGTGCTCAACCTCTATTTGGGGAAGAAGTTTTTCCCAATATCCAAACTGTTTCTCTGTGTTCTTTATTCTGAAAGCTCTTGGTTTTGTCCTGCTACAGAAGAATAATTTCATGGAGGGACAGAGCCTGACTGGGCTCTAGTGGAAATGTGCAGGGCAGCTATGAATTTAGAGGGAATTTGGGGTAAACTAGTTTTACACAGATGGTCAGCCAAAAAGCCCACAGAAAGCTTAGGTAATATGAGAAATGTAGGCTCTATGGTTTCAGCTGATACCTACACACCGATGTCTGCATGTTTAGGATAAGTCTTTTGGTCCCTTTATGAACAGACTTGATAATTATTACGACAGCCTCAGTTCTTAACATCACTGATTTTTCCAAAACATGTTTCATTATTACATACCACTTAGTGGCCTGGGTTTGCCTGGAGCGTTTTTAGCTTTCAGGAGGTAGTCAAAATAGTAATACAAAGTGATTTGACAGGTAAAACATTGATGCTACATCTGGGATTAATAATACTGCATTTTTGCTTGTAATCTCCTGCTCGGCTCTATGACCTCTCTATTATCTACTTGAAGTACCAATCTAAGAGAACTCTCAAGTTAATTATTTGCTTTAATCCTGTAGAAGTGACACTATCATTGTCTGCTATGGTCAGAAATGGATGCAGAGCACCATACCAGTAAATCCATATCATTTCTGAAGAACTAAGCGCTGCACTGAAGATCTGGTGAGAAATTGTTTTCCATTGGGCATTCAGTCATCCCCCCTGCCCTATTCTGGACTCATCCTCAGATATCCATAGGTCTCTTCTCCTATGGAGCTCATCGCTGGACCCAGATGTGTCTCACCAGTGCTGGGGAGATGGGATGGATCACCACCTTGGTAAAGGTTCAGCATGTTAAATAGACATCAAGTCAATCCCATGGGCTCAGTGCAGCAGGGTCACCTTTTCCACAAGAGCATCCAGCATGCTAATGCATAGCTCTGTTTTAGCAGGGGCTAAACAGCAGCCTGCAAGGCCACCTGCAGGCACAGTGAGCAGGATTCCCTCTCAGCCCAGCTATAGCACTGCACCCTCACTGCTGCTCATCTGCGAGCACAGCCCTTGCCATTTGGTGGCTGAGGTCGATGAGTGCAAGATGGGCCCATTAGGGGAAATTGTTCAACTTTCCTCATTTACATTTCTGCCCATTTACAATGCTGCCTTCGTTCTTCTGCAGTTTAGTATTCCAGAAATATTATGATTTATGCAACCAAATTTCTTTGATCTTAACCAGCTTTCACAAAAGCTTTCAAGATGCTTTGCAGACTGTGAGTGGGAGTTGCAGCAGACAAGTTCAAGGGTTGGACGTGCATCTTTTAGCAAGCTCTGACGGCAGGGTCTTTTGCTGCAGCCATTGCTGGGAAGATTACCAGTTTATCTGAATGGGAACACTTAAATGTAGGGCTCTGCACCACTGGAACTGAATGGCTCATGGGGAGGACCACAGACCAGATAACACAGAGCTACACCATTTATGTGTTGCTCACCACAGGAATAGCAGTTTTTCAAGGGGAGGCTGCCTGTGTTTAATGAAAACCCTCGAAGAGATTTGGGGTCAATTCAACAGAACGACTAAGTCCAAACTTGAGAATAGAAGGAGTATCAGAGGCTTTCACTGCAAGAGAGGGACCCTGCATCACTCCCAGAGTGCCAGCTAACCCATCGTAACTCACTTGTCATAACATGGGTGTAGGCAGATCTTCAAACCCAGGAATGGGCAAAGGTTACGTACGCATCACGATCCAGGCACTGCCTCTGTTGTGCTGGGATTTGGCCCTGTACTGGTGGTACCACACATGCCATGAGGCTGAGCTGGGCTGATGGAAGTAAATGTGATTTCAGTACGAAGTTATCTCATTAATTCCATACCTGAGATGTAGTTTGGCAGCATTTGAGAAAAAGAGACACATGCAAAGAGGTTCGCCTGATTAATTCTGCTTTTGTTCCATGGCAGTTCAACACTCATCTCTCCTCAAGGCTTGTAAGCTGCACCAAAGTAGGGTCAGAGACCAAGCAGGTGAAATCTTTCTGAGATCGCAATGGGTGAAAATGACATCTGATGTCCGTGTACCTTCAAGATGCCCAGTTCAGCAGGAGCCTTAATCCTGTGTCTCAGTTATGCTGTGCTGCACGGCCTGCAGGAGTAAGGAATGCTCTGGGCCTTGCCTAGCTAACAGCAGTTAAAAGGCAGGTATCCAATAAACTGTCTAAACACGTTTCACCTGAAACCTTTCAGTTGAAGGACTGCTTCCTTCTGTGTCCTGCTGGGTCCTTGCGGTGTACTGGGAGCTGTGCTCCACGCTGGCTGCAGGGCAAATGTGAACGCCCCAAAAAAATTACAGAAAAGCAAAGAAACACTGAATATTTTATAACTTTCTGCAGGCTAAACAACCCGAATGGCAAGCTGGACCTCCAGATTTCTGGGCTGATTCAAGGACAGATCATTGCAACTAGGAAAGGCAAGTTCTGCTGTGGTGCAGAATTCCTACTTTCTGCAGATTTACAAATATATGGTTGTGAAAGAAGTTTGAATCTGTCCTCACTGAAGGATCCATCCCAGACACTATGTAGTAACTGGTAGCAGAGTACATACTACACATAATAAATAATGTGGGGAATAACGACAACAATTCTTGTGTAAAAGTTGTAAGAAAACAACTAAATAAGTAAAAATAGCAATATTAGCAATGACATAATAATGAAACCAAAACTAGCAGGAAAGCATTCTAAAAACCAACAGAAAAATCTTTTATCTTTTCTGCACAAAGCAGTATGTATTAACCATATGTATTAGCCATAATAAGACTGCTTCTGCCACTTCTTGCATGATTCTCCTAATATATTTTAAATTCAAACTACTGCTCTGGACAGTCAGAGTCAAATATTACACAGCTCAGTGAGTATTTGAATCCTAGGAATAAGAGATGCTAAGTATTCATTCAGTTCCGTCTACAATCTCTGTTCCAATCCTTGGAGTCTAATTTTAATTAATAGGAATTATTGCTTAATATTCAACCTGAAATTTCGTAGTGCTTCCCTCTTTTCTGTTTGGGGATTGTTGAATATTCATGGCCCTTCCTGAATCTGCATTAAGTCAGAAGGGTTTTTTCTCTTGCAGGGAGGATGGACGCGTGCTGTGGGTAGCAGGCAGGGAAGCCAGGCATGTAAGCATCCTCTTTTTTCCTCCTTCAGCAGCCCCAGACCTCCTGGGCCAACTTCCTGAACATCTCTGCATAGGATCTCTGCCCCTGGAGGCAAACAGATAGTGACAATCTGTAATGGAAGGTGAAGGAAGGAGGCTGGGAGAGTTTCCATAGTGACCAGTCCGTCATCAGAGGCTGTGGATGGAAATGAAATACCTGACACTGAGAGCTGCCACCACTTATACAGTTATGTGTGTGTTTGGGCAGCTTCAGGATTGGGTCTGCAAAGTGACAGAGATCCTCTTGTTGTGCTCTGTCTCCTCAGACTTGAAAAAGTACCAGCGAGACAGGAAACACTCTGCAGAATGATATTTAGACATTTAGGAAATGCATGTGAGCATCTGGGTGGAGGAGGGATGTAAGAGGCTTTGAGGCATCCTCATATCCCACTCCTATATAGAATAAGAGGAGTGTGAGTGGTGAGTGCCTGCGAAGAGCTGTGACAAGCAGGAATGTCTGCTCAGAGCAGGAAAGACTTCAGAAAAGGTAATCACGTTGGAGCCCTGCTAACTGAAAGCACCAGACCTGATCACAGCAGGACCCTCCCCAGCTTGGCTTCTGGTCCAGACAGGGCCCAATAACAGATGAGGAACCCCACAGTGGGCAATTATCAAATGAACTGCCTGGGGAAAATGTTCCCTTGGAACTGTCTCAGTCACTGGTGGTTGGCTTGGGCTCTGAGAGATAACAGATTATGACCCAGAACTATTTCCTATGTGTACACACAAGCTAAGTGTGCAGTGGAGCTTATATAAGCTTCCCAAAACAGCATGTAAATAAGTAAGTGAATATGCACACAGGGTGTTTGAAAAGCATATAGCTGTGATGGGATATGGCCATGGGGCAGCGAGGGGGAATGGGCTCAGCCATGGCCAGAGCAGCTCCAGCAGTGGGTTAAGTGCTCTGAGAGAGGGGATGTGCCTGAAAAACTGTGCCTGAAAGCTCGAGGCAGGCAGTGCTGGATCAGGTGGGTGATAAAAGTCTGCACTGACAGCCTGTCTCGTGAAACATGATTTGCTGTGCCCTCTGGTTCTGTAAACCTAGATGGTTACTGCACCTTGGTCAATAAACCTTGATGTTTACCTCAACGATTGCCAATATTTATGCCATTATAGCGTGATTCAGGGGGTCAATATTCTCGGTTCTTATGCAGCAGGAAGCTTTAGGTATAAAAGCAAGAAGGCCTTTCATGATGTGTCTGTTCAGCACCAAACTCAGCAGGAGTTTTTGCAATGGGATATAAATAACATTTAACTCTGTTTTTTGTCTTCTCTATAATTCTAAGCTCACATCTTATCTCAGCGTAGCATTTGTCTTGTTTCAGGGAGAGGGAAGCACATCTCTTTGAAAGAATTGTAGAATCACAGAATGGCTTGTGTTGGAGGGCACCTCAAAAATCACCTAGTTCCAAGTCTCCTGCCATAGACAGTTGCCAACCACTAATCAGGCTGCCCAGGGCCCATCCAACCTGGCCTTGAACACCTCCAGGGATGGGGCACCCACAACCTCCCTGGACACCCTGTTCCTTACAACCCTTCTTTGCAGAAGCAATGAGTTTTCCTTTGTTGGAAAAGCCCTTGAGGGAAACTGCATGCATGCATGTGCCCTTTCTGCCCATCTTTTCTACATCCTTTTCGTCAGGCTCCTCTCACAAGGCTTTAAGTCAGTGTGAAGGATGCTGTGGAGCTCAGCTGTGCCTTGCAGTTTTCTTGGAAACCACATTGCTGATAAGGTCACATCGCATAAGCCCAGGCTGTGAGTGGCCAAGCACAGAACCTCAGGTTCCAGGGACATAACCTGGTCATTTCCTATCTCTCCTTATTCTCCCCTTGTTCCTCTTCAGCCTCTTTTAACTGAAGAGGATGCAGGAAAGTGTTTTAACTGAACTTCAAAAACAAAATGCTCAATTTACTCTTAAATATGGTCATCTGTGGGCTTGTTTTTCAGAACTTGGTTCAAGGGAGATTAAAAAACAAACAAAAAAAAACAAAAACCAACCAACCAAACAAAAAAAAAAAAAAGCAACAAAAGAAAAGAGAATTTCATTTTGGATTGACCCAAAAAAGCAGTTTTTCAGTTCAGTCAGCAGACTGGACCATCAATTATTCAGCGTATCACATCAGCACAAGGGAGTCAGTTCCATGGGTCTGAGGAGGGGTGCAGGGGTCCAACAAGGCAATGGGGTGGGATGGTGACACCGAGCACATGTGATCCTGCCCTGAGCTGATACCAGGTGATCTGCACAGCTCCTGCAATGGGACTGCTCTTAGCAGCTCCTCTCCCAGTGCAGGCAATGCAGCAGGCGGGAGAGATGAGTTGGGTGTGAGGCTGGCAGCATGTCTGTTTGCATCATTATATTGGTTTGCTGCTGGAGGGGAAACTCATCCTGCAACTGGACTTGGTACCACAGTAGGTGAAATTTCCAGCTTCTAAACTGTGATGTACAAGGGCTGTTCCAAAAGTAATGCCTCCAATTTTATGATGTTGGCCCATGGTGTCAGAGATGGATGATGGTGGGATGGCAGTAGAGGTTGAAACTTCCCACCAATATCCATTTATGTGTTGTTGCCATGTGACAGATGGCAGCAGAGGGGCACTCTGACAAAATACCATGTGACATGGCAGTGCAGATGAACCAAAGGAGTGGAACTGAATTCCTCCCTGCAGAAACAATTGCATCCACTGAATCCACTGACATTCATCGACATTTGCTGAAAGGATGGTATGGATGTTAGCAGTGGTGGGTGGTGCATTTTAGCAGTGGTGACAATGAGCAGTTGGGTTACTTTCACTGGTAAAGACATCTACAAGCACAGTGTGCAGGCTCTTTACTCATGGCTGGCAAAAATGCATAGCAAATGGTGGTTGAACTGTATTGAAAAGTGTTTTGTAGCTGAGAATTTGCTCTATTCAACAGTGCTATTGTGCTCTTTGTATCTATAGTGGATTCCGTGGAAATAAATAGGAAGCATTACTTTTGGAGTGATCTTCGTACAAGGAAGCACTCCCTATGCTTGCTGGGCTCTAAACACAAGACCCCAAACCTCTAGACGTTCTTGAGAACCATCTCTAGACCTCCAAGGACCACGAGCTCTGACTCCTCAGGGACTGCAGGGGCCCAGAGGAGCAGCCCTGCAGGTCTGTCCATCTGCCCCTGCATCCCAGCAGCAAGAGCTGTCTTTTACACACTTCCTCTGTTAATAATTTCTCAGAATTGGTGCTCAGTGACCTTGCAGATAGTAAAAGTTGTGATGAGTGGAAGATATTGCAGGTAATGTTTTTGCACCCTGAGCCCCTGCAAGACTGTCACCAAAATATTCCAATGGCCAGCACAGCACTGGGAGGGCACATATAAAGTCACAGAATCACCAAGGTTGGAAAAGATCTCCAAGATCATCCATTCCAAACATCCACCTACGAACCACACAGCCTTTGGTCCTCTCCTTTTACTGGGGAGCAGATCACAGCCATGCTGATTTCATCTCATTTTCAGCAGATGCAGCTTTGGGTGAAGCAGCAGCTCATCTCAGCTGACTCTCCCACCCATCAGTGGCCATTATGGTCTCTGCTTGGTTTTGGTGATATTTTTTAAGAGGCAAACCCATTTGTCATTATTATTATTATTTTTAAGGCCCCTTGGACATTTTCTTGCCAATTGGAAGTTGGAGGCCGGGGAGAATTTGGGGTCACTTGTTTCCTTGATGGAACTATCTGAGGCTTTTTGGCAAAGGTCTCTAATCTAGAATACAACATCACAGGGACAGCAGTAGGAAAGAAATATTTTTTTTCATACAATAACTGAGTTTTTGTTCAGAGGATATCAGATAAAAGAAAAGAAATTTGAAATCAAAGCAATTTCCAATAGCACTTTTTTTTTTCTTTCACCAGTTTGTGAAAATTTTTATTATTTAAAAAGTCAATTTTCCCTCTACATAAACCTATCCTGGAAATGTATTGACCATTTCCCACAGTGACACCTTTATTCTTTGCCATCTATCATTTACATTTCAGCTCAGAATCTGGAAATTTAATCAGAGACTCTCTGAGCACAACACCATATCCCTAAATCAATATTTGCTTTGGGGGACCATACCCTAAGCTGAGGATGATTCATGTGTTTTATCAGATGTTTTCAAGTATTCTAAGGGGAAAAAAAATGGAATTATTGGTAAAAATTTAATATCCTAGACTGAAATAAATTACAGTTCTCATCATTGTTTGTTGGGAGTTTTACTATGAAGCACAGATTGAAAAGCCAAGGCATGGTGGATGCTCCTCTGGATCATGTTTGGTGTTTCATAACCTCATGGCCAGAGTTCCAATAGCAGGAACTGCTTTGCTGGGTACTTTTAGAAGGGTCTGCCGTAGGAAAAAAGAAAATCAGTGTGTGTGGACCTGAGATGTGTGTTCACACTCAGCTTCAGTAGTAGAAAAATAAGAGTTGTTGTTAATTAGCAGGAGAACGTACAGCATGAACAGCTAAAAAATCCCTCAGTTGCCAAGAACCCACACGTGGAGAGCTCCAACGAGGCAGTTCTACTTTCTATCAATTCACTCTCCTGAAAAGCCAAGAGGATTTTATGCTTCTGTGTTTTCCCCTGCAAAGTTCAACAACAACAGCAGAAAAAAGAAAACACAAGGCACTTTTTCCTTCATTAAAGCCTCTAGAAGGACAAACGAGTTCACACAGGTACACGGAGCAGATCCGGGAAGGGGCAATCTGCAATCCAACAGAACTGACATTTCTCAGGCATTTTATGGAAAGCTTTACTACAGAAACGTGTTCACAATATCTCTTCCCTAGGAAGACTCCCTGTGACCACAGAACTGACAGAAGAAAACGAATGGTGTGGTGAGCACTTCATCACTTATCCTAAGCCAGACCATCATGGAGCAGCAGAGATTCCTCTGGTGGAAGAGGACTGAAGAGCGGTGCTGAGCTCTCCCAGGTGGAGGTGCCTAAAGACATGATGGGTTCCAGGACAGTAAATACACCCGTGGTTTCCATATCTCTGAGATGTCTCCTTCTGGGGTAGTTTTCTGCTATCACCACTAATCCTGTTAACAGAAATTGCATCAATAAACCCAGCTCCTTTTGATGTCTTCCTCCCTAATCTTCATGGTGGATTACTGCAGTAGGTCACCTTGTATCCTCCCTTATCCCTGTTAGAGCATCCTCCTTTGAAATCTGTAATTATCTCTCTGAGATAATTGCCAAAATCGTTTGCAGTCCTGGAGAGATCTTCAAAACCTACTTGTTTATGAAAGCAAATAATTCAGGTTAATCAAATATTGCGAGATTTCCACTCTGCCTGTCTAGGTACTTGTACATTTAAATCTGCACCTTGCCTGTTATGCAACTGGCCTGAAAGGCAACTCTCATTGCAAGAGGGGAAAGACAAAGTGTTTAGAGGAGAAACCACTTCACAATCTCTACACTCAGGAAAAGGCTCTTCTCACTATTGGATGGCACCCAGTGCATGGAGAGCTGCTGCCAGAAGAGGCACTGGAATGGGCTAGGCAAAGTTTTGAGCATTTCCAGCACCCACAAAACACGATAGAACTGCAAGTGTTGGAGTAGCTCTGTGAGGTTGGTGGACAGTGCAGCTCCTGCCCCCAAGTGTGTGAGCTGGTCCTCAGTGTCAGCCAAGGAAACTTCCCAAATGTAGGGAGCCTCAATTGCACATCACAAGTGGGCTGATCTGAGTGAATCTGATTGTTTACCACCTCAAAATCCCAGGAAAGACATACTGACATTTCCAGGGCTATTTAGAATTGTAGAATCATGAAAACTGGAAAGGACCACTAAAATCACCATGGCCAACCCCAACCCATCCCACTATGCCCGTCAACCACGTCCACAGTTCTTGAACACCTCCAGGGACAGTGACTCCCCCACCTCCAGTGCATCACCACTCTTTCTGAGAAGAAAAAGATGTGTTGGTTGCTATTGTGTTTGTTTTTAGGGGGCAAGGGTTTGATAAAAGATAGATATCTTATGCCCAAAACATGTCTGAGAAGATACGTTTCCAAAGAGGTTCTATACTTCATCAGCTATTTTTCTTGACCTGCAACCATCAGGATCCTCTTCAACATGAGACTGTCTGTCCAGTCCCATCTTTGCCTCATCTTGGATCCCTCCACCTGTATGTCCTCATGGGAAAAATTTTCAGTCTGCCCTCTGCAAGCCAGGAGCAGCAGGTACAATCAGCTCTGCAGATGCCTTAGGCTACAGGGCAAGGGCAAGGGAAATAGCAGATGCTCATGGGAATATCTATTTTCTCAAGTCCTATTGTAATCTCTTTTTCTCTACAAACCCAGTGAAAAATCTTAGATTGACGCCTGCAGTTAAAATGTTTAATTCGGGCCAAAATACATCCAACGACCTGGATTCACTGGGTTTGCCAAAAGAGTCTTCTTTCTTGTTGGGTGCCTGGCTGTTCTGAATGACATCGTGGCTGAAGGTCAGGCAGGACGGGGCTCTGAGCACTGGTGGAGCTGTGGGTGTCCCTGTTCAGTGCAGGGTGTTGGATCAGGTGGCCTTTAAGTGTCCATTCCATCTCAAACCATGCCATGAGTTTATGAAACGCTTGTCTGTTAATGTGGTGCAAATGCATCTTTTCACTCAACCCTGCACTACTACTTTCTACTATAACAAAATAATCTCCAGATGCATCTGTAGGACTAGAACTAGAAATATTATTTTAGGAATATATGTATTAGGAAACGGGAATCAATTCCCAGTAGACCTGAGGAGACCTCTTCAAAGATCTGGACTCCTTTACCTAGGATAAAGTTTTGGTTCAAATTCTGGATAAAGCATACCAAAGGCAATGCTGTTATACGTTATCTTTAACCTGTGCTCAAAATGCTCAAAACAGGTTGCACGGAGATTGGTGGGTGCCCCATCTCTGGAGACATTTAAGCCAGGCTGGACCAGGTCCTGGGCACCCTGGTCTAGCTGTGCATGTCCCCGTTCATTGCAGGGGAACTGGACTGGATGGCCTTTAAAGTTCCCTTCCAACTCTAAGGATTCTATGAGTTTATGATTCCAAGTTCTCCCATCATTTACTACAGGTGATAAATGATGATTTCTTGAAACATAAGGATTTCTGAGAAAAGATAATTTTGACAAACTTGGATCACGCTTTTAATGGCAAACAGACATAAACTCTTTAAAATCTCATCAGATTTTGAAAAAGATCTGGTTGGTTTTTTTATCATTCTAAATGACATTTGTTCCAAACTTTTGTATATAATGAAAAGTGAAATAAAAGTGAAACACTGCAAGTGAAATAAATATCTTCAAAGATTGGAAGAGGAGTGTTACGAGATCCGTCCCAAATTTCTGTTGTCAGTCAGAATGAATATTTTTAAATATCTTTTATTTCTTCTGCTTTCGGAGAGGAAAAGAAAAACATCTAAATCTCAGTATTTCTCACCCAATCTTCACTCCCAGCTCCATTTTCCTGTCTCATCTTTTCTCAAAGAAACCCAAATTGTGAGAAAGCAGCTCTCTTACAGCTACAGAAAGTGCCAGCAGGAGCAGCAATTCCAGCCTGGCTGTCCCGTCTACAGAGACCAACAATTTACATAAATACACAGCGGCATTGGAAGTGCTGCTCTAATTAAAATGCCATCATATAAACTTGGTTTTTATAAGACCTATAAAACTTCATTCTGGGAGTGGACTTGGCATCAGCATGAGCACAATCTACTGCTGTTTATTTATTTTTTATTGATTTGCCAAGAAAGTAATATACATTGTGTTCTAATTCTGTAGTACTGTCACTGTATAATTGAAGGAGGCACTTCTGGTCTAAGTCCCTATTTGCAAGCAATTATATGTTGCTTTAAAAAATATGTCTTGCGGAATTGATTTTTCATGTCTCTTGTGAGTGATGAAATATAAGTTTCAATTAAAAAAAAAAAAAAAAAAAAAGTGCAATGGCCAATTCTGAGCCTGTCTGGTTAAAATGGTTTTGCAACTCTTAAGGAAGCCTGGTTTGGCATTGCCTAGCACAAGGGCTGTGGCACTGCCTACTGCATCGCAATTGCTCAGTGGTTTGATTACAAACAATAAAATAGCACTGAATTCCATGATTCTGCCCAAGAAAATGCAGTGTTTTTTGCAGCTGGTTTTTAATACTCCATCTTCTCAACTCCAGCTACTCCACAAGTAATCCAGCTTTATTAACAAATGTCAGCGTTCAATCCTGCTGGCTGGAGAGAGATTACTGCACAGTATGCACAAACTCAGCAGCTTTACATAGTAAAAAAAAGAAGTGTCTTTTAAAATTTCATGTGTTTTGGAGAACAACTTTTTGATGTTTTAATGCTGGGGTAAGCAATCTGAAAAAGATGCACACATTCTTTTTCTGCTCCTCGTGTTTCTCCTGACCTGCTTCCCAGCAGTGGCCCTGCAGCCAGAGCTGCCCATCACTGCCCTCACTGCAGTCCAACATCATCCAGGACCTCACAGCCATCTCTGTTAGGAAAGAAAGGATGGAAATGACGTGACATTTCCTGCACTACTCACGTGGTGAGCGGCTGAGCTGAGCCAAGCCAGGATCACCTCCAGCCCATTCCACGCTTCTTGCTATTGGCACATGCCCTAACTGCAACATGTAAAGCACACCAACAAGACAGGCACAGGCTGTAACGAAAGCTTTCCGTAGTCCAAAAGAGTGAAGATGGGATATGAGCCAGACAGTGCTCACAGAGCAGTCAGACATGGGAGGGCTTGTTTCCATCTGCAGACTGAGGCACTTTCAGCCTCCTATCTCTAAACCCTTTGGGGACACTGTGTATGTAGTTGTACACTCAGACCAGTAGACTCCACATTAGAATCTGTGCAGTACATACAGTTTGTACCCATGGCAAAATACCTTTATAAAATTCACGTGCATTATTGGCCCCAGCATCCTATACCCATGTTCAGTCTCCTGTGCTGTGGACTGATTACAAGCAGATCGCAGAATCATAGAATGATGGAATGGCCTGGGTTGAAAAGGACCCCAATGCTATGTGCAGGGTTGCCAACCAGCAGACCAGGCTGCCCAGAGCCACATCCAGCCTGGCCTTGAATGCCTCCAGGGATGGGGCATCCACAACCTCCTTGGGCAACCTGTTCCAGTGCCTCACCACCCTCTGCGTGAAAAACTTCCTCCTAATATCCAACCTAAACCTCCCCTGGCTCAGTTTAAAACCATTCCCCTTGTCCTGTCACCATTCACCCTCACAAACAGCCGTTCCGCCTCCTGTTTATATGCTCCCTCCAAGTACTGGAAGGCCACAATGAGGTCTCCCCAAAGCCTTCTCTTCTCCAAGCTAAACAATCCCAGTTCCCTCAGCCTTTCCTTGTAGTAGAGCTGCTCCAGCCCTCTGACCATCTCAGTGCCCTCCTCTGGACCCGCTCCAACAGCTCCACGTCCTTCCTGTGCTGGGGGCCCCAGGCCTGGACGCAGTGCTGCAGATGGGGCCTCACAGGAGCCGAGCAGAGGGGGACAATCACCTCCCTCTCCCTGCTGGCCACCCCTTTTTTAATGCGGCCCAGAACACAGTCGGCCTTCCGGGCTGCAAGCGCACACTGCTGGCTCGTGTCAGCTTCTCGTCCACCAGGACCCCCGAGTCCTTCTCCGCAGGGCTGCTCTCAAGGAGATCTTCCCCCAGTTTCTATAAATACCTGGCATTGCCCCGACCCAAGCGCAGCACCCTGCACTTGGCCTTATTGAGCCTCATTAGGCTTCCATGGGCCCACTTCTCCAGCCTGTCCAGGTCCCTCTGGATGGCTTCCCTTCCTTCCAGTGTATCGACTGCACCGCTCAGCTTGGTGTCATCCACAAACTTGCTGAGGGTGCACTCGATGCCATCGTCTGTCAGTGATGAAGATGTTGAAGAGCACCGGTCTCAAGACCGACCCCTGAGGGACACCGCTTGTGACCGGCCTGCACCCTGACACAGAGCCATTGACCACAGCCTTTGGCTGCGACCAGCCGGCCAATTCCCAATCCATCCAACAGTCCATCCTTCAAATCCACCCCTCTCCAAGTTAGAGAGCAGGATGTGGTGAGGGACCATGTCAAAGGCCTTGCAGAAGTCCACGCAGATGACATCCACTGCCCTTCCCCCATCCACCGAAGCCGTCTCTCCATCACAGAAGGCCACCAGATTGGTCAGGCACGATCTGCCCTTGGTGCAGCCATGCTGGCTGCCTCAAATCACCTCTTTGTCTCGTATGTGCCTTAACACAGCTGCTAGGAGGATCTGCTCCATGATCTTCACCAGCCTCACCCTTTCTTAAAAATGGCAGCAACGTTTCCCTTTTTCGAGTCACCATGGATTTCTCAAATATGATGGAGAGTGGCTCAGCAACCACATCAGCCATCTCTCTCAGAACCCCGGGATGGATATCATCTGGCCCCATGGGTTTATATACATTCAGTCACATGAGGAGGACTCGGACATGTTCCAGTGTTACAGTGGGACGGAATCCCATCCCATGTCTAATTCAGATCTCCACTCCTTTACGTTAAAACCCTTAATTCCCCCTTTGTCCAATCACCACCACCACACAAAAAGTTCATTTCCCTCCTCTTTATAATCTCCTTTTAAACAATGGAAGGCTGCACTGAGCAGCCACAGCAAGTGTTGGTGACGGGGCATGCAAAGAGGAATGCCTATGACATCAAGGGACCACTGTGTCACAGAGGGGCACTGTGACCTCAGGGGAGAGGGGCTGACCCCAGCGGTCACGGAACCCCCCACTGCCACTCTCGAGCTACCATGGCAGGTAAGGCAGCAGGCTCCTCCTGCTCCTGGCACTGCGGCCCTCCAGGGGATGCCAGTGCCCCAGATCTCACCCCAGCGCCCATTTGGGCATTTCCCCACAGAGAGAATTCCTCCACGGATGCTGACGGTGCTTCCGACACCCGACGCGATTTTCCCTGGATCCTCTGTGCCTCCACCGGCCACTGCTGCAATGCAGCCCAACGTCAGCGGAGCAGTGCCAGCGTCGATCCAACCCCTCCCTGTCCCCAACGTCGCCTATGTGGTGCCTCAGGCTTCTGTCTGGCCTGGGGTACCAGGTGTCCAAGGACAGGGAGTGCAGCTCCTACCTGTGGGGATGCCCCCAACAGTGGGTCAGCTGCCACCTGGGGTGATGCCCCAAGTTGTAGGTCAGCTGCCATCTGGGGGGGTCCCCCAAATTCTGGGTCAGCTGCCATCTGGGGTGATGCCCCAAGTTGTAGGCCAGCTGCCATCTGGGGGGGTCCCCCAAATTCTGGGTCAGCTGCCATCTGGGGTGATGCCCCAAGTTGTAGGCCAGCTGCCATCTGGGGGGGTCCCCCAAGTTCTGGGTCAGCTCCCACCTGGGGGAGTCCCCCAAGTTGTGGGTCAGCTGCCACCTGGGGGGGTCCTCCAAATTGTGGGCCAGCTGCCATCTGGGGTGATGCCCCAAGTTGTGGGTCAGCTCCCACCTGGGGGGAAGCCCCCAACTGCGGGTAAGCTGCCACGTGGAGGGAAGCCCCGAACTGTGGGTAAGCTGCCACGTCGGGGGAAGACCCCAGCTGTGGGTAAGCTGCCACCTGGGGGGGTGCCCCCCATTGTGGTTCAGCTCACTCCTGAGGGGCTGCCCACTGTTGTGGGTCATCTCCAACCTGGGGGGCGGCAGTTACCCCTGCTCATGCTCCTACCCGGCGGCATGAAGCCAGGTATGCCTCCCCCCAATGCCCCTGCCCACTGCTGGGAACATCCCCCGGTGGCAGGGACGATGCAGCCCCAGCAGCCGATGGGGCTGCGGCCTGGGGCCGCGTCGCGTGGGCAGCCCCCGCAGCCCGCAGGCAGCTGCCTGCTGCAGGCCACCGGCCACCCAGGCCCCTCAACTGTCCTCCAAGGACCTCCGGTGCAGCAGCAGGTGCTCCTCATGCCCTCCACCCTGCCCACCAGCACGGAACAGGCGGAGATGCCCTTTGGAGATGCCGTGGTGCACACGCAGGACCAGGGGCACCCAGCACCCATCAGCGTGTGCCCCCAACCTACCACGGCTCCGCTCACCTGCAACATCGCAGCTCAGGAATCAGGTGGTGAGTTTGGGGGCTGCAGGCTGTCTGCACCGGGTGGCTGTGGGAAAGATGGCATTGCCTCACTAGGGATGTTCTTGCTTTTCCAACAGCAACAACGAGCTCAGACATCCCGGAGGACATCTCCAACATCAGTGACCTCCTGACTTGGATGAACAGCGGTGAGTTTGGGGGCAGCAGAGCTGGCGGGGGAGTGTTGGCACCGATTTGGTGTGGGAAAGCTGACATTATGCCTGTGGGGATTTTCTTCCTCTTCCAGAAGTGGCACCCGAAATAGAGGTCCCGGACAACATCCCAGACATGGATGATCTCTCGGCCGAGTGCCCAGCCCCTGCCTGCACCACCAGCGGCCACCAGCAGCGCATCCAAGCCACAAAGAGGAAGCTGCCGCAGGGCTGGGATGCTCCAGAACCGAAACGCCGGCTCTAGCTGAAGCTGAGTGGGCTCAGCACAAACATCTGAGAGCATCTGAGTCTGAGGAGCATCTGCAGAAACTGGACCACGTGGTGCAGCAGGAGACACCACCATAGCCAAAAAATAAGGCTACCTGTAGCCCTGGGCTCCTTGCTGGCCCCTTGCACAGAGCAGCGGCAGTGCTCCAGGGCCACCAGCACCAACCCCAGCCCTACCCCTCCAAACCTGGGCTGTCCACCAACAACACCTTGGACTGAGACAGTGTGGGGCTCCATTAGATTATGTTATGATATTTTATGTTATTTTATGTTCAATTATGTTCAGTTACATTAAATTACTTTAAATTATTAAATGTTTCGTATTCACTTTGCTACGACTGCCTGCAGTTGTTCATACAGCACCAAACCCCCCCCAGACCGCTGTGCCCACCTGCAGGGCAAGACGGGGCAGCGCAAAGGGCCGTGTCCCAGGGCTGCCCCACCAGCAGCCCCTCCAAAATCCTCTCCAAAATCCCCTCCCCTCCTCAGTCAGTACCACTGGGAACATAGGGATGGGGAATGGCTGGGGTGGGATTCTGGGAGAGCTGGGGCGGCTCTGCCTGCAGGAGAGCAGGCTCAGGGGGATCCCAGGCACGGCCATCAGTCCCTGCAGGGAGCTGCAGAGAGGACGGAGCCGGGCTGCACCCAGAGGTGCCCAGCAGCTGAACCACAGGCACTGGGCAACACACTGGGGCACAGCTGTGGTTGCAGCAAGACAAGAATGCAGCTCTGCATCACTGGTGGTCTACATCACCATCACTGCTGACAGTGCCCAGCCGGGTTGCCTGGCTGTGGGAGGGTAACCCCCTGCCATTGCCATCCCCTGAAGAAGAGTGCAGAGGAAGCAGCTGAGGTGCCCAGAATGAATGGCCTGGGTTGAAAAGGACAACAAATATCATCTGCTATGTGCAGGGTTGCCAACCAGCAGACCAGGCTGCCCAGAGCCACATCCAGCCTGGCCTTGAATGCCTCCAGGGATGGGGCATCCATAACCTCCTTGGGCAACCTGTTCCAGTGCCTCACCACCCTCTGTGTGAAAAACTTCCTCCTAATATCTAACCTCAACCTCCCCTGGCTCAGTTTAAAACCATTCCCCTTGTCCTGTCACCATCCACCCTCACAAACAGTTGTTCTCCCTCCTGTTTATACGCTCCCTTCAAGTTCTGGAAGGCCACAATGAGATCTCCCCAGAGCCTTCTCTTCTCCAGTTGAAACAATCCCAGTTCTCTCAGCCTTTCCTTGTAGTAGAGCTGCTCCAGCCCTCTGACCATCTCAGTGCCCTCCTCTGGACCCGCTCCAACAGCTCCACGTCCTTCCTGTGCTGGGGGCCCCAGGCCTGGACGCAGTGCTGCAGATGGGGCCTCACAGGAGCCGAGCAGAGGGGGACAATCACCTCCCTCTCCCTGCTGGCCACCCCTTTGTCATGCGGCCCAGAACACAGTCGGCCTTCCGGGCTGCAAGCGCACACTGCTGGCTCGTGTCAGCTTCTCGTCCACCAGGACCCCCGAGTCCTTCTCCGCAGGGCTGCTCTCAAGGAGATCTTCCCCCAGTTTCTATAAATACCTGGCATTGCCCCGACCCAAGCGCAGCACCCTGCACTTGGCCTTATTGAGCCTCATTAGGCTTCCATGGGCCCACTTCTCCAGCCTGTCCAGGTCCCTCTGGATGGCTTCCCTTCCTTCCAGTGTATCGACTGCACCGCTCAGCTTGGTGTCATCCACAAACTTGCTGAGGGTGCACTCGATGCCATCGTCTGTCAGTGATGAAGATGTTGAAGAGCACCAGTCTCAAGACCGACCCCTGAGGGACACCGCTTGTGACCGGCCTGCACCCTGACACAGAGCCATTGACCACAGCCTTTGGCTGCGACCAGCCGGCCAATTCCCAATCCATCCAACAGTCCATCCTTCAAATCCACCCCTCTCCAAGTTAGAGAGCAGGATGTGGTGAGGGACCATGTCAAAGGCCTTGCAGAAGTCCACGCAGATGACATCCACTGCCCTTCCCCCGTCCACCGAAGCCGTCTCTCCATCACAGAAGGCCACCAGATTGGTCAGGCACGATCTGCCCTTGGTGCAGCCATGCTGGCTGCCTCAAATCACCTCTTTGTCTCGTATGTGCCTTAACACAGCTTCTAGGAGGATCTGCTCCATGATCTTCACCAGCCTCACCCTTTCTTAAAAATGGCAGCAACGTTTCCCTTTTTCCAGTCACCATGGATTTCTCAGATATGATGGAGAGTGGCTCAGCAACCACATCAGCCATCTCTCTCAGAACCCCGGGATGGATATCATCTGGCCCCATGGGTTTATATACATTCAGTTACATGAGGAGGACTCGGACATGTTCCAGTGTTACAGTGGGACGGAATCCCATCCCATGTCTAATTCAGATCTCCACTCCTTTACGTTAAAACCCTTAATTCCCCCTTTGTCCAATCACCATCACCACACAAAAAGTTCATTTCCCTCCTCTTTATAATCTTAAACAATGGAAGGCTGCACTGAGCAGCCACAGCAAGTGTTGGTGACGGGGCATGCAAAGAGGAATGCCTATGACATCAAGGGACCACTGTGTCACAGAGGGGCACTGTGACCTCAGGGGAGAGGGGCTGACCCCAGCGGTCACGGAACCCCCCACTGCCACTCTCGAGCTACCATGGCAGGTAAGGCAGCAGGCTCCTCCTGCTCCTGGCACTGCGGCCCTCCAGGGGATGCCAGTGCCCCAGATCTCACCCCAGCGCCCATTTGGGCATTTCCCCACAGAGAGAATTCCTCCACGGATGCTGACGGTGCTTCCGACACCCGACGCGATTTTCCCTGGATCCTCTGTGCCTCCACCGGCCACTGCTGCAATGCAGCCCAACGTCAGCGGAGCAGTGCCAGCGTCGATCCAACCCCTCCCTGTCCCCAACGTCGCCTATGTGGTGCCTCAGGCTTCTGTCTGGCCTGGGGTACCAGGTGTCCAAGGACAGGGAGTGCAGCTCCTACCTGTGGGGATGCCCCCAACAGTGGGTCAGCTGCCACCTGGGGTGATGCCCCAAGTTGTAGGTCAGCTGCCATCTGGGGGGGTCCCCCAAATTCTGGGTCAGCTGCCATCTGGGGTGATGCCCCAAGTTGTAGGCCAGCTGCCATCTGGGGGGGTCCCCCAAATTCTGGGTCAGCTGCCATCTGGGGTGATGCCCCAAGTTGTAGGCCAGCTGCCATCTGGGGGGGTCCCCCAAGTTCTGGGTCAGCTCCCACCTGGGGGAGTCCCCCAAGTTGTGGGTCAGCTGCCACCTGGGGGGGTCCTCCAAATTGTGGGCCAGCTGCCATCTGGGGTGATGCCCCAAGTTGTGGGTCAGCTCCCACCTGGGGGGAAGCCCCCAACTGCGGGTAAGCTGCCACGTGGAGGGAAGCCCCGAACTGTGGGTAAGCTGCCACGTCGGGGGAAGACCCCAGCTGTGGGTAAGCTGCCACCTGGGGGGGTGCCCCCCATTGTGGTTCAGCTCACTCCTGAGGGGCTGCCCACTGTTGTGGGTCATCTCCAACCTGGGGGGCGGCAGTTACCCCTGCTCATGCTCCTACCCGGCGGCATGAAGCCAGGTATGCCTCCCCCCAATGCCCCTGCCCACTGCTGGGAACATCCCCCGGTGGCAGGGACGATGCAGCCCCAGCAGCCGATGGGGCTGCGGCCTGGGGCCGCGTCGCGTGGGCAGCCCCCGCAGCCCGCAGGCAGCTGCCTGCTGCAGGCCACCGGCCACCCAGGCCCCTCAACTGTCCTCCAAGGACCTCCGGTGCAGCAGCAGGTGCTCCTCATGCCCTCCACCCTGCCCACCAGCACGGAACAGGCGGAGATGCCCTTTGGAGATGCCGTGGTGCACACGCAGGACCAGGGGCACCCAGCACCCATCAGCGTGTGCCCCCAACCTACCACGGCTCCGCTCACCTGCAACATCGCAGCTCAGGAATCAGGTGGTGAGTTTGGGGGCTGCAGGCTGTCTGCACCGGGTGGCTGTGGGAAAGATGGCATTGCCTCACTAGGGATGTTCTTGCTTTTCCAACAGCAACAACGAGCTCAGACATCCCGGAGGACATCTCCAACATCAGTGACCTCCTGACTTGGATGAACAGCGGTGAGTTTGGGGGCAGCAGAGCTGGCGGGGGAGTGTTGGCACCAATTTGGTGTGGGAAAGCTGACATTACGCCTGTGGGGATTTTCTTCCTCTTCCAGAAGTGGCACCCGAAATAGAGGTCCCGGACAACATCCCGGACATGGATGATCTCTCGGCCGAGTGCCCAGCCCCTGCCTGCACCACCAGCGGCCACCAGCAGCGCATCCAAGCCACAAAGAGGAAGCTGCCGCAGGGCTGGGATGCTCCAGAACCGAAACGCCGGCTCTAGCTGAAGCTGAGTGGGCTCAGCACAAACATCTGAGAGCATCTGAGTCTGAGGAGCATCTGCAGAAACTGGACCACGTGGTGCAGCAGGAGACACCACCATAGCCAAAAAATAAGGCTACCTGTAGCCCTGGGCTCCTTGCTGGCCCCTTGCACAGAGCAGCGGCAGTGCTCCAGGGCCACCAGCACCAACCCCAGCCCTACCCCTCCAAACCTGGGCTGTCCACCAACAACACCTTGGACTGAGACAGTGTGGGGCTCCATTAGATTATGTTATGATATTTTATGTTATTTTATGTTCAATTATGTTCAGTTACATTAAATTACTTTAAATTATTAAATGTTTCGTATTCACTTTGCTACGACTGCCTGCAGTTGTTCATACAGCACCAAACCCCCCCCAGACCGCTGTGCCCACCTGCAGGGCAAGACGGGGCAGCGCAAAGGGCCGTGTCCCAGGGCTGCCCCACCAGCAGCCCCTCCAAAATCCTCTCCAAAATCCCCTCCCCTCCTCAGTCAGTACCACTGGGAACATAGGGATGGGGAATGGCTGGGGTGGGATTCTGGGAGAGCTGGGGCGGCTCTGCCTGCAGGAGAGCAGGCTCAGGGGGATCCCAGGCACGGCCATCAGTCCCTGCAGGGAGCTGCAGAGAGGACGGAGCCGGGCTGCACCCAGAGGTGCCCAGCAGCTGAACCACAGGCACTGGGCAACACACTGGGGCACAGCTGTGGTTGCAGCAAGACAAGAATGCAGCTCTGCATCACTGGTGGTCTACATCACCATCACTGCTGACAGTGCCCAGCCGGGTTGCCTGGCTGTGGGAGGGTAACCCCCTGCCATTGCCATCCCCTGAAGAAGAGTGCAGAGGAAGCAGCTGAGGTGCCCAGAATGAATGGCCTGGGTTGAAAAGGACAACAAATATCATCTGCTATGTGCAGGGTTGCCAACCAGCAGACCAGGCTGCCCAGAGCCACATCCAGCCTGGCCTTGAATGCCTCCAGGGATGGGGCATCCATAACCTCCTTGGGCAACCTGTTCCAGTGCCTCACCACCCTCTGTGTGAAAAACTTCCTCCTAATATCTAACCTCAACCTCCCCTGGCTCAGTTTAAAACCATTCCCCTTGTCCTGTCACCATCCACCCTCACAAACAGTTGTTCTCCCTCCTGTTTATACGCTCCCTTCAAGTTCTGGAAGGCCACAATGAGATCTCCCCAGAGCCTTCTCTTCTCCAGTTGAAACAATCCCAGTTCTCTCAGCCTTTCCTTGTAGTAGAGCTGCTCCAGCCCTCTGACCATCTCAGTGCCCTCCTCTGGACCCGCTCCAACAGCTCCACGTCCTTCCTGTGCTGGGGGCCCCAGGCCTGGACGCAGTGCTGCAGATGGGGCCTCACAGGAGCCGAGCAGAGGGGGACAATCACCTCCCTCTCCCTGCTGGCCACCCCTTTGTCATGCGGCCCAGAACACAGTCGGACTTCCGGGCTGCAAGCGCACACTGCTGGCTCGTGTCAGCTTCTCGTCCACCAGGACCCCCGAGTCCTTCTCCGCAGGGCTGCTCTCCAGGAGATCTTCCCCCAGTTTCTATAAATACCTGGCATTGCCCCGACCCAAGCGCAGCACCCTGCACTTGGCCTTATTGAGCCTCATTAGGCTTCCATGGGCCCACTTCTCCAGCCTGTCCAGGTCCCTCTGGATGGCTTCCCTTCCTTCCAGTGTATCGACTGCACCGCTCAGCTTGGTGTCATCCACAAACTTGCTGAGGGTGCACTCGATGCCATCGTCTGTCAGTGATGAAGATGTTGAAGAGCACCAGTCTCAAGACCGACCCCTGAGGGACACCGCTTGTGACCGGCCTGCACCCTGACACAGAGCCATTGACCACAGCCTTTGGCTGCGACCAGCCGGCCAATTCCCAATCCATCCAACAGTCCATCCTTCAAATCCACCCCTCTCCAAGTTAGAGAGCAGGATGTGGTGAGGGACCATGTCAAAGGCCTTGCAGAAGTCCACGCAGATGACATCCACTGCCCTTCCCCCGTCCACCGAAGCCGTCTCTCCATCACAGAAGGCCACCAGATTGGTCAGGCACGATCTGCCCTTGGTGCAGCCATGCTGGCTGCCTCAAATCACCTCTTTGTCTCGTATGTGCCTTAACACAGCTGCTAGGAGGATCTGCTCCATGATCTTCACCAGCCTCACCCTTTCTTAAAAATGGCAGCAACGTTTCCCTTTTTCCAGTCACCATGGATTTCTCAGATATGATGGAGAGTGGCTCAGCAACCACATCAGCCATCTCTCTCAGAACCCCGGGATGGATATCATCTGGCCCCATGGGTTTATATACATTCAGTTACATGAGGAGGACTCGGACATGTTCCAGTGTTACAGTGGGACGGAATCCCATCCCATGTCTAATTCAGATCTCCACTCCTTTACGTTAAAACCCTTAATTCCCCCTTTGTCCAATCACCATCACCACACAAAAAGTTCATTTCCCTCCTCTTTATAATCTTAAACAATGGAAGGCTGCACTGAGCAGCCACAGCAAGTGTTGGTGACGGGGCATGCAAAGAGGAATGCCTATGACATCAAGGGACCACTGTGTCACAGAGGGGCACTGTGACCTCAGGGGAGAGGGGCTGACCCCAGCGGTCACGGAACCCCCCACTGCCACTCTCGAGCTACCATGGCAGGTAAGGCAGCAGGCTCCTCCTGCTCCTGGCACTGCGGCCCTCCAGGGGATGCCAGTGCCCCAGATCTCACCCCAGCGCCCATTTGGGCATTTCCCCACAGAGAGAATTCCTCCACGGATGCTGACGGTGCTTCCGACACCCGACGCGATTTTCCCTGGATCCTCTGTGCCTCCACCGGCCACTGCTGCAATGCAGCCCAACGTCAGCGGAGCAGTGCCAGCGTCGATCCAACCCCTCCCTGTCCCCAACGTCGCCTATGTGGTGCCTCAGGCTTCTGTCTGGCCTGGGGTACCAGGTGTCCAAGGACAGGGAGTGCAGCTCCTACCTGTGGGGATGCCCCCAACAGTGGGTCAGCTGCCACCTGGGGTGATGCCCCAAGTTGTAGGTCAGCTGCCATCTGGGGGGGTCCCCCAAATTCTGGGTCAGCTGCCATCTGGGGTGATGCCCCAAGTTGTAGGCCAGCTGCCATCTGGGGGGGTCCCCCAAATTCTGGGTCAGCTGCCATCTGGGGTGATGCCCCAAGTTGTAGGCCAGCTGCCATCTGGGGGGGTCCCCCAAGTTCTGGGTCAGCTCCCACCTGGGGGAGTCCCCCAAGTTGTGGGTCAGCTGCCACCTGGGGGGGTCCTCCAAATTGTGGGCCAGCTGCCATCTGGGGTGATGCCCCAAGTTGTGGGTCAGCTCCCACCTGGGGGGAAGCCCCCAACTGCGGGTAAGCTGCCACGTGGAGGGAAGCCCCGAACTGTGGGTAAGCTGCCACGTCGGGGGAAGACCCCAGCTGTGGGTAAGCTGCCACCTGGGGGGGTGCCCCCCATTGTGGTTCAGCTCACTCCTGAGGGGCTGCCCACTGTTGTGGGTCATCTCCAACCTGGGGGGCGGCAGTTACCCCTGCTCATGCTCCTACCCGGCGGCATGAAGCCAGGTATGCCTCCCCCCAATGCCCCTGCCCACTGCTGGGAACATCCCCCGGTGGCAGGGACGATGCAGCCCCAGCAGCCGATGGGGCTGCGGCCTGGGGCCGCGTCGCGTGGGCAGCCCCCGCAGCCCGCAGGCAGCTGCCTGCTGCAGGCCACCGGCCACCCAGGCCCCTCAACTGTCCTCCAAGGACCTCCGGTGCAGCAGCAGGTGCTCCTCATGCCCTCCACCCTGCCCACCAGCACGGAACAGGCGGAGATGCCCTTTGGAGATGCCGTGGTGCACACGCAGGACCAGGGGCACCCAGCACCCATCAGCGTGTGCCCCCAACCCACCACGGCTCCGCTCACCTGCAGCATCACAGCTCAGGAATCAGGTGGTGAGTTTGGGGGCTGCAGGCTGTCTGCACCGGGTGGCTGTGGGAAAGATGGCATTGCCTCACTAGGGATGTTCTTGCTTTTCCAACAGCAACAACGAGCTCAGACATCCCGGAGGACATCTCCAACATCAGTGACCTCCTGACTTGGATGAACAGCGGTGAGTTTGGGGGCAGCAGAGCTGGCGGGGGAGTGTTGGCACCGATTTGGTGTGGGAAAGCTGACATTATGCCTGTGGGGATTTTCTTCCTCTTCCAGAAGTGGCACCCGAAATAGAGGTCCCGGACAACATCCCTGACACGGATGATCTCTCGGCCGAGTGCCCAGCCCCTGCCTGCACCACCAGCGGCCACCAGCAGCGCATCCAAGCCACAAAGAGGAAGCTGCCGCAGGGCTGGGATGCTCCAGAACCAAAACGCCGGCACTAGCCGAAGCTGAGTGGGCTCAGCACAAACATCTGAGAGCATCTGAGTCTGAGGAGCATCTGCAGAAACTGGACCACGTGGTGCAGCAGGAGACACCACCATAGCCAAAAAATAAGGCTACCTGTAGCCCTGGGCTCCTCGCTGGCCCCTTGCACAGAGCAGCGGCAGTGCTCCAGGGCCACCAGCACCAACCCCAGCCCTACCCCTCCAAACCTGGGCTGTCCACCAACAACACCTTGGACTGAGACAGTGTGGGGCTCCATTAGATTATGTTATGATATTTTATGTTATTTTATGTTCAATTATGTTCAGTTACATTAAATTACTTTAAATTATTAAATGTTTCGTATTCACTTTGCTACGACTGCCTGCAGTTGTTCATACAGCACCAAACCCCCCCCAGACCGCTGTGCCCACCTGCAGGGCAAGACGGGGCAGCGCAAAGGGCCGTGTCCCAGGGCTGCCCCACCAGCAGCCCCTCCAAAATCCTCTCCAAAATCCCCTCCCCTCCTCAGTCAGCACCACTGGGAACATAGGGATGGGGAATGGCTGGGGTGGGATTCTGGGAGAGCTGGGGCGGCTCTGCCTGCGGGAGAGCAGGCTCAGGGGGATCCCAGGCACGGCCATCAGTCCCTGCAGGGAGCTGCAGAGAGGACGGAGCCGGGCTGCACCCAGAGGTGCCCAGCAGCTGAACCACAGGCACTGGGCAACACACTGGGGCACAGCTGTGGTTGCAGCAAGACAAGAATGCAGCTCTGCATCACTGGTGGTCTACATCACCATCACTGCTGACAGTGCCCAGCCGGGTTGCCTGGCTGTGGGAGGGTAACCCCCTGCCATTGCCATCCCCTGAAGAAGAGTGCAGAGGAAGCAGCTGAGGTGCCCAGAATGAATGGCCTGGGTTGAAAAGGACAACAAATATCATCCGCTATGTGCAGGGTTGCCAACCAGCAGACCAGGCTGCCCAGAGCCACATCCAGCCTGGCCTTGAATGCCTCCAGGGATGGGGCATCCACAACCTCCTTGGGCAACCTGTTCCAGTGCCTCACCACCCTCTGTGTGAAAAACTTCCTCCTAATATCTAACCTCAACCTCCCCTGGCTCAGTTTAAAACCATTCCCCTTGTCCTGTCACCATCCACCCTCACAGTTGTTCCCCCTCCTGTTTATACGCTCCCTTCATGTTCTGGAAGGCCACAATGAGGTCTCCCCAGAGCCTTCTCTTCTCCAGTTGAAACAATCCCAGTTCCCTCAGCCTTTCCTTGTAGTAGAGCTGCTCCAGCCCTCTGACCATCTCAGTGCCCTCCTCTGGACCCGCTCCAACAGCTCCACGTCCTTCCTGTGCTGGGGGCCCCAGGCCTGGACGCAGTGCTGCAGATGGGGCCTCACAGGAGCCGAGCAGAGGGGGACAATCACCTCCCTCTCCCTGCTGGCCACCCCTTTTTTAATGCGGCCCAGAACACAGTCGGCCTTCCGGGCTGCAAGCGCACACTGCTGGCTCGTGCCAGCTTCTCGTCCACAAGGACCCCCGAGTCCTTCTCCGCAGGGCTGCTCTCCAGGAGATCTTCCCCCAGTTTCTATAAATACCTGGCATTGCCCCGACCCAAGCGCAGCACCCTGCACTTGGCCTTATTGAGCCTCATTAGGTTCAGCACCTGACAGACAACCATTGACCATCACCTTCCTGATCAGTGTGTGCTGTGAGCATCGCTGAAAAAGCTTGCTCCTACTGTTTCTATTGTATCTGCAGGGGTACCAGCACTGTGCAACACAATAAATAACAGCGAACCACCTCCATGGCACTTGGTGCAACTGCTCAGCTCCTGACGCGTAATCTGGTTCTTAAAGACAGCACAGCGCATGATCTGTAAACCCAGAGTCAGTGTGAGTGATGTGTGACATTCCTGGGAGGAACATTATTTGTAAAGGCTTCTCACTGCTGTGCTGCCGTATTTTCTCAACACGAATCTCTGCTCCGCCGTGCCTCAGCTCCATGATGTGCCTCGTCTTCCACCAAGCACATAAAGCTTTGGCTTTTTTTCATCGCTGCACACACTGCCTATGGAAGGCTGAGTACTCATTTCCCAATCTAAAAACCTCTCCTAAGGCACTGTGCTTTGAACAGGCTATAAGAAAAAAAACTTGAATGAAGCCATTGTTAATTCCATTAAGGGAACAGCCAGGCACTTCTGTCCCGCTCAGCCCAGGAGGGGTTTGCTTCCAGGTAAAGGAGCCAAATGCATCACAGACAATTTTAAAATGATACGGTCTAGGTCCATTTCTGCAGGATATCTCTACAGCCTCTGCCAGGATCCTGTTGGGTCAGTGGCACAAAAGGAAGGGTTATTTTCTAAAATGTGGATTAGCACTATGTGTTCAAGGAATGCCAGGTGACCTGTTCTGCCAAAACATGGAATGCCTGAGGTCCCACCAAACCTTATAAAACACTTTATAAAACTAATCCTGAGGAGAACTGCTGCTCCAGCAGCCCTTGAAGAAGTGTTTTTGTTGCCCTTATTCGGAGTAGAGCTGAGGAGTACCCACCAATGGGGACCCAGCTGGGACTGCGGACATCACTGTGCAGGGTCTGTCTGCTTCATGGGATCATACAACCACAGAATGCCTTAGGTTGGAGGGGAACTTAAAGATCCCCCAGTTCCAACCCCCTGCCATGGGCAGGGTTGCCACCCACCAGATCAGGCCACCCAGGGTCCCATCCAACCTGGCCTTGAGTGCCTCCATGGAGGGGGCACTCACATTTCTGGCAGCCCTTTCTGCTGCCTTGGCAGCATTTCCTCCTGGTGCTTGTTCAGCGCTTCAGTAAGAAAAGCCAGGAAGAAAGCTTCCCTGTGAACCCCCTCTGACCGCAGCTGCCAATGAAAGTCACTCCTCCACCATATGCTCCCAGTGGGTTCTCAGCCAGTGCCCACCTGTAGAGGTCAACAGCCACACACTTCATCCCTCAGAGAAGGCTTTTTCCAAACAGTTTTCTAGTTCTTTGTCTGTATTTTTAGCATTATCTCAGCAATTTTGCCTAACGCTAGGGCCTCCCTCGCAGCAGCTCACTTTGAGTTAAAGGGTTTATTTCAGTTCCCCTGCATAGTTACAGTTCTTCTCTTCTTCCCTCTACAGTGCCCTTTCCCACTGCAGCTTTCCTGCCTTGTCCCAGGGCTCTCAGAGCCACAGATGCCTCCAACTGCCAGGGGACTGCAAATTAGAATCTGTCCTGTCTCATATGTCAGCGATAACCATCAGGGAGTCCTCATTCCCATTGTAGGAAAGGCCATATGTTTGGCTCCCAAGCCAAAGCAGCAGCAAAACGCGGGCAGCAAAAATATTCTTTGTATTGAATTCCTTAATCTTATGAATAGGTGCCCCTGGAGGATCCTTTGTGCTTGGGTTCTGTGTACTCAGGATTGCTCATATTATAAAAAATCTGCAGATTGAAGAGAGCACAGACTGAGTGTTAGAGGAACCGCGGATCCCTCAGCACAGCTTTGCACCCACTGCACCTGCAGGACTGCCTTGCTTGGGATGCACACAGTGCCACACACCTCATTTGTTTGCCTTTCTCAATCTTTCTTCCTTTATCGTTCCCCCGCTCCCCATCACCAATCCACGTCTGGGAGCCTTTGCCACTCCCAGAAGCTCTCCTTGACGCACATCATCATGACTTGATTCGAACAGTGCAAATCTAAGAGATGATGGGTATGTGATTTAAAGGCATAGCGCTGCCAAACTGCACTGATACAGCTGCTGAGCAGCTTCCTCAGTTTGTAGCCACAGCTACAGGCAACATGGTGGCTGAATATTTGTTATTATAGTTGAGTAAACCGATTCCAGGGAAGCAAAGGTGGTTAAAACTAGCAAAGGTCATGACACAATGAAGAATGGCTGAAAGGGAAACAGATCCTACAGCTGGAAGGGAAAATTTGTATACTAGGATTTGGATTTAATTTCTGCTTTATATAATTTTTTTTACTTATGCTAAATCGAGTTAGCAGGATAGCATGCATAATATGATACAGCATGCAAAATCAGTGTGGCTCGCAGTGACTGCGTATAAGGCAGCGTGTTTTGTTCCCTGCTCTAATGAAGCATTCGTCTTGGCATGGCAGTGAGTTGTAAATGAATTAGCAATGCTACAATCGTTTGTGAGCACGCCTATCAAGCTCAGCAAATTGCCTGGCGTTCAGAGCAGTAAATAGATGGGGCTGTTCCACATTGTGGTACGAAGACTTGGAGACTCTGGCATGTGATCATGGCACAGTGGTCCCTGTATTAGGGCACAACCCAGCCCAGTCCTTCCTGAGAAGGGTGAGCTTAGCAGGCAACATCCCCAGCTTGTGAGCCACTCACACAGTGCTAATGGCATGTGCTGCTTCATCAGCAGGAGCAGGATTAGGCCTTCTGTGTGGCAACAGCTTCAGCAGTCATCCAAGGGCATGAAAGAAGCCCCTTTCCAAGGGCTATGACTCCACCACTTCCATATACATATATACTTATATATATTTATCTTTTTTTTCATTTCAGACAGTAGAAGCAGTTTCCCTTGACATCTTCAGAATGCAGTGCTTTACATTTTCCAGTTTGCTTAATTTGGTTTTGTCAAAGAAAGTGAAAGGAAAAACAGTCTCCAAATCTACTGCAAGTCAATTTGGAGTGATTTGACATCACTTCCCAAGTTGTCCAGTGAACTGAAATGGCAAAGCTGTGTTTCCTGCCTCCATGTGCTGGTAGGACTGTGGCTAAATGCAGGCAGTGCGTCATGCCTTACAACTGCTGCTGGTCATCCCTGCCTTTGCAGGGACCTACAGCTGTTCCATAGCTTGGGGCCAGTTTGTGAGTTTCTATCGTTTCATACAAAATGCAATGGAAAAAGTTTCAGCTCACGACCATCTGATTGTGAAATACTCCAAGTTCCTTGTGGAATGGCCTAAGAACTACACAAGCTCATTTCTCTGTGGTTTAACCCCAAACTGACTTTCCCATGGGCATGCACAAAGGCTTTTGATGCTTTCACAGCTCATTTTTCACTAACCATGAGCTCTAAAAATTAAATTTGTCGTTCTTTTTTAAGTGAAAGACAAGATCAGAGATAAAAGCTCTAATCATTGCCTTCTAAGAACCGAGCCTAAAAGCACACCAGATGTAGCCCTGCTCTCCATCAGATCCCCAAAAGGCACACACAGCAGTACACAGATAGCAGCCAAGGAGGAGCTGGAGGATTCCCAGTGCTTTTCTTGCCTGTGGACTGCAGCAGCATTTTCCCCTCCCTATGGGATGTGTGCTGAGTGAGTGCTGTTGTTTGGAAAGGAGCTCTGCCTCTGCCAGACTGCTGGGAGCTACAGCCACTGTCTCAGGGAACAGCAGGAAAATGCTTCAATAGAAGAGACATTTGCAGCAGAGATTTGCAGGTTGCCACACAACAGTGACTACATGGTGACTGTGCAGATCCCAATGCAAGTATGTTTGCCTTGTGGAGAAGGACACACTGTCTTTTTTCTTTTCTTTGTAAATATGACCTAATTTACTAAAGCATTTCCCTGAACTCTTCTAAGCTGGAGTTACTTTCCCTGGCAGATGGGATCTCCATGTGTAGTGGAAGTGGTTCTAACTCACTCCACTGCCCAGAAAAGAGGGAAAGAGGTTCAGTGCAGCATGATAGGGGCATTGTGGACTTTGTAGTGAACGGAACTTCACACAAAATGTTATCCGTTCTTCTTCATGAATAAGCAGAGTGCTTAAAAATGCTGTGCAGAAAACCACTAAGCCCTGAGAGAGAAACCCAAAGCCAGGACTTCTTAACACAGTCTTTGTCTCTGGCGGCACAGGGCCCAGTTAAAGGCTTTGCTGTGGTTCTAGGACATTGATGTATCTAACAGCATCGCGGTCCCCCCACACTGCCCAGCCTATAGGAACATGTCTTGTTTTTCTTGTCTAACAAAATGAGGGATGGGACACATCCTTACAGGGACCAGCATGGTGGAAATCCATGCTGGGGATGAGACAGTTCAGAGCAGGACCAGCCTGTGCCACCACTGCCACACCAGGATAAACACTGCTGCTTTCTTCCTGTGGTTTGGAAAGGAGTTTCCCACAGAACACAGCTGCTGTTTGCTCCTGTACCTATGGGGTTGATGGGCTCAGCTTCCCAGTTAGTGTGAATGCATTGCATATCTGCTTTCCTTGCACATGGCTCAGAACTGAGCACCCCATGCTGCAACGGGCAGCAGCACTACAGCTGCTCAGGGAGCAGCAATAACCCTACAGCCACTGTCAGCAGCTTTCAGGTCTCTAATGCTTCTGAGGGAGAGGTACCCCTGCTACAGCACAGCATCTTTCCTCATACAGCCACACTCTGTCAGACTGCACAGAACAAGGCATCCTGGAGACTCTGCCCTACTTTTAGGACAGGGAGGATGGGATGTACAGAGCAGAAATGACAGAGGTCCAAGAAGGTCAGGATGGGACTGGTGGCCATCCAGGCCTGCTGGCAGAAGGGCCAGAGACCAAGGGAGCAGCAGCTGTAAAGGAGCTGTGTGCCCATGCACAGTGTATGATATCCAAAAGGAGTGCATCTCTGAGTGCTGACCTGCTGAGGGGTAACGTGGACCTTGCAGTGGGAGAGAAATGAGCAGAATAGGGCTGGACTACACCCCAGCTGTGATGTTACACTCACAAAATGAGTTCTGAGGTGGAGCTCATCACTAACGGCATGAAGCAATTTTCTCTTTCTGGAATCTCGGCTCAGACACCAAACTTAAATTTCTAACGAGACCATAGTGTTGTCCCAACCCTCACACAGCCCCTTTCCCAGAGCTATGTTCTCTGTAATACATCCTTTATGCTACACGGTGTGTCTTCCCAAGACTGAGCATTTCCTTAATTATTAATAAAATGAGCTTGGAGAGCTATGGACCTCCTGCTGGGACCTTTCACTGTGATGACCTCATTACCATGCAGGTCTGCAGCAAACTGAAACGACAGGATGGTTTCCCCAGCTCAATGGACTCTGGGCCTTTTATTGACCAAATGAAATAAATATTCCCCTTCTCCAAATTGCACTTTTAAAAATGATTGCCTTCTTAATGTTAGATTGTGAAGCTCAGGCACCAATTTATGCCTGGGATTCTTCCTATATCTAATCATACTTCATTGTTTTCTAATGAAATGTGCAATCTAGTTAAATGAACATGAATGGAAGCAACAGTGCTGCAGACAAGAAAGCAGGAGGGATATATAATTAATGTGATCATTGGAAAAAAGCCATGTGATATCATTCCATCAATTATCAGCCTCTAATAATTGTGTCACCAAGTAAATGAAAGCATTTTATCAATTAGTGCCAATGGTTTTCCCATAGCAAGCACTGAAAACTGCTGAAAACCAAATCGTAACTGCAGCAATACAGGAAGAAAGGGAGAAGAACATAGGATGAGTCTGAAGACAGCTACCTCCTGTATTGCAGTGACAGTCCTTAAGTAGGCTTTGATGAAGGCAGTGAAGAGATTTGTGGGTAAAGTCTAGCAATAAGGAGTATTACAGGGAGTACTCTAGTGATTTGATTTGAGGACAAAATTTCATTCCCTATCAGTCAGAGATGCCCTTTGGGACTGATTCAGCATGCCTATAGATTGGTCCTATCAAGCTCTGGCCTCAACATCCAGCTCAGTTAAGCTTCAGTCCTGGCTGGGGGGGAACACGTGGTGTGGGCAATGGCAATGTCCCCCTCTAAGTGACAGTGGCACAGTTTTCTGCACCTGACTCTTCCATTTAGGCTTCTCCTATATTCATAGGCACAAACATCTGCCTGATGTGCCCTCTAAGAAATGATCCTTGCTTCCTCTGTTGACCACCATTAGCTTGATGCAACTTCTGAACTGCAGTGTTTCAGTTGGAAAAGTTGCTCATCATGATGAAGTTCACATCTGCAGGGAGAAGAAGTCTTTGGGACCTTTGCTCTGACTGCTCCAGCCTTGTGTTAAGAGCACACAGAGCTGGGCATGTCTCAGGAGAAGAGATGCTAACTGGGAGTCAGATTTTGGGGATCCATAACTGTGTATCTAATGGACTTCACCTCCCATAGCAGGTTTGGAGGGTCTACAGCTGCTGCTCCCTGATAAAGCCTGCAGTTATACATAAGGAAGGGCTGGAGTGATGTTTTAACCTGCTGGTATGACTGCTACCCCTGCTGAGGCTTTATGCCCTGCACGAAGATGTTTGTGAGCACTCAGCAAGACGCCTTCTATTCCGAGGGATTTTCTTTCCTCCTCTCAGGATGAGAGGCTGGTATTTGACTTCATTATCTCCTAACTTAAAGTTCAGGCCATCTGGCATCCCAGTGTGCAAACAATCTTGTAAATTAAAGGGAAAAATATGGTCATCATTCCCTTATGGCTACAAACATGCAAGCTATTAAATAACTGTGATGTTCTGAATTGACTTCGAAAGAAACAAAGTCGGTTCCCAAAATCCCACCCTAGCAGGCGAAGCAGCATTTTATGAAGGAAGGTGACCTGAAATACAGCTGACCTTCCTCCCCTTCACCAATTCACTGCACAAACTACTGGTCCTCGTGGAACCAGATAAAGTGCTGCTGACTTTGTGTCAAAGAGTCATCATTTCACTAAACAGCCCTTTGAGGTCATTTCCAACAGGTTCACTCCTTACCTTAGCCACCAGCTACTTTTGCTCTCTGTTGAACCCACAGAACTTGTTTCACTTCATCTTCTTTAACTAATCTGAAAAACTTTATTCATCAAACCTTTTAATTTACCACCCTCTACACTCCTTTCTTGGAAGACCTACCTGGTATATCTGGTACCATGCTTCATTTTTCACAAGAGTCCTATTTCTGAGAGCATTAGCAATTTCAAAATGTATATAAAGGTGAAAGATCCTTGCATGTCTTAACAGATCTCAAAATGAGCTTTGGAACAATTTGAATAGAAAGCTCTCAAAACCTTAACTTCTCCCTCAGGACTGATCCATAATGAAGGTAATAATTAGCAAGATCGAATTTGAAAATGACATTCCATAAATACATGTTTTACTCCTGGTATATGGAGCCAGAGCCAAATAGGTAAAGGACTGGAGAAGTGGAACAAGGCTAAGAACAGAGACAAATAAAAGTAAAGAAGCCTTACTCCACAGGCAAAAATAAAATACTGTTGTAGGAAAGAAGGGATCCCAATGAAGACTTTCTAGAACATCTTCCCAAGTCCTGGAAGCATTTTACAACTCCCTGACAGGAGGTTGGAGAGAGGTGGGAGTTGGCTTCTTCTTCCAGGTAACAGTGCTAAGACAAGAGGTAGTGGACTCAAGTTGTGCCAGGGAGAGTTTGAGTTGGATGTTAGGAAATTTTTCTTCTCTTCCACACTGAAAGAGTGGTGATGCATTGGCACAGGCTGCCCTGGGAGGTGATGGAGTCATCATCCCTGGAGGTGTTTAAGGAACTGAGGGACATGGTTTGGTGGGCATGATGGGGATGGGTTGATAGTTGGACCTGGTGATCTTAGAGGTCTTTTCCAACCGTAATGATTCTATGATTCTAAAGAAGAGAACAGCTCTGGGCCTACGAGTGAAACAGAAGCTGAGAATGAGAGGAGTGAAGCATCCCACCTTCCCCATGCACTGAGGATACAAACATTCTCCTGAAAGTCCATGTGCCGAAGAGCTCATCCTCCCTCAGCTTATCATTGAGTTCTTCTGACCTCTTCCTGGAGTGTTTGGGTTTGCAGTGGAAATGGGGAAGAGCTGTGGGCATTTTAGCGAAGCCAAGGTCTCTCTGTACCTCAGGCATTTCCCATTGTTACAATGTGTAATTCCAGAAAATTACTGCATGAGCTTCACTCTTGTACTTTCTTCTCCATCTCTTTCACAGGTTGGCAGGATCTTTCCTCTTTTCTTGGTCAGGCAATTTTACAGCAGAGTACAGAGCGTTTTTCAGTCCTGTTCTTGTATATGGGAAACAAGCTTCAATACAAGCTGGAAAATTTCAGTTTCTAGTAACTCTTTATCCTTTGTGCATGTACAAAAGATCATCTCCAAGACATATTTCAGCTGGCACTCGTCTCAGACTGATCTGCCAGACATGGACCTGTCATCTCAATTGATCTCAATCCAATATTGCATGGATTTGTGCCCTCCCATCAGCAGCTTCTTACTCACTGAACATTTACATTACTGTGATCAGTACACACGTGTTCAGAAGACCTAAGTAATTACAATGAGATTCCACTGTAATTCAGCACTAGTTTTTCAATACACACTATTCTGATGGGAAAAAATTACCTGGTATGACTTCTCTCAAAGGAGAAGCCAGTACTTCCACTCTGTGTAACTGTGCCTCTCAGCCCTGCCCTACAGAAGGACAGACTACAAGACTCATGTCCTTTGCACTGTTCCTGGTACTATGCTGAATCATTACAGCTCCTCCTACCGACTTGCTGGAGAGGAGCATCCTTTGTCACCCTCTGGGACTGTCTGGAAACAGTGACATGCCACTGAGAGGATAACCCAAGTAGAATTTTTAATTAGAGGCTGTGTAGGACAATGTAGGCCCTCCTCAGTGCCTACAAGCTCTCAAACCCTTCTTCCTGCCATACTTTTACACTTAGCATGCAGATCCAGAAAATTCCTCCAAACCTTTGCTCTGCATCACCCTCAATAACACTTCCAGGATGTTTTCTCACCAGCCTGATGCATTAAATATCTAGAGTGATGGTACTGTTGTTGCTCTGCTGAGAACAAGTGCACTTCGGTTGGAGCAGCTCTACAGGAGAGGGTCCAGTGGGAACCAACTGGAACACTCAAGAAACTTCCAGCACATGCTCTGGACTTCACTGTGCCTGGAAGGTGGGGAAGAAGCAGGTTGCAAGTGAGAATTCCCTTTGCTCCCCATGAAATTAGCTGTTCCTCTAAGTATTAAAATGTCTCTTTCTACTCAGCTATTGAACGTGTCACCAAGTGACAGTATGTACCAGGATTCTAATAAAGAGCTGCCCTGGGGGAATTGCAGTTTCCCCTTTGCTTCCATTGAAACCTCTGGTGCTTTAGGAATTCAGATCTGCAGTTGCCTTGCTAAGATGCAGCAGCTCCAGAGCTGCCTGCGTTGAGGAGCTCCATCCTTTGGGCCTGACACTGTGTCTCCACGACCAGTCTGCAGCATTGGACACATATCTCAGGGAGCGTTCTGCATGGATTGCTAACTGTGCCGCTACCCAGGCTGCATACAAACCACCTTCCTGATAAACAGCAAATGAACCTGACATTTCTGCTGGTTGTGTGGGAGATAAAGCCCACCAGAGTGTGTGCTTGTTTCATAGTTTCTTGATGCTCTGATAGAGATTAATCAATCATGTCAACTCTGCGGCTTGCTCTGTAATTTAACCACTTGCAGTGTTTTGTGCTACTGCTATTTTCTGTCTGGTTAAAAGATCTTCTGCAGTGCAGGACACCCATAGCTTAATGCACCGTCTGGGCTTTGAGGCATGAATTAATAATAATTTTAATACCCTTTTACTGGATATCTGCCTTGCTGTCCAGCTGACGGTGCCTTTCAACACGTTAATGACTTACATGCCATTACAGCAGTGTGATCAGCCTGTTCCCAGCTGCTCAGCAATGCAACTGATGTCATCTACCTGAACTCGTGCAAGGCTTTCAACATGGTCCTGCATCACACCCTTATCTCTAAATTGGATAAGGATTTGAAGACTAGATTATTCTGTGGATAAAGAGTCGATTGGATGGTTATAGCCAGAGAGTTGTTGTCAACAATATTATGTCCAGGTGGAGGCTGGTGACAAGTGCTGTCCCACAGGGGTCCATGCTGGGACTGGTGTTCTTCAATATCTTTGTCAGTGACACAGACAGTGGGATTGGGTGCACCTTCAGCAGTTTGCTGATGACACCAAGCTGAGTGGTGCAGTTGATACAACAGAAAGAAGGGATGTCATTCAGAGGGACCTGGACAACCTTCAGAAGTGGGCCCATGTGAACCTAATGAGGTTTAACAAGGCCAAGTGCAGGGCGCTGCAGTTGGGTCAGGGCAATCCCAGATGTGTACAGACTGGGAAAAGAACTCCTAGAGAGCAGCCCTGTGGAGAAGGACTTGGGGATTCCGGTGGATGAAAAGCTGAACACTGAGCCAGGAGTGTGCGCTTGGAGCCTGGAAAGCCAACTGTGTTCTGGGTTGCATCAACAGAGGGGTGGCAGCAGGGCAAGGAAAGGGATGGTCCCTCTGTACTCTGCCCTCGTGAGGCCCCATCTGAGCACTGTGACCAGACCTGGGACCCTCAGCACAAGAAAGGTGCAGAGCTTGCACCTTGCACAAGAAAGGTTGGAGTGGGTCCAGAAGAGGACACGAAAATACTCAGAGGGCTGGAGGAACTGAACTTCTGGGCTTTGTAAAGCCAGCAAGAGGAAAGAGGGTGGCAGAAGGAATGGCAGCGAGAAGCTGGGCAACCAGCTCTGGGAAAGAAATACTGAGCCAGTCTGCACAGGCGAGAGCTGAGGTGAGTGAGAAAGGGAAATATTTCCCAGGAAATAGAGTGTGGTTTGTGCAGTCCTGAGACTGAAGGAAAATATAGCTCTGGCCTTTGTTCCTAGCACATCACAAATGACCTTCATGAAGACTTCCAGCTGAGGCTATGACATTTACCTCCTCCCAGTGATTGAATTCCACAAAGAAATGACTCCTGTTTCCTGAGCCGTAAGGGGATTTCTTCTTAGTCATGCTGGTTTGTGCTTCCAGCACCAAATTCTCAGTTTCTTTCCATATTGACTGCACTGGCACCTACACTCATAGCACAGATTTGTGAGAAACTTGCAAGAGAACAGTGCAGCCACAGTCCTCCCTCGCTGGGACTCCATGGTGTAGATAAAAAGGAGGCACTGTTTCAAAAATAGGATGATCAGTTCTTGACATAAAAAGGCACCCAGCTCTATCTCAGGTTGTGCATTAAAATTATCCTTCTTTTTTCACATTCCCTCCTCCTCATCAGAAAGATCTCACCCAGGCTATTTTCAAGCTTCGACGTGTCGCTTTTCATTCATATTTTTCAACGAACTACTAAAGTATGTGCACTTCTGAAGTTTCCTATCTGAAATGTGCGAACTGCTGTCTGAATTTCAGAGGGCTGCTTCCATTCGCCCTGTTTTGAGGTTAAGTAGTACGGAGAATGCCTGAGGCATTCACAAAACTGGAAATTTCACAGAACGAAGCAATGTGCATGAACATGTGGCGGTGAGCTCTCTGAACTGCCTTGCAAACATTTATGATGTCCCCTGAGAGGGTTGGGAGTGAAATCATTTATCTGCTTCAACGTGGGAAGAAAATGCAGATGAGAACAACTTCATTCCGTGGGGTGTTACTGTGGATGGGACTGAGCAGTGCCTGCAGGCCAGGAAATGGACAGGCTTGGGATATATGGCTTGGAAGACAACCGTGGAATCAAAAGACCGTGCTTCCAGAGAGCAGCAAGGACTCAGGAGGGCAGTCACATCAAAGCAAGCTCCGTGACGTGGACTTGGGTCTCCTGTGCCCAACAGGTGCTCCATGACTTGGAGATCTGTAGGGCCACTGAGGATCAGGTTGGCAGCCTAAATGAGGATTTGAATAAAAGAAAGATGGACAGCCCTCCTGCTCCTGAACCCTGGCTAAAATTTTATTAAGAGCAGTCTGGAAGAAAATGGAAAACTTGAGTGAGGGAGAGAAATAAAATGGAGGAGGAAACTTGGGAAGGCTTTTATGGGGAAAATGAGAGGAAAGGAGGAGCTGCCATGCAGAAACACTGTGAGATGCCAGACTCAAAGATCCCAGTGACCAAAGTCTTATTGGAAAGTCTTCTTCCCAGTCACCAAAGTCTTCACTGGAAAGACTAGAAAACCTCTCCAGCTCTCTCTGTGCCTCACGATATTTTGCTTAGCAAGGCTTGAAATTTCAGTTCTCAAATACATTTGGGGGACATTTCTACACAGCATGGAAAAAAGCCAGGTGCCATTCCCTGGCACCAATCAGTTTCCTTAAATATTCTCCACCTAATGCAGAAAAACTCTTTTTAGTAATTTAAAAGGGATGGCTGAAATATGGGGCTATTTATGTTACAGTAGACACGTTCTAGAATGAGAAGTGTTGCAGAGAGACTGCATAGATGATAAGGCATGTAATCATCTTTAACCTTTCTTGCCTGTTAAACTGGTTCATTTCCTTTCACTCATGTATCTGAATTACTTTCATGTAAATATATGCTTTTCTTGGCTTACTTTCATGCTTATTCCTTTTGTTTAAAAACAAAAGCAGCAATTAAAGAATGATAAAGATATTTCTAAGTGGATCAGACGCTGGCTTCCCTTTCAAAAGGAAAGTGTTATCCCTTTGTGTGATTTGAGTGACTTCAGCTACAATATCTCAGGGAGTGAAATATGTGTTTTGCTAGCTACTCCTATTAAATTGGCTGGATCTCCTATTAAATTCCCAGCATTGCAGCTTCAGGGAGCCAGGACAGCAATAGGAGGAGTATGAATTTTGCACAAGACAAGAGAAAATGAATTTAGCCCAGTGCTTTTTCCCACCATGTCTTCTGTACCTATGGGACCAGGGTAATTCCCACTGCTGTAAAGAGGTGGAGGTGTTGGCTCAGGTGACAGCTCTGGGTCCTCTAACAGTCAGCAGGTGCTGGATCAGAACCAGGTGGTCCTGGGGGCTTCCACTGGCATTGGTCATCAATGCAGGGCTGAACTACCTGGGGTCTTGATTAAAGATTCTGTTAATCAGTGATGGTTGCTTGGAAACTTTACTGTGCAAATGCATCCATCAGAAACTCTAAGCTTGCATCCTGAAAGGAGGTTCTGTATGAATTCTCAGTAGGTGCCAGCAAGGCTTTGGTGAATGTAACTCACTCAGGGCTGAGCAGATTCCCAGGCCAGCAGGACCAGCCCTGATCACGTGCTGTTACCATAAGGAGAACTTGCACTAAGTCATGAAGTTGCAGATGTGAAGCAGCCTATCAGTAGCGGTTCGTCAAATGAGCAGAATGCACCTGTGTACAATAGAGTGCTGAACAACTCAGAGTTGGAGCTACATAGCAAGGCTCTAGGCTGGATTGCCACCAAATGTTTCAGATATGTTTCAGTTCCCCTTATTTTAAATTTCAGCTCCTTTCTCTCTATAGTCCACGTATCTCTATTATATTCTCCCTGTTGGCATTAGCAGATAACAGATGTTCCTCAGCTCTAACACTATGCCAATTGTGTTTCACAGGTTTGATTGGGAAGCTACACTGCAAGAAGTTCTGTACACGGGCTCACCCTGGGAAAGCAGGATTGTAGGGTCTCTGAAATTGTGAATGAGGAAGGAGGAAGTGAAGACAGATTATTCACATTTAGTCAAGAAGCAGGCGTGAGGGGCCACCCAAGGAAACTATCATTTCAGCAAGTTTACAGAAAACAGAAGGAAGTACTTACTCATGCAGTGCCTCGTTAAACTGTGAATCTCATTAACATGGGGGGAAAAAAAAAAGACAAAAAAAAACCAAAACCAGCACAAATTAGACAGGCAAAGAGCCACATGGCAGTCCAGCTACACTGTCAGGTATGGGAATCCCTGAACATCTCATTACTGGGAATGGTACAAGGAGTGTGGAGACAAAGGAATATTGTTCTGTGCTTTCAAGAGTTTTACACTCTTTTTTCTGAGCTTCTTCTGTCCAAGAGGAGATACGGCATGGATGGCACTGGATAGGTATACACTAAGTATCTGGCCAAGGAGAGCAGTGCTGGTGCTACAGGAAATCAGGGTGAGCTTACAACAAGGAAAAGGCTTTATGTAATACTTCAGAAAAACTTCTTCAGGTTTCTGGGTGGGTGGTTTGTGCTGACAGCAATAGATCTAAATTTGGTAGTAATTTTTATATAGAAATCACAGACCTGAAATTAGCTTATGCTCACCTTCTGGCCTATATGTGATCCACACTGCAGTTTCCTCGAGCAAGCTTGTAGAAATAGTAACGTGTTGATTACGTCTTGACATCCAGTTATGGGTTGGAGTGGAGACTTTTAGAGCTGCAGAAAGATCTGAAGTGCCAGGTCTGTGCAAGCAGGCTGATGAAGCCATAACCATGCACAGTGTATGTAGGGGACTGAAGGCACTGCTCAGAACAAGTGAGCCTACAGCAGCAGGGCCTCCTTCACCCCCAGCCATCAGCAGGGACAGTGCCGAAAGTGGGTGAACAAAGTGCCACCAACACAGTGCTTCCTGGTGTTTCGTCCTGATCACTAAACCATCTCCTCCAGTCACTACTGAAACTATAGAGTCCTTCTGGGTGTTCAAGCCACCCAATAGGCAGCATCTTGGAAAGACAAAATCTCACCATCTATAGTATAGGAAAGTTTAGTATTATTCCATAAAAAGTAGTGTGGAAATGCATGATGCTGGCCAATGAACAGAGGTACTCCTATTCTGCATAAGCCCTTCCTCAACCTCAGCTCACCCATTCCCAGAGGACCTCCAGGTGTGGAACCCCCCTGCAGCACTGCAGGCTCCCATGGTTCTCATGCACTTGGGGTAGAGGAAGATCAGAGAGAGGACTCTGCTTTTTCACATAATGGTTTGCTGTATGATATGAAGGGTTGCTGTTGCCGCATAGGATATTTGCAATAAGCAATTTTTGTTGCTTTTCAGTAATTAAGCCAAAGCTGCCTAATCAATACTCCTGCCTGGGACTCATTCAGGAGCTCATCAAGCCATGTGTCATTACTGTTGCACAAGCCAATGTGGGCAATGTCATTTTGGTAACAATAGTCATAGAATATGTACAAAGCACCCCTCTAATGAATGGCTCCAGGATGGAAGTAAATCACAGAGCAGTGGTACAGACAAGTGAAAGTCTGAAATAGTCTCAAAAGTGCTTAACAGACTCTGAGCACTGAGAAAGTATGACAGCATAAAAAAAAATATTAATTAGGGACTGTCATGATGGGCTGAACAAACAAGGGCAGGTTCCAGTGGCTGGCCTGCAATGGAGCCATGCAGATTTTAATTGATTTTACGTAACTTGGTACAGATTGACTTTCCTGATCACTGAGAGGCTTCCACTAACAGTCCGTTTGGGACTCGAGCCTATCAACACCCGCACAGATCGTGCTTTGGCTGTGTGCTGTGGATCCTGTTATCCTTTGAGGCTGGGTTCATTTTCCTGAATGCCAAGCTGCTGCCAGCAGCATGCACGGTGAAATAGAGCTGCTTCTGTTCCATTTGTCATTGTCCATCTGTGTTTCTAATGGCTAGCATTGGGAGGACAGGCAATGTGTGGAAAGCCAAACTCTGAGCAGCAGACCCAAGTCCATTGTGCCTGCATTGGAGGAAAGTGGCAGGGGAGGACCTGGGCAGAGAGAAGGGAGGGCTGATTGCCTGTGCTGCTGTGACTCAGCAGTGATGGGGGGAAGTGAAGACGGTGGAGCAAGGCTCCCTGAAAGGTCAAGAGAAAATGAGTATAAATCAAAATACAGAAAATTTCACTTACACAGAAGAAAAGTAGCTGGTTTTGTGATTGCTCTTTTTTTTTTCCCTTTCTTGCATCCGGCTGGATGCATACCTGGACAGCCTGGACCAGGTGACCTGCACTGAACCATGGGGTGGGACCAGGTGGTTGCAGAGGTGCCTCCAGCCCTAGCAATGTTGTGATGCTGTGTCTGGCTGGAGGGAGAGAGCTGCTAATAAGTACTGGTTGTCCTGAGCAAATGCTGAGTTTATCCTGAGTTTCTACAAGAAAAGCCATGTTCTCCTCTCCCATGACATGTAACAGAAGACAGAGACCTGCACTAGCCTTTGGGACCAGACTAGGACCAAACTCTCCCTTCCTCATTCCCTCTGATCTCCCAGTTTCTTAAGATCAGTTACTACATTTATCATCTGACATCCGAGTTTCAGGATTTCTGTATGCAGTAACTTACAGCAGTGATGCTAGATAACAGTGTTGTGGAATTTTCCTAGTGGACTGAAGCCCTACTTGGCAGCCTGGAGAAGTGCCTGGAATGCTCTGTGTCCAAGTTCTGTGCTGGCTGCATGAAAAAAAGGGAAGGAAGGAAGGAAGGAAGGAAGGAAGGAAGGAAGGAAGGAAGGAAGGAAGGAAGGAAGGAAGGAAGGAAGGAAGGAAGGAAGGAAGGAAGGAAGGAAGGAAGGAAGGAAGGAAGGAAGGAAGGAAGGAAGGAAGGAAGGAAGGAAGGAAGGAAGGAAGGAAGGAAGGAAGGAAGGAAGGAAGGAAGGAAGGAAGGAAGGAAGGAAGGAAGGAAGGAAGGAAGGAAAAAAGAAAAAAGGGATAAGAAAAAAGAAAAAAGAGATAACAAAAAAAGAAAAAAGAAAAAAAGAAAAAAGAAAGCTCAGGAGGAGATGGAGGTGGGGCTATGGAAAGCTTCACATGCTTCCCAAGCTCAGCCCCTGCTTAGATGCAGAGCCTCTAACCTAAATTAATAGATCCTCTGGGGTCTGCAAAACTGGGCTAATATTTTGCAAGAATAGCTCTCCCCTGCTTCTTGCCCTCCACTATGATGAAGACAAAATGCCTTCATTATTGCAGCATTTAACAGTGTGCAGTGTTTATGAAGAGGCTGGAGGATGTGAAGGAATCCAAGCCGATTACATTAATCTCATAGCAAATAAAGCTGCAAATATTTACCTTCACTATACTGCTTTATCTTATTGGACAAGCTCTCGAATTAATCTAAATCCAGTCCTTTAACCTTGCTAGATGGATTGTTCCCTGACATTAGGAGGTCACCTAGACTTCACAGCTGGTCTCCACGAGCAGACACCAGCTCGTCTGTGAATTGCACGCTGGGTATATAACCCTTATTTAAATCTCTTTCATCTATTGTAGTCCTAAGAGAAGTTTTCCCTGTCTCCATCTGGTTGCTCAGTTTTGCAGTGCAAGAGGAATGCAGAATAACCCAATTAAATGAGTAATGAACAATAGAGAAACGCTCAGATTTCTTGCAAGCTATATCAGTTAACCACCATGAATATTTTTTCTCACTACAACCCACTGATATACGGTATAGACAAAATTCTCTTTATGACAACATGCCTCAGGAACCTCCCTATGCTACTGCATACAAGCCTGGCCTGGGAAACTCCAGCGTTTGTATTTTTATTTTTTCTTATGTGGCACCAAATGCAGTGCTTTTGGGGGTTCAGCAAATATAAAAAAGGGTGTGAGCAACAGATTTATTTGTGTTGCACACTGGACAGAAGCACTTAGGTCATGACAGGGACACACTGCGTTGGTCCATGGTATGGAACTACCAATTTATTTACTGTTCTCCCTACATTTTTCAGTCCTCTTTTCAATGACAAACCCTCCTCAGATTGCTTTTCTTTCCTGTTACCACTAGCCATAAACCCAATTATTTGAGCTCATTTTCTCCTACCTGCCTACAATGGCCTTTGCACCCAGCCTACATCAGTGGCGGTGGGTGTGCTCAGCCCTAGCAGTGCTTGGTAGAGCACTCAGACAGAAGCTATGCAGGTTTGGAGAGCACCTACAGATAACATTAAGTAAATAAACCAATTATTATTATGATCAGTTCATCAGGTTTTCCTAACTGGTAGCAATCCATAACAGGTATATCCATAGGACAGGTCTCAGGACGCTTTTGCCTGAAGCCTATTAACACAGTTGTTCAGGAAGATGTTGCTTGAGAGTTGGGGAACATAAGAGCTTGATGTAAGTTCAGCTTTCTGTGATGCTGTGCATATCATCCTGCAGTTCCTACAGGGTTTTGATTGATGCCATGTGAACATTTTTAATCTCCAGATCTCAGGGATTGGTGGCTTATTTATTCACCTTCCACTTCCTACACCTGGGAAAAACATTTTGCTTACAGAAGTCCCACACCAGCTTATTCCCCTCATAAACTGAACTTACATACAAGAAATCGAACAAATTCTCTGAGCATCCTGGGAGTTTCACTGAAGTCTCATGCAAGAGCCACAGAAAAGCTTTTGGTATTACCAAGATCCAGATGTAAACCAAGTTGGAAGAAAACAGCAATCTCCTGCTCAGTAATCATCTTGATCTGCTCTCTCCTTGGCAAAGGGTGAATATCACAATGCCCACCAGTCTCTGCGTATGGGGGGCACACAGTGGTGCCACCTGCTCTGAGAGCACACCACGGCCTGGAAGCTGGCACAGGTTGTCCAGAGAAGCTGTGGATGCTTCATCCCTGGAGGCGTTCAAGGCCTGGTTGGATGGGGCCCTGGGCAGCTTGATCTGGTGTCTGATTTAGTGATTGGCAACCCTGCCCACAGCAAGGGAGTTGGAACTAGATCATCTTTGAGGTCTCTTCCAACCCAAGCCATTCTATGATTCTGTGATTGATTCTATGGCTCTAATTTATGGCATTTATCAAACTAAAAGATACTGTGATTCACAGATTTCTACACAGGTAAAAGACTGGTAGTGGGGAGATACTTTTATTGAGTAGGAAAAGTTGGAACCTGAAACCACTTGTTTCTACAAGTAGGGTGTAAATGAATACACTTGAATGGGATGCAACTACGTACAAGTGAAGGAGACTCATAGCTGGAACAAATCATCTGAAAATGCTGTTGGGTCTCCATCAGATGAAGCCTTTCAATCTAACCAGATATTCATACAATGTCATGATTCCAGCAAACTATAGCCTTCTAGACATTACAAGCAGAGATCACTCTGGCTGGTAAACAGGGGCTCAGACGAGATGGTGAGGACTGTCCCTTTTGGAACGTGTTTGGAAATGCTGATCAAGCAGATCTCCAGCTGAAGCCAAAGAGGTTCAGAAGAGCCAGTCATGGTGCAGCTCCCCCAACCCTGGTGGCTCACGGGCAGCCTGACAGCACACTGCTTTCTGGAAAGAGTACAGGGAGCTTTGAAGTATTTGATTTCTATTTTATTTACTTCCCTAGGGCACTGGGTGTGGACTTTGAACTAAATTGGAATCATTGCTCCCAGCTCCCCTCAGAGGTTTCAGTGCAAGGTACTCTCTTTGACTTCATTTAGAGATTTAAAAACAGTTCTTCCACCATCCCAAGGTGACTGTGTCCTATTACTTTGCCTGAAGATCCAGGGGTCCCAGAGGCCCAGATCCCAGCATGTCTCACAAGGTCTTGCAGCATGTCCATTTTAGAAGGAGATTCTCCCTGTTTTATCATTAGCTATTTAATGCTGTTGTCTGAGTACCATCACTAACAGAGAGATGCTGAAATGCTGCTGTTGGAACTGCTGAGTTTATTTCTTCACCTGCTACTCACGAGCATCTGCCAGGAAGGCTTTGCCTCTTGGGTGGTTGCCTGGATGGCTGGGCATCCATCACACCACACAAGGAGAAACCAGGGCTGCCAGCCCAATGATCAGGGCAGTGGCTATGCTAACTGAAGAGGATTTGGAAAACTGCTTGAGAACACATGAGAATCGTCAAGATGTGGCATATGACAGTGTGAGAAGTGACAAAACTGACAGATAGTCCCGTGAAGGTCAAGGGGAGATGATGTGAGAAACAGCTCAACTTCTCAGGTTGCTGGAGGGTCTTGGGGGCTTTTGGGCAGCCCAACCATGCAAGGTCAACAGCATCAGTGTAACCATGTTGCCAAGAATTCCTGTGTAACTCTAGTAGAAATACCAAACTTTGATGTGGATATTGCAAAACTGGTACTAATGGTGGGATTATTAAATGGGGAAAAGCTCTTTATATGGGGCCAGGGTGAGTGTACAGAGGTACAAATACAGCAAAAAGGATGCTCAAAAATTGGAAAAAAAAAAAGATAATAGTGCAAAAGATGTGATTGACTCTGTCCAGGGGTGCCTGTCAGGCAGCTCCCTTATTTGGCCATTCCAGATCCACCAAAACTGTTCCTGTGGTCAGCAGGGTGGGAGAGAGCTGGCAGGAAAATACCCGGATGGATGGGCTGGGCATCTCAGTAATGCTGTGCTGCTGCCTGTTCCCAGCCTGATGGCACAGGGAGGTGCCTGCCACATCATCGCAGGGGTGCAGTGACAGATTGCATGAGCAGATTTCCCCGAATATACCTGATACTTCATCATCGTTTTAGAACAGCTCTTGCACTTCATTTCCCTTCTCTTGCAGGTGATCAAACAATATAAAGGAGAAACGGGTTTTCAAAAATCACTCCCTGAATTTGTTTCCAGTCTCACTGACTCTAAGGATTACACAAGTGTGAAATCACTGCCTGCTCAGGAGAAGTCTGTGATTGATACTACAGTGAGAATAATCTCCTCCCCCTGCCAGGATTGCACAGCCACAGCCACAGTGCTTCCCACAACTGCTGTGCCTCATCGTTCTCTGCTGAGCTACTCCATGAATGCAACTCGAAGCAAAAGGGAACCCACAAAACTGACATATTTATTTCTCTGCAGGTCTGAACACCCACCCCTGTGGCTCCAACAAGTCAGCAGGAAGGAGCTCTAAAAGGCAGCATAGGAACTGGGAGTCCAGAGCTGAGGAGCATAAAACCAGCTCAGGATTGTAAAGTAGCTCTGCTAAGGTCAGTGTGGCTGGCAGGGTCCTGGATAGCTGCAGTACTTTGCAAGTGCTTGATTCTTTTTGCAAAAAAAGTGGCAGAATCTGAAATATTTAATTAATTCATCTCAGTTTTGCTGAACTATCTGTTTAAGGAAAAGAGAAGCAAACAAGCAATTCCAGATGAAACCTTTCATTTTGACGTTCTTCAAGGGAAATCATTTAGATTTTCATTCAGAGCTAGCTCATTAGGAAACATCCTTCAATTGTCATTTAAAGAAAAATCTTGAATTGGAAAAAAAACGTATCGTTAAACACACAACAAAAGGCCCATCTGAAAGTGAGCAGCTGATTGCCTGCCAGCAAACAGGAGCCCCATCCCACTGCATCACCCAGCTGTGCAGGAGTCCCGTTCTGCAACCCCACCCGGGGCCATGATCCACAAGCAGCACTGACACTGCAGTAAGAACCCCTCCGTGCAACAGTGCAGGCTTTAAGGATGTATCAGCGTCCGAGAAGAGATTAAATACAACAGGGAAAATGCACGGAGCAATAACCAAGGCGGGACACTGTAATAAGCCTGGGTTCTGGGTCATTAATTCCTTGTTATCCGCCTTCATTCAAATGCAGTGCAGGTACACGCTGCTGCCCTGTATTTTACTGAATCCAAACCTTACCCTGAGGTTCCCACTTGCTGTTCACTTTGAAAGGATTTTTGGTGCAGCACCTCCAATGAGTTGTATGCTTTGTGGAGCTCCTTGCACATGCTCTGTTTTGTGAGGATGACATGGGGGTGCGGCTACACGCCCTGGGCTGTCTGCAATGGGCTGTGCCCAGATACTGCAGCCTGAAAGAGGGATAAACGCTGTCAGAATCATAGATGAGAGGGAATGGCCTCAAGCTGAGACAGGAGAGATTCAGGTTGGCTGTTAGGAAAAATTTCCTCACCAAAAGAGTGGTCAGGTGCTGGCACAGACTGCCCAGGGAGGTGGTGGAGTGTCCATCCCCGGAGGTGTTCGAGAAACATTCAGATGTTGTACTGAGGGATGTTGTTTAGTGGGTAAATATTGGTGGTAGATGGATGGTTGGACTGGGTGATCTTGAAGATCTTTTCCAACCTTGGTGATTCTATCCCACACTGCAGGGCAGGCATGGATGCTGCTCTGCACCCAACCACAGAAACCTCTGAGATAATTACACTGAGTTGTCCCCAGCAAATGTGTTCGCAGACATCAGTGAGGCATTTGCTGTGCAGGTGGGATTTAGGGTGCATATATGGGTGTGAGCTCTACTGATGGTAACTTGCCTGGCTTACCAATAAGCAGATGCTTTCATAGGAACAGGGGAGAAGAAATGGAATCACAACCCTTCTGTCACCGAGGCTTAAACAGAAGCTAATGAGTTAATGAGATCACAGTGACCACAGCCATCAGCTGCTTTACCCACCTAGACCAGAAAGGATGCACTTTTAAAAACTGTAATTGCTACACAAAAAGCTGACTGAAATTCCAGCTTCTTTATAGACATATAATGTCTCTCTCTATATATATGTCCATGTCTAAGCATGCTGTTTGCAGCAAGTAGTTTGACCAGCTCTGCAACCCCTTCGTGCACACATAAAGAAGTGCTCAATTTTAGAATGACTTTTGCTTCTCAATTGCCCAATATCTGTGTTTTATGTACCAAAAAATGCAATTCATTGAACCACAATAAATATCCACGAATCCTACGAGACCACAGACATTTGGATTTGACCAGATCTAGACAATGAATTTCAGTTCAGTATTGCAGTTCTATTTGTTTTGCTATTAATTCTAGTGAGGACAATTGATCAATTGTTTTAATTTTAAATCAGAGAGCTAATATCCCACTTTGGCTTCCCTTGTGGTCTTCCAGTTAGAGCCTCTGAGCAGTGAAAATCACTTTTGTTTTTTCTTTTCTGTAGTTAATTCAGCAACCCCATATGAAGAATCACAGATGCCCTTTCCCCATTAGATTGGAGATAATGTTGTTTCTTTACTTTTAATTATGTTTGTTCAAAAAAAAAAACCCTAAACAACAATGTGTAACTCTATGACCACTGCAAAGTCCAGGGTATGCAGACTCACAAATGAGCACGAAATTGGGCAGAGCCACTGTGAAAGGTATGGAGAGGCTTCGAGTTCTTTACATACCATAGACTTGCCTTCCCATTACTGTAGTATATCTATTGGCAATGCCCATGCAAGTGTAGAATTGGGAATAAAGGTGTCTGAACACAGCGTGTCTGTCTTCTGGCACCATCTGCTACTCTGCCTCTCTCCTACTTGCATGTACCCAGGGTTTCTCTGGCTGTACTGTGGCTGTCACTTCTCCATCTCAGGGTTGTCAGAAGTCTTCTGTCCTTCCTTTCCTCCCTCCTTCTCTTTTTGTTTTTGCACCTTAACCTCACAGCAACCATCTCTGTATTTAGGTGCAGGTTCTGCCCCAAACCTCACCTGCATTCTGCTAACTCCTCCACAGATATGAAATTAGGGTCTTCATTGAAGGTGACCTCCCCTTGTCCTTGTTTCTCATGAGCCTCCAAAAGGTCTTATTTTGGAAGTGAGGATGTTGAGCAGAAATAAATGTGTTGAGCTTTGTTTGCTGTGTTCCTCTTTCAGAATCAATTACTCCTGCAACTCTCATTTGTTAGCAGATTTATTGCTTTGATTTCTTACTGCATAACGATATCCCCAGCTCTGGTCTCTCCAGGCATTCAGAGTGGTGGCAAATTGCATTTGTAGTTTGTAGGTCAGAGGCTCCAGCTCAGACCCTGGTGGCAGTTCAGGAAAGAGGTAAGTAGTGATTTCATTTTAAGTTCTGCAAATTAGCTGTGGTTCAGCCTGCCTCTTCCCTTGACACTTTTGGTCTACTCTAATTCCAGTCTCTGCAGATCAGCTCTGTTCCCACTGAAAAGCTTATTTTGTGAGCTTAATTTAACTTAAGTTGATGCTCCATAGATCATTCTGCAGCCAGAGCACACTGTGCTCTGTGATCCTCCTGATCTGTACACGATAAACCAAGCCAGACCGGGTCACAGCATGTGAGACCATCGGGAAGCCGATGCTGCTGTACTCAGTGATCTTAGCTGGTCTGTGCTGTAATAGGTGAAGTCATTGATGATTACTTATAGGGAGGGAAATGGCTGGGATGGCTCTCACCAGGTCATCTATTTCACCATCCAGCTCCGAGGCACTGATCCTACCTGTGTTAATCCTGACACATCAGCTTAGCTCAGACACTCAGAGGGCTGCATCCCTGACTGTCTAAAGGGGTTGTGAGGACTTGTTTAGCTTTGTAAATTCTTCAGTGAAGAACTGAGTGCATCTGGCAAATGTGCTTCTTGCTCCCCCATCTGTCCCACCCAGTGCTCCAGCTCACAGCAAACACTGTCAACCAGATTTGGGAAGCTGACACAGGATCTGAAGTCTTGAAAGGGTGGACAAAGGAAAAACCTGATTATCTAATGGATAGTAGGATAAGGACAAGCTAATCACATCCATCTTCCTCCCTGACAACCCAGTGAATACTTGGTGCAAATGGGAGGTGGTGAGGACAGAAAGCAACGACGAAAGCCCTGAACACAACAGAGATGCTGTTGAGGGTGACAGCTGCTTTCCTCTGCCCCCAGAATTGAAAGCTTTCTACAGCAGCATGTATTTATCATAACCCATAACACAGGGAAATGGGAAAGGGGCCCAGGGCAGGAGAGCAGCCTTCAGTTTGTCTGTACTGCATGGTCCTGCAGAAGGGAAGGTGGAAGAGATGAGATAGAGAGGAGATATAGTCTGCTGGGCTCTCTCTTTCTATGCCATTAATCAGCTTCTCTTTGCAGGTCATTTGTATACAGTAGAATTAAAAGCTAAACAAAGCCTGTGGAATGATTTGTGCACTTATGAATTCTTAATTCAAGCAGGACAGCAGATAATGTCCCTCAAATTGTTTCTGCTGTGCTTTACAGCATTCGCCAATTAATTACCGCAGGGATGGTGCTTCAGGACCACCTCCTCCCCTAGATAAATATGTCCAGTGACAGAGAAAGTTCTTATTCCACACACATAGCACACAGCTCTGCAATGGAAAAACAACTTTGTCTACAGTAGGAGAGGGATTCTGACACCAGGAATGGTGTAGACACTGTGCAGTACTTTCTGCTCAGGAAAGCTGTGTATCTTGCCCTGCAGGCTGGGATCTGTACTGGTGGGGAGCCGTGGTGACGTTGTGCCTAAAGGCAGGTTCCCAGTGGAGCAATCCAAGCACATCTGCAATTAGCAGAGCTTTAGGAAAGCTCAGTTCCAACCATGGGATCCAAATATCGAGTAGGTTTCCCCATGTCCTACAAAAGGCCTTGTTACAACTACTGATGTGCAGCAGTACCTCCATCCGTATTACCCTTGGAGTTGATACATGTTTGTCATTATCTCAAAGCTCAACAGAAACGAAAGTCTCTGGTTAGTTTTACATCTGTTTCTTTAATGCCAACACATTAAGGGTGCCCAGCTCCTGGCAATCAATGAAACAATGCAGGCAGTGGGCTTTGGGCTGACTGCTTTCAACCTTTCAAGTTAAGACAGGTATGGAAATCTATCTGCAATTTCCCCTGTAACTATTTGTTCTAAAACAAAACAAAGGAAAGAAAAAGGAGAAAAAAGAAAAAAAAAAAAAAAAAGAAGGTTCTACACCGATTCTTGCACTCTCTAAACCAATTCTAGACTGAAAAAACTTGCTACTAGGGGATTGTATAGGTATTTCTTTAAGGTACAAATGGGGATTAATGAGTAACCCCTTCCCATCCCCCCGTGGCAGCTGGGTGCCCACATTCTCAGTGCCTTTGAGATTTTTCAGGTGAACCAAGGCTGACTGCAGGCAGTGGGAGTCCTTACACTAAATGCAGAGGATTTGGGATCAGAGCTGCAAGGAGAAAGATGACCATGAATAACAATGTGTACCAGCCAAAAACTCACTGCCTCCCCTGGCCTGCCCCCTCCCCGGTGTTCAGTGCTCATGGATGAATTACATAAGCCTCACAAAACTCTTCGGTGGTTCATCTGTGCACTCACTTTGCAACACAGTAAATTGCAAAACGGAGAGGTCAAACCCATATGTTTTCTCCAGAGCAACATGCAGATTACTGAGAGATGCAAGAGAAGTGCCCAGGGGTCCTGACTCACTTCCAAACGAGAAGAACGAAATAATGAATGGAAAGAATCAAGATCATAATAAATCTTGTTCTGAAGTCTTTAATAATGAAGTTTTATTGTAAATCCATCACAAAGAAACATTACATGGAGCCACCAAATAGGTCAGGTTAATTACATCATCTGAAAATGGTGTGATACCTCAAGCCTTCATAAAAAAAAGTAATCAAATCCCCTAGGAGTGAGAGATGACTTTTTTAATTAGTTGAGCACTAAAATCTTTGTGCTAACATCTCACAGTGTTCTTCTAGCTTAGCTAGACAAAATATGACATTTACAAGGTAAGTAGCAATTAGGGCTGCTTATCTGTGTGCCAGTTCACATCCTCCATGTTTAGCCCTTCACAGCGTAACAAAAATCCTCTTTGCCAGCCCTACAGGCTTGGTTTGAAAAGACATTTGCATTGAGTATCTTCCCTCATTCTGCTCTGAATGAGCAGCCTGTGACCTCTATTCCACATTTCCTACTAAAGCTGGCATGCTGAATAGAATCAGAGAACCTGGTTTTGGCTGGAATAGATTTCAAAGGCCATCCAGGTCTCCATCCTTGCCATGATGGAGGACACCCCCACAAGGTTGGGCTGCCCAGGACTCCATCCAGCAGGAAATAAAGCATCCACAGCTTCTCGAGACAAACTGTTCCTGTGCCTTATCACCCTCACAGGAATTTCTGTATCTAATCTAAATCTAACATCCTTTTGTTAAAAATGTTCTCTTGTCCTATCACTACACACTTCAGGGAAAAATCTCTGCCCATCTTTTTCATAGGCCTCCTGTAAGTATCGTAAGGCAGCAGTAAGGTCACCCTAGACTTCTGTCCTCTAGGTTGAACAACCCCAAGCAACATAAACACCTTTAATACCATCCAGTGTTGGTTCAGGAGTTGGGAAAAGGACCTGGGAGGCATCCTCAGCCCTTCCTGTGACTCTCTGGGTGACACTGGGGAAGACTCTGAGCTACTCCTCACCTCATTCTGCAGCTCCAGTGCTGGCGGTCCCCATGGTTGCAGCTCACATTCCCTCTGGCTCCCAAACTCTCCCCAGCCCTCCATTTTCAGCAAAATCTCAAAGCTCACAAGTTCCTTGCACTTACCAAACCAAGGAGGATCTGCTCCATGTCCTAGGGATGCCAAGCTGAGGGGACACAGTCCAGAGCTACGGATGCACCGAAGATGTAGCTTCATTTATCTGTCCAGCTGATGCAGTTATAACATTAAATACCAGTGGGAACGTATCCAAAGCTCGCTTTAAACAGAAACACTCCTATAGATTGTGCAGTGCTTGGGATCAGTCACAGTTTCCCTTTCCAAGTCCCCTTTGGCTTTTTTTTTTTTCAAATGGAGCCATCTGTACAGGGTTTGCCAAAAATAGTTTTTGAAGGGAAATCGTCTTTCCAAAAGGAACAAATATTTCCCTTGAAGAACTGAATTCTTTTCGAAACATTCTCCCAGTAGGTTTCGTGTTTTGAAAACCTGAAGCATTTTTCAATTCTCAAAACAGGATTTTTCCCACTTTTCATCCCAAAATACCCTTTTCACAGGGACCGTTATTATATTACTACAATATCTAATCCTCCTTGTCTGTAAGGCACCAGTGAAGATCTGTATTACTGAGTTATATTAAAACATCTATTTATATTTCCCCACTTGAAGCACATGGTATTTTTACCAGCCCCATTGCGCATCCCCCAGCAGCAATCCCAGCACACTCACACTCTCGATAACGCCGGCAAGATGCTAATAGTGTCACCAAGGTTTTTGTACCCAGAGAAGGTAGGTATGTTTAAAGCTTCGGTAATTGCTCTCAGCTCCACAGACTAATAATTGCCAGGCGGGAGAGCTGTGAGTCACCAAGGCACCTAATTCTGTGACCCGCACAAGCACCTGGAGGAGGCAAAGGTTATTTAAGAAAGCAACATTTCTCCCTTCTGGTTAAATTCGGTATCTTTGTGTTGCTTTGCCAGTCAATGTGTAGTTGTCTAAAGAGTGCAGAGTGTGACATATTGAAGTGGTAGGTGTTATTACTAAGCATATTAAACTGACAAGAAAAACACAGGGCTCAGAGATGGCTGAAAGGCACTTTGAAGTCTCACCAAGAAAAACAAGCCTGAGACGTAATCCTTGACCCAGGCTTGTGCAAATGAATCCCAAAAGTCCAAGGAGAGATGAGGTTCACTCTGTAAAAGACAGCCAAGGAGGAGGACTGGGCGGTTATTCACAAGTTGAGTTTTGAAAAAAAATAAGTTGAAACTTAAGAGGGCTCTGGGAAAAAATGAAATAAAGAAAATCACTTTCTATATATAAACCTGGAGAGGGAAAATGCTGGGGAGAGAGAAGATCCAGCAGACAAACTTGGCACGGGAACAAAAAGTGTATGCTAGCTGTGAATAAATTCAGGCTGGGAAATTGAAGGAAGTTTTCAGCCTTCAAAGGAACAAAATCCCAGACCAGGCTTTGACGAGGAGGAGGAGGAGGAAGAGAAGTAGCTGGGTGTAAGATGAAGGGCAAGAGAAAGGCATTGAGAGAGCAAGTTGCTTCCTGGGCACACACAGAACTTGTGCCCCTGGTCCTGCAGGGTGCTGCGATGGCACTGTCTGCAATCCTGGGGCACCCTGCTATTGCACGACATGAAGGAAGCTCGCAGGAAAGCTGGGGAGGGACTTTTTGTAAGGGCATGCAGTGACAGGATGAGGGGAAATGGCTTTAAACTGGAAGAGGGTTGATTTAGATTAGATATTAGGAAGAAAATCTTTACTGTGAGAGCGGTGAGACATTGAAACAGACTGCCCAGAGAGGTTGTGGATGCCCCTTCCCTGTAAGCACTGAAGGCCAGGCTGGATGGGGCTGTGAGCAACCTGGTCCATCCCCCATCACCTCCCTCAAAAGTTGATGTGACATTTCCTCTCTGCCATTTCATTTCCTTTACCCACTGGGTCACGGGGCACTTTGGTAAGGTCACGGCAGTTCTGGTCGCTGCCATTTGAGCTCATTCTAATGACATCGGTGTGAAACTGCAATGAGTGTGACCACTGAATTCCAGGCTCAGAGATTGAGAGGTTTCTCCAAAAACAAGGATTCTCATAGAAACCCTGGTCTATGGATTTATAGCCTGAGCTCTGCCTTCAGGAGTGCTGCCTCAGTTTCATATTCACATTTATCACACGGCCTACGGCAACTCTCCCTACCAATATCATGGGTCTAATGAAGAGAGGTTTTGGAACAGTGAGTTTTTTAGTTACTAATTTTTGTTGTTGTTGTTCGAGAATGTTAGGAAAAAAGTTAACAAGAAATCATTTTGCTGTGATCTGAAACTTTTTTTTGTTATAATCAGGGACTACTGAAAAAGCAAAAGGTGTCCAAGGTCATATAAAACATGTATGGATTTTTCTCTTTAGGTATTTTAAACTAACTTAGGACTGAAATATTTCAAATGAAAAATTTGACTGTTTTTCAAAACAGACAAAAGGAAACAATTTTCTTAGTGCTCCTGGTTTATCAGCCTGCTTTGCCTGACCACTGTCATTTTTCTCCACTAAAATACATTTGCACAAAGTTGGTTTCCTAGCTCTTCAAAATCATTCTGTACAACTTTAATGCAACTCTTCCATTCTATGGGAGAGTCATGAGCAGAGAGTGACCCTATGTTCCTTTCCAATCCTTTCTGCCTTCCATATGACCGGGGAGAATTCCAAGCAAGTGGGCAACCTGCTTCCAACATCTGCCAGTGCCAACAGAGAGAGCGACGCGAGAAGTGAATCAGAAGATCCAGAATGTGACACTGGAGTTTGAAACCAAACTGTTCTACCTGCGGAATCTACTTGGGGTAACAGGTGGAAGAACGCAGCAGAATGGATCTCCAGAGATGGTGGGCAAAGCAGTATGTAGAGGATATGATGGTCCTGGTGGACACCACAGTTTCTGAGATAGGACAGTTAGTTTCCAACCTTTGGAAAGAGATTTATTGACTCCCTATATAAGTCAGGTAGCTCATCTGGCTTGCTCTCCCTTGTGTTCCTTCAACCAAGATCACTTGAGAAACGATTATTGCTATTTCTGCGTGGTCTTGGGTTTTTTGTTTGCTTTTCATACAGCTGGTTTATCCAATGTTCGCAACAACAATAAACACACAAATCTGGTAGAGGAAATATTTCTATGGTTGCAGAGAGAGATGTCGTGAGCTATTTTATTTATTTTCTTTATTAAGATGTAGCTTATAATTCATCAGAAGAACATTGATACAACCAAAAACACCCATTCAGAGCTTGCAGAGACACAGTACATTACTGGGTTGATCCTTTGCAGATGAAGATCGGGCTTCTTGGGACATGCCAATTAGGGACATGATGGGATGGTCGTCTTAGATATACAACAGAACCTCTTAGATATACAACAGAACAGAACCAAATTCCAAGCCTGAAAATCATGTCCACAGATCACAGAGAAAACCAAGCCTATCACCAAGAGTCTGGAAGTGACTAATTCATTTAATTTTCGATGACATGGAATTCATGCCTAGCATCTGAAAACTCTTTTATTTTAAGAAGCTTTTACTTTGAGACTGAAATTGAAAGTAAAAGACTGAAAATAAGAAGTGAAGTGAGCATTTCAAAAAGAGACTGAAAGAAATGTTTGTGTAACAGTCAGCAAGAGACAACTCTCGGCTTTTTGCTCAGCCACACTGCTAAGACTCATGCAGAGCCTGATATTAGAGACTAGGTTAAATAAACCCCAGAAATAATGCTGGATTGTTCACCAAGGGACTGGTAAACATGTTGCATTTCTGCATAAGAAAAGACTGCTATTTAAATGCGCAGGCAGCCTTCAGCTCAATTTACTAGAACAAATTGGGCAGCTCAGAGTCAGAGTGAACACAGAAAATGTTTTCTTATATGCAACTAGAAGATCACTTTTTTTTTTTAATGGAAGCATCTATAATAGTTGGAAATTAGCAAATGTTTCTAGATTCTTGTTAAAAGCAAAAAAAAAGCAAAAACAAACAAACGAAAAAAACCAAAACCCACCTTAATCTAATCTTCCCAGATGAAAATGACACTGAAAGTTTGATTCTATTCTCTAATGAGTTTTACCGTTGCATTGTAATTAATAACTATTTACACCTAAGAGAAGTTGATGTCCTTTCTAATTAGGACATTAGTTACAAATACATTAACGTCTCTAACAAGTTCTTAAGGATGCCATGCACTGTCCTCCCACTGACTGTCAAGGTCACCCTAGCAGATCTTTGCTGGATGCTGTAGCAGCTGGTGGGCAGGATACTGTCGCACGCCCACCCTCTACCTGGAGTGCTCTGAAAGCCAAGACCCTATGGCACATCTTCATGGTGACTCAAACACAGCAGATCTTACAGTCCTTCTACAATGGGGCGTATCTCACAACCCCCCTTAGCCTCAGTATTTGCCCAATATCTGCCACATGTGTTCAATGCCAGGCAGGACGGATAGACGCAGACGTGCCAATCACAGGGCACTCAGGCCCATCCATCTGCTGTTTCTCCTCTGGGCTACTTCCAAGTCATCCCAAAGGCAACAGAGCGGACAGTCTTGAGCCACACTTCACCTCTTTACTTGGCTGGAGGCTGCTCTGAGCATTCAGCACACACCACACTCGGATGCCTCCTCCTGAGACTCTCTAAGAAAGGCTTCAAGTATATATTTTCTCCTTGCTCTTGGTAAAGACAGAAAGGCAAGGGCACACAAACACTGCAAGAAGCAAGCTGACATGTGGATGCCCCTTCCTGCACAGGGCTCTGTCACCATTCCCTCTAATGCAACACACACCCAACATCGAGCTTTGACACGTGCTGCAGGATTCAGGCCAGTTCCCATCAAAGTCAAACTGATTATTTTAATTAGCTTTGTTTCCTTCCAGCCCCCTGACTCTTTACTCCGCTTATTATGGTAACTGATTTAAATGTTGTTAACCTCAATCACAACCCAATTAAGAAGTCCACCATAAAATACAGTGGTTTTGCCATCTTGACTCAAAATAATTAATGCAAGTGATAGAAAAATAACTCCCACTTCCATTAATCACGCCTGTCTGGGGAATGTGGCACAGAAGTGGGGACCATTTGCCAATTAGTACTGCCACCTACTAATGGCTCCGACCCTTTTTTCATCCCCACAGGCAGCACAGACATTGGGGAACCCAGAGACCAGAGGACAGGGAGTTGGAGAGGTCACTGTGGAGTTCCATTATGCCTCTAATGATACCAAGAGGAAAGCAGGCTTCTGCACTGCAGGAAAAATCCTGGGGACTAAAACTTCAACAGGGTCATGGTAGAAAGCTTGGAAGCCTCATCCAGCAGCTGAATGGAGGCTGCTCTTCCAGCCCTGGGAGAAGGTTGGCATCAAGTCCTTGGTGAAAAATGACTTTAAATTCAGAAGTGTTTTCCTTTTTTTTCTCATTGCTCCTAAAGCCTTACCAGAATTCCATTCTGGTGTTACAAAGCACTAGAATCACATTTTCCCTTCTGTCACAGCGAGAAGAGAGTTAAAGAAAAATTATTTGCAATTGGCCAACCCCTCATCCCAGGGACTGAAGGCTTTTTCTAAAATGCAACTTGCTGCGGCCTTGGGCTACACCTAGGAAGACTTCTGTCTGTCAGTACCCCCAGATCAGCCTTTCCCCCCTTCCAATATTCAGAAACCCCCAATTTCCCTGCTCAGAAACATCCCTCTGCCATCAGTTTTCCTCCCCGTGAAAACTCACCACAAAGCTTTTTGCAATGCAGCTTGTATCAAAATCCCTTATTCCCACCACCACGCACGCACGCACGCTCACAGCCCTCTATTTACAGATTGCAAATTGCCTTTGCAGCATGCACACACACACAAATCTCGGCACAGCAGGGACCTGGGTGCGCTGTCGGAGAAGCAGCAAGGAATGCTGCTGGTCGCCATCGGTGTGTTGATAGCTAGAGCAATGCTGCGGCTTGTTCTCCAGGCTGCAAAGCTGGGGAAGTGCTATATAAAACGCCGGGCATGGATGTGTGCCAGGAGGTAGTAAACAAACTGGGAGCTCTGTTTTTCCTCTGGCTTTCACTCCAGAGCCTTGTCTGTCTGTGGAGGAGCGTGCCCGGCTGCACTGGGCAGATTTTTCAGATTCTAGAACCGGCACTTTTATTTACTTTTTGGTGATGGAGAGGAGGAGGAATAATTAACCCTGCTTTGCAGAGAGCCAGGTGAGCAGCAGGGAGCTGCATGGACTCTGGATTCAGGCCAAAGGCAGTAAATGGCATGAGAGCAAAGTTCAGAGCTGCCTTCAAACCTCTCTCACATAATGAAAGCATGAAAGCAGATTCACACGATGGATGAACATGAAAAGCCAAACATATCGATCACTCCGTACATCACTGGCAACCAGCTGTTCTGGCAGCAGTCTTACAAGGGCTTTGCTGCAGTCAGACACGAGATAATGAGGAGCAAGCAGAGGAGCCTGGACCGGGTGGGTTTTATTCCCAGGGAGAAGCCCTGCTTGTCCCAGCGTCACCTGCGCTGCTCTGATGCTGCTCACAGTGACTGTGTTTTCTAGATGGTGGACTCTGTCCAGCAAACGCGCTTGCTGTGTGCCTGCAACCTGCTGCACAGAGGCAGAGAAGCAGTGGCAGTGCTGCAGGGAGCACCAGGACGGCAGAGCTGCCTGAAGGGCCCAACCATCCCAACCCTCTGCCTCCCTCGGGCTCTGCTCCACGACTCCCGAGGCGTGTGGTGCTCAAGGTAAGACAGCGTTTCACATTCGTTCTTCTCCGTGCAATTAGGCAGAACGAGGCCTCTGCACAGGCAGGGCTGGCAGACAGGGGAGGCAGCAGCACGGGGCTGCCTGCAGTGCACAGGCACAGCACAGTGGTGCTGAGGCTGCTGTGGGCAGGGATGCTGGGTGGAGAGCTGGGGACAACAGGAGATTTGACCTCCACCATTTTCTCTGCCTCCTCGTGCCGTTCTCTGTCTCAGCCCAAATACTCTCGCTTTGAACATCGGATGCTTACCAGCTTCCTTCCCAAAATAGCAGCCCTTGGGGATGCTTCAGGCCTATGCGCCATCCACATCCCCAAACCTGGGAATCTGGAAGCCATGAGGAGGTGGTGACCTCCAACTGTCCCTGAGCACTGATTGTGTGCTTGGAGCCTGGAAAGCCAGCAGTACTCTGGGCTGCATCAACAGAGGGCTGGCAGTAGGCAGGAAGGGGACTGTCCCACTCTGCTGTGCCCTCATGAGGTCCCACCTGGAGCACTGTGTCGAGACCTGGGGCCCCCAACACCAGAAAGATTTGGAGCTGTTGGAGGGGGTCCAGAGGAGGGTCACGAAGATGCTCAGAGGGCTGGACCACCTCCCTCATTAAAACTGATTGAGGGAGCTGAGCTTGTTTAGCTCTGGGGACACCTCACTGTGGTCTTCCAGAACTTGAAGGGAGCTTATAAGCAGGAGGGGAACCAAATTTTTATGTGGTCTGATAGTGAGAGGACAAGGAGGAATGGTTTTAAACAAAAAGAGGGGAGATTGAGGTTATATATCAGGTAGAAATTCTTTACTCAGAGGGCAGTGAGGCCCTGGCACTGCTACCCAGAGAAGTGTGGGTGGCTCATCCATGAAGGTGCCCAAGGACGTGGATGGGCCCTGGGCAGCCTGAGCTGGGGGGGCAACCAGCACACAGCAGGGTGATTGAAGCTCAATAATCTTTGAGGTGCCTTCCAACCTAAGCTATTCTATGATTCTCTGATTCTGATTGTCTTCTGGGAGCCGATTCAAGAATCCAAGAGACACCAGAACAAGGGAGGGACACAGCAGGATATGGCCACCTGAAGGCCCCCACAGAAGGAGGCCTTGGTCTACTGGTGGCCAAAAGCACCAGGCCCTGCACTCAGTGCCACAGCCCATGAGGAAGGGCTGTGCACCGAGAGCCCCATAGAGGGCCCAGCAGCTTTCCCTGTGGGAACCATCTTCCCAAGACACCTTTTGGCCCATTCATCTGAGAAACTGCTGAGATAGAGAAGGAAAAGCATGACTCTCAAGACAGCACTGCTCCTGCCTGGGTGCCCAAGCCTTTCTTTAGAAACATCAAAATAGAGATAAAAATAAGATAATGCAGTGTATCTCATCCTCCGTGTCAAGGGCTGTGGCTAAGCCCTTGTCCCACGAACTGCCTTTTGTAGAGCTTCCATCTCCTCCCTTGACCTTCCACTGCAGATGCAGGTCTTCTTCGAGACCCAACCTTGACCATTCAATCTTGCTCCCAACCTGCAGGGATGCCTCAGAGCTGATTATCCATGCCCTCATTGTACCCTTCACCGAAGCCTCTCTGTTGTTAAAGTAAGGGTTAACAGAGCCTCTGCATCAGCTGATCCCATTCTCATATGGGTTCATATGGTTTCTGATGGGGAAAACGTGTGACCTGCATGTCCAGGTCCTCAGAACTCCAGGCAGCTGCAATGGAAAGCACGGTTTGATTCCGTGGGCACAAAATACCCTTTTCTTGAATGCACTTCTCTGTCCTCATAGTGCCTGGGGTTTGAGATGTCTTTTTCTTTTGTGGAAAAAATAAAAAAATAAAAAAAAAATTGAAGGAAAATAATGACAGGCAGGCAAAGAAAGATGGCTTTGTGTTTAAAGAACTGGATGCTGTTTTGAAGACCAAGGTTCTTTCTCAGCATTTCTATGTGATGTCAGGTGAAACCACATCCTGTTCTGGTCGCTTGTTTCCTTTTTTTTTTTTGCTTTGGGATTTATTTGCCAGTTCCTTCCTGCTTGCAGCCCTGCCTCCATTGAGACTGTGTATTCACCCCAGCAACTTTAGATTCTTTTTCCTTTGTAGATGCTCATTTTCCCCCTATTAATTATACAGACTGTCTAACCCACTCAAGCAACTATCTGACAGTAAAGGCAGCAAGATGTATTTTACCTGGTCTGTCAATTTAGGAATATTTTTGTGTTGTGTTTTGTTGTTTTTTTTTTAACTTCCAGTCTGCATCCTTCTTGTCCTTCCCTGTCACTAAATCATTATCCCTTCTGCACCAGGGTTTTCCGACTCACAGGGTATATAGTTCACTGAACAACACAAAGCTCAAAAAAAAACCCCAACAAACCAGCCCCACGCCTGAATAAAAAAGATGTTCAGAATTCAGGTCCAGAGCTGGAAGATTTTAAATGCAGCAGAACTGCAGCTCATGTGAACTGAACATTCTGTGAGCAGAGCTCGTGTTTGATTTGTTATTTATCAGTGGGCAGTCTCAGTGCTACAGATACATTCAGCAGCAACCATGGGGGATTTTAGGAAAGCAGGGAAGTCAGCAGAGGCAGCAGATAGGAAGGGTAGTCCTGTAGTTTGCTAATGCCTTCCCCTCTTCTGCATCCCTTCATAACACAAAAGTCTCTGTTCTTTGCAACTGCTCAAACCCTCTGCCGTTGTCATGTGTAGGGTTGGGTCCAAAGGGAATTATTGTTTTCATGATCCCCTACTTTTCGTTCTCTTTTTTAAATGTTACATATGTAGAACCTATGAACAATAATTGGTATTGATTAATTTGTCACAACGTTGTGCACTTCTAAATGTGCCCAGATGCATTTCATTTATAGATGCTCAGAAAGAAGGGCACAGAGACATAACAGGTGAAGAGATAAAATGACTCCTGGGATGAAACGCCTTATGAAGTTTTGGAAATTGTGCTTTCCGAAATAAGAAACCAAGAATTAAGATTGAGGCTGTGCCTTAGCTCTGTCTCCTGATGTCTCAAAAGATGGTGCCTCATTGTTTTGATACATTTGTGCATCAGTTTAATGTGCTGTGCAGCACAACTTCCATTATTCATGTCATCTAATGTGAGGTAAATTACAGCATCCTGTTTTGGATTTGCTTGAACTTCCACTAGTAAAGGAACCCAGGAGAACAGGCCATGCTAGAAGAAAATCAATTCCTATAGACTTTTCTAAACCCTCTAATGAGACTGATAGTAAATCAAGAACTAGTTTTGCTGTGAAGAAGCCCCATGCATTTGGTAACCTTTGCTAGTTTCAGTTATCTACATAAATGTGAAAAGCAACAAAAATTGAACGTCTCTTTATAAAATCTCAAGAGCTAAAGTTTCAACAGCAAAATACTTTACTTTTGTATCAGGATTCAGAACTATTCTATATTCAGGAATATACAAATTATGAAATTCTGAAATGTATGCATTACAATAGAAACCAAGTGGATTTGCATAATTAAAGGAAAACTGTGCACTCTATTCCACTAACATGTTTTAAAAATGCCTGGCTGGGAAGTAATCTGGATTTACGTCTTGTAGCACTAGGAGGTGATGGGATGACTGAACACCTGGTAGATACATCTGGAAAAGCTTCCCTTGTACATAGCTGTGTCTGAATTAGATGAAAGCACAAAGCCAGGAGCAAGGATCAGTGGCTCAGGAGGAAACATCTCAGTGGTCTTCTTTCAACCTTACAAGTGTGAGACTCCTGAAAGACCTAGTTAAAAGGTTAAAATGGTCATTGTGTGAGATGGAAAGAGCAAAGATGAGGATCACAAAGGTATGTGATAAATGTACCACCACAAGGTCATACATCATATAGCTGCTGCTTTGTGCAGATGCCACATGGATCACTGCAGGGAAGAAGACATAAGCTTCATTCTTTTTTCTTGCCTGTCCCTGGTAGAAAAGGCTCCATAAATTTTTTAGTAATTGGTCATATTCTCTCTCCAGAGAAGTCTGTATAAGAGAAAGAGTTAACAGACTTAACACATAATTATGCCATATGAGCTAACAGAATATGCCTGTTCCATCAGAGGCTTATGAGCAGCTTCTGATTCCACATGGGAACCTCACTGGCTTTTCAGACTCAAAGGGACTTTGCTTAAGTTTCATTCCAAAGGAAACGGCTTCGGCTCATTATTTGCAGACAGCATCTGTCACTTTTCTATGCCAGTGGATGCTGATCGTCCTCAAAGAACATTGTACAAATGTGCAGACTGCTGTGTGTTGAGAAAGGACTGCTATTATATCAATTTTCCACTTGAAAGCAGCAATAACAGCAAATAAAGCTGGAGCCACATGACTCCGTTGGATCTGGGGCACTTTCACTGAGGCATTCACCCTAAGAGAAAGACAAGAAACTAAACAGGAAGGTGTGGACTGTTGCAATGCTGACAGTGTTACTGAGTACTCCCTGACAGCGCTGTGAAATGCAGAAAATGGGTGCTCATGGCACTGGTGGACAAAGCAGACCTGAGGAGATCTCAAGTGTGTTCTCGTTTGGACCTGCTGAAGGAGCTTCTTCACACTGCAGCATCGGAGAGTCACATGCCATTGGGTTCCATCCAAGCTGTCCTGGAGCAAAAGCTGCTATGAAGTGCAGATTCTGTGATCTTTGGAGCATTTTAGGTGCTTATGGGATCAGTAAGAGCTGAGTACATCAGCTCTTTTCCTAGGTCTGTTCAAGGGATATTTGCTGCTTCTTGTGTTCCCATCAGCCAGCAGAGCAGATACAGCTGCAGGGAGATGGAGTGCTAGTTCATCCATCCATCCCTCCATCCATCTCGTTATGCAGGCAAGTAGCACTTTGTTATCTGGGTTCTGCTGCTGCACACATCCACCTGCCACCTCAAATGCTGACTGTAAGGTGGGAAGCTCCAGGTTTCCTTTTGGCAGGGGCTGAATCCCAACCAGACAGACTCACTCTCTCCCCTGCCTTGTACAAGTGACAATGCACAGGTTTCTACTGAGACTGACGTAGTGTTCTTTTGTTAACCAGAATGTCTGGCACGAGCTGACTTTTCCTGGGGACATACAAGCAGCATTTGTCTATACCAAGCAGGGAGCAGTGGATGAAACAACAACCAGTTGCTGCCCTCTGTCTCTGAGCATCTGCACCTGGCCATATGCTGTGGTAGTGTTGGATGACAAGCATTTGCCATTAGCCCCTTCATCAGGACAGGGCATTTAAGGACAGTTAACATCCCTCCTTCAAGTTTCATAGCAGGTAGGTGACTTTGGGACACAAAGGCACATTTATTGCGTGGCTGCCGCCAAATTCATATCCTGAGATTCCTGCAAACAGTTCTGTTGGAGTATTCTGGGCAGTTATTTGAGGTGGTTTCCTTGTGGTTAACAGTGAGGAAACCAGGTGCCTCCTGGATGTCACAGGTGAATTGAGGTGACCTCCCTTGAAAGCTAAAGTGAATGGAGAAACAAGTGGAAGATGTCAAGCAGCAGGCATTCCTTGGCATTTCTTGACTTCTCTTCCTATGACCACTGCACCACATGAGCCATATTCTCTAGAATCTCCAGGAGAATTTGGAAGGCTACTTGGCATTCATCTGCAGTTAATGGACAAATATGCCCCTAATTTTAGGAGAAGATTTTGCTGTCAGTAAGTTGTTAACTTGATTTGTCACAGATCAAGTGCGTAGCACCCCAGGTCAACCCTTGAACTTTTGTAAGACAAACTTTGGAGCACCTGTAGAACAGGTAAATATCATGATTTTAGCTGCTGATTCTCCTTCTGGGCAAGAATTTTGAAGAGAAAGAAATTACAAAAGAATTACACAAGATGCCCTGTTTTCAAGAAGCAGCTTATAGAAGAGCAAGATGTAATATCAAATTAAAACGGGTAATCTCCATTGTGCCCTGTGAAGGAAAGGAAGCTGGACTGAAGGGATGTGCTCAAACTCCTCCCAGGGTTTTACCAATGATGTCAAAAAGCTGATGTTCTGAAATGTGTCATCTCACTTGGATGACCCAGATAGCAAACCTGGCAGCTGCTCTCAGGATATCGCTGTTGGCTACCAGAGCTGCAGCCAACAAATATTTCCAATTTTCATTTTAAAGGACAATGTTTCAGACCCAGTGGACTTAGGTTTTAAAGCACCTGTGGAGTATTTTGAGGAGGTGACTTTGATCAAAATTTGAATATTGTATTTCAGCGTTCATGCCCAAAACAGATTTCATAAAACATTTCAAGTGCATTTGTTCTTTCAGAAAAGCACCTTTAGATATCTAGATGTTTTCTGAGTCTTCAGAATTTTTGCTTCCATTTTATCATGGCTAATTTTTTTCCATTTATTATTTTTTGCTTAACCTTTTGGGTAAAAATGTCATCATTCTCCATGAGCTTCTGCAGCATTCTAATAGGAAGAGGCAGATTATGAGAATATATATGGATTTCAGGGAACAATAATTCCTTCTATGTTTTATTAAAATGCAAGCAGCTACTCCATACATTGTCTGTCCTCCAAAAAGATTGGGATTTGAAACTGGATGGAATATTTGAAAAATACAGCCTGATTCTTATCTAACTGGAACTGGAAGGACTTGAATTGCTGACTCGATTGGGAAAAAAATCAGGACTGGTGTTAAGAGGATCTCACAGCAGAGCAATGAGCTGGAACACCAGCAGTGCCAAATCAGCATCTTTTGTCCCAACAGGTGAGCTGACATCACACCCCAAGGACACCTTTTTGCAGCTCTCCAGCAGGTCCTTGTGTTGCAAAGCTACACAGCAAGTAGTTACATGTGATGCTTTCAGCAGGTAATCCCAGATTTCTCCGAGACAGAGTTTTAGCAGTATTACTGCGTGCCACAATTTGATATTGAGGTGAAACAAATCCTTTCTGGATCTTTGCTTCTTGGAGCAGGGTGTCAGCAGCAGCGGACTGAGCAGGCACCACTTGCAGTCAATTTACTTGAGCAAGGTTTTGAAATAACTTTGTGACAGCCTCCTAATGAAAGCGAGGACAGAGCTGTTCTAAGAAGTCTAATTGATTGCAAATGTCCAGCGCTTCCCAGTCCCGGGGAAAGCATTGCAAGAGCCATAAATAAGCACTATAGCTCAGGGCTCATACATCATTTCAAACATTCACCTTTCGGAAAAGATCGGAAGTGGTGAAATAAACAGAGGCTCTAATTCTGGTGGTTTAGCCACGTCGGATTTATTAAATAAACATGTGGAGAAAAGTCCACATCTCTTGCAAAGTCATGTTGTATGGCATAAAAGAATGAGTGAGGTAGGGTGTATATATGTGGGTCTGCATGCGCGTGGTTCGGGAGGAATGAGGAAAACAAGGTGGAAATAATGGAGCTGGCATTGGCACAGGCATTAAGAACGTTGGGAGTCCTACCAACAGTTCAGCAAGTCTACTGAAATGACCTTGAACATCCCAAGGAGCACAGATTTGCTACTGAAGCTTCTTGAAGACAAAGATAATGCTGCCATGTCTTTTCTAATTAGATTTTTAAGTGCTTTGGGATGAGGACTGACTTTTCACTGGGGATACAACAGCATCCAGCAGAATGAAGCTCTGAAGCACGACAGAGCATCTGAATTTATTATTTGAATAATGACCAAATCATAAATAGCATAATAATAAGATGAAAATGATAGGATGGAACAAGAAGTAACAGTAGTAATATGATAATAGCAATAATTACAGCCATGTTATTAGTTATAATTATCTGACTGCGTTCAGATCTGATCATAGGGTTCATGTCCAAATGTACCAGGCCATAGCACCCATGTGCGGGGAGTCCCAGGCAGGAGCTGTGGGCTGGGGAGATTCCATCTCTGTGCAATTTGTCCCCAAATGGCTGTGTGCATTTGGATGTCTCAGTGTCACAGCTCCGGATAGGAAGCTAGCAGCTGGGAGATGGGGTCAGGTTCTGGTGTCTGAATCAGAGGAGTGGACGACTCAAATGGGCCACCTGGGGATCCCTCTGCTAAGCCACGTCACCTCTCCAAGGAGACCAGTCTAAAGAAGTAATTTAAGGATCTTTGGTTGTAGTGGACAGAAATGGGCACCTTCGAGGCTAATTCATCAGATACAAGTGTGTCTGAACTTAGACCACATGTCTAACATGCCTCCTGTGCAACCTGGAGCAATGGTAATGTTTTTTTTTTTGTTCCTGCACTGCCATGCCATAGTATCACCCAACTCTTCTTTTCCTGCAGCTGCACAGCACCTATACAACAAAATTCTGACTGTTCCTGGATTCAGTAGGTCCTACAGAAGTACCATTAATCTGTAGTAACAATTATTACAAACAAAGCCTTCCTTAAATAAGTACAGAGCAATCCTGCCCTCCAGTTTCATTTGAAGAATGTCTTAAGCTTTATGTTGGCAGTAGATAAAATGATCTGCTACTGACCTGTGAGCACTGGATGCAATTTATAACTTCCAGTGCAGAGGTTGGTTGATCACCAATACAGGCAGTAACCTGGCACAGCTGGAAAGTGTAGAATAATCAAGTTGGATATTAGGAAGAAATTCTTCTCAGAGAGGGTGGTGATGCATTGGAACAGGCAGTCCAGGGAGGTGGAGGAGTCCCCATCCCTGGAGGTGTTCAAGAAAAGAGTAGATGTATTGAAGGACATGGTTTAGTGGGCAGGGTTCGGACAGATTGATGGTTGGACTTGGTGATCTTAGTGGTCTTTTCCAATCTTAATGATTCTACGATTCTATGAACTGAGAGTAGCTTCCCGAAATGCCTTCTGTAACCTGGAGCAATGGCAATCAATTTTTTTTGTCCTGCACTGGCATGTCATGGTATCACTCAATGCAGGGAGCAGTGATGGGAATTCTGAGATATTTCCCCTTCTGGAGAGGCTGGGAGCTGCAAAAGCAAACTCATGTTGAACTAATGGAACTAATGGAACTGTTATTATTTTATTTTGGATTTTTAGCTGAAAAGTGAATATCTTAAAAAACTTGGAGACAATCAGAAGTTTTCAGAATTATCCAGCTGGCTTGGCACTTCTTATTGTCCTTGTAAGAAATGGCAGGAAGGTGTATTCTGTTAACTCTGTGAGTAGGAACATGGCACTTGCTTCTTCAGTATAGACCTTCCAAAATCTTCTAGCACTTACACTTTGCTGGACAAAATAGGAACAGATGGAGGTGGAATTGTCTCCTCACCAAGAGCCTGAAGGTGCTTCAATGCCAGGTGCCACTGTCACGGAGGGAATGTGACTGATGCAGCAGCATCAGAGATGTTGCATTTGCACGGATGCTTCTCAGACTTGCTGTGGAGTGTCTGCCACCAGTAGTTTTCCCCATACAAACCTCACGAGGAATCAAGGATAAGGTTAGCAAAACCATGAACTGTAGATTCCTTCAAAAGGAATATTTTTAGGGGCCACAAAGTAAGAAGGAATCTTCATTTACATGTGACTCCTCCATTAAGAAGCCCGTTTTCCAGCTCTAACTGCGAAGTGGATGTACACGTGGATGCACATTTACATAGCCTTTTCCTCTCTGTTCCTTCATTGAGCAAACACTGACTTCAGACCAATCCATCAAAGATTTGTAGTTTTTACTTGGAGATCACTGACAGTAAAACTTACTGTACTATGCGGGTACCCTTTGATAGGCTGATAGACCTCTTCCTCCTCCGCTACACAAGAAGAGAGGAACTGGGGCAAATGAATAGTCTGTGGTGGAGTTCTGTAGGCTTCACTGGAAGCCTTGGAAGTTGGGAAGTAAAACCATGTATGATACAGAAGATATTGTGGGCAGGCATCTTTTTTCATCCAATGATAAAATGAGACTTTGATGAAAGAAATATATATATATATATATATTTTTTCAAAAGTGTGTTTTAAATGAAAACTTGGAACTTTTACATTCAAAACTTGTTCTGTTTTCAGTGATTTTATTCCCCATGTTTTGCAGTTTTGTAATTTTATTCAGAAAGCAGCTTTTCTTTTGTGCTTGTCAGCACACGTATTTGTGAATAACTGATGTTGTCTAACTGGGATTATTCACTGTTAACCTCCTCCACAAAAGTATAAGATTGACATAAATACGTTTTTTTTTTTCCTCAATTTTGAATTGGGTTGACCCCAAATTACAATGGAGCAAAGATAGCTTTGGGACTAAATAGAATGATGTCTTTGGAAATGGAGAACATGCTAGTTATGTTGGTAGATGGATTCCCTGACAGGAGCTTTAACAGAGCACTTAGGAACTGTCTTCAGCATCTTATTGTCTCTGATGAGATCATGATTCAGACTACCGGAGCAGTATCTTAAGTACGTGAACCCTGGGGGAGAAGAACTGGCTCCAAGGACAGCATTTTGATGCATAGGTTAGCAGTGAATTCGGGTTTAATTAGCTTGTCTCTGCCAACTTAAAACATACCATCAAATAAGATTACAAGTAGGAGGTAAAGACAGCCATGCTCAGGTTTACAACTTGAGCTGCAGACAAGAGTGACCACACAAAAATAAATGCTGCAGGCAGATGTAGCCAGGGCAGGGATTAGCTCCCCACAAATAATGTACCTGCCAAGGAGATGACTACTTGAGCCATAACAAAGCCATCTGTCATGACCACGGTGTAGTAACTTCTTGGGCAAATCAGAATCATAGAATTACTAGGGTTGGAAAATACCTCCAAGACCATCAGTCCAACCATCCAGCTATCACCAATATCTCCCACTAAGCCATGTCCCTCAGTACATCTAGCCAGGCTCTACCACAGGTCAGTCTTTCTCGCTTTTTTTTTTTTAGGGCTTCATATTGTTTCATACTGCTCTGCTGTGATCTCAGCTCCTGGTAGGTGCCTGAGGCTCACTGGTCCTTCTCAGGCTCTCCTTCCAGCCCACCATTCTGACAGTGTTTACTTCAAGCTTTTGTTTAATTTCCAAACTTTGTTTTTCAAGACACAGTTTTAATATTTTTTGGAGGATTGCAACCCCAAGAGAATGAGCCATCCAGAGCTAGATAAAGTGTTCACAAAGTGCATCAGCACTGCCAAGTACTTGCTGCAAGGTGCTTCACAAATCCCTGCTATTGCAAGAAATCCATGCAGCTAGTAAATGTCTACATATATATTAGCTAGGTGTGAAAAACCATAATTCCAATGACATTTAGAGCAAATAATATAAGGGACTGAGCAACACTGCAGCACAGAATTCAACCCATGGTACAAAACAGCTATGAGAAACCACTGTGTATAGCTCTGTGCTTCTCTGAATGCCGAATGGGAATACTTGAAGAGCAGATTTCCCCAGTTACAATAGCCAAGGCCTAAATCTAAGTTTCCCTATACTTCCTGCATTGTTATGACTTGTTTCAATATGGCAATGACTTTGAAAACTTGAATTCCTTGGACAAGCTATCACAAAGAGTTTATTATTATTGTTACTATTATTGTTGTTGTTGTTATCATTGTTATCATTATTATTTATTATTATTTCCACAGATAAATGTTTCATCCTTTTCCAAGTAAAAATCAGCAAGGAAAGGGTCTGCTTGTATTTTAATAACTTCACCTGTCTGTTTTGAAGCAGCGGGTCAAACTCGGTAAGAGTTTCTCTTTTACTACTTTTTAGTGTTACATGAAACTATAAAGTGGGTCTGAAATTCCAGGAGCAGAGCTACAAAAGCATTCTGCTCTCATACCTACAGCTGAAGGCAATGAGAACTCAATTGTGAATGCAAGTGCCAGAAATGCAAGCAGAAGTATTTTGTGCAGGAGCTGCAATACTTGACATAGAGAAAGGACTTGGTGGAGCAAACTAAGCTGATAAAACAGGCAGGAGTATGTGAGAATGTTAAGAGTGAAAATCTCTAATTTGGCATTAGTAAATTGTCTACGATGACAACATTGGCTTTAATCTGAGCAGACCTATTTGGCTGTCACAAAAATACCATTTCTTCCCTTAAAAATGGTGTGAAAGAAAGTGAAAAATATCATGGGAGAATTAATATGCTCTGATCATCCTAGAAAGGATGATGAGGAAATTGATATTTCTGCATTCAGTGCAGAGCATGGAATATATGCAGTAAAGCATGCCTGGCACCACAAATACACGGAGAGCCTAATGAGATACTGAGCAGATACCCAATCAGAAATACCATCAGTCTTGTGCCCAGGATGAGAACAGAGCTGTGTGCAACCATGTAAAACCCCAATCAAAATGTTACATATAAATGAGCCCGGTTACCTTAGCTCTGTCACACGCACTTGGAATTATGGCCTTGATTTTTTTTTAATGCAGTGATTGAGGGTGAAAAAAAATGACACGATCAAGCTTCTGTGTGCCTGTACTGGGTTTCACAACAGACTGAAAGTGTCTGCTTTTAAAAGATGAGATGTTACGCCTTGACTACAAACAGCACCTTGCTGTTGACACATAGCAAATCCAGCTGGCTTCATGGAAACTCCAGGTTCAGATTGCTTTAGCAACATCTGAGTTCCTAGACTGCATATTGGCAGCCTGCTGTTCAACCAGATCCCTGACGGCCCTGCTTCCACACTGGGTGTTAGGGGAGGGGGAAAAAATGAGCTCAAATACAAACACTTCTGGGGATGACTTTTGATGCACCAGGAAAGTGATAAGAAAGCTTCTTCCTCTTCAAAGGATTGAAAGGAAATGTGAAAATAAACTGGGCCTTATTCACATTGTGAGATAAGTCAAACAGGTAAGACCATCAGGGAAGTCTACAGATGAAGACAGCACCTTCCATGCTCCTACGACCCTGACTTCTTTAGGACATTTTTAGTAAGTAATTTTATTTGTTAGCAGTAAGATTTTGGTTTGCTAATTCTTTTCATTTTAAGGAAAGATAGTAGCAATTACAAGTTTCCAGGCTGGTCATTTCATGAAACAAACAAACAAAAAACAACAGAAAAAACTTCAATAAAAAGAGAAGTCTCTCAGGCTGCTGCTCATTCTCACCACCTTTGCTTGAGCTGTCAGTCAAGACTAGTCACTGGCATCGAAAAGGATGCTTGACCATATGGATCAATGTTATCATCTTCTCCAAGTGGAAGTGGAAAGCAATGTATGTGGCCAGGCTGCTTTGCCATGACCCAGCAGTGCCCTTTGAGTATCCTGGCTTTCAAACTACCCTGTCATCTTATTGCTCATTTTGAATTACGATATTAATAGAAATTATGTTAATTTCGCCATCAAATGCAATTAAAGTCAGACCAAAAATCACCTAGTGAAATTTGCAATAGTCCTCTGAAAATGCATCCAGATGCTCTTTGCACTTTAAGCTACTTAATGTCTTAGAAATTTCATTACTTTGACCCACTTGTATTTATTGCCATTAAGCCCAGGTATTCGATGCTTCTGAAGATGAGATAAAGGAGAAGAGCCCCCTACACTACCAATAAGGCCATGGCCAACTCCGTGGATGTGCTGATTTCCTTAACAGTGCTGTGAGTCTCTGTGTGTGTACGTTAAGTTGCGCTGTGCCTGTCAATCCAACATAAAGATCAATGTACCGAAGAGGTACATACATGGACTTCCACATTTCCATCTTCAAGAGATGCTTTGGTGAGTTGAAGTCCTGCTGTGCTCTGCTGTTGGGCTTCTGAGGCTCAGACACCAAGACAAGCTATCTGATGGGTAAGGGCTGTGTGTAAGGGTTTTCTTTGTTCTTCAGTATTTTGATAGAGGGTATATGGAAGCAGGTCTTCTTGCCCCAAAGCACTGCTCTTAAAAAGGGACAGAAGGCATCTGGATGCCTGTCTCACCCCAAATACACCACTCTGTATGTAGCTGCCCATCATCACCTAGTCACGAGGTCCTGCTGCTTCTTGTGGACCAGATGGCAGATAACTACCAATTATTTTTTTACAGGTTTCACTAAACACATGGCTACTGCCAGGTAATGCAGGTTCTGCTGAAAACTTAATACAGAGCATTACAAGTCCTGTATGACTTGAGCTAGATTTTCATCTGTACACTTTGGAGGTAGTCACGTAGCTAAGTGACATTGAACTGAGAAATCTATAAAGTGGAGTGTCTTTGTTATCCATCTCGTGCAAGTAGTAATGTCATCTTTAGCTCTTATTCGTGCCAATTAGCTAAAACCCCATGGAGGAGGACTAGATATATAATTCCAGCTGGAGCTGATGCGTCATGTGTGGCTGCTGCCACCACAGGTCCTCAGCTCAGACTCATCATTCATCTAACTAGTCACGGAGGTGCTCTGGCAGTCCCATCCAGATGATGCTGATTTAGTCCCTTTGGTCGCTGAAGCTGGAAATAAATCAAGTCCATAATGAGGTGAAGTTGCTGTTGGAACATGCTATAACTACATCACCACTCCAAAAGGAATTATTAGGTAAAATAGCTGCTTGATATCTGGTAATTTTGCTGAGAGCCTTTCTAATTGGTTTACTTATTGGATGACCTTGCATGATTATATACAGAAGGTTTGTTGATCTGAGATAATATGGAGTGAATTTTTCCAAGTCATTTATAAAAGCACTGGGATAACAGTCCATAGCAGCACTCAGGACAGATCTTTGTTCTCCTGGAACAAGGGGTACTTCATAGGGATTTTGCACTCATGCACCATTTATTTTTCTTGAAAATAAATCCCAAAGGTGGTTACAATATCAATACTACACAATTCCTTTCCCCTTCACAAAAATAGGACAGCCCCAATAATATATTTCATATTACAGTGGATTAAAGGCTAGTAATCCCATTGCTGTCTAGGGGATTTAAGCACCTTGATTGCCAGTGATACCACTAGAATTCAAATAACAGAAATTTTTCTAAATGCTTCCACACTGCTTTTGCCTACAGCATCCACCAGCAAACCTTCATTTTCCTGCTTTTCAGCCCACATGTTTCTTTCCTAATTTATTTTAGTTCTTGATTACATCTGCCTGTATCATTCTATACGTTATTTAAGTATGACATTTATTGTTGAATAAGCCCTACTCGTACATGCAGTCATCACTCAACCATACTAATGAGAGGCTAACTACAATTTGTAAGCTGCTGCTGCTCTTTCAGCTCTGTAATTACATCACTGATATTCAACCTTTTTTTGCCCTGTGAGCCACAAGGCCTATTATGTGGTCACTAAAGAGCTGAATGCCTTCTCCACAAAATGGGAGTACCTCTGAACAGGCGCCAAACAGTTGGAGGACATATGGCCTCAGCCCCATTGACATTTCCTTTGCTCTGAAATAGCACTGATTATCCCTCCAAGTGTTCTGCAGGCTGTGCTTTTCCCAGAAGCTCTTCTGAGTGCCACTAGGGCTCCTCAGATCTGCAATAAAGTAGAAGATGAGGAGCCCCATGGCCAGGTCTTGCCCAAGGAGGAACAGGTGACAAAGGGCTTCATCCAGCCACCAGAGGAAGCTGCTCAAGGATCCTACAAAGGAGAGAATGCTGAGAAAGGAGACTTCTTGAGTCCTTATCCCTGGTGTGAGGCCTCGGTCACATTTTTGCTCCCAGCTTTTGGTGTGGATGCAATTAACACATGGCCTGCTCTCCATGGGATGCTTAATAGAAGAGTGAGAAGAGATGGAGCAAATGCTGGCCTTTTTTAGCGCTCTTTTACAGCTCTGCTATCTGAAGTGCTGCAGCGTATCATTATCCGTTGATTGCAGTCTTCTGCCCAGTTATTGCTCTTGCCCAGTCAGCACCCGTCTCCAAGACAATCTGAATTAATTGTGTGAAGGATTTCAGAAACATTCAACTGAAATCAAGACAGAGTAAGGCTGACTCTGATCCCAGGCACTCTGAGGTGGCAAAGCTTTCAAGACTTGATGAATTTTACGGCTCTTTATCCCAAGGAAGGGGAAAACCTGTGTCTACACCTCACTGTACCCAGCCCTAGCATTTCATCAGCACAAAACACATCCGGAGGGTGCCATTAGTTCTCTCAAGCAATCCTTTCTTTGACCTCTAAGGATATCCCTTACCTTCTTTATGCACCTGAGACATCCACCATTTTTGCTGCAATGCCCCATTTTGTGCCCACTGCTGTTAATACTTCCTGCCTGCTATATTGAAGCATGTGCTGAGGAATAAATCAGACTTACCAGGTGACTGCTGCCAGGACAACTGTTCATCGCTTTCCCAAGCACTGTCACTACACGTGACTGCTTCCTCTACCTTGCTGTTCTCTGTGGCTTTTCAGCGGAGTTGGTGGAGGTGTGGAATACTTATCAGTTAACTCTATTGACACATTAAGAGGATGTTATCCAGATCCACTGACTGAATACAAGTATGACTATTAATTGTTTCTTTCCCTCAAGGAAGAGAGCCCTCTCACTTTGTCAGCTAACGCCTTGCCACCTGCCCAACAAGCAGCATCCTTATCTTTGTGATAACAGTAGTAGTAGTAGAAATAATAATAACAGCAGAAACAACAATGAATAATATCTCTCTAATATCTCTCTTTGAATATAGTGTTAGGCTGATAAGTCAAAAAGGATGCTGCTTGCTGGATTTCTTGATTTGACAAACCAAATAACCAGATCAAGGGGAAGGCTGTTGCACACATGCCTCATACCGACAGCATGATATCTCCATTGGTGTTCTCCTCTTCCCCACAATACCTGTGTTGTTTGGCTTCATCCAGTATTGTGAAAGCCAAGCAGGTTTCCAGCCCCAGCTACACAACCATGGGTAGATATCCTTACTTTTTCATGCCTGCCCCCCTGCTTATAAAGGCGGTGATCAAAAGGGCTTTTGCACAGCTACGGGAAATTTTCAGACACGGAAGTGCAGGGAAGGCAGATTTCAGCACTGCGCACAAATTGTTAGTAGTATCATCTTGCCTTCTCCTCCTTTCTTCCTCCCACCTCTCAGCTAGGCAGAATTCCACTGTTCTCAAGGTTCACATGCTTGAGGAAAAACTAAAAATCTGATTTTTCCACTGAGTGTCAACATAGATTAGAGGCTACAATAACATCTTCAGCATGGGCTGATAATAAATGAACTCAGAAGGTTCAAGTGATTCACATTTGTCATTTGAAAACGTACCAGACCAAATCTCAAGTTTGAAGGAAAAGGTCAGAGAAAAAATCCAATCTATTAAAGCAGAGCAAATTGTTAGCAATAGCCAGATTGGAGTTTTTGTTTTTAATTAAAAATCATTTTATTTGTCTATCATTTGTTTCTATTGCCCAGCAGATTTCATTTGTCGTTTTCAGAAGTAAAAAAAATTTCTAAATGTTCTCCTGCCTAGGACTCCCATTTCTGCCCATGCAGTGCACAGTGGAGCCTGTTTGCATTTGATTTAAAATCCTCAGGCTCAGCCACTCTTTGGGGATTGCACTGCTTTTATTCATGCGCTCCCAGACACGAGGCTGGATGGAGTTTCCTGTGCTGCTCCCTCTCCAGCCGCTGTGCTGGCAAGCAGCTTAAACCGAAGCAATGGTGCAGGGAGATCTTTAAGCAGGTGTTCATAAATTGTTGTAGTTCTGCTTCCACTGCGGGGGCTAATGAAGCCCTCTGGGTTGGCGTATAATGAAATGCAGACTCCCTGTACTCCCCACGTGCGGAAGTGAACAAATTCAGATTCCCTTTTTACTTTCCCAGATAATAACTCTTTTGTTTTAACTAATCTTTCACTTTCAGGGGTGATTAGATGGTTGAGCTGAATGAATCTTATTACTTAAAGCCTTTGCTGCCTGTTTCTCAGTGTTTGTTCTGACTCATGTACCTATTTTGATGTAGAGATTATTTAGTAAAGGTATTTTTCCTCTTTAAAAATAGCAGCAAGCAGGTTTTTGGACTGAGCCTTATCTGTGTGCATGGCCAGTCACTGGTACCAAGCTGAGCAAAAGGCAGGGATGCTAAAACACCCGTGCAGATGATATTTGACCACCTAATAAGAGAATGCGATGGAAATACGGATCTTTAAGGTATCAGAAAATGGATACAAAACCCAAAAGTACAGCCCTAATGCAGCAGAGCATTCCTTCACGTCCTCACGCTTTGCACTCGCTGGATTCAATGGGACCCATCCCCAGAGGAGCCCAGTGTGGTGCGGCTGTAGGGCACGTGATGTGGGAGCACCATGTGCCAGAGCAGAGGATCAAGGAACACTCTTCCTCCTTCAGCTCCCAGGAAATAGCTGCTGGGATTCAGCTCATCAGATCATGGCAAATGAGAGGCTACAGTCACAGCTGAGCCAGGAGCAGAATGTGCCACGTTCTTTAATATAAATACCACTAACGTATGTGCATAGGATTTTCATTGAGTTCCCCGTGTACGATACACCCACATACTCAATGTGAAGCCATTACCTCTGCCACATTCTCCCAGTCCAGCCTACGCTCCTATTTAACTTATTGCTCCCTGGCCAAGATGCTTCTTGAATTCCACATTCTCCCCTCAAGCTAATGATCTCCTGGAGCACAATCCAGCATCTTCCTGACATATCTTTCTCCATGCCAGAATGTCTGAGATTCAGCTGCACAAGTATGCACGTGAACCTGGAGTCAACTTCCAAAAAGATCTTCCATAAAAGAAAGCAGATAAAGAGGAGAGTGGGGAGGGAGCAAAGCGGCAGCCAGCAATTTTCCTGCACCCGATGCAGGGGATTTATCTGCATTTCTAGTTAATAAAAGACATTAATTGATTCACGTGCTTTACGGCTGCACACAGAGCTATTTCTGGCTGGGAGGAGACACTCTTAAATGGAATGAGTCAGACCAGACCTGCTATGTCACCCTGGGACCCTGGGAAGATTCGTTAATAGCTCTGAACAAATCAAGTTGCTTCACAGGGCTATTTTCTTCTCAGACATCAAAAGGAGAGGGAAAGTATAGCAATTCTGAAGGCTGAAAGTAATTTTTTTACATGGTCCTTTGCATTTGGCAAATAGCAACAGGATAATCAAAGAGCTTTGCTCTCCACAAGGCGCTTGCATAGAAATCTCAGCAGGATTTATCAGCCCAGCCAAACCTAATCTCCAGAGACACGGCTCTGAGCTGAGCAAAGTCCAGGCAGGTCACAGCTCCTCAATTCACTTCCGAGGATTTCTTCCAGATTAACTTCGCAAATCAAACGATTGTGCTGAGAGAGTTTTACAGGAAGGGAAATCTGTGGTTTTGCCTCTTAAAAACACGCAGAAAACACATTCTCTCTCAAACCCACCTCCCCGCAATTTCCTATTTTCTGTTTCTCCAAACAGCAGTAAGGCTTGTTCAAAATTCAAAATGGTGCCAGAAATGAAACCATTTTAAATCAGAATTTGTCTACAGAGAAGAACTGAGCTGCAGCTGAGCTGCTTCATGTTCCTGTTCTCCCTTCTGGGTCACAGTGCCCTAACAGATGACAGCTCCAGGATGTGACACACAGCGGCAGCTGAGATGCTCCCTGTGGGAAGGAGTCCAGCCACGGACTCCACAGATACGGTGGTCCCAAGTGGTGAAGGGGATATAAGGAAGCGCAGCTGGATCTTCAGCCCATCAGCTGCATTTCCACCTTCAATTTGGTGAATCAGATAGTTTTAAACTGGGAAATATCTACACTTTGTTTTTCACCAGAAAACCAAAAATACCCATGGAAAATGTTGACAAATGGAAAGCATTTGTCATTTCTGCTTCTGTTTCCCTGGCGACAAAAAAAAAAAAAAAAAAAAAAATCCAACAAAGACAAAACCTGCAGCTCACAGTCTTGGCCAGTTCATCTCGTTTTTGCCCTTGCCCTTACCTTAATAGTCCAAAATAGCACAATGGTGACAAAGGCCTGAAAAATGGCTCTCACTTGTCTACTAAGCTGGAGCTTGTTGGCCCTTGTTACTGCCTGGCCGTGGCTGTTCTCAATGGGATAAGTGCCTATAGTGGCCTCATCCAATTTAGAAAGTGGTAGCTGTGCTTTGTTGTCATGTCAGCTCTTGCTAGGGAGACAGCATTGCTCTTTGTGGTTGATAGGACATGTTTTCTGTTGTTTTTATCAGACTTTTTTTTGGCATTGACGTCTTGAATATTCACAGCTCCTGGACATCTGAGGCGTCCATCAAAGGGCTCTTTTCTTTGTTGTAGATATGCAAAGCAGAAGCAGCCTGTTCTGAACTTTCCTCACACTGGGTGGTGAATTCAGTAGCCTAGGGTTTGTAAATCTGCATGCAGCCTTGATGAGGCAGCATTAGCTGATTTAAAGGGGGTAGGAGGAAGTTAGGCACATTCACACCCTTACAGTTCAGACAAATCTGCCCCCAGCCATGCTAGCATTGCCCTTTTTCTTATGGAAAAAACATGCTAAAGAATATCCTAAGTAATTTCCTTCAAAGTCACCACTGCCACAGAGCCTGATGGAGGATGGCTTTGTGCACCATTCGCACAACTGGTGGGCTGCAGTTTTTTAGCTCTCCTTCTCTATATTAGAAAGAGAGTGAGGATGTATGTGCAGAAAGTCGCCCTTTTGTGAGAGCAGCTTGTGTTGACTTAAGCAGATACAGAAATTCAGTTTCTGTGTGCTCCAGCACCTCAACACCTTGCAAACCCCCATTCTCCGGGTGGCTCCAGCCAGCTGGCTCCACCAGCCCAAATTTCCTGTTTTCACACAACAACAAGGGATTGTGCTGTTCTCCCTGCTATCAGTGAAGGCTTACATTAAAACACCCTGCAATCCTTAAAGACAAGAAATTACTGTGGCACAGCAAGAATCAATACAAGCAAGATAAATACAGCTTCTGTTAGCCAGAGCTCATACTTCATAACACGAACTTCAAAATGTGATGCAAGCTACAAATCCAGGCTAGTCGTTCTATAAGGCCATGCTCTTTCAGTAATGCAGTGTGTTGTGACTCTAAAGAATGGGCTTCAACTCATGCTGAAGTTTCATACTTGTTTTAAGGGGTGATGTTGCTGACACGGTCTGATCACTCCTCCTCTTCCCTTGGCAACTTGCTCCTTGCCATGTCTGTAATCCAGCCAGTGCAGCATCCAGGGGACACAGCAGGAACTGATTCGGTTTCAAACCAGTCTGGGTTTGGTTCTGTCCCACCCGAAGTCGCCAGACTGACCCACTGTGTGGTGACACCACTGTTTGTGGTGGCACAAAAGAAGATGCACTGGAGAGGAAGAGAATGAGCAAAATATCTATCCTAGCTGCCCTGCTGGGGGATGCAATTTTAAACTACATCCAAATCCCCTGGTTTTAGCTGTAAAATTTGTACACATTGTCTCGTTAACCATCCGTGCTGTGCATGCAGAGATACACATCTATCCCACTGAAGAGATGCCCACCTCTCACCATGGACTTTTTGAAAGCCTACATGATTAGCTTAGGCTGAGAGCCCAATTTTTAACTGCTGCTGAAAACAAGACGATATAAATCCCATGTCCTTCAGCAATATAGAGGACTTCAGCATTACTGCAAGACATGGGGTCATCTGAGAAAGGAGGGTGCACTGGAGTGTTTCCTTTTTGGAGAGCCATGGGGACCTAATGTTTGGGGCAAGGATCCTGTCTTGGCTAGAAAACCAGTGGGCAGATAAGGAATGCAACAGCCTACTCTGCTTTACTTCTGATGCATTCAGTTCCTGCAGAATAAGCCTGCAAGTAGACACAACTCTCATGAAAAATCTGAGCAGTTGGAAGCTGATGTACTCAGAAGGACAGCAGTACTTTCTTTGGGGATATTATTTGTCCTTTCAGAACAAAGCTATAAAGACTCAAATAATCCATCCTTCTCGAGGAAATTGTCCTTTATTCTACTCTCATCAGGCATTCTGCTTGCCAGCACAGGGTTATTACAGAAACATTGTCCCTGCTGGGCTCCAAGCTTCCTCTCAGTGCTCCTAGGTTAGAAAAAGGTAACCAGAACTGGAAGGCTGCCATCCTCTGAGCCTTGTTTCATGAATGCTGGAATATAAGGCTCCTTCATGACCGACCAAGCTCCGTGCTTCTCAGCGCATACCAATACAGCAACTGGCTGACTGTCCGAGAACTTCACAGCTCTGACCTTCAAACCTCTTGGACTAACCTTTTCCATAACCATTCCTCACCTACTTGTTTTTGTGCTGGTGTTGTCCTCTGGTTTACGCACAATTTTCCCTCACAACTGTTAAATCACTGCTGTGTTTGTGTAGGATGTCCTCCTGCCTCCTACCTTTCCTTTCCTGGGCTAAGAAAGCTGCATTCCTGCAGTCTCACTTTGCCTGACATGACTACTGCTCCTCAGCAAACCCCTTTGTGACATGGTTTTGCGTGTCCTTGAGATTGAACTAATCTTCCTTCAACACAGCAGACAAAAAGAAGCTGCTCAGTGACTCCTGTAAATTCTGTGGGTCATTTCATACCTGGGGAGGACTAAATAATAGCTCAAAGGCACCAGATTGTTTTTTTTTTTTTTTTTCCTCTTTCTTCTTCCCCCATAATTAAAGACAGCGAATGGCCAATATCATTCTGAGAGCTGGAGGTTTCTGTCTCAGGGTACCTGATCAATGCCAAGACTACGCATTTATCAGAATCAGTAGAGCGCCTCAGAGTGGATTATTAAAGAGGTATCTTAAGTCAGTCACCCTAGGGAACTACAGGGGGCCCCAGCTCTGTGACTGAGAATATCATGGAGCAGTTCCTCCTGCAAGAGATGCTGAGGCACATGTGAGACGAGGTGATCTGAGACAACCAGCATGGCTTCACCAAGAACGGTTCATGCCTGACCCATTAGGAACGGAACTAGGTGATCTTTAAGGTCCCTTCCAGTCTAAGTCACTCTATGATTATATGATTCTATGTCTTACACAGCAGGGTCTCCTTCTCCCCAGGCCATACTGAGGAAGATTGAGCAGTGAAGTCAGATGGAGAGGCCACATTGACTCTATTCTGCCTTTGCTGCTTGTTTCAGAAAGGAAAGAGGAATATCTGCTGTGACTCACATATGCCTGGGAAATCTGCATGAGCAAATGTGCAGCCACAAACATGGGCTTCTCTCCTAACCAGCAACTTAATCTGGCAGGGGTCCTAGTCCCACTCCAGCAATTTTTCTGCTCATAAATATATCTGAATTGACATCTGTGCAGACATGGGGCTTCTGCTGGGAACTGTCTCTTTCAGTCCCCATGGTGCAGAATGATGAGAAGAAACCTGAAAAGTGAACCCTGCATATACTCTCTCACTTCCCCTCAAATGCTGCTGAAGACTTGCTGCAAAATCCACAGGAAAAAGAAAAAATCACAATTTCAGCTTCATCGGTACTGTTACCAGAGCACAGAGATCTGTGTCTGAATGCTTTGTGGATGAGTCTGTCCTAAAGCCTGGATGGCAATGGGTACCTCAGCATCCTCCTGAAGAAAAGATGTTCTCTCATGTTGGCAAAAGCAAGTGACCAATGGAGAAACTGGATGCCATCAAGTCATGAGGATAATGCAAACCCTGTTGTTTTGGTGCAAGGACAGCCTGAATAGGTTCATGACTGTACCACCCATGCTGACTGGGTCAGCCTCAGGATGTTGCAGATTAGCACCTTTCTGATGTGATCTGAAAGTCACCTCAGTCGTATGCTGATCATTACTAATGATCATGTAGATTCAGTCACTGTGTCTCCTATCACTGAGACTTCTTCCCCTCTGGTCACCAAACCTAGTTCCTGATCTCTGCATCATTTCAGATACATTTTCTTGTCTTGTCTCTGTTTCCCCAGTTTCAAAATTAAGTTATTAATCCCAAATTATATGTTGGGTTTCTTTGGAAAAATTGTGCAGGAAAATGCTTTGCAAATGGTTAAAATTATTTCTTCTTTTGCCATCCATCCCCCCTGTTCAGTGCCTCTTCTATAGTTCAGCCTAAATATTTCAAGGTACTTCCTTCTTATCTGCATATGAAAAGACGCCAGCAGCTCTGAAGGGCTTGTTTAGAAATTCCAACAGCAGCTATCTATTAGGTTTTCACTTGCTCTATTCAAATCTTTGTTCGCATCTAAGGAATGAAAGCTCCATAATGAGAATGATCATGGTAATGCATGATACTCCTGAGAGCAGGAGGAAGAGCTTTTCTTGATGGCAGGTTGGAGGGAGACGAATGATGAAGGCCATGATGGGATCTGGAGAGGCTGCCCCAGTGGCTGTTTGTTAGCTATGATTCTCTGCATCCTTCACATACTGTCAGGGTCTGTTCCCCTTCTACTTCCACATGAAAAACTTCAGAAGAACCACCAGTCACCTCAGGAATCCTAAGAAATAAGACCAGAGACTGAAGATTTTCCAGACAGCTTCTTTGAGGAAGCTCCTCATTGGAACAGCAGGAATCCTATCACTCACCAAAGGAAAAGTTGGAACTGACAGTGTCCTGTCATCAGGAGCTGCCCTATTGAGTCATGGAAGGATGCTTCAGCAGTGAGCTATGGAGGTGTTGGGCCATATGTTTGTTTTACATGACAGAATTGGTGTCAGGATGTTCCACCAGACACTGATGGTGCTGAAGGAAGCTGAGCTGCTGGAAGACCTGATTTGTTCTCTGCTTTATGTTTGGAGGGCACAAGTGGGAAGGGGACAGCTTGGCACCCTGTGGCTACCATGCCCTCATCTGCAGCCAGCCTGGAGGCAGGGAGCAGGGTTTAGGTAGGGCTTGAGGTACAAGGTAAAGTGCTGGCAGATTGTGGGTTCAAATGCATGTGTCCCTTTGGGCTGCAGTCTTACTAGAGGGCACTCCCAGCAGCATTCTGTGTCTGTGAGATTCACAGGCAATGATTACACTGCATAAAAAGGCATTTCCTGCTGTAGTGCTCAGTTGAGCACTTTTAAATCAATGCCTTTCAAGTGCTATGAAGAGAGGATGCACAGTATCCAAAACTTTTCTCTGTCCCAAAGCTATTTTATACTCTTCTATCTGCTGAAGCACACAAACTTTATCAGGCACTTTTAAAATCTTCATTCACATTTTGCTTCCTAACATGAGTCTCAGGTTATTCTCATCACCTATATTTGAACTGGCTCTATTTTTAGTTTCCTAATTCAAAATGAATACGAGGATGTGCCTTTTATAGACAGCACACTCTTAGTATCTGAGCATATCTTGAATTAATGACAGCAACATGTACTTTAGAATAAAATGTGTTACATTTAAACAATAGAGGCAGGGTGATGACATAAGAAGAATAGATAAGAGTATAGCACCTTAATAAAATGTTGAAGGTTTGCATTACCAGAGACAAATCTGTGAGCTGTGTGCTCAGATATGGGCACACATACAGAACAGATCTGCTCAGAACCATGACTGTGCAGGACAAAGGTTTCTACACTGCAGATCCACATCTTGCTGTCTGCACTGGCATTTTTCTTACTGCCACTGGGAGGGTAGACCCTTGAGCTCCCTCCATCTCTATGCCTTATCCACAGAATTTGATAGCAAAATCCAGTTTGACCTCTAGAGCCAGGGATAAATTTTCAATCTGATCAGTAAACTCCTTTTTGTTCATATTATAAGCACATCTTGCCCAAGCATATTTAAAGAAAAAGACTCTAACATGCCATCCTTGCTCAGAGGGGAAAATGTACCTTGGGAAAACAAATGCAACACTTTCTCAAGATGGAGAACAGGGCAAGCGTGCAATAGAAGTGTGGTACAGTCTGCACTGGCATACACGAGTGTATTTTCTGCCACAGATCCAAGCCAATGCCATTGAAATCGATTCAAAAACACCAGTCATTAGCACAGAGTGGGTTTGGAATCAGCTCTTTGGTTGAGGAACTAGGCTGTGGTCCAGAAACTGTATGTCAGCTATATGAACTCCTGGCAAAATCCCAGCTTCTCTATTCATTCACTTAATGCTATGACTATCCAGGAGTCAGAAAAAATGCCATGAATAGATCTATTCCTGCTTGAAGGCTTCCTGCTCCATGCACCTTGTTTCTACAGGGACTGCCTCTTCGTTTGCCGCCAGCTGAAACACAGCTGTTAATCTAGAAAGAAAATCAGTGAAAGAGAGATGCTTCTTGCTTTTCACCTGTCAGATAAAAAATTATAGGTTCAATCTAACCACCAGTCTTAGAAATTGTTGCAGTACCAGGTTCTGGGAGAGCACCAGCAGCAGCCTCAAGGCACTGAATGGAAATGATGGCCACATCTTGAAAATCCTTTAGAGAAATCATCATGACTTGCTTTATATGAGAAAATGAGAGCACACCACTATGGTAAGTGAGTTTGGTCATCTATTTTCAGAAGTACGATGGATATGGCATGAGGGATTTCAGGACCCTGGGGAATTTTATAACCAATACCTCGAAGACTATGCAAGACAGAAAGGGATTCCTCAAGTTCTGAGAAGAAATGGGAATGCTTTCAGAAAGGAAACATCTATCCTAGCAGCAAGCAGTAGCCTGGCAGTGGGAATGGTCTCAGCCCTCCAAAAGAGGTGCTTTTTGGCAGAGCTGTGGGGGACTCAGTACAAACTCTCCTCTCCTTTCCAGTGTGTCTGGTCAGCACTAGACCTGTATCCTTCTCAACAGACCATAACTTTTATGGTTCCTGCTGGTCTATGAAAACAGGCAAGGGGGTTGCTCTGGAAAGTATGCGCAAAAAGAAAAAAAAATATGTTCCCACCCCTCAGCTCATTGCCCTCCCCAGTGCCCCAGTAAGATCCATCCTTAGAATCACAGAATTCTAGATTGGCTTGGGTTGGAAGGGACCTCAAGGACAACCAAGTTCCAACCTCCTGACATGGATTGCCTACCACTGGATCGTGCACTACATCAGGTTGCACAGGGCCCCATCCAACAGGCCTTGAGCACCTCCAGGGATGGGGCATCCACAGCCTCTCTGGGCAGCCTGTTCCAGCACCTCCCCACTCTCTCAATAAAAAAACTTCCCCTGACACCTAATCTAAATCTTCCTTCCTTTAGTATAAAACCATTCCCCCTTCTCCTATCACTACCTACCCATTTCTTTTTGAGATTCCTGCAATTTTTGTCCATGGAGAACAATAGCAAATTTTGGACTCTGCAAACTTCCCCAGCCTCCAGAAGAGGTATGCCACAACCTGGTTCCATAACCTAAACTGCATCACAGCAAGGCCACTCTGGAATGTGGGAAATTGCTAAGCCCTATGTCTCCTTGAATGCCCAAAAAGTAGCTCAGCAATTAGAAATATCTTCCAGCTGAAGCAGCACCCTTCATGTACGTGCCATAGATAAACCACTCCTTCTCTGGAATGGCTCAGATTTCTCAGATCTGAGCTTCACAATGAAAACTTTTTAGCACTTCCTTCAATATCTGCTGTGCCAACCTATGAAAGCACAGGCCATCCACATGGGAGCACTCTCTCTTTCTCTAGCTCAAGGCTTCCAGAAGCCCACACTGTATACTGGCACACTGCAAGGAAAAGAAGCAGAGCAGAAGCCACATCCTGTTGGTGATCTCAGCTCTGAAAAAGTCTGGGGGAACAAAGTGATGCTGTAAGCTGTGAAACCTGACATTCCTGCTGTCCTGTGCCAGGAACTGGCCTCCAGGTTATTGTCAACTCAGAAGGAAGAAAACATTTGGTGTATGACTCTTCCTGGTTTATCCCCACTTAGGAACTGTGGCTCCCATCCTCATGCGGCGACTTCTAGACAGTACCACAATGTGAAACAATCACAGCCATGGGCCTGTGCACAGACAGATGGAGATTAATCTGCTTCAAAGAGCAGAAAAAGTCAATAAATGAGCTTAAGTCTGTCTCTCAAACACTGCCTGCAATTACATTTATGGCATTCGTCGTTTAAAGCCCCTACAACTGTCCACCATTTTGTACTGACTACTGAAGAGTAAACTGAAACTCCTGGGATCAATTTTCCTATGAGTGAGTATTAAACCTGGAAAGCAAATCTGGAAAACAAATCTAGGGCTTGTGTCTCCAAAGACACTTCTTAGATGATGAGCCAATGCTCCTTCCACAGGCATTAAGAAGATAAACTGTGTATAATATACTGGCCTTGCTGTAATGGTACATATTTGGCATGCCCAAGCTCTTCATTTGCGGAACTCTGACTATGGGACTTGGTTGTTCTGAGGAGACAGGAGAGATCAGAATTACAGATTCCGCTGCTGAGTTCTCCATATGCCCCCAGGAATCACAGGTTTTTTTCATAGTACTTCAATTCTTTATTTACAATCTGCAAACACATTACAATTGATTGGTGGCCTGCTAAAGAAACGGTATTGCAAATCCAAAAGGGATTCCTAATTTCACTTAAAAGCCCTCTGTGAAGAGATAACCAGCCTGAGGTGCTCAGTAACATTGTAGTAGAAAATCATAAGGTTATTTTATACACCAATTCTTGATAATAAATACAGAAAAAGACATTCTTCAAAGAGAAGTTCGCAGCATGCAGCTGAAGCTCCCTGTTTTACAGGTAGCTGGTCTGTGATTGCCAGTTTTTCACCAGCCTTCAGCTCAGCTTTCAAAGGTACCTGCCAAAATGTTGCAGAAAGTTGACAGACTCCCTGTGAAAGGGCATCCGATAGGCAGGGCTTTTTTTCTTCTCCTCTCAGCTATTGCAATTTATTTTGATATACTGCTGGCACACAGCAGAAAGAAGAGAAATCCATTCTAGAGCACCACATTATTGAAAACCATTCCCAGGCACTGAGCAGAGTGCTGGCTGTGGTTGGGTCTGCAGGACAAGTGGGCAGCAAAATAGTTTGTTAACCACAGAAGAATGATTAGAGCAACAGCTTCTGTGCTTTACATTGCCATGGAAACATAAGGTATCAGCAGTAGCAGAGTGGTCTTTCCTTGTTGAAACATAAGATTTTGTTTTAATGCTTACTCGATAAGAAAGAAGAAGCCACCCAACCTGGTGAGCATCCTCCCTTCCTGAGTCAATCCCATCCGTGTCCTCCAGGAAGCACCCTTCAGAAGGCCAAATTAAAAACACCATCAACAGGTGATACAAAATGATCTCTGAATGACAGGTGCCTCTTCACACACACCGCTGAGGCTGCCTGCAGGAGGAGGTTTGGCTGTTGCTGCAGGAAATGGACTCTGTTCAATAGCTGGCTGTGGGCTTCTTGCCCCAGAAAGCTGCACCTCCTGGTTTGGCAGTGATGTATGTGCCCCATGCCTTCCTTGTGGTCATTTTTCTGCTGCTTACTTAATAAGCTCTCAGATTAGCTGCCAATCCTCCTTCTCATCGCTCACTGAGAGCCCTGTTCTAAAAGTTTCTCTGCGTTGTGCTTAACACCCCATTTGCTGCCAGTTGATGAGAAGGCAGAAGGGTTCCAGCCCCTCGCCTTGCTTATTTCAAGGCATTCGAGGCCAGAAGGTGACTCCAGGGGCTGCTCTGGGTTTGCTTAAGCCCATCCTATCCCAGGCCTATGGAGGTGGCATGCTGCACAGCTGCTGCAGGCACTGCTATGGTTTCAGAGACCTCCTGCTCTCCTCCCTGCCAGATATTCGGAGGGCTATAAAAAAGAGCTGTCCAGACTGCTGAGAAATGGACGATCGCGCCTGGAGTCGGCTAAATAATTCAGAGCGGATTGAAATGCCCTATTGCGTAATGGAATCTTTCTGCAAAGCCGTGCAGCGGTTTCCACATCCCAATGATCCTATTTTCAAGTCAATACAATTAGGTGTCAGAATATGCAATCGTTGAAATTAATCTGGAATCAGAATGCAGGGGATCTTTAGCGCACAAGCACTGCAAGACACCACCGAAGTCATTAGATATTATCCAGGATGAACACAAAATGATTCATTGGGATGCTGCAGGCTCTGGCTTTGACATCTCCCCATTGATATGATATGTGTAACAAGTGTTTAATGAGAAAAAGGACTCAACACACCTAACCTTCAATTTTCACGTAATCTATTCATGGCGTGTTACAGATGCAGGCATAAAAAAATGACCCTTAAACTTCTCTTTCTTCCTGATTTTAATGAGTCTGCTGCACATGAGGATTACTAATGACAGGGGAGGCAGTAAATTCCACCCTGTAGATGCCTTCATTGCATGTTTTGATCATGCATCATTGATCATGCTGGGTTATAACAGATACAAGCCAAGACCCTCAGAGAACAGATTGAGGGTAAGAACCTGGGCTATGGGAAAGAAACACAAGGCTGCCAGGATGGCAACAGGGAAACAGCTACAACAGCAGGGAACCAGGAGAGTGCTGGAGAGAGAGAAGTCAGATCCTTCAAACTGCTAATGACAAATTAGTTAATAAATCTCTTCCCCCAGCACACTCATCTCTGATTCATATTTACATGCCAATGGACCAATAGAACTACTGGTTTCTGAGCTGCTGCTTGCAAAAGGAGCTCAGCCTTCTATATGTTGGGTTCTCCAAAAGGAACAGAAGTGTGTGGAAAAGAGAAATGCACACAAGCATGTGTACAAGGGGAGGATATGGTGCCAGCAAGTATAAAAACCTGATCCCATTTTGCCCCACGTTGTATCACATCTGGTGCCTAAGCAAAGCTGGCGGCATGCTGAACGCTATAAATCCACAGAGGTGTCTGCATAAGGATTAGTTTGCATACAAATATGTCATTTACAAAATACAGAGCCCGTCGCAGATATTCTTCAGCTTGCAGAAAAACCAAGGAAGGTGCAAAGAATGAGGGAATACGGTGGATGGGTAGGTCAAGACATCTCAGGAAGGAAATGACCTGATCCTCACGTTGGCATGGGACGTTCCACAGCCCTATCATTATCAGCATGCTCTTCTAAGTGTCACACTAACACCAACTTGCTGTGTTTTGGGAAACTGACACAGCCATGAGTCACCTCCTGGTGTTTCCCATGCCCATCCAGCAGGAGGGCAGCACCTCGCCTGGGGAGCAGCCCAGACACAGTGCTGGGAAAGCTCTGCAGCTGCGAGGGCAGAAAGAGATGAGAAAGTGGAGCTGCCACCCACCTCCGCTGGCTGAGACAGCAGAGCAGCTTGGGAAGATCTTGGTTGCTAAGTATGATCTAGAGCTGCATTGTCCTCTTTTGTGTTTGTAGGAGGTTCCCTTGTAACAAACATGAATTCTACTCTGTCAGAAGGAGCGAGCTGCTGCTTTATTCTTGAGGCTTGTCTTGCAATAAACCTGTGTGCTGACCCCAATGACATCAGGCCCTCCACCTCCAGGTGCTGGCACACTGGGTTGCTGTGGGAGCACAGTGGAATCCCTGCAGGAGGCTGGGATGAAGGTCTGGCCATGGACTGGCAGCAGATGGTGGCACGACACCTCCCTCAGCTCATGCTAAACTGAGCCTAAGGGAGGAGCAGCCACGAGGTTCAGATCAGCTCTCCCCCCCATCTCTGTCTCCTCTCACTCTCACAAACCCCACCATTTCCAAACCCCAAACTCACACAACAGCTATCTTCCACTGCTCTGACACCACGGGATGCACGGTCTGTCTGTGCTTACAACAGCTCATTCACCTGCATGTGACCTGGGAGGAAAAGGCGATCATTTTCCAAGGTAAGACTACTTTAAGGACAATTTTCTCCTTTTAAATATGTGGCTGCATGAGGTACCAAATGTGCTTCAGGGCAGCGAGAACAGAAACCCCATCAGGGAAATACCACACTCATGCTGTAAATCTTGCCACATCTACACCAAATGTCACATGATAAAACCTAGCTGTGGGTAGCTCTTATTGCTCAGTCACCAGACCCTACACCAGCATCTTTTTCACATTGCCCACACTGCAGGATGCTCCAAGGCGATGCCAGCAGCACAGTCATGCTTCAACAGCCACATCATGCTGTCTCGTGTATATGGTTCGATTTTCTTTCCTGCCTACTGGCACTACTGGAGAACAACTTTGGTGCAAATTTAAGAATGATGCTTCAAGAAAAAAAAGTTTCCTACAGGCTTGAGCTTACATGAAAGTACCAAATTCTAGGAAAAGTCTTTTTTTTTGTCGTTGAGAGATGACTCTGCAGTAGAGGAGTCTGAAATCCCACATTCTTCCTCCTTCACTATTCCCTCACCCCCAGTGCAAAGTTCAACTTTTCCTGCAAAAGTCTCACTATATTTAACATTGTTGTAGCGCTACCAGGAAAACAAAGAAGTGTTTTTGTTATGAAGCAAGCTCATCATCTGCTCTACAGAATCTCTGCTGCTGGCACAGATTGGTGAAATACAGAAAGGATTGGTGAAATACAGAAAGCCCAATTCAATTCTGAAACAATTTTTAGGGTGTGAGGCTGGAAGTGAGAAAATGAAATGAAATAAAACGAAATGAAATAAAGACTACATTTTTTTACCTGAAAACTCAACAATCTTGATCTGAATTGAGTTTACTGTTCTTTAAGACAGATGGACTCACTATAGTTCAGAATCCCCATGGCTGCTTGCCCCATGTTGTGTTGCGGCCAGGTGAGTTTCTGTTACCAGCCTGTGTGACCAAGCAGAGCCCTGGCAGAACTGTGAGCATGGCCCCTTGTTGGGCCTCAACCAAGGACACCTGACATCAGCAGGATGCTCTGAGAGAGACTCACTGAAGAAGCTGATTCTTTAATTAGCTTAGTGCACAGAGGAATGGGATTTCTCCTGTCTTCAGTGCTCCTGCTCATGTCACTGGAGCACTGAACTCTTTTAGTGAATCCCAAAGCAATTAAAGCAATAGTAACTACTCCCATGCTAGCAACTACAGGTGGGATTCAGCTGCCATTGATGCTACAAGACCCAACCCCTTACAGCTCCCCCTCTTGCTAGACTGGGAGAAGAAGCACCTCTTACCATCCAGGAGACACTGGCACTCATTTAGAGGTATACGCCTTGCCATACATGGAAATGAAAGCTACCATTTCAGAAGAAAATGTCTAATTTCTGGCTATCTAAAGCTAGATTAAATTATCTGCATTGTGTGTCTCTCCTGGGAGAGCTTCTACAGCCTTTGGATTCATTCTGAGATCACCGTGACAGGCTGACAGTGAAGCCCCCTACCATGGTTTGAAGAACAAACTATGCAGTGATCTGATATATTTAAATGCCAGACAGTGATGCAGTGCCCAGTGGAGTGTCATATAAGACGCATAAATCACAATCCTGAAGGAGCTTGTGGATGTCAGACGTGAATATGCTGATTTGGTAGCCATGGTAGTTTGGCATGTCTAAAATCTTTGTCTTCTGCCCAGAATAGACTAGCTACTAGCTTTTAAATATTACTCATTACATTACATACTATTACTAGCTTTTCAATATTACTTGTGAGTCCTGCTACAGCACAGAAGACGGTTGAGAGAACACCAAAAATGTGAAATATTGAGATAAACTTCATTGGCTTTGTTCAGTCTAAGAGCATGAACCCCCTTCCATGGTGGGGTAATGGCGACACAGGACATGGTTATGTGGTTAACAATAGCTGAGGTGGAGATCTTCATTCATTCACTGGAATTGAAGTAAGATGAAATCTGAGCACAGAGTAGCTCAGCTAAAGCTCAGGAGTGTATCCCTTGCTGGAGCACTCATCCGTTCTGTCTACATGTCCAACTGTGCTGCCAGTTCAAGCACTATACAGGGAATCTATCATGTAATATTTCCAGAAATAATCCAATCACATATGGCTCAATCATAATGACAGAGACCCTACGTCACTTACTACACACAAAGCCCCTTCCTTCCCAGCACAAATAGGCAATTAAATCAGATCACAAACAAAGACAAACCTACACATTTACTCAAGCAAACAAGACAGTTTGCCTGCAGAATGTGTGCACACGTTAATCACTTGCACCAGTCAAGCGTGAGCATGTGAATTTACCTTTAGGAAGTTAGAAATTAACACTATGGTACAGTTCAAATAAAATGTGAATTTACAGGTAGCTTAGCAGTAAATTGGAAAGACAGACAATCCATTACTTTTGGTACATAAAAAGCTGAGTTAGTTGAATTTCTTCAACTAAAAGCCTTTTATTCACTTTTATCAGATAGGGTGGAAAGCACCACTCTATCTGATGGCTGTTTGGCACTGTGATACATACATAATTTGGTTCCCATTGCCCACTCTACCATCTTGTCAGGGATGGGTAAGGTGTCCTGCGAGACTTCCAGCAGACCCAGTGGGAAAGGTGTGACAACCACTGGCCCATCTACGGAAGAACAAACCCCCCCAAGCCTCCTCAGTTGAGGAAAGAAAGCAGGTTTTATTTTTATCTGAGAAGGAACTGGAAAAGGCATGTTGTACAGAAAACTGCTCAAAGATAAGTGAAGTGTCTGAGAGAAAGAGGCAGGTTGTAAGGCTCTGCCCAGGGTTACCATGCTCTTGACGAGGGCCATCAGGACACACCACTCAGCAGGACGTGCCTCTTGCTGCCTTACCCTAACCACAAAGTTAGGCCTAATGTGATGGGACATGACTGTAAAACCTCCTTTGGGTGGAGAGGAGAAAGGGAAACGTTGTGTGAAACGCCATCCATGAGTCCTTCCTTGAACCTTTAGTTCCCAGCCCACCTGAAGGTTCATGGTGGTTTTCTCTGCTTTCCTTCCACCGGTGCAGTGCCAGGCTGGAATTGCAGGGTATTGTATTACAAGTCCCACGGGTGCTGCCTCAGCCTCAGTAAACTTTATTTAAGCACACACAGACATACACAGACAGTATACATATATTTGTTTCTTCTCTGACAGTTCTACAGGACCAACACTGCTTTGGATGACACTCGTGGAGAATTTGAAAAAGTGCAGGAAATGTAAGGAAAAATAAAGGTATTTTAATAATCCGTGACTCGTGGTCATCCACAGAAACAACACAGGTGCATTCAACCAGGCGAGCACATGGACACATCTCCACATACAGTACATTGTGTCTATATAGGTTATCTCCACATACATTGTGTCTATAGAGATGTACAGCAGTCTCAGTAGTCAGCAGGACACAGAACCAAGGCGTACTGGCACGGCACATGCTTGCACACCCAGTGCCACGACCCACTGCCAGTGCACCCGTGTGACACAGCCGGGGTGTGGGTGCAAACACAAAGGTGCTCCCAACACGGTCTCACTGTACACCATAAAAACTCACCAAACAGGCAACAAGATCATAAAACAAACGTTCCCCCGGGGTTCTGGTGACCAGCCAGGTTTGAGTCAAATCACACAGCTTTTTCGTCACCACAACTCCTGGGATATGTGGTTACTTATCTAATATAGCTACAACTGTCTCTCAACATATATCATATATACAGTACATGTACACAGAACATACACAGAGCAGTATATGTATATTTTTGTGTTTTCACGTTTGTACATTATATCACAGATTATATGAGCACATAAAATATACGTTTTGGACCTAAAAAGAAATAATTTTATAAAATATTCATAATATCCCCCTCTCCCCCCCACCAAAAAAAAAAAAAAAAAAAAAGAAAAAAGAAAAACAGCTCAGAAACTAAAAGAAATCCATAAACGCCCTCTGGTACTGTTACTGCCTGCCCTGGGACAGCACGACACTCCTTCCCTTTCCCTTTGTAAGTACAGCAGCACAATGGTGGTTTGCATCCATGCACCCAGGAAAACACACAAAGAAGTATAAATTGTTGGACTGCACAGTCAGAGCGGAGCCTGGAGGCTGGCTGTTCGACTCAACACTCTCCCACTGTCTCCCCTGCTACGATTTAAAAGGTTCTGCCAGGAGCACAGTATTTTACCTGCAGCAATATTTGCTAGACTAAAGCGACTGACTGCAGTCCAATACTGCTCTAGCACTTAGAAGCCAGCTTTTGAGTTATATCTTTATTATTATTATTATTATTATTATTATTTATTTAAAAGAATCTTTTCTATTTAGCAAAAAATTGTTTCCACTGTACCCTTCGTGTGTCCTCGTCCTAACGTGACAAACCCGGAGGAGATGAAATTATGGAGATCTGGCCCTCCACTTCGGTAAATATCCTTCCCATAGTGACCTGGCAAGGAAAAGAAAAGAAAACAACTTTATTCAGGTGTTTATATAGGTGCAGATATATGCCATGCAGCCCCGCTGCTGCCCCCGTACACAAGCACCAAGGCCCCACCGCATGGTTACCTTATGAATGATAAGCACAGGGTATAGCAGAACATAACTGCAGCAATACTGAATTTCCACATGGGCAAAGGCTTAGGAATAACAACTATTTTGATACTTCCATGGCATGAATGGAGTCTGATAGCGGAGCCAAACAGCCCAAACTTGCTGAGCAAACACCCAAATTCCAGAGGTATCACACAAGCCCTTGGCAGCGTTTGCACCATAACTGCTGAAGTTTTTTGCAGCCTAAAAGTGAAGTTGCCAGTATCTCTCCTGTCCCAAGTGCCCATTAGCAGCACAACAGCAGACTTTGCCTTTTAGCTTTGATTTATTTGCTCTGGTCCTTGAACAACATCCCCAGATCATTTCTCAAGCATGATAGTCTTTTGCAGAACACTTCCTGAGAGCTCTCTCAGTCCATCACAGCAGAGTGGTACCAACTGCTCACGAGTCATCCAGCTTTTCAAGGCTTTCATACACTAATAAGGAAAAAGGGCTTCTGCTTACCATGCAAAGCTCCGAAATGAGGACACAGATAATTTTGCAGATACTCTTTATCATCTCCTCCCCTTTTCATGTTGTTAATTTTGCCATCCCTTTTATTTCACAAGGAATCAAAGATAAGATAGGTGCAGGGGGAGGGAAGCAGGGCAGCAGTGGGGGCTGGGAATGCAGCTCCTGCCCTACTAGACTCCAGCTTCCCATCCTCTCTGCACAAGCCTGGGGTGCACATGCTTGGGATGCATCTCTGTTCCTCCAACCCCCGGTGGCCGTGAGCTGGGCTCAGCAGATGGTGCAGTGCATGGCACCCGAACGGAGAGCTGAGTCAGGAGGCAACGGGGAAGGCAAAATGGGATCCCGGATCCAGGTGGAAATGCAGCCTAAAGCTGTGTTCTGGCTGGCTGACGGTGCCTCTGACAGATGCTACAGCCCTTTCCTGTTTTTCAAACGGAGACAAAATGCTGTCTGTTCTCACACATACTCAGGTTTTTGGGAACACTGTGAAAACTAAAACACATTCTGAAATCTCATTAGTCTGCAAAGTCGTCTTCTTTCCCTTTTTGCCAGTGACTCCCACCACAGTGCCTTGACAAACCCTAGTGAGCACAGAATCACAGAATCACAGAACCATTAAGAATGGAAAAGTTTACCAAGATCCAACGCCAACCCATCCCCATCATGGTCACAGGCCACATCCCTCAGTGCCACATCTCTACAGTTCTTGAGCACCTCAGTGATGGTGCCCCCCATCTCCCTGTGCCAATGCCTCACCTCTCTTTCTGAGAAAGAATTTTTCCTAATATCCAACCTGGACGTCGCCTTGCACACCTCAAGGCCATTAGCTCCCAATGTTGCAAGCCTTTATTCCCATCATCAAAGTGCACTCTTCATATGGATGGGTTGAAGGTGAGCACCCTCTCCAGGTCAAACCTGCCCTATAATATGCCCTGCTGTGGAGCTGAGCAGGCTGCAAACCCCACCTCCTACCTGTGGGACTGTGCCACCCCAGGAGCACGCTGAAGATCCCTGGAGAAGGCTCACATATGGTGGTGGCAGGAGATGCTGAGATTTCTGAAAAACTGTTTATTCCAGTCTGCTAGAAAAAGCATACCACTCCTTTTCCTCACTGCTGGTCAAGGTCAGCCAAAAGCTCCCTCTAAACTTCTCAAAACACACAAAGTGTTTCTACAGGTTCAGGAGAATTAGCAGCAAGAGTTTCCTTCTTACAGCAATGCAAAGTGGTAGCAAAAACCTTGAAACATGGAGGCTTCCACCCATAAATCCACCAAGAAGTTCCTAGGAAAAAAAGAATTTTCTGTTTGCAGAGGAGAGGAGCTGGGCTGCTCTCTTGCTCTGCCCACCTCGCTCCTCATCCCCTGCATGCCGTGTTGCAGGGTGAGGATGGCACAATTTGCCTCTGAGTGCCTGCAAGCTCCTCCTGCTTCCTGAGATCTGCTTTTGCTGTGAGAACCTGAAAAGGTGTGTGGTCACAGTGCCCAATTCTTCTCTTTTTCTCTACTGCATTTCAAAACTGGGCTGTATTTTCCCTTTAGGCCGATTTCTGCTCAGACATCATCAACTCCTATGCTCTCAGGGCCAGCTATGCAGGCTACTGACACTTCATCAGTGCCATCACTTAGCAGTTTTAAATGAGGATAAAAGAAACACAAATATGTGCCATTACCTCCAGCTGAAGCCACGGCTGTCTTTTATATATCCCTTTGGAGGATCTGCTTAAGTCAGAGATCAAGAAGGGGAAGTATATTAAAAAAAAAGCAAACACTGACTGGCAGATTGAAGATCATTCATCAGCCATTTGCTCTCTGAACCTTGCTCTGCCCCTTCTTGCTCTACATAACAGTTAAATTAAAAGATTCCTGTGATAACATCCCATTAGCATTTGAACAGGAGTCATGTTTTCCCATGGGAAACCTGAATTTGTAGACTTCAAGCAGCACGAGTTTTTTCTTTTTACAGGCACATTACGGGACACTGTTTGCTTTACAAGGTTCTTTCTTCCTCCTCACTTTTGATCGTTTCTCCTGCCCCCGCCATGGCCAAGTGCTGGCACCAAGCTTGGTATGGAGCTGCTGGGGCTGTGCGAAGCAGAAAGCATCCCTGCCCCACTCCTCACTGGGGCTGCGTGTGCTCCTGTGCTCCCACCTCAGGGTCAGGACTGACCTGGGGTCTCAGCATGAGCTGAGCTGGGCTGAACTGCTGATGGAGATGAGCGTCCCATGGGCCAAAAAGGTCGTTCCCTCTGCCCCATGGTAGAGAGCTGATGGCCCAATTCCTTGAGAAACAGGTGCAAACTCATCTATTTTCAATCCATTTTAGACACCTGAGATATTTTTATTGCCGTTCAACACCCAATCGAGCAAACTCTGCCATTCCAAGACACAAAGGATCTCATTTTGAAGGCTCACAAGGCTCCTTCCCACTGCTTTTCTCTCCCCCTGATGTGACAGTGCATCACAGCACAGTTCCCCTTTGGAGGCAATGTCCCTGGGGCGAGATGTGCCATGGGCTGCAGCTATCGGGGAGCTGAAACGCAGCGCTGGCAGCCACTGAAGGTCACAGGCAGCACTGCCCAAACAGCCACAGGGGCGGGCAGAGGGGTATCCCCTCCTCATTGCTCAGTTCCATGCACTGAAGTGAGCTCTTCTGTCCCTTGAATAGGCAGACTGGAGCCCTCTAGCACACCCTATTTCCAAAGCCACACAACCACTCACCTCACAGCATGGAGCACGTTGTCTTTTAATACAGTATTTCTCAAGCAATTTTGCATCTGCAATGTCTGTGGTTGAGATGGAATTTAAAATGCTGCTTCAGAGCACAGGATCTGAGTGCTTGGAAGAGGTTTTTCTTGCTCTCTCACTCCCCACTCTTGCTCACACTCATATCCCTGTGCTGTAATGCATGTAAACTCTCAGACACACAGGGGCTCGCAGGCTTTTCCATTAAAAGAAATGACCTGGAGTCCAGCAAGGCAATGTGTTACCAAAGCAAATGAGGACTGACACAACTTAAAATTTCCAAAAGAAATTGAAACAAGGAGAAAACACGACTATTATTTTCCCCTTTCCTTTGCTTATAGCACATAGCAGAGGCAGAGAGCAGGTGAGCGTTGTGCTTTCCACACAACAAAGACATATTCTTTAGGGCATACAGCTGAAAGAGGGAACATTTCATTACGACTGCACGCTGCATAACACACATATGGAACAAACTCAGCCACAAACAGCAATTACAGGCCCTCTGATTTAACAGAGTTATTAGAGCTGAACTAAAACGTTGCTATCCACCTTTCAGAAATGGTATTACTGAGCACAGATTACATCACCCACAGAAGGACAGGCAGGAACCACTGAGGACGGCCATTGGGATGACACACACTGTGATGCTGAGCTCATCCCCATCCCAAGGTTTCCTTGGAAATAAACTACGCCCAGAGAGCAGCCCCAGCACATCAACACAAAGGATGTGAATGGACAAAAGGATCACAAGGTGTCTGCTGAGGACACAGCATAGGTTGGATGGGTCCTTAAAGATCACGCAGTGCCTAGCCCCGGCCATGGGCTGGCTGTCCCCCAACAGTTCAGCCTGCCCAGGGTCCACCCATGGCCTTGGGCAGCTCCAGAGTTCCTAAGCTCCTGCCCCTGTCTCACCCTCTGGCTCTCCACCGCACGTGGCTGCTGACCACAGCAACCTGTATAAGGTCTTAAGGACAGCCTAGGAGCACTGCCAAGCCAGGGGAGAACTTCAAGTTCAGAACAGAACAAGAGGATTGTTCGACTTGGAGATTGGGAGATCCTTATTTTTCCTTTTCATTTTTTTCAGGGCAACTTCTGGCTTATCAGGGTAAAGGTAGATAATAGCTGCACAAGGGTAGATAACAGCAGGACAAGGGGAAATGGTTTTAAGTTGAAGGAGGGAAGATGTAGGTTGGATGTCAGGGGGAAGTTCTTCACAGAGAGAGTGGTGAGGTGCTGGAACAGCTGCCCAGAGAGGCTGCGGATGTCTCGTTCCTAGAGGTGTCCAAGGCCAGGTTGGATGGGGCCCTGGGCAGCCTGGTCTGGTATTAAATGAGGAGGTTGGTGGCCCTGCATGTGGCAGGGGGTTGGAGATTCATGATCCTTGAGGTCCCGTCCAACCAAATTCTATGATTCTATGCTTATCAGTTTTCAGAGTGCATTTGCATCACATCATCCAGTCTGCTTTGCAACCACAGAGGGTGAAAGCTTCCTATTCACAACAGTGCTGGAGCTCTCAAGTGAAATTATTAGCCAAAAAATGGGATTTTTGGAAAATGATGCGGAGTGAAATGACTGAAGGACTTCCCCCAACATTGCAGGAATGGGAAACAGCTCCTGGCACAGGGTTTGTGTTAGTCCCAGCCAATAGACATGCCCTAAATTATGCCCATTTACTGCACAATAAGCCATGCCAAATGCAGTGCAGTGAGCTGCACAAGTGCTGGTCATGCTCATGTATTTTTCTGGCAATGTAAAAGATGAAGAAAGCAAAGTTAATAGCTGTGCTAGATTTTTTTATTAGAGATCGAGGTAATATCTCCTTTTCTTAATTGTTTTTTTCTACTAACTACAGAAGTTGTCCTTGGTTTTGCAGCCTCCCTAGAAGCCACAACAAGCTACACAAGATTTCAGAAAATATCAATTTCTGCTATTCTGTTAACTTAAAAAATGAATATCTGTGAAAAGAGTGCAGTGCTGGAGGGTCTCACCAGCAACATCCACTGGAGGTGACACAAATACAGCAATGAGCTCACATTCAGCTGAAACATACAAGTAGAAACACCTTCAAAGAGAGAGGATTGCACTGACAGAAGAACAAAACGCAGCACTTCACCAAGGCTGCACACATGCATGCTGGCTTGCGGAATAACTGAGTGCAGCTCCTGGTTTGTGCAGGAAGCAGCGATGCTCCCTGTGTTCTGCTTCCCATCAGCATGCCATGGGATGTGCCCTGCAGCTCCACAAAGAGCAAGCATCCAACCCCTAGCACCCAGCAGGGACCACCCTCCCATCAGCAAAGAGATGGGATCCAACAGATGGGATGGGCCCATCAAGGACTCACCCAAACCACGAGCAAAACCCAATAGGCTGATATCTCCATAGGAAACAACTCTGGGAGCAGTCCTTGTGCAAAAGAGTGCAAAAAAGCCCCTACCAAAAACATAAGCAACCCAACGTGCTGGGAGCAGCAGGGCAGCCACGTGTCGAGGGATCCTGTCACAAATCAGTGACAAAGCAGCCCTTCATCTTCCTCTGCGTCCTTTACCACACCCTATAATTGCACAGGATGCAGAGATAGCTCACATCTTGCATGACTCAGGAGGGGAAGAAAACATTATTTCTTCCTGTTTTTTGTTTTGTTTTATTTTTTTGTATTTTGCTTTTTAAATGAGGCCATGAATCAGTTCACATCCCCCCAGCACACACACAGTCATGCTTAGCACATAACACCCTCTGAGGGAAGCAGAGCCCAAGGACTGCTTTATCAACCTGCTGCACTCCACAGCAAGGAAACAATTACTGCAGGTTGATTTCAACTCTTCTACACTGAGACTATCAGTTCTGATTAAATGCTGCAGGTTGGCACATCAGTGTGTGCATGGCTTTATCTGGTTAAGTGGCCATCTTGCTCCCCCAGCTCTCAGAAGCATTATCTTTAATTTCCCTCCTGCAACGCAGCACTGAAGGCTTTGCTTCATCACTGAGGGTGAGCATCTAAATGCCTATGGCTCTTCTGAACCCAGCACGGTCCACACAGTGCAGGCTTCTTCTCCTGATCCCTGCATGCTGGCTGGTCTGTGAGCCTGGGAATCTAGTGATGTCCAGAAGTACCCATAGCTCCAAACCCCAGACCCACCTGAGAATCACAGAGTCATTAAGGTTGGAAGATCACCAAGCCCAACCCAGCCCATCCTCATCAGCTCACCATGCCCCCAGCTGCCACATCTCCACATTCCTTGAACACCTCCAGGAACAGTGACTCCACCACCTCCCTGGGCAGCCTGTGCCAGTGCATCATCACACTTTCTGAGAAGAAATTATTCCTAATATTCAATCTGAACCTCTCCCAGCACAACTTGAGGCCATCACCTCTCACCCTATCACTGCTACCTGGAAGCAGAGTCCGACCCCAACCTCACCACAACCTCCTGTCAGGAAGCTGTAGAGAGCCATAACATCTCCCCTGAGCCTCCTCTTCTCCAGACTGACCCGTCCCAGTTCCCTCAGCTGCTGCCCATCAGACTTGTGCTGCAGACCCTCACAGCCCCACTGCCCTTCTCTGGACACGCTCCAGGGCCTCCATGTCTTTGTTGTAGTGAGGGGCCAACACTGAACACAGCACTCATCTGTTGGGAGATTTCTGGTTTCAGTAATTCTCTGTTTCCACCTACTTCACAGCATTAAAAAAGAAAACAAACAAACAACTAAAACCACAGAAATAAAAGAAAAATACAGAACACATCTTGAAGAAAATCTCCAAGGCACTGTTGCCAGGACAGAACAGAAGGTGATCAACACATCACCAAGGAGCCATCAGCCCCAAGGCTTCATCCCATGAGGATGGTGGCTGCAGCAGTGCCATGTGTCACAGGGGTCTGCCCTTCTGTGCCCGAGAGGACGGGCCCTGGGCAGCCTGATATAGTGAGAGGCAACCAGCCCACATCAGGGATTGTACTGGATCCCTTCCAACACAAACTGTTCAGTGGTTCTATGAGTATGAAGTTTTATATATCCATTTTGAGGGCATTATAAATGAGCCTTTCTGTATTAATTTGAGCTAGTATTGTTGCAACTGCTGTGCTTTGATTAGAGTGCTAAGACACTAATTAACTAACCATACAAATTCAGCTCCACACACAAGGTGATCTCCTGTGGGCTGTGCAGGATTTTGTGTGTAACACTGCATCCATGCAGCTCGGGCATAAATCTGTTTTCTTTCTCCCAGCACTAATTCCCAGTTGAATGTGGAAGAAATTCAAAAGTTTCCAGCCAGAGAAAATGCCAGCTTAGACGCACATAAAGCCTTCTGGATGACACATTTACAGAAACCACCTTAATTAATTATCTCATAAATATCTCAGCTGCTTTCCCTATTGCAGTGTTAAATTCCACGTCTCACGAGCTCTCCCCAGCAGTGCTGAGCAGGAGAAGCTGCCCTGTGGCCCTGGCCCCACTCAGTGTCCTGATGGCATCAAACCACCATGCTTTGATGTTTGCTCAAACTTTCCTGCTTGCTTCCACTGCCCCTCATTACCAGACCACTGCAGGCAACACAGTCCAGGGTTCAAACCATCCTTCTTATGTGCCAGCTGGGCTTCTCACCTGCAGTCAGATCCACAAGCTTCCCCTGCTGATAGAAGTCTCATCCTTCTCTCCATCTGGGGTTGGGTGTGCCTTGCCCTGTTCTTGGACAAAGCTAGGGCACTCGGGTGAGCTGGATGCTGGGGTTACTCACGACTCAGCTGTTTTTGCTGTGTTATGAGAAAGGACCGAACCTCTGCTTCCCAAAGACAACTCACACACAGGGATTCACATGGGGATTAGAAGTAAGGGATGGCTGATTGCAGCACCTGTACTGGGCTTAAAGAGGTGATGCATGGGAGCAAGCTGTTCAGAGCTCTAGTCCAACCTGTAGCCACTGCTCCTGTGCTATTAGGATACAGTCTATATAACATGCTTTTCACGTTCCTTCTCTAAAGGGCTTCGGTCTGCATGTTGTGGCCAGTGTGCAAACACAGCAGAACTCCATTTACCCTACAACGAGGGAGGTTTTACCCATTTCCACTCAAAGATAGCAGAGGATGCCTCCACTCCCACAGGCACACAGGCACAGCCCCCTCAGCCTGCTGCCTGCCTTACAGCCCCTCACCCCCAACCCAGGCTCCCACTGCCTTCCTAGGGAAACATCAGCAATTACTGACACGGAAGAGTAACCTGGGGGAAGTGCTGAGTGCTTTTCCAATTCTCTCTAATCTGCCTTCTGAAGGGGAAGCAGCAGGGAAGAGTTACTGCTCCGCTACAACAGGTGCTCAGAAATAATGTCAAGAATCTGTGCGCTATTGAGATGCACTTCTGTAAAGGAAAAGAACGAATTACCAAATTATGCTGGAAATGGGAAGTCTCCAGAGGGTAAAAGAGGTGATGTGATCTGTGAATCAAACTACAACATTTCCCAGTCTTGCTCCGGGATTGTGTTCTGTAAGGACTTTTGCAGCTGTGGCCCTTAATTTCCAAGCAATGCTATCTCTTGAGATAGCTGGTGAAACTGATGTGCCCACATTATCCTAAACCAGCCATTTTGATAAGAAGATAATCATTTCAGAAATGCCTGAAATGACGGCATTTACAATAACCACTTTGAATAGGAAAGCTACAAAACTCCAGAAACAATCCTCAGATGCACTGGGCCAGCAAGGTCGTTTCTGAGCAAACAGAACTTTTGCAAAAACACAGTGAACGTATGCTGACCCTTCAGCCTGATGTTTCTGCAGTGACTTTCAGGGGAAAGCAGCAATAATGGCTATTGGGTAAAGCAGTTAATGGCAGAGCAGGTGCTGCTGCCTCAGTGAGCTCTGAGAAGCTGAGTCCTTAAACCATGCCAACTCAGGAAACCTACAGGAGATGTCATGGGATGGATGGAGAGGAAATACCTTTATGTACGTCACAGCCTCAGTGGCCTTCTGAGGTCCCTGGTCCTGTCAGTGGGAACAGAAAGGGCAGAAGGTGGAAAGACAGGGGTTTGTTGTTAAAGAATGAGAGTCTGGTAGTAATGAAAAGACTTTTTCTGGCTGGAGGAAAAGAGCTTGGGTAAAAGCACAGTGTGAAATGATAGAGAGCATGGTAATACAGCAGCCAGCAGAGCAGGAGGTGATCATCCTCTGTACTCAGCTCTGGTGAGTGCTGTGTTCAGTGTTGGCCCTTCACTACACGCCCTGGAGCGTGTCCAGAGAAGGGCAGTGGGGCTGTGAGGGTCTGCAGCACAAGTCTGATGGGCAGCAGCTGAGGGAACTGGGACGGGTCAGTCTGGAGAAGAGGAGGCTCAGGGGAGATGTTATGGCTCTCTACAGCTTCCTGACAGGAGGTTGTGGTGAGGTTGGGGTCGGACTCTGCTTCCAGGTAGTGATAGGGTGAGAGACCTCAAGTTGTGCTGGGAGAAGTTCAGATTGGATATTAGGAATAATTTCTTCTCCAGAAGAGTGAGCAGACATGAGAATAGGCTGCCCAGGGAGGTGGTGGAGTCACCATCCCCAGGAGGTGTTCAAGACACCTGGAGATGTGGCACCTGGGGACATAGTTAGTGGGCATGGTGGGGGTGGGCTGAAAGTTGGATTTGATGATCTTAGTTGCCTTTTTCCAACTTGGAAAGGAGAGCTGGAGCTCTCCTCACTGCATCAGAAGCACAGGACAGAAGCACAACCTGTGTGGAGAACCGTCCCTGAGCTCCGAGTGCAATCTGCATCCCCACTGCCAACAGGGGACTGTGCCAATCATCCCCCAGGATTGCAGATTCCTAGAGGTAAAAGTAAGCTGTGCTGGTGCCATCTGTTTACTTGTTTAAATGCTTATGAAGAGTCGCTTCTGGGTATTTGATCTGGTTTTATATGATAATTCCAGTGCTTTCTCATAACGACCTCCATAGCTGGGAGGAATGCTGGTAAATAGCACTGTGCAGGGCTGCGCAATCAAGTAACATCCTCCTTTATTGGGGTTACATACGCAGGGATATGACAGAGAGACATTCCCCGAGTACAGCGAAGCAATCTAACAGCACAACACTAATGAGAGGCACAAGGCCACCAACTCCCTGCGTCGCGCTTTGAAATTGTGCCCTGGAGTGCCTTTCAGCATGGGTTGCTCCAAGCCTAATTCAGAGACACAGAATGCTGTATGCAACCCGTGGAACTGAGCAGCTGCTTGGGAAGTGAGCAGCATTAGAGCCAGTCAAGCTACGCTTCTTCTGCTGGAGATTTGCTGATCTAATTTAGAGAGGGCCTAATATTCCCCTTCTAATTAATTTGTTCTGTTCGCCTGCTACTGAACTGGCTTTTGTTCTTTGGGAGCTCCTCAAAAATTAGATGCAATACCTGATGGAATTTAATTATATAGGCTGGGAGAAAGCGATTAAGGGCAAAGGGAGGGCTGATGGCACCACACACGGCTTCAAGGGTATTAGCAGAGGGGAAGGTGGAGGCTGCTTTGTCACAGATGGAGGGAGAACACCAAGGAGCAATTGCCTCCAGACAGAACTTTAAGGGTAGAGACAAACTTCCTGTGACAGCCGAATGCCTTTGCAAAGGTCTGCTGAGAATTACTTTGTGATGGCTGGATCTCTCTCAGACACTGCTTCGAAGAAAACAGGTCTGAATCTCACCCTTGGCCTTGTGCAGCAGATCGTGTTCCTGATGCTGTCTTATCTCTTTGGAGCTGTGTGCTCCCACAGCAGGGAGAGCAGCAAGCTAGGGAAGGGTCCCCATGGTGCTCAGCACTGAGACCTTTGCTCCTGACCTCTGCCAGGGCCAGCTTGTCCTGGAGCTTGGGAAGCCCTGGACTTATATCCCAATTCTCAGTGGGAGAACAGAGTTACCTGAGGTGCTGAAAGTGAAGGAAATTCAGCAGTGGGACTCCTAGGTTAAACTTCAAGAGATATTCTACAGAACTGCACAATGCACCAGTGTCTGGTCACTGCAGCCATGACCTTCTCTGCAATTAATCAGAGAAAAGTAGGGAAATGGCATGAAAGGGAAAAATAGCAAAGAGAAGGAGTGGAGACTGAGAACTGGGACAAATGAGAATGTCTTACCACAAGAAATTGTTCAGTTAGACTCTTGGAAACTGCTGAAAGTCACACAACTGAAGATACTCATCGATAGGAGAACCCCTCAGGCTGTATAAAGCACAGAGAGCACACAAATTTCCATACTCATACTGCCCTCCAAGGTACTTGAGCAGCAGCGATGCTCAGGCAGCCTTTGCCAACAGATCCCTTATGGATTTGGGTTCCAAAGCATTGGGATGGTTTCAAGGCCCAGATATCTGTAAAGCCAGAGTTACCCAATGCTGTACCAGTTTCCTATGATGAGGGTGGCTGCAACCTCCTGGCCACAGCACTAACGCAGGGATAGGCAAAGTTGTCACTGTAAAGGAAAGTCACTGGACAGAAAGGTGGCAGAGGATTTGTCTCTGCTCTCAGAGCGGTGAGATCCTCCTGTGAAGATGTACCAGAGATTCAGGATGGGCTGCATGGACACAGATCTCCTGGAGATGGTCTTCTGGGCTGCACGTTCCTACCCATACAGCATCATCAGGGTAAGCAATGGGAAATGGAAGAAAACCACATTAAAGGCTTTTGCCTTAAACAAGCTGGTTAAAGCACTGGCACTCAGAGCCTGCCACCTTCCTGGAAAAATCTTTTAAGGCTCAGAATGCTAAGCCTTGCTCTCGTTAGGAAACACTAACACATCCAGCCAACACCCAACTGCATGTGAACATGACAGTAAGAGACCAGAAATAAAAGAAGTTTTGTGACATTTTCTGCCATGTTTGGATCTCAGTCAACTGCAGCTGGTGCATGGGCTATGGGATTGCATGTTGAACTGTGATTCATCATTACAAAGCAAGAGCAATAGTACTGGGCACCGATTTCATGACAGCACAACACATCCTATACTGTCTTACAATCTACAGTCAAGGCTGTGTTAATTGGCATTTAAATTCTGTAGGTGGAATTGAAATGGGCTTTGATTTTGCCCCTCAGCATGCACCAGTTTCACCTTTTCCAGTACTTATAAGGGCTCTTGTCGTGTGTATGAGATTTAATGTAATAAACTTGCTTTCCAGAGAGAGAGGTGTAAACTAGGGAGAACATGGCAAATTGGGAAACCTGGAAAGAATGATTTGACACTGACTGCTAACAGTATATTAAGCTGTCCAGTGTGAGCTGTATATTTGTTCTGCTGTTTCCAAAGGTTATTGACTGGTTTTGTTTGTTTATTTACTAGTTCTACAATTTATGGCTGTTGACATCACGAGCAGAGCAAATCTGACTCAGCTCTGACAGAGTTGGTGATGATAATGACCAACAATGATCTCTTGGGATTAATGTCTACCCCTACTCTTGTGCCTGTGCTGCCCAATACAGTGACTTACAGCAAGTTGCAGTGACTGTGTTGAAACAGAGGAGCAGGCTATGGGAGGGAAAGGAATATAGATTTCAGTTCAGTCTGGGAAATTTTTCAGTAGTGCTATGGCATGTTTTAGGAGAACAGAGGTTTCTCAGGTGGCCTGTGGTACTTTGTGTCCCAACACCAGTTCTCACTGCTTTTTTTTCTGGGGAGCAGTACTATGACCTTTCTATGCTCCTCCAGCCCACATCAAATGCAGTTCCTCCCATTTTACATCTGTCTGCAGCTGGAATTTGGACTCAAGCGCAGGAGAGGAGCAGTATGAGCAAGGCAGCCTGCTGGGAGGAACCACAGCCATGCATGGTGACCTTTCTCCATGATGGGATGAAGGACACTGACAAACCCCAGCACACGGTGCTGTGCAGCTGCACCCAGACTATGTCATCCCAGGTCAGCATCCCTCTGTGCTCAGACAACTGGCAGCATGAGCAAACTAACACACAAGAGATTTGGAGACCAATGTTTCTACATCTACGCTGGGTTTTTGTGACACCCAGCTGCCGAACATGGGGTGATTGACTTCATGGCATCTGGCCCACAAGAAAGAAGGGACCAAAAGACATCAAGAAGACTTTTTGCTTTGGAGATCTCAGACAAAACTGGATGGAAATTAGGTCTGAAATGGCACAAAACTGCACAGCCTCATCATCACAAAGAAAATAAGGCATTCTATAACTTTAATCAAGCATTTCACTTTTGACTTCCGTTATTTTTATACTGTTTTTAAGATGAGAAGCTGTTGATGTTGCAACTTGTTTTGTGCACGAAACCTTATCTTTTTCTTTTGGAGAATGTCAATGTTAAATGCATCAGTCTGGTAGAAAAGGAAATCCAAGAAAGAATGCACATTGAGAATTATAAAAAATTCCTACCTGATAGTCACCCTCTGGCCTAACCCTAATGGCAGGAGCCAGAAAAGACACACTGTGGTGCTTTGAACATGAGATCTGGAGAATGAAATAAGCCTAAAATACTATGGAAAATTGACCTGGGAGTCCCAGGGTATCCTGAAAATAGTTGAAACTAACCAAAGGCTATAGAAGAATACAGTAACTTGTACTTTGTAAACTCTATGGGACAGTGGGATGATGCTCCCAGGAAGGCAGATTGTCTTCCATCTGCCATCTGCCATAGGGTGGCTGTGCACCTTGCTGTAAGGGAGAAGCTGGCTGTTGTCAGAGCCCAGCACAAGTCAGTGTTGGTGTCCTTTGATTTTGGTATGTTACTTGAACAAGAGAAAAGACACGGAGATGGGTGATACAGAACTTCATGCTGAGCTGTGAACAGAAGAGAGCACAGGGATGGAGCCTGCCTTGCACAAACCAGAAAGCACTTGGTGCTGTCTAGGATCACCCTACAACACTGATGTGTACTTGGTGCAAACCACTGATAAGCTCCCAAAGGATGAAATAACCAGAGCTCTAAATGTGGCATCAGTGTCACAACAACTGCATCTTAAAAGCAACGAAACCACAGGGAACTACGGGCAGCTTTCTCTTGCACCGCTGCAGCTGCTGCATCGTGCTGTGCAGCCACTGCTTCACCCCAGCGTGCTCCCAGCCCTGCTGCTGGAGGAGGAAGGAAACGAGTCCTCGGGGAGCCTCAGCCCTTTACTGAGAATCTGCCAGTAGCAATGTGTGCTGTTCAGATACACTAATGAAAAAAATGTTCCCAGAGACAAAGCTTCCTGCTCTACCTGGGCACGCCGCTTCCAGGAGCCAGGGAATTTTGGGATAGGCAATGAAGTCTGAGCAACATGGAACACTCCGAGGCACGCTAGGTGCTGGAGCAGTGGGGTTACCTGCCACTGTCCCTATGTGCAAATAGTGGGGACCTGCCTTCCCCCTTTCCTCAGTTTCAGACCCAGATCACCAGAAATGTCAGAAAGTCCCACTGACCTCCCAGACTTGATCCCAACAGATCCAACAGCAGATCTGCATGGTTCCTCCCTCCTTTTTCTAATACATGGCCAGGGAGTAGTAGGAAAGACAGAATGGGAGACACTGAGAGATAGAGAGAAAAGGAACGTGGGAAGGCAGAAAGATGGAGAAGAAATGAAGACTGAAAAGGAATGGATGTAATTTAGCCAAAAACTCTTTAGCAGGAGTAGCCCTGTGCACTCAGGTTAAAGATTGTCATGAGCAATTCCTGAAGGGAAAGGGCACTCTACAGCTTAGAGGAGGGGAAGGGACATAATTAGAGGACTGTGCAAAGGCAAGCAACCAGGGGAAGCGTCCCACATAGAAGCAGGAGCCTTCCATCCCTATCCCAGTCACTGTGGAAGGGGGGAGTCAGAAAATGAGGCTGCTAGAGATTTCCATGTTCATGCAGGCAGGAGCAGGCTGAGAGCAAATGTTTTCCCAGGAGACAAGCAATTCATTGTCCACATCTAAAATACATACTGGGATTTTTTTCAAGCTCACTGCAGATTTACATCACTTTGCATTTGGGATGGGGTTTGGACTATTACACCTCACACAGAGAAATGACATTTTCTTCTGCCTTCAGGAAACAAAAGACTTTTTTTTTTTTTTACAAAACCCTGCCTGCTTTCAAGAACCCAATCCAGCACTGATTTGCCTCAGTTTTACAAGCAGGATCAGTGTTGAGCACTACTTATCTTCCTATTTCCACCAGCCCTATATGGAGCTGTCACAACAAGCTCCATAACATGAACCCCAACTGAATCACTGTCTGTGCCTCTGCATCTTTTGTGCTATTTGTGCCAAAATTCAACACAGCCCACTTCTGAAATCCAGAAGGATCTTTGACAATTTCCAAAGGATCCCCAAATGTCAGTACAAAGGGAGACTGCAGTTTTAATTGCATTTCCTCACACTCCAGCCAAGTATTAAGGTCTTGCCTCAGCAGTGTAATACAACCTGCTGTGGCAGGTGATCTAACCCAGCTCTGAAGGCAATGCACAGAAAAACAGAAGTTCAGCCTCCTACAGATTCATTTGCCCTAACTTAGCTCTCAAGACATCCAATTGTTCCCGTCCTCTCCCTTCTACATTCAGTGGAAAGAAATGAACACTTTCGTTTCAAGGTCTTGATAAAGCCATCTTTAGGTTACTATTGCCTCCTTCAGCAGGAGCCCTGGTGACCCATTCAGCCTCAGAGGTCTGAATGCAGCTGTCAGAGAGGTGGCTCTTGGATGTTTGAGCCTCTGGACATGAGAGGCTCTGAAGACCCAAGCATCACAGGGACTTGATGGATGTCAGCCATTCTGAGACATTATTAAGAAAATAACGCCATTTAACTTTACTGGACTGGTTACTATAAGCATGACTGAAACGCCCTGCATCCTGACTTGCCACCAAACCCAAGGTAATTCAGATTTTTCCTACAAGGGTTGTGCTGATTAAAACCATGCTACAAAGGAAGTGTTTGAACGTTCACCCACGCGAGCACAGCGGTTGGTGGCACTGCTGAGCGTGGGAGTGGTGATGGAAGGGGACACAGCAGTGGTGGCTCTGATGGATGGGAAGCTGACAGTTGTGATGTCAGCCTGCCTGGTCCCTTTGGACAAGTCACGTCTCCTCCTGTGCTTCAGTCTGACAACTGGTAAACGGTGATAATACTTATTTTCTCAGCTGGGCTTTGGGATGCTCCTTATTAATATTTATGAACAGCTCTGTTTATAATTGTGAGTAAATAAATGGAAATTGACAGTCTAAGGATACGAGTTGTCCTATTTCACACACTAAATGCAGCCACTTCTTGTTTCTGCTTTCATTTCAAGCAAGGAAGTCAGCATCAACCTCTTCAAAAACTCTCACACCTCACATTGAGCCCCAATTAAGAAAGAAAAGAGACAAATCCCACTGTCTTCAGGAAGGACTTTGGAAACCTCTTGCAGGTACTTCAAATGCCAAAAGATGTGGACAGGTGCCTGCTGAAGTTTATGAAATGCTGAAGTATCCTGTGCTTTTCTTATATCACTTTGAGAGGGAACATGGTGCACAAATATTCAACAGGATTGGGATCCTCTCATCCACTCATCTTCCCATGACATCTGTAGTAGTTTCCCTCTTGCATCTTCCCATCCCCCCCTGTCCTTAGCATTGACCCGTCCTGGTCCTTGTTTCCAACACAGCAGACAGCTGCTAGCTCACTTTTCTAAACTCATCCCTTCTAAAATCCACTGCTCAGGTAATGGTAGAGCTCCTCGAGCCTCAGGTGCCTTCTGCTGCCAAAGGGAGGTGGCCTCACAAAGTGACTTGTTTCCAGACCTGCCATGTGTTTTAACTGCCCGTGATAATGTGCTGTGCATATCACAAGCTGGTAACATGCTTGTGATCACAAATTAAACAGGCTAAATGCATCACTGACACCTCAAAACTCATTTCAGCCCTGACATTCATTGCTCCAAGAGGTTTTAGCAGTGTTTGTAGCGCAGTCCAGAGTGGGCTGGAAATGGATGAACAGAAACAAAGGCAACAAATATCTACAGCCAAGCCTTAAAAGAGCAATAATACAAATAAATAATAATAAAAAAAAATAGGAAAGCTAATACTAAGTTAAAAGGCACTGAGAAGAAGAGAACAGACTGGAGAAGCAAGCTGGAGATGTTTGATAGGATGCTTGAGCTGATGGAAGAGGCTGGAAAGAACTAACAAGTGAGAGGCTGACATGACACAGCTCTTCTACTTTTACCTCTTTTTTCCTTCCTAAGCTGCAGCCCAAGGATGTGGACACCAAAGGGCTCACACCCATTATGCCAGGTGCCAGAGCAAGGGATTTCAGCACACTTGAGATCTCTACAGATCTCACAGGGTTCTGGTTGTTGTTCTTCACCCATGCTGTCAAAAGCCCAAGTTGATGAATTGCTGTGAGCAACAGCACAGCATTGACTTCGCCTCAGATCTACCTCCGAGCTTCCGCCATGCAATGCACTCCTTTCCTCTCTCCCTGTTGGGATCTTCTCTCCTTTCTCCACACACCCATGGATCCTTCTGTTCAGCACAACGGGCAGCTGGAAAAAACACCCTGGCACCTGTCTGCCCTACATTATCATGGGAGTGCTTTAGTGCCCATGCTGTCAGGAGATGTCAGGGAGTTAAATTGCACAAGACAGCCACTGATGGATTATGGCACCCAAAATTAACAAGAGGGATATTTATATTTTCGCTGCCGAAGCCCTGGAATGAGTCCCTTCTTGTTTGGCAGCACTCCCCCAGAATTGCATTAGAAAGCTGCTGAAGGCTAAGGCAGATGCTTGCAGAAAGCAAGTGCTGGCTCTGTTTACTAGGTAGTTACTCTCACACGGAGGAATTCAGCCAGCCGCTTTGATCTTAAAGGTGACACCATTATTTTTCTGCCTCTCCTGAAAGTGAGCTCAGCTTTGGCCCCTTTGTCAAATAGTTTTATTTGAGAACAACAGTTTTCTTGGGCTGAGTCACTCTGAGCCTGTCCTTCGCTAGTCCTGGGCCACATTTGCACATGATTTTGGTCATTTCCTATCTGGAAAAACGCTGGCAGAGCTCTCTGGTGGCGAAGTCTTAACGAGAAAGTACGTGGTGGCTCAGGAAAATCACTGCGGTGCCATATGTGGAAGGATGCCGAGAGCAGCTTGCAGAGTGGGGGCTGCATTAGCACCTCAAGTCTGATCAGCAGCCTGGTCTGTGCAGAGCCATGGGCAGTGACACTGAGCTTGTTCCTTGTGACCAGAGCTAGGAGATGTGACGGCCACCATCGAGCCAGCTCCTTGCATCCAGCCCTGTATTATCTTCCTCTCCCGCTGCTCAAAGCACGAGCTCAGCAGGCATTTTAATTTTAACAAGCAACTGTAAGCAAGAGTAGTTTTAACCCATGAATTTGCAGCTCGCAGCAGAAATTCTCTCTGGCTCCAGGGAACTGCAATGCGAAGCTGCAGAACTGCTCATTGACCTGGTGGCCTGGACGACCTCATGTCCCCATGGACAGAACACCATGTCCCCATGGGCAGTACCCCATGTCCCCATGGGTAAAACACCACATCCCCGTGGACAGTACCCTGTGTCCCCATTGTCCCCATGGGCAGGACAAACCTTCACCACCTCCTTCACCTGGGGCACTTCTCCCACCCACAGGGCTGGCGTTGGCTCCATCCCTGACCGTCCCTTGGCAGTCAGCAAACAGCCCTGGGGGCAGACACCATGCCACCTGGCTTTCGGGACTGTTTTCTGTTTGGTTGAATTGCTAATGTCATCCTAATAACTTCAGAAAAATCCTTAATCAAAACCACATTTATGGAGGTAATGAGCAAATAGGTCAAGGAGACCAATGTCTGCTTTATAAACAGGAGCCGCTTCCTTGAGTGTCTGCAAAGCTGGCTGCCTTGAAGGACCATGGGGGAAGGATGGGGCTGTGGTCCAAGCCACATCAGAAGTGCAAACTTGCCAAGCAGGAGTGCCCACCTGGGAGCTGCATGCACTGGGGATGCTGCAGCACGCACCTCGGAGCACTGATTCACACAGCACATGGTGCTGCTCAGCCATCCAGGAGCTCATTGCTTTCAAGGAGAGGCCACAAGTCCCTCAACAGATCTGCCCATGAGGTATCCAGAATTCTTGGTGGAAAGGCAGCTGATGAAGCTGGCCTGATTTTCAGAGAAGTCTGATTGGTTGGAGACATGGAAAGCCTGAACTACTGCAAATACAGAGCACATGTTCTACAAGACTTCATATTTTGAACAGCTAAATACAAAGGTGAAGTCGGAACTACTGCAGCATAAATCCCTCTTGAGCTGCTCAGCATTCCTGTGCTGTGGACCAACAGGATGGTCTCCCTTGGAAATCCTTCTGTTAGGTGACTGTTTCCATCCAGTTAGTCCAAGCTGTCACATGTGAGAGTTCAGAATAAACCCACATCACACACAACCCTTTGTCATCACACCACACATCTTTTCTAGATCACTCAAAATCACACTGAACAGCACATATCTCTGAACAGATCTTCTAGCACTCCAATAATGCTCGCCCCGTGTAAAACCTGACTGGTTGTCCTCATTCACTGCGTTCTATCCTTTCATCTCTTCTTAATTCTTGAGAAGCCCTTTCCTCCTATCCCATGGCATTTGCAAGCACTGCTGATGAAAGACCTCACTGACAATTTCTGAAGGAAAATGTCTGCACTGCAATGACAGAACCACTTCCATCACCTGTCAGTCGATTCCTTCATAGTCTGCCAGCAGACTCACAATACACGCCTTCCTTTCACAAAAGCCATCTCAACTCTTTTGCCTCATTTTATTGTAATCCCTCGCAGTGCACCTGCTCTACCAGCTCATCTTTCACCTTCCCAGCATCATCTCGAAAGACTTTCTATAGACGAGCATCGCATTCACCTCCTTCCTCTCATCCAGCACAAAGGCTGATTAAATGGTTACAGCGAACTCCTTAAAAATCCCTTTCTATACAGAACATCAGTGGCCCTTTAGTGTTATGCAGCCCTTCAGAAGCAGCCCCTGCACCATCAGTACATGGGAATCTCCTGTCCCTCTGCTGCACGGAACATCAGTTCGGATTTCATCAAGCCACTGGCCAATGGTTTTGTCTTCCTTGAACATCCTTCTGTTTTGAAGACACACACTGCCTTAGTTCTCTAGCAGTACTGCATGCCCCAAACGTGTCACTCGCTATAAAATTACCGTGTTTTGCTTTCGGGGACAGTTCTCCAAGCATGGCATCACCAACACTAATCATGAATTCTGAGAAAATTGGAAAAGATTCTTGGTGTCCTGCTTCTTTGAAAAAACTTCTTTGGGAACCCCCTGGGTCTCCACTCCATATCTCACTCCAGCAAAGATAACCCAAGACATCAGACAAAAGAAAAGAATCACACATATTTCCTCCTTTTGTCTGGCAGACGGAAAGTCCCTGCATCATGCATTGGAGCTGTCTGGGATCAGAGATCCCTGCAGCAGAGCTGGAGGTACTGTCCTGATCCCAACAGTAAGAGCTATCCCAGATTGGAGCCTTTCCCACTGTGATGGTAAGAAGCATTCTGAGATGGGAGGCCATGGGTTGGGCCAGCCTCCATCTCTGGTTGCTTGCCATGGATGTTCTCACCAGCAGGGTGGAGGGTTTTTTGCTAATTAAAAGTGCCCCAGGAAAGCCTGAGTGCCTGATTTATGGAGGGCAGTGCAATTAGCCTCATATACCGTTCAAGACTGTAAATCATGAAGGGCTGGCTGGCAGCAGACAGTGAAACATTAATGATCTTACAGCTGCTCAAAGGTAAATATTTCATTAGCTCCACCAAGTACCACTGTGACAATTATGTTAAGCCCATGTTCACAGGTGTCATCCTGCAACTTAATGCAACGGTGGGACCACGTCTTTGTGAGCAGAGCTAAATCCCTGTGGCATGACTGGCCAGTTGGGTTCTGTCAGCTCCTAAGAAAGCACATATGCCTTTGAATTTGGACACACAGAGACATGTGTGCATGTGATGACAGCAGAAAGGTGAGAACGAGAGTTAAAGAGCAACATTAGTACCTCTATGCAGAAAGCAGCACAGGATGTCCCTCAGTGCCAAAGGCAGGGAAGCAGCTCTTTGCCTCGAGGTTATGAATACTGAAGAAGTCCAATCACAGGAGAACCAAATGCATCAAAATCATGGGGTTCTCCTACAGAAAAGAACCAGACCTTTGCTGCTGGCCCCTTGCTCCTCTGGCTACTAAGCTGCACAAATTAATAGCAGCAGGACCCACTCGTTGTGCCATCTGCTCACTTCTGATAGAACACACTGTCTGGGTAAGTTTGCTATCACTGGTGCTGGTACTCCTCACCTGCCCAGCCTTAGGCACTTGTACTCCTTGTTCACACCGATGCTGAACCTGTGCTGAGCGTGGTGCTCACCCCCTGAGATCCCAGCTGAAAATCTCAGCAATTCTATGCAAAATGTTGATTTTTCACATTGCATCCATACAAAGCATGCTCAGAGAAACAGAAACAGACAGAGGAGCTGACACAACAGCACATAGGGAAGGAGCAATTAAAATGTGGAGTGCGCAAAGGGGAGATGAGGAGGCAACTGGGAGAAACTTGATCAGATGAAATAGCAGTGTGCTGGGGCTGGAAAGCTGTGGGGTGTAGTCAGGAGTGAGTGACACAAATGGCTTTGCTTGGAGCCTGGGAGAAAAGGAAGCAGAACTGGAATTCAGGAATGCAGGATGTGCAACTGGACGCAGCACAGGTAGCAGAGTGCAGCAGCAACACAAAGGGGAAATTGGGCACAATGAGCTGCGTGCTCCTTGGGAGAGGTGCAAAGAAATATGTCCATGGCACTGAGCACTAGGAGAGGAGGGAGAATTCAGTAAATATCATGGGTGAAATAATTATGGAGAAGATGTTGAAAAGGAAGTTACTGTAGGACCTGAAGCCTGCTATGAGCACGCACAGTGGGACACAAGTTTCAATAGAAACCTTTGTGATGTTCTCAGTCATACACCACTGAGAAGTGCGTCATTGTGGAGAGTTTAACTCCCACCTCCAGACCAGAGAAATAATACCACTGATAACAGGAAAAGCCCAGCTTTTTTCTGGATGCAGCAGCTGACACATTTCTCCATCAGGCAGGAAGACCACCAGAGGTCATGCTGTGGGACTGGGGTTTGGCTGCATCATGTAGACAGTCCTAACAGACTCCAACTGAAGTACAGGTGTAACATGATTGTCTGGAACACCAATGGACTAAATGGGGGTTCTGATGGAGGATAAACTGGAGATGAACCAGCAGCGTGCTCTTGCAGCCCAGAAAGCCAATGGTATCCTGGGCTGCATCAGCAGAGGGCTGGCAGTGGGCACAGAGGGGATTGTCCCTCTCTGCTCTGCCCTCATGAGGCCCCATCTGGAGCACTGCGTCCAGACTTGGGGCCTCCAGCACAAGAAAGATAGGGAGCTGTTGGAGGGGATCCAGAGGAGGGTCATGAAGGTGCTCAGATGATGTTCCTCTTCTATTAATAAAGAGAGCTGGGACTGCTCAGCTGGAGAAGAAAAGACCCCAGGGAGACCTCACTGCAGCCTTCAGTACGTCAAGGAGCCTACAGGACAGCTGGAGAGGGGCTCTTTGTAAGGAAGTGTGGTGACAGGACAAAGGATATCGGCTTTAAACTTACAGGAGGAAGATTTAAGTTAGATGTTAGGTGAAAATTCTTTACTCAGAGGGTGGTGAGGCCTTGGCACTGCTGCCCAGATCTATGGATGCCCCATCCCTGGAGGTGCCCAAGGCCATGGGCAGCCGGAGCTGGGGGGCAGCCAGTCCACAGCAGGGGTGGGAACTAGATATCTTTAAGGTCCTTTCCAAACCAAGTCATTCTGTCATTCTATTGTGATTAACCCAGGTTTTAGTGCTGCCCTCTGCCACAGCAGAGAGACTGAGGGCAAAAAGGAAAGGACATGAAGGTGGGTATGTTTGATAGGGAGGCTCGTCTGCCACCAGTCAAGTAGCACCTGAATTCCTTTCAGGTCATCCCTGTACTTCACAGATGCTTATGAGTAGCATGACCCACACAGCAAGCAGCCTCAGAAGGAAGAGGACATCAGCTAACCCATCACATTGCAGCACTGCTAGCACTGATGTGATACAGTGAGGGCACTAAGAAACCTGAGAAGTGGGGTGAAAAGCTCTGAGATCCACAATGCTCAGCCCCAGGGCAGCTGGGGGATGCTTCAGAGATGGCAGCAGCTGGAGCCACCTGAGTGCATCCTGCACACAAAGAGCCCTTTCAACTTCCCTTCCCCTGCCTGCTTCCTGATCACTGAATACATTAATATTTAAGTGGGATTTAGTAGAAACACTTGTTCTGCTGAGCTGGGCAACGTGGATGTACACTCTTTGTCTATGATTTCCAGTAGCCTGAGAACTTCCGTGTGCCTAATACTGCATTTAGTCTACAGCATGGACACCTCATCACCCTTCTTGCATCCCTTAGCTAACACGAGGGTTAATTCCTCTCAGACTTCCCTGAAGACAGCTATAAAGGCCATAGCACTGCTTGCTACAAGGAGGGTAGGTAGGTATTTGAATTCTGAGTGCAGGCTGCCTGCATGAGGAGTACAGAGATTTGTTGTATGGTTCCAGGACTGATTTGGATTTCACATTCCTCTGGCAAACAAGATATAGCCAGTATAGCTGCACCCAGCCTGTGGAGCTTGCTGAGAAATGATTTCTTGGTAGGAAAAACTGTGGATCCAGGGAAAAGAGATGTGAAATGAAAGGCAGTGCCACAGAGGCTGCATTCCTGCAGTTTGGAGATATTGGGTAGAAAGACACACGCCTGGGAACGAATATTTATCTTACTGCCTTTTCAGTGTGCTTATTCCAGGCACTGGTGCACTGGTCTGTGACTGGCAGCAAATGAACATCATCTATGGGGTTTGTTTTGCAGAGCAACAGTTATCCATACGAGTGATTTAGCACAGGAAGATAGAGGTGCTGGCACAGCTGACAAGCCAGGGACAGATTTGGGAAGGAAGCTGCAAAAGGCCATCCCCATGCATTAGAATTATTTTCCTGGGAAGGATTTGACGAGATGTGAACTGCATTATTTGCTAATGTTGCAGCACAAGCCTTGTCCAAAACCCAGGAGTCAGAAGGGATCTTTCCATTAACTTCCCTGATTGTAAGTAGAATTGTGACAGATGTACTCCCATTTCCTTTCTGCTCAAATATTTTAAATCAATCAGAAAGAGCAGTTACATTTGTCCTTTTATGGAGAAGGGGATCATTCCCTCTTAAGTACGCCCATATAAATAGCCACAGGGGAGTCCTTCCAGCTACCTGAAACAAGTAGGATGGTCTGAGGGTAATAAAGCTTCCAAGCAGAGGAAGGGAGGCAAGATGCACGAAGTCCCTGAGCTGCACACACACGGCTGGTTTGCCAGAAGGAACAGGGATTTGCACGACGATAAAAGCTGTTTGCAGCCAACAATAAAAGCTGCCTCCAGATCCTCAATGTGAGCCAAACCTTCCTGCTGTCATTCAATCCAGAAATGCTTTCCTGCTGAAAGCCTTCAGAAAACAGCCCTGGAGTATCACAGAAGGTGGGAATACCCACAGATGTGAGCCTTGGGAAGGAGAAGCCAACTGCTTCGTGTATGTTCCAGCCAAAAAGAATGGGGGGCAGCCCTACAGATGCTCCTCATTCATTGCTTTGGCTGAGCAGAGTTTGAGACAGGGAAGTAAGGGAGAACAGGCAAAACTTCTAAGGATTCAGATGACTAAAATCACAAATCAGTTAGGTTTTCAGTGTGGTGAGCAATATCTTCTGCTGGAGATGCTTCCACTTCCCCTAATAAAAGATTCTGAAACTATTTTTACACTTCTGTATGCTGAGCTGGAACACTTCCATGGCCATGATGGCCCTGAACTGCTGGGACGGGAACTGGGATGGACACTATGGAACTGGGATGCTCACTGGGATGGGAACTGGGATGGGAAGTATAGAACTGGGCTGGATGACATGGAACTGGGATGGATAGCACAGAATTGGGCTGGGAACTGGGAATGACACTCACAACTGGGGTGGGAACTGGAATGGACACCATAGAACTGCTCTTCATGGAGGTGGTGGCCAGTGGTCACCTGTGAGATCATCACCTCTGCTGTAACGCCAGGGATAAAGGATAAAGGGGCGAAGCTTTGCTTCAGAACATTTCAGCATCATTTTAAGGCAGCAAAGCCAGCTGAGCAGTAAAAAAAAAAAAAAAGGAAGCGGAGAGCGATGAAAGCAGAGCATAGATTGAGTCACAATATTTGGGCTGGGGTCCAATAAGAGGGGAAAGAGAGCTTAGTAATTAAAATATGTTCTTAATTGGAGGATTGTTTCCAGCTCCTCACCTTTGTTTATATAGCATGATCGGATCAGCAATCATGAAATGGGAGAAAGTCAACAAGTATAAAGTCCTTATAAAGATTTCATTCCTCACAGTGTCAAAAGCAAGCACTTGCATTACTTTCTGGAGGCCAATTTAATTGTTGTCAATACAAGTTGCAAATTGGCTTTAACATTTTAAATTGATGTTTTCTCTAAACTGCTCTGATTAATGGAAGAAAACATTGTGTTTCTGCCTTTCATCTGAAGATCTAATGCATTTTACAAACAATAATTGATCCAGCCCTACGCGCGGGGGCAGACAGGGACGAGCCAACCTGCTGCAGGAATGATTTCACCCTTTGCCAGTGCCCAGCAGCGCTGCAGGACAGCACAGGGCACAGCAGCATGCTTACTTGCTTCTCCTTTTTTCCCTATGGAAAGTACCGAGAAGCTGAAAACTAGAACACTTAACTGCAAGCCACCGGTGGGGTCAAAAATGAATTCTGGAAAATTCTGGATGTGACAGCATGGAGTCAGCATGCAGGGAGGGAGGACATGGACACCTCTGCCCAGCAGCAGAGGAGCCATAGAGCTGCCTGTGAACCTGGGGCTCGGTGGGACGAATAGGCAAGCACGCAGGTTCAAATCAAGAGGCTGGGGCTGTTTAGCCTGGAGAAAAGAAAGCTGAGAGGTGATCATATCAGTGCTTGCCAATATCTAGTGGGCAGGAATCAGAAGGATGGGGTCAGGCTCTTTTCAGCAGTGCCCAGAGACAGGACGAGGGGCAATGGGCACAAATGGAAACCAGGGAGCTCCATCTGACCGTGAAGAAAAGCTTCCGTACTGTGAGGGTGACAGAACACCAGAACAGAGGTAGAGGAGTCCTTCTCTGGGGATATTCAAACCCAACTGGACACTTTCCTGTACGACCTGCAGTAAGGAACCTGCTTTGGGGGATCTACAGAGGCCCCCTGCCACCCCTACAGTGCTGCTACTCTGTGACTCTGTGATCAGCCATCCAGATGCTCTTCCCACATTAACGCTAGAAAAGTCTGATTCAGTCAGTTTCCTCCTTCCCCATGCGTTCTGCTGTCTTGTTTTCAGCAAGCTGAGTTTCCCTGTGAGGCTTTGTTTCAAAGTAAATCTATGTGCTTAATCCTCCCTCCTGCTCACAACTTGTATTAGTCTCTCTTAAAAAAGGATGCTGTTCCCATAGTAACCTCGCATTTCTGGATATCGCTGTGGATGATAAGCACCCCCATGCCTGGCCTTGTGGCTCTGGGACTGCACTCTGCCCAACGAATGCTAAATTCCACCAAAACACTTTTACCAGGGGCCTAATATTTATCCTGCAGCTCTAGATGTTGCTGCTGTCAGGGCTATGTGGCTCACATGAGTATCAAGACTACCCAGATCCTATATTTATTTGTGTGTATACACACACACGCACTCCACCTACCCATGTTTTTCTCCGCAGTGAAGACTTCTTTAAAAATTCCTTAAAACACTGTCACTCGTTAGCTGCTTTGATGCATGAAAGCCTGACATCAGTCAGCACAAATATTTGGAAGTGAGACACGAGATGCTGCAAACGTTGTCGCTTTTTGTTCTCCAATACACTCACCTCAACGTACATTTGCACTGGGGATATTCTGCTGTCTCCTGGGGCTTGTTAGTGGGGCAGAGTTTTCCCAAAGGTTTTTCACCTATTTCCCTAAAACTTTACAGCTTGGTGGAATGCTCAGAAGAGCAGAATAAATCAATGGCTGGAGGCAGGGGTAGGTGCAGACCCAGCCTGGTGAGGGGAGGACAGAGGCAGCTGCAAGGTGCAGGGATTTGTTGCTGTTGGTGGGCAATGTGTGCTCAATCCTTATGCTGTTCACAGCTGAACAGCCCCATGGCAGCATTTTTCAACCTCTGGCTGCAGCTGGAGGAAGAGAAGATGTCCAGAAAACGAGATAAGCAAAGAGAGAGTGCCCAGTTTAACTGGTCCGCTTGAAATCAGGTGGATCTCCCATGTATGAAGCTCATGAGAGATAGCTTTGTGGCTCACTTACCTGACTTTCTGACCCACTCCTCTCAGATTCCAAATACTTAGTGACAAGGTGCTTGCTTTCCAGCACAGGTATCAGAGCTCTCATTGATCACCGAGACGCAAGGCCAAAGGAGCCAGGTTTGTGCTGAGGAGCTGCGTGCAAAAAAAAACTCCCCCAGGCACTGAGAGCAGGGTGGTGGGATCCATGCACCCAGCAGCACATGTCCAGCAGCTGGGCCATGTGGTGGGAAGGCAGTGGTCCCGAGGCATAAATGACCCAGGGATAAGATTTGGGGCATTTTTTGAAGCCAAAGTAGTAACACTACCTGCCTTTCTGTGATCCCTTTTCCCACCTCTGAAGTGGAGATTGGCACTGCCACAAAGGGCAGGAGGGGCTCAGCTGCCCCAGCACAATTGAGTGAATACCTGAGTTGTGTGGCACAGTCTAACATAGCTCCTGTACAGGTGAACAGCCCAGCATCCCACAGTAAAGGAGATAGCAGCCAGGAGATAGAGCTCAGCTGCCTTGCCCCACTTCTGGCAGCACCCCCTCACCCCCACTCTCTGCTGGACTGATCCTCCCTTTGGCAATGACATCCCAAATGCCAGGATGCTGAGTAACTCAGAATGCTCTCAGACAGAAAAAGCTGACATTTCCTGAGTGTTCAGAAAGAGCATTAACCCATTTGGGATTTTCCTGGGTGGGAAAGCTGTGGGAAGGGCTGGGGATAACCGCAACAGAGGTGTGCCTGGAGGAGGAGCAGATGGAGGGGCCTCGAGTTGCCCTGTCTTCTGCAGATCTTAGAGGTTCTGGAGCTGTTTGCTTCTCTGTAGGAGTACAGTGAAAAGAAAAACCCTGTTCCTGGAACTCTCTGAGTATTTTCCAAGCAGTTTCCCTAATTCTTCTCCCCCCCCTGCACCTTAACTAGCTTCTTACAATGGAGCACAGGGGCTGTAAAATGCTTCTGTGGGGACTGGGGGATCATTTTACACCTGCTTTGTATTCCCCTGAACAGCTGTAAATGACAACACAAACTGTGAAGCAGCAGGGAATTTGAACGCCTTCGACATACATTTCGACACTGATCTTTGGTAAATTAATTCAAATACTTGCTGGGGATTTGGGGGAGAAGCTGGAGGATTCGCTGAATGAATAAAGGAAGCAATCCGAAGCAGAGAGCAGCTGGAGCCCTGGGGGAGAGGAGGGATGGGGAAGGAGGAGGGGTGGACGGAATAAGACCTGGATAATGTGGAAGAAACCTGAGCCTCCGCTCACATTGCCCTTGTGGGGGTGTGCATGCTGGCCCACACAGCTCCTGTCCTGTGCTGTGGTTGGAATGGATGCACCTATATTTGGTTAGAGATGTTAGCTACAATTTCCATAAAGATTAAAGGCCTCTCCTGCATTTGTTCACAAGCAGAACAAGCTCAGAGGATGCCTCTGGGCGGAAGGCACCGCTGAAAACAGCACTTTGAATATGTACATCTCTGGAACATCCTGACTCAAATGGCTTATTAAAAGCCTTCCCAGATATATCAGGCTAATCAGAGCGTTAGGCTGCGTTGTTTGCTGCATTCAAAGCTGTAATCCTGTCTGTAGGCTGCGTTTCACACCTGCAGGTACCCCCAGCCCTATGGCAGGTGAATTTTGTGCACTGGCAAGTGATCTCAGCTTAGCCCTGAGGTCAGCCCTTCACCTGCAAGTCGGTGGCTTGTTTCAGACCTAACTCAGCATATTCTGTTGGTGAGGTCATGTGGTATTCAGAGAATTAATAGAACAAAAGAATATAAAATTAGGCCAGATTCCCTTCTCCAAGCTCAAAAAAAAAAAAAAAAAAAAAAGTTTTGTCATTGCCTTTTCAGCCTCCTGATCCTGCAGGTAGTGGGAAGCAGCATCAGTCCTGGCACAGGTTTTACCCAGCTGCCCTGTGCTTGAGTAGGTGACATCTCCATCACTGAAAGCACTGCATGGTGGCAGCAAGGACATCCTTGTCCTGAACATATTTGGAGAGATTCTTCTCCCCCAGAGCTTCCCATGTCAGTCTAATGGTCCTGAGTATCGCCCTTCTCAAGTGCATCGTATGAAGAAGTGCTGGTACAGAAGAACCAGAATGAGAGCAAGAGAAGAAAGGGCCCATGCCTACCTGCGTGGCGGTCAGTCCTAAGCTGGCTGCTCGCCCACCAAAGCAGTCAGAAACCTCCAATCTGACATCTCCTGCAGTTCCTTTGCTCAACTGCATTTTGGGATGAAAGCCAACCAATTCCTCGCATCCAACTTTCAGAAGGCTTTCCAGTACCCACTGGCACTGGAAATAATGGTCTAAGCTAAATGTTACGGAAACCACAACTGCTATGGGCCATCAGCATCACTGTCACAGGCACTGCCCACACCTTTTCTGACATATCTGAGGACTGTGAACAATGCAGAAGCAATGCCACCAGTTTCAGCCATCTGCTGAACAAAGGAATGGCACCAACCTTCACAGCAGATGTCAAGAGAGGTAATGAGGCCAAGGAGAGAGCACTGGGGAAACGTGATCAGAGCTTTTCTTCCAACAGCCCTAAAGGTGCGACTGTGATGGCGACACTAAAAATGCCAATAGATAGCTGTAGATAGATCTTCTGTAATCTCAGCCTCATAACTTTACCTGTTACTCACAATAGCAAACAGGGAACTAACAGGAGGTCTGTGTGGGCTGGAGGAACGTTCCTGTCTACAGACAGCACTGTAGCTCATACTAATTAGGCGGTGCACAGCTGGAGAAGTGTGCTCTGACCCAAGCAATCTGTAGGCACAGCTTTCAGCTTTCCTTATCTGCAAAGCACTCCCACCACTGAAACAGCAGCACCGTGTAAAAGCCAGGAAGAGAAATGTCAGCAGCAGCGAGGGTGGAGGGAAGAAGAGATGAACCATTCCCTGCTATCCCAAAAGGACTTCAGCTGGATTCTCAGAGGCAAGAGTCTTTGGGGGGAAGCCCTACAGGCACATGGGACCAGCAAGAAGAAATGCATTTTTCTTCTGACTAACACCTGGGGAAAGTGGCAGCTGTAAGGCAGCAGGCTGAAGCCTCAAAAGCCAGCATTCTTACCAGAAGAAAATGGTCCCCATGGTAATAGTTCCCATGTTTAGGACAAAGAGCCCTACTTACTCTCTTTTCCTTTCAGAAAACATCACTTAGACCTGAGTTCTTCTGTCTCAAATTTCAGCAAAGCAGTGCAGACCACACCAAACACCAACCCTCCAACCCCTCTGCAGAGCTCTGATTGCTCTAAAACCACCTGAGTGAGGACTCATCTCCATATCTGCCTTGGTCTTAAACTCCCCTTTGGATGGAGGCAGTGGGAGATAGGCGCTGCTCCAAAACTACCCCAGGAATGAACAGGCAGTGCCAACATATCGTGCACCGTGGCCATGCCCTCACAGCACTGCTCACACTGCTTTGCTTGGACTCTGTTGCTTTGGGCACGGGCCACCTCAATTTGTCACTGTCACCCACCATCATTCTGTTCAGTGACACCAAACGAGACTGATGGCAAAATGAAGCCATGGTTTATTTAGCAAGACTTAAGGGTGCTCTTCCAGTTATAGGTTTGGAAACATGAGTTCCAAGCAAAACAAATATAAAGCTCAGTCTCAGCCTATGTGTAAGAGCTATGGCCCTTTCTGGTTGCTTAACCTCCCTTACTCTGGAGACCTGAGACAAAGTACAGCCAGCACAGCTGATGCTTCAGACCCCACTACAGCTGTGGTCTTCTTAAGTCAATTTATAGCACCAGTGAGCACCGCTTTACTTGGGTCCTACTGCTAAGTGCTACTGACTCACTCTCCACTCTCAGCTTTTTCTCATTCTCTCTTTTGTAAAAAAATAAAATCTTATTTTCAAAAAGCAAGGATGGATAGTGAGCCCTCTTTTACTGCCATGCTGCGGCTTAACAGCCCTCTTCTAGTTTAACATGATATAACCCAATCTTGTTCGGCAACTTTTCCTTCTCCCCCAACCTTAAAGATTTCAGAATTCACTCATACAATTTTCTGATTCACGCAATAATCTGAGTAATCAAGTACAGTTGTGATGGAGCATTGTCCTATTCTGCAAATGAAACAGTATAAAAAAGCATTAACTGTATAGCTGTTTTATGAGCTCATGATCTTTTGTAAGTGATTAGCTCTCTGTCTCCTCTGATATATGAGAACATGTTAATAACGGACAAAACTGAGCCAGGAACAAGTTCTTTTTGAGCAAACTACAAGAGCAAGATTTCCCTTCCCAGCTTGGCCAGGGCTCAAAGGGACAGTGAGTCCAAGTGGCTGCCCCAGGCAGATGAGATCGATGGCCCCTCCAGCTGCCAGTGGCTGTGGCAGGCTGGGTTGGAAGCAAAGTCCCTCTCCTCCCTACCTGGATTTATGAATATTTGTGCCAGCATCCCACTGATGTACCCATTCTCTGGTCCTTGCATCCTTGGGTGCCTCTTAAGCCCTAAGAGCATCCATTGAAGCTGTCGGCAGACACCTGAGAAGAGTACTGCAATAAGCCACTCCCCTTTCAAACCTTCCCATTTTCTTTTTTTCAGCCTTGGCAGTGCATAAATGTGACATAATTCAGGCTTCCAGTATCTAGCTGGAAGCAAGGAATTTCATTCTGCATCTCCACCTTCCCTGACCAATGCCTGCTCCACCACTGGAGCCAATGGGAAGAGACAAGGTGTTTGCCTCCTCGCAAGCATTGTGTCAGAGCTGCTCTCCAGAGGAGCCTGTACCTGTTCCCTGGCCATAAATCCTCACTTCTTGTGTTTCTCTCCTGGGGCAGAACCACACAGCCTCTCACAAAACAGCAGATTTGCAAAGCACCTTCCTCCTGCAGACAATTCAGCTCAAGTACCATTCTCCAGTCCAACATATCATTTCACATGGATAATTCCCTGGCATAAAAAAATTGCAGAGTTCACTGGCCTCTAAGCAAAAACTGGAAAGAAAAGAAATCCTTCTGTCTTCTCGGGGAAATTATTTTGTTCCCAGTAGCAAAGGAGCCTTCCAGAGAAGACAGTCACCTGGTTCTGTCTCTGTAGGGAGATGCACAATGCAGTCCAACCCTTCCAACAGACTCTGTAACAAGGCCATGGGAGCAGTCGGTGCCCCCAGCCACGGCCCTTCCTGCACAGAGGGGAGCACACCGAGCCCTGCAGGTTGCAGAGCAGCCCTGCTCCCCCAGAAGGGACCATCAGCAAAAGCCCTCTGATCTCTGGGTGACACGGGCCAGGAGATGCCATCCAGAAACTTCTGTGGGAAGCCGAATAGCTTGTGACTGAATGAGGGCATATCTTTGAGGCACACATCCAGTTGCAGCTGAGAGATGGGAAGTGATGGGAAGCCTACCACATCCCACTTAACGAAGACGGTCAGCAACCACCGAGGCATTGTTCTGACAATTATCAATACATAAAGCATTAAACAAATCAGAGCCATTTCTTTACCTAAGAGGCAAGCATCCTGCTCCACCGGGGAACTCAAGGCAATGAACAGAGTGGTTTGCCCGAGTTTACCCAGCAGCAGAACCCAGAAAAACATCTGTGTGTCTCAACCCCCAGGCGAGTGTTCCTGGAAGACCTCAAGCCACTGTCCTTCAGCCACTGGGACACCATCAGGGTCAGTTCCCACACTGTGCTGTTGGCACACGCCTGTGGCTAACCCAAATGGAAGAGATGGCCCCATTATGTGGATGTCTTCCTTTTCAGCTGCTGCGTGTGGAGAGGCCAATTATGCTTTACAGCATGTGTGTTTGGCTGGAAATACACTGTGTTCTGAGCTTATTACAAGCATTTTGGTACGAGCTCAATTCATACCTCGCTGATTCAGAATTTTTAAGACGCCCAGAGAGAACAGCTACTCTGCTCAGCAAAAACCTTAAAGAATCATCACCAAGAATCCTTGCACTGCTCCGCTCTATCTGATCACCTTGGAAAACCATTTATAATCCTAATTTTAGGTTTCAAACTCTGCTGTAGACAAGTGTGATGTCCTGCTGACTTCTAACAAAGCATTGGCACAAGCAGCTCGGAAGGCAGAGCAGAACACAGCACTTACCTGCATTGCTTTTGGAGGTGCGCACAGGGGTGTAATGGTTTTTGGAAGATGTCCGGACTGGAGTGTTTTCTTTGGGGGAGGTATCTATGGCCGAGATAGTTTCTCTTTCACAGTGTGCTATTGGGATTGGTCCCTGCTGCCTTAAGATGTCAGCCAGAGCCCTGAGGAGAGAGAGAGAGGGGGAAAAAAAACATATTTTCACAAAACGGACGGAATGGCATTCAGCATCTTCACTCCCAGAGCCACTGCATGAAACCCGCAGTGCTTGAATTCCTACCATAAGCAGAAAAAAAGCAACAAAACAACAACAAAATCTGTCTTCAAAGCTCAGATTCTTTGTGTGTGTGAATGTCTGCTGCACAAAGTTACAGGGGGAATGGTTTTAAACTGAGACAGGGGAGTTTGAGGTTAGATATTAGGAGGAAATTTTTCACCCAGAGGGTGGTGAGGCACTGGAACAGGTTGCCCAAAGAGGCTGTGGATGCCCCATCCCTGGAGGCATTCAAGGCCAGGCTGGATGTGGCTCTGGGCAGCCTGGTCTGCTGGTTGGTGACCCTGCACATAGCAGGGGGTTGGAACTGATGATCATTGTGGTGCTTTTCAACCCAAGCCATTCTGTGATTCTATGATTTGCTTGGCTACTGTTGGTCTAAGACTGAATCACACAACAAGTCCAGTCCCCACGCTCCATACATGCAGTCCCCACATTCCATAAATCCTCGCTTTTCCTGCTGGGACCTCAATACATAGCAGTGATGGGGGTGGGTTTCTAAGGTAGAAAAAGGAGCCCATAAGAAAAGAACTAGAAATATTTTCATGGGTTAATGTCCACACAGCTATTCTCCCACTGTTAGCTATTTGTCCATTAGAGACTCCTTTAATGGTTCTAAGGCCTCACTGCTATTCTCCAAGAAAAGAAATGTCACAAAATTCAGCAGCATCCAATATTTTCCCCTTGGATGAGTGGAGACTCAAAGATTTTTTTCTCCGTGAATATCACAAACACGGTGGAACAATTATAGTGTGGAATGCACTGATTTTCCCAGTGTAACCACAAGCCATCTCTTGAGCCACAGGAAAAGGGGAAAGGGGTGGCTTGTGTGGATTGTAAGGGACAGGGGCATTTTAAAATGACAGGTTTGAAAGGTTCCTTTCTCTTGGCAGAGGGAATCTGCCTAATGTCACCAAGAAAGGAGGAATTCCTTCACTGTACACTGATGAGAATGATGATGGTGTTGCTCATACCTTCTAGCATCCCTTAAACGCCGTATTTTTGGTCTTTTATGTGAGAAATGGTGTAGGAGCTGAGTCTGTTCCATTTTCCAAATCATTTCCCTTACAGGCTGCCATCCTTGTACATAATGAATCGCAACACTAATGTGCACTACCAATGGAACTCCTGGAAGACCTCAGAGGCTTCAGGGGAGGAGTGCGTTAGTTCACAACCACCCTCTGCAGAACAAGAATACTTTCGATCCTTATCTGATTATTTCCTGTTTATAGAGAGAGCAGACACAGAGGCTGCAACCAACTGCATGATGTGTATATGTGCAAACATACTTACACGTAGGGACTAAAGAGGAGCATCAGAGCACAGAGCTCAGCACCCACTATGCCCCTTTGGAGACAACGCTTTCCCTAAAGATGGCAGGCTGGCAGAACTGAGCCCTCAGTACACATCTCCAAGAAATACTAAGCATCAGGTGCCCATCAGCAGGACAGAAAAGCCAAGTATAATTTTTCAATCCCATGGATGGTATTAGGACCATTATTTACCGGCCCATAGCAGCTTGGGCTCATTCTGAGCACTTGTGAAAGACTCTGAGTGTCAAGAGTGCAACCACTCAAAGGACAGAGAAAGATGAGAGCGCGGATAACACTAAAATCCCACTTAGCTTCATATAACACAGCCTGGGCAAAAGGGTCAGGTCACTCAGATGGGGCTATGCAAGGTGAGGAATGCTGAGATAGGGCAGAAAACTCAGAGATGTGGGAATGGAGTAGGAGATACCAGTGGGATGGAGATGGCAGAGTATAGACCAGTTCTCCCTGGAGCTGAGCTTGTTCATAATCTGATGAGGACAAGCTAAGAGAGGATCCACATCCCACTAATGGGTGCAGTAGAGCAAACAGAACCAGACTGCTCTTGGAGGTGCACAGCAGAAGGACGAGGGGAACAGAACAAGTTGCAGGAAGGCCTGAGGGACCTCCAGAGACCCTTCTGACCTACATTCTGTGATAGTTCACACCGCATGCCGCTGGTCACCACATCTCTCCTGACACAGCTATCTTTTTTCCTAGTGTTACACCCTCCTGGAAGGGGGTTGATATAGTCCTGAGAACAGAGCTTCCCTGCCTCCTATAAGCACAGCTTGCTTCCCTTCGTTGAAGATAACTGAAGTAATCAATGGGAATACATTCTGGTCAGACTGGACCCAACCATCCTCTTGGTCACTGTCTACCTGAAAGCTGTACCCAGAGCATGCTGCCCTCCACGAGGACCAAAGCACATGTCTGGGTGATGCCTCAGCTTGAACAGCCCCTGACAGAGCCATGCTGGGTTACAGGCAAGGTCTGAACACACTGTTCCTCACCACCAGCATCAGTAATGGTGCTATACCCCCCAAGCACACTGGTCAGGACACAGCTGGGTGTCCTCAGTGCTCACTTTGTCCCTTCTTTAATGTCTGTGGAGAAAAAATGTCCTGCTCAGAAGCAGCAGAACAGGTGGAGGTAAAAGTTAAACTTGGATCAAGCTGTTCCTTGGCAACTCAATCACACCACTGTGCGTGATCCAGTTCATTTCCATTCAGCACAGAGGGCTGATCCCCACACAGTGGAAGGTCCATCACACCTCACTGAGGAAAGCTGTGGCCAAGTTAAGCCTTCCAGATGCAGCTACTCTAATCACCCACTGAAAAAGCTTCAAGCAGGGTTAACGCTCCCTTGAAATATTTGGGCCATTCAGGTGCAATTAGTCTCACTGATGTCACAGCATCCTACACACCTGCACCCAGCCGAGGCACTCCAGACGTCGCTCTGTGATGACACAGCTCTTATCTTAGGAAAACAAACCTCACTCACCAGGACGTGCTACCTGTGGCAGCAGAGGGAGCAGCCAGAGCTGCGTAACTGCATCATCATATCCCGAGATAAGCATTTCTGACAGCATTTCCATTAACGTCATTTAAGTGAGAGCACTAACGCTTCTTTCCAGGGAAAGCCAGCACAGGGGTACTGACATCGGGCTGGATTGGCAGCGTGGGAGCAGAGCTATGATGATGACAGGGTGTCCAGGTAGTGGGTACGGCAGCAGGGAAGGTGTCACCTAAGTGGTGGCCTAAGTGAGCTTCTTGAAAAGGATCACAGTGGGATGAAAATGGGGACCCCGGGGTGAAGAAATAGTTATGACCATTTTAGAAGAGGAAAAGAAAAAGGCTTGTAGTAAATACAATGGGACAAATGAGATGGAAGCAGGAGAGTGGCAAGGCTGGGTGTTAGATGGGACTCTGGTGCCAAAAGATGCAACCAACAAAATTTAGTAAAGAGATGACTCAAGGGTGATGTAAGGTGGGAGAGAGGCAACAGCAAGGGGTGACAGAAAACCAGAACAGAACACGGAGAAAGTGAGCAGAAGATGATAAAATGGGGAAACACAGAGGAACAAACCACAGTGAAGGACAGGTAGGGCATGATCTGCTGTGCTTCAATCTCGGTCTCAGCATGGGGGAGGGGTTGGAGGAGCCTCTTTGTTCGGTAAGGCAGTAAATAACCAGTAAAGGTTCTGCAGGATTACGGATGTGAGCCTTCCTCTCTGCTCAGTGCTGGGCTCCCTGTGAGTGAAGGGTCACAGGAGTGATTTGGGGCTTAAAGCACTGTGTATGGAGGAGAGGCTGAGCGAGCTGGGGCTCAGCCTGGAGAAAGATCTATGGGATCTCCTCAGTGTGCACCAATGCCTGAAGGGAGCACAGTGGTGACCAGTGACAGGACAAGAGGTAATGGGCACAAATTAAAACACAGGACATTTTATTTATGCACAGGAAAACAATGTTTTGCACTTAGGGTGACAGAACACTGAGACAGGTTTCCTACTTGTTGGTCTCCATCCACGGTGATATTCAAAACCCAATGGGCCACCACTGCAGGCAGCCTTGGCTATGGACTTGACTACAAATCCCCAGAACTGCCTCTGTCTTCAGCTATTCTGAGAAGGCTGTGCAGCCAAACCAAGCCTTCCCATAGGACACAGCCCCATGACACCACAAAGAAATGGGCTCAAAACACAGCAGAGGGAATTCCCATCAGGAAGCTGATCCTTCAGGACCCTAAAACACTGATCCCATTGTGGTCTCTCAGCTTGAGATGTGGCTGGGACCACCATGGCCCACAGCCCCAGCCCAGTGCCCCCTCCACCAGCCAAGGATGATGCACTCAGATAAGCATATCCCTGCTATCCCTGGCTGCCTGACAGCTTTCCATAGGATACATCTATAGTAATACAGAACATCAGCATTCCAGGGCTGGTAAAAAGCATATGGGCAAAGGGGAAGGACTGTTTTTAATGGGATGTCTCCAGTCCATGTATAACCCTCTCCTTTCAGGGTAGAGATAAAAAATAAAATAAATCAACGGGTCCTGGGTAGACAGGGAGAAGTAAAAAGCTGAAATAGCGAGGAATGTGTATTTTAAGAAGTGAGTTTGCCACACACACTGGCATTTGCCACTGCAATGAGCTCTGGCAGGCACCAGATAGAGCTGGCACTCCAAAAGGCAGGATGTCTGCCCAAAGTCATACAGGGACAGAGAACACACAAATTCATTGCAGTAGTGCCTTCTGAAAGTCCCAACTCTTGGGGATCCGACTTCCTCACATGTGGGGTAAGGAGGGGGGTGTTGGAAAACAGAAGGGCCTGTTGCAAAGTCCCTGTGAGTTTGGGGAAGAATAGAAAAAGAAAGACCAAATGGATCTGGCAGAGCACAATAAAAAGAGCAGCGTCTGGCTGAGCTAAAAGCCTGCTAAAAGCATAGCAGTGATGGAGCTTGTGGCACAACTCCAACCGACTTCAGCACGGCCAGGATTTCACTACAAGTCCTTAAAAAAAAAGGAGTGAGGTTAAAGACTCCCCTATGCCCTCTTACTAACCAGAGAGAAAGGCAGTTCGGCTGTGAGAGGTGATTTATCCAGCAGTGAGCCAGCTCACCCCAGGGGACAGGAGAGCTCTGCTCTCACCACCAGAAGCATGGGGCTGGATGTGATCCTCCCACAGCAGATGCTGCTCTGAAGGTGCAGGGGCTGGGCAGCAGCTGGAGGTGCCCGACACCAAAACAGGTAACGATCCTGCAGTGAGAAATGGAAACGTCTGCAACTTCAGAGCTGGGTCTCTGGGGAGGAACTCTGGAAATGGTCACTGCAGTAACCCTAGGGACACACCAGGGTGCCTGAGTATGCACATGTGTGTGTGTGTGTGTATGGGAATGGGTGATTGCACACATGGAGTTAAAAAAGAAAAAGGACTAAGCATGAGGACACCCTTCTAAGCATGAAGCAATTGTGTTCCCGCAGCCAGCAAAACTGAGGAAATTTTCTTTCTTGAAAATAAATGCTACAAGGAAAGGTCAGATGTCATCAAAGAAAGAATTACCTATGAAGCTCCTGGAATTTAGTGCAGCTTTAAGAACAGATTTCACTGAAAACTATGGGCATACTGAGGGATCCTTAGCCAAGATTGCTACAAGATGAGGCTGGAAATGTTCCTGAACCACCTTTCCTAGTGAAGATAAATAAAACAAGCACACAGGTGGCATAACTATTCTAAAGGTATGGATGTATGTACATGGAACTCTCATTTCAGCTGAAACAGACAAGGCATTATAGGAGTTGTACCAAAACAAGAAAACAAATTGCACTGTGAGCTCATCACATTAAGGTGTGGTGGAATCAACCTCAGGAAAACCAAGTTCTCATCTTTGGGACAGGTTCCTTCTATCAAGGACAATAGAGGACAGTCTTCTTTTGGGAAGAAATGTTTTACTCAGAGGGTGCTGAGGCTCTGGAAATTGGTTGCCCAGAAAGGCTATGGGTGCCCCATTTCTGAAGGCATTCAAGGCCAGGTTGGATGGGCAGTATGGACCAGTGGGTGGCAACCCTGCCCATGGCAAGGGGGTTGGAACTACATGATCTCAAAGGTCTCCTCCAACCTGAGCCATTCTGAGCTTCTACGGTTCTACGAATTGCCAGCAGTGCTTAGGCTGAGACTCAAGCAGTTTACATATCTAATATACACACTGATTAAGTCTCTAATTCTTGCTGTGACGTGGGAAAGGAATTTGCTAAAATCACTGAACAGTGGGAAACGTGAATACCTTTGGAAAGCAGCACATCGCATCCAAAGAGGAGGAGATTTTCACGCAAAGGTTTCCTCCTTAAAAAGTAAAACCTAAAGCTTCTCAAGTGATGCTTGCCAGCAGAATTACCCTGAGCAGAACTGCAGCGTGGTTGGCTTGGAAGGGACCTTAAAGCCTTCCACCCCCTGTGCTGTGTACCAGCTGCCAGCTCAGGCTGCCCATGGCCCATCCATGGTCTCGGGCACCTCCAGGGATGGGGCACCCGAAGGGCACAAGCGGACAGGACAGCAGGCAGGGGCTCAGCCCAGGGCAGCAAGCAGCCCATCGGAGCCCCCAGCACCGCACCCAGCGCTCCGGCAGCGCTCCGGCTGCCACCTGCTGTACGCGGGAGCCTCGGCAGCGAGCACGGGGAGCGGGGCAGAGTACGGAGAGCACGGGAGTACCGGGAAGGGAATGGGAGTTCGTCCTCGTTGGGGAAAGAGGAGGAATTAGGAAAAGCAGGTCCTTCGGAACCATGAAAAGCCGCAGGGGTTGCGCTCGGAGCTCAGCTAGTGCGGCTTTCCAGTGTGCTGTGTATGGCTTTGTGCCTGTGTGCCTGAGTGCACAAAGCCAGCGAGAGCAGTTGGTGGATATGAATTACTTTGTAAAGCACATGGGTGAGCTGCACACAGAAGCAGACTCATGCACAAGGTATCTTTTGCACCGAAGCCTATGCTGCAGGTACAATTACGGTGCTTTACACTAACTGATGCAAAATCTACTTTCTCCAAAGAGCCCTATTGTTGCAACAAAGGAGATCGGGCGAGGGCTAAACTACAACAAAATATTTGTTGTGAAAGAGTTGTAGGCTTATCTGCCTGGGTAATGAGACATTTGAGACCTCTGCACAATACAGAGCACCCAGATCTAAGGAAACACAGATTGCCCATGCGAGTAGGGGCAAAGGCAGGCATAAATACACCATGATCTTGTTTTCCTGATAAGGTTCAGATCTTCTTATGTGAAACAGAAGTTTTAAAAAGCTTCTGATCTCCAAAGGCACAGAGATCAACTGGTAGTTAAGGATATGAGGCGAAAAGAAAACAGAAGTTCAGAGCTGGGCTGGAATCCCTTGACACCTTTGTGATGGAGGGTTGCTAACAGAGCAAGTTAATTAGAAAGCAGAAAAATATCAAATGTGTGCAAGCGGAGACACTGAAAGGATTCAGCGGAGGGAGAACAGTTTGTGTGCACAGCCTTTTATTGGGAGAAGTTCAAAAAGAAAGGAGAAGACTGAGGAGCAGCCAGAATCTGTGCTGTTACCAAAGGCAGAGGTTGTACAAAACAGACTGAGTGGGAAGCACAGCAAAACCCCCAAAAAACAAAATGGGATCAGAGCTTCGGACTGAGCCCAGGATGTGGGACTGAAGCATATTTGTCATGGTGCATGCAAACAGACACACACCCTGCTATAGCTGGGCCAGTTGGGAGTGGGAGATTCATCAAGCAAAGCAGGACAGGGCTCAGGGCTGTCCTGGTCTGGGAGTCTGGAGTTGTGTTGGTGGGAAGCAGAACCAACTCATGGGCAAATGATCTGAGGCAACACAACGCTCAGAAGCCACCAGGGATAAACAATGGGAAGCAGGGCAAGGAGCAGCTGAAAGGCATGTGAGTGCTGGGTGAGCAAGACAGAGTGGAGTAAAAATAAGCAGAGCATAAAAACAAAACAGCAGAAAGAGAAAGAAAACAACGGTGGAATCTGAGAACGAAAATCTTCTGCACAGACCCCATGGCCAGGTGTGTGCTGCAGAGTTATAAAGTTGGACTGTTTGGCCCAAGCAATGCACAGCAGCAGAGAGAAGAGCTGAATGAGCTGGCTGCGATCATGGCTCACATAACCACATCAGGAGGTGGGTGGTGGTGACCCACACCTTGGAACAGAGAGCTGAAACCAGCTGCCCTCCTGTAAGCCCCCCAGCAGCCATGGGGCGCAGGAGATGTGCTGAGTGCAGCCTGAAGGAAGGGAAAACCTCCTGTGCTTTGAGCCAGCATGGTGCAGAACAGTGCACGCAGCTGTGGACAAACAGCTCCCCTGCCTCCAGTTCCTGTTGAAATTCAGAGAATGGCAAGGAACGGATCAGCTTCACAGGGGCCCTACTTGGAAAAAGGATGTTCATTTATAAAGACAACCCCTGCTGTTATTCACAGAGCAGAGGATGCGCGGGCAGGGACTGAAGAGGAGCACAAACACCACCCCTCTTCATAGCACAAAGCCAGCCCGGCAACGGGGCACCCGAGCAGAAGGCACCTGTGTCCCTTCTCCCTTCCAACAGCCAAAACATTCATCGGCACACACGCCGTGCTTGGACAGAGCCTTTTAGCAGAGCACAGAGCTCATCTGCTGGGAAAAATCCCGGCGTTGCTTCTCACAGCTCGGTGAGAACAGCTGGGCTCCCACCGCTGCCCCAGGGCCGCCGCTGCCACCACCTCTCCATGGTGATGAGCAAAGGCTGCCCGTGCAGCAAGCGAGAGGCAGCATTTCCAACCCGAGCTGCAAACTATAAACAGCTTTCTAATTTGTGCATCCCTAACTGAGCAATGAGTGCGATGGTTCCCGCTGCTGAGAGCTAAATAGGGGTCACGGAGTGATACTACGAGCAGTGAATTATTTATGGACTGTGGCATGAGGATTCAGGGTCGTGACCACCAGCAGAAAATATTCTGGGTCACCCCTCCTCGCTGCTGAAGAACATAACCAGCTTTGAAAACAAATAGCTGATATTCCTCCTTCGCTGCCAAAGATTCTCGAACTCTTTTTTGTGCAGAGAATAAAGCAAACACTCAGCTCACTTAAGAAACGCTTGAGCAAACTGATGAAAACAAACCGTCCTCACAAAAGCAATCAGATGAAAGCACGGGCGAAACGCTGCTAGGTGGGACTCTCAAAAATCAGCCCATCTCTACCTGGAGCCCAGCATGCATCAGTTCTGCCTGCGTAACTCCAGACCAAGATCCAAGCAAGAGGCATTCACATACGGCCGGGCTGAAAGATCTTATAATCATTACAAAATCAGCTGGGTATAAAATATTACAAGTGCTTTTTGTAGAATATGAATATTTGAGCTCCTGTTTTTCAAAGCACTTCCACTCACTGCTCTCGTAAACGAACCCAAGCACCAGCTACTGGCACGGCTCAGCCCAGCATCACAGCAGTGCTTCTGCTTGAAAGGTGCGTGGTGAGGCTTGAAAACAAGCCCCGATTTTCAGCTCTGAAATGCACATGCATATCGCAGAGCACAGTCGGCCTTTCATTTCACATGAGAGTGACAGCTCTCCTGTGAATTTGTAAACCCTCCTTTCTATCAAAAGGCAGAAAACGAGCCCGCCCTCCATCAAAACGTTCCTTCTAACCGAGTTAATAAGGATTTTCTGTAAGAGCTGGATGAGAAGGTAGCAGAGAAACAGCATCTACACGCAGTGCTGCTAACAGACCGTTTACGAGGGAATACGATTTGAAGCAGGATCTTGCTCACACTGACGTGTAGGGAGACAGCTCAGTGTTCCCTGGGTGTAGGACACCACTCACAACGGGTTGTTTCGAGGACAGCAATGTTTGAACTGGTGCTATTATCCGCAGCTTTTGGTGAGATGCACACGGAGTTTTAGCACACGTGCCATTACTACAGTGAATTTTTCTGATGTTACACTTAACTCCAATTGACACAGCTTCAAATAGATATAAATATCTGACTACATTCTGCTCCCTCCCTGTTACTCAGCAGCAGTTCTCTGAGGCAAACAAAGACAAACCACTCCACTCCACATATTTACATTCTGCTTAGAGCGCAGATAGCACAATTCCTCAGACAGATGCAGATCCTGTCTGCTGGAGATGCACTTCATAATATTTAAACCATCGCGCAATGTTGATCAAGTTCAGGTAACAGAGCTCTGAAAGGTATAATCTTTTACCAGCTACCATATTATAGAAGTCAATCAATTCCTTAAAATGCACTGAAAGTCAAGCTTTCCAAGCACTCAATCTGCCATTCATACTTCTACACACAGGTGAATCATTTCACCAGAACTTATCTAAATAAAGAAAAGCAAGCATCAAAGAAATGAAAACATCAGGAATAATTCAGACAAGTCTGGCAACACTGTCTCTGATTTCAAAGGGCGTAGGATCCAACCCTTTAACACTCTGGAGCTACAGCAAAAGTAACACATGGACAGCCAAGTCAGCTTTCCAAATTCCGCTGCCTTGAAGCCAAACGAGCTGGGCAGTTGGGAACTAGCCCTTAGTTTGGGAAATATTACAAAGAGCCTATTTTCTGACTAAGCTGCTTCCAGGACTCTCCACTGTACAGATCTAAGAGATATCACAGTACTGCTAACACCTCAAAGTTATTTTCTTGCAGAGATGGGCTTTGCAATGGAACGCATGGGACAGACCCTCAGCAACTGTAAAGCAGCATTACTTCTTGGCCTCATTGAAGAAATGGCAGTTTACACCAGCCAGCACTTCTGTGCGTGTAGTCTTATGTAGGAAGGAGTCTAAATAAAGCACATCATCCCAAATAAACAAAAACTGCGTCATTCACCTCTTTTCCTATCTATGTAAAAAGATAAAATTCTTCCCCCCAGACTCGGTCGACCGCATTTGAAGTTCAACCTCAAAAATGCTGTCTAGGGTTTTACTGGTATTGATTAAAATTTCTTCATTAAAATAACTTCTGTGAAGTATCTGGAAGATGTAAGAGCTTCTCCCACTCATGTGCTCACAGCTGTTCTTATAAAGAAGCTCCTCACTAATTTCTATGTTCAAAATGGGAACCTCTTCCATTCCCGGCACACAAGAAGTACACATAATTTGAAGGGACTTTTCCACCAAATATAAACATGATCTGAGAGTGTACAGGCATTTGTCCAAAAGGAGGAGTATTATGGAAGTCTGAGCTTTTGCTTTTAAACAGGATTCTCTTTGACACATCAGAAGTGCTTTCTCATTAAAACAGCAATGTGTAAAACCACTGAGACAAGGATTTCAAACTGCCTCCCTAGCATCCAGCCAGAAATGACTACGAGCTTCAGTAGAAGGGAAAAGAGAGGAAGAAAAAAAAAGGAAGCAAAAGGAAACCAACACTGCCTTCTCTAATAGCACTCAGATCTATAAGGCAAAGACACCTGCCTGTAAGACACACAGCACACTTTTTAAAGTCCTCCTTGGCTGCTCCAGCCATTGCCCCAGGCCGGCGGGGCTCCCTGGGGGATTCGGGCTGCGCCGAGCCCGGAGCTGTCCGCGACCGTGGTGCTGAAAGCCCGGCCTCACCTGCCCCATGAGCGGGGTGCAGCGGATGGAAGGGGAAGTTGTTGTCCCGGGAGGGGAGGGCTGAGCTGGGAACAGGGCTGGGGAGTAGAAAGGGGTGCTCCACGGGACAGTGTTTTCCGTGGAGAAACAGTGCAAGGGAGGGAAGCTTTGGGTGGGTGGTGGAATTTAAAATCGTTTGATGGGTGCTGCAAGAATGGAATTCTTGGATGCGAAGGTGAAAACCCTCGGATGAGTGGTTCAAGGGGGGGATCTCTCAAAGCGGTTGTGCAGTGGAAGATCATTTGGACTCTTGGTGCAAAAGAGAAGCTCCTAGCCAGTGTAAAGAAGAAATGCCTGGAAGGGTGCTGCAAAAAGGAAACTCATCCAGACACTGCAAAGCCTTGGATGGGTAGTTCACACAGCAGCCCCCTGAACAGGAGTGCAGCGGGGGAACCCCTGGACAGATGGTGCAAAAAGGGGAACATCTGGGCAGCCAGTTCAAAAGGGAAATGCTTGGACAGGTGGTGCAAAGAAAAAACTCTTTGACGGGCCCTTGGATAGCTGATTGAAAGGAGGACTCGTGGGATGGGTCGTGCGCTGGGGGAACCCTTGGACAGAAACGCAAAGCGAAAGCTCATCAGGCAATCAGAGCAACGGGGGAACTTCAGACAACGGGGTGTCCCTAGACCAAAGGGGGAGGATCGCACCTGTGTATGTTCATCTCCCGCGGCGGGCGCCGCGCCTTGTCGTAGGCCACCTTAGCAAAGACACCGGCGATGAGCACAAAGGCGATGGCCCCGCACGAGATGTAGACGGTGGCGTTGGTGCTGTCCTTGTCTGGGTCGTACTTGTTGGCGTCCCCGTCGGCGCCGTTGCTGCCGTCGGCGGGCAGCGCGCCGCTGGCGGTGGTGGGGTGGGCCCACTCGGGGCTCTTGTAGTTGCGGCACAGGCTCTGGTTGAGCTTCTCGGCGCGCTTGTTGCAGCAGAAGCGGTAGAAGCAGGTGCCGCAGCAGTAGCGGAAGCCCGTAAGGCTGTTGTTGCACTCGAACTCCTTGTCCCACTGCCCGCTCACGTCGTAGTACCCCCAGCACGTCTCGTGCGCCGGTGCCGAGCTCCCGCCGCCGCCTCCGCCTCCGGAGGGCGTCTTGCCGCCCCCCGCGCCCTTCCCTCGCCCGGGCAGCGCCGTGGGGGCGGCCGCCCCCGGGCCCGCCAGCGTCTGGTTGAGGAGCTCCTTGCCCGGCTTGGGGGTCCGCCGCGGAGCCACCGCCCCCTGGGTCCGGTTGCCCTTGGCGCGGGGGGGCCCGGCCGCCTGCGCGGCCGGCAGCAGGGCCAGGAGCTGCAAGGAGAGCAGGAGCAGCGGCAGCAGCAGGTGCCGCGGCCCCATAGCGGGGCGAGGCGGGGGCCGCGGGGCGGCCGGCGCGGGGTGGGGGGCGGCGGGCGGCGGCGCGGAGCTCAGCGGCCGCGGTGCTGCCCCATGGGGCGCGGGTCCCGTGCCGCGGGGATCCTCAGCGGCGGCCGCCCGGCGCCGGGCGCTTCATGCCGGCGAGCGGCGGAGCCCGGCGGAGCGCGGGTCGAGGTGGCGGAGTCCCGTGCCGGCCGGTGCTCCTCCGGCGAGGGGCTGCGAGAGACGGGGAGAGGGTCAGAGCGCGCCGCGCCCCGGGCACCCCGGCCCGCCCCCGCCTCCCGCCCCCCGCCCACGGCCTTACCATGCCGGAGCGGGACTGCAGCGCGGCCGCGGAGCAGGCGGGCTGCCCGCGCTCCTCGCGGAGGCGGGGGCGGAGCGGCGCGGAGCCGGGCGCGGAGCAGGGGCGGGCGCCGAGCAGAGCCGCGCCGCGCCGGGCGCTCCGGTAAGGCCCGCCCCCCGTCGCCGAGCCCGCTCCTTACATCACTCGGAGCCGGCGTCACCGCACGCGGGGTGCCGCTCCGCCGCCGGGTCGGCCCGGGCCGTGGTACCCCGGAGCCCCCCGGCCCGCCCGGGGCAGCGAGCCCCGCCCGCCGCCGCCTCCCCGTCCCGCCTGTCCGGCCGGCCCCGAAGGGCTGCTGAGCTGGAGCCCCGAGGGCGCTATAGCGGAGCGCGGGGGGCGTGGTCCCTGCCGGTGTGTGCGGGATGTGGAGCGTGGGGCCACTGTCCCTATAGAGCTGTGCGAGGGTTTGGTCCCTATAGCGATGCGTGGTGCCCGTAGGCATGGGGTGTGATCCTTACGGGGGATGCGGTCCCATTGGGACAGCTGGCTGTACAGACCATATAGGGGTACAGGGGACAGTGGGGAGGTGGGTATGGTGGCTATGGCTGTACGGTCTGTGCAGTCATTATAAGTGTGTACAGGGTTGTGCACTTGGGGTTGTGTGTGAAGTTACAGTCTCTGTAAGTGTGTACAGGGAATATGATGGTCCCTGTGGATTTTGGGGGCTATGAAGACCTTGTAGGCGTGTATCAGTTTTAAGGACCCTGTGGATGTACGCTGGTTATGTTCCCTGACAGTGGGATGTATGGTCCGTGTGGATGGTGTGAGTGACCTGTAAATGCAGGCAGGTTTGGTGTGAAACTGTGCAATCAGCTGTGAGATGCCAGGGTTTATGGAGCCCGTGTGTCTGAGCTGGGCAGCCGAGGAGCAGAGCTCCATTACCTCATCCAGAGGTTTCTGTCCCAGGACAGTGATCCCAACACAACACAGTGCTGGGCAGGTGTCCAAAGTCCTGGTGCTTCCCCCATGTCCCACTGCAAACTGAAGGAAAGCCTTTATAAACATTTCCCGAAGACATAAAAGGCACTGCCAGCTGTAAGGACACACAGAGGACAGAGAGGAATCGCAGCGAGGAGCAGCACGCAGGCAGAGAAAAACAGTGAAGTTAGTTCAAGTTTGGGACAGCTGAGCAGAGAGAGATGATTTATCACGGGCATACAGAGAGGTTTCAGAGAAGCCAGGTAGAGAAAATACTGAGTTTAGATGAAGTCCCAGGATGTTCAAAGTGAGCTTTGCCACTAAAGATAATCTTGAAACCTGGAGCTGAAGCAGCAAGGCACAAGCAACATACAATTAAACTGGAGGTTAGGCAGGCTCTCTAAGAAAATTTGGCTTGTTAATAACCTAAAAATAATACTGCTATGTTGCCAGTCAAGAAACCAAATGGGAAGGGCTACAGGTTAAAAAAGTGTCTAAAAGCAATGAATCAGATCCCACAGGAAATACAGCTGGTAGTAACAAATCCTTGTACTTGGTAACAGCTCTAGAGGAGCAGCATAGGTAGTAAATGGTACTAGGTCTGAAGGATGCTTTCTTCTGAATATCTCTGCATGTGGCAAGTCAGGTGATATTCAACTTTGGGTGGGAAAATCCAGAGGCAACTGGGAAGAAGCCAATTAGCTAAGGAATTGTAGATTTGGAAGAAGGAGACTTCACAGGGAGCCTCGGTGTTATTGCAATGGATGTCATTCTCCTGGCTGTAGAAACTAAAGAAGAACATATGACTGTTAGTTTACTGAGCTTCCTAGGAAGAGGAGGATGACGTGTATCAAAAAAGAAAGACACAGGTGAATAAAGACATGGTTATGTATTGATTTGAGATTTTACTGGAGCAACTTTCTGTGTTATTAATACTTGTAAAGGCAGCTAAGTCATTAGGCAGCCCCAGTTGTTGGTGCCATGGGGAGGAAGAAGAACAGGCCATTCTTTCTATCTCTGTGTCTTCAGCTCTTGTATACACCAGAATGCGCTGCTGCTTTTAGGTAGAGATATACTGAACAAGTTATAAGGCTGTGGAGGCCCAGGTCTTTGTCTTACAGGAATCATCTCTTGAATCTGAAATACCTGGAGAGGTGGAGAAGATGGTAAAGCCAATGCTGTGGGCTGCAGAAACCCAGAATGATCAAGGTAAGCTGAACCAGTAACTACTTCTGAAGCTGAATGCTGAGCCGGATTGGATGGGTCCTGGAAAGCCTGATCTGGTCGGTGGCAACCCTGCCCACAGCATGGAGGTAGGAACTTGATGGTCTTTAAGATCCCCCCCAACCCAAGCTGTTCTGTGACTCCATGATGATGCCCTGTGGCTGTAGGCAAGCAGTTGTCAGGGACATGGGGAGTGGAGGGTGGAACAGGGAGAGGGGGAGTGGTGCAGTGGGAGGGGATACCACCCCCAAAATCTCCTCCCCTGGACTTCTCAACAGTGAATCATTGCCTCAGACTACATAAGTGCCCACAGCTCATGGTTGGACACACTTTGTGACACTCTGAGGAGAGCCCATGGGTGATGAGGTTGGCAAGGCAAACTTCAGCTCTGCCATCTACATCTACTCCAGTGCTAGGGATAACTGGGGAAGCATAGAACGGTTTGGGTTGGAAGGGACCTCAAAGATCATCAAGTTCCCACCCCCCCTGCCACCTCCTCCCTCCACTCTGCAGCAGCCCCAGGAGTGCAGGGACATGCCCAGGTCTCAGTGGTGAGCTGGCAGCTGGTTGAGCTGGTTTAACACATCCACTCTCCTGAACTCTGCCATCTGTGAGCCCAGCTCACATCCCTCCCTCTGGAGATGATGCTTTAGTTGTCTCACAAAACCTTATCTGAAAGATTGCAAAGCAGATTCCTTCCTCCTCGTCCTCCATGGAGGAAGCAAGGATGCTCAAATCTTCCCCACATCTGATATCTTTCTGCTCTCTTGGGTAGGGACTGAAGTCTGCAGCAAGTTATTGCTTTAGAATCATAGAATCACAGAACGGCTTGGGTTGAAAAGGACCACAATGATCATTTTGTTTCAACCCCCTGCAATGTGCAGGGTCGCCAACCATCAGACCAGGCTGCCCAGAGCCACATCCAGCCTGGCCTTGAATGCCTGCAGGGATGGGGCATCCACAACCTCCTTGGGCAACCCCTTTAGGGAGGGGATTTACTGCTGCAGGGGAAACCCAGCATCCTCACACACGTGGGCAAAGCTCCCTGCCTGAGGCAGTCAGGAACTTGTTGAGATCTTATCTTCTTGAGACATAAACTCTATTGACACTCCTCTGTCTTTATGCCAAGTGTTACAGTGACATAGAAATTGTCTTGTGAAACAACATCCCCTAGAGAAGAGCACTGAGCAGTAAGTATTCTGCCCTACAGAATATATTGGGTCAGAAAATTACCTTCTTAGTGCACCTGGACAGAACTCCAGCACTGGCTGAGATTTGGGCTCCACTTGCTGGGGTGGTACTGCTTAGACTGGATGCAGGCAATGAGATATCCAGACACCTCTCCCTCCTCCTGCTCCGTTTATTCATGGGCATGCTAAAGAAGGACAAAGCCTCCACAGATCTCCTTTATAACCCCATTGCCTCTCCCTTAGCCAAAATATCGGGATGGAAAGAGCTAAAGGTGTTGCAGAAGGAAGGAAACAGTCCCTGAGCTATATCTGATTTCTGGAACTTTTCTGGGCTTACAGCTGTATTGCTGCTGCAGAAGCAGGAGACAGCAGCTGAGATGCTTGCAGCAGAGCAGGACTGCCTTCCCACCTAGAAGTCACTACGAGATCTCCAGCGCTTTTATCTCACGTCCCATCCTCCCAGGTTGTTTTGATCGGCGTGCACGGTTCAGAGCTGTTGCCTTGTTTATCTGCTGTGCTGGGTGCTTTCATCTCTCTCCTGCAAATCCGGCGGCTGCTGGCAGTGAGGGGAAGTGCAGTTTCAGTGCCTCCTGCTAAATTGTACCCAGATCTGCTCACCTTTCGCCTCTTTTCTCTGCCACCACTTGTCGGACTCTGATGACTTTGTGAGGAGTTTGTAATGAGTCTGATGTGCTCAAAAGCTGATTCTTTCCCACCAGGGGATTCAGTTGTGACCGTGAATCTTTATTAAAATGGGCTCGGCACTTTGAACCTAATTTTTTCTTCTAAAATTAATGTAGCTACAAAAAGCCAGTAACAGGAGTTTGGGGGATTATTTCTATGAAGCTTTTTTTTTCCCTTACTTGACTCAATATAGGCTTGCTTTATGATTGTAGTGAGATAGGGAGTGGATCTTAGGTCTGTTTTAATTGGAGAGCTGCTCAGTTTCAGCTGCAGAACAGATAGTGAATGGAAGCCAGTCAGGGAAAAGTGTGGGGAACCAAAGCAGATGTTGGGAGGGCCAGGGGCTCACAGGCACAACATGGGCAGTGCCAGGTGGGATACACTCCTTCTGCAGCATCCTGAAGCAGGGACAAACTAGCTCAGAGAAGGGGCGATCCATCAACCTGTAGTAGTTGTTTTATTCCCTGAAGCCTGAGAGAAATCTGTGGTTTATATGGTTTTCTGCAGTTTGAGGAACGTTGGCTGCCTTTGCCCATGGGAACATCTTGCTTCTCTTGCCTTCTTGCCGTCCATCCACCCAACCACTGTGGCAGTGAGTGCCACAGGCTGTGATGCTACACACAGTGATGTCTGTGTCTGTCTGCAGAGCATTCCCAGCACTCACACTGTGTTTTCTGTCTCAGTGAGGGGTGAGGGAGCAGTGACTGCCAGGACCTTTGGCAGATGTGCACGCAGTTCTCCAGACCCTGTGCATCCTGAGGTCCCAGCACCAGAGCTTTGGCTCAGCAGTTTGTCACTGCACTCACTTGGAATGTCCACATGGGCTGTCTGTAAGCAGAGCGTGGTAAAACGGCTCAGCAAATGATTGATTCATCATTAATCATCCAGGTTTGCTTACAGGGAAGGCTTCAGAAAATGCTCTTATGGCTGCATGTCTGCAAATCCCAAGGTCCTGACATGAACAGAAGCCAGCTGGGTGCTTTCCCATGGAAGAAGCTCTGGCACAGAGCTGACCAACCAGACCCCTAGATTGCTCCAGAAATGCTCTGTGTCCTGTATGGAACAGTGATAACTCCTGCACATCTCACTAACACAAGGGCAGATTCCTCCTGTTCCTCCCAGCAGCTCCATCAGCGTCCAATAGATCAGATTGTCCCATTGGAGCTGCCAGTTGTTCTTCCACTCATGCTCAATAACCTTCATCACCAACCAGTCCGAGCCAGGAGAAATGTCCAAGTCTGCAGAGAAGCAGATGGAAGGAACCAGACTCAACACATGGCAGACCTTACACGGTCATTTCCCAGCCATGGGTCAGATGCAGATGATAACTCAAAATGAGAGTTATTAACCCCGGTTGGTTGGTGATCATAGATCTCAGACAGCTTCCTCTCCTGGATGCTGTTCTGGCTTTAGAACTCTGAAAGCCTTGTCTCCATACCTCCCAGGATACCGAATGACAGTGCAGGGTCAGAAGAGCCTCAAGGTGATGTGAACAGGCATCTCTCTTTCCTCCAAGCATCACCTCCAAGGGTGGGTCTTCAGCTATGAGAGCTTTATCTGGATGTATTCATTTAATAGTAAAAACCAGGGGCTGAAGTGCCGCAGAAAGGTGCACTTCCAGGTGGAGGGTTTGTCTGTCTTCTCCCAGACCTCATGTCCTCATAGAGCACCCTGGGCTGTAGCAGTTCCTTGCCACCTATCCCATGTATCTGGTCTCAGATTTGCAGGAAGCCTTCAGCCCCATCCTTAAGCCTGAGAACAACCCAGACAGATGCCTTGGGCTGGCAGCATCTCAGGAGAGCTGTGGGCAGGGTACTTCCAGCTGCTGTCAGAAGAAAAATCCATTATTTTGTTGTAATCCTGAAGGCCTTCCACTCCCAACAAATTACACATGAGGTTCACAGAGGGGATTCAGCCTGATCAGAAGGAAGGTCGCGTGCACGACTTGTGTGCACCTCCTCTAGGGTAGGATTGCCATTGCTTTCTCTGCTCATTTTGGTTCTCAGTTGCAGAGGTCACGGTTCAGACTTTCTATCACTTCAGGTCAGTAAGGAATCCTGTTTGACAGATGATAGAGGATGCACAGAAGCTACAGTGGTGGGTGTAGCATAAGATGGTACAGATAAGAAATGGGATGGGATGGTAGAAGATAGGTTAAAAAACAGAGCAGTTGTTCAGAAGAAGTAGACCAGGCCATGGGTATTTTGGGACTAGGTGCTAAAATGGAGTCTGCAGCTTGCCAAAACAATGGGATTCCTGTAATTGATGCCTAGCCTATCAGGATTGCTTTGCAGTCAGGACACAGGGATGGGGAGGCTGTGCAGCAGATCTGCAGTAACTCTTTAAGGAGAAACTCAGGTGCTGGGAAAAATAAAGCCTGAGGTCATTTCAGTGGGTGTAACACGGATGGTGACTGCTGGGGCTTGTTCCCATCCTGCTGAGCCCTGTGGCTGAGTCAGAGAACACGAGAAGGGACAGGGCAGGAATACTGGCCCCAAATCTGGCTGGTGCACAGCTGCAGCACAGGTCATATGCTGGAAGGTTGCCTGTCCCCTTGCTGTGACCAGAGGCTATTCCTGCTGCCTGATTCACAGCACAGAGCAGAGCTTTGGTGAGACTCTGAGTCCTCCCCAGAGCTTCCTCGAGGTGTGCTGGGAGGATGGGGAGCATAAAGCTGTCCTGGAGGGGTTTCCTATGCTCCCACACTGCTGGTGGTGTGATGTGACCCAGCGAGATAATAATGTACCTTCCTTGGCAGGGCTTCTCCTGAGGTCTTCTCATTGCTGGCTTTAAAGAGGGTAGCTGTAGCTCAGGAGAACGGCCCATTGGGTGCTCAATCCCCCTCTTTGCAGCCAGGCTGTCTGTAGGGGAGATCTGTGCATCAGGCATCAGGCGTGGCAGTGCCTTCAGGCAGTGTGATACATCCTGCCCTTGTCTCCGTAAGTCCCTCTGTTTCTCTACACGGATGAATTTTATACCTTTTCTGAAATCCTCAGATATGAGCCCATTCTCCCTGGTTATCCATAGGCCAAGCAAGTGGCTGATAATGAAGAGAGCCTGAAGCACTCTGAGATCAGGATGTTTTCTAAGGCTGTGAGCAAGACCAAAGAAAGCCAAGCCCCAGGCTTGCAAAATTCAGAAAAGACAGAGGGATGGGAACACTGCTTGCATGGCAGGGCTGGATAACCATCACCCTGCAGGTGAGCAATGTCAAGTCACAGAGCACAGCTGCTCCGGCAGTGCTCCTACCACTACATCCCCGGGGCTAAATGGGAACCTCTGCCTTAAATCTTTGTGCTGCTGCCACTTCTGTTGGTTGTGCAGCCACAAGCTGATGCCAGGAGTGCCCCGCTGCTGTGGAATGAAAGGAAAGCTGCATTTGTGTTGTTCTGTGTGGGTGTGTGCAGCATGGGCTTTTTGTTGGAAATTCCCTTTCTCTCCCTGCACGTTTTGCAGGGTGTGTGCCCTGTGGAAATGAGCACAAATCATGGCTGTGTGATGGCAGGATGCTGTGGTGGTATTCCTGGGAACACCCACATGCTTCAAGGGCATTTTTTGCCAAACTGAGTCTGACTCAAAAGTGTCTGCACAGCAGTGATGTGCTGAACAAACGTAAAGAGCATCAGGCATGGCTGCCCCACTGCCAACAGCATAACCTGCACTGTCCTCAGCAGCCACCCAGCCAGTATGGCATGAGAAAAGAGGGATTGGAGGGACAAACCTGATGGCAAGTGATGGAAACTGGAAGCCGTGTGGAAAGGTGAAGGATTCATGAACTGTATGGCCAACAGCACAGCAGAGTCCTGGACATGAAGGAGAAGGAATTTGGAGTCATAACTGTGATGTCAGACATGGGTGGAACTGGTCATGCCCCTCCAATAAGAGGAGCATCCATGCCCTGCCTGGCTCCATGCTCAGTATTCGTTGCAGAGGGTCTTACGCTGCTCTCCCCTGCCCAGCCCCCAGCTGCAGCAGGTTGGGGTCAAGCTACACTCACTCTGCATGACTGCAGGCAGGCATAACATACAATGGAGACTTATTTCCAGGGCTGGAGGTTCAAAAGCCCCAGGCTTTGGATCAGTCACTCCAGCAGCTGCTTGTTTGGAGTGCAAAGCCCACAGCTCAGATCCTCCCGCTGCCTCTCCCCCTTTCCCAGTGGAAGCAGACTAGAGGCAGGCTGCTCCCCCCATGCAGCGTGCCTGTGCGTGGGGAGCTGTGAGCAAACCTGCTTGGACTTTGGAACTTCCCCACTCAGTTTTTATTAATTCTTCCTTTGCAATAATCCTCAATATGTTTCGCTTACATTCAACGAGCAAGAGGGGAGCACTGCCTCAGTTAATTTAACTCCCACAAATTCCCATCGCGGCTGCGGAAAGATTGCGCTGCCTCGAAGATAAAGCAGCCTCTTTATATTTCAAAAGGTTAGAGATTAGATCTGGTTACCGTTACGCTTTTATTAAAATTCTTATTTACATTTTTTTTTTCCTTCTCATTGATGCAATTACAGAAAAGACAGAACTTTTTCAATTCAGTTTTTCAGCACTGAAATATCCCCAGTCAGGAGCCTGCATGCGTGTGGAAAGGCAGGGCCTGGTTCCCTTCCCTGCAGATGGGCAGGGAGGAGCTGGTGCAGGCACTGCCTGTCTTCCTCTGTGCTCCATGCTGAGAACTAGCACAGGGCTTGACCGAATTTCTCAGGCTTGCAGCAAAAGGTGGGGGGTTGCATCCGAACAGAAGGTCCCTGCGGTATTTTTTCTCCTGGGAAATAGCTTTTGGTTATATCCCAGATGTGAAGCTCAGGTGAATCTGCAGTCTGGCATCTGGTGCTTCAGGCACCCAGTGGTTCTGGTAAGGATGCAGAGCAGAGCTCCTGTGTTTACACCAGTGAATCTTCGAGGTACAGTTAGGTATTACAGCAAGAGTGCGAGACTCAAGGCTGCCATACGTACAGCATTGGGTGAGCTACTGCCTAAAGGTAATGGCAAGGGCAAGGGAGACCCAAACCTATGGGCAACAGCACAGAGGCAAATCCAGAGTCATACCAGGTTGAAGGAAGAATTGTGCTCCTTAGGAGGAGGAGCACGGGGCCGCAGAGCTCACCCACAGGAGCAGGAGGAGATGCAGGGCGATGCTCAGCGATGCTGCTCCCGATCTTGGCAAGGGAAGAAAGAAGAGATGCCATCTCCTGAACGCCACTGACCCCTGCACTGACACAAATCACGTTCACTGCAAATCTGCAAACCTGTGACCTGCTTGCTGCTGGCTCACACACACCATAAAGCAAGGAGACGCTGAACAGACAAGAGCAGCTGTCTCCATCAAACAGCATCGCCCCGCTCAGGAGCAGGGGGCATCCAGGGAAGCAAAAGGGAGGATCAACAGAACAACAGAGGGAGCATGAAGGGCGGCCCTTGCAGACACATGTAGGACATTGCAAGTAGAGATCAAGATCTTGAATTTACTACAGCAGATGCAAGTCAGCAAAGCACTTCATATAAAGCAGCACTGGTGGGGTACAGCAGCAAAACAGCTTTTCCTAAAAGGCTGCTCAAAAAAATGGACTTTGGAACTTCCCCATTCAGTTCTTATTAATTCTTCCTTTGCAATAATCCTCAATATGTTTTGCTTACATTCAACGAGCAATTTTTTTTTATCCTGTTGTGGGTATGGGACACTCAACACAATGCCCAGCCTAAGGAGGCCCCTGCCATCCTCAGAGTGTGCAGGCAGGATGGAGTATAGCAGAGATGGGGGCAGAGCGGGAGCTGAAGAGCAGAGGGGAGACTCAGTGGGCCTCTGTGCAGCAGTTTCATAAGGCACAGGGGACAAGGCAGAGATGTTTTTGCTCCCGTGTTCTTCCTGTGTGTGCCTACCATGCTTGATCCCCACCTTGCTTCCAGCCCTGGGTAATGATGAGCCACCCAGCACGTGGCCCCATGAGAACAGCATCCAGAGACAGGAGGGAGCAGTTACTGGAGCAGAAACTGAGAACAAGAAGCAGCTTCAGGTCCCTGCCCCTGTGATGCTCAGCAGGTCCCAGGACATCCTTACTGTGCAGAGGGGATAAAGATCCAGCCTGGGGTCTGCATGCCTGCACCAGCCCCATGTATTCTCTCAGCAGCTGTATGCAAGGAGAGAGCCCACAGCCCTTCCTGCTGGTGGTGTATCTCCCTGACAGCATGGAGATGCTGCTTTCAGGTCCCTGTGTGACATATGGCAGAGTGGGAGTGGAGTGGCTGGAAGCCACATGGTAGCCGGTAGCTTTCCTGTCTCTTCAAGGCTGTTTATTTTTATAAGGTGTCAACACCCTTAGTCAGAGACTCTGAGACTACAGAAAAGCACTGGGGAGAAAAGGCTCCTTCCCACAGTGCACAACTGGCCTGCTGTGATGTACAGGTAGTGTAACAGGGGGACTCGATTGGAGGTTCAGTTGATCATGTTCTGGATCTCCTCTCATCATCACAGAACGTGAAAACAAAATCCACACCAAGAGAGCATGCCCTGTGCATCAGGACCAACATCTCCAGGGAGAGGGGCTGGATTTTATCTTGGTGAAATCATGGGTGGGTTACAGCTCTACAGCCTTCATCTCATCATGATCTGCTGCACTTCTGCAGCAGCTTTTTATCCAAGGACCTCAAGGTGTAGCATCACCTGGGATCAGTAGAGATCATTTCTCTGCCCAGCTCTGGAAGGAGAGCAAGATGATGAAGAGTAAACACTGCTTAGAAGACTTTTGATTCAGTGAGCATAGGCACCAAAAGAGATAAAAACATTTAAGTGACACTGGGGTAGAAATTTAGGTTGGTTGAATTGTAATCACCTGTTCTAAAGTCTGGCTAGGCTCTGGGTTTAACACCCCTTTTTGATGGAGCTGATGAAACTGGAGTATGAAATCACAAAAATAAAACCCTGCTCTCCTTTGTAGGGTTTCAGAAGCATTTTCTGCGACTTGGTTTCTCAGAAAAGGGGTCAAAATGTCCTCCCAGTCCTCCTGTTTTTTAGCAACGACAAAGAAAGAAGCCTCTTTTTTTGTTTTGTTTTTGTTTTTGTTTTGTCTGAAGGGAAGATCTAAGCTCCTTGCAGCCTCAGAAGCTTCCCAAGGCATTTTGATGTCTCCTAAACAAAGTGGGAGGAGGTGGGAGTTGAGGATCGATGGGAGCTTTGTTTATCCCCATCTGGTTTTGCAGTCCCAGAGATACCCACCTGTCAGAGGAGGTGGGGAGGGTCAAAAATGCAAAGGGTGGCAGCTGGGGTGGAAGGTGGTGGAACTTTGTTGATTCTTTTCAGCTGCAAAACTGTGCTGGTCATCAACTGCTGTGCATCAGCCCAAAGCCACCCCAAGAGACAGGCCCTTGCCCAGCAGGGATGGAGAGTTAGTTTTCTCATGAGCAGACTGCAAACAGCAGCACACGGAAGTCTTCACGCCTTTGTGGTGATTCAGCCAACCAGCACCAACCACTGTATCTATTAGGGGAAAACAGGGTGCTTTGTGCTGAAATTTCTATAGGTTTGCTCTGCAATGAAAAGCTGGCAGGGGAAAAAATGACCTAAGCATGTCAGACTCCAAATAGGAGCATGTCTTGGACATGGTGTTGGTGGAGAACCACTGCCACGAGGAATGCAGATGGAGTTAAGAGGCTGTCAGACAAAGCCATGGCAGAATGGAGAGCCCCAGCTTGGCTCAGGTTCACCCAAAGGCTCAGGGAGCTTCCTGCATCTGTGCTCTCATTCTGTGTTAATTGAAAGCCAGACCTGCAGACAGCAAATAATTTCTAGGTGCTCACAACCATAACACCACCTTAATGAAGTTTTTTGGATGAAAATTCCCTTCGGCTGTTAGTTCTTCTTAATGAGATGCAACAAGGGGCTGCGGAGGACAAACCATTCGACACGATGCTCTGAGATGAATCTTTGCCAGTTCTCCCCGGGATTCGGTGCTCTTTGTGCCAGGCCTGACAAGCCCCGTGTCACAGGTAAGTCATCTGGATGCCTGACCTTTTGCTTCCAGTCCATCAGTTGAAGGAATAAAGCTGCAACCTCTTCTGACAAATCCTTTTTTGGAAAAATAGCAAAACTTTACTTGGGATGAGGGGGGATAAGAAGTGTTGATAGGCATTGCCCACTCCTTGCACTTCCAAGCAGAATAGGACTAGCAGTAAGTACCACACAGCCCTACAGCTACTGGAGTAAATCTTTTGATGGAGTGATCAGTTGAGGGCTGACAAAATGCTGGCAATGTGATTCTTTCCTTGTCAGAAAAGCGAGCAGGAGTCTCCCTCCCCATGCAAAAGTTAACCAGCCAGATTTCACACGGCGCACAACAACAGGTATTATCTTGTTCTGTTGACTCCAGGACAATGATGGTCTCTTTATCCTCATTTTTCCCCCCAGCAAAACAGAGAAACAAACAACAATCTCAAAACATTTAAAGTTCTGCTTCCAAGTCCCAAGATATCTTTTCTCCTCCATCCTTCCTCCCTGAGGCTCAGCCTCACGCCAGGCTGCCTGCAATTATTTATTTCTTTACATTTTAAGGAGGTACATTCATTTTGCAGGGTGTTCTCTAGGGAAGAGGAGAGGCAGTAAATTGATTTATGAAGTTCATTTGCTCGCAGCAGTGTGCCAGCAGCTGTCCCAGCTCTGCTGCTGCCCACATGGGGCTGAAGGAGGGCAGTGAGGGATGCGTGGAGGGGGTGGTTGGGGATGCATACACACTTGAACATATGTTCCTGCCCATTTTCCCCTTTGTATTTAGAGTTTCCAGCCCCAGAGTTTCCCCTTTGGTCCAGAGAGGATCAGAGACAGGCTTGGGTGAGTGGGCAAGAGCACCAAGTATGCAAGAGGAGCCCCATGACCCCAGCTCCTTGGGCAGGCAATGAGTGACAGACCCCTCTTTCCCCCCCAGCAGATGTCTCTCACTCTCCTTGCAGTAAGATCTTACTGGGTTGGCCTCACTGAAGGCTACAGAGATGTGGTGAGCACATGTTGGTGCTGGTTAAGTCCAAGGCCATGATGATGCACCTCTACTGGAGCTGCACAACCTCGTGACCAGGCGACGTTTAGCTGAGGATAAACCACTCAGAAGCCATGCTGAGATGGGTGTGGGGACTGTCACCATCACATCCTGCCCAGGTGGATTTGGGACAGTGAGGAAGGTGAGGACAAGGCAGCTGCTGGGTGCTGATGGAGGCTTCCATCCATCGCAGTGCCCACATGTGGTGGCTCTTTGGGTTCTGTCCCCAGCAGCTCCCTGTTCTCTCTCCGCTCACAACATCAGTGAAGTCCCGTGCAGTTTCAAGGCCTCGACATTTATGAATTAGTCCTTCCTATTATTTACTTATCAGCTATTTATTAGAGAGCTCCCTCAGCTGCGCACAGGGATCTGTCCCCTTGGCATTTGCTTTGTTCTGTATGAGATTATATCAGTGTGTTTGTTCCCCTGTTTACAGATGTGTTGTAATCCTAACTGCTTCACTTAAAGTGTTTAATGAAGGTATTTACTCTAAATTGTTTGCTGGGATTTTCTTCTACTGCTGAGGGATAAGAAGAGGCTGCAGCATGCTATTTCATTCCAATGATTTATAGTAATTGACATTTTATATCAAATGGAGGAGGCTTAACTGGTCTGAATGGTTTTCCCAGCTGAGGCAGTGCCTCTGCTTGCAGGACTGAAGCTGCTGAATTTGGTTCCAGACCCTGACAGCTTTTGGTCCAAACAAGGCTAAACACATCCTCTAGGCCACAGCACCCCCAGCAATGGGGCTGCTACCTCCTGCATGGCACAGGAGAGCTGTGCTTTCCCTTGCATCCCACTCATAGCCCCCCAGGAGCCTCACAGCCACTGTCTGTGTTTTCCTCCCAGTGCCTCCACCAGTCCTGGAGCAGAGCAGACCCAGCCCAATGGCAAACTGCACAGAGGCCACCCACAAGCCAGAAGGAGGATTGCATTTGTTGATGGGTAAATGCATGCACTAAGAATAGCTCCTTCCAGCTTTGCTGCTCACCTACCTTATCCTGCTCCAATTACCTAACTTAATTTACTCCAGCTGTTCCTCCATATCTCTACGATCTATTTTGTACCTCCTTCTGGCTCCCCTTTGATTTCATTGTATATTTTAACATACCAGATTCATTTATCTCTGAAAGTGCCTCTCCTTACAGGAAGACTGTATACAGCTCCAATGCATTTCGCGTTACTTTCATTTCCAGCCCGCTGCCAGCCGGGCTTTGTGGCACACACAGATGCTGGCAGCGCAGCAGTTATCTGCAGAACATATTCAGCTCAGGAAACACTTGTTCCTGAATGAAACTCATTGTCCTGCCCCAATCCCATCTCATTCAGCACACAGATTTGAGGGGGAAAACTGCGACCTGAATTGCTGAGATATGCTCTCGTTGAAAACAGGGCTCAGCCATTATCTCCCCAAGCTCCTCTTCCAGTCCTGTCTGTCAGGGGCATACCTGACCCAAGGCTTTTGCTGTCGTTCTCAGCAGCAGCACCCGTCCATTGCTGCTGTCCATTTGTCCAATTTCCTGTTTTGATACGAAAAAAAAAAAATAAAATGATGATGTGGACACAAATCTCAGAGCAGCTGGAGTCAGGTAGCAGCTCCGCTCCGTGTGTGATACCGGCAGTGGATCCTCTCTTCTCCTCTGTGCGTTTTGTCCACCGTAAAGCCCGGGGGAACTGGAGAACCCAAGGTATCACCGTAAGGCACGACTCACGGATGGGTCCACGGGTCGAAACCCTCCAGCGGGATGGCAGCGCCCGGAGCAGCGGGAGGAGGAACCGCTAGAGGGCAGGGATGGACCGCCGGGAGGCGCGGAGCACGGCACGGCACGGTACTGCACAGCATGGTTCTGCATCGCACGGCGTGGTAACACACGGCACAGCACAGCATTGCTCGACACGGCACGATCCTGCATGGCAGGGCACGGTGCTGCATGGCACAGCATGGTACAGCACTGCTCAGCATGGTACTGCATGGCACACCGTGGTGCCTCGTGGCTCAGAACACACGCATGCCTTGGTGCCAGGTATGTCCAGCCACTACTGTTGCCCACACTGGGAGCTGGAGCATCCCCATGTGCGGCCACTGTTGTGATTTCCACCCATTGCTCCTTCTCAGACTGCATCCCACAGCACCAAGGTCACAGCCCTCCAAGTGCCTCCTCAGAAACAAGCAGGGAAACTGAGGCACGCTCAAATATGCCCTTAAAGCCCTGAAACAAAAGCAGTGATGAAAGCTGCAACGTTCTGTGTGTATACAAACACTGGGGATGTCCTTGAATATCTGGGAGGCCACTGCCGCTGTATGGTACCAGCTTTTCCCATGGTGCTGGCACACCTCAGTGCCCAGCTCCCCTGGTGCTTGCAGTGATGAAGCTGAGCAGGGAATATTGTCCCTCATGCAAACAGCTTTGATGTCTTAAGGACTTTCCTTTCCTGCTCTGGGAAGAATCCGATGCTAACAAGTCTCATCGGTGTCCAAAACTTACAGAGGTGGCTGGATCTACTTCCCAGAATGTTTTTTTTAGTCATTTTGAAGGTGTTCAACCCCAATTCCAGTGTCTTCCTGTACCCTACAGCATGTTATGCTGCAGTGCACTCATGAGGCTTCTCTCTGGATACACAAATGTCTGTTCCACCACCCAGCTCTGCTCTCTGGATAGTGCTGGTGAAGGCAAAAGCTTGTCCTCAGCATGGGGTGTGCTGGGGTGCCGTGTGTTCTGGCCAAAAGGCAGAGAAATGGGAATTTTCTGTTGGAAACCTGATTCTCTAAGACAATCCTATCCAGCACTGCAGGCTGGAAATGTTGCTTGCTGCAAGATTGACACGTCCCTGTCAAGCAGCCAAGGGATTACTGCTTCTCTTCCTGCTGGAGCTCCCTGGTGTTTGGTCTCTCTCCATCACTCCTATCTTGGAGCTTCACACACTCCCTGCTTTCATCTCCTGATGGCAGTGAGGTCCGGGTGCCTTGGAATCACTCCAGGCTCAGCAGGGTATCAAGGGGAGAGTGGCTGCCATTGGGCACTGGTCCCACACAGTGAGGGTTTCCTTGTCTGCTTTGGACAGCTCTGCCTGCCCACTTCATCCTCATAGGCAAACACCTCCCCAGCCTGGAAAGTGGCTGCTGTCCTTGAGAAATGCCTATTTTCCCCATAAAGAGCCATATAACGTCCCTTTTCACATTGTTCTTTTGCCCATGGCTGCAGCTGTGGGTTTGTCCCATCAGCGAGCTATGGAAGATGCTCACAGAGAAATGCAGAATGCTGACATTACAGCAGCTGCAGGGAGCTTTGCACTGCATGTTGTATGAAAGCGCGTCCAAATCCTTGATCTCAAAGCACTGCAGATAGGGCACCCCTTGGGAGATGAGGACATTGAGCAAACCACAGTCTGCTGCTCAGGGACACTGACTGAGACAAGATAGCTTCAGCCTGCGGTTATTGACCAACCTGAACTATGACACATCTTCTGCATGTATGTATGTATTATGTATGTACATGAAGCATAAGAACATCACGTGGCTATGGATGTGACATCCCACTGTCCTGAAAAATTAAGACAATCCATACAACTATGCAGTCATGTAAATACTTACCATTATAATCACTTCTCTGAAACACTCAGGAGGGGACACAAGTGGCTTGAAGGACCAAAGTTGAGGTGTCAGCTGTTGAGAGAACCAATGCTGAGTTCTCAGCACCACTCAGTGTGGGACTCAGGGTGGCTTTAAGAAGAATCCAGCTGCTTTTACCCCAGGCAGGAGCCACAGAACTGACTGACCTGTTCCCATGTGGTGCTGTGAGTTGGCATCATTTGATGAAAGTCCAGATGTCTCTGGAGTTTGTAGAGATAATGCAGCATGCAGGGTCTGGGGACAGTGAATTCTCATCAGATCCTCTTCAAAAAATGCCCTGTTTGCCTCTCATGAGTCTTTGCAACCTCTCTGCATCTGAGCACTGCTGCCATCTGCTCCCTTACATCAGTGATGTTTGCACAGTCTTTGGGGCACGCAGAGGAATCTCAGGCCTGGTAATCCACCCTCCGGTCAATATTGGATTTCTGCTTGCTGGAACATTTTAAAACCTCACACTGCAAATGCTCCCAAAACATAAAAAATGAGAAAACGACATGAAAACACATTAACACTTACCTAGGGGAAAAAAAATCTTAATTAAAGTCACTTCTATTTAAAAGACAGTAGTCAATGTTTTGGTTAACTCTTAAAGGATCACATCAAATTCACAGATGGAATCTGGGTTTCAAAGAGCTTCTTTTGGTAACAGCAAGGTTTTAGTGCAAATTCCTGCAGCTACACTGTTCCGGGCAATGGCTGCTCACACAAATGTTCCCAGCTGTTCTTGTGTATATGTGTCATATTTTAACCATCAGAAATGCCCATTGTCACTGCATGCAAGAATAGCAATTATCTTCCCATCACCCTTTGAGAAAGACCTTGTTCACAGAATCACAGAATGGCCAGGGTTAGAAGGGACCTCAAGGATCATGAATCTCCAACCTCCCCACCACATGCAGGGCCACCAACCTCCATATCTAATACAAGACCAGGCTGTCCCATCCAACCTGGCCTTGAACACCTCCAGGGATGGACGGGGCATCCACAGCCTCTCTGGACAGCTGTTCCAGCACCTCACCACTCTCATAGGAAAGAACTTCCCCCTGACATCCAACCTAAATCTTTCGCCCCTCTATTTCAAACCATTTCCCCTTGTCCTGCCATCATCTACCCTTCCAAAGAGCTGACTCCCCTCCTGTTTGTAGGCTCCCTTTAGGTACTGAAGGCTGCAATGAGCTCACCCCGCAGCCTTCTCTTCTCCGGGCTGAACAAGCCCAGCTCCCTCAGGCTGTCCTCACAGGGGAGGTGCTCCAGCACCCTGTTCTTCTTTGTGGCCCATTTTGGTTCATTGGTCTTCAGCTGCTTACCCTGTGTGGATGTGTCAGAGCGCTGTGGGCATCACTGTGTGTGGGTGACTGAGTCCCACCCCACACAGCCAAGCAGAGCCAAATGCATTCCCAGCAAAATGAGACCAATTTCATGCATTGCCTCTGTCCTGGTGGATCACAAATGTGACACACGTTCTCTGACTGCTTCTCTTCTTGGAGAGCATGTGAAGGAAACTGCCTGGAGCACAGGACTCCTTCATCTCCACGGGCTCAATTTCACAGCCTTCTCTTGCTTTGAGCACAACTTTCTGCCTACATCTGTGTCTCAAAAAGCTGAGATCAGGCTTGTTGCACTGCAGGCCATGGGCCCATCTAGCCAGCAGCACTTTCTCTCCCATGTGCAGGCTCCTGCATAGACCAGGGTCCTTCCCAATGAGCTGTCGACCTCACAGCAGAGGAGACACAGTTGGTGTTGTGAAGGGTGAGTTATGGGATCACTTCTCAAGGCTCTGGAAGGAAGGAAGAGGGACACAGATCCAACTCTGAGGCACTGAAACTCTGGAAAAGCGTCACGTTGAAAATCCTTTAACATCTATTAACAACGTATGACCTTTTAATTAAGTAAACCCAAAGTGAATATGTAGGTGTTTCCCCCACAGGCTACAGGCCTGTCAGTGCTCCCAGCTGTGGCTGCTCCGGTGGGGCAGCATGGAGAAGATGCTCACAGCATGAGAAATGGTGGTACCATCACCCACAGCCTGTTCTGATTCTGACTTCTGAGGAAAGGGAGCAAAAGACATTCTCACACTGGGTCAGGGGATCTGCAGCTCAGCAGTGCAGCCAGCGTTGGCTGTGTCTAGCCCAGAGCCTGGAGTCCAAGTGGTGGCAAGCCATTTGGTTGATGAGCTGAAGAATGCATAGGTGAAAACCATGGGCAAACTATGTTGGGGATGGGAAATGACTGAAAATGGAACTGTGAGCAATGTTAGTGCAGGTAAGGAACAGACAAGTCTTTTGGTTCCTTCTCATATTTTCTGCTGTACCTGTGCACAAACACCCAAGCTGGGGACACCGAAAAGGGACAATTCCTAGCTGACAACAAAGCATGCAAGGTCAGGGGCTATCAGAGACCCACGCCCAGCAGAGACAGTCTAGTCCAAGATGCCATCAATCTTCACACAAACACCGCAAACCTTCCTTGAGATCACAGGAGAACAGCTAAGCTATTTTATGGTACACCAGATCAGTCATGGAGGGCAACAACCAGCCCTTGTTCCTTCAGATATGAAGAGATGACTGCCCCTAAACGGCTAATTCTGGATTGTGATCATTCTCTGCTGCCCTGAGTTATCAGTGCATTACCCAAACTGTCATCATCCCCAGACTGTTGGAATATCTTTGTGTTATATGTCTACTACTTGTACAACTCTTCCTCTATGGACTTCTACCTTCCACCATTTCCCTCTCATGGGCTGCTGATATGCTTGCAGTTAAGTATCAGGGGTCCTTTTACCAGATTCTTTTTAATATCTAGACAGGAGATAACTCTCCCTTTCTTACCCCTAGGCAATATCTAAAGATAGATGGAAGAATTCAACTGATTGTTAGGAAGCACTGGGCTGTCTGGCTCCTCCACGGCCACAGGATGAGAATCAAAGCAGAGTCTATGATACCCAGGCATACTCGTGTCCAAATTACCATCACTGACAAAAGCAGCACTGGAGAGGAAGGTTCAAGTGCAAGTGCTGGATCCTGGCTGTGTAAGCACCCTGACAGCCAGACAGAGCAGAAAGAAACTTCTGGGAACTGATCTGTGAGATGAGAAAATATAAGCACAGCTCTCTTTTATTACTGCAAGGGGTGATTTCCAGGTCACTGGCATGACAGTGCTGTAGCACAATGGGTATGGTGATGCTGAGCTTTGCATGGGCTCCAGGAACAGGTTTGGAATTCCAAGAATCTCCATGGGATGCCTTCAAATTTGACATTTCTGATTTGGTCACTTCTTCCCATGGTGTATGTTACTGAGAGGCTCTGTGGGAGATGTTGAGCATGTAACACCACTCAGGTGTGGCAGGAAGAAACCAAAATATGACACATAGGGCTGAATTCAGCCATCCAGACCAGTGTCTGGCACTGTCTGAGATACCCAGGGTGTGCAAGGGTCTTTGCACAGTGATGTCAGATATGAAGTGAGGCCTGCAGGAGGCCCATGTTTTCCTGGCATGGCACCAGGTACCAAAAGGAACACTGCATGTCATCTCGGCTGCAGAATCATCTTGGCTGTACCTGTTTTGGCATCTGAATCCTCCTCCTGACCTTATATTTTCATGTCACGCTTCTGATAGGGTTCAAATCGCTGAAGCTTGAAGCCTGCCATGTGCTGCTTCTGAGACTGTGGCATTTGCAAGGTGCTGTGTCAGCAGCATCACATTCCTTGGTTCCAGCTGCACATTTGCTCCATGTCCCCATCGGAGCTCAGAGCGTCCTGGATAGAACCAAATGGCAACACAGACTTTGACAAAAAGTGTTGACCCTCACCTCAGTCCTCCACCTGAGCAATACCACTTACAGAAGTAGCACCAGCTTTGTGACAGACAGTTTCTGACTCTTTTATCATTGTTGTTAAAAATGCCTTTAAGAAATTGAGCTCAACTGCCCATCAGCATTAGAAATGGACTGGGACATGCAGGGCAATTATTGTTTGTATTTTCAATTGTAAGTGATAGATCTCTCTAACCATTAGCAGATCACAGTGGATGTAGAAATAACACTTTCATGCACTTTTCATTTTAGATTCAGCAACAGTGAGCACAGCCCAGCCCCTTGCTAGGACTGACTGTGAAATGCCCAAGCAGCTCTCATCCCTCCTCCTGCCCCAGAGCCAGATGCAATGCTGTTTGCTGAATGCTTCTGGTACTGGGCTCTGCTCAAAATCTTTCCAAAGGACCTGTCCTCTCTGCCGTAGGATAAAGGCTTTCATCCCTTTATGCTGAGAGCAGGAACCCAGGCTGTGTATGTGGCTTGGTTGTGTTGAGAATGGTGTTTCCTTACTGGTGCTGCTGCTCTCTCCAGTGCTATCCTTCCCTAGGCTGCAGACGCCAGCAAGGGAACAATAACCTCAGCCCTTTTCCTCTGTGGGGCTCAATTGGATCATTAACTCCTGCCCAGTAAAGCTGCCCTCTCCCCCCAGGGTATCAGTCCAATGCCTGATTTGCCCTGCTCTGTCAAGCATAAGCCTTGGTTTTTCACTGCTCCAGTTTTATTGATTTTCATTTTTATGACCAAGGCAAGTGCTGTCATGCTTTGCTGTGAGCAAGTGGCAGCCTTCCCCACACCGTGGCCCCACAGCACATCATTTACTGCTGCTTCAGTAAATGCTCCTCATTAAGCTGGGGCAAGGCTGGGATCAAGCACACGGTCCGTCTGAGAGATAGTGCCTCTGTGCTCCAGGTGCTGCCTCGTTGAGGGAGAAATGAGGCTGTTAATGGACAGGAAAAGGGATGCCAGCAGGCAGGTCTCATCTGCTATTCCCACCACACCCTCAGCAAGGCTCTGCTGCATTCTGCATGCGCTATGCCCATGAAGGGCTGCAGGGGAATGATCTGATGCCAGGCTGCCCACAGGGTCAGTACACTGCTATCCAAGGCACAGAAACACAAGAAGAGGCACCATGGCATCCTGCAGTGATGAGGGCTGGGTATGATCTCTGTAGAGGTCCAAAATTATTCCAGTAATTCTATTTCTTGGCCCAAACATTGGTTTTGCTCTTCCCTTCTTTGCGATTCCCTCACTCATTTCACTTCATGCCCTTTTTGCTGCATTTGGCCTGGAATTTCCAGAAGATCTCAACATTTGTAGGGCCTGCTTCGGAGGATCATCACCTTTCACCTGTGACTTTCACCTGTGTGGAGATCTTTATGAGGTCCAGGGCCACCAGGAGGCCATGGGCTGGCCAAGGGCCACCCTCCAAAACAAGATGAACCACTTATGAGTCTTCCTTCTGCTAAAACATGGTGCTCATGCATCTCTTGGATTTCATACCTGTCAGCCTGCTATGTTGCGCTTGAGAAAGGGATTAAACATCACCGAGGCAGCATTCATGGGACAGGCCATCCCATAACAGCCTTGGGAAGACACGTGCTTGGGAAGACACAGATCTGCACAGACAGAGAAGTTGAGGCAGGTGTGATGAGTGCATGGCTTGCTCCATCCTGGACAGCAATGCTCTCTGAGCTCCTGGATGCCTGCACAAAGTCCTGGTGCATTTGTGTATGCAGAAATCAATGTGCCCTGGGTTAATGAAACAGCAGCACTGACAAACTCTAGGGCACCCAGGGGATCTTCTGCAGTTTTCCTCTTTAGGGAAGTGAAGTTATCTCCAAGAGGTCATTAAAAGGGCCTCACCTATGGTGACAGCAAATAAAGACCTGTCAGAAAGCACTGGGCTCTACAAGCAATGCCAGCATTTGCCAGGCCACGTGTCAGAGCTCAGGACCCCAGCTTACCTACTTAGGCTTGGACATCACTTGGGGCCAAGTGGCACTGACTGAGTGCGACTCATTGACTTGGACATCTGCAGACATGCTTTTCTTGCTACCTCCCAGGCATTTGACCTGTAATTGCATTCAACCCTAGAGCAAATGGCCCAGTTAAATTCTCTAGAGGTGAAGTTTTCTACAGAAAAACCTGAGAGAAGTTGTGCCACAGTGGAGATGTTAGAGGAAGGCACTGACTGTGCTCTGTGCTGCTTGGCAAGCTTGGGCAACAAAACCATAGGGCTCAGTAGGACAAGAGGTGAAGCCCTGAATGATGTGTCCCAAGCTTTAGATATTAGATAGTAGGAGGAAATTCTTTACTCAGAGGGTGGAAAGATACTGGCACTGCTACTCAGAGAAGCTGAGGTGCCCCAACCCTGGAGGTGCCCAAAGCCATGGATGGGCCCTGGGCAGCCTGAGCTGATGGGGGGCAGCCAGCCCATGGCATGGGTTGGGGCTGGATGGGTTGTAAGGGCCCTTCCAATCCAATACATCCTATGGTTCTATGAATCTTGAAGACTCACAGCCCTTCAGAGCAACCCTGAAACAGGACTCTTCTGTGGCATAACACACAAGTGAGAATGAGGGAGCTGCATCTGTTTGGCCAATAGCTATGTTAATTCTCCCTTCAATCTCACCTATTCCAGGCATTTCTTCTTGCCTTTGAAGCAACAGCTGGGGGTTGGTAAGGAAAACATGACTATAATTGAAGGTTCCAAGGGTTAAAAGTCCCTTCTGCCACTTCTTGTGTCCTCCTGAGGCACAATGGAGAACTGTGGGCTCAATTCAGAGTGATACTGTTAATATAAAAAACAGTGATAAAGCATAAAATATGTGATAGGACATAAGAGAAGGCTGTGGGGAGACCTCATTATGGCCTTCCAGTATTCAAAAGGAGATAATAAACAAGTAGAAAATCAATTTCTTACATAGGTAGGTAATGATGGGGCAAGGGGACATGGTTTTAAACTAAAAGAAGGGAGATTTTGATTAGATGTCAGGGGAAGATTTTCACTGAGAGAGTGGTGAGGTGCTGGAACAGCTGCCCAGAGAGGTAGGTTGTGGATGTCCCTGGAGGTGTTCATGGCCAGTTTGGATGGGGCCCTGGACAACCTGATATAGTACATGATCTTGCAGCTGGCAACCCTTCTTGTGGCAGGAGGATTGGAACTTGATTGTCCTTGAGGTCCCTTCCAACCCAAGCCATTCTCTGATTCTGTGATTATGAGGAGTGTGCTGATGGGTAGCAGCATGTCTGATCCTCAGGTGATGGGCCAGAGATCTGTTGCTTGCCACAGTGGGCAGTGCTGGATCATTAGCAGATCTTCCTGTTCTTGTAGATGAGATCTCTTTTTCCCCTCCAGTGTCTTCCTACGGAGCAGAGCTGCTCAGGTTGTTTGGAGATGTTCCATCTTGCTCAGGGCACGATCTGTTGAACAACATGAGATATCATTTGGGAGGAAAGCACCCGGAGGACCAGAGGTTTCATGGTGGAGGAGACCTGATTTCACAAAAACACCTTGGATGGTTGCCCTCCATCCCATCCTGTTGAAACATCCATGAAGGATGAGCAATGACTGCCAGCCCAGGATGGGCCCAAACTCTACAACTTCACTTGGAAGTGAAGTTTGCCCTCAAACTCTCACAGCCTGTCTGAGCCCACCTTAAGACTTGCAGCAGTGAGGTAGAGCCATTGTGATACCACTGGTGAACAAAGCAGAAGTAAGACCCTCACTGAGCAGAAGTAAGACCCTGTGACACTGGGACTGTGCAGTGTCTTTTCTGCATGGAGAACCATTTGCTGCACAGTGCTGGAGAACACAAGGAGAGCAAAGCTCCCAGGGCTGTTCTGCTTAACTTGTGTTTAGGAACAGCCGTCACTCAGTCCTGCAAGGAACACGTTATCACTAACCTGCTGGCAGAGACGTGAGCTTTTGTTTATTGAAAATAAAAACATACACGCTGCTTAAAATGCTTGGCAAAGGTGGCACGAGGGCAAGGCTGGGGAAGAGCGGTACGCTTCATCTCTCCTTGATAAATTACCTTTCACAGTGCTTCCAGCACCTCTCTCTTGCAACAACCACTTAATAAGGTACGGGCACTGCAGTTCTCTCATTACAGGGAAGAAAGAGATGTTTCAAAGAACCACAGTGTAACCTGCTCTCGGGGGTTCGCTTCCCGGGCTCCTCTGACACAAATTATTAAAAACATTTCTCAGATAAAAAAGCACGGCCTTCTTCAGCAGCCTCCACCATAAACAAAGCCTTACACATCCTTGGCAAAAGGAGTGAAAAGGAGAGGGGAAAAAAAAAAAAAAGGGAAATTAGAAACATGGAAATGTAATAACTTTCCATTATGCAAATTTGATTTAATCAGAGATGAAGCTGAAGTGCAATAAAAACATACTTTCATTAAGTTTATGACTTTCAGGCTCTATAATACCCCAGAAATGTCAATTATGAGGTTACCATAGTGATACATGGATACAACTTCGAAGAGATCTGTTTCCTCACCAGTAAGTGCATGCTGGAGTCAGTCCTAGACCTGGTTTCCCAGCTCCTTGCACTGATAAGAGTCTGCAAGTCAAATGGCAAACACTTTTGACAGCCTATTTGAGAATTAAACCTTAAAGTCTGCACAAATCAGCTGTGCCTGAGGGTCGGATGGGATAAGCTTGACCATGTGTGGGATGAAGAAGGCTCAGATTTCAATTTCCAGAGCTCAAGGTCCAGTGCAGTTGTCTGGTTCAAGAAGAGAGCAGCCATGAGGGGCATTTCACCACTGGGGTCGGTTGTAGCTCTGCAGTGCTCCCCAGCTTGTAGGGTGTTGGTTATGATCTGACAGCCTGTGATGGTCCCCTCTGACTGAATGGGGCTCTCACCCAGTGTGTATCAGTCCTGGACTGGTACCAGAGGTGCTCAGGCTGCCATGCAGTGATTTCACAGGTGGAGAAGACTTTACTGCAGATGGCTGATATGGGGGAGCTGTTCTGCTGGTGTGTAATGAAGCCCAGTGAAAAGTCAGTCTGGATGGGGCCCTGGGCATTCTGATCTGGTGGGGGGCAACCAGCTCACAGCAGAGATTGGAACTGAATGGGCTTTGTGGACCCTTCCAACCCAACCATGCCGTGATCCTATGAGCATCCAGGTGTAAAAGCAGTTCCCACGAGGAGGAGGAGCCTTTGATGAGGTTTCAGTTGAACCAGGCTTTTCCTGAAGAGGTCCAGAGCTGATAAAGTTTCTCAAATAGCTATCAGTGAGCTAACCATGGGTGCAGACGGCTAAACCCCTAAATCACAGAATCATAGAATCACAGAATCATGAGGTTGGAAACGACCTGCTGCCTTTGTGTTCAAACTGGGGCTTCTCCCTTTCCCTCATCTCCCAATGTCCTGTTTTAAAACCAGCACCTAACCAGGGCTTGATGCCAGCCATGGCCAAGTGCCACACCATGGAGAGGGACATTATTATAGCACAGTATTTCCTAATATTTCCTTTGCTGCTTTTTAAGTCTGGCACCACTGAAAGGATAAAAAGGAGTCACCTGGGTTTCAGAGCCCCATGATGGCAGCACAGCTGCTTTTGTCAGCACAGTAGAGATTGTGGATTCATTTAAACACATGTGAAACACGTGACACAGATACTGACTGTGGCCTACTGATAAATGCATTAAGCAAAGTGGAACACCAGTCTTAGTATGACAGGACAGGAGGGAATGGCTTCAAGTTGCACCAAGGGAGGTTCAGGTTGGATGTTAGGAAGAATTTCTTCTCAGAAAGAGTGGTGATGCATTGGCACAGGCTGCACAGGGAGGTGGTGGAGTCGCAGTCCCTGGAGATGTTCAAGGGGTAGGTGTAGTACTTAGGGACATGGGTAGTGGGTAGTACTGGTGGTAGGTGGACAGTTGGACTAGGTGATCTTAGAGGTCTTTTCCAACTTTAATTATTCTATGCTTCTATGAATTCAAAAGGAAATCACTGAATCATCCTTTTAAAGATTAAAATTTCAGAGTTTAGAGCAACTTTGGACAGTTTACTTGCAATTTGTAATTGCCTTTGAACAAGCATTTCTGTTAAAAATGCCAGCACTGGGAAATCCACTGCAGTCTCAGACTTCACTTCTCTTAGCCCCTGATAAGGTATGCATCTGCTTCGTGCTAATTAGATAAATGTCTATTGCAAAATCTTATTCTGAAGAAAGCCCACAGTGCAAAGCCAAAGCTCTTTCAGAGTTCACCAAACTTCTCTTGTATCCAGATGCTAAATTAGAGAACAAACAAAAACACAGCAAAAGAAATGTATAAGAAGCTAAAATATTGAGTGTGTGTGAGTGAGAAGGTGTTGGACATGAGCTTTGAGAGTAACACCACTGGTTGTTGTGTTTCTCATTGGCACAGAGTCAAGCTGGGAAAATTAACCTGCACTGCGTTACCCATCTTTGCTTTGATCAGCCCTTTGGTAGATCAGGCAAACCAAATCAGCATTTGTGCTGCAGAATGGCACTGCATCAGAAAGCTAAAGAGGGAAAAGTGTGCTGCTTTGTTTGATGGCAACCTCACTGATCTCATGGGAATCTCTGCTTCTGAGCTCAAATGTGATCAGGAGGCTAGAACCAATGCTGCCAGCGAACCTGTCAGGCTGAGATTTTGCTAAAGGAGCCGTAATGGATCTTATTTCCCTGCTGCTGTGCTCCTGGAGGGAGGGTTAGGAGAGCATGCCTGTGTCCTCACCTCGTGCTTTATAAACAACAGGACATTGTCTTACTGCCTCTGGCTTGCGGAGCATACCACAGAGCTGCCAAATGGGCTTTGGAGAGGAAATCAGTTCAGAGCCAGGGACTGTGCAAAACAACTGCAGCACATGGGGCTACTTCTGCTTGGGACTCCTTGCCGTGAGGCTCGGTGGGATTACGCCACAGTGTTCCCTCCTGTGAGGCCCTCAGAAAGGCCCAACCTCCTCGTTCCTACCGCTGCTTTGTCCACATTTTTCCATCCTGCAGCACTGCTCCTTTGGACAGGAGCATGCTCCCAAGTCATTGCTGGGCCCTGAGGTTCAGTGGAGGACACTGCATTCCCCCAGCTTTTGCAAAGGCTGTGATTTTGCAGAAACACATACAGTAAGGAAGGCATTGTCTGGTGGATTAGGGCCTTGATATTTCTAATCACACCCTGCCTCAGCCTCTTTGAGTGCTGAGAACCCTATTCACTGGCATTCAGTGGTTTCTCTGGGTGCTATTTCAGATGCAGAATAATTAGCAACATGCAGGAAAAGCAACAAAGCCTTGAATGGTATTTAGTGACAATTATTCCACCGAACCATTTCTTACTATTATAAATGGAGCTTATTAGCACTAAATTGTTTCCATAGGAAGCAGCATCAGCAGTAAAAAGAATGACTGCAGGCTGGCTTGGCGGTGCGGGAGTCAGCACAAAGGAGCCTTCCTGTCTGCTCCTCGCTGCGGGAGCGTGTGCTGGGAGAAACCCACACAAGGCTCAGGGAGCTCCGACTCACTGCTAGCAGGCAGCCTGGCCCTGCTCCAGCCCTGCTTCATGCTGGTACCTGCCGTGACAGATCTGGTGCTGCTGGAGGGAGCTGGTTTGCTGCAAAGGCTGGAGATGGTGAAGGAGAAGTGAGGGGAGGAGATGCCACCTTTCATAAAATCATAGAATCTCAGGATGGATTGAGTTGGAAAGGACCTTTGAACTTGTATCATTCCAACCCCTGTCGTGGGCTGGTTGCCCCCACCAGCTCAGTCTGCCCAGGGCCCCATCCAGCCTGGCCTTGGGCACCTCCAGGGATGGGGCACCCATAGCTTCTTTATAAGCTTCCTTCGAGCACTGGAAGGCTGCAGCGAGGTCTCTCTGGAGCCTTCTCTCCTCCAGGCTGAACACTCACAGCTCCCTCAACATTTCTCTACAGCAGAGGTGCTCCAGCCCTTTGAACATTTAGTGACCCTCCTCTGGACCAGTTCCAACAGCTCCACAGCTCCAACAGCTGATGACCCCAGGCCTAGGTGCAATACTCCAGGTGGGACCTCATGAGGGCAGAGCAGAGAGGGACAGTCCCCTCCCTGCCCACTGCCAGCCCTCTGTTGATGCAGCCCAGGATACCATTGGTCTTCTGGGCCACAAGCGCACACTCCTGACTCAGGTACAGCTTTTCATCCACCAGAACCTTCTCTGCAGGGCTGCTCTCAAGCTCTTCTCCCAGTTTGTACTCATGTCTGGGATTGCAACACTTGGCCTTGTTGAACCTCGTTAGGTTTATGTGGGCCCACTTCTGAAGCCAGGTCCCTCTGGATGGCTTCCCTTCTTTCTGTTGTATCACCTGCACCACTCAGCTCGGTGTCATCCCTTTGTCTGGAGGGTTTTTCCATGGGGGAGGTTTTGCTGCTCATCCTCCTGCTGCCCATCCTGTGACCCAGGTCTGTACTGCAAGATGCAGCTCCAGGAGGGAATGCAGATGGTAGGATGGGATTTAGTTGGCAGTACAGCTTTAAGTGCTGGGTTTCGTTCTTCTGGCTGTAGAAAATTAATCTCCTATCCCCATGCCCAAATCTCAGACCATTTGTATTCTGAAATCTCAGAAACAGTTCTTGAAGTTTTCCACTTGGATTTTTAAATCAACTTTAAAGAATTGATTTAGGAACATTTCAAGAAGAGAAACATACAGCCTTTGGCAAAAAATAATAAAATATATATATTTTTTTCATCGACCCAGTTGTTTGACAAACCCAACCTCTATATCCGAGTAATTTCAAGTATTCTGAAACCCTAGAGGTAGAGAAGAAAATCTTCCCTGAACAATTGTCCATTTTTATCTGGAAGTTGCTAAGATTCAAGGCCCTGAAGGGACACAGGCAGAGCTGAGACCCAGGGCTGGGTGCCTGCTTCACAGACATGTCACCATATGAAGCCTGCAAGAAGATGGGGAATCTCCTCCACGCAGAACCCTTCCCTGAGCCTTTAGGGTAATGAAATCATGCATTTGGGATGCTGACACCAGAACCACGACCCGCTGGAGCTCTGCCAGGTTGTGCTGCAGGAGATGAGCCCTGCTCCTCTGCTACCTGTGCATTCCCCTGCCATTCAGGGGGTTTCTGAGTTGGTTGCACGCAGGTTCAGCAGGGCTATGAATGAAGGCTCACGCAGCCAGCAGGAAGAGGCGGCCCGAACTCCCTCCAGCCAGATCCTATCTCCTTATGCAGGACCTGCACCTCCCCATTTCTGCGGTTCAAAACAGCTGGAAATCCAGGAGTGTCTCAGAGAGATGGTGGAGATTTAAAGATGAAGCCCACAGAAACAAAAGCATAACTGTTAATTATACACAATGCATTCACTGCAGTGGAACATGACAGCACCAGAGATCTGTGAGAGCATTCCCTGCACACTTCCCTCCTGCTTTATGGGTGACTGAGCGGAGCCTTTGGTTCATGCACTGCTCAAAATCTGTGAGAGATTCGCTCTCCTTCCCCATAAAATACCTCTGGCCATCTATAAGATGTAAAGCAGCACACCTGTGAGGCAGCTGAATCGAGGACCAAGTGTGAGTGGCAGAGGTACATTCAAAGCCAGTAAAATAAGTGCTGATGGCTTTGATGCAGGCAGCTCAGGGTCTTTTGGAGGAGGACCATTCATTTCCCTTTGCTGGAGATTTGATTTCCCCGCTTTTTATCTTCGGGACATGATAACAGCACCAAACACTGTGGAGAGCTTTAAAGCCAGGCAGCACACGCTGCTGGATGAATCACTTGCCTTGGCTTTTGAAGGTCTGGGATTCTCTCCAGGGTACACCCTCTACTACAGGGGATTTTTCTTGCCAGCCTCTCAGCTTTCCCAACTCAAAGCTGCCCTGAGACGTGCAGCAACAACGTGGTCATTAGTGCCTTGATCTGATACCTTCAGCAATTAGAAGCATTCATGACTGATGAGCTTTCAGCATCTCTCTGGCAGATTGGGAAGTGTCAGCGAGTCCCCTGCACTAGATGGGCGCTGCCTGACGCTATTAGTCAGCAGCAGTTGGTGTCTAAGCAGCATCCTGGAGGAAACTCCCATTGCTTCATCAGTCGCCCATTAACATTTGCTATTGCTTAAAGCTTTGCAGATGAGGAAGAAAAATCTTCTGGAAGTGACAAAGGGATCCAGGCCAATTAACAGCACATCTATTATGGGAAGGGCAAGAGGATGGCTGCATCTTCACCGCCCAGGAAGGGCACAGTGGGTGGCGAAGGCTCCCCCAGCAATAGCAGGCAGCAACCACTGCACAGAGCTCAGGTCATTGTGAGCAGCGTGGAAATTAATTAGAGCTAAAGATCAGCAGCCGAAGAGACTCGAGGAGTAAATGTCACTTCCAAAGTAGGGCAGGGAGGTAGCTCTGGACTAATTAACCACAGCTTTGCTGCAGGAAAAGGACATGATTGCCAGCTGCAGCCTCCTGCGTGCAATCTGGGCAGAGGCTACTGAAGGTTAACATGGGCTGAAACAAATATGAATCACTCGGCCTCCTGCAGGAAAAACGCATAGTTCAAAAGTCAGTTTACTATTGACAAAGCACAGCAGAAAGCACTGTGCATCTCTCACACACGCTGTCTCCTTGTGGCTGTGCAGGGCTGCCGTAAATAATGGCCATAAATACTGTAACCAAGTGAAAGTTTACCTCAGTCCCGTGCTATCTGTTATTATGCACAATGAAAGTTGTATTAGAAGAGTCAAAGATGCCTACAAAATCCCCTCTCACATACAAGCAGAGGGCGGGCTGAGCTCTGTGATGGGCGTGCAGCCTGGCAAGGGTCTTTCTAGCTTTTCACATCACGGCAATAACCCATTTCTCCCCAGGTCCTTCTGCCTCATTCGGCACGCAGTAGGCTTTCCCATGAGAAACCTGTGCAGAGGAGTGCTTCCAAGCTGCACTGGCGAGCACTGCACAGCACAGAGCCCATCTGCAAGAGCCTCCCCCAACTGTGGCTGCAAGGTTTTCCCAAGCAGATGGGAGGGGGCACGTTTCTGCCCATCTCCTTTGCAGCTGCCTGAGTTGGGATGAGTTGCAATCTGGGGCAAAGCTGTGGAAAATCTGCATCCTCCCCTCCTCCTGCCCTGCCAGCTGGGAGTAAGCAGAGAGCTCCTCTGCCTCCTCTCTGCCATCTGTGCACAGAGTGGGTTCCTCTAGGGAAGGGCTGCCACGAGGACAGCAAGTAGGCAGGACTGTGTCCTTGTATGGCAATCCTGTAGTGTCCAAAATAGGTGACCAAGCCCAGCTGGTGACAGGGATCAGGGCCAATCAAGAGCCCAGGGCCTGATGGACAAGCCTCTGGTGATAAGGCAGGCGCGGAGTCAGCATGGGAGGCAGGTTGGGGATCAGTGGGGCATCCTTCAACACACTGCAGGCATGAGCTGCAAGCAAGCTTAAATAAAGGTCCCAGGAGATGAAGGTGATAACATGAGTGATGTCTGTCTATGTAAAGGTGCAGTACCAACTTGCTAGAGTTCCTGACATCACAGTTCATCCTTATCTTCCAGGAATGGAGCACCTCCCCTGTGAGGACAGGCTGAGAGAGCTGGGCTTTTCAGCCTGGAAAAGACCTAAGGGCAGCCTGTCAGTATCTAAAGGGACTGTAGGAGAGAAAGGGGCAGACTCTTTAGCAGAGTCTGGTGTGATAGGGCAAAGGGGAGTAGTTTGAAACTAGAAGAGATTTAGATTGAATACAAGTAGAAGGTTTTTTACAGTAAGAGTGTCGAGACACTGGAAAAAGTTGCCCCGAGCAGAAGCCCCATACTTGGAGACACTCAGCGTCAGGTTGGATGGGGCTCTGAGCATCCTGATCGAGCTGTTCATTTCAGGGGAGTTTCACTCCATGACCTTTAAGGGTCCCTTCCAACACAAACGCTTCTGTGATTCTATGATTTGTTCATGGTCCCAGAAAGATCTCAAGGGTCTGAAGTCATGGAACATAGGATGCAGAGCATCTCCTTGGCCATGAAGAGCAAGAAAGCATGATTCAAACATACATATATTTTGTAATGTGCAACTGAAAGATTCTCATGTTTTTAAGGTTCCGAGTTTTGTATTTTTTGAGGGCATGTTGTCATTTTATGCCCGAAAGCTAATGAAATTGTATGAGCATGTGTATGCAGAGCATTCCAGCAACTTGATTTCATTATGCAGAACGTGCCTTGAACTAGCTAGGGAATCATTAATGCACATGGTCTTGCTGGAGGATGAAAGGATGGCTTCCCATCCCTAACAAGCACAACTAAAAACTGCTCCTGACTTTCTTACTGAGTAAAATAAGGGAGGGGGGAATAAAATTCAGTCTGTGTTGAGCTAGAAGAGAATAGCAAGAAAATGAGCACCTAGTGCCACCTTTGCAGTGAAGAGTGAATAGCAGGATACTGTGCTAGAATAGATGGTCTCATGCAAGGCTTGATGTAGTTGTTCCTATAGGCTGGTGTAGGGCTGTTAATGCAGATCCAGCGGGAAAGAAAAATTGCCAATAGCTCTTTAGGGGAGCAATGTCTATAACTGTGTTGCTGTGAACAAGACCCAGAAGGGATTGACCAGGACACCAACACACAAAGACAGAGCAGAGCAGGATGTCAGTACCAAATCCAAACAAAAACATCCAATACAAGAAGCACCATATTTTCATGGTTACATCAAAACACATTTCTGCCTTGGACAGAGCCCAAAGTCCTTTCTCTTCCCAGCGCTGAGCCTCACTGGGGCTGCAGAAAACTGCACTGTGACTGTCTCATGACTGTCTCATGCTCTTGTTATGTTTTCAGCTCCATCCTGAGCTGAAGAAAACTTTGTGGGAGGGTGCTTTAGGAGGTAAGGATGGATGCTGTGGAAGGACTGGAGACAAAGACACAAACGGACTTAGGTACAGCCTTTCCAGGACACTCCAGCACAAAAGCACAGACGGCCTGTACTGTCAGTCTCAAAGCACACAGCAGGTTGGTCAGCACTTGCTGTAGAAGTTCAGACCCTTCTGTACAGTGGTGCTTAATGTCTACTGGCCAGCAGTGGAAAAATGAGCAAGTTTGAGGCAAAAAGAGCAGAGGGTGGAGGACAAAGGACTCCCCTGTGGTTTATATGTAGAATGATAGAGCCCCAGTTTTCTCTTAACCTTCTGCAGCCCAGGCACTGAGTGCTCTCTGTCTGCTCCAGAGCTGCAGAATCCCAAAGGAGGGTAAAGATCTGGCTTGGTCTGGTGATGCACAGCTTGCAGTTCTGCAGAAAGGAAGATTTGCTGAAGCACAGTTGTCTCCTAGCTTGTCTTTCCCTCTTGTTCTCTGGATTTCTATGGTCTAAAACTGCTTTCTACATAGGAATGACTGGGAATCTGTCTTAAAGGTTTCTTTCAAATTCAGTGCAGCAGACCAAAGAATACCTACGAGGTCTCAGCCCTGCACTGGGGACTCCAAGACAGCGGAGTGTCCCTGAGGAGACCTTCCTCTGAATCCTGTCTTTTCAGGCAGAGAGGAGAGCCATGTGCCATGTGCCTGCCAGTTTCAGAGCAGATGTGCAGGATCCTTTGCTTTGTGCTTTAACTCTGATCCCATAGGGCACAAACTGCCTGGGACAGGTGAAAGCCTGTGCATGGACTCATGAGGGGCTCCTGGCAGAGCAGAAGTAGGCAGCCAGGCACTGACCTGGCCCCAGCAGTCTGCCTCTTGGAGATGAGAGCTGCATGCTGGGCTCTGCCCATCCCCTGCACTCAGCTCGGAGCCAGCTGTATTGCAGCAAGTTGGGGGAGAGGCCTTGCAGTTGTCACAAGCTTGCGATAATGAAGTTCTTATGATGCACTTTGCTAGCACTGGGTCATGATGTTACGACCTGGTTCACCTCTGCTGACTCAACCACCCAAAGCTAGCTGAGAGTCCCCGGCAGCAGCACCCATGGGTTTGTCTGAACAAAATGTTTGGCACATGAAAGCGTTATAGGAGGCTTCTAATTTTTGTGCTGAAGGACACATCTCCCTCCACCCCTGCTGCTGCTGATGTTTAATGGGGTCCAGGAGCTTCCGCTGAAAGCTCTGCCTTTTTTCTTTTTTCTTTTTTTTTTTTATGTTTTGTATTATTTTCTTCGATGCTACGCCTGGTGACAGCTGCCATCAGATGTATTGCGCTGTGCAGGGGCGGCTGATGGTGATTGCTAATTGCCAGTTTGAAAGTTCTGCAGGTCAGAAGGGTAGGATGAGACCAACACTCTCAGGGCCACCCCTGACAGATGCTTGTCTAGCCTGACCTGTAGGTCTCTGGTGACAGGCACATAACTACCACACAGCCTGACCTCACCACAAGAAAGTGCCTTCACATTCAGCCTGAAACTCCCTTTCTGCCTGTCTTCTCCCAAGGAAAGCTAAAAAGACCTTCCGTCTTCCCGTGCAGGAGATTTTTGTCTTCATACCAACATTCCTGGCTTGTTCAGACTTCACTCTCAAGACCATCCTCATGGATTTCACCCACCTTTTTAGCCTGGAGGCCACTGGATCAGCAGCTCCCATCTCTAGGAGTGCTGGCAGCCAGCCTGGACTCCATCAGTCCCTGGCCTGGATAACACATAGGACAGTGAGAGTCCCTGGAGAAAGGAGGTCTGCTCTGGGGAAAGAGGGAGCATAGAGGGCGGCAGAAGCTGAAGTGGTGGCAGTGGGAAGAGCTGAAGGTGCATTTGCAAAGCAAGCAGGTGAGGGTCCTCTGGGTTGGGCTTTCACAGAGGCTGCACCCAAAGAGACAGAGGAGACACATGGATGCCCCCACTTAAACGTTCCTGTGTCTGCAGGAGGGGCTGGCAGAAATATTTACTTCAGAATTGTGAACTTCTGCCCAAACAGAGAAGAGTTTCAGGTCCAACAACAACCAGTAGAAAGTAGAAACTCTTAAAGGAGGAAATGTTAGATATATGAAAGAGCACTTACTGATGAAAGATCAGGGGTAAGCCTGTCCCACCGACTACACAGTGAGCCTGAGGACTGGAGCAGGACATAACACTGTACTGCAGGGGCACTGGTCATCAATGGGAGTCAGAGCTACCACTCAGTAGTCCTGAATCCCAGCACAGGGCTCTCACCATGTGGATATCCTGTCTTCCTACCAGTCTAGTGCCAAAATCCTCATTTACACAACAGAACACTCAGCATAGGAAATCCTTCTGGGTAGCACTCAGAGATTGGACCAAAGGGACTCTGCAGCCTTGGGAATATCTAACCAGATGAAGGTCCATCAGGATTTGAAGACACCAGCAAAGAGAATGTCCTACTCCATCCGTGGTTTGTTCCTTAACTAGTCACTCTTGCTGTGAGGCCCTGTGCCTGGCTTTCAGTTTGAATTTGCTGGCTTTAGCTTCCAGACATGTATTTCATTTCAAGACCAAAAATTCCATTAGCACTTAGTTTTCTCTCCGTAAGGTAACTTTATCCTTCATTAAGACAGCTTTCAGTCTGTTTTCTAAAAGCAAGTCAGACTGAGAGCTTCACATCACTCCAGCATTTTTTGTCCAGCAGTCACATCCTGTTACGGCTCTGTAGGCACTCCTTCTGTGTTTTCATCTTCCCTCCTGAACAGTAAGTGCCAGATATAGATGAGAACAGTACAGTCAGCACCACTGCTGCTCCAGAGAGAGGAAATGCCCTTTCTGCTCCTTTGCCCCCATTTCCATATGCAAACATCTCATTACTTCATGCCAGAGAACTGCCCTGGGAGCTAATGCAGAACTCCTGTAAGAAGGATTCAGAAAGTGTAGTTATTAGTGGTGTTCAGATACACAGCAGTGCTCCCTTGCTCCTTGGCAGACAAAAGGTGGAGGTCCAGCCCCACATTTCCAGGCTGTGGCTCTGATGGCCAGCAGGTGAATTCAGTTACTCACTGCTTTACTACTTGGCTGTGATGCTGTGGTCCTGATCCTGCATTCTTAGTTATTATTTGAAAACAGAGGCACTGAAGAGGGCATGGTTTTCTCCTGTTGGTGTGGTGCCAGTTGGAAGAATGACCCTGTGAATATGGAGAAGATTGCACTCCATCCCTCTGCCCATTATCGTGACTTTGTGGCCCCTCCATTTGAAGCCTATTAGGATATCACTTTGGCTTCTTGCTTTTCCTATTCTGCTTGCTGTTGTCTGCAATGTGTGGAGCCACCCATGGAGCTGGGAGTGTGATGAGCTCTTAGTGGTCTCATTGAGAGAGTCCTGCAGTTGGGTTATGGAGGGTCAAGAACAAAAAAGCAGTCAGACTGGCTCAGGCATGGAGAATGGATTGGAAGTCACAGGCCCACAGAGCAATAAAGACTGAAATAAAAAGAGATATTCAAGTGTACATCCATTTGGGTTTGTAGAACGACAGCTTAGCAAATGGAAACGAAAAACCTCATGCAGTCAGCACATAAACAGCAGAACAGCAGAAAGGATGATTCTCACTGAGTAAGACAGCTCTATACCTGCCCTGCTCACTGAACATACAGGCAACTCCATAGCACAGGAACAGTGATGGCAGGTTGGGTTATCTCATCTGACCTTCACACATGACCAGAAAGCCTCAAGAGTCATTTCTTCATGACAATTAGAGCCCTTACCATCTTGTTTTAAAGGGGTTTCAAATAATCCGTGATTTATTGCCTGCCTATATGACTGGCTGGTTAAGTAGCTTCTCTAGAACTTATTTCTAAACTCTGTTAGGACTTGGCTTCCAGCTTCCACATCTCACCCTGCTTTTTGCTACTGTCACATGTGCAGATCCTGCTCCACACAATTCCCTGCATGGGATTCTTATCTCTTAGGTGAAAGCATGATGTGAACGTCATTGCGTTCAGCAAGCAGAGTGCTGGGCATTGACTCCACAGCATGCCTCAAGGTTACATTGCTGTGTGTCCCCCAGAGCTCTTCCCAGCCCTCTAAACGTGCTGCGTGGGAGGAACAAAGTGATTATCATATCCGAAAAGCTGCCTTGCCCAATGAAATGGAAATGTGATTTACCGAGATTCTCACTACAGTGTGGCGGTCACCCAGAAGAAACAGCACACCACAGCATAAATTTGATGCTTTTCTTGCTAAAATGGGCAAACGACCTATTAAGAAGAGAACCTTCCCAGATAAATGAGATAGATGGAGTATTGAGCTGGCTCCAGTGCCCACTAAATTTAAGATTAGCCCTGCTGAATCAGATCTACTCTGCACTAAGTCACAGATGCTCTGGCCTTATTCTATCAGATCTTCTGTTTTTCCACACACACATGCACAGTCATCCCAGACAGCAGCTGTGTTTCATGTTAGGATCATTGTATTGGAACTACACTAAAACAAATAGCAACACTGAGGAGAACAAGGAATGTTTCAACTTCAGACGTCACGTAGCTGGCACTTGAATGGGAACATAGCGAGCATATTGTAAAGGTTCAGGTAAGGAGTTTGGGTGGATGCACGTAGGACATAGCCCTACTGCCTGAGTCCCTTGTTGGTAGCTAGACTCAGGGTCAGTGCTGCAGAGGATGCGCACAGGACCTCGTTGCAGGACACTGAACCTCGAGGATCATCTCACACCTGTCCCTTGCTCTCTGAAGATAGGACTGGCTGCAGTGAATCAGAAAGAAATCCATCCTAGCCTAGTGTACCAAACACATTGGATAGATAATATTACTGAGAAGTGGAAAAACAGAGAAAGTAGCCAGCCATGCTTCTCTTCTTATGTTCCAATTCCAGTGAACTGGGACTCAGAAACTTCAGAAGCTGATCGTTGTGATTAAGTTCCCGAAACCTTTTCCTCCCATGAATCTGTGCTGGTTTCACCCTGATGGGCAGCTCAGCTCCACCACACCTCTCTCACACTGCCCCTTCTCAAAGAAACGGGGAGAAAATACGATGGAAAAGGGCTCAAGGGTTGAGATAAGGGCAGGGAGATCACTCACCAATTATCATCACAGGCAAAACAGAGTCAGCATAGGGAGATCAATGTGATGAACTATTAGCCTGTTACTAACAGACCAGAACAGCGAGAAACTAAAAACAAACAGAAATCACCTTCTCCCAGTACACCTTCTTGCTGAGAAATGCTCAGTGATTCTTTCCTATCCATATGCCTTCTCACTTTGTATAATCTCTGCCACATTCCCATACATTTATGGCAACCCTACCCATGTCAGGGGCTTGGAACCAGATGATCTTTGAGGTCCCTTCCAACGCAAGTCGTTCTATGATTCTGTGTCTGTAAAGACTTTAGTCTCTTTGACTTAAACTACCAATTGGATCCCTTCTGCTCATCCTTGTTCTGAACAATTTCCACTTCTGCCATGCCTTTTTTGTGGCCAGGCAGTCAGAAGTGTACACTGGAATAGGGAGCGCTCTCGATACATGTAGAAACAGGTCAGTATTTTCTGCTTCTTTCTCTCTTTCTGGATAATCATTCACATTCAGTGTATTTTTTTTTTTGGCCCACAGTGGCTCTCTGAGGTGTTTGACTCCCGGCTGTCTGTTCTTGGTGGTGGGTGGTAGTTCAAAGCCCATCACTTTGCTTTTCCCCCGTTGCATGTCCTTCTGTGCAACTGCTTGAGCTTCTCATGCTGCCTTATTGCACAGTCATTCACTACAGTGAGGTCCTTCTACAACAGCTTTTAGACAATTTTCCTTTCTACTCCCATGAATAATGAAATATCTGCAGGCTATGGTCCCTTATTATGCAGTCCCTTCTCCAAATCAGTTATGAATATGCTGAAGAGTACAAGTCACTGCACAGAGCCCTGGGACTGCCTTTCATTTATTCCGGCCCGCTGCTTCCCCTTTTAATGAGTTCTTAGTTCATGCAAGGGATTTCCTTCTTACCCCATTGCTTCAGTGAAGCAGCTTGTTAAAAGTTTCTCGAAAATCCCTGTTCTTGTTCGATTATTCATTGATTCCTCCCAAATCCTCTGGTGGATTTCTCTGCAATGAAGCTCTTTTTCATCATATCATGTTTATCACTTCTCTGCTAATTCTGCTCTGTGGAGATCAAACATACTGATCTGCAGCTTCCCACATCTGAGACGTATCATTTTCAAAGAAATGATGGAGTATTTATGACTGACTTTGCTTCTTGTACCAAGGAAACTTTTTGCAGGATGCTCCACTCCATGGTTAGTAATTCAGCAGTTTGCTGGGCAAATTGTTCCCGTTTCTCCTGATCTATTGCCGTTTATCTCACTGAATTGTTCAAAGCCTCTTCTACTGATCAGAAAGTCCAAAAAAGCTCCTCTTCTTCATCCACCACGAAGATGGATGAGCACATCTCTAAGCACCTTCTTTTAGTTTTTCTGCTGTACCTTTCTCTTCCTTGATGTGTTAATACTTGGGTCAGCTATTGGTGCTACATTTCCTGGCTGGCTTTCAGTTCTTTATGAATTTAAAAGGGATTTATTAGCAGTTTATGATGCCTTCAGCAAGTTGTTCCTCAAAGGCTATACTTGGCTCTTGCAAGAGCTCTACTATTTCCTGGCTTTTGAAAACTTCAACGCTCTTTGTCCATCTTGCAGTTTTTGGTGTACATGATAAGTGATATATGTTTCCTCTGGGCCTTCCACCCAGTGTCTTTAAGCACTTTTCAATCTGCTATATTTCATTCTTAAGGATGCATATTTTTGTCCTTAAGCTGTTCCTTTTAGTTTCCTCTAAACAAATTTCCTTATTTCTATGTAGCTTTCCTCTTTGAAATACAGTGTTTACACTGCAGTGGACTTTGCTGGCTCCTTTGCTCCTACAAAGATACTGAAAAATACTGAAAAACTCAAAAATACTGCCATCAGTGCTCTGGAATAGTTTTTATGAGGAATATTCTGCATCAGAAATGGAACCAGAAATTGAAGACAAGAGATGTTTCTTCTCTTTCTAGTTTCTGGTGGTCCCCTACTGTGTCCATTCAGTTTCATACCCTGCTTCAGGGGTAAAGTCAAATAAGATTTCACTGCTTCCTTTGCGCTTCCCACTTCCCACTGCTTCTCCATGGGCTCTGAGATGTGCACGACTGCCCTCAGCCTGGGATGGCAGCCACACACGTGAAGGTCCACAGGTGAGCTTGGCTTGCAGCCATCAACCTTTACGTAATTCCTACTGAGCCACGTGCAACTTTCCATCTTGGGAAGTTGTCTAAATGGAATATAAAGGCTTGGTTGCTTGCTCAGCTTTGAAGAGCCTTTGGGGATCTGTCTAAACCCACTGCATCCCTTCTCAGTCTTGCAGATTGAAGTAGCTTTCCCTGGGCCAGTACCAGACCATGCAAAACTGGGAATGACTGGGACTCTCCAACCAGAGCATTGGCCCTGAAAGCTTTCCATTCTCATAGGATGACTATGCATCATGGGCAGCTTAACAGTGCCCTGACATTGCTTCTCTTGTCTCCTGGCTTTTAAAAGAGAAGATTGCACCGAAGTGAACTGGCCAAATTGCTGTGTTTCAGTAACAGAGAAATTAACAATAGCTGATGGGTATTGTGTTCTGTGCTTCACAATTTTTGTTTACATTGTAATGAAGGGGAAACAAAAACAAAATACCTCCAAACCTTTCAACATTTTCCTGCTGATGGCATTTGCTTGAATATTCATTTGCAAAGGGGAAGTGAAGGGGTTTCAGTCTGAATTTCTTCACTGAGGGAACCTTGAAACTCAGAAACCCTCTGCCAAAACTGTGCTCAAGCCAATATATTCCCACAGAACAGGCTGGCAGTATGGTTTTGTGGAAACATGTTTTGTTAAACGTTTCCACCAGTTCTAATTAAAATTTCTTCCTCTATCAAGACATAAATGTTTTCTTTCAGGAGCGTTAGGGCAGAGAGTATGGTGATAACTCATATTTAAGCAGAAAGGCTCTAAATAAATAAATAAATAAATAAATAAATAAATAAATAAAAAGACAACCCCAAGAAATCATTAAAAACAAGTATTTCATCAGCGTCATTGGAATGGGGATGTTGCCACAAATATCTCCCTTTGACACAACGGTGAGTCTGTGATGGACACTTGCTGCCACAACCATCGTGAGTGGCTCTGCTAATGGCAGCAGAGCAAGAGCATTGTGTGTCCCTGCTTCTTAAACTCAGCATTGGTATATGCTTTAAGGCAGAAAGGAAGTGGCTGAAGCCTTTCTGTGGAGATGGGCTGCTGGAAAGAGACACAAATACGTTCATTCAGGTGGATATTCCTTGGTACTAAGGTTCTACCTCCACTCTTCTGCAAAGAGAGATGGGAGCTCTACCAGCAGCCCATGTCTGATCAGAGGGAAATGGCACAGCCACTCCATACTCAGCAGTTTTAAGGATTTGGCTCTCTCTGGTGCTGTACAAGAGCCTCAAGAACAACAGATCTGATTGTTTCTTTCCTATTGCAATAAATATGAAGGCACTGTATAATTACCTGTCAGAGGCTCACAGAAGTTGCATAACTGCTCAGGCTCTGAAGAATGGAAGGGAGAAGTTTGTGAAGGTTATTTATGGAGGAAAGATACTGATGGATGATAATAATAAGCTGTAATGACAACATTTACTAGATAAAAATTCCCTTCTCACAAAATTAATGTGGTAGGGGGAGCAGTACAGTCGTAGCATAGATGTCCTGAGCTCCTGCCCTGTTAGCTGGGGATATGAAAGTCTGGGTGTCAAGTGGCTGCACTAAATACTCGCATTCATTACAGCATGCTTCAGAAATGCAGGCTGACAGTGATGCCCTGAGGGCTGCTGGCTGCAGAGGACGGAGCTGGCTTTAGTCTGCATCTATCTGGCCATTACTGAGGTTCTGCAGCTGCTCTGTGGGGCACCTGAGGGCAGCGTGTTAAGTGAGTGTGCTAAAGGCAGTGCAGCTGAACTGCTGGGCATCAGTCCTTGATTCAGGCTAACGATTTAGAGCAACACCTTTATTTATAGGGGCAATCTTATCCTCTTTCCTTTTTTAAAAAAGCATATTTTCTGTATTTTTAATTACAAGGGCTATTAAATTTTATGAATACAGTATCTTTGCTCCTTGAGTTCATGTCAATTCACTTGAAAACCTATTAGTGATGGAAGAATCTCTAAAGGTTTTCTCATTCCAGTAAATACTTGGAAGAAATCCAAATAAAGATTATGGACTCGGGTTCCTTAAACGTCTGCAAGATACAAAACCATGTTTCCGTTTGACCCTGCCTTTTGATCATCTGCTGATCCTAGATGCAAACCGCCCTAAGTTCCCAGAAGAGTTCATTTCTGTGGTCTGGACTATGTATATCTTATAGGCTTTTGAGTATCTCTAGTCTAGCCATGGAGAAAGAGCTTCATAAATGTGATTATTGCTCAGTGCAATGAGGACGGGGAGGTTCTCAAGGCTTGGACTGCCCTTGACAGGAGAGGATTTGGCTAGAATCAGTCCCAGTTGATTCCTCTGATAAAACAAAGAATTACATGAAACAAGCTCTTACATTTATCAATCATTCCACCAAGGTTTTCAGGAAAGTACTTCTTATATAAGTCACATTAAAGATACTGATAACCAGATGAATGCATGCAGCTCTTTAGCTGGGCTACCCAATCCTGCTGTCATTTTGCCTGGGGGTTTCCTCTCATGAGATTTTCCTCCAGTATGTTTCTTTTGGGCTGCAGCAGCATAGCTTGAACGCCGTAGGCTTTCACACCACGACAAAACTCCTGCATATACTGTACTGCAGTCACTGCAGACTTGTCCTTTATCTCAGAGCAACCTGATGCAGCCTTCCCCGAAAAGAGACTTTAATAAACAGAGTTGTCAGATAAGAAGCAAATCCAGCTCTTGGGGAGTTGTTCAAACCTGATGCTGTAATGTCCACTGCTGCTTTGTCTGGGGTCCAGGCAGGATTTTCACAGAGCTGGTGCCCATGTGTGAGTTGCTGCAATGGCTGGCTGGAGCAGTAAGACAGCCACTTATTCGTGATGAACCTAGCAAGCCATGTGTCACACGGAGAGAATTCTGAAGCAGAGACATAAGGAAGACATCATGGGGTAATTGCTAATTTTCCTCATGAGTTCATTCATTTTTCTGTGTGAGCAGTGACACCTCTGTGTGAGCTGGCAGTGGATGTGTTCCCAGCCCTGCGTGCCAGCTGGACAAGGTGCCACTGTCATCTTCCATGGAGTGACACCAGAGCGAGTAGGGACCACAGAGAATAACCAGGACACTGACAGCCCAAATGGAGAAATCACACCCCAAAGCCAACTGGTGTGTCTCTACCTGCAGTGTGAGCAGGCAGTCATTCCAAGGATGCGCAGTAAGAAGGGAAGAGCTTTTACCTCTTATCTTCTTAAGTCTTTATTTGCCTTAAGTTGATCCATGAGACAGATAGCATCCTATTGCTAAAAGCCCCATGTGTCCTCCCCATACACCATGCTGGGCACAGCCCAGCAATAAATACTGCTCGTATTGCTAATCAAGACAAACATTTCCAGAGCTACTAAGCTGCTGGCTTTCCTGCCCGCTGCACACAAGCAGTGCTGAGGACTCTGTGATGATGCTTACAGAAAAAGTCTCCTTCCCTCCTGTGCTTTATTATGCATGGGAAGTGCCTGCTGGCAGCAGCTCCTGATTTTCCCAGTCACCTTCAGGGATTCACACAGGTAATATGGATGGAGGAAAGCTGTTGTTCATTGTCAGACACCATCTGCGGCCATCCATGGGGAGAAGGCTTTGAAGGAGATGAGCTTTGCATTGGGGGTTTTGCTTTGAAGAGGTGGACAAGAGGAAAACAGTTGTTAGAACATATGAAAATAGAAATAGGCAGAACAAAACGAAAAATAAATCAGCAGGGTGGGAAAACTGGCAGTAAAGTCAGCTGTATAGGTTGTCTGTAAAGTGGGAGAGGACAAGGAAGAGGGGCTGGTGGAATTGTCAGATGTATGAATTTAGCTTTGGGAGCAAACATTATGAAGATGGCTAAATAAGGATGCATTTCTGCTTGGAATCTGAGCTCTCATTTCCTTTTACACCACATGACACCACATGGAGTGTCAGGAAGAGGTTCCTGTGTGCTGGTGAGCATTGGAACTGAGGTATTAGAAGAGATGACCAATATGGCAGGACACACAGCGCGCTGCAACATTTGAGAGCTCTTTGAGGCTTGTACAGACGCAACCTGAGTTGGATTTCAAGAACTTGTTCTTAGCAGTTCTGACTTTAAAAGGGACACATCCTTTGAAAGAAATACATGCTCTCTGAGGCTCTTTACTGGTGATAGAAGCTAGCTCAGTATCGCCACTCTGCACAAGGCACAGGACCTCTATGTGCTCCATATCATTTGTGTACATCCCAGTGCCTCTCTCCAGATCATACTGTACTCCACCACCTACAGATGCTCCCAGCAACAAGACACCATGGGGATTTTGAGCCAAACCACTCTGTAAAACAGACTTTGTTCTGAGATTTTAAAAGCAAAACCTAAATGCACTATTTCATAGCCGGAGGAGACGAAAAAATATTAGCTAAGCCACAGAGATTCCTCTTTTCCTCTTTTTTTCCATCTCTTATACAATAGAAAAAAAGTTTGGATTTGTCTTGCTTTGGCTGGGCTAGGAATAATTATTTATTAGTGCAGTTGGTCTCTGTTTGATCATAAACCATAAAATGAATGCCTCACAGAGCTGCAGCTCTACCTGCAGCTCCAGCTGCATCCCTGTCCCAGGAGCAGGGAGGTGTAAGAGAAGGGGGCTGGGGTGCATCACTTCTGTTTGCAGTCTGTGTCTGAACAGGCAGAGAGCAGCACAGGAGAAGTGTCACTAAATCTGCATTAATGACACTTTTTGGTGGTGAATTATGATAATATTCTTAAGCCTTTATGATAGCCCTACCTGGAGCTATCAGAAAGCAGTAAAGAAGCCATAAATGTGTTAACAAAGAATTCTTTCCCGACATGCAGCCAGTCTGATTTTACAGCTACAATTCATGTTAAGTGTGCATTCATTAAATTATTCAGAGATGATAATGTCTCCTCTTCATAATCCTTAATCACCATGCCAATATGATTCTGCTTACACTGGCTAAAGAGTAGCTGAGGGAGAAATGCATTTTGGCAGGGCAAGGATCACTAACACTTTGCAGAAACGCTAGATTAATTAATGACAGATGATGATGGAGTGTGTACCAGAGTAAACAGAGCTTCCACCTCAGCCTTATAAGGACTCATTGTGGTCAGCTTTGTAACAAGAAGCATCTCAGTGCCCTGTGTCAGAAAAGGCACTGAGAGGCACACTCCCTCATTACTGCTGCCTTCCGTGTAGCTCCAATATAACACATTTATAAAGAACAGAAAAGGAGCTTTGTTGCCAAAAGATCATTGATTTATACGAGAGCTGATGTAAAAAATAATATGCTGTTATGTATACATATCCTCCTGTTAAGGACATGCAAGGCACCCACTGTGACGTGTGACCAATGTTCTTCTTCACTTGCCCTGCCCAGGTTCGTGACTCAGTGGGAGACAGGCTGCCCGTGTTCTTTCGGATGCTGTATATCACAAACCAGGGTCTAATCTCCCCATCATTACAGAACTTGCTCCTCTGTCTGGAGGACTCATATCAAATGCCATGCCGGATTGACAGTCACATGTGCTCCAAAGGAACCATCTTATCCACCGTCAGTCAGACCTGTCTCATCTTTTCCTAGATTATTAAAAGTGGACAAGGAGAATTTTGGCTAAGCTTTTACACGTTGGTCTTATACTAATCCTGAACGTCTCCACAGCAGGATTCATGGATGAGCCTTGCATTTGGAAGGTCACATTTCCGTGAACTCTCCTAGAAATACTGATCTCAGATCTCAATCCAAGCTGAAAACTTTTGTTTCTTCTTATTACTTTCATTTTGCATGTTCTACTCCATCTTCTATTTCAATCTGGAAACAGGAATATTGGCAGATCCTTCCTCCAGCACCCTGACTTACTTTTAGTGTCTTGTCTTTACCAAAAGCCATCAGGTCCGGGCCTTGCAGATCAAATTATTGCTGGAGAAAGCATTGGTGAAACTGTGGGGACTCAGTGTATGAGGAAATGGTCTCAAGTTGCACTAGGAGAGGTTTAGATGGGCTATCAGGATACGTTTTTCATGGAGAGGGTGGCCAAGCATTGAAACAGTCCGTCCAGGGGGCAATTCCCATCCTGGGATGTATTCAAGAGACACATGGCCATGGCACTAAGGAATATGATTTAGTGAAGGAACTTGTTAGGTCAGATTGATGGTTGGACTTGATGATCTTAAAGGTCTTTTCCAACTAAAACAATTTGATGATTCCATGATTTTTATTTTTTTCACTATGGTAGCCAACCTAAACTTGCTGTCCCAGGCAGAGCAAAGCAGTAAATTTGTTTTACAGAATCTGTGCTTAAACATCAGTGGTTGATAACTAAAGTGTGAGCAACTGGGGACTGAAAGGAAATCATTCATTCTGGCTTTGGTCTCCCCAAAGCACAGGCAGTGGTGTAACAGCTCTGCAAGGGCTGATCATGGTGGCATGTTCAAGAGAGAAAGTGCAAATATATGTCTTATAATGGAATGGTAAATCTATCTTTGACCTCCCTGCATGTGATTTAGCCTCACTGCTGTGTCTTATTCTTGAGCACATAATAACCACCCTTCCTTATACTGTCACAGCAGAGGTTAATGCGTTTGAAGGTAACAGGAGGATGGACATCCTGTCTCTGGGTAGATAAGTGTTTACATAACACCTCTCACATGTGTTTACAAAACACCTCTCCTTGCTGATCAGTAAGGAATAAATGTGCTTCTCTTAGGACAGTCTTTCTGTTATGTTTTGTAGCAGATGACATGCAGTTTTGTAAGGTGCAAATATTAATATATCCCCTAGAAGCTCCCTCCAGTGCCCTTTGCCTGTTGTACCTGCTGGAGCAATCCTCTCCCTTTGAGTCACCTTGCACAGGTATCTGTGCTTCAGTACTACCACCCCTGTTAGAGCAAGTCACCAGGAATCAAGAGCTCTTTTTAGAATCATGATAAATGGAAAACCTTAAGCTTCAGCTTAAAAAAAAAATGCCCTGCAGAAAATGTCTTCCTTGGGGCCTCATTACTCTCCACACTGATCTCCTACAAGAACATCACTCACCTTTTAATGAAACCCAAAGGGAGGAATGTGTTCTGCTTGGGAGCAAAACACATGTGGTTTCCATCTGGCCTCATGAGTGAGCTGCACAGTGCATTCACCACCTGCACGGAGAAACAAGTTAATTATGAGGCCCCTTGGCAAGCACTGTTTTTTCCTAGCATGAAATGAAGGGACACTCATCCCTTGCTCCTGCAGCATATCCATCAGAGGCTTTGATGGGGAACCGGCATTCACTTTGACAAATGATTAAATGCTCTTTATGTTATCACTTTTTTTTCTCCTGATAAGAAAGCACAAAGACCATTACGCTCTTTTATGCAAGATCCAGCAGTGGGTGCTGGCAAGGCTTCCAATAGAAATGGCCAGCAGGAAAGCACTTAGCAGAGCAGAGCCGGATGCTGCTGCCAACAGGTGTGAGCTTGCCCTTCCTCTGACTTTGGAGCTACGTTCCATTTCCCTGGCTGAACTCTACAGAGCCTCTTGCAGGACACATTCAGGAATTCTGTCAATTATTTTTCCTTTGGGAGATGCCATTCCCCCTTTTCCAATGGCTATTTTCATTTTTTTTTGCTGAAAAGACATTCAATTTTCCCTTGGGCTGGGAGTAGAATATTTGACCTATATCAGATTGTTTCATTTCTTTATTCACATGGGGCTGGTTAGTATCAAATCAGCTCAGAATCCTGTCAAACAGCATTTCTCTGCTGGTTGCTGGATGGCAGAAGCTGCTCTCTATCAAATCTTCACCTCCTCTGGTGGACTGGGCTTCTAGAAAGATCTCCTCCCCTTGAACATGCTGTGGTCTGTGCTGTACAGGGACCAAAGGGTCCATGTGACATATATCCAGAAGTGCAGTCAGGATGATGGGCAGGAGACAGCAGAAACAGGTAATTAGCTCCCATTAAACAATGTTATATGAACTGATGTGAGACCAAGGGGCTGATCATTTCCAAGAAGGAAATTTTCTAACTCCAGGAATGGCAAAACTTCTGCGTCCCTCAACTTAAAGCACTGTCAAAGGATATTCTAGAGTTAGAAGGGCACCGAGACGGTGAAAACTAAGAGGATGCAGAAAGAATATCCTGGTCTGCTGCTGTTCAGGATGTCCTGGTCAGGTTTTTTGAAAAACAAGAAATTTCAGATTGCTTTAGGAAAGGAATTGAAGCTGTAATCTTTCTCAGTGCGGGGTGTAAAAGACCTTAAAGAAGCTCTCAGGATAGAAATGTAAAGGATTTGGAGACATTCAAGGTCAGGATGATGGACAGCATTCTGAGCACCTGATGGAGCTGTATGTGTCCCTGCTCACTGCAGGGAAGTTGGAGCAGATGGCCGTTGGAGTCCATTCCAACTCAAAAGATTCTGTGATACTGAATGTGACTACGTATGTGACTACAATAAGAACAGTGCTTGGATTGCTCGAGGCTTTGCCCGTGTCCTGGCTGTGGTGCTGAATGCCAAACTCTTAGGTTACCCAATGGGAATTCAGTGGTTGGTTCCAAAACCAGAAGAAGTGTTTCCATACAGCCCCTCTGCTTTGGGTCTGTCTATTTCATAGCACATAGAACTTGGGATCCAGTTCTGCTCCAAACACAGAGCCATTTCTGCACCTCCCCATGCCACACACAAGTGTGAACCCCAGTCTACCCAGCAGCTTGTCAGCTGTTTGGTTCTTTTTGTTAGAAGTAGTTCTAATTTCTGAATTTGACTGGTCAAGCCAGAGCTTGGGTGAGACATAATGCTTGTGTCACCTGCCAGTTTTTCTCGTGCATTTGACACAGTTGCATCTTGCTGGAATAAATGAATCAAAATGCTGCCCAGCTCCTGCAACCCCTTTTGCAAATTGGTCCTTGGAGGACCCTGAAGCTTGGAATGAAATTCAGGACATCCTGAGCCCTCCATGAGTGACTGTCATGATTGATTCACTGACTTCAATTTACAGGAGGAAGCAGCATCCAGGTATTTTTTGTTTGATTTAGTGTCAGTCTATCAGTAGCTGATCTTGGTTGAATTACAATCAAACAAAAATGAGGATGTCTAGACAGCGTTTTGCATGGTTTAACAACATACTTGCACTTCATTTGGTTTTGGTTTGTGCCTGGACCCACAAGGAAGGACAGGCACAAGCAGTTTGTTCCATCAGAAATGGCACTGGGCCAGTTGTCCTCACATTACAGAATCCACAGGAGTGAGCTCCTCACCCCAAGCACAGACTGCTACAGAACCAACAGTGGGTGCAAGAAAGATGGCATGGAGCTGAAGAAGTGACACTGAACTGCGTCCCTTCTGTCTCTCATGTTTAACGGGAGCTTCTGAGATAGGCTCCAGCAGTGCCTTATCACAGAAGCAGAGATGCTCACCTGCTGATGCAGGAGGTTCCCCTACCCTGAGTGAACATTGGCCAGCCTATGCCAGGCAGTGGTGGCACTTCTGTGGGGGTGACACAGATCATTGCCTTCTTTAGCTTCAGATGGGGAGGGAGAAGGCAGGGCCTAGAGAGCAAAGAAATAAATAACATACACATTTAAAAGAGTGTAATCAAACTCGCCTGCCAGTGGAGCATGCTAATTAGCTTAATGAGATTTCTTGGAATGAGAAAATATTACTTATTTCATTAACTGCATGACAATTGTGCTCCTAAATAGATCAAGAAATAAATCTGAGAATTAAGATGTAAAAATAAAGTGTTAATAAAATAACCTCTGCCAGCAAACTGCTTTAATGTAAGAAATCGGGTTAGGTTTAATACTAGCTAATATCTTATGAAAGAAATGACAGGAAGCATCTGGGATGTAACACAATTTGTCCAAGTCGAGCTCTCTTCACCATGTACTAAGGGTCCCAACACTAAGGATCCCTTCTGTAGCATTGGGCCACACCTGAACTGGGTCTCAATGATGGGAACAGTGCTGATGATGGCTCACAATGGGACATCATATAGCATTTCTGAGCTTGTGGTCACCAACAGCACCACTTTGCCACCACTGGGATGGGGATATGAGCAAATGGCAAAGGATGGGGCTTTTTCAATGGACCCTGCCCTCTTGAACTTGCAAGGAAGGTCTCCGGTGGCCTTGGTGGAGCTATCAGTGACTGAGACGCTTCGGGTGATGCATGGAGATGGACTAGTTCACTCTGATGCTGGAGAGCAGAAAGCGTTGCTAGGTTTGGGAATTTGGCTGGCAGAATTTGATGAATAATAGGAAAATTATGCTGTGAATAATGGGCATATTGGATGAATAATCTCTTGGCAAATGATATCTGATCTGAATGAGTTGCCAGCAAGGGACACGTGCAGCCTGCCTATGCTGTGGGAAGGCACTGGGTAGTCTGCAGCTTCAAATTTAAGCTTTGTTAAACAAAGCCAAACAAAGCCCATATGTTTTATGAATAGAAAAGGTTTTCATCCTATTTGAAAAATAAAAAAAAAGCATTGGTGTAATCAATGGTTGTGCTGAGCTGCTGGGTCAGGAATGGATTTAAAATGAAACTGTACAATCTGATTTCACCGTAATGGGACTGAATTAAAAAAAAAAATCAGCAAGCAAGCAGGGTCAGGACTGGCAATTTAATACTCCAGAAAGTGCAGAAAAAGTCGCATTAGCAGAGCTCAGAGTCTCCCTCCACCTCCAAAACAAGGGAACCAGTGATGGAAGTCCTCAGAGCATTTCTGTGCTTTGTAAGCATGGCACTGTGTTTGGGGATGGGTTAAACTGATTTCTAGACCCGGGAGTATTCCAGACATAATAATGGAATCACCATCAAAGTTCATTGGTTTTGTCCTCTAGCAGAGTCCAGAGAACTGGGAAAGCACTTACTGGTGTCCCTGTACAGAGCTGGAAATCAAACCTCTGAGGAGAGCTCCAGAGCTCTGTGGACTTCCATGCTCCCTTTTTGCCTGTCAGCACTGGTGGCTTCAATTTCTCTGCTGCATATTGTATTCCTCAAATGATAGTGATGAGTTTCAGCCCATGCTGCATTTCCAATGAGCCGCAATAGGAAATGTATACTCTGAAAATGATAGCCAGCAGCTGCAGTGTTTCTTTTGTCCCCTGAGATCCCTGTTTGTTTAATAAACTTGTAGTTTTCTGAACAGCACAGCCCATTGTGAAGGCAGTCTTAAAGGGAAAAATGCCTGTGAACAGAAATGATTAAATATCAGAGATTACAAAGCATCCTGAAACCCAAGTGACAGAACCACCTGACGAGAAATCCACAAAGAGGATGTAATTAAAACTGATGGCAACAGGGAAAAATAAACATCTAAAAAGTCAGAATTAATTCCTTCAATCAGTAACGGCCCTCACACTGACGGAGCTCTCTTTTCTCCTTCTGACATTGGCCCAATCCCTTCTCTGAAGACTCCTCCAAGCACACAGACAAAGAATAAAGATCTGATTCAGCAGATTTAACAGCTGGATGGACCCAAATGCCCTCTGGCCACCAAGATCTCTTCATGTCTCTGGCCTCTGAGCTCCATGGCAGCAATCACTTTCTATTTGAGTCAATACACAAACACTGCTGTGCTGGGTACCTTTCTTCTGACTTTCAGCTTCTACCTCACCAGACGTTGGAGCATGGGAATTATTGGCTGCACCTGCGTCCAGACTGGCTCGATATCTTCACCAAGGGTTTCATTTGGCCTTCCTCTTGCTGAATGCACCATGACCATCATATCGTGTGGGCTGTTTTGTACCCACGGCCTGAGTGTTCTGCACACCAGTCATGGGAGAGAAGATAGGAGTGGCACCAATTTACTGCTGGGCAGAGATATCCTACTGATAGGAGCATCTCCAAGAGAGACTTGTCTGTGTCCTGGTGTATCACCTAGGACACAAAGCAGCTGTGAGGCTGCTGTCAGTGTGACCTTTCTCCAGGCAGTGACCTCCTGCTTCCTGGGCACTGGGACACAGGGGATCACGTCCTCTCCAGCCTGAACCTGCAGCACCCTGAACATCAGAGTCCTGCAGTGTTCTGGGGCCAGGGGGGCTTGCGGGGCTGATCAGCCTCTCGTAGTCAGTAGCTGCACAGAGGAGCTTTGTGGACTTCAGAGGACTCGGAGCTTCTCCCTCACTATGCCGGTTCTGCTGCCATCCTCTGGCAGCTGCTGTTATATGATGCACTCTTCCCTGGGACGTGCCAGGCCAAGATCCAGATAAACAAGCACTGTACTCTCTCCGATGCACTGACTGTACATTTCCTATCTTCCTTTCCTAGCAGAGAAACAACTCTGACAGGCCAGGCTCCAAAGACATCTGGAGCATAATTTCCACCAGGTCCTTGCTCCCTGTGCCTTCAGGGATCTGTCATCAACCACCCTGGGTGAGGGACAGTGCTGAGAGATGGTCAGACTTCCTCTGAGACTGCCACAGGAGATGACTGTGGAAATGCATAAGACACCCTCTGGCCAAATCTATCTAGGACAGGGTGCCAATGCTCCATCTCATTTAGGGACGATTTTATCTTGCATTTTGAAGTAAACAGCAAAGACTGTATTTCCTGTCTCTGACAAAATGGGATGACATCAGTTACAGACAAAGCAGTTTTTCTGATGCCAAGCACACTCCACTTAAATATCATGGTGTAGTCAGTGATAACCAGGCTGGTGCCAAATTCCCCTACCCGTGTGCATAAATGCAATGTGACTCTGCTAAGAGTCACTGTTTTCTAAGTGTAGGGACAAGGTTGACTCAATAGCAGGACTTTCATGGACTTCTTGCCCCAAAGCTTCCTCATGGCATGGAACAGCGCCATGAATTTAAATCATTTTGGATATTCTGGAATATTCATTTCACATAAATAGCTTCTGCATTAAAGGATCAGAGAAGATTGTATTGATCTCACTGAAGACAGATCCAGTTCCTAAGCTGTGACATCATCAGATAATTTGGGGGAAAGGGATCATGGGAGATCTATAGTCTGAAATCATTTTAAGAGCAATGTCTGCTCTAAGAACAGCAGTTTGCTCAGGACTTCTCCTGCTCTGGTCCCAGAATCCTCTAAGGAGGGAAACTGCACAAACTCCCTGGGCTGCCACTCTCCCTCCTCTTAATGCCCTTAGGGTGGAAGAGTTTTCATTACATTTGTTCTCAATGTCTCATCTCTTTATCAGCAGCTTCTCATTCTCCTGCAACGTATGACTTTGAGGAATATTGCTCTTCTTGCACTGCCCCAAATGGTGGGAGCACCCCTCAGATTTGAACACGCAGGTGCTTGATGAAAATGAGGGCAGGTTTGTTTGGAAGGCCTGTTAACCCAATGCTTTTCTTGTTTTTGTGGTGATCTGGAGGAGCACTGCTAAAGCTGGGGAATCGAGACCTGAGGGCATATGAGGTGCTGTCACCACTGGTCCTGTTCTCATTGAGAGAGGAGTGCTGGTCACTGTGCAGCTCTGACTTGCCTCTGTGCAAAGCAGCCCGTATCTCTGACAGCACAGGAAAAAAAAAAGACTCCTGACAAGCATATAATCCAATTAGCTTCTTGCTTTCACATCAATTCAGTTCTAGCTCATGAAATTGCTTGTCATTTATCCATCACTCCAAGAGACTCCAGAATCCAATTGCCTTTTTCGAAGCCAGAAATGAGACACTAACAACAGGACCCATTAGAGATGTCATTCAGTGCTTTCACTTCTACTCTCCCTGATAATAGATAAAGCTCTGTAGTAGGTTACAGCTCTGGAAGAATTCAGAGCAGCTTATTCCTTCTCTGTGGAACCGATGCAAAGTCCCCCAAGACATGCAGAGGCAGACCCTCCAAATGGCTGTGTCAAAGCAGGCCAGCACATCTCCAAAAATACACCCAGCTGAAGCAGACCTGACTTCTCACAGTAATTACTTGCATCAACTGATTTTTTTTTCTTTTTTGATTAATTTATTTGATGATTTTCCCTTTTCTTTCCTGTTTACTAATTGCTTTCAGACAGATTGCAAAAATACCATGGTTATTTAGAAAAACAAAATGCCAGAAGGCCAGAAGCTTTCAAAGGGGACTTCATCTGTTCTCCAGTGTTAGAAAACAAGCACAGTGTATGGGAGGGAAACTTGGAGTGTGCACAGAGGTGTAGCAGGGCAAAACAGTGGGAAGACCTTGTGGGCTGCACACAGAAGGTTGCCTGAAGGCAATGGAAACTCCCTGCACCACTAAGACCTATTTGCAAGAGAAATCAAACCACTTCCTGTGGGAGCATTGAATGAATTCCTGAATGTCAGTGGGATGCAAATGACCTTTAGGCACCAGTGGTCAGAGTTTCAGGTAATGACCTACAGCCTAGTATCCACACAGACTTCTTGGCTTTGTCTTCCAAGACAGAGCTGATTCAATTCCCAGTCTGAATGTCTTTCCCTTTCTTTTTCCTTGGCAAAAGGTTGTGATTACTTCTGCTTGCATTAGCCAGGAGACATGGGGGTCCAGCTTGATCTCCTACATCAACCTCCTGTCTAGAAGATCAGGATCTGGCAGTTTATTCCCTCTGTCCTGCCCCTGGAGTGCAAATGCTCATTTTTTCTGGGCTGTGACACCAACAGGAATTGAATGTGCATGAGAAACCTGCCTGCAAGCAGGCACACATGGCTTTTATTCCTGCTCCTTATTCACTATGGCCATGGCTTAACAGTACAGGTATGGACAGCAGTGACATCTCCATCCCTGCCCTCGCTGCTCCTTGTCAGTGCTAACACAACTGCTTGGGATGCTGTACTGAAAATGCCTTATTACTTCTCTAGAGACTCACCAGGACTTCCGGCCTTTGCATCTCCATCATTTACCCTTGTCTCCTTTTCGTGGCCACCAAGATGGGACCCAGGGTGAGAGGGAGTAACACACACTTGTGTTACCTGGAGCATCCAGATAATGACTGTGCTGGTTGGCTTTGTGTTTCCTTACTGAATGCTCTCTGGCAGCTGAAGAAAATCATGGGTTCTTTACCACCCGCAGAGCAGCACTCAGTGCGTGCCCTGTGTGTGTTTATGGTACTGACTTGTGCACTCTTGTTTAGTTTTGGCAATAACACATCTTATGAGCACAAAGATTACAAGGGACACAGTCATTCAAGAACAGAGGCTTGAAAGTGTTGTTAACTTTATAACTCCTTTTCAAAGAGATTACTACTTTCTTTCTTCAGACTTTACCTGCACTTGCCATAGCACTAAAGCAAGTTACCTATTCTCTGGTCCCACAGATACGACAGCATGTAAATCCCATTTATAAGCTGTAAATAGAGGCAGAAGCCAGTTTTGCATCAACGCTTGGCTTAAATGTGAATTCTGGTCCTCATTACATGACCTATTATCTCCCTGAGACCATGGCATTATGTACAAAACAACAGAATCTCCTGTAAAGGTCACATTGGAGATGCAGGGCTGCGTGGGTGCAGGATCTGAGCATCCCAAGCCCCTTCTTACCTTCTGCGGAAAAGAATCTCACTCCAGCACATTGTTAGTGATATTTGTGATACTAATTATATTTCAGTACTGTGTCTGTGGTGTCCAGGACCCTAAGCCCCTCTGTGGTAGATACTGGGTTGGATGCAGAACAAAACACCTGGAAGCATCATTTCTCCTGTCTGTTTAACAGGAAGACAGGAAGATGGGATTTCTGATGGGAATGCTCACCAAGCATTTTTAAAGGAGATTTTTGAGGGACGATGCATTATTCACTACTTCCTTGCAGCAAGGAAGCCCTATGTGCTTTAAGTCTGTCCTCTCTAGATACATAAACATGCTTCGTGATCAGCATCCAACAAAAGTGGTTTTGGTTTTGAACAAGGGATGTTCTGCTCTAACAGCAGACTGTTGAGCACCTGCAGCAAGGAAAGCATTCACATAAACTCTGCACTGAGTTACTTCATAAATGAGAAAACAGTGTTCTGACCATGAGCAATGCATGAGTAAAGCAGGAGTTAGGCACGGGGAAAAAAGCTTTGTCCAAATCCTCCTCCTGCGCCTTTCAGAGATTTTTTTTTTTTTTTTTAATTGGACTGCATCTGGAAGCATGGCAGAAAAAGTGTAAGAAATGCCTTTTTTGGAGGGAGCAGAAAGCATCTGCTGGCAGCCCATGCAGGATGCACAAGGCACTGCTAGAGGGACCATACACCTCATCTGATCTGATGGTACCTGTGTGTCTCTTGCCACTAAGAAGCACGCACAAAGATGGGCTGTTTGTTCTGCTCACTACATGTGAAACTGGATTTGCCAAGGGCAAAGAAAACCTGGGCTTCTGAGCACTCTGACTGCAATACTCTACACAGCCTGCAGAGCAAACCTAGATCACCATTTGGTGCTGGGACAGCCCAACTTTGAGCCTGCTAAAGTTACTGATGAGCTTCACTGAGTCAGTGTGGGACCAGATGTGCCACTCCATCAGCCATGCTCCCTGGTAGTTGGCCTTGCTAACAGCAGGAGGGACTCTAGAATGATCTGCAATTGGGTGTAAATAGGCTCAAGGAGGCCAAGAAAAAAGAAGAAAACCTCAAGATGAGCATCCACCAAGCTTGTCTTGGTGGAGGATTCTTGTCATCATCTCCCCTAGGATTCCCTTGAGGACCATGAAGGTCACAGGGAGGGTGAGTGTAACTGCAGAGAACAAGGGTAGATGCTAGGGAGATTTTACAAAACAAGTTCACTATTTCACCTGGGAGACTTTTCTGTAAACACTAGGTAGTTTGCACTGTTATATATTATTAAGATATCAGATTTACTAACAATAAACTCATTCCTCAATATTTAGTATGTTTGTATTTCTGCTCATAATAATCTGTTGGATGTAACAGTGTGATTTAATATCCATCCTGTAGACCTGAAGGGATCATACCAAGGAGCTCTTTGAAGTCAGATGCCTTCCAGAACAGCTCTGCTGAGCAGGTAGGTTTTGCACTAGGAGTAATCCACAAGTTTTCTGCTTGCCAGGAGAAGCAGACAAGATGTTAACCAGGTCAGATGGAAGGAAGAGAGTGGAAGGCAGAAGCTAGTCTACCCCAGAGAATTAAGTGTTTTCTATGTGAACACAGGGCAGACAACTGTGATGTGGGGCTGAAGGATCAGTCTAACTTGTGGAAAGGCCAGTTCATCTTGGTTTAGTCCATTAAGGTAAAAATGATGAGCACTGTGACTGGGGTTTGAGTATTTGCTTTGCTGTTGATCTCCTGGATTACTCTGAGCAGCTCTCTGCATTTTTTTGTTTGTTTGTTTGTTTTGTTTTTTGTTTTTTGTTTTTTGTTTTTTGTTTTCAGTGGCTACAAAGGCCATGGAAATGCAGGGAGTAACAAGACCAGACAAACAGGATGGATATATGTATATATGTTTGTGCATGGAGTGGGCAAGGACAAGGGGTATGGTTTTAAACTAAAAAGATGGGAGATTTAGATTAGATGTCAGGGGGAAATTTATCACTCAGAGGGCAGTGAGGCCATGGCACGACTGCCCATAGAGCTGTGGGTGCCCCATCTCTGGAGGTGCTCCAGGCCATGGAGGAGATCAATTTGCCCATGGGGGTTGGAACTAGATGATTTTTAAGGTCCCTTTCAACCCAAGGCTTTCTAAGATTCTATGACTTCAACATTTAATTACTGATTTGATGATAACCATACCTTGCTTTGAGTCAACGTAGTGCCAGAGGGATCCTGAGTAGAAGTTAAATAATAATTCTCTACTGTTCTGGAAGTGTGGCCAGGCTTGCATGCATGGAGCATTTCTCTCTGAGGCATCTCAGGGGAATTGCCTATGCCTTGAGATTGAAGCCCATGGATGGGCTTGGGTAGCTGCCAAAGGCTCCTAGGTGAAACGGTGTTGAAGATGGGGTCTTCAATCTCTGTGGCTGGAACAGGTAATCTGTAGCAGCCTACAATTAAATCAAACTTACTACTGTATGAAAAAGGACAGAAGCCACTTGCAGCTGAGGAGATTCAGGCTAGGAAAATTCAGATTAGGAAAATTGGGAGTGTTGAGCAGCACTGCAAGAGGTCATGCAAAGAGGCTGTAAGGTTTGACTGTGGAGGTTTTAAAGTTTCAGATAAATCCAGTGTGACCTGATCCATGGAATAGTCCTGTTTCAGGCCAAGGTCCCTTCCTAACAGCCTTTGTCAGTTTTATCTTCCCAGTCAGATCTGGAGACTTCCTGGAAGCTCCAGACTGATGGATAGAGAAGCAAAGTTGCAGTGCACTTTGAAGAACACATATTTCAAGGTGAGGCTGGACTCCAAGAGAGTTTGTGTTGTAACTCTGATTTAATCCTGAGACTGCCTTCAGCCCAAGCAGCAGTGCAGATCCACCAGTACCCCTGTCTGCTGTCCAAAAGACACAGCAGTGATAATCAGCAGCTGGCCAAATGTCTGTTTGTCTAGCAACCACTTAATTCCAGGTTTTGCAATGAGTCAAAATGGAAGCAGAAGAAGAGAGCTGGAGATAGTGGAAAACATATTTCTAAAGTCATTGTTCTTTCTTACCAATCAAGTACAATTTGCAGCCTTTCCCAACCTCATTTCATGCCTCTGAATTGGATGCAGACTGATTTCAAAACATGCCCTATCCATGCTACATCAGCAGGTACACAAGTGGGTGCCAGTGATTAGAAATGACAGGAGCTGTGTTATTCAGCCAGGCATCAAATGCGTCTTCTAGAGGGACCTAGGGAACTACTGGTCTTTGGATCTCACCTTGGTCCTTGGGAAGGTAATGGAGCAAATCCTTCCTGATTTGGGGAGCAATAGGGACTGACCAAGGGCAATATAAATATGTGTGCTACAGTAAGAATTATCTGCAATGCTTTCTAAAGTTCGGAGGTGAAGAAGTGAAGTGTGCTTCCATCAGTAGTTGGAAATCTCTTCTTTAGCCCTCTGATTCTTTGCTGGTAACATGAGCTTAACTCTAAAGATCAGTACATTCTGGAGTGTCAGAACTCAAGGTGAATGAGAACCTACTGATATTCAGAAAGAAAATAGAATGGCTTTAACAGCCACTGTCCATCTGTATGGTTTTTACTACTCAAAACAAGTCTATCTGTGGTGGAAAATAAATGTTCTTATTTAAATTCTAATCCTTGGAAATCACAAAAGAAGCAGTCAAAGCCTTGTGGAGGAAGAATGATAAAACCATTGCATGGCTGATAGGAACAGCAAGTTGCTACAGATGGCAGAAAGACACTTTGAGATGCTTTGGAGCTGAGGCATTATTTATAGAGAAACTGACAATGATTATAACTGGCACGGTATGAGAAAGGCACTGCCTAGGAGATTTTCTGCAGCCTTAATCCAAAAGGGCACCAACAGGAATGGAGAAAGAGCAGAGGTCTGAAAGAGAGCGAAAATTTGAACTGATTGCATTGAATGGGAAGTTTCATCATTTAATCTCAGATGAAGAGGATGAGGCTTGACCTACTACATACTTGTAAAGAGCTGCTACTGAAAAGGAGCAGACACCTGATTGCAAGGAGTGGATCTGAGGCTGTTCATGTCCTCCCAGGGTCAGGACACACTGGATAGGATCCCCAGCTCCTTACCTCAAGAAAAGGCAAAAATAACAAGAAGCCAGAATGTCCATTTATGTGGCAGATTCTCCTTCTCTTCTCCACTTGAATCTAAAAGCATTTGTCTTGAAAAGAAAATAATTATTAAAAAGAGAAATTCACAGGTTGGTGAAATTAGGGCTATTTCCTGGTCCATGAGAAAAGGAAAGAGATCAGAAGACAGATTTTATTTAAGTCCATTGTTCTGCACTGAATTCACTTGTGACTCCCATCTTGTCCCAACCACCCCAGCAGGGCCCTCCTCCAGTGCCACCAGTGCCACCAGTCCACACGTGTGCATGGAAGCCTCATGCTGATAGGAGACCTGAGGAACCAGGTGCCATCACCATATCCTGGTGGTTTTCATGACAGATCTCTCTAAGGGAAATGTGCATGGGGCTTATACAGAGATGGAGTTGCCTGAAGAGATTCTGTTTCATTGTAAGAGATGGGGGTGAGCAGCTGGGCAGCACGGGGTGGGCAGAGCTGTTGGGGTTCTTCTCCAAGTTTGGGTTGGCCAGAGGGTGGGTCTGCCCTGGGGAGAGGAGAGTTGGGAAGAACTCAGTGGGCACGGCACAATCCAGAGCACGACCAAAATCCCCCTGGAAGCCTGCAGGATGTGCGGCTGCTCCAGGGGATCAGGCCCAGGCAGCATGGGTTCACAAAAGGCAGGTCGCGCTTGACCAACCTCATCTCCACCGGGTGACCAGACTGGTAGACAGGGGAAAGGCTGTTGATGTAGTCTGCCTAGACTTCAGCAAAGCCTTTGTCATGGGCTGTCACAGTATTCTCCCGGGGAAACTGGCTGCCCGTGGCCTGGACAGGTACACACTCCTTTGGGTAAGAAACTGGCTGGAGGGCCGTGCCAACGGGTGGTGGTTAATGGAGTGAAGTCCAGCTGGCGACCCATTCCAAGTGGTGTCCCCCAGGGGTTGGTACTGGGGCCTATCTTGTTTAATATCTTTATTGATGACCTAGACGAGGGCACTGAGTACACCCTCAGTAAGTCTGCAGATGACTCCGAGTTGGGAGGTGGTGTGGATCTGCCTGAGGCCCTTTAGAGGCCCTTCAGAGGGACTTAGATAAGCTGGATCACTGGGCTGAGGTGAATGGGATGAGGTTCAACAGGGCCAAGTGCCGGGTCCTGCACTTTGGCCACAACAACCCCAGGAAGCACTATAGGCGTGGGGCAGAGTGGCCGGAAGACTGTGAAGAGGAAAGTGTTGGTTGGGGGTGTTGGTTGATGCTCGGCTGAACATGAGCCGACAGTGTTCCCAGGTGGCCAAGAGGGCCAACAGCATCCTGGCCTGCATTAGAAGTAGCGTGGCCAGCAGGAGCAGGGAGGTGATCATCCCCTGTACTCAGCACTGGTGAGGCCGCACCTCGAGTGCTGTGTGCAGTTTTGGGCCCCTCACTACAAGAAAGACACTGAGGTCCTGGAAGGTGTCCAGAGAAGGGCAACAAAACTGGTGAGGGGTCTGGAGCACAGTTCTTACGAAGAGCAGCTGAGGGAGCTGGGACTGTTTAGTGTGGAGAAGAGGAGGCTCAGGGGAGACCTCGTTGCACTCTGCAACTATGTGAAGGGAGGTTGTGATGAGGAGGGGTTTGGCCTCTTCTCCCAGGCAACAAAGAGGCCCTGAGGAAACAGCCACAAGTTGTAGCAGAGGAGGTCTAGATTAGACATAAGGAAAAGCTTTTTCTCTCAGGGAGTGGTCAGGCACTGGAATGGCTGCCCAGGGAGGTGGTGGAGCTACGGGATCTGGTTTAGTGCTTGTGGTAGCAGTGGTGATGGGAGGACAGTTGGACTAGATGATCTTGTAGGTCCTTTCCAACCTTGTGGTTCTATGATTCTATGACTTTAGTTTTGACTGTGAAAAAAAAAAATCCTGACATTAATTCATTGAGGTTTGCAAAATACTTTGAGTTAATGTGACAAGGGCCCCTATAATACTGCTTAGAAATCAGTTATTCAATTATGAATTACTACTATCAATAATTCAAGCATTCTGTTATTAATTGTTATTATTACTCTTGCTCAGAGTTCACAGAGCAGCTCCTGGACTGTCTATAAGCAATGTACCTTCTGTTTCTTCTTCCAAAATGTTTATGCTTTGGCCAATGACTTGCACATACTGGCACATGTGACCTTCACATTTCTGTGTCTTTCCAATAACTAAAGCGTAAGCAAGAACCACTGGTCTTCTTTTTGCACCTATTTGGATGGTTGAGCTGGGCTCTGAAGATCTTTCACCTTCTGGAAGAAAGACTCAGTTGTTACATAGCAAACCTGTTTCATCTGTGAATGAAGCAGCAATCTGTTTATTGCAAACATTTAAGTGGTTGAAGGATGTCCAGGAATGCATGTAACACTGGGAATTTGAATGTGGATGTGTCTGGTGGATAGAACCCATCTGAATAGAGTGTTTTGTTAAGCTCTCTCTGCCACAGCTTTTTTTTTTTGCGTGTGTGTATGTTCTGATTCAGGCAGAGCTTGTTTTCTTTGCACATGTGCTTTGGACTGTAGTAAAGGTCACACAGCCTGTGGTCAAGTCTGTTCACAGAGACCTCAAGACCTGTGCCTTGCACAGATAAAGCCATCCCAACACTCAGTGCTGAGCAGACAGCTGCCAGTTCTCCTGCATTTTTGAACAAAGAGACAGAACTCACACTACAAAGCCTGGCAGCAGGAAATGAGTTAGTCTAAAAATGAATATTGTTTGCAAGCAGAAATAAAATTCAGCACTAACCCCTCTTGAAGTGGTCTTTGAAGTCGGTAGAGACAAATAACCCTCCTACCGTGTGATTTCTTCGATGCAGACAGTTGCTCCCTGGGAAGCTGTTTCTCCCCATTGCCTACAAAGGGTCTCCAGGGCAGTTGCCCAGATGTGATGCTGGTGGTACATCTCTGGTCTCACCATCTCTGGTAGTGCTATGAGTACACAGAGCAGAAGCTCTCTGACAGAGGGATTTTGGTTGCCATGAGTGGCAGCAAACGGCTCAACATGAAACCGACTGTCAGGAGACAAATACCAAAACAATTTCAGCAAAGACTGACTGAACTGGAAGTGAAACTGTTCAACAGTTCAGCAGAGTGGGTGGCAGTAATCTGCCCACGTGGGTGCAGTCGCCATGGGTATGTCCCACCACGTGCACAATTCAGACCAACTGTTCCTCCTGCTGGCATCACGCTCAGTTGTTGCTCCAAAGCTCCAAAGCTTTTCAGATAGTGGCTGCCTCCATCCTCATCCTACACAGCATACAAAACTTCCTTCTTGATGTAGACATATTGATGACCTTCTCTTGCTAAAGCACCACTGTTTTTAACCATAAGCATAGATTCATTAAAAGGAGATGTCCTAAAATAATGTAGCTCTTCTGTCTGCAAAAGAAAGATCCCTTCATCCAGCCTAACATGCCTGTCTTGGTTTGGGATGAGTAATTTCTGGATGTGATCACAGAAACAGAACAGAGAGCAGCAACAAGTGCAAATCCAGTTCTTCCAACACCACGGATGTTTCTACTCAATTTTGTGCATGTTTAGCATGGAAAGTCAAACTACAACCACAGAGTAAAGGATCCACCACCAGAGTCAGAAAACTGTCTCTGGTTCTCATATTGGTTCAGGGGATGGTGACTGAGAGCACAGCAGGAGACAGCCCCCAGAGGTGCTCCTTGGAAAAGCCCAGTCCAGTGTATGAGAGTGGAATGGTGCTCTGCAGAAACACCATTGGTCTCTGTTTGTAGGATTGGGCACTTGATGAGCAGATCAATGAGAGTGAGGTGAGAGCTCGGCTTGTTGGAAGAGCAGAGGTAGGTGTGAGTGTCACCAGAACTGTAGCTCCAGAGGTAGCAAAGATAGTGATCATCACCTGTGGGAAATAAAATGCATCAAAAAGGTAACAAAAGGTGGCTCAAAATCCTGGGACAAAAATCCAGCCTTCCTGGACAGGGAGATTTGGGTAGGGCTGTTTTGATTTTCATGGATGGATGATGGATGAGAATGTCCCACAGCACACTTGTGCTGCATACAGCTTCTCAGCCTGTTCTCTACCATGCTGTGACTTTAGATCTGTCAGTTTGTGTGCTGTACAGACCTCAAGGCCAGAAAAGACCAGCCTTTGCCAAGTGCACTCAGGTCCTCATCAGTAGAAGCCAAAAGCTCTCCCTATTATGCAAGAAGCTATTAGCATCTCCAAAGGCACAGACTGACGTTCTGCAGGGCCCATGATGCTTAGAAAGATCTTATTTGCAGGGAAATAATCCTCGTGTGGAAATGCATTTTCTCACATATCATTTACTCTGTTTTCCTCTTGCAGTGTGAGATTTTCCTTCACACAGTGACAGAAGTGAAGATACACAGGAGAGCTACCCTCTTCTCTATCAACAATATTCTGTACAAGCAAGCCTCACTTGAAACTGTGTAGGGGAAGTTTGACAGCTCCCAGTGATGAAATTCTGAAAATAAGGTTATGACAAATTAGGGGTTTCACTCAGCAGCACCCTTTGCTCACTTCCAGTCACTGTAACAGGTTTTCTCTGTCTCTTATTCCAGTGCTTGACACTTTCTCATCCCTATAGCATCTCTGTGCCATCCATTAACACATTAAGTCCCATCATTAAGATCTATCACAAATGGAACTGGCCTTGTGTTAACCCCAGCAGTAACGCTGGGGAGACTGCAGTCCCTACAATGGTGCTGGAAGAAAATTTCTCCATAGGCTGCAGTGTACTTTGGTTTTCTCTTGTTAAAATCATATAATGTTTCCCTTTCTTTGGATGGGGAGGGATTTGGAGAGCTTTGACATGACTCATTTCAGATTAAGTAGTGCTTGCCTGGAATGAGAGATTGCTAAACGGATACTCTTGCTGGTGGCTCCCATTCTCTCCTCAGAAGTTGGCAGTTTAATTACATTGCAATTCCCAAGATGCAATCATTTTGCACTAAAGCAAAGACTCTGAGCATCACAGGAATCACAAAGCTGTTGGAGCGTTGTGACCAATCCAGCGATGGATCTGACCGCATAGAATGGCCTGTGCCTCCTATGTTCAAAGTACAGATCCCAGAAAATATTTAGCCAAAATGGTAAATTAATCACAGGTCAGATTTGTAATAAGAGATTTGATCATGGTGACAAGGTAAAACAGTCCTTTCTGCCCTTGGAGTATGAAAGTGTTTCATATTGTCTGCAAACCATGAGGTGCAATGAGCTGTGGCTGTTCAACTGAAATATTTTGGAGTGGTTTGTTCTACGAAAAGACAGTGGGACCTATCCTCCTATAGAATTAAAGCACCTCTAAATGAGACACAGACAGAAAATTTTATCTATGTTCACCTTCTGTGATGAGTGTCTTGGAAGACTTCCCAATGGTACTTGGCTTGCACCATTGCCCTTGGGAAGTGAGAGGGTGGTGTATGAGAACATGAGAACAGCAGAGACTCAAGTTCAAGATTTCAGCTGGGCCACAAGCTGAAATCTAGTGATCTGGGCACTTTCCTTGAGCATTTTTTGTTTCTTCCTCAGGACTTGTCTAATTAAACCGCACAGATTGTACTAGCAGCTGATGGCAGGATGCTATGTTGTCTGTAGCCTAATGAGGATCTGCTTTTAGATGGGTAAATATAAACCTGTAATAAGCTCTCCTCCACACAGACAATAGCTCGTGATCTTGACATGACCTACTCAGATATTTACAAGAATTCAGTATCCCAGTTGCTATCAGCAAGAAGCAAAACACAGAGTTGTTTGCGAAGAGGCAGGGAGTTTGTCCCTTTTAGGATCACAAAATAGCTATTATTGATGATTTCAGCAGCAGATGCTAATTGCTAGTGATGTAGACTCAGACAAACATGAATAGCATCACCTATGTTCATATGGAGTAATTAAACAAATATTTCTGTCACTGAAACTATATTTTCATCATAAAACCTGAGTCAGACCCATTGTGTTAAAGGTAATTACTCTCCGAGCTGCTCAGTAACATCAAATACAATTTCACGCTGCCTTACAAGGACATGCTATTAACGACTGTATTAGAGGCATTTGTCAGAATTGCAGGAGGAAGTTGCAGGGTTTTTACAACAAGGCAGGGATGCTTCTGCTGCTGCATGGGCTCTCTGGGAACATCCAAAAGCCCTGAATGGTGAAGGCTCAGCTGAACAATGTGCAGATGTCAAAGCTGTTTTCCAACATTAATGAGCTCCACAAATCTTCACTGCACTCTGCTTGCATTAGTTTTTAAATCAACATATTTGCTCGCTGGATCTGTTCAGGGCTGGTGAGCAGCTCACCCAGACCCCCACCCTGCTTAACATTGGTGGTGTTGAGCACGACTGACAGCCTGCTCGCTGCTGCCACAGGCAAGAAACTGAGCATTTGGGGTTACCTAACAGCACACAGCCTCTGCAAGGCTCAGGAGGGTTCTCAGGAAGTTGTCTGCCTTATGTGAGGTCCTTCATCCAGGGCTGTGGGCTCAGTGTGTGTCCCTGGCTCTGCGGGGGTTAATGTTGGCTGTCTCCCCTCCATGAAGCCTGTGGTGAGGCCATGGGAGGCTCCAGCAATGGGTGCAGGAGTGGTTGGCAGTGCTGCTCTCATCTCCACGTCCTTTATTTTTGGCTTTCTTTGAATTTCCAGTCTTTGCTACAACTCAGTAGCCTGCAACATGCTAATCCAGCTCTCTCTTGCCAGAGCAAGAACTGGAGAAGCTGTTCCAAGAGAGGTTTGCAGAAGGAAGGTGTGGTAGAAAAAGGTTCCTCTGAGATGGGGTCCATCCTTCTCCCGCCCACTGCCCACCTTCAATGTGCCCTATCCAACAGGGGTGGTGGGTTTCCTCTGCTGGTAATTCCTGCTGAGAAGCTGGACATGTGATGTACCAGGTGAGGGTATCTCTTAAAAGGGAAATAGCATGGAGTAAGTAACAAGAACTGTATTTTCAAGAATAAATGAGACTCCGTGGAGTCAAGGTTATTTGCAGAAACACCCATCACAGAACGGATCGTTATAAATCGCTGTATGGAATCCTGGGGATACCTACATTAACAGCAGCCTCTCCCTTTCCCTCCACTCACATGGTTCAGCTTGTGACTGCTGGGCCTCCTCCATCCCTCTGCTCAGGCAGAAGGAAAGATCAATTATGATGTCTTGGTTTAGCAAGAAGGGAGAGACACTTGGGACCCAACTTGAGTCTTCAGCTCTGTATTTATTCCTGACCACGTTGACATCTTAGGTTTTCATAGGAACATGGCGCTTTTAAACAAACTTTTATTTCTCCCTTTTTAGGTGTAAAACAGTTTTGGAGTGTTGGCTTACAGACACGATCACAGGGATTATAGATGCTGTCTCAGGAAGATCTAACCTCTATATTTTGAAGCAGGTGAACTGTCCTTTTAGTGGCAGCCTCCCAAGTCCTGCAGATTGCAGATTTAATTCTGGGCTGCTGGGAACAAAGGATTTAATCAGATGTGACAACGGAGCCAAGAAGCCTGACTCCTTTCTGAACATTCCTGAATTTCTTCCCCTGGCCCTGGTGTTCATGCAGTCAGGTATTACTGGAGCTGCCTTCTGCTGAGAACACATCTCCTTGGACTCATCATTATCTCCACTTTCCAGTGTATCCTTTTCTTTCCTGGTAAGACCCCTTAGCTCCCTGCTGCACTACTTCAAGCTGGTACCACGAGAAACAGACTCCCTTCGAGGCTCATACAAATGGAGACTTGCATTTCCAACCAAGGTCCTCAAAAAGGGGAAATTGAACAATCATTTCTCCAGAAACTCCTCTAAGCCTCTGCTCAGATGCATTCAAGAAGAGATTTTGTTAGATTACAGTTCTGGTTCTGAGTCCCGGATTTGACAGTCCATTGCCATCACAAAGGGCAGATTAATTTTTTTCTGAAATCCTTCATGAAGCTGCAGGGAAATCTGTCGCTCCAAAGAGGAACAGAGAACAGACCAGGGCTTCTCCCAAAACCAAGGGAGCATCTCCTGTATGAGATGTCAGTGAGCAACAGACAAAATTATTTTGTGTTCAAAACCAAACTTTTAAGTAGCTTTTCATGCTATTGGAGCACAGTATCAGCCTGCTACGTGTAGCACTGCTTAGTTAAGGTTGGAAAACACCTCCAAGATCATCCAGCCCAGCTGTGCACCTACCACCAATATTTCCCCATTAAACCATGCCCCTTAAAGCTGTTGTGTTGGTGCTCCCCTGCCCATCACAGGCAGCACTGCAGTGGGCTCACAGTGCCTATAGATATACCCCAGATCACACTATGCAGAGCCCTGCATCTCTTCCTGAAACTGCAGAAAGCTCTGTGGAAAATCATGTTAAACTTTCTCCTTCCTCTCTTGTGAATGAAACATTTTTAATTAATGCACTGTATCAAAGGCTGTAGGACTTCATAAGCCAATGCAAATCTTGTGTTTGTGCAGTAGTATGAGAAGACATATTACAAAGAACCAGTCTTTGGCAATAAAAAAAAACCAACAAAAAACAGTGAATAATACTCTCACGGTTTGAGTTCAGTGCACAGATGTCTACTCAGTAATGAATTTCTGGCAATCAAATATTTTCTTTAATGCTATAAGACAGCTTTGTGGTATTTGATCATGATTAGCCAAAGCATCCCAGGGTGTTTTGGGTTGTAATAAGATGGGTAAGTATTCTAGCAATTTATTCTATAAATTGTCCCATGAAGTAAATACCTCTGTGTACGAAATACAGCTCATTGCCAAGATTTCATTTCACAAACATTTGTGAAGCATCTGGGGCAGTCTAGGTCTTCCACCCTAAATGCTTAACACTTTGGCCATCGGAAGTTCACCAAATCATCAGAGTAAGGCTGGTTTGTCTGCCAGGTCAGGTTTTGCACTATCTCATGGTGCACCTTGAGAAGTTTCAGAAGGCTCAGCAGCTGCTCTGCTTTAGGGGAGCAGGAGAGGGGCAGGTCAGGCTGCTGAGGAAAAGCTGACTTCTGCTTGGGAAGGGGCTCTCACCTGGTAGACAGTGGGTGACTCCACCTCCAGTTTGGTCCCAATAAAAGGCTCATTTCCAAAAGCAAGGTCCTTTGTGATTTTCAGCTGGAGCCACGCTGAGATCCCACCTCCACTGGCCAGGGGTTGCACCTGGAGCCCTGTTCCTGTAAATAGCTGCTGGTGGAGAGAACTGAGACGTGCCAGGAGAACGGGGAATGAAGGAAATGTTTTCTGTCTGTTTTCTGCTTCATAAACGTTTCTCCATGTTTGCAGTGAAAAGCTCTGATCCTGCCTTGTGCTAAGAGCCAGAGGTATGTCTGGCTTTCTGCTCCAGTGCTGTGCAAGATTCCAGAGTGAGAAGGACAAATCCAGAAAAAGAACTCAACAACGCTTTACATAAGAACAAGAAACAAAGAGGGCAGAGTCAGGCTACGGATGCCTCCTGTGTGCTACAGCACACTGATTCAGAGCAGTGGAAGTGCACAGCACCTCACAGGGTCTATCTTAATGGAAAGGTGTGATGCTACATGCACCATATCTCCAGCTGCTGTAACTCCTGCTCTCAAAGTGTGCATGGACAAGATAATGTGGCTGTGTAGTTTCCTGGGTTGCTCTGACGGAACTGTAGAAGAGCAGTTGGAAAGGGACCTCTGGAACACTCTTGTCCCCTTGCAGAGCAGGACAGCCTCCAAGATCAAATCACCTTTGTCAAGCAGATCCAAATTCTCTCAGGATGCTCCATGCCCTCCCTGAGTGACGTGTTTCAGGGCTGTGCTACACTGAAGATTTTCCATATTAAAAAGAGAGAAGACGCAGAGGAGAAGTATTGGTATACAGAGGGGTTTAGATGTTGATTAAATCAGTAGACAAAATCATTTGCCTGATCCTGCTGTTGCTTATCTGCTGCCAGATGTTCCCCATAGCTGTGAAACTAGAAGCTAATTTGCTAAGCGTGCCCCAGTCAGACTTTACCCAAACCTTCAAACTATGCTGTTCCTCTGGGTGTTTGGTACTGCACAAAGCTGCCTTGGAGGGCATAGCATTATTCTCCATCAGAGCAAATGCAGCATAGAATGGCTTCCTAATCTGAGTTTGAGACGAAGGAACTCACTGTGTATTTGATGTCCTAGATTTAATTGTTTTGATTTCTCTGCACCTTTTGACTCTTTATAATATTGTCATTTATATTTATGAGATTGCAGAGAGATTTAATGTGTTATAAACTTCCCAAATCCTCAGAGGGACCAAAAAACAAAACAAAAAAAAAACAAAACAAAAAAACAGAACGCCTTTATTTTGAGTTCATGAGCAAAGACAAATTTCTCTTTGTGTGGATTTACCCATGGAGAGAAGATATTCACGAGGATCTATCAGTCTTCAGACCAATTGCCATGCAGCAGTTGGGAGGCTAAGAGCAGCATGATGTTTCAATGCAGCAGAACATCCCTGGATCATGGTTAGAGACACGTTTTTCATGGAGAGGCTGAGTTTATCCATACAAATTAACCTGCTGGAATTAAACTTAGATGCAGAGTTCTCTCTCTTGGATGCAGTTCTGGGAAAGCCACAGGTGGCAGCCTCCTGACGTGGCAGCTATTTGTTCAGAGTAATAACATACGTTCCTACTAATTGCACGATGTTTGATGTGCAGATACCACTCCCTGCCTCACTTGCCTGCAGAAACTCCTACATTTCTTCTTTACCATAGCTCTGAAAAGAAGCTTCCCAGGTCTGTCACATGAGTGGCAATAATTACAGAATGGGAAAAAAATGCTTTGCTAGCGAAGGTCTGAAAGAAAGCACCACAGTGCAGTGCAGAGCAGAGCAGGCCACTTCTGAGTTCCTTCTTAGGAGCAATGTGTAAGGGAGCAATGACTCTCCATGTCATCTGGGAGGATTTCTTCCTTCTCCTCTCTCCATCCACACATGGAAAACCCTACTAGCACCTGTAGTAGTTTCACACAACAGGCAATTTTGTCAAACTGGCAGCTATATTTTGCTCACACTCAAAGATGATTTGCAGCCAAAAAAGAAGTTAAGACGCAAGAGCAAGAAAACTGTGTCAGTGGTGTTTGGCTGTATCCCAAACCCAGTAACACAGCAGGCGTGGGAGCTCCTCGGATGTTTTTGCTTGACGAACACCCACTTGAAATGGCTGATGAATTTCAATATTTGGACAGATGGCTGAATTCCCAAATCTGATTTTAAAATACACTTCGAGTCTCCTCAGAAATTGCACTTTCCTTTTTTGGAGGTTGCTATTCACTTGGAAAATACATTCTTCTATTCTTATGGTTTCAATAACCACTACTGGTAACCTCTTCTCAGTACAAAGTGCACGACAGCTATGATCATTTCCTTGCTCACTGTCTCTGCCCATGATGTTTGGAAGGCTTGTCCTGAGTATTACTGTATATACCATAAACAGATTCTTTCTGCAGTTAAGAAGGCTCTGATATTACCAAATAACCATAACCATAAAGCACATCCAAGCTATCCTCTAGGCTCCATCTGCAATGCCAGAATGAAAACACCATAGTAGTCATGATGATAAAAGGGAAGTGAGAAAAACAAAACCATAACATGGCAATCTCAGTTAAAATAATTTAATTTTCCTCGAAGTTGGTGTCACTCCTCTGAAAATATTCCACATGGGTCAGGAAAAATTACCAATGTCTGAAAGTCTTCATTTTGTCACTAAAAAAAAAAAAGAGGTGAAAGAAATTTCTAACACACAGTATAAACCTGTGTTAAGGTAGGGAAGTGAAGGTAGGGAAAGACATCCATGCTGGTCAAAGTCCCACCTTCCTTGTGTGGGTCCTGCCAGCCCAGAAGTGACTTGCCAATAGACAGGCTAAAACTGTTTCTGATTAATTATGGGAGAAAACAAGGATGTTTAAGTATTCTTGATGGTGACCAGCAATAAAACATCTATAAAGTCACAGAAAAGTAAGAAAGAGAGAGAATCCTATGGGAAGGTTGGAACTTTTCTGAATTTTTTTGCATCACAGTGAGGGCCTGGCTGAAAATGTGTTTCCAAGGGAGGTGAACAAGCTCTCTTGGTGGAGCTTGGCAAGGCATAACCCCAAATTCCATGTGATGGATGTGAAATTGCATCTGCTGGAAAGCTGTTGGCATTGGCTGTCCCTCCCATCAGACAAAGGTCAGTGAAAAGAAAAGGAAAACAAACTTTTATTATTCCCATTGTTATTTCAATAAGAACGCTGCTCTCTAGCTCTGTCTGTACAGAAAATAACACTGGGTGCTCAATGCAGGAGCCATCTGGAGGTGGGAAGCCCTGATTGAAGTGAGACACACCATGTTTGTGTCTCACATATCCCTGTGACATTACCAGCCTGGGGGCATGTGTCAACAAGGCCATGGCCACTGCTCCCTCCCAATGAGCACTGTCTGGGGTCATAGGGCTGCCCATGCTTTAGACTCATCTATGGCCATGCAAAGAAAACTTTTGTCCCAGCAATCAAACCGAGAGGGGTTTTTTTTTTTTTTTTTGTGACAGTGATTTATGAACAGCTCTCTTCTTTCAGGCTATGGGTGTTAATTAATTGCTTCTGGAGTACTGGGATAAAAAGCGTATTTACTTATGCAATACTCACAGACTAAATATTTTGTGCATTTCACAAACATTCCTAATGTGTGCCCGCAGAACAATAGATCAGCCAAATGAAACAGCTGCAGAAGAGACAGATCATACATACTTCTGAAGTAGTCAATTATTTAAATTAATTAATGAGTAATGACTATGTATGCTTTTTGCATATAATTTGACTATTACAATGCCAAAATGTTCAACTATTACTCCTTCAGCAGGGACATATTGCACACAGCTATGAAACAACATCCCTGCTGACTTTGTTCTGCATTGCACTGTTGAATTCCCACCTTTTAAGAATTAAGATGATCTAATACTGAAATGTGTTGTCCCTGTCTATTTATAGCAATGGATTTCCTAGGTCCCTGTGCACACTACTGGGGGACCACTAGCTACTGCACTTTGCAGAGCTGTTACTTTCATGGCATGAGTGTTTTGGAGATTAAGCACCCCAAGGATTGTTTCCAATCCTGACATTGGTGAAAGATGACTAGTAGTTGTACTGCTGAACTCCATTAAAAAAAAAAAAAAAAAAAAAACAGAAGTGGAATTAAAAGAAAACTAGATGGAAATGCTCCCTGGTCCATCTAAGCCATTCCTGGTTAACAGAGCTCAGAGCTGTGCCATGAGACATGCATGATCAGCCGCCACTATGGGCTGCCCTGCCCTGAGTTTGTTTCTTAGTCTGGATGCAGACAAGCTCTCTATGATGGGCTGTTGCCATTGGTTTTTAGCCCACGGAAGCACACCAAGAAGGTCCACCAAATCAGAAGAGAAAGGTATGCTGGAGAGATGTGAAGAAGCTCCCTAAGCTTTGGCTTTACTAAATATCATTCTGGTTTAAAATGTATAAGAAGCAAAACTGTACCTGTAGGAACCTCCAGACAGCTTTACAGAGGGCTGGGGAGCAGCGAGATGAGACAAAAGCCATTTCTGTAAGCACCCATGCCCTACCTTGACACTGGAGAGTCATTCAAGAGCACAACATGGCACTAAATATCAAGGGCTCTCAGAATTTTTTACAGGGGCTGAGGGGGAGGGTGGCATAACCTTTCAGAACCTCAGTAATAACCTATCTCCTTCACCCTGGCAGGCAGGAAGGAATATTATAAATGATGCAGGTGCCATGGAGACCTGATAGTGTTAGAGGAATTAATCCAATTGCAAAAGCATGCAGAAAGTGTCTTCCTGAACTGAAGCGGGGCATTAACCCCTCTGAGGCCTGAGCTGAGGATAAGAAGCACACATAAAGGGTGCCAACATATTTGGCTATGCTCCTGAGCCTACAGGAGCTCTGAAAGAAAGCCCTTTACCTTGTATATAGAGAATGATGACCTGCCATGAAGACTTGGGGGATGGAGTTGTCCTTTGCAATTCTTGGAAGGGTGCAGGCTGAGTATCACATGAAGCCTTGGCAGTTCCTGGGGTGCCCCATGTCTGGTCTCTCTGCTATGACTCCGTAGATTCATCTCTCTCTGTTTGTTCCAAGAAGTTGGTTATGGTCAAGCCCTGGAGCAGTTTTGGGCAAAATCATCTCTTCCATTGAAAATAAAGGATTTTCTGGAGGTTCAGATGGAGCCACTCTACCAAAAAAAGCAGTAGTGACAGAGAACCCCAGCTCCTGCATGGAGAAGAATTCATAGCCATATGAATACAGCAGCCATGAGCAGCAGGTACAGAGGTCCTCCTGGTAGACAGATGCTCACATTCATTGTCTATGAGCTGCAAGTCTGATTTCCCTTGGACACCAAGGTGAGTGAGAAGCTCAATGGTTACTGGATGGCTTCTAGGCAGCAATCAATAAGAACGAAAAGAAGAACCCACCAGGTATACCTCAGTGTCCTGACTGAGGATTACAAGAAGTAGAAGCCAATGTGGTTTGATAGCTGTGCTGGGGGTGGGTTGATGGTTGGACTTGATGGTCTTGGAGGTCTTTTCCAGCCTCAGTGATTCTATGGGTTGGTATGGTGGTGATGGGTTGATGGCTGAACTTGATGATCTCGGAGGTCTTTTCCAACCTTAATAATTCTATGTTTGGAAGAGTATTTCTGTTGAGCACGTAGGCAGCCATGTCTGTGTGGCATTACCCTGTCAAGAAGACATCTTGTAAGATACGAAAAGGTTAAATTTTGAAGTGAAATCCTATAATAAATAAAATATAACTGAAACTGCATGACTGCAGGAAGAGCTATGGATTAGCATAGCTTGAAATGAAATGCCAGTCTACGTGTGGGTGTGGGGAGGGGGTTATGCACAGCATGCCTGGCAAATACTTTGGATCGTGAAAGCAGTTATAAGAGAAAAGGCTTATGGAGAGCCTTAAAGACTCAGTAAATCTCTTCCAGCTAGACATGCACAGGATGCTGAGTCCAGGATACGTCTAATTTATCTTTATGCTTTCAAGGCTGAAAAGAAGATGTAGTCCTGCTAAGACTTGGCACAAGTGTTAACTCTGAATGTACATTTCTGCGAGGAAGAGCCTCAGCCTGGCAGCCCATATGGCTGCCACAGTGATGGTGCTGATGAAAGACCTTTCCTATCAAGTCATCACAGCATCAGCACAGGGGCTTTTGGCTGTAGAAGCAGTCACTGGGCATGTTCCTAAGCAGCTAGCACATGCTGGTACCCCCAGCACAGCACTTTGTAACCACATCTTCAGCAGCATCCTCTGCCACAACCCCATCAATGACCTTGAGCAGCAGGGAGAAGAGTGTGGACAGAGCCCCAGAAAGCCCTTCCTAAAGGGGTCTCCCAATGGGCACCTCAGTGTCCTGCTGGGATTAGTGCTCAGGTAACCAGAACTTCTGCTATTGAAAAGGAGACCTTTACTGTACATCCCTATAAACTCACACATTTTTATTTTGCTTATGCAATGAACCAGGAGCTGAAACAAAATCTGTAACTCTCACTTTGAGAAGGAGAAATAACTCATTAGAGCTGATTAGAGCTCATGAAGTGTAAGGAGTTTAAGTGAGATCATTTTTGTTTGCAGCTTGCACCTCTACAAACCCCCACTACAGATAGCTGTGTTTCGCCTCACAGCTGCTCAGTATTGCCAACATCACAGAGGAGTCCTGTCCCTTTCAAACTGCTCAGAGAGGAGAGGCTTTTAGTGATTGCTGCTTTTTTCCCCCTCAGATTAATGAAAAGACAGCCCAGCCTGTGCAACTTGAAAGAACTTTTTCGACTTTCATATTTTTTGCATCCAGAAATAATGAGTGTCACCGATGTCTGGAGAAAACAGTGAGTGTGAAGGGCAGCAGAGGACAGCCCAGAGATGAAGGCAGAAAAACAGACGGCTGAAGTAGATAGAGATACACAGACACTGGGAAATGAAAGGTCTCCTTGGAAAGTTCTGTTGTAAGGGTCTTAAAGCGTCTGCTGGAAATAAGAAAAAGAGAAATCAGGGATCACAGTCCATAAAGCATGTGTAAATGGAAAGGATTGAGATGGTGCTTCAGGAGCTGGGGTTTCAGGGCAGCCTACAGGAAAAAAGGCACCAAATCAGCCCTGAGGTGTAAGGGTTGGAGAGTGGGAAGCCCTGTGGCATGGACCTGGCCATGAGATGCCATGAGAGGGTGAGGCAATGTAAGTGTCACACATCCTTCCACATCAGCAGCTTTCAGCCCGAGCCCAGCTGAGAGATTATGATCTTGATGGGATTCTCTAGCTACAAACCAGCATTTGGTTGAAACCATGTGCCACAGAGTGAAGTTAACTCTGAGGTACTCGGTGTGAAACCTCTTGTTTTGGAGCATCGCTTTCAGAGCTGAGCTAAGGAATAACAAGATCTTTGGCCTGATTGATCTCAAGGCACGTGCGATGCTCTCTCATGCCAGGAGCTCTCTGTGAATCACAGCTGTGTGACAGTGAGTGACTGCAAGACACGTTTGGAGCTGCTGCAGGAGCAGAGGAGGTGATACAGAAAGGAAGTTGTCTATCCCTAGTGATTGAAGGAGCCCACGGAGAACGGACTATTGGGTGAGTGAGACCATTTCACACTATGGGAAGAGTCCTACCTCAGGAACTACCAACTTGACACACAGGGAGAATTAACACTCATCCTCTCTGCTCATTTTGCTGGAGCCTGTGTCATCTCCTGCTTGCTTCCCGCACCAAAATAGGGAGCAGTTGCCAAGTGGACTTGCTGGGGCTGGTCCAGGCTGTCACTTGTACAGTTTGCCAGGAGAGCTGAAAAAAGCAGCTGCCTGCAAGCCAGGAAACTTTCAGCCCTTTTGTGATCTCCTTGAAGGTCTACAGCTTTGTGCTAGCTGAGGAATGCAGGAGCAATAGCAACTAGGAGTCAACGTATTTTCATGAAGCCATTGAACATCCCAATTATACTGCACTGACAAAGGCTATATTCGCCACCACATCTGTTATTTCCATTTACAGGAGCTCTTTTGTAAGCCTACACATGTATTACTCTTGGCTAGCTCCTCTGGGAAATCTGCCTGTCTCACTTCCAGCCTTATGATTGTCCAATTACTTTTATTCCTTCCTTTGCCCTATCCCATCCTATTGATTTATCACCTGCTTTAAGGCGGTTTTATCCAGTCCCCCAGAATGGAATACGTTGCTGCTGATAGCAGCAAGTTATAAAAGACAAAATGTTTCTGGGAAGAAAGTGATCTCTGCAAGGACAAACAGAGATCAATCCTGCAGGAAAAGTCTGGCGTGGGATTTAAGCTCCAGTTTGGAGAGAGTGCCATGCAATGGGGCTCCTCCATGCAAGAGGTTCTGCAGGCACCAGATACCACTGACAGCAGAGCTGAGAGGGGCATGTGTCAGACCTGTTGGTCAGCAACCTGCCAGTCCCACTGAGTCTAGGACAGATGGTCAACAATGGGGGCTGCAAGATCCATTTGGTGGACCCTGACCAATCAAAAAGCAACAGCTACCAGTAAATCCATGTGCAAATCTGGGCGAGGGTGTTAGCAGAAGTTGAGGGTGTTGTTTGTGCTGGGTATTGGAATCAACCAGAAAACCTATTTTGGAGCAAAAAGCTCCAAATATTATATAAGTATTCTGCACTCAATATTCCCTGCTGCTTTTCCCTATGTGGATCCAGCCCTTACAATGGAAACATTCAGGGAGAATAAGACAGTTCTGAAAAGCTCCCTTTTAGAAGCCATTAAAGGTACAATTAGATCTGGATTTAATATTTCTAATGTTTCTCTGAGTTGGTTGGAGTGGAAAACAAAGAATAAAGAAACAACCAACCAAACCAACCAACCAAAAAGAAACCAACATAAACCTACCTGGAGCTGCTCTTCAGGAGAATGGGAAGGACAAATATATCCTTTCTCATGCCAGATTTTTTGGATGAATGCAGTGCAAAGGAGTATTTTTAGGGGAGAAGGCGTCAGCACTATGATGATGCTACCCAAGCTGATGTTCAAATGAAGATTAAAGCAGGAAGTTCAGGCAAAGAACTGACCCAGGTGATCCTCTTGCAAATGTCTCCATGCCTGAAAACCAAGCCCCTTGGCACAGCAGGATGACTCAGAGCCCAAAGGTAAGCAGTAGGATGTGAATTAGGACACTCTAGAGGAGAATTCATAACCCATATCCAAAAACAGGACAATGATATCTTGCCAAAGAAGAGTCACAGACCTAATTCTTCCAGAGCAAAGCAATGGTTACCTCTTACAAGTGCTCATGGATTCTTCTGAGGACTGCCATCCAAAATTACATCAGGTCAGATGGCACTAGTAATGTTTCCTGGAATACATGAGGTGAAGAGTCATGAAATTAATTGTTAAAATATATCCAGACCATGTCCTTTACCTACCCAAATATTTAAAAGGAATTAGAAAAATAGTTAATCCTTTATGCTGCTTTTATCCATTACCTAAAAGACCCAGAATGAATGCTACAGTCCTTGATGCTACATTGATTTAAAACTCGTGGCACCATAGAAAATGCTTTGGGATATATCAGTTAATTAATAGTGAATTTTGGAAAGGCATCTCTCCTCTCCGAAAGAATTGATTCTGGACAGAAATTAAAAGAACATGTGGAGACCCCAAGGCAGAATCCAATGAGTGATCTGCTTTATGTATTCTTTGCAAAGGACCAGTCCCCTCGTTGCTACTCCCATAATGCCCTGTTAACTCAAATTTAACTTTATATTTCATGCATAAGCCTTAACTTTATATTTCATGCATAAGCCTTAAAGGAATTAGTTTGTGAAGGAGAAAGACAAGTTTGTTTATACGCTGTGCTCACGTCTGAATGACTTTTCTCAGGTTTCTGAAACTGGCATCAGCAGCCTTTGTCAACACAAATCCAAGGGACGGGACTGTGTGACAAGACTTCTGAGGTTCTCATTAGATCTTGTTTGTTTCTACCATAAAGACCAGATTTAATTTAGCTGTGAAGTTTCATCTCCCAGCCTCGCCTTAATGACTGGGCAGGACATTAAATTTTTCCCTTGTGCCAAGCAGTTTGCATGGTTGTTTCAGTTGGTATGTCAGGTTTAAGCAGAAGGAAATGGAAACAGAATCCAAATAGGATTACAAGAAACTAAGAATGGGATTCCTCAAGTTTCATTGTACGTCAGCCACTAACTCACAGTTGATTTTCAAGGTCAAGACTGAAGCAGGTCAAACTAGGCAAAAAAAAAATCCATTTGTTTCATTCATTAACTAAAGATATGTGGTGCCAGAAGTTCTGGAAGAAGCCTCTGATATACAAAGGTGCTGAGAAACTCCTATAGAAATCTGAAAGTCCATTCCGTGCTTGGGTTGCATAGGCAGTCTCTAGAGTTTTCTACCATGTTATGTCTGAGTCAATCATGACATAGGGAATGCCTGTGATAGACCCAACTATACTCTGATTTCTGAGACACCAAAGTAACTTCACTGAAGAAATGGAATTCAGTGGATATAAGACATGAACAGATCTGGGTGTGTTCAGAACCATCCAGAAAGCCAAAAAAAGGGATGTATGGGAGTAGTGAGTGAAACTAACTATAACACACCTCTTGATCTGTCTTCTCCAGTGGGATGTGGATTTCCTTTAGAAAGGGACTGGACATTCAGTGAAGGACTCCAATGGGAATGTAAAAGCCCATTTGGGCTTGATGAAGGAGTTGGACTTTCTGGATCCCTTCCTATTTGGGATGTTTTATGATTCTACGAATCTACTATTAGAATGATCTCTCCAAAGGCAAACACATACTGGGGAAGCATAGCTAGTGCTACTTGAGAAGCAGAGAAAATGAATGGTGGATAAGAATCTGTCTTCTTCCTTGAAAGCTTCTGACAGTGAATCCAAATCATCCATGAAGTAGAAACTGAAGATATGACAAGGGCTAATGTGCAAGGAAGAGATTGAAAGGGAGAGTGGGGGACTTGGACAAGCACCCTGCCTGCAAATGGACTGGTGGATGGATTGATGGTGTTTGGAACACTTAGCTGCAAACTACAGGGACAGCTGAAGGAAGACCATTCCGCCTCTGATTCCCAGCAAGATATGAGATTTCTATGCCCAGAGGCTGATAGCTGCTGAGAAAATGGAAGCTGAGTTCTCAGAAAAAAACATTGTGTGGTGCAAAGACTTCTTGTACAGAAACATCAGCCACGGATGATGGAGGTTGTGGAGCATAAAGGTCACTGATAAGGGCACCGTTCTCTGACTTTGCAGTCCCTCCATGCACAGCCAAGGCTTGTCCAGAACCAAGGATGGGATGGCATGAGATTCAGGTGCCTTTGCAGTTCTCTCATAGAAATATGGGGCTTCTCTCACCTCCAGTGTCACGTCTGCGTCCCTGGAAAGGTGTCTGGGTCATGCTGGCCTAAAAGACATCTCCTGTCCTTGCTGTCTGAGCACCTTTCACTCAGCCTACTGGGAGCTGGCTGAGGAGTGTCAGGAATGTGCAGGAATAGAGCCTTCGGTCCTGTGTCCTGCAAATAAGGAACTGCTTGACACTCCTACCTGAGCTAAAGGCATTTGTTGGGTCATAAATAAATTGTTCCAAGTAGGTTTTACCTTAACTCTGCCAACAGCCTTGGCAGTTGCATAGTCTGCTCATAACTGATCCTGCTGTAATAGCTGCCTGGCTCTGAGGAACGTGCACACTGTGCTCTTTGATATGATTCGGGTAAGATGAAACAGCACACCAGTTTCTTCTCTTTTTTCATTCCATTTTTCATAAATTTCACATTTTCAACACTTTATTCTTGATATATCTATTTACTTTTCAGGTGACGGAAATATTTTTCAATTTATAGAAATGCCAGTTCAATACATCTCTGTGGAATATGATGAGACTGGAATTGAATTTCCTGCTTGTTCATTTTTTTATTAGCATTTTTATATCGAGCAATCTGGCAAAAATAACTACTTTTACTTTATATACTGTGACACCACATCTCCATTCACCTTCTGCCTAGGAAATATTATACTATATATAATATATAGTATTATCTTTCTCAATTATTTATATATTATGTATCTTCTATTTACTATTATTTCCCACATGGACTCAGCCTTTCGTGTGTGCTTACCTGAACTTCAGGTGGCCAGATAGGTTTTGGGGTATGAATTCAACGTCCTAACCTGCACTGAAAGGGATAGAGGAGGGAATACCATGCACAGCACTGCAAGCTGGCATGAGTGTTGCAAGCACCACTGTTATCATTGGCAGGACAGGAGAGACTGCAGCAAATTGATATCCCATAGTGTTTTCTGGGAATCTGACTGGAGCCAGCTATCACAGAGCAGATTCTTTACACCCAAAAGCAGGTTGCACCAATGGGACTGACTCATTTCCTACTGGGCATGACTAAAAGCCTGTCCTGTGAGCACTAAGGAGTGTGTGTGTTTCACAGAGCATCGAGGCAGGTTCTCACCAGCACTGGATATAAGGAAGAAGATTTTTTACAGTCAGGGTGGTGAGGGACTTGCACAGGCTGCCCAGAGAGGTGGTGGGTATCCCATCTTTGGAGACATTCAAGGTCAGACTGGATGGGGCTCTGAGCACCTGGTGGAGCTGTGGGTGTCCCTGTTTGTTGCAGGTGAGCTGGCCTTTAAGTGTTCCTTCCAACAGTTGTCTAGCTGACCACCTCATCCCCAAGAGACTCAGCTCTGATCCGTTGTCTACTGGCAATTTCTTCTTCTCCACTGACCCATTTCCCTGGGTGAGTGGCATGAGTACCAGCAATACCCTGACAGCATTTTTGGGTCAATGCCTTTCAAACAAATGTTTTCCTTTTACATCTGACACTTTAGGTGAACACTAGGAGCTGCCGGAAGGTTTTTCAAACTGACAGTGATATGGGGCTATGTGCAGCGGGTGCCACAAAGCTGCCAGGAAATGCAGCCCCTGCTCTCACCAGGGCTTCTGTTAGACTCCTGCCCAAAAGGCTGTCGTTGGCCTGGGTTTTACTGGCAACAGCTGAATAACCATCAGGCAGACCCTTGTGCAAGGAACAAGTACAGACAGTCAGATGTGCCTGGATCTGTTCAGAACTGTAGGAGTCCTGGAGAATTTGGCATGCTGCTGATGATTAGCCTTTAATTTGCTATGTTGTAATTAAGGCCAAGTGCAGGGAATTCCCAATGATACTGTAATCCTCTAAAATCAAGAGATGTGAGTAAACCAAAAATCTCTCCTAGTGCCAGGGCAATAATTTCCCAGTTTAGTGGCAGCACAGACTTACTGGTTCTGGACCAAAAGGGAAGAAACCGGTGCTGAAGGTTTTGGCTAGAGCAGTGCTGCTGCTGCCTCCTGTGTGAGCCTTGCATGTGCTGAGGAGGCTGCAAGCTCTGAGCCAGGATTGCTCGCTAAGTGTGGCCCACGGCTTGTATGGTTCAGATAAAGCAAGTCACTGATGGAGCACTTCAGCACGTGTACCCTCAAGACTGCTTGTTTGGAAAGCAGAGCAAGTGTTGATCATCTGCATTCGCTGGAGGCAGACACCATTGCTGGAAACAGCTTTCCCAGGCTGCTGTGTGTCTGCAGAGTATGCGTCTAATGATCCCACTGAAGTTGAGCTTGCTGTTGGCTCCACTCATTGTTCCCAACTTCTGTGCACAGTGGCATTCTGATGGAGTTTCTCAGAGAGGGGAAGGAGTACATCCCCACCTCAACTCCCATCAACTCCTGTGCTTGTAGGTAGCATGGGTGCCAGAGTCAACACAGCTTTGGGATAGAGCAGGCTCTGAAGAGCACAGAGAACCCTTAAACGGTCATGGCATCCACCTCCTAACTTCTGTAGGATCCCTTCCAATGAGCAGAATATTCAGAGGATGATTCTGACCTTGGTGAGCTGCATCATTTTCCCTGGAGAGTTCCTTGAGGCCGTGAACCTCACTCAGGGAGAAATTAGGGTGGATGTTTCCCTTTCACTCCCCACCACAGTCCTGCACAGCAGCAGTCTGGGAATTCATCTGTAGCCTTGGCTCGTGGAAGTGTTTCCTCCAGTGAGCTTTGTAAAAAAAAATTTAATACATTCAGTTCCCGTAACTAGTGTCTTTTAATTTCTCATGAATAATTATTAGCCTGTAACTCCAATCAGTTCCTGAGATCCTGCACCTCATCAGGAAGTTAATTACACTTAGTTAGTGATTGCAACAAAAGACGTGCTTCTTGTTGAGTCTGCACCAAAACCTCATTTCTTCTCCTGACGGGGCTTGTCTTATCTCCCTGAGAAGCATCTCGGCTATCCTTTATTTACGAGGCTGTCTTTATTTCAAAGAAATACTGAAGTGACCTGACAGGAGGAAATCTGAGGAAATTATGAGAGAAGGCTCGGTGATGGCAAAAAACAAGCTGAGTTTTCCAGTAATAAGTGTCAACTCCAGCAATGAGACTTCAGATCAGCTTATTACAGTGCATGAAAGACCTAATTCTCATCCTGCTTGCCTCTCTATCTTCCTCAGTTACTCAATGAGTGGTTATGGAATTGCTTTTTATTTTTCATTGTGCACAGGGGACCAGAGAGCACACAAACCAGCTCAGCACCATTATCTCCCAGCTCTACTACACCAGCTCCTGAGCTGCCATACCTGGTCCCTCCTGGCTAAGGCTTCTTTCTCAGTGTCAGCAACACAGGATCGTAGCATCATAGAACATTTTGGGTTGGAAAGGTTCTTAAAACCATACAGTTTCAACCCCCATGCTACGGATAGGCACAGCTCCTACTTAGACCAGGAGGCTCCATCCACCCTGGTCTTGAACACCTCCAGGGACGGGACATTCACATCTTCTCTAGGAAGCCCATCTCTGTGCCATGCCACACTCGTGGTGAAGAATTTCTCTCTAATGTTTATTCTAAATCTCCCACCATTACCCTTTGTCCCATCTCTGCACTCCCTGAGGAAGAGTCTCAGCTTTCCTGTAGGCTGTATTTGAGTATTGAAGGGCTGCAATGAGGTCTCCCTGGAGCCTTCTCTTTCACAGTGGGTTTACCTGGGAGGCTGCACAACTCTGCTTCTAAACCCAGCTTTTCTTCCCTTCTTCTTTTCTTCTCTAGCATCTCTCTGTTTGTTTCACATTCATTAGCAGTTTGCCATCTGCTGTCTTAAGAAAGTAATAAATGAGTGACATGGTGAGTTTCCTGACAGGGCCAAAATCTTAATTTGCATAAGTATTTCCATCCATCTTTTGTAATTCGGCTCACTTTCATCTGCAATGTGTTCTGACTCCTTATGTTTCCGTACATACCTTCCTAACCACCATGGTGACACTGAGACAGGTGCCTCTAAAAAACATCACAGTGAGATTTCAGGTCTGTCTGTCCTTTTGGAGCAGAGCTGCTTACAACAAAAGGAGAGTCCTTCACACCACACTGTCATCATCCCAGGCCCTGTACCCTACCTAACATTGCCACTTGGCTTGAGCAGGGCTTTCTTGGGTTCCTAGGACAACCAAACAGAACAGTCAGAGGGCTTGTTCCATTGGTGCTGCTGATATTCAGATTAGGTATGTAAAATAAATGTTGGGATGGCATTATGCAGCAGGGAACAACAATCCCATTCCATAATGCCTGAAAGGCACCAGCAGAGTGCAAGATTGCTTCCCTCCTGGTCTTCTTTCTGCTTATCAGTGATTTCTCCACTGAAGAGCAGCAGTGTTACGATGGACAGAATATTTCAGCGTTCATCACAAATCTCCTCAAAGCTCTAGAGGAAGAAATTAGAAATTAATTTAGGGGCAGATTTCGCATAAGGTGCATGAGGAAAGGGTGAGAATCGATGGTGGGTTTCAGAAGTGCAGAAAATGATGTTCCATTGTGGGGGGGAAGACTTGCACAGTGGGATGACTCTGGTTGTCTCCTGCACTGCTGCTTCAAAATGGGCCCCAGAACCTGGGAAGCAAAATTCATGACCCATAGGTGAAGAGATGAATTAGGAACATGACCACAGATACCCTGTGTGATATTAACCATATGTTACTTGGTAAGAAGAAAACTTCTGAAGACTGGACAAGATCAAATCGGAGTGTATAAAAGATTGTGAGACAGACAGCTGGGTGATTTTCTGATCTTTTTTTTTTTCCTTCTGACAAATAGTTATGTTCCTAAAAAATGCAGTTTCAGAACTTTTTGTGAATCAGTAAATAGTTACAGCTGGGGGAAAAAAATGAGAGAGAGAGAAGAAACAAGCCAAGTTAAAGGAAAATACTTTCATTCCAACTTTTTCCAGAGTCATGGTTTTGTTTTGAAATCTGGCTATAAATCACCATTGCAGGAAAGAATAAAAAGTGCAAGGTTAGTTGTGATGAGTTTTTTTTATTGTGTGTTTGCTTGTCTGTTTTTGTTTTCTTTCCTGCTGTTGCTGCTTGTCCTTCGACTTTGTTGAAGAAGAAGGGAAGTCATTTACATCCCTTGAGCTACCAGAAGTAACTCTTGTCTTGGTGCCTTGTCTGCTTGGAAGGTCTTCACTGGCAGAGTGAAGACGACAGGTCTTGCCTGTGCCCAAGCAAAGCCTTCTCCCTTGGAAGGATGTAGAAGGTGGTGGTACCTCTGTCCTGCCTCTCACCCACCTGCTCTGCTCCAGCTGTGTGATGGAGAGCACTGGGTTAGGGCAGTCACCTCCCAGCCTGCAGCAAAGCATTTCCCACACCAGAGAGGAGCAACTTGTTATCAGTGCATTCAACCCCAGTACCTCTCTGTGAAACCAGCTGGTGCAGTTCAGCCCACCCTTTTGTAGGCAGCAGCTAATGCCCTTCTCCAAGATTCAGTTACTTGAGCTGTGCTAGGAGACAGCAGCCACCTCTGCCCCCCTCCATCGCTCAAGCCACTTTTAACCTAATGACAACTCTGCTAACAGCCAAAATCAATACAATCTGGGTGTCTAAATCTAATCACAGTTATAAAGCCTAAGAACCAACAGAGCTGTACGAGTTCCAGTGTGGGGCCTGAGTTTGACTTTAACCCCAAAGGCTTCAGGAATGATTGAGTGTGTTGCAAATACTTGGAAAAGCATCAGAATGTCTCCCCAACACCCCTTTTTCACCAGAAAGAGCAGAGATGAAGCCAGCAAACACCAAGTGCAATGCCTGGCATGTGCTACCATTGCCTCTGGGCTATTTGAGATCTTCTGTGTGCTGGAGCTCCTGAAGGGCACTACAAATATGAAGGGGGTTAGGTACTATATCTCCTCTATTCTTAGCTTCCACCAAAAGGATGAGTGTTGGAGATGCAGAGATTTGGTGGAGAAGTAAACACTGAGAAACATGTCTTTTGAGGGGAGAAAATCTGGGGACAAATCACTCAGAGGTTGAGCAAGGAGGCAGTTGGAAGCAGATGTCACCAGAAAAGCCAATCCAAGGAAACAGGGAAGTAAAGGAGGTTTTCTATGATCAAGAACTGTCCCAGAGGTCCCTTATAGCCTCAAACAGTTCAGGTGCATGTAATCCAGTTGTCTAAGAGATCAGATGTTGGAAATCATGTCCTTAGAGATCAAGACAAAAAGAGTGTGTCCTGCAGAGACAGAGTGACACAGATTTTTATAAACTAAACAGTTTTGAGTGCATTTGGACAGCTTACCTTCTATGGGTCAGGCAGGCACTGCCAGTTGAAGACCCACGGAAAGAGAGGTTCAGGGATAGATGGTAAGGATGCAAAAGGCACAGCTGAGCATTTCTCCTTATGGTGAGCTGTTTGTAGAGGAAGCTTGGAAACAACAGAGCATGCAAAAAATGAAAATAAAAAATGCTGGTTCTGTCCTTGCAGGGAGACAGGATTTGTGTGGGAAACAACCTCGGATGGGTAAGAGGGAAGAGAGCATCAAGGTGAGGAATGAGTGTGATAACATGTGCACAGAGCTGGTGATGGGCAGTCTGGTGGATGTCCTTGGAGGTTCTTTGAATTTTTGCTGTCATACTCATTCCTGTTCAGCTGCTTTCATTTCCACCTCAGAAAATTCAGAAAGTTTACCACGGAAAAAAATATTTTTATTTTACTTAAGGTGCAAGACATTGAGGCTGAAATTAAACCGCGTGTCTGTTGGTCAAATGGAGCTTTGTTCATAGAGGAATCATACTATGAGCAGCAAAAATACTTAAGGATTTTCCAGTTGCTCACCCTGAGGTGCTGCAGCTCACTCCTGTAGCATTAGAGACACGTGCCTGGTCTCAGGATCCTTCCCACCATCAGCTCTCAGGTGATGCCGTAGACATTCATGCTATGCACCAAAATCAGCATTCCCCTCCTCTGAGCACCTGAGGGATGGATCTGATTAAAAAATGCTCTCCCACCCCATCCATGAAGTGCTTGGTTCTGTGATAGCTGACAGAGGTTTCCAGTGCTCACAGCTTTTTCTGCTTTTGCAAACTTCAGAAGAACATTTTTCATTCATTTTAGGAGCACTCATAGCAACGTTTGATTTCAGCTTGAACCACAGCTTTCCTTGTAATGGAACCTCTGACATCTTTAGCTCGATTTTTGTCTGCAAGGACTTTGAAACACTCTCCAGATTATCCATGCTGGCACGTTTGTATTTCCAAATATAGCACTGGGGTAAAAGGTGACATGGCCGTGAGATAACAGCATTCAAAAATTCTCCTTTTTTCTGGCTTTCAGGCACAGTCACACCTTTGAACCCCCTCGGTTACAAACCACAGGTCAGAGCCATCTCTGCATTAGCACACAGCCAGACATTGACAGTATTTAATAAAATTGACTAACACCTCTGGCAAGAGCAACACAAACATCTTAAGTGTTTGAAAACAATTAATGCCTTTCACTGCATGCAGACTGCTCAGCAGAAAAGCATACAAGGGATGCACTGGTGCAGCATTCTGCCCACATGAGGTTCCACTTGGCACCCCAGCCCAGATGAAAAATATAATAATAACAATAATAATAATAATCAGGACATCCTATTTAGAGAAAGGATGTGGCTCTTTCTCTCTGTTCCTGGCTCCTCTCTGTGTTTTTTTTTTTTTTACACTACTATAACAGAGGGTTGAAGTTTAGGATGATGGGATGAGAAGACCAAATGGGCTGTGAGGAGCAGGCTCACAGCTAAGCCTGGTGCCTTGTGGGCAGACAAGCATTTTTCTGGTGAAAGGTCAACACGGTCTATCCCTTGGAAACAACTTGGATGTCTCTTTCTGCTCCCAAATTTCCTTTTACTCTCCGTGACAGATCTGCTGGATCCCACGTTTGCAGTCATTTATGAACATCGTAAGGGAACTGCTGCAATACAAACAGCCTGCTGTGGTGGAAGCAGCATCTTGGACTTCAGATTCACCTCAGTTTGCCCTAATTCTGCACTCAAAATGGAGCAGCAAACTTTATTACAGTGAGGCAATGCTCTTGCACCAACAGCAGATTGAAGAGTGAGACCACAGCTCCTGCACAACCACCCTCGTTAGTAAGGACATCAGTTCTGCTCTTCAGGGTGGCTGACCTCAGTTTATGTTGATCAATTTCCCATCCAAATAATGCCTTGAGTCTCACCTGAACTTCCTTATTATAGGCACAAACCACAGAGACAGCACTGCCCTACAACAGGAGGTTATTTCTTTGGAATAACAGTCTGTTCAGTGTTCTCCTCCATGCAGCCCCTGCTAACCCACCACTTCTGCTGCCACAGGCATCATCCTCCCCTGCCACAGCCTGCTGCAGCTGAGCTCTCCCAAAGGACCGCGATGATGCCCTGCTCCTTGTAGGACCCAATATCGAAAACCCTGGGTCTGCAGTTCCAGCCCATGCTGGATGGAACACCACCAAGCTGCCCTTGAACCCCATCACTGTTCCTGGGGACAGGCCAGGGAGCTGAGCTGCTGCAGATGGTGAGCAGCACTTCTCAGAGCTCTCCTGAAGGGAGAAGGAGGAACAGCCAAGCTGTGCCACGTGGCCGCGGGCCCTCCGCTCTGCCCTTGGCCTGGGAGCTGTGCAGATGTCTCTCTGTGCTCCCCCCGGCCATTGACTTTTTGTGACAACCTGGGAAGAAGGCACAGCCTTCAAGGGCAACGTGTCTCTGTGCAGCAGCTGGAGCAGCTCGCAGGGAGAGCTCCCACTTCTGCAGGGGACAGGGGAGGTCCAGGCATGGGGGTGGCAGAACTGGTAGAGGTAGAGCACAGCTCCTTCATGCTTCAAAGCCATTCCTGCTGCTTGGCAGCACTCTCCCACCTTGTTCTCTACAGAGGAGCATTCATCTTCAGGGCCACGTAAATCAAATCCTTCCAGCAGTGATGAGAAATAGGAGCTGGTGACCATTAATCCCAGTATGCTGTTCTGTGCAGAGTGGAAGCTCAGTTCTTGTTTTTGTGCTCTTGCTCAAACACTTGCACATTGCTGGTGCACAGGGATGCGAGGCAGCAGCTGCATGGAGAATGCTGTGGGAACATCCATACGGAAACTCTGCTCAGAGGGAGAGGAGATTTGGCTGCTCTGTGCAGCCTGTGTGTGCAGCAATGAAAAGAAATCAAAGCTCAAACAAATGTACATTTTCCTCCACTTTTTGGAGGGATTGCAGAGCAGCTTTCTCCTGGAGATGCTCCTGAGTGCACTCTTGTAGACATCCACTCACCCCTCTCTTTGGATCTGTAAGGAAATGGTCTCTCAAAACTGCTTTTAAGCCAAGTGTGAGGCAGGACAAGCGCCAGCACAGGGAGGATGGTAGGTGACCTTGACCAACGCCACAAAGCTTGGGGAAAAAGACATTTTGCATCTTGAGACGTGGATTCACACTCTCACAAAGAAAAGCAGACTCATTTCCTTCTGCAAATGGCTGACGGGCGGCTTCCAAGAGCTAAATTAATTTTTTTTTTTTGAAAACTCATTTGTAAATCCAATAATTAGTTTATGAATAACAATTAATTAAAAATTGGCTCCCCCAAGAAATGTAGCAAGTCATCCTGTCATTTGTCCTGATTGATCTTCACACACGAATATTGCAAATGCCTGAGGCGCACATATAGGAAAAATTAACTGAAACCTGGCACAAAGGCTATATTTGAGTTGAAATTGGTTGGAGTGAAATGCAATTATTAATGATTGTCATGTATAATTGCTGTGATTATGGTGGAGGGACGCGCAGTTCAGACCATTGGCACGTCAGAGATAACTCGACTGGTTTCCACCTCCCTCGTCTGTTCGCACAGCGCTGAGATGGGGTTGTGCCCATGCTCTGCCAGGTTGCAGCAACCCAGCTCTGCTCCTCACAGCAGGATGGGACCTTTATCTGAGAACAGTCACATCACAGCAGTAGGCTCCATCCTCGCTAAATAAAAGCCAAGCTGGGAAAGGCTTGCATTGTGCTGATCCTGCCTGAGCGCGGAGGTGGTGGCATTTGGGGACTGGGGTTGCAGCGACCCAAGACCTCTAAAATCACATTCAGACTTTGCGTCAACAAACACCACCTCAGAAAGCTGAAATTCGTGGAGGAGAACTGCATTTCAAAGCGACAAGAAATGTTCTGGAAGCTGACCCCCCACCGAAGGGAAAGGATCTGGTGGGAGGGCTAGGCTCTGCAGAGAGGACGAACATTTCATTTCATGTCAATGGTAAATCTGAGTTGACTAAAAATAGCCTTTTTTCAAGTCTTGCTTAAAAAGAAACAGCACCAATTTTGTTTCGGTGTGACATGTGCCATTTTTTTTCTAATCCTTCGCTTCAGCTGCTGAAGCAGAATATTCATTCTTTTCCCAAATCTGCATGCAACCAAGAAGTTTGTTTAAAAAATGAAATGCTGGATAGACCAGCACCTTTTGTCTGCTTTTCACTGGCTGAGATAAACCTAGACCAGCTCACAGCTGTACTGCTGCACAGCTTCGCTTTTTGGTCTCTCACTGAATCTGCCTTTATTATTTTCGAAACGATTTCAGGCTGATTCTGCATATCTTCCTGTGCTTAAAGAGATGATAATTTGGGTTCTTGATTAGTTTTTGTGTACAAAATTTTAAATTATTTAGAGTAAGTGAGGCAATTCCTGCAGAAACAAACAGTAACAGTGAGAAGCCACAAACGGCAGAGCAGCAGAGCAGGATTCATCCCTGCTGCCTCCTGGCATCTGAGAGTGACAGTTACTTGCCCCAGTCCCTCAATGCAGTCAGAGGAGAGGTCAAAGATGTCCCTTAAAGGATGCCCTCTGTGATGCCCGCTGCTGGATGAGGTGAGGTTGGATGCCTGCATGCTGTCCCACAAAACAACCCAATTCTTTTGCCTGTAGACAAGGGTCTAAGGACACTTCTGTGGTGGTTTGCAGCAAGGTGATGGGCTTAGACCATGGAAGAGGAGCCCAGGCAGAGAATGATCCTGTATGGATGACTAGTAGGAAGGATGTCAGGGGTGGAGAAGTGATGGGGGGTAGAGTGGCTTGTCTACTGTCACTCCTCCTGGGGACCTCGTGGCCAATGGCACCAATACCCAGGCATAAATCTAGCATTGCCATTGCTCTCCCTGCCCACTATCCCATCTGCACAACCATCCACTGCCATCTGAATCAATGCACTGTGTCCTCTGTAGCCAAGGACAATGTGAGGACACAGTCCCACACCTGGAGATTTCCACCTTCCTTCTGGAGTGACATACCTCCATGCAGGAGCCTTGGGACATCCAGGCCAGACTCTGTGTGAGGCTTCTGCACAGCGACAGCTTTGTCTCAGGGATCTGGAACTGTGCTGCACCCCATGAACACACAGGACACAGTTTCTGTTATCAGGACAACCTGAAAAGCTCCCATTTATTTTCCTTTGCAAATAGAAATTCTTCTTTATGTTCTCTTTTGTGTTCACTGTCTTACAGCTTGCTCCAAACATCTAAGTCCCATTAAAATACCAGCTTATCGCAATTTCGGGGCTGAGTCCAGAGCACAATGTGAGCTGATGTGTTCACAAAATGAAAGCTGTGCTTAGATGGGGTTAGGCTTATGACAGCTCAAAGCAGGAACTGTAGCTAAACTGCAACTCAGGGACCTTTTCACCGTTCTCCAAACCATTATTATAAATCCAGAAATTCACCATTTCTCACTGCACAAAAAAGTAGAATTACACTGCAGTCCTGAAATACATAGTTGAAGTCCTGAACCAATGTTAATGCTGTCTTGCAATAATGATGAGCAATAACATATTGTCAGAAGGCATCCAAGATCACACACATCTACTTTTTTTAAAGCTTATTTGATCTTCCTTTTTTTTTTTTTTTCCTTTTCCTTCCCCCTCCCAGCTTTTGTATTTAGTCCTCCTCCCCCCCATGAAGAATTATTTGAACTGCTTCAATAGGGCAGATGATGCCCTTCTTCTCTGATGTCAGTGAAGAACATCCCTCAAAGCTTCATCCTCTTTTGGAGTGGTTTCCTGATGATCTGGCAGACACAAGCTCTTGCTTCAAGCATCTTCCAATGCTCCCTGATCAGGCTAAATAACAAGAAAATAAAAACAGTCCATCAAAGGAAGGAAAAGAAAGATGCATGCGTATTACCCATGGGGGCTCCTGGGAAGGTCAGCTGAAAGCTCCCATGAGGTGAGACCCAAAGAGAAGAATCCTCTTGCATGGGTGCCTTTTTCTTCACCTTCCCACTCAGGGAGGGTTTATCAGCTCACAGATAGCTTTGTCTACTGAGACATTTGGGAACAAATCCTGGGTAAAAAGTTTTCCAGCAAAATAATTCTCCAGCCAGCCCTGCAGCAATGCTAACAGCACAGCTGATCTGGTGTAACTTTGATCTCTAGGGAGAACAGAGCCTCTCGTGTTTAGCTGCACCATTCCGAGTGTTATTCGGCTGCAGAATGGAAGTTCAGCTTTGAAAACAGGGCATATTTTAAGCAGTCTGACATTCTTTTCTAGCCCTGAAGTTTTGAGGAAAACAAGAAGACAGAATTATCTCCTTGTGAAACCAGGAGCAGCAGGCAGCCAGCAAAAGTGTGCTGAGGTGGAAGGGACAACACGTTCACACAGCCAGAATGGAGCTGCCTTTCTGTGATGGTATGGGATGCATTTGCAGAGGGAAATCGAGTTTTCCAAACTCTGAACCTGGTGTAAATTTGCTGGAGATATCAGAGATCTCAGTAACCATCTGCTGGACAGAAGCACCCAGCAGTCCATTTCTGTGAGGGTTCCATGGGTGAGAAGAAGATGACAGTGATTTTAAAAACCTTCCCACGGAAATCTATAGCACCCCTAAACCTTCCAGGATGCTTTATTCAGTATGGGAATGATGTGAGGGCAGAGCTGGGCTCATAACTCAACATTGGAGAACACAAAGAATCACAGAATCACCAAGGTTGGAAAAGTCCTACAAGATCATCCAGTTCAACCATCCACCCCTCACCAATAGTTCTCACTAACCCATGTCCCTCAACACAAAATCCAAACGTGCCTTGAACACCTCCAGGGTCGGTGACTCCACCGCCTCCCTGGGCAGCCCATATTGGAAATACTGGAGCAGATGGAAAGTTTATTGTCAAAGTGGTTTTATAGCCATGGAATAACAAGACATGTGAAAGCACTTGGCAAAGAAATGTTCTTTGAGAATATGCTTTATTTAGCAAATGAGAAATGCAATATTTTTTTTTCTTTTCTCATCAAAGGCAATGTTGTTCTGAATGTCATTTCTGAAAAAATGTTTCATTTTGTAGTATTGATTCGGAGCATTCTCCTTAAATTGGTATTTTGATTAAAATGACAAAGTTAAACCAGTATTTTCATCACAAAAAGATGTTTTCCAGCCTAGTTGTTTGCCCACTTTGATGGATATATCAGCCTGTCCATCTCGTCTTCCTTCTTTGTGAGGTCTTCAGGAAAAGAAATCATAGAATTATAGAATCATTAAGGTTGGAAAGACCACTGAGTCCAACCATCAAAAGCTCAAAAACAAGCAGGGAAGGAAGGCAGTATTGCCTCTACAGTGCATGACCCAACTCATTGGCAAGAACATCTTCCTGGAAGAGTCTAGACCCGGTCTGCATCCAAGGACTGTGACCTGAGGGGACTGGAGGAGAATTGATCCTCTTGCCTCTCTTAAAACTGAAATATATGGACACTTCACACGGGTGCCACTGACTCTGCTTTTAAAAGAGACCTGATTTTTGCACCTGAAAGGGCATTCATCAACTTCTGGGTTGTAAGACTTGTGTCATAGTCAATCAGCTCCCTCCTTATCTATGAGAAATTGGTCTTGTCTTTTCCTTTCCTCAAATGCTATATATCATCACTGAGTAAAAAGTTAATTGTACGGGTGCTTAGTAAAATTAATTGTATGGATGTTTAGTGCTAAGTATGTTAATTGGTTTATGATTTAAAATTAATTAAAGTATGGTCTTTGGGGAAATTTATCACCATTTGTCAAACCAATTTGTTGCTTGTAATAAGCCCAAAATCAAAATATACTATACTTCTCCTTCTGCTGAGTCAAAGCTCATGAAAACTTTTTATTTATGTACTTCTTCATTCGTTTATAGCTATGCCATCAATTGATATTAATTTCCTCAATTTTTGGCTATGACTGCTTAATGTCTTTGTCAGTAGAACCAATGATACTTGCTCTATGCGTAGCCCACAAGGAATTCCTTTGTCCTGGTAAATCTATCACCTCTTTTTGTTCTGGATGTATTTTAAGTCACAGCTTCCCATGTAAATCTTTGAGCCCCTCTTGTAGTCATTTAATGGAATGCTTTCAGGAGGCAGCTCGCCTCATTCTTCAGCAGACCAGAGGCATTAAGCAGCAAAGAAGATGTGCTGTTTTCTCAGCTGGCTGAAAGGGAGTCTGTATGACCAGAGCAGATGATGATATCAACAGAGCTGATGTCAGATGTCAGGCAAGATGAGTCCAACTCTTGTGAAGCAAGACTCCAAGTAGGCAACAAACAAAATAGATCTGTCCACACTTTCCTTTTACACAAAAATAATCTCTTGAGCTGTGAACCGTGTGTTATGTAAACATAAATTAGGGTTGAAAAAGAAGAAGATGAGATTTCTCAAGTGGCAGTTTCCTTTGTTGCTCGGTTTAGTATTTTTCTGCCATATCAGTCCATGGGTATGAGAAATGCACAGTGCTTCACTTAACTCAAAATGTGTGTAGCCCACAGATAACATTGGTACCCTGTTCTTATTTCATGAAATGCCTCTGTAATCCTCTGGGATCACAGTCCTGCAGCACCGAAGTAACTCTTGTGAAATAAAACAGAGTGGAAAGAATAATCTTAGATGTGTTGATGGAGAAAGGACCGTTATAGCATTATTTCTATGCTGAACTTTGGTAACACAGACTAGGAAACTTTATCCTGAGATTTCTTTACCAAAGTCACAGCCTGTATTGGAAGTATGGGAGAATTTTCAGAAAGACATTGGAAAATGGTTGACAAATGCATGGATTTTGAGGGAAGTTCTGTCTTCAGTCATCAACTTGCAAAGGATATTGCATGGAGAGCTCCTGGTTAGTGGCCATGCTGGCCATGCTTCTCAATTGGCCCTTAGCTTCTGAAATAACATCTGTGCCCACAGCTGCTGGAAGTCTCTCCCTGTGTCCACTGTTAGACTGAGACCAGTGAGCTTCCAAAATCAAGAGATAACCTCCTCCCCACCTCTCTCTAAGCAGAGTTTTCCAATTCTCAGTGCTTCCTGTGACACTTCTGAAACCACCCCGAATGTCCTTCCTGGATTTTCCTTTCAGATGTTCCTTTCCTCATTAAGGACACTGTTTGAATAGGGGATCTTATAGAAATATTGCTGGCACCAAATAAATAGGTATCACTGACTCTATCCTACTCTTGATGCTCTTTTTCATTTTCTAGATCCAAGAATTGTACTGGCTCTGCTAGTCCCAGTATGAACTGGTTGTCATGGTCTGCCTCACTCTTGGCTTTAAATTTGCTTCACCTTCCTGTGTTCCAGGATATCTCTCAGTCTTAGATTTATTTTCTCTGCTTTCTGACAGAGCACCAGATCATTTCACCCAGAACAGTGTGATGAACGCTGGCTACAAGCAGATATGTATCCTAAAATTTCAGTGAGAGCTGCCTCTGGGAAGCCTTGAAGAGCCCTGATGTTATGGGTCAGGTTAGATGGAGCTCTCCATTTGATTTCACTGCACCATGGAATGAGAAGCAGGTTTGGGCAGTTACACTTTCCTCTTGTGTCACCCAGCTTTCGGTCACCAATGATCAGTGTCACTTGAATACCTTGTTTTGCTCTAGGCTTGGATGACTTTCATCAGCCCTTGGGGCTCCTGTCAACAGCTGGTGATGGGGGCAATACAGGGAAGTCATTCTGAGCTACATGAGAGATTGAGGCTGGATGAGTCCATAAGCAGGAGCTGGCGTAGTATTCTTGGCCTTATCCTCCTCTCATAAGCATCTTAGCCCATGTTCCAAAATCAGAGATTTGAGTTCACTGAGTCCCAAGGGGATCAAAATGGAATGAGAAAACGAATGATTTTCTCTCCTCCTCCACTGCACAAACCAGGCTTGGTCCTGGGGCTGGGAACGTGGAGTGGTTCAGGACAAAGCCTGCCTTTCCTCTGTTCTATGACAAGCCTTCTCAGAAGTTAGACAGGTCCCTGAATGTCCTCAGCTGGGGTCTTTTGCCCATTCTACCATCAGCTGTGCTAAACGGTGTCTGACTGTGCGTGTCTTTGTTCCTCCCATGTGTTCACAGATGTTCCCTCATTCTGTGAACTTGGCAGGAACTTCTGGACAGCAGGGATCCCATTTTGCCTCCTTTCCATCAGCCTCATGGGGGACAGAGAAGCAAATGGCGAGGCAGGGCGTGCAGCTAATTCGTGGGGAAATTGTCTTTTCCGATGGTCGGTTTTGTCTCCTGGCAGTGTGCAGAGGCGACGCTATTATCTGTTTCTGTCAGAGCTTCTAATGTTGAAATGTCTCTAATTAAAGGCATGCCGAGTTGTAGATATGGGATATCTTAATTACATGTGTGTGAATAAAGCATTTAACAAGATGTGAGAGGCTCTTCCCCTCGGAGCCACCAGATCAAAGAGCAAAGCCGCTCCCTTGGAAACAGACAAAATGTGTTGCTTTCCGAGGGGCTATTTTGCCATCAGACTTATCTCTGGACTTTCACTGGGGTAGTGCAAAACTCTGAAAATGATTCAAGAGAGGGATGGTAGAAAGAGTGCACAGAAGCTCTTTCCCTTTGAGAGGTGGACCCTCAATGAAAGGAAGCCCTCAGTGAACTGGGGTGATGTTTACTGCCTCTCACTGCAGAGATGGAGTCAAATTTGTCTCTTGAAGTGACCTGAACTGCCCAGTTTGCAGCTAGTTATTGCTCACATTCAGCTGCTTATTTTTATCCACTGACTTCTAGCTCCCAGTTTGCAGGAGGCAGGCCTAGTCTGGTCTTGTCCCCTCTGTACTGATGGCAACCTGTCCCCAGCCATGGGGAATGCTTCTCTGTAGTAAGTTCTAGTTAACTCCTTCCCTTGTTGAGAGGCTGTTCACAGGCTTAAGTGTTGTGGTCACCTGTACCCATGGCTGGTCAGGCACAACATGAGTCTGTGGGATGAATAAGTGAAGTGATCACATGCCTGGGTGTGGGAGTGTGGCTCGTTGGAGATTCAGGTTGGACATTAGGAAATACTTCTCCAATAGAGTGGTCAGGCACTGGAACGGGCTCCCCAGGGAGGTGGTGGAGTCACCATCCCTGGAGTTGTTCAAGAAATGTTTACATGTTGTACTGAGGGACGGTGGTTTAGTGTGAAATATTGGGGGTAGGTGAATAATTGGACTGGATGATCTTAGTGGTCTTTTCCAGCCTTGGTGATTCTATGACTGTGATTTCATTATTCTGCTGGCAACAGTCAGAGGCTGGGAAGATATGTCCACTCCCATCTCCAACAGAGAGCACACATTCTCCAAGAACATTGATTTGAGATCTTCCTTTGTTCACATTAGTTAGTACAACAAGAAATCTAATTCCAGTTAAACTAACAAGAGATGAGCTGTTAGTCGGAGGAACACAGAACACTTAACAGCTTTTGAGTGCTTTGCAGGAGAACACTTACCCTGGGTTGTAAGAACACTTACCCTGGGTACCAGTGAGGAGAGAGGTTGACAGGGGCTGTGAATGCTGGAAACCACCAAAAAGAGCTGACCCCACTCACTTTTCTTCCACACATTAGATCTTGATAAGCATTGATAAGATCCCCTCTCAGCTTTGTCTTCTCCAGGCTGGGCAGCCCCAGGGCTCTCAGCCTTACCCCATCGGGGAGATTCTCCAGACCCCAACCATCTTTGTGGCCCTCAGGCCTGTAGTCAAGCTTTCTGTTAAGTGAGTGAAAATATTCATTTCTTTCAAAGTTAAGGGGAGCTATGCCTCTAAAATACTTAGGCGAGCTCTGAAATGGCTTTAAAATGTAGTAATATAAGGAAAGGTTTTCAAGATGCCTTCAATAAAAGCTGAATGAAGGCTTCTAAACCATTACGGAAAATCTCAGCTCATCTCCATGCATCTGCAATGAGGAAAAAAGATGCTGTGATGCAAGCCCTGCCATTCCTGAGAAAGGCAAGCCACTGCCGAGGTCATCAGCTGTGCTGCATCCCTGGCTGTGTGCCTGCAGCGCTTCCTTCAGCAATGCTGCTGGACAAGTGTCCTTGGCAAGGGGGAAGTGCGCTCAGCTTGCAGAGCCTTGGCTGAGCCATAGGGAATCCACTGGGAATTAAATTTCCAGGGGAGTGCTGGGCTCAGGTGAAGGAAAGGTGAGGATCAGCTTCACGTGAGCGTTTGTTAACTGTCTGCAACTCCAAAGCACTGAACAGAAAAAAAAAACAGTAAAACAAACCAATACAAAGTAAATACAAATAAAACACAGCTCTATACAAAGACAGCTGGGGGCAATGTACATAGAAAATCAAGATTCCTATTCAAAGCAGATGTTGCTATCTCTGTTGAAAATATCTAACTACCTCCTGCTGCCCTTGGGAGCAGGAGCAGAGCTGCAGAGAGGTCAATCCTTTGCTCCTTTGTGGTTGTTTTTTTTGCAAAGAGATGGATGTGTGCTCACCCGGACTAATAAATGTGTGGAATCTGTCTCCTCCCCACATCCATCCTAGACATCACCAGGTCTTTAATTCAAATACAAAAGTTGAATTAGATGCAATGAGTTTTCTTCATGTCTCCGTCCAGGAAAGAGAAGAGAAGGGAACAAGGAGGGAACAAGGCCACCTGAGCTGCTGGGCTTCCATCTCCTTCACTCACTGAGGTCAATGTTGGCTCCTGGACAAGGCGACAGACACCTCCACCCACCTCCTTCAGCAGCCCCAGTAGGGATGGAACCCTGCAAGACGTCTCCATGGTCTTGCTGGGAGGCTGGAAACTTCACTAAAGCCACATGGCAACATTGCCAGTGCCTGGCTCATCCTCCACAAGCTCTTTGCCTTCCCAAGGTCTCTGCCAGGCCCTTGTCATGCGTCTCCATCACATGCACTGCTCCTGTGCCCACTTGGGATGCTGCAGACACCTTCCAGGTACAGAGAGCAAGTGCTGCCTGTCCAAGCCCGCCTCTGCAGAGCCTTTCAGCTGGCAATATAAGAATAAGCAACCACCTATATTTCCCCTGAGGTTGGATAAGCTTTCCCTCTTCATGACATTGCTGTTCTCCATGGATCAATTTCTTCCCTGCCAGCCTTTGCTTCTTTCTATAGTGGATTAAATTGCTTTGATTAAATGAAAATGCTGGTATATTACCAGGGAGGCTCAGGGCTTCTTTATCATGCAAACAAACTGCACAGAGGTGGGCAGGACAACCATCAAGCAGGAGCTGCACACTGCAGAGAGAACTGTTACACAGAACGTTCGTCCCTGCACTTCATTATCTCATGGCAATAAATTTTATATCTCAGCTTTCTTTTCCTATTGCCATAAAACATAATGGCCTGTTTCCAAGTTAAAGCCATGATGCTGGGTATAATATGTCCAGCAAGCAATAAAGCAAGATGCTTTTGAAAATATTCCTCTGTTGCTTCAATCCAAACATAAGCAACCTTCCCATAAACAGCCTTCCAAAAACAATGCACAAGAAAAGCAGCTGGCAGCTTCTGATGAGTCATCACTATCCCCATCCCCATCCCCATCCCCATCCCCATCCCCATCCCCATCCCCATCCCTATCCCTATCCCTATCCCCATCCCTATCCCCATCCCTATCCCTATCCCTATCCCTATCCCTATCCCTATCCCTATCCCTATCCCTATCCCTATCCCTATCCCTATCCCTATCCCTATCCCTATCCCCATCCCTACCCCATCCTTAACTCTAACCCTAATCCTATCCCTATCCTTAACTGTATCCCTATCCCTACCCCTATCCCTAACCTTTCCATACTGGACACAAGCATCCTGTATGGAGCAGCATGAGAACAAGTCCTGCACTTGCTCAGGGTGCTGAGTGGGGAGACAATGCTGAGAAACTTCTGAGAAAATATATTTTTTTCCAAATCCCTCTCTGAGATACATCTGGAAAAGCCGCACAGAACACATCACAAACCATGCTTTTAACTATTTTTGACTATGCCATCTAAAAGAGACAGGTAAAAGGCTACCAAAGCATTAGCTCTGTCAAAAGCAAATATCACCAACACCAAATCATATTTGCCTTGAGGTTTCCAGAAAGAAAGAAAAAAAAAAACTATTTTTGTTTCCATCTCACCTGGAGTACAGAAAACAAGCCAATTCTGTCGGCCAGAAAATAAACTGAGCTCAAAGCCTATTGCAAATTTCAGCCTAGCAATGTCTATTTGCCTTACAAGTTTTTTCTCTTTGCAGATATGGTTAATAATCCTTCTTACATTAGATTAATGCATAAAGGTAAAAATACTGTTTTACACAAACATCTGCACGCATACATGGCTTTTATGGATAATATGTATTCAAGTTCTCAAATTGATCTTTGCAGTTGCAAAATGACAGTCTGATATCACTGAGACGATATTTCTGGGTATATCTGGCATTTATGGAGTGTGAAACCCTGACAACCCTGCTAATCTCTGACTGCATTTTGAGACCTCCAAGGAGCTTTAAATAAAAAGTTTCTGTGTCTGTTCACAACCAGAGGCAGCTTCAGCATCTAATCACAACGGCAGTGCTGCAAGAGCTGTGAAGCAATCGTTAATTGGCTTTGGACTTCAGTGTCATTGTTTTCCTCTCCTCTAAGATGGTGTAAATCCAAAGCAGCTTCACTGAAGCCTCTGGAATTAGCAACACAGAAACAAAGGACTGGAGAAAGCATATGGTACTGAAGAGATGTGAACCGATGTACCTCAAAAATGCGACCCAATGCGCAGCGCTCTGCTGTGCAAAAGGACAAGCTGCTGTCTGGTAGGACAGTGCTCAGGAAGGAGGTAACCTCGTTGCTAAAAGTAGCAGGGGCTCAGAACAGCGTGTGGAGGAGTGAGATGGGGCTGTTGGTGCAAGGAGGTGAGCCAGGAAGTGCGCGAGCAGTGTTCGATCTCAGCACTGCTGTGCTCTTCTCGCTGCAGGAGGGAGACCTCTGATGCCCGAGACTTTCATATCAGCCTCTTCAGCACAGGCTGGGCAGCCAGCAGCACAGCAAACAGCACAGCAAACTTGCTGGCCTGACAAAGGCCCTGCTGCACTCAGAGGGGTTGGAGGTGTTCCCCAGCTGCTGGTGCACAGTGTGGAGGAGGTGTGTTCCCCCACACCCCCAGCTGCAGCAGAGCACTTCCACCACCAGCCTCACCTGCTGGCTGCACTGCCCGCTCTGCCACAGAAAATAAAAGTTTCCATTAGCTTCTCACAATAATTTCTGCTCTCTATCCGGCTTAATTAAAATTTACCATTCAACTTCCAAGCAAGCATTACAAGCAAAGAAGGTTTAATGTCTCCCTCTTACCCTTCTATTTGCCCTTTGGGAAAGGTTCTCTGAATGGCTCACTCAGAATATAAATACTGGCTGCTAATTTTATTTCATATGAAACGTCCGGCAAAGTAAATTTCACAAGTCTTTACACTTCATCAATAAAATTAAAGCACTTAAGGAAGAGATTTGCTGATGGAAAATGCTGAAAGTGTCCATCTTTAATTAATCCTGGAGAGAGCGTGCTGAAGTAAAAGAGCCTTTATTTCATGTCAGCATTTCCCTGCCTGCAAAGATATTAATTCAAGCACTGGGTTAAAATGTAGTGCAACACAAATTGCTGGAGCCCTTCCATTCATTGAGCCTGCACTGGGTTCTTGGAAAGGTGGAAGCTGGATCTCAGCTTGGCTCCTTCCATGGTCACAGAGGCACTGCTCGGGCTGCACAAGTTTCCTGGAGGAGCAGAAATCACAACTGCTTTGTAATGATGGGATGTTCTCCATCCTTCCTCACTCAGGGAGACCCCTGTGTGGAAGCAACACAAAATGCACGCATCTGAAAGAAAGTCCATAAGAAAGGACTCAAAGAGAGCAAGAGGGCACAAGGAGGTTAATGGATTGTCCCATTGATGACAGCCCTCTGGAGAAGAACCTGGCTTGTCATGTGGCACTCTATAGGAAATGTGACACTGTTTCAAGTCAAGGATTTCTGTCTGCTTTGGTAGAGAGGTGCTGCAGAGATGGAAGGATACAGAGCAGATAAAAATACCATCAGCTTTGGCAATTTTGAGGCCTTCCAGACAGCTGAGCAGAGGGCAGTGAAGATCTCTGCAGCAGCTCCTTCTGCCGTTTATGTCAATCTCATTTCTCAATTACCCAACAGGCACGTTGGTCCTCATGGTCCAACATGCAAACTCGGCATGCATAGTGTATGCACAAGCATCCCCGCTGGTCTGCCTGCCAATCCTGAGCTGAACATCATCCATCCAGGGAGGAGATCCATCCCACCGGCCCTCCTGCACCAAGGACCATTCCTGGCTTGTCCCATCTCCCTTCAGGTCCCCATATCCTTAGCAAAAGAGAGCTATTAATACAGCACAGCATGGAGAAAAAGCAGGAGGAGTAAAGATGAGTTACTAGGATCTACAAAAGAGGACATAAAAATGGTCAGCCCTGACACAGGAGAACTAAAGCTTGAGTGCAATTGTTCTATAAAACTGGCAGCTGGTAAATACAGAACAAACAGAAAGAGATGGCATTCACCCTGTCCCTTCCTGGGATTTACTGCCACTGGAGCAAGGGCAGCTCCGGCTTCAGCCAGCAGAAATCAGTGCTGCCACAGGTTGGAAGCAATAGATCAGTGGCCAGTAACAGTCACAGCAGACAAGATCACTACTGTTGGTTACTTAAGATGAATGTTTTCAGTGAGCCATTATCTGGAAGTGCCCGTGAGCAGCAGGGTCAAGTGTTCAGCTGAAGGAATAGGATGGTCATCAGAAAGCTGCAGAGGGGCTGAATGTGCAGCACAGCTCTTATGGGTCTGTCATCACAGCTGCCCAAAGCCCAGGGAGGAGAGAGGGCTGGAAATGCAGGCGTGGGGCTTTTCCTGGATGTTGGCATGGTCACGTACTGCTTCCATTTTGTGTAGCCAGTTCTCTTGCTAAGTAGTTAATTTAAATAGGAACATCTATCTTCTAAATTGTGTATATCAAACAATCCATCACTTGGAGGCTGAAAACCTACCCAAATCTGTAATTATGGTGTCACAGCTGATTGTGATGAAAGTGAAGCTGTCAGGGAGACATTTGTGAGACACATACACTTGCGCACAGCACTTTTCCCCAGAGTGCTATGGCGAGCTTTCCTGCCATATGGGGCCATGATTAATAGCCCAGCCTATATGTAAATATTTAGCTGTTTAGGAAGCAACAGGATCCAATTACCTTTCAACCTATTTCTCTCCTCCTGATAAAATACAAAGCAGATTTTTTTTTCCTCAAAACAAAAAAACAAAACAAACCAAAACAAAAGACACGAAGAACCCTGATGACTCATATTCTACTGATGATATTAAAGACATTCTTCTCTGCCTGAGGTAATACAGACCGAGAGCTCAGCTGGGCTGAAATCTCTTATTTTCTCATTACAATAATGTCCTTCTCCAAGGAAGCGAACGCCAGCGCTTGCTGCTGATAATCCCCCCCGACTGCCACTGTGACAGTGGCCTGGAAGCAGAGCTCTTGCTGGTACATGATACAATCTGAAACAAAGCTTTTATCACAAGCCCCATGGTTTTCAGGACGATGCTTAAAGCCTGCAGCTGCTGGAAGGAAGAGCTGCCTGAGCAGCATTGCAGTCCCCATAGGCAGGAAGCAGACATTTCTGGATCTTGGAGCAGGAGGGACAGTTTGAAGTTTGGTTTTGTGTTTTGGCTGTGGAGAGGAGAAAAATAAGACTCGAGGCAGTGTGTCCTACTTGACCACAGTTTTATCTCAGTGCAAAGATGCTGCTGAGTCTAAGAGCAGATGGCACTTTGGGACTGTTGCTGCTGTCACACCATGAACCTCTCCCAGCCCATAGATTTGCAGAACTCAACTAAATGTGAACGGTGTTCATAGAATCATAGAATCATAGAATCATAGAATGATTTGGGTTGGAAGGGTCCTCAAGGATCATCAAGTTCCAACTCCCAGCTGCTATATCACGCACAGATCAGATTGCCCAGGTCTTCAAAAGCTCATTCCAAACACAGACACATGACTCTGACCTCTGTGTACTTATTAAGAGAATCAGGGCACCAGCAGTATTGAAAGATTCACCTTGGTGCTATGGAGTTTTTGAATGCAGACATTTGAAGGTAGGGACTTGAGGTCTCATGCAGCAGTATCTGCCTACTGTCTGGCTGCCATGGAATCCTGGCTGTCTTCTGCACTTGTCCTTGAGAAATAATATCATGAGTTTCCAGTGTGGCTGGGAAAACCTGTGCCCTTGGCTTCTGTTTGGTGACTCTGTGAGTGCTGCCATTCATTGAGAATTATGGTCAATGAGAATGGGAAGTTCAGGGCCTGTGGTCCTGACAGGTAAGATGCCTGATCGCTTTTCAAAGCTTGTAATCAGTGCTGGAAGTCATTGCCTTGGTGTTCCTACATAGATGGCTGCCCAGGGAATGGTGCCTCAAGCTGGCCTCTCAGCTGCTCTGTCACTGCTGCAATTTGTCTCCTCAGGTCTCTGTTGAAATGTAGTTGTAGTCGTGGCAGGGTAGCCTGACCCTGGGAGTAAAAGGAACCCTGGATCTGCAAATGGGAGAGGAAGATAAATCACCCTGTTCTGTTGCATGGAGGTAATGCAGACCACAGAAAATGAGTTCAAGCAAGATGAGGGTGAGGTTCTCCCTGGTTGCAGTGCTTAATTGGGTCCTACCTGCAGCACTGTCTGACTGCTGCACACCCAGGTCTCCACTCTACCCTCCTTCCCAGGCTGGAGCTTCCCAAGGGCTCTCCAAAGTCCTCTGGAGCCTCTGCTCTGGAAACGTTTTGGATGAGAAAACCAAACTGCTACTTCCACCTCTTCCAGGGCCAATGGCTCAGGGTTATAGGATCAGGGTTAGGGGGGACATGCTGGACCACTGCACTGAAATCAGAGGTACATGGAAGAAATGCGTTCAGTGGAGGTGGTACTGGACCTGTACTAATAATGGAAACCCCTTCTCAGAAAAGCTTTCTGCAGGCTCCCTGTCCCTGCCCAGCCCAAAGAGAACAGCTCCTGCTCAGCAGTGGCCGTTGTACCACAGCCTCCTGGAGTCCACTGGGTGTGCTGGGATGCTGCCTGCTCTGCAGCACAGATCCATGGCCAGGCCAAGTCCTGGCACAAGGCAGCAGCAGGAGATTGCTTTCAGCACAGTTTTTTCAATGACACTTTGATGTCTAACCTGGGAAATATTTATTTTATTCTCTCATCAGCCTCCGGATAGGTGCTTTTTTAGCAGTTTCTAGCCAATCCATCCTAGTTGCATTTTAAGCAAGATGGATTGATGCAAAACACGAAGATTCAGTTTCAGTGTATCACTAGCTCACAGTTATCTCATGTCAGGACATTCTGGGGGAGAATAATGACCGACTTTTTCTGTTATATGTTCCACTGGGTCTGCTTCTTCTTATACTTTACATTGCACTGATCCTGAGAGATTCTGAAAACCTGGTTAGACACAGCCATCTTATCCAGTTCTCATGTCCAGCCTCAACCATTCTGCAACTGCAGCCATGCATAGCGCAGGAACCTGTAGCAAAGAACAGGAGACAGGAGCAACACCTCAACTCTGAACATGCCATGAAATTGCTTGTGTGAAGGACCACACTGCTTTCTGCAGAGCAGGAGTATCCACTGGGTTTCCTATCTGAAAACATTGTCCACTATCTTCACCCATGTGATGTAAAGGCCTGTTCTGGTGTGTACAGAGTAGGGGTATTTCTCATCCATCAGAAAACTGGGCTCTGCCCAGGAGAACTCTCAATAGTTCCATGAGCCTGGTGGGTCCCCAGGGGCCTCAGCAGAGTTATTTCTAACTTTGCTGATCAAGACAAGCCTCAGAAAGAACAAGGCAGTGCAAAGGCTGCTGTTTCCAAAAGAAAAAGAAGAAAGGAAAGGCTAAGAGCAGCAGGAAAGGCCCGTGCTGTGAGACCCTCCGGCTCGGAGGAGGCTGAACTCAGAGAGGAAGGGGAGGCTGGGGAGGTTTCAAACCATTTCCATTTGGGGCTAACTCAGCAGTTTCTCCTCTGGATGGATCCAGGTCAGTCTCAGCCCTCTGGCCACAGCCATTGTGTTATTTGAAGGAACAACATCAAAAGGAGGCACGGAGACAACTTGCAAGCACTGTGGCTTGAAAGGGATGGAGTCTCTGGGGGACCAGCCCTGAGTGTTAAGTACAGCCTGCTCCAACAACTTGCAGTGGGGAGAAGGTCAGAGAAAAACCTGTTCTGTCTGCCATCATGGGGTGTATATCTTTGTTAGGGTTTGGGGTCACCAAGTCTTGGACGTGGCTTGCCTTAATGACAGATCTGTTGGGTTCTGACTGCTCCCGCTGCTACCAAAGGAGAGAAGGACTGGGTATGTTCACCCATGATCTGCAATAAAATAAGTAACCTGTTCTGCACTGCAGTGTGCTCACCCACTTCTGATTGTTCTGTAAGGACTCTGCAGGGAAATGCAGACCTATAAATCCCCCAGGTGTGCCAGTGCCCCACGGAAAGTCTTCCAGCATGGAGGAAGATCCCGATCTTCAGTGTAAACTCAAAGACAGTCCTCAAAGTCAGTGCACTGTCCTGGTGTAAATGCAAAGAAAACTGGAGCTGCTCTCATTTCTGACCTGGGGACACCTTTGTGCAGAGAAGAGAATATTGGCTCAGAACCTGACACAGTGTGTGATGGCTGAGGATCTCTCCCTGCTAACCACCAACACACTCTGTCTAGAGCCTCCATTGTTTACAAATCTCCTTACTTTTATTCTTTGGAACATATTCAACAGTTCAAGAAGGCAACAAAACTGGGATTTGCTATTTGGTTATTTTTTGCTATAATAATTTGCTGATAATTTTTTAGGAATTTTGAGTGGACAGAAAGTATTGTTCCCAGTCTACATCCAAAGTTTATCACAATGTGATGAAAGTACATGACAGACAATGAGCAATAAATAAAATTCTCCAGGTTTTATCTAGCACCACTGCTTCGATACAAGAAATTTAGACTTAACATGCTGTTTTCAATGGGTTATATTTTCAAGGGGACATAATTTCCGTGCAAAAGAAACCTATTGGTTCCTTCCAAACTCCTAAGACACCCGGTTAATTATCTGGCCAGGTCTTGCCAGAAGAAGTAAATGCAATCTTAGCCTTTGACCACTGCAACATCAGGCAGACCTGGACATAAGAGGCCAAGTTGAACACATGTGAAAGAACCAAGCTGTTATTTCCTGGTGAGTAAAGAAGCATGGACCCCCATGCATTAAACCATAAGGAAAGAAGATTAATTGCTTGCAGAAAAGCATTTATGCGCTGGGAAAGACCTTATCAAAGTCAGTAGAAGCAGTGCCATATCCCTGCCTTGTACTTCTGCTCCTCTGTGATTGTATGGCTGCCCACAGTAGTCTGCCTGAGCAATACCAGGCAGCACTTGGCCAGACTTTGCACCATGGCAGTGCAGACAGGTGGCACTGGATTAGAGGCTGCTCTTGTTTCCACTGTCCACAGTGCATTTAATTGGGATCCTGGGGATGCTCTTTCCACGTTGGCCTTTTTTCTGCTTCTTTCGAAGTCAAGATTTCCTCCAGTTTTCACAGAAATAAACTGTGCAGAGATCAGAAGGGATACGCATGCGGTCCTGTCCTGCTCCAAGTATGCCCATGTGTGCACTGAGGAGGAAGAGCCGAGGGGCACCCAGCAGCTTCACTGAGATGCAACATCTGCCACAGTGTGTGAGACGAGATACAAGCAACGACACAAGGCCTGGGGATTAAAACAACAGCAGACAAAGCATAACAGACTCTTAGCTGATTAATTCTACCACTGAACTCACTTCTTACTACTTCGTTCACAGAATAGGACATCCCTCTCCACTCACTTCTCTAAGAGGCACAACAGCATGTAGGATGTACGACTGGCCCCAGATATCATTGGCCAACCACAGCCTACCCCTCCTACCAGCACCCAACTTGAATTTGACAGAGATAGGATAGGAAAATTTCCCTGTATGAGGAAAACCACATCTGTGAGTTCTGATCGTGACCAACCTCCTTGAACCCACATGCAACAATATAAGGGATGCTGCTGCAGAAGTTGCAGGTGATGGTTTAGTACTACAACAACTGTTCAGAGTGCAGATGTTGTGTGGGTCAGTAGGGGGACAATTTATCTACAGCCTGGCTTACAAAAAAACGTTTTGTCACCTTCCAGACCGAAAGAACTGTGTGTAACATAAATCCAGCCAAAGTCCTATGCAAGTATGCAATTACCTCTTAGGAAAGTTAAAGCTTTGGCATTCAATTCTGCGTTATTGCAAAGAGAGAGAAGCAGAAGGTGGAGATGTCATTAGACTATTAATAACTATGTGCATAGTACAGTCATTGCAAAACAATCTGACAAAATAAGCAATTCCAGAATGAATGCCTCCTGCTATTCCTTTTAATTTAGGCATCAGTAGCACTGGCAAATATCCCTGCTCCTGCTGGCATTTCTCAGTGTACAGCCACAGCCACTGGCAGGGGAAGATTTGTATACTATACCAAAAAGCAGAGGCTAAAAGGTCCAGTCCTGTTGGGTGAAGTAACTCAGCACAGAAGAAGGAAGCGCTGCTATGTAAAGTCCTTTTCTTTTACATCATTTCCAGCTTCCATGCACAGGTCTTGAAACCCAAAAGCACAAACTGCTGCTCAAAGATGTAGGCTGGGGCCATGGATGCCTGTATTCCCTCCAGCCAGAGCCACATTTTCAAAAGGCTCTCCTCTTTGGATTTCCTTTGCTCATATTGTCTCTTTACCCTTCATTTTAATTCTCCAAAGAAGAAACATTCTTCAGAGGAAGCACCCAGCCCCACAGCCTACCCAGCCCTCCCTTTGCTGCAGACACTTCACAAATCCAGCTGTGCCATATGAACGCTGGTTGTGGTTCAGTACTGATGCTGTTGCTCCCACAGAAACCACTGCCTATGAAATGAATAAAACTGTTCTGAGAACTGCTGCAATGAATAGGAGCCACCAGCAACACCTCGTGAGCAACTTTTCTGCTTTTTGAAAGAGGCAACAGCATTCAAATCCTTCAAATCCTTCGCACGTGTAAGCAAGTTGTGAGTTTTACAGAATCACACAGTCATAGGGGCTGGAAGGGACCTCTGAAAATCCCCAGTGCAACCCCCTCAAACGAGGTTCCCTATGGCAGCCCACTTGACTCCATCCATTAGATATTGATGAGCATCAATAAGATCCCCTTGAACTGCACAAGGATATTTATCACCAGAGTGGGACAGTACGCACTAATTACTTCAGTCACAATTAACATTTTGATCAGATGTTCATACGGTGTGGGTCTGCTTTCATTTCCAGCTATTTGCATACATCTTTCAAACTAGCCAAAGTCTGTCACTTTCAACATGGCAAAATATTATCATGTGAGCTCTTCCTGAAGATGAGTGACTACAAGCTGGAAATGTCTGCCCCAGGGCATCTTCCTGATACATAAGCAACTGCAGCATAAAAGCTTAATAGCGTGTTTTTGAGAAATGGAAAAGCAGAATGCTTTCTCAGATGCCCATGCCTCAAAAATAGTGAATGCAATTCAGCACTTACTCATACAGACAAAGCATGTGCCTCTGGGCTGAGCCTAGACATGAAAGATAAGATGAAGGCTTCAGAAAGTCAGAAGAATGGTGCATTTCCAGTTGGGCTCACAGTTGGTTCTCCTGGCCTCAGCAGCAGCCATGGCAGTGATCACACGGTGCCCTTGAAGTTCTTTGGCATCATCCTGATGAAAGACAGCGTTAAAGAGGGTAGTACAATTCTCATACAGGAAAAGCCAAGTGGAAAATCCATAAACAAATGTAGGCCGGCCCCCAGGGATGATAAAGAAGAAAGGGATTAGGAAAAACAACCCTGAAAGCAAGTGAATGAATAAATCAGCATTCTGACCAGCAACTATTAAACTAATGTAATGCTCATAACAGGTTTTGTTTTAACACTCTCTGGTCAGATCTCAGCCCTTTGCATCACATTGGGCATCACAAGGACTACTGCAGTTTCACCCAGCAGCAGCTCAGCACCACACGGCAGTTTGCTTAGTTGTCCCCACAGAGGAGAATAGGAAAAAGGTAAGGTTCATGGGCTGAGACAGCTTAACAGGAGAGAAAAGGAATGGAAAATGATAATGACAGTAATGATAATAGTATATATATGACGGCTGCTCCAAAAGTAATGCGTCCTATTTAGTGATGTTGGCCCATGGTATCAGAGGTGGATGTTGGTGGTGTGGCAGTAGAGGCTGAGCCTTTCCACCAATATTCCATTATATTTTGTTGTCCTGTGACAGATGGCAGCAGAGGGACACTCTGACACAACGGTATCCAACACAGAAGTGTGTATGAAGCAAAGGTGTGGAACTGAATTCCTCCATTTAGAAAAAATTCACCTACTGATGTTCACTGACACTTGCTGAATGTTTATGGAGACCAAACAGTGGATACTGCACAGCAGTAACAGATCTCCCTGGCCAATTTCCCCAGATTTACTGCCCAGCATGGCACCACATGGTATGCAATATACCTTCGTCCTGTTTGTATTCGCTGTCTTGTTTCAACCCCATCCCAGCTCCTTGTGCATCCCCAGCTCCTCACTGACAGGACAGTGCAAGAAGCTGAGATGTCCTTGAATTGGTGTAAGCACTGATCAACAACTTAAACTTGGGTGTGTTGTCAACATTGTTTTACTCCTAAATCCAGAATCAGGCATCATACCAGCAATTATAAAGAAAATTAACTCTAGGACAGGTGTCATTCATGTCTATCAACACTTATTGCTCCCTAAGCCTGCCCATCTGAACTACTGTGTGAGAGCTGAGCATAGGATATATGAACTAATAGCTCAAACTATAGGCTTGTTCATTCTTACCAATCAAACAAAGAAAATCAAAAGTGAAGGACTCAACTATTATCAGAGCCAACAGATAGCATAGCAGAAACTCAGCTTGCTGACCAAGTTTACCTGACATCCTACCTCCAGGTGACAGTGCACTCTGCTATTGCAGCTTTTCCTTCCATCTCTCACTCTTACTCTTTACTCCTTTGCCTACCCGAGTCAGACCTATTCATCTCCTTTAGCAAGGAGGGAAGTGATAGACACCCCCAAGGTAATCCTGAACATTTTCTTAATCTAGAAGCAAACTCGATTCCGTTAGGATGTTTATTCTCCTGTCTATAACTGCTTGCTTTCAGAATGCAATCTTTCACAATATAGATCCTACTCCCAAAGAGAACACTAACATGCTGTTTTCCTATAGCTCTGGCATCCTTCATGCAGTTGTGCGCCCATTTTGGCAAGTGGATGCTTTGCAAGGAGCAGCAGAAGAGAAGAAATGACCAGTCCTGTGGTGTTGATCCAGAAGAGAGATGATGAAGATGGAAGGGTCTCCAAGAAGTAGGTAGATGATTCCTTTCAGCAGTGGGGTACAGCAGTGCTCTGCTGGCCAGCAGTGCCAATCAACTACATTTTATCAGAATGTCCAGAAAAGTTATGTTTTTTCATAAGAAATTCTCTCTGATAAAAAATTGGTTGAATCAGCTAGGAGGAAACATAAAGAAAAAATGATGACAAGCAGAAAATTGCAAAGTTTGAAAAGTTACGAGCAGTTAGAAAGCATCAAGCACAGAAGTCTTTAGGTGACCTAACCTAGCTGCTGCTAATGTTCAGCAGTAATAAACAGTAGTCATTTTCCCCTTCCTTCTCCTTTGAGGATCTTTGTTGTAATGCTGGTTGGTACTTGAATCCCCATAGTTTATAACAAAGCTATTGTCTGTTATCACAAACGCAGTGACATTATTACAGAACCTACCCTGCAGCAAGATATGAATTAGAGTCAACTTTAGCAGACACCAAATATTTACTTTAGAAACAGAAAGAAATATTATTTCATAAATCAAAAATTGTTCCCTTGGCCCTTAGAAGAAGTTTAAAAGCAGCCTCAGTAGAACAAAGCACAATGCATAATGCTAAACTGATTGGATCCACGGCTGACCCATTGCTTGTGGGTTCCCACCTCAGCACGCTTCCTAGAAGAGAGGGACTGAGACCAGTTGAAGGGAATCATCACAGGATGGCCTAGGTTGGAGGGGACCTTAAAGATCCTTGTTCCAGCCCCCTGCCATGGGTTGCCACCCAGCAGTTCAGGCTGCCCAGGGCCCCGTCCAGCCTGGCCTTGAGTGCGTGCAGGGATGGGGCACCCACAACCTCCCTGGGCATCTGTGATGGCCATTCATTTATGTCTTGCAGTGGAGAGAAAGGTGTTCAGCGGGAAGGCTGAATTCCTGTGGGGAGTGAACAGATGTGTGTAATGAGCTAGGGTTATAATCAGACTCTTGTGTGTCAGGTGTTCAGCACATGAGACTATTTATCTGCCTTACCATTGCGTAGCTCTGTCTGCACTCATATGCACTTTGCAGTTTCATTTTCTTCCTGCCCTGCCCACTTACCCTCCTGTCTGGCTCTAGGTGCTCCTTATTTGCCTATCTTATCGCAGTGCCTTAACTGTACATCTTCCTACATCCCCCCATGCTGCATATTAAAGGCTGTTACAGGGCCAGGTATCTGCCCCTCTGCCCTGCCATTAGTCAGTGCTGCCTGGAGCATAGTGAATGGAAGGAAGGAGAGAAACATCGATGTCGCAATGACCCCGATTCACCTCAGCCTACTTGATCAAGCTGCTGATGAATGCAAGTTTGCACTGAGTGCCAGGCTGAATTGTCAGCAGCAGTGATGTCCAGCCCACCCCATGCCGCAGGGACACTGAAGGGACAGGAACATTTTCAAGAGCTGCGGCAAAATCTGCTGAGCTTCCTTGCCAGACTGGGTCAGCTGGATCGGCTGGGTTGGCCCTCGCACACCGCACACACGGACCTGGCAGCAACCAGAGGAGCCTGGGGCTTCCTACAGCCATCCCTGTCCCCACTCTCGCCCCTAGGACAGAATCCCGAAGTTGTTATTTTCCCCAGACTTTTCCAGGTTTCACATGGTTTATTTGCCCCCCAAAAAATTCTCAGTTATTCAGCACTTCAGAAGGCTTTTGCTGGGAAGCATCATGGACTGCCTGTCAGTGTAACAGCGCCCCAAACTGATGCTGCAGGGGGAGATGCTCAGGAGAAGCTTTACAGGTCTTCAGCATTGATGGGGATAACAATGAGGAGCAATGGCAGGAGACATGGGACAGATAGGAGTGACTGGGAGAGCTCCTTGTCATGTCGTATGAAATCCTTGTCAAAGCCCTGCCAGCACAGAAACAGATACAAGTCACACCAGTAACTGTGCTTTAATGAGGAGTCTCCTACATGTGGATGGGGCAAGAGGCCTAAGTCAGCTAGTGATGGAGAGTCACAGGGCAATGGAACGTGTCAGTGAATGCTGATCTCATTAATAGGAAAGACAGGAGCCCAGCAAGAGAGATCTTCTAGAGACAGAGAGGATGGTCACATCCATGGTGAATGTCATGCAAAGGGCTGGCACAGAAAGAGTAACAAGACTGAGATGCTGCCTACAGGATGTGTGATTGATTTGGAAAGGTTGGTAAAGTCTTGGTGTAACTCTTCTAACTCCTCCTCCAACATATGTCACGTGGATATTGGGCCAATATGGAGTGTTCAGACCCCTTCCACATGGCCAGTGAACTTGAAAAGTAATCTGCCCCCTTCTATGAATGGTCTGCCAGCATCCATGAGGACACTGCACTGCTGCAGGGGGGCAGAAGGAACAGAAGCCAGTTCTGGGAGAAGGGTATCCTGGACACAGACATTTCAGAAGTGGGAAATGCCCAACACTGACCCCTCCTAGGGCAGATGAGGGTTTATATTCAGTGTTTTCTCCTGACATCCTGCTGCTTTGCTCCTTACAGCTTCTGGCTTGGGAGAAGGAAGCACCATATCACTCAGAGACATCAAACAGACGTATCCTGGCATGCTCACATCCTTGCTGGGTTTGCATTTGAAGTTGTTTTTCTACAGCTCTTCACAATCTTCCTGTTGCTTATTATGGTTGGAAATATTAGATTCCAGCTCTGCATGTTAATTCTTCCCTGTCAAACCCTCCCTGCTCTGTGCCTCTGGCCAAATGATCCTAGGGTATCATCTACTTTGTTTCACAGAGAATACTTGCTTGTTGCAGCTCATCTTTATTTATCAGGGGTTGTGTCGACAAGCCTTTAAAAAAACAGCTCATCTCTATTGCCCGCTTACTGAAAATCAAAAGAGCCTGCAGGAAATCGGACAGAACATCCATTAGATTAAATAAAAGCTGGCTCCTCCATCTCCCTCAATTCCCTAATCTTCTTCCCAGCAAATGCAATGCACACTGTGTTAATCTATGGGACGCGGGAGGCTGGGCACTCTGTACTCATGGGCTGGAGTTATAGCAATGGGATACAGGATAATTGAGCAACACATTGCATTGTCTTCAGCATTTTCAAAGCCTACAGTGTCTTTTGAGGAGAAGCTGGGAAGGAAAAGGGGAAGGAGGGCTTTTCTACAAACTGAGCCTATGGGAAATTGCAGTTCCTCCCACTGGCTATGTCTGTAGCAAAGACATTCCTGGCAGCCACAGCCATGCGCCTCCAGCAGCAGGCAGCGGGGAAACTTCAGCTTGTCCTGTGTAATTCTTGTTCTTGCTTTGCTTCCAAGCTACAAATAATGGCTTCAACCCATATGAATTTGTCATGAAATTGAAAATTAAAAAGAGTCAGGAAAAATGTCTGAATATGAGCCACCCGACTGCATTTGGCATTCGTTCCATGGGCCGCTGGAGCTCTAGAGCTCTGCTCTCCTTCCTTCTGGGGTTTTGGGGTTGGAGTACCAGATGTGAGTTCTTCTCTTCACTCCTTCACCCCTGGATCTCTTTCCCAAGGTCAGGCTGCCTTTCTGTATCACAGTAGCTAAAATTCCCTCTCCATAGCTGTGTGGCCTGAGAAGACCTTTAGAGGTAATAGAGCAGAGTGTCCCAAAGCCTGAGAAAAAAAGAGACACATCACATTTCTGAGATCATTTTGCCATTTGAGACGCCTATTGCATAGGCGTAAGAACAGCATTTCTCACTCTGGGCACAGGTTTTCCTGACCTAACTGACATACTGAAGTTATGGAAGTTGTAAATGTCCCTTAGAGCCTTAGAGTCCAATGGCACCACACACTTGAGAGTGTGATTTAAGCATTCTAGGATCCTTTTTTTTTTTTTTTTTTTTTGCTCTCTGCAGATTTCCAGGCTGCTCAGTTAAAAGGGAGGAAGTAGGAGCTTACATTATAAGCATTTGCATAGTTCCTGGTTTAATTAGCACTCAACACTCCCTTGATTAGTGTGTTCAGTCCCAGTGTATTGGAACAACATGTCCTCAAGCTTCTTTATGTTACCACTCCCTCCCCTGTGCTAGCAGCACTGTGGGTCACTGATGTTGAGCTCCTCAGTACTGTGGGAGTGAGGTAATGTGAGAAGGGCTGTGGGACCCTGAGGATCTGCTTTGTGCTGGCATAGGGAGCATACAGGTCTCCTAAATCACCGACCCCATGCATGGGAATGGGGTGCACAGTCTGCTGCCAGATGCAGCTAGCTGTCTTTCTGTGCATAAATGCACACCTGGCTGAAGGCACGGAGGAGACAATAAAAGGGAATGCTGCAAATGGAAAGGAGGCAAAGATGATGAAGTTCAAGGATCGAGAGCTATCAGCATCAAAGATACTTGGGATGTCAGCATCCCGGGCTTGCAATGCTCGTAAGGCTGCGTAGAATGGAGTATGGAGCCATGGCAATGAACCTCACTGACAGCATCAGATAAGGTGGGCTCAGCTCCCTGCTCACACCGCTTCTCAGATTCTGGACTGAAGCTGCCTTTATCCTTTAGGGACAAATCACAGCCTGGGTATGTTTTCTCCCACCCATCCACTCAGGGCCACTGGCTTTGCTAGGGAATCAGCTCACGAGCTCGTCACTGCTGCCCCTAGATGAGTAATCTGCTCCTGGCACTTGGACACACTAACATCAGCCTGACAGAGTTTGAGTTTTCCCTTCCTCACTGTAAGAGGAAAGGGGCCTTGTGGTCCCCCTGCCCACTGCGATGCTCCAAGCCATGCAGTGCTGACACAGTCCCTGCCTCAAGCCCTGTCTGATGCACCCAGCCCAGCTCAGTTCTCCAGGAGAGATCCTTCTCTGTGACATTTTCCCTGGCGTATCACCAAGATGCTCCCAGCTGTGAGCTTCTGCTTTCTCTTTTGCCCTTCTTGTCAATAAGGACAGCTTGCCCAGATAGCCATAATACACAGCCAGAGGGCAAAGGTTGTCCTTGAGGAGCCTGCTGGTTGGGAGGGGTCTGCAAGGCTCTGGGGGAGCTCAGCTGCAGCTCTTCAGATGCAAAGTAAGCTGGCATCCTGATTCCTCTGTGCTGTGAGGAGTGTGAGATATTTACCGATTTTCCATGGCTCAGGATTTTTGTTTCTAAATACAGCAAATAAGCCCAATAAAGCCAGCAGCCTTGCCTTATTCATCTTCATTCCTATTTAAAGGCCCATAGCATTTTCAGCTAAAAAGGTGGCTGCATTTCTCTTTGAGCGCTTTTGCCAGGGATGACAATTAAAGACAGACTAACTTCTAAGGACGGCTTTGTTACACTGAAGATTTTTATCATCCTCAAGTGGATGCAAGGCTATGAATCACTCCGTTCCCCAGAAGTTCAGTACCTGCTGCCATGAGGCAAACACATTTTATCTCAAGTGCGTTACTTTGACTCAGTGCAGTAAGCATTGCTTGTCAAGGCACAGTTGTTCCAATCCTGAAGCTGTTTTGCTTAATATTACGTTCAAGTGTGATCAGATTCTTTGAAATAGCTGAGCAAGTTCATTTCCTTGGAAGTCATCCTGAGTTCTCCTCCCTACTGCTGCTGTCTAAGAACTGAACATCTCCCATCAAAGCTCAGTTTCTCCAGTTCCTTTTGCCCTCATCAGGGAGGAGTAAAGCTACTTTGACCAGCAGTGCCAGTGGGACACAGTCACGTGGGGTACAGCCCTACACAAAACAGACTTTGCCTTGAGCCCAGGTGAGCTCCCAGCCATAGACTGATTGTTACACATCTCCATGGGCTGTCACACTCCAAAAGATAGCAGAAATAACAACGCTGTATTGTAGCTCACAAGTGAGCAGAGTTTCTGGTAGGGAGCAGAAAGTGCTCACCCTGGCTGGAAGGGAGCAGGGCAAGGGATGCTGGAGCAAGCAGAGTCATCCTGTTGTTTCTCAGCGAGGTCACACGAGTTTCTCCCATCAGCTATTCCAGCCATTTCTCCTGGCTAGAGCTTTCTCTGCCAGGAGGGCAGAGGTTTAGCAGAAGTGGAGCAATGCTCTGAGCCTTTGGAGAGAACTTGTTCACAGACAGGAAGGACCTTTGGCTCCAGCATTGCTGCATATGCATGGCTGGGGGAAGATGCTTGGCTTCAACTGGAGCTTAGCAGCCTCAGGTGAACCTGGCAGAAAACCCTACATTTATTTTTCTGAACACTATGCAATGCTGTGATTCTGAAACAGGCATTGTTCTCTCTGCCACAGAAAAGAATAGCATTCCCATGCCTGCTGCGACCTTTTTATATGGCAGAATTAAGTCCATCAGTGGGTGCATCTATGGAGCCTGCTTTGGTGACACTGCTGGGCCAGGTGACAAAGGCAGGCCATGAGGATGGCCATTAGACAAACCCCAGGGAAAAAATTATCACTGGTGTAATGTGCACAGGGAGTGGAAACTGAAAAGAAAGAAAAATAGTTTATTCAAAGTGCACATATTTTGTTCTTTTACAATGTGCCAGTTGAAATACAAGGCGGTATTGCCTCTCACCCTGTCTATCATGAGCACATTTCCTCTTGAAATGTCTGCATTTACCATGAGGTTATGAGGCTATTTAAAACACATATATAAATACATATATAACTGTTTACATTCTGTGAACACACGCATGTCCATATTTTTATGTATTTGGTTGTTTATCTTCTTCCAATGGTGAGCATTTGGTATCACCCCCTTCTGGGCTCTTTATTCCCTTCCTTCACAGATTCCCAGATTTGGTTAAATCCCAGATTCTTGGTTAATGATTTGTATCTCTTTGCACTGCTCACCAAAAAACAATGTCATTTTCACTGGAAAGTGATCTTTTTTCACAGTTTTTCTCAGGGAGCAGACCTTTAAGCAGAAATCCCCCTTATTCAGAACAAAGGAATGTTTTACCATTTGTTATACCTCAAGCCTCAATGCTTGATATGATCCCTCCTACACAGGATTTGATATCAGCTTCTGCAGACCTTATGAATTTGTTCACACAACCTTTCAGCATCTGTTCTCCCAGGGAATCGGGGGAAGGATGGAAAATGCCCACTGGGAGGTGTGGGGACCACTGTGACCCAGTCCTGCTGCTTGGCTGTAGGAATATCCCCCAACTTGTTCTCACAAACCACCTGCCTGCTCTGTAGGGTCACCTGCTGCTGATGGCTGTTGCCTTGCTCTACTTTACTTGCTTCAGGTAAATTAACAGAAGATGATGTATTTCCACCAAATTTAAACATTTTTTGATTGTTTCTCCATGACCTCCAAGCAATGGAAGAGTCTGGAATGCTCTTATTCTTATAAGGAATGTGTGAGGAAACTGGAATTGTTTAGTCGGAAACAGAGGAGGCCTTATCATAAGGGAGAACTTACTGCTTTCCACAGCTCCTTGACAGGAGGTTGTAGTGAAGTAGGGGTTGGCATCTTCTCCCAGGTAACAGCGATAAGATGAGAGGCAATGGCATCAAGTCACACCAAGGGTGATTAGGAAGAATTTCATCTCAGTAAGAGTGGTCGGGCTCTGGCACAGGCTGCACAGGGAGTCAGCACCCCCAGAGGTGTTCAAGGAAAGGGTGGATGTACTAAGGGATGTGGTTACATGGGCAGTAGTGGTGGTGTGTGGATGGTTGGACTAGGTGACCTTACCTCTTCCAACCTTAATGAGTCTGTGATTCCATGTTTCTATGGAATTTATGAGTAAGCCGTGATGGATGTGCACAGAGGGAGTTTTGCTTTAAATCCTTTCCACGTCTGCTTTGCGGGCATCAAAGGTGATGTGAGTGTACTGTGAGTGCAGCCAATGTCCAAACACTACAACTACTGCCAAGGTCGGCCCCAGCTCTGCCCCCAGAGACCTCTTAGATAGGGGCAGGTGAGGGGAGCGTTGCCTCTTGCCACATCCCATCTCCCTGAGGATAATGGGAATCGTGGTGGCTGGAGCAGGAGGGGATTAAGGGCAGTTGCTACTTGTGCTCTTGTCAGCCAATTTGCATCTCTAGATGCACAGACCCCAGAGTCAGCCATCACTGTAGGATCAGAGGATCTATCACAAGGAACAACAACAAAATTATCTCTTTGCCAGCACTGCCGGCAGGAACAAGATTAGACCAGTTATTTCTATTGCTGGTCTTATTTTGCTTTACATCGTTTGGGAGAGCAATCAACTCCATCTGCGGAAGTGAAATGTGATTAAACCAAGGAGTTATGCAGAAATGAAAAGCTTTGCCTGTTGTTTGAAGGCAAAGTTCATCTTTATTTGGTCTGGCAGCTCAATCCAGAGGGCTGAGCTACCTCCTGCCATCAGGGCCAACACCATCGTTGTCTGAGGAGAGACTGGGAACGACTTGAAGTGGGAGAAGGAAGTGGAGCAGCTGGGAAGCAGTGTGGGGAGCAGAGCTTTGGGAATACAGCCTGTTTTGTGGCATTTGGCATGTTTGTTTTCATCTCATGAGCAAATCCAGGGACCTGAGGTGGAAGAACAAATGCTGGGAGATCTTATGCCATTTGCACTGACTGTAGGACAAGCAGTATTACAAAAAAAGAGCACTCTTCAAATGACCATAGAGGAGGGAAATGTGACAACATTGATTAATTAAGAAATACAAATCGCTCAGTTAAATGGGGGCTCATTAGCACCATGCAGAGCATTATACACTTAGAGGAAAAAGGAACATGGGCCCAGAGGGGACCTCACAGTGTGACCAGTCCCTCCATTGGAACCACTGGGGCGTACAGCTCTTTTCCAAAATAAATCTTAGAGAAAAAAAAAAAAAAGATAATCTTGTCCCTTGATTCTGGGCCCTGTTGGGAGCCTGCTCAGGGCCTTGAAGGAAACATGCTCTCTTCACAGCAAGCAAGCAAACACAGTTTACTTTGTTTATCTGCTCCTTCTGTTTTCCCACACCGATCAAAACTCCCCTGCTCATGCTTGGACATCCCCTTCTGATGGTGCAGGCAGATGGTGCAGGAGGACATGAGGTACTGCTGGCAGAAGGGCAGTCAGAACAAGGTGCTGCATCAGGAGAGAGAGAACCAGCTACCTGCAGTGACAAACTAATTCAGAACTAGAATCAAATTAATGACTTCCAGGATTCTGACATTTTGGTTTCGTATCAACAAATGACTCCAAAGAGCAGAGAGGTGTTGGTGCAATTCTTCTTAAATGAGAGAAGAAATGTGGACTCATGTCAGGGACACGAAGTAGCAGCAGGCCATATAAAGCTATGCACTACTGTGGGAAGGAACCTTTCTGAGTAGAGATTGGCCCAAATGCTCTCCACATTGGAGGCTGTTGTATTTTCCATCCAGAGAATTAAGGCTTTAGAAAGGCTGTAGTTGGGCTGCAGCCTCAGGTCTTCCAACCTCAGACAGATCCTCTTGTGATGGGAGCAGTCTTGCTCCAACTAAAACAAAGGCAGCAGGGTTTCCATCATCACTCACCTTCAGTCTAACCACCACAGCACCAGATAAGTAGATGCCCTCCTTGGACCCACTGAGCTGTGGGGTGGCATGAATGGGCATAACCATGCTGGAACATCTGAAGGAAAGGAGTCAAGGTACAGAAAGAGAAAGCAAGAAGGATAGGCATTTTCAAATTGCTGTGTGGAGCTGAAATTAAGACACAAAGGAAAGGGAGCTCAGGGTTCCCACCTCATTCCCTGGGTTTCTTTGTGTTTCATTGGTAGACAAATCATTCCAAATCCATAGAGAGAAGAATCATAGTTTCCTCTCCAGAAATGTACCTCTATGGTTAGCAAATACAGCTTGAAAGAAGAACCAATGGGGGAACATGTGGTGGGGAGTTACTGCTACAAGAAAAAGAGACCTGCAAAGACAAACAGCTCCAGACACTGAGCACCTGAAGAAGAGAACTGGGATAACCTGAGGAAGAAGGAGATTGCTTTCACATTTGGTAGATGAGCAGACTTTCTCCCCAACTTATAATGTTTGAGTTTCACTAAAGCTTTTTTCAGAGCTTGGGGAATGAATAATGAGCTATTATTTGCAGATCAGTAGGATATCAAATCTCCAACCACGTTACAGAAAGGTATTAAAAGAAAAGGACTGACAAGCATGCAGTTATATGTTCCCCTTGCTTGAGAACAAATAGATCCTCAGCCAGAGCCTAGAGAAAAAATCACAGCATAATGTCCTGCACCAGTGACCTAGTGAACTGACCAAGGAAAGATGACTGAAATGTGAGATGGTATCTGTTTTTCCCTGAGTAGAAAGGACTTTGTTCTGACCTTCTTTTCCTCCTTATTTTGAGTTCAGAAAAGAGCTTGGCAGTTTGGGTGAGATGATTTCTTTTGAACATGGCCCAGGGTCACAAAGATGATCAAAGGACTAGAGCATCTTTCATATAAAGAGAGGCTAGAGAGCTGGGACTGCTCATGTTGGAGAAGAGAATCTTTAGGGGCATATTTTCAATGTAGGTGAATGCTTGATGGAGTGAGAAGGGGTACCCTGACTCTTCTCAGCAGTGCCCACTGACAGAACAAGAGATAATGGGCACAACACACATAAATTCAACATGAACTCTGTTTTACTGTCAGGATGGTTGAACACTAGAAAAGGTTTCCCAGAGTGATGGTGGAGACTCTGCCCGTGGATATAATCAAAACCCAACTGGACACAGCCTTGGGCGTTCTGCTGGAGCTGGCTCTGCTGTAGCAGAGGAGTGGGGGAGGATTTACTTGATGATCTCAAGAGGTTCTTCCCAACCTGAATGATTCAGAAATAACAAAGGTTCATATCCATAGAAGGTGACCGGGATCCCAAATCCCACTGGTTTCATCATGGGGAGAGCCCAGCCTACAGCTGCTACAGGAATTCATTATCTGGTTTTCAGGACAATCTTCACTAAACCCCACACAGCACCTGCAAGAATGACTCTTCCCACAGGGCAGGTAGAGCTTATGATCCCAGGACCATGATGAACTCTGCAGTTGCAAAGAAAGCAGATCCAGCTATGTCCTCTCCGGATGGAGGAAAGGTCCTAAGACAACTGCATCCATGTCTTTGTGCAAAGGACAGCAGGGTCTCTGGATTACATATCCTGCTTTACTGGAAATATCCCTGACTGCTCTGTGATGTTCCCACAGGCCCTTGGAGCAGTGTTGATTTTCCCCAGCATGGCCCAGTTAGCACTAGCTGAGCTACAGCAGCAGCAGTCCTGACAGGGAAAAGCAGAGCGCAGTATCACAGCAGTTTGTGCTGCCTACTGCTTTGTTTCTGAACATCATAATTATAGTCCCAGGGTGATACTGTCAAGCTCAGAGTTAGTAATTTTTCTGCAGCTATTAGAGCTGAATACTTAATCCGGAATGAAAACATCAGAACCCCCTCTGTGGAAGACATCAAACTCTTCACTTAAAAGAGTAAATGTCCCAAGGATGTGGCTGCTGACCCAGGACAGCATGCTGTGGTCAATGTGTGTCCAGCAACTGAGGCGTGAGAGGAGGATGTGCTCACATGCCTTGGTACTATCACCAGCAAAAAGCACACAGAACCAGTGAGCCCCCACACACTACAGGGGGAGGAAAATCTGCTGTTTGCTACATGCACAGCTCATGGGGAGGAAGTGAAGGGTAGGAGGAAGGGCTGGCATTCAGCATACAAGCGTCAGCTGCAGGGAGAATGTGTTGGGAAAAGGGAGAAGAAAGGAGACTGGCCTGTGGGAGCTGATGTGTTCAGTGGGAAAGAGGGGAGCATGCTGGGCAGGATGGCTTAGTGGGGGAAACCGAGGCAGCAGGAAGACCAGAATAGGGAAAAAGGTATGAAGAGCTGAAAGAGGGAGAGCAGAGCTTTCAAAATGTGTCTACAAGGCACTGAAGGTGGAATGAAGGTGGATCGAGGCTGGGGCAAATGGTATGACAGCACTTTAATAGACCAGCCATGGTCTCCTGCTGCCTTCGTTCAGCTCCAGGCTCAGCAGGTCTCTCTGGGCCCCTCTGGTTGATTCACCAACAAACACAGCTGCTGCAGCCTGGACTTCCTCCTTGGCATGGGAACATAGAGTGGGGTGTCCACACTTCCAAAGGTTTGACAGTAGCAGCAATTCATGATGAGGTTGGTATTTATTTTCAAGGCTATGCCCTGCTGGGCATTCCTCTGCTTTCATAGGCCCAGCTCTTTGTACAGATGGGATTTTATTGGTGTGAAATGGCTTCTGCTTGTTTATGGGTTTTGTTTTTCCAGTTTGGAGGATTTATTACAAACAATTTCTCCAGACACTGCGACTAATGAAAATTTCCATCCTATGTATTCTAATTTGAAAACACTGATGGGGAGAAACCAAGCAGAATATTTTATGATTTTTGTCTTTTTCTCCGGATCTTCCATTTTGCTTTTTTTAACTGAAAACTGGGAGGGGATGCCTCTACTTTCTATGACTGTGACGATGTGCAGAAAGCCCTTCTTGCGCAGAGAAAGTACTGGTACACCTGGAACACAACAATGGAGAAGAGTCATTGGGAACACTTCTTTTTATGAGTGAGAAAGTTCTTATTTCTATAAATTGCCTTCCCAGTTGTTTCTGTGGCTTTTATGGGAAACATACAGCAGGCAATAGAAAAATGGAACTTTTCAGTTTGAAAACACAGTTAAAGTACACCCTGCTCCAAAATGAAAACGCTGGTTTGGTTTCCAGCTGTTGCCTGGAAACTTAAATGCAGAGCATTTGACAATTTTGTCTCACTTAGAGATTTCCCCTGGGAAAACCTCCCCGTTTTCAATCAGCTCCACTTTTTGAGCTCCCCATGTCACTAAAACCTCCGCTGACAGCTTGTTTCATGGCAGGAGCCAGCTGGAGGGGTTTTCATAATCCTTATTGTGGATCCTCACCGTCGCAGAGCAAACCCACCGCTCCCTGCTCTGCCCTCACTGACAAAGGAGAGTAATTGATTCCTGTAACATCCCACCCACTGTTTGTTTCAAACCCTCTGTACCAGAGATTGATTTTAATGAAGTGTTCCGCTTTTACACACATGAAATACATCAAATTAAGTTTTTGAATGTGAAATGGCTTTTATCAAATGCAGCCAAACAAAGGCTGTCAGAGCAGCCAGGATATGGTCTGAAGGAATGGAAAAGGAAGAGGACATTGCTATCTCCTGCAAAAGATTCGGATCTGAAACAGGATCACGTTTACCCCACATATCACTGAATCTGTATATTATCGTACCAGCTACAAAGTCTTCTTCATTTTGACTTAGTAGGGCTTTCCTGACAATGGGATATAGGAGATAAAAGATTTCCCCATACAGCCCTGCTTCTAGGTGCTGAGTGCTGATTTCCCCTAAGTTTCATGAAATCTGGGCTTGGTTCCTTACGCATCTAAGTTTTAACAAACAAATTTCTATATAACTCAAAAAAAACAAGTAACATTTGCTGATGACAATATGCTTTTTTTTTTTTTTAGTGTAATGAACAAAGACTGAACAGAAAGAATTAAAGAAGGACTTGAAAACCAGTCAGTGAAGGCTGATGTGGCACTGGAACAAGTTGGTGGGAGCCCCATCTCTGGAGACATTCCAGGTCAGGCAGGACGGGGCTCTGAGCACTGATGGAGCTGTGGGTGTCCTGTTCAGTGCAGGGAGTTGAACCAGATGGCCTTTAAGGGTTTCTTCCAATTCAAACCATTCTGCAATTCTAAAATTCTGTGTGAATCACTGTAGAGGCATCTGAGGAAAAATAGTGCAAACTTCACAGGTAAAACGGTGAGCTCTGTGCTGCCCACTTCGGCATAGGAAAGAGCTCCTACTGAGGTATGGAATCACATAACAAGCAGAAAGGTTAAGCCAGAACTAGAAGATGTTCAAGGAGCAACTATGATGAAAGGTGCAGAATGACTTCAATGCCTATAACATTCAAGTAGCCGTAAAAGTGTCAGCTGCAGCAGGTGGCTCAAAATCCCAGATCTACCTAGAGGAAACAGGCAAGAACAGATTTTCAACAGCAACCTAATGAGGTTTGGGAAATAGTTCCCACAGTGTTAAAGCTGAGCTGGACAAGAAGGGATCCTCTGGGCAGGCAAACTTAATGGCCAATGTCACTACATCAGCCTTTTCCCATGAAAAACCTTAGGTACTATCAAGTGTTAATTTGTTAAAAAACCCTTAATCAAGTGACAGTAAATTACTGACAGATTTGAACTACTTTATCTCTCAATCAAAACCTGGCTCCTTCCCAAGCAGTAAGCAATTCAGCATCCACAAAAAGTTAAATCTGGCCACATGCAAGCTTTTATGCTTGGGCCCGATGCTCTCCCTCCCTCACACCAGCTTCTGGTAAAATTTCTTTCTGAAGGAGTCAGTGATCCGCTGATGATCACCAGCCTAGGTCAAGGTGCTTAACCCCACTTGGCAGGGTGGGAATTGCAAGGGGACATCCATCTGGGGTTTCTCCTAACAAGAGCTGCCCGTAATAAACAGGCTACCTCTACACTTCAGCAGGGCTTCCTTTTCCAGGCAGTCTTCCTTTCTTCTTTTAAACCCCCTGCCATGGGCAGAGTTGCCAATTGCTATATCAGGCTGCCCCAGGCCCCATCCAACCTGGCCTTGAATGCCACCAAGGCAAATCATCTTGACCTCTTAATTAATTAATTAATGCAGTATAGAATGATTCTGCAATCACTGTAGCATAGCATTTCTTTTCACTAATGTAGGAAAAGTGAATGCAAGTACTCACATCACAGCAGCTACCCACCAGAAGGCTCTAGTCATGCTGTGTTTTAGCTTTCATCATTCTGCTGTTTATTTCAAAGACACCTGTCAGTGGATTATACTGTAAAGCTGATGAAAAAGGGGCTTGAACTGAGGTTTGTTTCAGTCGTACTAAAACAGGGGCACCTGACCAAAATACTGATTTTCTCTCCTCAGAGGAATCAAGAACTGAATCAGAAGTCCCGATTTTCTTTTGCACATACCCCGCATCCACATGTAATTAGCTGAGTTCTTATGCTAAACTTCACTCCTACCCACGACATTCAGATTTCACCAGAGGATTCTGATCTGCTGCAGGAAACGGCAGGAGGCACTTGTGGATTTCCTCACCATAGTGCCAGAGACAGTGAATATTGCAGGTACATCCTTCTACACAGATCTTGGCTGTTTGTGAGGGTGGATGGTGACAGGACAAGGGGGAATGGTTTTAAACTGAGCCAGGGGAGGTTGAGGTTAGATATTAGGAGGAAGTTTCTCAGTCAGAGGGTGGTGAGGCACTGGAACAGGTTGCCCAAGGAGGTTGTGGATGCCCCATCCCTGGAGGCATTCAAGGCCAGGCTGGATGTGGCTCTGGGCAGCCTGGGCTGCTGGTTGGTGACCCTGCACACAGCAGGGGGTTGGAACTGGATGAGCACTGTGGGCCTTTTCAACCCAGGCCATTCTACGATTCTATGATTCATTCTATGATTCTCATCACATAAAATTTGGATCAGCTGCTCAGATTGGAGCAGCAACGATTGCTATGAGATCAAATTGATTGTTACAGAAGAAATTCAGGGCATCTATTGTATCTAGTATCTAGTACACAAAATTAAGATGGTGGGCAGCATGTGGGACACAAAGCTCTGAAGGTCTCCATTGCTCTCTGGATACACCATCTATGAAGATAATGATCACATAGCAGATATCTAGTAATAATAATAATTATCAGCTATTGTTGTTTTGACTTAGTGAAAAAAAGTCTTCAGTTTTCCAGCAATCTGAATTAATCTCACATTCTTAAGAAAAATAGTCTGCAAACTTATCTTGAAAAAGCAGCATTAAGGGCTGGTTTCCAAGAATGTGGTTCCTTCATGACATCTGACATTCATCAACTCAGCCATCAGTGGTGTGGAGCAAGACAAGGAGAGAAGTCTGCTTTGGGTTGGAAGACAGGTCCATCTAATCTTGCATCCCACGTCTAGAAAGAATCAGAATGCACCTTAAGTGCAGGACAATTCTTTCTCTATGTACTCTTCTTTGCTTTCAGTCTGTAGCCTAGGGAGATTTTGAGTGAGAGAATATAAATTGCTGTTTAATTTCATTTTTTTAAATTGCTTCATTAATTCCAGCACAATTTTGATGCCCACAACACCTGACAGTAAATCATTCTGGAGTTGAATGAAAACATAATCTCCTTATTCTTAGTTTAATTTGGCTGGTGCATGTTACCAGTGATTCCTTCTTGGGTTTTGGTTATGAGAAGCAGACTGATTGTGCCCTATTCATCACTCTCCTACCACTTCCAGTCTAGAGCAGTGTTACTGTACCTCCCATTGCTTTTCCTGGTGAAAGAGTTTCTTTCAGTTTTATCTTTCCCCTTATGGAGATCACAGGGTACTTTTCAAAATCCTTCTTGCTGTTCTGCTTATTTTCCTAGCTCAATGCCTAGTTCTGCTTGATCTTGTTAAAAGTTTTTGGATAATCCATGTATACCATATCAACCAAGTCGCCCTGCTCCACATGCTCCTTTGCTCCTTTAAAGACCGCTGGTGGGTTTGTGAAGCATCACATCCTCTGATATGTGCTATACAGATGCCTTTACTTTTTATCATATTTATCCAGAAGCCTGCCACTTCCAAACCCCAAGGGGGATTGGTAACTATTCTATTCATTAATTTGAGACAGTTCCTACAATTCACATCCCATAAAGAAAAGTTCCACTGATATAATTTCCCTAAGCTCCCTCACAGCAAACATCAATATGAAGAATTCATTTAGCTTTTCTGTTCTCACCTTATCTTCCTTGGGCTGCTCTTTTCATGCCTCACTCATCCACTGGCCTTGTAGCCTCCCTGGCAGTTCTCCTGCTGATGACGTGTTTCAAAGGATTTATTAGTGGTTTTTATACCGTTAGCAAGTTGTTCTTAGAAATATTTCTTGGCCTGCCTTATTATGATTTTACATTTATCTTGTCGGAACTCATGCTCTTTTCTATTTTCTCCATTTAAAAATAGCCCATGATTTAGGACTTGCAGCAAGTAATGCTTTGTGACGTAAGTTATATTGTGGAGAAGGAACACACTTGATCTTGATGAGGAATGTTGTCATGCTATGCCTCAAAACCCACATTAAAGGTAATGCATGCCAAATGTGCTATCAATCCCAGAAATCCAGCTTTCGTGTCGGTGTTCTGATGTGAATGAGCAGTGCCCTGTCAAAGCACCATCTACAGAACTCAAGGCTAGAACTTACTCAGTCATGGTGCAGAGCTGGACATGCAAACCAATAGCCTTTGCTGCCTTCGATTTAATCACACCCTAGCAATGTCCACAACTCTTGTGAATCCAAGGGAGTCAAAGGCAATGTGCTCAGACATACCCACACCACAGACATCTACAGCATGGGGGACATGCCTCACCCCCCAGGATATTCATATTTCGCCCATGTTCCATGCTCAGGAGCTCTGAGCACCTTGAGAAATGAACGTCAGGCTGAAACATTCACAGAAATCCATGGGGAGGGAAGGAAGAAGGCTTTATCTCAAACAGGAACGCTAACAGCAGCTGTGTATGAAGATTATACAAGTTCCTAGACTCTATCATCTTTTTTTTTCTTTTTTTTTTTTTCTTTTTTTTTTTGTGCAGGAAATTTTAGGATGAAGAGTTCTTGCATAAAAGCCAGATCCCCCAGGGTGATATTGGTTAAATGTTCTGACAGCTTGAATGCTGCCTGATGGAGGACAAGGCTTCCCAGAGCTCTGCTATCGTACTGTAACTGGGTTACCTATATTTGAACTTCTTCAATACACTTTATCTTACCCTAACTTTTTTCCATGAGTTCAGGGTGATTGCAAGGTGACAAGCAAGCAGGAAGGCTTTCTGCTCAATGAGGCATGGTGATCTCCACCTTTGATGCTGTGCTGTTCTCATGGTGCCACACTCAACACAGGAATAGAGCAATTGGGGAGAAATGCAATAAACAGCAGTGGCACACCTGGGCGCTGCAGTGCCCACTCCATCCCACTTCTCTTCACACCCTCAGGAAGGTGTGTTGCCTTTTACACCCTGATGATGCTCCCGTGTCCTCTGCCTGCTCTTCAGGAGGAATGCCCACTTGCAGCACCTGTGCTGAAGACACTGCAACCAACCAGGTCTGTGGCATGTTATATCATGCCAAGCTTTACACAGGTATGGGAAAGTGTCCTTCATTACGGGAAGATCAGATGTAGAACTTTTGCATGCTCACTCTATGCCAGGGTCAACACCGCCTTCTTCACTCCCCAGATTCTAACAGCAGTGTGTTCTAACAGTGTGTTCTAACAGCAATGTCACCCACCTAGCTCTCCATCCCATGAGCTCAGGAAAGCCTCTCCATCACTAACAGGACATTCAACTCGTATCCCCACTCTCCAAAGGCTGCAGGGTCTTGGGGAGTTTCAGGACCTTGTGGCAATACTGCCAGTGTCTCCAGGGAGCAGCTGCCTTACTGCACAGACAGATGTATTTAGAAACAGTCCTATTTTACGTGGTACTGCAGTTTAGCTGGGAGATGTAATCTCTGTAAATGAAAAATCCATACAAGAAATATGTTTGCTTCTCTCGGAACTGGGATTTTGTCCAAGGTGCTACCATAACACTCCTGAGGAAACAGCTTCATCTGATTTTGCTAGCAGAAGGTAAGGATATGGAAGGGTTGGTTCATAGAATCATTGAACCATTTGAATTGAAAGAGACCCTTAAAGGCCATCTAGTCCAACTCCCTGCCATGAACAGAGATATCTGCAGACAGAAGGAAGAAGGTTCAAAGGAAGAAGAGCACCAAGAAGTCTCTGCCAGCACCAATGCAAATTTATCAGAGGAACTGGTGGCAAACAGACAAGTTTGGAGTGACAAGAACAGCTTCAGAATCATTCCATGAAGCCCCAGTGGCAAGATGAGATCATTTTGGAACCAGATGAGACACAAATCTACCTACAGCATAGCTCAGCCTGAGCCACAGTGGCTCTTCTGGGTCAGTGGAGACATAGGGCAAATGTCTCAGCTGAGGGCAGCAAGAGCAAATCTTCCCTTCACACCTCTGGTGGCAATTAACAGGCTGGTTTCTGATAAATAACCCTGAAAAAAGGCTGGTGGGCAGCATTTAACAGGGCTGTCCTCTTCCCTAAACTGTAAGCAGCTGATGCCCAAAGCTGCTTTGGTACAACTTCAGCCATGAGGGAGAGGAAGACTCCCAGGGGCTGACAGCATCTTCTGGGAGCTTTGAATCATCCTGACAAACCAGAAGCACCTCAGGCCCATCTGTTGACGCCAGGAGGGCCTTCTTAAAACCAAGCAATCTCCCTGCGTATGTTTCTCAAAGCTGCTCCCTAGCCTCCTTCACACTTCCAAATCTTGTTTTCCATGGCTGCTCAGAACAGAGAGGAAGGAAATTTCAAGGACTTTAAACAACCATTTGCAATTAATTCGGTGAAGCCTCTCCAGGCAATTAGTGCTGGAGGCTCCCAGCGCCCTGTGCTCCCAGCATCAGACCTGGGCTCTGCCTGCTACATTTGCTCAGCGCAGGGAGGGAGTTGCTGTACACAATTAAGTAGCCCAGACACTTAATTTAAAGTGAAGTGAAAATAAATGAGTGACTGTAATTAGTTATTACAGTTTATTAGCGGCTCATATCCTTTGGCAGATACTGTCTTTATTCAGTATTTAATGGGATTAATAACTTCTTAAGTAGGCATGTGACAGCAAAGAACAGTTAAAGTTTACGACTGGGAGACAGAAGCTCTCTTGCCTCTTCCTTTTTTTAAAAAAAAGAGAGAGATTTTCTCACGTGTCTCCCATAATACTTGCTGAGTTTTTGGCACAGTAAATCAATACGCTATCGTGACAAGCAAACAGATAGCGGCTGCTCTTTTATCTCCCTCTAAATGACTGTGATTCTCAAGTCACACTGCATCAGCCACAAATCCCACCTGGGGCACGCTGAGTCCCCTGAAATCTCTCAGCCAAAATGTCCCAGTCTGACATATCCTGGAGATGCCCCCAGCCTCATCTCAGACACCCATGGGACCCAATCAGAGGTCCCACGCCACTGTGATGCAATGTGCAGCTCATCTGGCAGCTGGCATTGGTCACAGTGCATACAGTGTATACATGCTCTTTCTGGCTCCTGTCACCTAACTTGATTTTGTTTATCATCAAACAGAGCTTCCTTTCTATCTGCAACATCATGATTTACTGCTGTATATCAAGATAACTTAGTTTTTAATTGCTGTGGGTTTTTTTGTTTGTTTTGTTGGGTTTTTTTAGTGGAGTTTCTTGATATGTTTGAGCAGACAATGCCTGTTAATTGCTGTTAGGACACAGATTTTGTCCTTTTTAGAAACCCACTACCAAATCAGTGGATAGTAAACTGACCAACAGAGAGATTCCTTGAAAAGGGTTCCCAAGATATGACCATATTTGAGTGGGAGAAGATGAGGAGCATGGCATGAGCATACTCTTCCACATGCCAGCATTCATTATGTCCATTTGTTGTATTTATTCTCTACAGTAATTGTGGACAAATTGGTTTCTAGCATCTGTTTGCCAGAGGACTGATAAGGTTTTTGTGTATTGATTTATTCTTACGATATAAGAATTAGTGAGCTCCACGAGATGTTGACCTTCCAAGTCAGGATTATTCAAATACAAGAGAAATGAATCAAGGGAAAGTCTTGTGGCATCTGTGTCGAAACACTCAGTGTTGAGCTGTGCAAACAATGAAGCAAAAAGAACAGCCTCATCTGCATCTTTTCTTGTCAAACCAACAAACAACAAATTCTCCAAGCAAGACAACTGGAAGGAAGGGTAAGAAAATCAAAGCAGGGCATATTGCTGCCTTCAAACCAAGTTCTAAGAAACTGAGGAGTGAGAGCCAGGAGTTTTTTAAAGATTTATTTGCCCATACTATTCCTGATCTCTCAATGAGTAAAGACATGATTTGGCAAATGATCATTGCCTCTAACCCTGTGAACCACTTCAGCCTTTGTTATTACTGCAGACTTCATCCTTGAAAGGGACCTAAGCAAGTTTAGACAGCTCATTAACTCCTCATTATTAGTGTATGCATTCCAGCAAGATTAGCATTGCAAATGACTAGCAAGAGGCTAAACTCATCCTGAATACAATTTGCTACAGATGGTTGGTCTGGATGCTCCTTTTCTGAAAATCCAGGGGTACGGTAGGGACGCATATCAGCACCAATCCCACAGATATAATAATGGGATGGGATGATATAATCTGAAGCCAGCAGACATCGAGGGGTTCAATACACCTATTTATGGCCATCTGAGGTCAGCATGCACAGTAGGATTCAGCTCTAGATCAGAGCATCTGTGTTAAGACATCCACCTGTAGGTGTCTTCTGATACCTAGGCGTCATGTGTGGGACTAGCATCTTCACAGGGTGACCTGATCTGTTCTAAAAATATGTCTGGGGGCCTGAATCAGGCATCAGCAAAAACACATGTAATGTGTTACATTACCTCACCAGGATTGCCTTTCTGACTTACTTTAATTAAATGCCTGTACCACATTTAAAAAGCTTTACACTTCCAGCACACATGGTGTACTACCCTGTTTATGCTTTATTGCACTGACTCAGTGTGATCTGTCAAGGTCAGTTTACAGGGATATTACTTACCAGACATGGGTGAATCCCTAAATATTTATGATTGTTGGAACAGAAAGCTATTATTTAGGATCCTGGTTTGGTAAAGAGTCTCCTGGTCTAAGCTGAATGTGACACATTTGACAGGGTCACATGCAATCACATTGCTTGAACGGTGCAGCTGTGCTCAGCAGCTGCACCTGGATGGGGACGATGCTCTGCTCCTGACACAGGTCACCTGAGCCTCCAGGTTGCAAGGCCAGGCTGAAGTGATCCAGTTGTGGACTGCCCATTCATGGGAAGAAAGTCTATCACCTTTCTGGGGCTATTTCTGAGTATTTCTGAATTAATGTCTGTAGCTCAAATCCAGGGGTGTTTACCTAGAAATGCCCTAGGACACACGACAAAGTACACAGTTTAGCAGCAATAATGTTAGCTTACCTGGATATGGCAGCAGTGGCTCATTCAAATCATAAACTTGTGAGCTGTCCTTTGCAGAAACACTAGCTACTTAAAAGGTAATGTTTCACAGAACACACTGAAATGCAAATAATCCTGTCCTGCACATCTTGCAGACAATTCGCCTCCCTTCCATGCACTTTCTGAAGACTCATGAGGCTGTTTATTCAGACTTTTGCAAAGCTATCTTCTTGACTCTTCTGTTTCCCATCTGTTTGAATTTCACTACCAAGACCCTGTCTCATCTGCTTCCCTGGGCCAGGCTGCAATGCAGAATGTAATCTTTTACTGTGAGCTGTGCATGCACACACTGTTCATTTATAAAATGCCACGTGTCCCAAAAAATGTGGGCTCCAAGGAGAGTTTTATATCGTATTTATGTTTCTCAGACACATGAGAGTGCGCTCACAGTCTGACAGAAGAGAAATGACGCCTCTGCCATTGAGAGGCGGGGTTTTGCTGCGACATCAGCAGAAAGTAAATTAGCTCCCAAATGAGTTCACAGAGTTTTTAGTTGTCATTTCCATCCACCCTCAGAAATGTTCCTACAAGCCTCTGACCAGCAGGTTCATCAGTTACTTGTGGGAATGAACTGCAAATGTAATCAAGCATTTGCCCTCATTAAAGGTTGGATGTCAGGGGGAAATTCTTTACAAAGAGAGTGGTGAGGTGCTGGAACAGCTGCCCAGAGAGGCTGTGGATGCCCCGTCCATCCCTGGAGGTGTTCAAGGCCAGGTTGGATGGGGTTCTGGGCAGCCTGGTCTAGCATTAAATGTGGAGGTTGGTGGCTCTGCATGTGGCAGGGGAGTTGGAGATTTGTGATCTTTGAGGTCCCTTCCAACCCTGGCCATTCTGTGATTCTGTGATTCTGTAAAGAAAGAGAGAGATGCAAGAGCTGCAGCTGAAACACTTCTGGCTGTGATCACCAGTAAGGTCAACAAACAAAAGACTTGCACAGAGCTAAGGTAAATACCTCCATTAGCCAAATGGATTAGCAATTTTCCAACAGCTACTGGCAAGGTTCTGCAAGGACTTCATAGCAGTTCAAGAATATGAAGTAGGGAAGTCTTGCATTTCTTTATCTCCAGCTTCCTTGGAAGGACTCAAAGCACAAAGAGGTTAAATGATAAGGTCATGGTAGCCACTGAAAAGGAAGTGCTCTGATTTCAGCTTCCAGTTCACAGCACTCAGCTGTTTCAAAGAAGCTTAGAGTGGGTAATGAAAAAGGGAGGAAGGGAGGGCCTTGAGCAGCTCTGAGGAACAGTGGTGGTAAGAGGGCACAGCATACAGGGGCAGAATACATACAGAAGAACTACTTTGATCAGCAGGTGATTTCAAGCAAGATATCTGCTTCACTCAGAATTTGGGACTGATCATCCTGTGATGTGTTCATCAACACAGAACTGCAGTCTGTTTCAAGAATCATGGGGTGAGCAAGGCATCCGCCCAGGACAGATCCAACACAATATGTTCAGGTGATTTTCTGGAAAGACAGCTGCAGAATAGGCAGGATATCCAGGAGAATCTTGGAGGGCATTGGACACCAATGTTTCTTTGGTTGGATCCTGCAACTGAACAGGGGTTTGTCACCGATACACTTTCACAGAGGCTGGGGTCCGTCTGGAGTCCTGAACATACATCTTGTTTTGCTGAGCTTTGGCTTTCTGAGCCTCTCTCCCAGCTGCTGTTACAAGCTGCACAGTCAATCAAACACTGCCCTTGACACAGCGACAGCCTGGAGGCTGCCCAGCTGCACCATTTTCACTCCCTGAAATCTCGATTCACTCTGCTGTTCCACTCATGACCTCTGTCACTTGCTAAGAGGGAATACAGCGATAAACATCTTCGGTCATTCACCTGAGCGAAGATTTTGTGTGACTTCAGCATGTTACGGTGACAACATGTGAGACAACAATATCAGGGGCACATCCCCATCAGCCCTGAAGCAGGACAGTCCTTTGCTTTGGCTGCACAGGAGGTCAAACAAGTGGATCATGCAGGTCCCTTTCAGTCTATTCACACACATGGTGCAGACGCTGTCCTTCCATCCCCAAAAGCTACGTCCTATTCAAAAAGGGTCAGGAAGCCAGCAGTACTCTAAGGCAGGGGTCCAACGTGCCTTGGAGCTTGCCTGTGCCTACCTTGGCTTGCCTGGACCACACTGAGCGAAGAGGAATCGTCTTGGGTCACATATAAAGTGTATAATATAGCTTATGTATGTAAGTACCTAAACTTATTTTATTAAGAAAACATTTTTATTTAAACATTAAAAAGAGCAACAAAAACGTAAAACTAGTGGGATATTTGACTTTGTGAAAGTAACGCGTCAGTTTGGTCATGCGTCAGTGGCTGCAATTCTTACTGAGCTCTCAAGGTGTTCATCAGAGATTTTTGATGAAATTTTACTCTTCCTATGCTTCATTCGTGAAAATATTTGTTCACAAATGTACGTGCTGCCAAAAAGAAATGACACAAATAAGGTGTGACTGTGAAGCCAGAGGTATTCCTCTCTGGTAAGAGGGGCTTATAATAGCCTGCTAAAGAGACATGGTCAGATTTTTGAGTTGAATCTGATTGAAACTCTATACATTTCATTTGAAAATTCGCAGGTTATGTATTTATACTGACTGAAAATGAAGCTGCAAATTTATTGAAAAATTGATGATTTTTTTGGTGATCTTGAAATCTATTCTCAAATTCCTATATTGAAAGAGAAAGAAGGGCTGCAAGTTTTTCACTGTTCACAGGACTGTTTTGCCAAGGCATCAAAATGCATGAAATGATCTGCCATAACCTGACTTAGTACTGCACCACATCCTCCTCATGTCCTGGCTTCATCTCAGACAGCATTAATGTGCACCAATGTTCAGCTGGTGTTGAGCAATGCGTGCACACCCAGGGCCCTCCTGATCCTTCTCAGTCTCCATCCACCCATGACTGATAGCTGAGCACTGACAATGCTGACTTCCCAAGCAGCCCGACTCGGTAATAATTCTGTCTAGTCCTTAAAAGAAAAAATACTCTAGGAAGTGTTCCAGCAAACACTGGCATTTGTCTTCACATTGACTCCTGTCTGTACTAGATCGTGCTTCTGTAAAAGGACTTCCAATGGCTTTGAAGTTAGTTAGGTCAGTCAGGAGAGACAGTCATTGGCTTGTAGGGGCTGGAGCGTGGTGAGAGCAGACAGTGTTAGGGCATTTTAGTCACTACCAAGTGCTTGTTTCATGCTTGCGCAATTTCTGGAAGCTTAATGTGAGCGTATCTTATCATGACATCAAAAGGGATGTCCCTGAGCACAAATAGATCTCCCTGAGGATGTTCTGTCTTGATCAGGAGTAGAATTTGTTTGGGAAGTAGAAAAAATCAGTATGAAAACTTTGTGGAGATTTTCAGTGAAAGTGGTGACTGCCTTCACCTGAACTTGTCACTGTTGGAAAGCCCATAGATTTTGCTGATGCTAAATGCTTGAACACACTGGTATCTAACATACCTAGCCGCAGCTCTCAAAGGCTGGTTGCTCAGTGAAGGTTACTTGATTTGCTAGAGAGACCATGAGAATTTTTTTGCTTCTTCTTGCAGCTCATTAGAGAGCAGTAGTAAGTCAAAACTTCAGCAAATTTGGGCACTTCATCACTGTTGCTATAGATGTTGTGGATGAACAGAAGCGGAGATCAGTTGGAAGAACTTTTTCTGAGCCTCAAATCCAAACAAAGACAAATGATGTATGCAGTTAAAAAGAAATCATGAGAGGAAGTAGTAATGGTGAATGAATTACTGAGTCCTTAGCTGTAGGCAGCTTTTCAATGACTATCCCTTTAATTTACATGATCGTGTCTAAATAAAGGAAACTAATTAAACACTCATTGACTAGTTTGCAAACAGCAAACAATTAACTCCAAACAAACCCCCTGCTTGAATTAGCTCAGCAGCAATGAAGAGAGCATCATGAGCAATGCTAAATATCATGTGGTCTGAAGGCTTTACTTTGCTGAGAACAATACAGACTGGAGCTATGGAAGCTGTATTGCAATCAGGAACCTTTTGCAGCGGGTGTTACCACCACACTGATGCCTTGGTCTTGCTGATTTAGTGAAATGTCAGTCCTTTCAGGTACCTGGAGTACTGACAAATCTTCCCACAAGGCACAGACTGTAAATCAAAGCTCAAGTTGTTTGAAAGTGATGTCACTCAAATATGAGAAGTTTCAGATGATGTTGTCATGGGAAAGCAGTCTTAACTGATTCAAATGAAGATAAGGAAGATAACAGCTTTTTCCCTTTTGACCTCATCCAGCTTTGACGTGAAATCTTGAAGACAGCATAAACATGGAATTGACCTGCTCTGGGAACCACCATTTCTACAGATCAGGTGGGCAGCTCGACCTAAATTTGTCTCCTGGGCCTAAAGGTATCTGCGGAGTATTTCCCAATTGATCACTCACTGCCTAGGATATATTTTTGTTACATTTTACTAAAACTCGGGACAGCAATTTTTGGGGAAGATTCAGCAAAGGTTTGTTCATAGTTATGACGGGATATGGTAATAAAATTATCTTCCCCTGCAGAAAGCTACCAGCTGTATTTCAGAGTAGCCAAGCTGTAAAGCCAGCAATTTCCATGCTTACATCATTGCCTGCAGCACAGTTTTTACCTAAAGGCAATGATGTGAGCAGGGAAAGTGGAAACAAGTATAACCAAGGGCTAAAAGAGCACAATTACCTGGGAGGCCACTTACAACAGTAAAGCTGATATGAAGGAACATGCTCATTGCAGGACAGGAAAGCAAGATTCACACAAATTTTAAATAGACCTACTGGTAGCACTTCAGCAGGTATACACAGCATGAATGACACATGAGGCACAAGTGGGGATGGACAGGAAAACAGTGTTTGCAGTCACATTTTTTAAAGCAGTATGTGGCCAAGCTTTCACTGCATGGCAGGTTTCACAGGTCAGTGCCCAACACGGTGAAATAATTGCAAATAGCTCAGAGATGACTCTGCACAGCAGATGTCCAGCCTCGACTGTTGTGGAAGGAGTGAAAAATACCATGAGTATTATCACTCTCTCCTCTAAGAGCTGCAGCTGGGAAGGTGTGAGTAAGGGATGAGCTCTGTAAAACCTCCCCAGCAGATCATGGGCACTGAGACCTTCAAAAGCAGCTGTAGAGTTAACCCATCCACCCTCCAGCTCCTGGGCACCTTGGGACAACACGGTCGCTACAGAAGAGATAGCACAGTGGTGAATGGGGTTTGAGGGCACTCGGTGTTTGTAGAGCGCAAAAACCACCAAAAACAATCTGCCTTCAGCAGGGGGTTGGGCGGGGGATCAGCCAGTAGGTGGGCCGGGCTCAGAGGAGCAGGGATGCTCAGCCCGCACCAACGGCCGCTCAAACGGCTCAAACGTAAGCGTGCCGTGCTGCTGCACCACGCCGCAGGGGAACCGGGCAGCACAGAAACAGCTTCTGTGCACACGGGGGTTCGGCTGCCGTCACTCCCAGCTTCATCCACAGCTCGGTGGAACCGTCCCCCTGAAAAAGATTTGTCACGGCGCTTGGTGGGGTGCACGGGGCTCCCGCTCACTGCTTGTGATGCTGGTGGCGGATTGCGCCACGCAAGTGCCTCTCACAAAGAGGCTCCATCAGTACTGATGGGGTCCTACCGATCCTATTCAACCGTCTGGGCTTAGCAGGGGTCTGGATGGGGGGATTTCCTCAGGTCCCTTCCTGCCCCTTCGTTTCTGTGATTCTGTGATTGCGGAGATTCTTTCATTTCAGCTTTTTTTCAAGTGAGAGATGCAGGTTGGTGTTTGGGGTCCGATATCAGTACATGACCGAAAGGTTGCCATTAATCCAACTCACCCAGCTCAGTGTGAACTGCAAACAGGAGCACTCTCTCCTGGATTCTGATTGCGAAAGTTACGATTGTGTGTCCTCCCCCAGCATCAGGAGAGGGAGAAACCGACATGGGGAGGGACAGCAAACCCAACTTCGTCATCAATAGCATGGAGACATTTTCTTTTTTTGCAAATATTTTATTGTCTGAAAACACAGACTGAGGTTGTTGTTGTTCTCCCAACCCCCGAGCCGTGCTCAGCAGCGCAGTGGGTGCCGGCCTAGCGCCGCCTCTTGGGGGACGGGGGTGAATCCGGGGGGCAGCTGCTGGCCCTCCTCTTCGGGGGGCGTCGGGGCCCCCCAGGCGAGCGGTCCGTGCCCTGGGCGGAGGGGCCCGCTGCCGCCGCCTGCCCCGGCTGCTCCTGCGGCTCCTGCGGGGACACGGGGGCGGCGGGTTGGGGCTCGGGCCCCCCATGAGGGACGCCGGGGAGCTGCTCGGCGCCGGGGCCTGCAGGGCTGGCGGAGCGGCCCGGGCCGGAGGCGGGAGGCTCCTGCTGGGAGGCGGCGGGGCTGGAGGTGGCCGCGGGGCCGTCCTGCCCTCCTGCTTCACGGGCAGCCTGGCTGTCCTGCCGCCGGCGGAGCTCTGGGCCGTACAGGGCCGTCACGGTGGCAATGAGTTCCCTCATAAACCCCCTGGTGAAGTTTTCTGTGAGAGGCTGTAGCACAGTGAACAAGGCCGCCTCGTCAAGTCCATGTATGCACAGGTAGCCCATGATGGCGTTCTGTCTTACAAGCACATCCCACCACGGTGCACTGGTTAATCTCTCGAGCTCCTGCTGGAGCCACCGGAGCAGTGGTTCGAGGTCTCCCGGATGTCCTCGGAAGAAGTCCGCCCAGACCTCGGGTGGGAAGCCGTGCTCGGGAGCCTCGAGCTGCGGCTCTGCAGTGCCCTGCTGCTCCTCCTGCTCCTCCTCGGAGTGCTCTGCAGGCTGCGGGATGGGGCACTCGAGGTAATCCTCCTCTGCCCGCACCGAGTACCGGACGGCCTCGATGCTCTCCTTGCATACAGCACAGGTGGGCTGCTGCTTTGCCCACCGCAGCGCACAGCTCAAGCAGAGCTGGTGCAGGCAGGGCGTCACGTAGGCTGCCTCGTCCCGGTTCTGCCCACAGATGGGGCAGGTCCAGTCCGAGGGCAGCTGCATGGCCCCGGGTGTGCGGTGGGCTGGGGAGAGCCGAGGTGGGAAAGCGGCTCCCCTGAGTGGCGCTGCAGCGGGCTGGAGCTGTCGGCAGCTGCAAAAGAGAAGAGGCCGCGGTCACTCGCTGTCCCCGGGGCAGCGGCAGCAGCGATGCCCCGGTCCCTCAGCACCGAGCCCCGGCCCTGCTCCCCGCCGCCCGCCCCGGGGCCGTGTCCCCGCACCGCTCACCTCCGCTGCTGCGAGCGCACCCCGCAGGGCCCCGGCTGCCCGAGCCAGGCAGGGCCGGGGGAACGCTGGCGATGCCGCGGGCTGAGCACCAGGAACTGCTGCCGGCAGCCCCACAGCACGGCCCAAACCGAGTCTCGTTCGCGCCTCCAAGTCTCGCTGCTGCGCTCAACCGGAGTCCGGGCACGAGTGATGCTGGGCTCTGCTGCGCCCCAGTTTCTGCAGGGAGGCTCAGTGAGGTCACAGCCGTCTCCCGCTGCTGTCACAGCCCCTTGGTCGGTGACCTCACAGCGCAGGGCTGCGTGTATTGCGGCACCAGGCTGGGCCTACATCGTTATCACCCTCATCATTCAGTGACTGCCCTTTGTGATGGTGATAGATCTGGGAAAATAAAAACTGCACCTATACTGTCGCTACACGAATCTCTCCTTCGCAAATTGTTTAGAATCATAGAATCACTGAATGGCTGGGATTGGAAGGGGACTCAAGGATCATCAAGCTCCAACCCCCCTGCCACAGCAGGGTCACCCACCTCCACATTTAATACCAGACCAGGCTGCCCAGCTCCCCATCCATCCTGGCCTTGGACACCTCCAAGGACACGGCATCCACAGCCTCTCTGGGCAGCCTGTTCCAGCACCTCACCACTCTCTCTGTGAAGGACTTCTCCCTGACATCCAAACTAAATCTTCCATCCCTCAACATAAAACCGTTTCCCCTTGTCCTGCCGTCATCTACCCTTCCAAAGAGTTGGCTCCCCTCCTGTTTGTAGGCTCCCTTTAGGTACTGAAGGCTGCAATGAGCTCACCCAGCTCAGTGTGAACTGCAAACAGGAGCACTCTCTCCTGGATTGTGATTGTGAAAGTTACGATTGTTGTGTCCTCCCCCAGCATCAGGAGAGGGAGAAACCGATTTGGGGAGAACCAAGAAGGAAGGAAGCTGGAAGCAGTAGCAGATGCTGAGGAACAATGTCCTTCTTAATGTCTTAACACAGACCATGCACTGAACTTACCCTGATCTGGAAGTATCGTTTGTTTTTAATGCGCGTGGCTGGGGGGCTTCACACAACCCCAGGGCCTTGCAGGATTCCACTGACTAAGCAGGAGATGAGCAATGTTCTGGGATGTGCCCTGCCTTGCTCTCCACCTTTTTTCACTCCGCACTGGAACAGGCGCTGTGCCTGCTTCAACACCATTACACTTCATACTAAGCTACAGACCCACAAGGTTGTAAAGGTTCCCACAGAACTTAATAGTCTTTTCCATACTTTCCCAAAATAAATCAGCTCTAGCTATTGTCTTGCTTCTTCTTGAAGGCATCAGTCACAAGCTTAGGCCCTCACCATGCAATTTATCTGGTGCTATGCTGATCGTACCATTAGACAAACACTTCTACCCCACCAAGAGGTCCATATTTACAGCAGAATGTAGAACTGTCTTATCTGTCGCAAAGCTGAGCAACCACCCTACGCTTTTAAGATTATGATGATCCTTGCGGTTCATCTCAGAGTTCTTTTGGGTTTCTGCAGCTGTCACACTGGGCAGCATCCCACCCTGGCATGGTCCCCCCACTGCACCCTTTTCTGGCAGAGGCACTGGAGGAGTGTCAGACAGCTTCTGTTGTTCTGAGCCTGGCACACAGGCAGGATGGCACACACCCTCTGCAGCAGAGTGACAGTGATGTGACACATGAGGTGCGGTCCCCATTTCTATTCCCAATTAGAACCCATCTGAAAGGAGTGTTTTGCATTATCCTTATTAAATTCCATGGTGGTTTTTTGTTTGTTTCTTTGTTTCATTGTTTTCTCAGTCACAAGATCACTTAAACTCCTTGTCAGTCCTTTGTCACCTCAGCCATTTTCAAACACGAGGAAAATGAGCATCTTCTGTCCTATATTACAGCTCATGAATGGGAATGGCGAAGACAAGCCTTATGTTTAGGCTGACTTGGGCTGAAAGAACTGCTGTTGGAGGCTGCTCTCTATGCCTGGTTGTCTGTCCAGTTCTGTATCACCGTGTGGTAAATTCATGTAACTCATATTTCTTCAGCACTCTTCATGATCAGAGAGTTGAAAGTGCCGCAGCATCAGATACCTATTGCTCTTGTGTTGTCCACAAGATCAGCTACCCTCTCACAGAGGGAAATTAGATGGCTTTGATATGATTTGTTACTGACAATCAAGGCAGACTATTACTCACCTCCATGCATTTTCAAGGGGCTACTCTGCTTAATTACTTTTCCAGGAATCAAAGCTGAGATACAAGATTCCAGAACTAAATCATGGGATGGCATTCCTTGCCTGTCATCAACCTGCTGGCCATCTTATTATTTAGCCAGGAAATAGCAAGGACTTCAGAAAGAAACTTTCAAGAAACTTCAGAAAGATTCAGAAATCAGACTAAATTTATAATCCCCATAGATCTGCATTCATTATTTTATTATCTTTTTTTTTTTAAACAGGAGCAAAAACAACAAAGATTCCTATTTTCTTGAATTACATTGCTTTCTGGAGGCACGGAGCAGACATAACGAGAGGAAATCAGCCTAGTCCTCGTGATCAGATTATTATCACAAGAAGATAAGAGCGATCTTCTGCCTTTTGGGGCACGTTTGTTTTACACCACTATCATGACTGCTTGGGTTCAGGGTGTGGAAACAAACTGAACCCTCAGGAGATCTGAGCCAGGCAGGGCCGGGGGAACTCTGGCGATGCTGTGGGCTGAGCACCAGGAACTGCTGCCGGCAGCCCCACAGCACGGCCCAAACCGAGTCTGGTTTGTGCCTCCAAGTCTTGCAGCAGAGCCCTGCAGTTCTGGGATTCTGTGATTGAGGAGATTCTTGCATTTCAGATTTGAGAGAATAAAAATTGCAGATTTACTATCTCCGATAATAACCCATTTTCCACGAACAGTTTACACATTCTGACTGACACTTTTCGGCCTGATCCGATTCACAAGCAGTACCAATTGGTGGCAATGCCTGTCGGGGTTCCTTTCTATACCAAATGCTCACGGCACAGCACACAACTGGCTCACACTTTCTTGTGCCCTGCTTGACGATCTGCCTTCAGCAGGGGGTTGGGCGGGGGATCAGCCAATAGGTGGGCCGGGCTCAGAGGAGCAGGGATGCTCAGCCCGCACCAACGGCCGCTCAAACGGCTCAAACGGCCACACCGTGCCGTGCTGCTGCACCACGCCGCAGGGGAACCGGGCAGCACAGAAACAGCTTCTGTGCACACGGGGGTTCGGCTGCCGTCACTCCCAGCTTCATCCACAGCTCGGTGGAACCGTCCCCCTGAAAAAGATTTGTCACGGCGCTTGGTGGGGTGCACGGGGCTCCCGCTCACTGCTTGTGATGCTGGTGGCGGATTGCGCCACGCAAGTGCCTCTCACAAAGAGGCTCCATCAGTACTGATGGGGTCCTACCGATCCTATTCAACCGTCTGGGCTTAGCAGGGGTCTGGATGGGGGGATTTCCTCAGGTCCCTTCCTGCCCCTTCGTTTCTGTGATTCTGTGATTGCGGAGATTCTTTCATTTCAGCTTTTTTTCAAGTGAGAGATGCAGGTTGGTGTTTGGGGTCTGATATCAGTACATGACCGAAAGGTTGCCATTAATCCAACTCACCCAGCTCAGTGTGAACTGCAAACAGGAGCACTCTCTCCTGGATTCTGATTGCGAAAGTTACGATTGTGTGTCCTCCCCCAGCATCAGGAGAGGGAGAAACCGACGTGGGGAGGGACAGCAAACCCAACTTCGTCATCAATAGCATGGAGACATTTTCTTTTTTTGCAAATATTTTATTGTCTGAAAACACAGACCGAGGTTGTTGTTGGTCTCCCAACCCCCGAGCCGTGCTCAGCAGCGCAGTGGGTGCCGGCCTAGCGCCGCCTCTTGGGTGATGGGGACGAATGCGGGGGGCAGCTGCTGGCCCTCCTCTTCGGGGGGCGTCGGGGCCCCCCAGGCGAGCGGTCCGTGCCCTGGGCGGAGGGGCCCGCTGCCGCCGCCTGCCCCGGCTGCTCCTGCGGCTCCTGCGGGGACACGGGGGCGGCGGGTTGGGGCTCGGGCCCCCCATGAGGGACGCCGGGGAGCTGCTCGGCGCCGGGGCCTGCAGGGCTGGCGGAGCGGCCCGGGCCGGAGGCGGGAGGCTCCTGCTGGGAGGCGGCGGGGCTGGGGGTGGCCGCGGGGCCGTCCTGCCCTCCTGCTTCACGGGCAGCCTGGCTGTCCTGCCGCCGGCGGAGCTCTGGGCCGTACAGGGCCGTCACGGTGTTGATGAGCCCCGCCACAAACCGCTCTGTGCGGTCTTCCAGATGTGACTCGCACATCAGGATCAGGGCATCCTCGTCCAGCCCGTATGTCCACAGGAGGTTCATGACAGCAGTCCGCGCTGCAATCACCTCCCACCACTCATCTCCGGTGATGTTCTCGAGCTCCTGCTGGAGCCACCGGAGCAGTGGTTCGAGGTCTCCCGGATCTCCTCGGAAGAAGTCCGCCCAGACCTCGGGTGGGAAGCCGTGCTCGGGAGCCTCGAGCTGCGGCTCTGCAGTGCCCTGCTGCTCCTCCTGCTCCTCCTCGGAGTGCTCTGCAGGCTGCGGGATGGGGCACTCGAGGTAATCCTCCTCTGCCCGCACCGAGTACCGGACGGCCTCGATGCTCTTCTTGCATACAGCACAGGTGGGCTGCTGCTTTGCCCACCGCAGCGCACAGCTCAAGCAGAGCTGGTGCAGGCAGGGCGTCACGTAGGCTGCCTCGTCCCGGTTCTGCCCACAGACGGGGCAGGTCCAGTCCGAGGGCAGCTGCATGGCCCCGGGTGTGCGGTGGGCTGGGGAGAGCCGAGGTGGGAAAGCGGCTCCCCTGAGTGGCGCTGCAGCGGGCTGGAGCTGTCGGCAGCTGCAAAAGAGAAGAGGCCGCGGTCACTCGCTGTCCCCGGGGCAGCGGCAGCAGCGATGCCCCGGTCCCTCAGCACCGAGCCCCGGCCCTGCTCCCCGCCGCCCGCCCCGGGGCCGTGTCCCCGCACCGCTCACCTCCGCTGCTGCGAGCGCACCCCGCGGGGCCCCGGCTGCCCGAGCCAGGCAGGGCCGGGGGAACGCTGGCGATGCCGCGGGCTGAGCACCAGGAACTGCTGCCGGCAGCCCCACAGCACGGCCCAAACCGAGTCTCGTTCGCGCCTCCAAGTCTCGCTGCTGCGCTCAACCGGAGTCCGGGCACGAGTGATGCTGGGCTCTGCTGCGCCCCAGTTTCTGCACGGAGGCTCAGTGAGGTCACAGCCGTCTCCCGCTGCTGTCACAGCCCCTTGGTCGGTGACCTCACAGCGCAGGGCTGCGTGTATTGGGGCACCAGGCTGGGCCTACATCGTTATCACCCTCATCATTCAGGGACTGCCCTTTGTGATGGTGATAGATCTGGGAAAATAAAAACTGCACCTATACTGTCGCTACATGAAGCCCTCCTTCGCAAATTGTTTAGAATCATAGAATCACTGAATGGCTGGGATTGGAAGGGGACTCAAGGATCATCAAGCTCCAACCCCCCTGCCACAGCAGGGTCACCCACCTCCACATTTAATGCTAGACCAGGCTGCCCAGCTCCCCATCCAACCTGGCCTTGGACACCTCCAAGGACACGGCATCCACAGCCTCTCTGGGCAGCCTGTTCCAGCACCTCACCACTCTCTCTGTGAAGGACTTCTCCCTGACATCCAAACTAAATCTTCCCTCCCTCAACATAAAACCGTTTCCCCTTGTCCTGCCGTCATCTACCCTTCCAAAGAGTTGGCTCCCCTCCTGTTTGTAGGCTCCCTTTAGGTACTGAAGGCTGCAATGAGCTCACCCAGCTCAGTGTGAACTGCAAACAGGAGCACTCTCTCCTGGATTGTGATTGTGAAAGTTACGATTGTTGTGTCCTGCCCCAGCATCAGGAGAGAGAGAAACTGATTTGGGGAGAACCAAGAAGGAAGGAAGCTGGAAGCAGTAGCAGATGCTGAGGAACAATGTCCTTCTTAATGTCTTAACACAGACCATGCACTGAACTTACCCTGATCTGGAAGTATCGTTTGTTTTTAATGCGCGTGGCTGGGGGGCTTCACACAACCCCAGGGCCTTGCAGGATTCCACTGACTAAGCAGGAGATGAGCAATGTTCTGGGATGTGCCCTGCCTTGCTCTCCACCTTTTTTCACTCCGCACTGGAACCGGCGCTGTGCCTGCTTCAACACCATTACACTTCATACTAAGCTACAGACCCACAAGGTTGTAAAGGTTCCCACAGAACTTAATAGTCTTTTCCATACTTTCCCAAAATAAATCAGCTCTAGCTATTGTCTTGCTTCTTCTTGAAGGCATCAGTCACAAGCTTAGGCCCTCACCATGCAATTTATCTGGTGCTATGCTGATCGTACCATTAGACAAACACTTCTACCCCACCAAGAGGTCCATATTTACAGCAGAATATAGAACTGTCTTATCTGTCGCAAAGCTGAGCAACCACCCTACGCTTTTAAGATTATGATGATCCTTGCGGTTCATCTCAGGGTTCTTTTGGGTTTCTGCAGCTGTCACACTGGGCAGCATCCCACCCTGGCATGGTCCCCCCACTGCACCCTTTTCTGGCAGAGGCACTGGAGGAGTGTCAGACAGCTTCTGTTGTTCTGAGCCTGGCACACAGGCAGGATGGCACACACCCTCTGCAGCAGAGTGACAGTGATGTGACACATGAGGTGCGGTCCCCATTTCTATTCCCAATTAGAACCCATCTGAAAGGAGTGTTTTGCATTATCCTTATTAAATTCCATGGTGGTTTTTTGTTTGTTTCTTTGTTTCATTGTTTTCTCAGTCACAAGATCACTTAAACTCCTTGTCAGTCCTTTGTCACCTCAGCCATTTTCAAACACAAGGAAAATGAGCATCTTCTGTCCTATATTACAGCTCATGAATGGGAATGGCGAAGACAAGCCTTATGTTTAGGCTGACTTGGGCTGAAAGAACTGCTGTTGGAGGCTGCTCTCTATGCCTGGTTGTCTGTCCAGTTCTGTATCACCGTGTGGTAAATTCATGTAACTCATATTTCTTCAGCACTCTTCATGATCAGAGAGTTGAAAGTGCCGCAGCATCAGATACCTATTGCTCTTGTGTTGTCCACAAGATCAGCTACCCTCTCACAGAGGGAAATTAGATGGCTTTGATATGATTTGTTACTGACAATCAAGGCAGACTATTACTCACCTCCATGCATTTTCAAGGGGCTACTCTGCTTAATTACTTTTCCAGGAATCAAAGCTGAGATACAAGATTCCAGAACTAAATCATGGGATGGCATTCCTTGCCTGTCATCAACCTGCTGGCCATCTTATTATTTAGCCAGGAAATAGCAAGGACTTCAGAAAGAAACTTTCAAGAAACTTCAGAAAGATTCAGAAATCAGACTAAATTTATAATCCCCATAGATCTGCATTCATTATTTTATTATCTTTTTTTTTTAAACAGGAGCAAAAACAACAAAGATTCCTATTTTCTTGAATTACATTGCTTTCTGGAGGCACGGAGCAGACATAACGAGAGGAAATCAGCCTAGTCCTCGTGATCAGATTATTATCACAAGAAGATAAGAGCGATCTTCTGCCTTTTGGGGCACGTTTGTTTTACACCACTATCATGACTGCTTGGGTTCAGGGTGTGGAAACAAACTGAACCCTCAGGAGATCTGAGCCAGGCAGGGCCGGGGGAACTCTGGCGATGCCGCGGGCTGAGCACCAGGAACTGCTGCCGGCAGCCCCACAGCACGGCCCAAACCGAGTCTGGTTTGTGCCTCCAAGTCTTGCAGCAGAGCCCTGCAGTTCTGGGATTCTGTGATCGGGGAGATTCTTGCATTTCAGATTTGAGAGAATAAAAATTGCAGATTTACTATCTCCGATAATAACCCATTTTCCATGAACAGTTTACACATTCTGACTGACACTTTTCGGCCAGATCCGATTCACAAGCAGTACCAATTGGTGGCAATGCCTGTCGGGGTTCCTTTCTATACCAAATGCTCACGGCACAGCACACAACTGGCTCACACTTTCTTGTGCCCTGCTTGACGATCTGCCTTCAGCAGGGGGTTGGGCGGGGGATCAGCCAGTAGGTGGGCCGGGCTCAGAGGAGCAGGGATGCTCAGCCCGCACCAACGGCCGCTCAAACGGCTCAAACGGCCGCACCGTGCCGTGCTGCTGCACCACGCCGCAGGGGAACCGGGCAGCACAGAAACAGCTTCTGTGCACACGGGGGTTCGGCTGCCGTCACTCCCAGCTTCATCCACAGCTCGGTGGAACCGTCCCCCTGAAAAAGATTTGTCACGGCGCTTGGTGGGGTGCACGGGGCTCCCGCTCACTGCTTGTGATGCTGGTGGCGGATTGCGCCACGCAAGTGCCTCTCACAAAGAGGCTCCAGCAGTACTGATGGGGTCCTACCGATCCTATTCAACCATCTGGGCTTAGCAGGGGTCTGGATGGGGGGATTTCCTCAGGTCCCTTCCTGCCCCTACGTTTCTGTGATTCTGTGATTGCGGAGATTCTTTCATTTCAGCTTTTTTTCAAGTGAGAGATGCAGGTTGGTGTTTGGGGTCCGATATCAGTACATGACCGAAACGTTGCCATTAATCCAACTCACCCAGCTCAGTGTGAACTGCAAACAGGAGCACTCTCTCCTGGATTCTGATTGCGAAAGTTACGATTGTTGTGTCCTCCCCCAGCATTAGGAGAGGGAGAAACCGACGTGGGGAGGGACAGCAAACCCAACTTCGTCATCAATAGCATGGAGACATTTTCTTTTTTTGCAAATATTTTATTGTCTGAAAACACAGACTGAGGTTGTTGTTGTTCTCCCAACCCCCGAGCCGTGCTCAGCAGCGCAGTGGGTGCCGGCCTAGCGCCGCCTCTTGGGGGACGGGGACGAATGCGGGGGGCAGCTGCTGGCCCTCCTCTTCGGGGGGCGTCGGGGCCCCCCAGGCGAGCGGTCCGTGCCCTGGGCGGAGGGGCCCGCTGCCGCCGCCTGCCCCGGCTGCTCCTGCGGCTCCTGCGGGGACACGGGGGCGGCGGGTTGGGGCTCGGGCCCCCCATGAGGGACGCCGGGGAGCTGCTCGGCGCCGGGGCCTGCAGGGCTGGCGGAGCGGCCCGGGCCGGAGGCGGGAGGCTCCTGCTGGGAGGCGGCGGGGCTGGGGGTGGCCGCGGGGCCGTCCTGCCCTCCTGCTTCACGGGCAGCCTGGCTGTCCTGCCGCCGGCGGAGCTCTGGGCCGTACAGGGCCGTCACGGTGTTGATGAGCCCCGCCACAAACTGCTCTGTGCGGTCTTCCAGATGTGACTCGCACATCAGGATCAGGGCATCCTCGTCTAGCCCGTATGTCCACAGGAGGTTCATGACAGCAGTCCGCGCTGCAATCACCTCCCACCACTCATCTCCGGTGATGTTCTCGAGCTCCTGCTGGAGCCACCGGAGCAGTGGTTCGAGGTCTCCCGGATCTCCTCGGAAGAAGTCCGCCCAGACCTCGGGTGGGAAGCCGTGCTCGGGAGCCTCGAGCTGCGGCTCTGCAGTGCCCTGCTGCTCCTCCTGCTCCTCCTCGGAGTGCTCTGCAGGCTGCGGGATGGGGCACTCGAGGTAATCCTCCTCTGCCCGCACCGAGTACCGGACGGCCTCGATGTTCTTCTTGCATACAGCACAGGTGGGCTGCTGCTTTGCCCACCGCAGCGCACAGCTCAAGCAGAGCTGGTGCAGGCAGGGCGTCACGTAGGCTGCCTCGTCCCGGTTCTGCCCACAGACGGGGCAGGTCCAGTCCGAGGGCAGCTGCATGGCCCCGGGTGTGCGGTGGGCTGGGGAGAGCCGAGGTGGGAAAGCCGCTCCCCTGAGTGGCGCTGCAGCGGGCTGGAGCTGTCAGCAGCTGCAAAAGAGAAGAGGCCGCGGTCACTCGCTGTCCCCGGGGCAGCGGCAGCAGCGATGCCCCGGTCCCTCAGCACCGAGCCCCGGCCCTGCTCCCCGCCGCCCGCCCCGGGGCCGTGTCCCCGCACCGCTCACCTCCGCTGCTGCGAGCGCACCCCGCAGGGCCCCGGCTGCCCGAGCCAGGCAGGGCCGGGGGAACGCTGGCGATGCCGCGGGCTGAGCACCGGGAACTGCTGCCGGCAGCCCCACAGCACGGCCCAAACCGAGTCTCGTTCGCGCCTCCAAGTCTCGCTGCTGCGCTCAACCGGAGTCCGGGCACGAGTGATGCTGGGCTCTGCTGCGCCCCAGTTTCTGCAGGGAGGCTCAATGAGGTCACAGCCGTCTCCCACTGCTGTCACAGCCCCTTGGTCGGTGACCTCACAGCGCAGGGCTGCGTGTATTGGGGCACCAGGCTGGGCCTACATCGTTATCACCCTCATCATTCAGTGACTGCCCTTTGTGATGGTGATAGATCTGGGAAAATAAAAACTGCACGTATACTGTCGCTACATGAAGCCCTCCTTCGCAAATTGTTTAGAATCATAGAATCATTGAATGGCTGGGATTGGAAGGGGACTCAAGGATCATCAAGCTCCAACCCCCCTGCCACAGCAGGGTCACCCACCTCCACATTTAATACCAGACCAGGCTGCCCAGCTCCCCATCCATCCTGGCCTTGGACACCTCCAAGGACACGGCATCCACAGCCTCTCTGGGCAGCCTGTTCCAGCACCTCACCACTCTCTCTGTGAAGGACTTCTCCCTGACATCCAAACTAAATCTTCCATCCCTCAACATAAAACCGTTTCCCCTTGTCCTGCCATCATCTACCCTTCCAAAGAGTTGGCTCCCCTCCTGTTTGTAGGCTCCCTTTAGGTACTGAAGGCTGCAATGAGCTCACCCCGCAGCCTTCTCTTCTCCGGGCTGAACAAGCCCAGCTCCCTCAGCCTGTCCTCGTAGGGGAGGTGCTCCAGTCCCCTGATCGTCTCTGTGGCTCTCCTCTGGACCCTCTCCAACAGCTCCCTGTCTTTCTTCTACTGGGGACTCCAGGTCTGGACACGGTACTGCAGATGGAGCCTCACAAGGCAGAGTAGAGAGGGACAATCATCTTCCTGTCCCCGCTGCCATCCCTCTGCTTATGGAGCCTGGGATGCCATGTGCTTACCATGTGGCTCATGCTAAGTTTTTCATCTTAGACCCCCAGGTCTTTCTCTGCAGGGCTGCTCTCAGGGGCTGTTCCTTTCCATCTGTATATATGCTTAGTGCAGAACCTGGCACTTTGCTGTGCTGAACCTCATTAGATTCTCCCGGGCTCACCTTTCAATTCTGCTGAGGTCCCTCTGAATGGCATCCCTTCCTTCCACAAGTTTATGCTTTCTGATACTTTGATTCTTTTTTGACCCAGCCTTCTGGTTCACAAGCAGCACCAACTGGGGGCGGTGCCTCCGTCTGGGTTCCTTTCTACAGCACGTGCACACTGCACAGCAGGCTGCTTCTCGTGCTTTCCTGTGTATCGTGTTTCACGGGCTGGCCTTAGCAAGGGTCTGGATGGGGAGATTTCCTCAGGTCCCTTCCTGCCCCTACGTTTCTGTGATTCTGTGATTGTACAGGGCTGTAATGGTGTTGATTGCTTAGGTTCAGTTCTTCGGAGCTCTGTTCTGGCCAGCACCGCAGCAACTGATCAGGAGGCACAGACTGGTTTCGCTCAGTTTCTTCACCCAGGGAACCCTGTGTTAACAGCAGTCCAGGCTGCCCAGGGCCCCATCCAATCTGGCCTTGAACACCTCCAGTGATGGACGGAGCCTCCACAGCCTCTCTGGGCAGCTGTTCCAGCACCTCACCACTCTCATAGTGTGAGGTGCTCCAGTCCCCTGATTCCCTACACGTGTCTTCTCATCTCCTGGCCTATGCTGTTGCACGGTACACCGGTCTCCCTGCTGGGAGCTCTGACTGTTCGTGGTCTTTATTATGAGGAGATGCATTTGTGTATGTGTGGCTTGTCCCTTTGCCTTGAGGGCACTAACTGCAGGGTACTGCTCCCCACAGGTGTTAGCTGTTGGTTTGAAGCAGTTATATTGTATCCCAAACTCTGCAGAGAAAGAAGGGTTGTTCTTCAGCTCAGGCAGGCAGGGCTGACATTCAGCTGCTATTCAGGTGGGAGAAATAATTTAAAATAACGTTGGAAAACTCCTAGGAGATCTTTAAGTCTGCTCAGAACCTAAATGCTATTCTACTCAAAAACCTCAGAGCCAATTTATTGGCGAGGCACTGCCAAGAACCAGCAGGTCAGCTGCTGGAGAGAATAGCAGACCTTCTCTTCAGTGCCCACCCAGCACAGAGTTGACAGGGTGAGGGGTGGGTTCAGCAGCCCAGTTGCACTATGATGGCTCCAATCAAAGGCACGTTGTGCCAGCTGTCCCCATGTCATGTTCCAAGTGGCAGTTCATGCTCTCAGCCCCACTCAGCATCCACGCATTCTTGTTTTCCCTGTCAGTCTGTGTTGGGATCTGTCCAGTGCTCAGAAAATATGCTCCCCATGGGGAGCAACAGGAAGGATGGACACATCCCATCTATCCACCTGGAAAATACTGGAAGAAGCTGGAAGTACTCTAGTTTCTCTGGCTCTGCTGGTTTATTTTTATTCTTCAACCTGACCATGCCCTTTGCTTCCCTCACCTTCTTGGTATTGCTGGTTTTGCCTTGCTAGGACTTGTTTCCAGACAATAACTGATAAATGCTCCCATCCTAATTCCTCTTTAACAGAGTTTTCTTTTTTTGCCTGGGAAACAGCTGCAAAATACACCCTTGACAGCTTTCCTTTTAACCTCATTTCCAGAGCTCTGCTCTTGTTTAACAATAAACCACACACATCATTTACTGTTATTCTGTAAGTAACACTCTGTGATTCAACTCAGATTTATTCAATTTCACGCTGGAGCAAGCTTCTTATTCCTGAGTCTATTTTCTTATAAGCCTAAATCACAATTTATCAAGCTTAAGCATTGTTTTAATTTAAAAATAAAATATAAGAGAACCCATTGCAAAAGGAGCATGATCTGCTACAGTCAAGCAGGTGCTCTCATCACCGAGTTGCAGCTCTCATTTCTTGCTGCAGCCCATTCGCAAGGTACTGGGTGGATGTTTTACTGCAAATGGGGCTGCTCTGGAGAAGCAAACTGAGGTGACAGCAGGATCACAGGTTTGTTTGTTGTTGTGTTTGTTATTTTGTTGGATGGGGTGGCATCTGGCTTGAGTTAAACATGAGAGGATAAATCACAGGGAGAATCATCCCGCTACCCTTGGAAGTACACTGTGGTGAGAGATAAACTCCTAGGGCTCTCTCTTTTACTTCTTGTAAAAGCCCTGGGGGTAGCAGTGTCATGGAGGATAAATGCCCACTCACAGCAGTCGTTGCATTCAATGGAGTGTGGTGTTTGGTAGGATGAAGACCTCCATCCCTTCTGATAAATGAAAACAGGAAACTGACCTCCTCAGATATGAAGAAGGCTGTGGTACTTAATGAGTTCTTTGCCTTAGTCTTTGCTGCCAGTCAGGCTTCTCAAGTCTCTTATGTCCCTGAACTTCCAATTGGGGGTCAGGAGAGCAAAATCCCTCCCAGTGTAAGAGCAGAGCAAGTCCAAGAACACTTCATGAGGCTGAATGTGGACAGACTTGAAAAGTGGGTCCACAAGTATCTAATGAGGTTCAATAAGGCCAAGCGTAGAGTGTTGCACTTGTGTCAGGGCAATCCTAAAAATGTGTACAAACTGGGAGATTAACCCTTAAAGAGCAGCCCTGTTGAGAACTTGGGATTATTGATGGATGAATAGCTGGACACGAGCCAGCAGTGTGCTCTTGCAGCCCAAAAAGCCAATGGTATCACAGGTTGCATCAAAAGAAGGGTGGCTAGCAAGGAAAGGAAGGTGATTGTCCCTTTCTACTCTGCCCTTGTGAGGCCACATCTGGAGTTCTGTCTCCAGGCCTGGTGCCCCCAGCACAAGAAGGATGCTGACCTCTTGGAGCGAGACCAGGGGAAGCCATAGGGATGCTAAGAGGGCTGAAGCATCTCTCCTATGATGAAAGGTTGAGGGAGTTGGAATTGTTTTTCTTGGAGAAGGGAAAACTCCTGGAAACCTTATTTCAACCTTTCAGTACTTGAAAGGAGCTTACTTTCAGGAGGGGGACCAAATTTTTACATGGGTAGATAGTGATAGGACAAAGGGAAGTGGATTTAAACTGAAAGAAGGGAGGTTGGATCTTAGGAAGAAATTCTTCACTCAGAATGCTCTGGAACAGGCTGCCCAGAGAAGTAGTGCATGTTGTGTATGCCCCATCCCTGGAGGCGTTCAAGGCCAGGCTATGATGGGTTTCTGGGCAGTCTGATCTAGTGGTGGGCAACCATGCTCATGGCACAAGGGTTGGAACTAGATGGTCTTTGAGATCCCTTCCAACACAAGCCATTCTATAATTCTGTGTTTCTGACTGTAGGAAGACCATTCTGCCCTGCAGAATGTCCCTGTCTGGGACAGGCTCTCTGGTAAGGGCTGTCCCACATAAAAGCAGTGCTGGGTGGATCTCTCAGCTCCACACTTTGTGGGATGGGAGAATTTACTTAAGAAGCAGGAACAGAGAGAGCAGAGCAGTCCACCAGCAGCCTGTCCTGTGCATTCTGCTATTGAGCACTGAACAGAGGGGAACTTCAGTGTGCATCTGGCAATAAAAAATGTGCTAGGTGCCAAAAACAGAAAAAACAAAAGAGATTGCGAGCAAAGATGGGCTGCTGACTTGAAGGAAATGCTACAAAAACTGTGTTCTGTGTTCTGGAATATACTAGAAGAGAAGCAATGAAAAAAGCATCAGTGTGATGAAGATTGCTCCTGGGGAAGGTGCTGTAAAGCAGCTTTCCCTCATACCCAGTTGAATATGAGATTGTAAATAGACATGAAATGAGTCACAGGATGCACAGAACTGCAGACCTTGCCCTTTATTAAACACTCTCCTGCCACATGGTGCCACCTGCGCTTTGGTTACTTAATGGGAAAGGAGGATCTGCCAAAAAACCAGAAATGAGCCTTTTCCAGTGGGCATGAACACATTGTGAGGGGCATTTATGGAGCGCTAGCTAATTGTAGAGACTTAGCATTAACTACAGCAGTGGATATCTGCAGTGACAGATGCTGCCAAACACAGCTCCTGGTAAATCAGGAGGAGAATGGGGAAGCAGCTGGTGCAGCCACTGTTATAGACAGCAGCTCCTAGAAAGACTTTCATAAAGTGCCAGCAATGCCAGCCAGCTGCCAGCAGAGAAGAGCTGGGATGGGGTTGGTGCGCCACTGAATGGACCAGAAACAAGTCTGCTCCTGCAAGGAATGGCTGTTGAGGCTCACCAGTGAGCACTGTGGGGTTTTGTAGCAGGTCTGAGCTCATCAGAAGCTTTGCTCTCCAGGAGGGGTTGCTGCTGCAGACAAATAAGCCTGTACTCTGTGCAATTAAAAAAGGAAAGACAGTTGACAAGTCAGCATAGTGCCAAAACAGGCACAATGACTGCAGCAGGTTGCTGAAAGTAGTTTTCCTCAATGCATTTTGCAACCTACAGATGAATATTTTTATCTTTTTTAGAGTTGACATTTTCCACCAGAAGACTCTTAGGGTATGGTATGAACTGGAAATAAATTCATCAGCTTGGTGGGGAATGCATGTTGCAGGTTCCTTTCTAAAGGTCACTTCTGGACCAAATCAGATGCCCTTAAAATTATGATGGTGATTTGGCGAGGACTAGAGAAGGAGTGGTAAGAAAGTGATGGTTTAAGGTAGGCATTAAAAATTCAGCATTAGGAAAGTCTGACTGATGTGACTGAGGTCTCCTTGGTGTGCAGTGCTGCACACTGACCACTACATCCACTTCTGTGGATCCAATGCTTGTTTCATGAATGCACTCTTTTCCTCGAAATAAAGTTTCAGCCTCAAAAGTAGTTGTTCCAGGAAGATATAGGTAGAGAGGAAATGTAAGAAAAAAGAACATGACAAGCTCTGTCAATGCAATTGGAATTATTTCTTGTTGTAGAGGATACCATTTGCACATACAGTCACATGGAGACACAATTTGTAAACCAAGGCATCAGGACAAGAAGCTTTCTCAAATAAATAGTTTTGCTTCTTCCAAAGGTACAGATGAACCCAGCTGCAAAGGAACCTTCATGAGCTGCAGAGCACCTTGCCCTGATGGAGAACACCATCCCTGAGGCTGTATTTTTTCAATACAGAACTTGTGTAAAATGAACAGGGTGGTTAGGTTTATTTTTCATTCTATATTTGTTCAAAACTGTATCATTTGTATCTTCCTCATCCATTTACTCCGCCAGCGGGAAGTCATTCCCTGTTTTTCCCCCATTTTCTTTTCCAAATCCTCGCTGTTGTGTAGTGGCAGAGTGACAAAGCAGCTTTGAAAACTGACCAGACGTGCCAGCCACCCTGTGCTGGCAATGTTCTGCAGAAAATTAGAAAATAAGGGGAAGAAAAATGGCAAAACGTGGGGGGAAAAAGAAACTTTCTTTGATGTTTAAAATGTAAAAAGCCTTCTCTCTCTCTCTCTCAAAAAAAAAAAAAAAAAAAAAAAAAAAGTCCTCCCACAAAAAAAATTAAGAATCCAGACTTCGTGAAAGAGAAACACAGTGGGCTGGTTTTCACTGGCAGAGTTGCAGAACAGTAACCCTTTGCCCATGTGCAGCACTGGGGTGTCATGGCCTGTAGTGGGGAAACTGAGCCACGAAGAGACCTGATAAGCTCAGCAGCAAGGTGAGGAGCAAAGCTGGGTCTCTGCAGCCTAAGCCAGGCTTTTATTGCTGAACTGTAGGATGACTAGAGGAAGGCAGCCACGTGCCTAATGTCGTTTATTGGTGAATGGTTGAAGCAATTGGAAGTGACACGATCTCCCACCCGGCAGCCATGATGCATCAGCAGCAACTCTCTAAAAGACAAAGCTGGCAGTGGGCTGTGGTGTGAAGGGTTACCATTTTCAATCAAGCCAGCCAGAAAATAAATCCAGACGCTGGATGGATTCAGAGGGGTGCATCTCTTAATCATGTCAGTGTTTCCCTCCTCAGTGCTCTGCTCCCTGGGGCTCACAGAACACCCCATTTCCTGCCCTGATCTCTGGGCATCTGCTCCCAGTGCTGTCCTGTTCTCTGTATGCCAGCCCATACAAACCCACGTGATCCATCTGCGTGCAACACTCAAGCACCAGCTGAGCTCTTCTTCAGCCACTGATGTGATATCAAAAGAAAAGTCAAGCCCCAAGTTCCATGGAGGGTTTCATCCAAGACAAGGACTCTTATGAGATGGAGCATGCCCTGACCCCCCTGCTGAGCACGACTCCAATCACTGACGCTACTGCAAGCTGTTAGCTTTGTCAGAATACCTGCAAGCAAAGACATTTTCTTGTTTGGCATGCTGGGCATGGATTTTGCAGCTCAGCTCCCCTCTAACTTCTCCTAAGTGGAGGAAAAAATGATAACCCTTGGTGTGAGGACCCAAGGGGACAGCAATTAGCAGACGCCCACTTCTGCTGTGAGCTGAGAGTGGAAGCTGGTGTCTGTTGAAGAGTCCCGAAGGTCACAGCTTGATTTAATAAAAGTATCTGCCTAGCGAGGCAGCCTGATTTCCCATGCTGGAACAGCAAGCAGCACTTATTAGCTAGACCTCAGGGCTTTGCTAATGAGCTCGCAAATGTCTCACCTGGAGGCAGACACGGATGAATCCTGCTTGGTGGAGATGAGAATTGTTCCCTTTTAGCAAAAAAAATAGTGGTTTGTCTCCAGAGAAGTGTGCAGTGCTGCCTGCTCACTCTTCACACACTGCAGCTGGGTTCTGCAAGGTTGGGTAGCAGGGCTGAGGCACCCAAGCTTTCATATGCCCAGAGGTAGTTTCCCCTTTGATCAATGATGTCTTTCATGGTCAGGGTACAGCTAAAAGAGATTTCCACCTGTAGCTGAACAGCCGATGGTTAATATCCATTCTCACTACAGGCAGCACCTTCCACTGCTGCTGTGGTAGTTTATGAGCTTGTAAAAATTCATTCACTGCCTGTTTTGCTTCAGGGAGCAAAGGCTTGAGGCTTGTTGAAGGCTTTCTGTGGACTGCTCTGAGCTCGTATATTTGCACTGCTGCCTGCAAGCAGCTGGGGTCCGGGCTTCCTCTATTCCCATGTACCACATCTGGAGGGGGACAAGCAGAAGTCACCACTAGCTCTGCCAGGTCCTTGGAGGGTGCAGGGATGATGCTCAGCCATGGAGCTGTAGCTCAGAGCAGTGCAGGGATCTGGGCAGCCCGCAGTTCACACCAGCTCCCATCCTTCCTCATGCTCTCCTCTGCTGCTCCACCGAGGCACAGCCATCACCACCCCTCAGAGCTGCGGCTGCTGGTGAAGATCAAAGAGGACAGCGAGGTGGCAGGCACCTGCATTATTTTAGGAGTTGAAAGGGATGTTTACAGCTTCCTGAGCGAGGTTGAGCCTCTGAGGTAACATTCCCAGCACTTTCAGTGTTGTTGTTGTCACCTTCCATGATTAAACTTGTTCCCTTTTGATCCTTTCATGCAGTGGGATCAAAACAAAGCAGGCAAAGGTATGAGATCCAGAAGGATTCAGGCAGCACCCTATTCTAAGGCTTTTATTCCTTACTGAGTTGGGGTTGAATGAGCCAATAAAACACGGAGATAGTTAATAAGAACAAAAGCAGAATGTAAAGAGGCAGCAAAATCATGGCGGCAGTGTCTGAGTTTATGCATGACTCAAGACCCATCAGTATGGAAAGGATTAGGATATTTAAATACTGGAGTTGACGAAAAGCTGAATCTGAAGCACGGATGGAAAATAGGGAGATTCCCCACAGCTACAAACAGGTGCTGAGCTTGATAAGATCTCGACTTTGTAATGCAGTCAGAGGAATAACAATTTCTTGCTTCCACTATCCATTTGGTGGAAAAGCTTTATCATATTAAGATATCTATTAAATCCATGAGAAGATCCCTGTAAGAATTCTGCTTAGATGAGGCTGGTTGATGGCCAAGAGCTCCCAACTAAGCTTCCCTATCCCATGTCATACAGGTACATGGCACGCAACTCTGATCTGAATGGACAGTGTGTGTCTAATAAGGTGATCTCAAATGATTATTTTTCATGGTCTGTGAGGTTTTACCATCATGCCCAGACAGAAATGTGGCACAAAGGAAGAGGTGCACACATAAGCTCACATAAAGAGAAAGTAGATGGAATGCATAGGGGATACAGCCTATCTCTTCTGGTCCTGTGCAGAGAATAGAGATGAAAACAGCAAGAACTGCAGACAGGAGGCCTCTGCTGTCTTCAATTTCCTTTATTTTCCACTCATTGCCTGACTGCATCTCTGTTTTGGGTGGTGGCTCCCCTTGACTGCATGTCTGAGCAGAAGCAGATCTGCATCTACCATGGCAGACAGGGCGGAAGGTTTCTGCCTTAGCTTCTGAGCAAAGCAGAAATGAACATGTTTCTGTCATAAGTGGGACCTGAGAAGTCCTCCAATGTGAGGACTTCCCAACTTCAGGACACAGTTTATTATAGAGAAGCATCTGCTCTGTCACCTGTAAATCACCCTTACTCCCTTTCCTTTTCACCTCAGCAGGTGTTTCCAGAGACAAAATTGGGCAGTGTGAAGGAAATCTGGAACAGTGCAAGATGGGGCATTAAAATAAGAGAACGGGAAAAAACGAAGGGGAGAGGGGGCAGAGGAAAACCAAGAGAGGCTCCAAATCAGCCATCCACATGTGATTATTTATCAGTCTCTAACTCAGCATGAAGCAGTATCAGCTTACAAGGAGTGACACACACAGAGCACAAAATAACAGGGCTGCCAGAGGATTCTGAAGGGAAACAAAACCTGCAGCGACTCAGTAAGAAGATTGAAAACCCACCAGGAGGCCACACGGCTGGGCTGCTCTGCAATTAGTGTGACAGCAGCTGCATAAATGCGTTCCTCCAGGGAGCAGCCAACCCTATCTCTTGCTGAAGGACAGGAGCTGCCCTGCTCTGCAGTCCACGGAGTGGGGCTTGGTGGCTTTTGATGACATAACACCTGGAGCATTTGTTGCCTTTATGGCTTGATCTTTTTCTCTAGGATGCAAGGAGAATATTTGCTGTCTTGCCCTCTCAGCTTTCTTTGCACTGACTACATGGGGCAGTGCATCAGCTCACCCTCTGCTCCTTTAAATGGTAATGCTGAGTGTGTTTCCAGGAGAAACTGACTTAGCAGGGCTGTGGCTGTCACTTCACTGTCACTCTGGGCCACACTGGCATTCCCCTACTCTTTGTCCACTCATGATGAGATTCCCTGGTATTGGAATTATTTCCTGTCAGATGCCAGGGAAGGATTTTTAAACCATCTGGCCTGGACCAGAAGGATCCAACCAGACTTATGTCAGAACTTGGGTGTCATCCTCATCCTGAGCTGCTCTTGTACCTCCAGCTCCCTGCAGCTATGTCTGCAGTTGCTCCTGGCATAGCCACCTCCTGTCAGGAGACATCAAACCATTTCAAAGTGTCCAGGAGAACTAAGGAATATTCCACATGGCAGGCAGAAGCTCCTCCTCCTTCTGCTCAGCCCCTCTTACCTGGGACTTTCCATAAATATTTTCTGGGTTGTGATGAAATTCCCATGAAGTCTTGTACAAATTGTCTGTACCCCCTGGCCATTAGCCGTGGACCCTCAGCACACAGCCTCTAACTAACTTCTGGAGTCCTGTTGTCACTCACTCATTCTGAGAATGAGCCTAGTGAATGGGATTTCTGGGGAGGTTCATGGGCTCATCAAGAGTAACCCATCCAGCTGTGATCTACATTCCTTGCCAAGATTACTCAACCTACCTCAGAGCTGCTTGGGATATGCTTTCTCCTTGCATGGCCTCTCAAGTGCAGTGAATACATTCCTGCTGTCTGGTTGAAGACATCTTGGTTTGACCTTTACATTTCTTGGTCATTTTCCTGTGAACCTCAATAAAACATCCAGGGTTGCTGGAAGAGTGATTTTAACAAAAAGCAAATCAGTCCTAAACCTTGTATTTACCTTAATGAAGATCCATCTGCTGCAATACAAAAAGCATGGAAATAATGAGCAGAAATGTGTTCAGTGTCAATATTGTTCGCTCTCTGATAGCAGCCATTGCTAGGAACTCCCCTGTCTGTTGTAGAAGGGACATAGTGGTTTCACCCCTGATGTGCCATGTGTATTCATAAAGAAAGAACCACCTGGAAGAGTTTCCGTTCAAAAGGGAAAGGAAGCAATCTACCATCTGCTGTCCCCACATCTGTCTCCCTCCATGCTTCTGCCACATCTGCATTAGCTGAGCTGAGGTCACCACACGAGGATCTGGATTACAGATGTTGCACAGTTTGGGACTACACAGGGTCCAGCTGTCCCCATCTCTTACTCAGTGCCATAGGCAGACCTGGAACTGCAGCATGTGCTGGCTTCTTCCTTCTAATAAACCCGTTTATTAAAGTGCACTGAACTCTATGCAAGCCACATAATGAGGCATCTAAAAACATGTATTCAGCATTCTCCTCTGATTAGATACCTTTGATGGGGATTGGTGACACTCATCTAATTAAGACATCATTACAGCAACTGCTGGTTTGTTTTCTCTGCTGAGTTATGACATACCTTCTGACAAAATGTGCTCTGTGGCTCTTGAACAACAGGGATCCTTTGCTCCATTGTTTTTCCACATATAGGACCCCAACACAGCTGGTCCCAGGGCACAGGGACAACTGCAGGGCTAGCAGCAGTGAGGTTGCTCATTTCCTCGTGTAACTGGCAGAAGGAATAGGAGATGTTCTGTCCTAACCTGATTCTGACTCTTCATTTGTCTCCCTCACAGAATCATAGAATCACCAAGGTTGGAAAAGGCCTCTAAGATCATCCCGTCCCTCACCGCTGTATATTCATGTGGAAGTTCATTCCAACCTTCTTGCATGTCAAAATCTCCCCCTAGGACTGGTTTCTGTCATAAAAAAAAAAGAAGCTGGGTGTGAGCTTTGGATCAGGAAGACCTCTTTTCTCATAGAGCAGAGCAGTGATTTTGTGGGTGACAATGAATTGGGCACACATTGGTTCATGTGTCCCTGAAGGGACATGTCTCTCGTTCACACCATGGTTCTGGACCAGCTCCAGTGGTTTTTTCTCATTTTGTGTTTGCCTATAGACATGAGTTCTGTGCATCACCAAGGAAAAGCATGTCTCAGGGCATTTTCCCTTGTATCAGCCCTTAGCTCTCACCTTGGCCCTTGGTGTTCCTCCATGGGCTCCCACATTCCCACTCTACATCCATTTGGGTTTAATTTAATCCCTATATCTATTAACACCATCACACCTTGACACTCAACAGAGGCAAGGTCAGCATCTCAAGTCTGAGGGATGGCAGGGGCAGACCAGTCTGGAACAGCACTTGACCTCCAAGGTGTCTCAGGGCAGGGGTTGTGCTTACATCAGGGAGGAGGAATGAGGAGTAGCTACATCATTATATCTTCCAAGATTGGTTTTCTAAGATCCATGTCTATTTTGTGTCAAGGCAACAGGGAGACAGACAACCTGACTAGGCATTGACTTATAAAGCGATTTATCTGACCATGCAACAGCAGGAAATCCAAGTGAAGACGTGGGAGACAGGTTTGCTGCTCAGCATTAGTATGCAGAATTAAGGCCTGAGAGTTGTATCCTTGTGAAAGTATTGTTAGAATGACTGAGTTATCCCAAGGTCCAGGTGAAAATTTCACTTGTCATGAAGACAGCTTGTCTCTTCCTGACCAAAACTATTGAAAAAAAAACACACCTAAATCACGTTTGGCTTCAAACTTTAGCCAAGAAAAAGACAAAGTTCTTCTTAGTTTATATTTTCCGACGATAATTTGGGGGGGGGTAAGGAGGGGAAAGGGAAACACCTAGTTTTCTATTAATTTGTTCTTGTGATGATCTGTTCCTTATTATCATTAGAAATGAAATTTCCAGTAAAAAAAAACATCCAAATATTTTGAAGTAGACACTTCCTTCCAGCTCTACAAGCTTTGGATGGTAGGAAACATGGCTTTAGGTAGAAGAACTCTTTTCTGGTGGCACACAATCCAATGACTCGAAGCGCAGACTTATCAGTATCTGCGGATGGTCTTAAGCAATACGCTAGCTGATTTGCTGGAGGATGATTATTTTTGCAACAGACCTGCCAAATCCCTTCCCAAGCGCTGCAAAAGGTCTGCTGCCCACAGAGAAAATGCCCATAAGCCAAATGAAAAGGCCATGCTCTGGAAGATGCTGGTTTCCAGTCTCAGCCCTTGCTTCCCACCCGCTCCCATCAGCTCATAGAGCCGTGCCTCGTGTCTCACTAATCACACACGGGCTCCAAGCACAGCTACCTCGTTTTCTCCCCAGTCACGGTCAACATTTAAATTTACTCTGTGCACCTCTTCCATTTAGGAGAGCGGAATTACAGCAGAGATTTGTATTGGTTTAACAAAAGTATTTGCTAGGCAGCTTTGGAGACTATTAAGCGGAGAGCTGGGCTTCATGCTAATTTTCTTTTTAATAAAGAACAAATGGGGAAGAGTTCCGCACAAAAGCGCGTGGCTGCTCTGAAAGGAGCAGGAACGGAGCTACGAGCGACACAGCCCTGCTGTGTTATTATGCTTCGAGGGTGAATAACTCCTACAAATCATTTGTATACGTTGCCTAAATGGAACGCGTGGGGAATAATTTGTAGCAGGAAAGCATTACGAAAGTGAAGGATACACTTCTGTGCTCGTTTGCTCAGCTTAAACTCCTTTTCTTTGTTTGCTGCCCTTGTTAGAGAAATTTTGCCTTGGTTAAACTTAAAATATGAGTGTGATTATAAAACCCAAATATAAACCAACACAGAATAGAGACAACTATTCATAGCCACGGAGAGCAGGAGCTTTACATAATTTCCATAGTGTGTCACGCACTTCTAGGAAGGAGAAAAAGGTCTTGAAAAGAAACAGCTGATGGGGAAATCATTATGAGAGATTTTTATGCACACAAGGTAGTCTTAAATGAGAATAATGTTGCTCCAGAAAATAACACTTGCAAAGTTATTTGGGCCTAGAGATCCAGGTACGCACTTTGCAGCGTTTGCAGCAGTGCTGAATCAGGGAGGAAGAGGCAAAACATTTGCACAGGAGCTATGCTGGGCTGCTTGGCAGGATTATTCCTTCCACTGGTCCCCACCATGCCCCCACCCCAGGCAGCCTGACTGTGGGCAAGTGGAGCAGGGAGCAGGAGGTGGGAACAGCACTGTTGAGGACAGCAGCAGTAGGGACAGCAGGCCTCCTGTCCAGAGAGAGCAGGAGTTTGAAGATGCATAAAGGAGTGAATGGGACGAATGGGTTCATCTGGTGTGCCTGCCAAGTGGTTCTGGGAATGGCGTGGAGGCTGGGAATGGCACAAAGCCTTGCTGATGACACGTGATGAAAATAGAGAAGGGCTCACGCCAGAACCGCAGCAGGTAGCATTGGTGGGATCTATGTCTGGATAAACTCAGAGAGGAGCAAAGCACATCAGCTGTTCCTCTGCCTGCAAGATTTACCTGAACCAGATCGTGAAATTAAACAGTAGAGTTGTCTAAGCACAACTGGAAGAGAAAGAGTCCTCAGAGGTGCAGTGCTGGCAGCAGATCTGTCAGCCTGCAGAGGCAGCAGCAGTGGTCACTCCTTTCCCTGATGCCCTGTGGAGTGCAGGGCAGGAGGAGAAGCAGGGCAGGAGGAGAGGCAGGGCAGGAGGAGAGGCAGGGATGTGCCAGGCAGCACAGGCTGGGAGGGTTCCTTTAAGTAGACTTTCAAGCCGGGTGCCAAATGCTTGCTCCCAGTTTTCATTTATTTATTTATGCTTTTAATTCCCTCATAGATGCTGGGAAACATATTTGCATTTCATTAAAATGTATTTTCCCCACTTAGTTCTGCATTCTTTTCTGGCAAATGTTCTCTTTTTGTCATTTTCCCCGGGCCTGGAACAAACTCAATGCATTGCAGCTGCTCTGCTTTAGCAGCCACTTGAATTTCAGGGCTGTGCTGCTTGTTGGAGTCTCTCTGGTCCTATGTCTGAATCAATGCAAGCACCTGGCAAGGCTCCATTCTTGTCCAAGGAGCATCAGCCACATCAAGCCATTGCACTCTGAGAGAAACCAGAAAGCAACCACGACCACCCAGATGTCCCAAAAGCTTGGGCTCACCTTCTTCCCATCCCTTTTGTAGGTGGTGGATGGGTTCTTTCCCTGGCACTGCCCCGGACAACAATTCTCCTGTCCCTCTGCCCCATGAATGCTAACATCCAGCTCCTTCCAACATCTGTATGGCATATTAATATCTTTTCCCCCTCCCAGAGGAAGATATGTCCCATATCCCTCTCCATCACTGCTCTGTATGTTGGCAGGTTCAAGGCTGTCCTGAGTCTCATTACAGACCAACTTTCTTCTCCTGGCCACCAAAGAAATGACCTTCTCTCTGGAAGAGACACTTTTTCTCTGGGTGTCTTACTCAATTACATCCCAGCTCAAATAACATCCATATTTAATTATAAGAGGTGCCATTAAAGAGCTGTTCCCTCCTCAGCTGAGTTGTCCTGTTCTGCATTGCTCATCAGACCGTAGGACAAGCTCGCTGAGGCTGGACCTTGGTACCAAGAGGGTGAAATGCAGCCTCCGTGTCTTTGAGAGGAAGCAGAGCCTTTTAATGATTTGTTCATTCTAGCATCTGTAAGATGTTAAAAAATCTCCCCCCTCAACCACTTTTTCTTCCAGAGGTACATTTAAGATCACCAGATGAAAGGCACTAGAAATGCAAAACATCATTAATATTTAAGTCAGATTTGCAGGAAGATAAATTTAAGCATTGTAAAAATTAACTGGATAAAGATACTATTTCCTTCAGTAAAGAGCTCAAACTAATTCACAGACTTTTCTGCAGAAATGCTGTCCCTTGTTCTTGTATCCCCACAAATTTATGCCCATGGAAAATCAGGCAGCTCTTCTGAAGGCATGGCACCAATGGAGTAGCAAAAGGGTTTGGGTTGCTCAGGGCATCACAAAGCACAGCTGGGTCAAAATCCCATCTCTGTCTCTCTGGATATTATGCCATGACTTCAGCAAAGCCTAATTTGCTCGCACTGTCTTCAAGGGACCTCCAGATGTCCTCTCTTCCCTGTAGAGTAGGGGAAAGGAAGTGTGGAGCCCAGCACAGGCAGCTGCCAAAGGCCTGGCACCAGCACAGCTCCTGGTGCCCTGATCCAATAAGGAGCCCAGTGCAGGGACCACGGATTCCTTGGGGACACAGCAGGAAGGCAGCTCCGTCACAGAGGATGTCACCAACTCCACCGTAAGAATGCAAATAAATCCCCTCTTTTCTTCTTGGTAATTTGTTTCTGCATAGAATAAATTGAATATGTAATTTCATTTTCTCTCTCGGAGCATTAACAACCTTGGAATTGTTTGGATTCACAATGAAGACAACAAACTAGTAATTACCGACAAACTGATATTGCTATTGAGAAGAGAATGCAATTGATTTTAATTCTCGTCAGCCCTGTTTACACTCCCATTGCATTAGGCATAATAAAGTGTTACAGTAGATTATGTTCCGTTGTAAAGGAGTTCTTATCAGACACCACAAACTGCCTCCTTATTAGAGAACATTCTCATTAGAGTGCCTACCCCATTATGCTCTTCACCCAGCATCTCCTGGGAGGGGACGCTGCTGTCCCGCAGCAGGGACTCGCCTTGCCTTGGATACAGGCTCCTCCCTGCCTTCTTAGGAGCTCTGCAGGGCTTTACAAACACATAAAGATGGAAGGTGCAGAGCCAAAGTTCACAGCCACCAAGACTTTCAAGCAGAGGTCTGACATGGGACGTATTTGTAGTGATTTGTAGTGATTTCATAAAACAATTGCCGGACTGCAATTGATTAGCAATAAATTCGTTGTGATGTGAAATCGGGTGAACAAAAGACAAGTTAAAGGGCACTGCTGGAAAGACAGGCCTCCTGCATCCTGTTTCTTTTGGCTCATCTTCCAAAGAAGGCAGGAATGCTGGTTTCTGCCCTTGCCTTCATCACTGTGGGGACATAGGACCTCCCGTCCTTTGGTGCAGCTGGGTGTTGAAAAGAAGAAATCTTTTCCTCTATCTCTCAAAGTGTGAAGATTTGCCCAATATTTTCAGGTTATATTGCCACTGGTTTACAAGAAGTGTTGAGGATTGCAGTGAGGCTTTTGAGCATGGAAAGGAGGTTCCGATGTTAAATAGTTGATTTCAATTCTCATATAAGGATTATAGAAACATGGAAATGTTGGTGTGCAGGGACCGCTGGAGGTTCTCCAGTCCAGCATCCCCCTTCAAGCTGCACAGCCATCAGCCTCAGCTGTGGATACCTCTAGCAGGATCTGGAAAATGGTCCGGGATGGAGATTGCCCTGCTTCCCTAGATAGCCCATCCCCACCTTGCACACCCATAGCTGCCATCTCCAGCCATTGCCTCAGGCCCCGTCTGTGTGCCCCTGTCCTTGCTCTGGCCACTTACTGAGCAGCTCAACAGGGCTGTGAGCATAATTAATTCTTACAGAAAGTCTAAGTTGTAAATTATTGTTAGAGGAGGCATTGTCTCATCTTAATTATTGTTGCAGAGGTTGCTCTGATCTTTCTGAGTTTGGTAAGAAAATTGCTTAAGTGCTGTCAGATAACTAAGTAATTCCCCAATTAATATAACTAATGCTTACACTTATGTTGCTCTTTACTTTAGAAAGCAATCGCAGCATTAAGTGACCTTGGTAAACTCAATATATTAAGTATCTCTCAGGACACAGATACACTGATTTTATTATACAAACATTCATCTTCATTGCAAAATATTCCCAAATTAACCTCTTTGAAGAGGTTTCTCATTTCATAAATAACATAGGTTGTCACACTGAGGGAAAGACATTAACATCTAATTAGCACCAAAATTATCCAACAGAATTACGTGGTATCTCCTTCAAAACATTTCTGTCCTTTGAAATCTCAGAGAATGCAAAAAGTGAAGGGTGCAAGGTGTTACCAAGCAATAAATCCTCTTAAGACGAAATCTACAGACCTTTTTGAGTAGGTTTAGATGAAAGCATTGGGATTTTCGTGCAAATGAAAGTCTGCTTACAGAGCCCAATAATTCTGAAGCAGGTACTTCATTTCCTCCTGTCTCCTGCAAGCAGAGACACTTTCTACGACAGAACTCTTGCAGGGTCTATCATGTGTAGCTGAGTCCCTTCCATTTCAGCACATTCTTTGGGCCAGGTTTCTGTGGCCCCAGAGCAGCAGCAGGACACATTCATCTGCTCTGGGCGACTTTTGTCCTCTTCCTTACCCCAAATACCTGCTGGAGGATGGGACACACCGCCCCTAGAGGAGTCTGCCTTCCCCCGTGACTACAGGGAATGAATGCCTGGACAGCAGTTTTACACATTTTCTCTACCTTTTCACGTGCTGAATTTGGGTGAATGAGCCCCACTCTCTTTACGTTGCATGTTGGATGAAAAAATACATGGGGAAAAAAAAAAAAAGAGATTTAAAAGTAACTAAAAATGAAAATAAAATGATGACAAATATCCCTTCAGTGTAATTAAATTGTAACCTGATAAATTGAAAATATTTACAAAATTCACACAAAATCCTTACAGCCAGGGACCTGAGGAGTCAGCAGGAGCTATTCCACAGTGAGAGCAGAAAGGAGTATGTCCCAGGGAAGGCTGAGAATGATGAGTCTTCAAAACATTGCTCAGAGCAGGCAAAGCTTATAGCGTGGTTACCAAGAAAGAAATCTCGTTTCTCTCCGAAATGAGGTAGGAGTCTGAGGATGACTTCTGGTTCTCAAATTCTGGAGAACATGGTAAGGCTAAACTGTTTCACCACATCACCATAAACATTACAGCAATTGTTTGATAAATCTATTAGAAACACAGACCGAGTTCAGTCAGGATTTTGCACGTATCCCCTTAATTCAAAGACAATCCTACAATACTGACTTAAAATATGTGAACTGAATTTCAATTTCTATTCAAGTGAGCTTAACGCAGAAGATTAATTAGAGATGTATTATTTAATGTGGATAAAATCTACAAATTAAGCATCCTGATAAATGGACATTAAGCTGTATTGCTGCTTAAATAAACATATATAAAGAAAATGTTTCATTCTTGGTAGCAGTAAGAAGCGTAAGACTGTGCAGAATGGGAATATTTATTAACATGTTCTAGCCGTTACTGAGCAGAATTTAAGGGGGAAATAAAAGGTTTTGTGTTGCTGATTTAATTCTTGAAAACAACAACCCGCAATCCTTCTCATTGCAGAATGATTTTCTTTTCTGTGTAGAGGCCGCTGCCCCTCTGGGATACGTAGGCACTCTGTTCCATATCAAAGTGTGCTACCATAGAATCATAGGGTCACCAAGCTGGGAAAAGAGCTTCGAGATCATCCAGTCCAACTGTCTGCCTGTCACCAACATTTCTTACTAAACTGTGTCCCTCAACACAACAGCTAAATGTTCCTTGAACACCTCCAGGGTTGGTGACTCCACCACCTCCTGATGTCAATGAAGCATTTGTGCTGACAGAGCATCCTCAATTCACAAGGAGTTTCTCCTTCCCTTACAAATCCCTCATGCTCTAGTTTTACTCAATTTTCTTAGCACCTCAGACCTCAGTGTAGTGTGGGAAGGAGATGAAAGCAGAAAAGCACATCCTGAAGTGCAGCAGAGGGAAGGATGGTGAGAGAAGAGCATGGTGAAGCTAAGGGCCTAAGTACAGCTAATGTTCTCCTGGAGCTTGTTGGGTAACTGGAAGATAATCAGATAAGAGTTTGTCTTTTCATGGAGATTGATGGATATCGGAAAAATAAATCTAAAAAACTAAAAGTGTTGTATGAGTAAGTGGAAAGATTGTAAAGAGGAAACTTCTGCAGTGAGTCCCTGTTTCCTGATGTTCTGGTTTTGGGACAACTGGGGGTCGGTATGGGGTTGAACTCCAGACAAATGGATTCTCACTGCAGTTTAACAAAATGGAGTTTGCTGGTTGGAAGACAGTGTCAGATTGTACTATGGAATTTGGAAGGGAAAGGTGGTGAAGCTGCAGTTTTGAGTTAGCAAAACGCGAGGAGTGTGCAGGGGAAAACTGAAAGAGCGTATCCCAAGGACAGGATATTAACAAACAATTAAGGAACCTGTGAGAAGCTGAAGGCAGGACTGTACGTATTGTAGAATTTAAAAAAAAAAAAAAAAAAAGAACAAGAGAAGCAGTACACGCTGTGCCAGCTTTTGGACCTGCAAAAAAATAATGCAATTGTTCTACAAAAGGCTGGAGGAATGAAAACACTAAAGCAGAAAAAGTACAAAGGATAAAAGTACAAAATTATATGCATAAACCTTTCATCAATCCAGCGATCAGATCATCGCGTTGAACAGATTTAAACCTTTATATTTTATTTCAGCTTTTGCCAATGTAAGACTTTCTGCTGAACTGAAAGCGCAGAAACCAGCGATGTGGAAGGCCAGTTGGGCTGAGAGTTCTGAAATTCAACAAGACAGCAAGAAAATCATTGTGTGAGTCTATGAGCTGACTTAGAGGTAAATAATGATAATTTCGTAGTTGTTTTGGGAAGCAGAAGACTTGTTTCAGGGCTGCAAATGTTTCTTGAACACAGAGTAAGACTTGTCACCTTGTTGTAGAAAACATCTTAGCTTGTCTCCCTCACCTCCACTGACAGCCACAGGAGAGAAGAGACACTTCTGGAGCATGATTCATCTGCCCTCACACAGACACCTACCGGAGGATGAGATGAAGGTGCATTAAAATACCTGGAGCTTCTGTCAACTATAAAGGGAATCTGGACTAGCTCAGAAGTAAATATTTGCATTGAAGACATCTAAATCTGTTGGATGAATCTTGCCCTAGGTCTCTGAGACAGAAATTATACTGCTAGGGACGCAACCTCTCAAAATAGGAAGGAAAACAGGGAGATGAAGAGAAGGCAGAACTGAAGGAAAATATTATCATGATAAAGGAGAAATTGAAATCTTGGGAAGGAGACAAATACTACAAAGGAAATGCAAAACAGGTTTTGATATTGCTTACAAACCAGCTAGAAAAGGATGGCGTAACTAACAGTAAGTTGTGATATTAAGCAGGTAGACAGGCTCCAAGTCTTCAGTTCTTGTGGTTAGATCAAGTTGTTGATTACATACCAAGATAAATGACAGAATGGTTCCGTACTGCTGTTCCAAATCATGAGAAATGGTGTTAACAGGGAATACAATTGCTAAATATATCACTTTGTGTGTACATGTAATAGCTGTGGGACAGCTGATGCTGTGCTTGGCAGTGACAGGCAGCAGACAGCCCTGGGTTGTTGTGACAATACATGTTCTGATGAAGGTTGGATTGAAGCCTTGTGAATCAAGCCCAGGGTAATATGGTCTAATGTCTGGGTTGGAAAGAAGACCTTTGAGAGGTTTGTAGAGTCCAGTTTGGCATAACTGGATTATGGGACAGCACTCTTGGAACTGGGACTGATAAGCTACTAAAAAGTCATATGTTTGTAATGAATCTGTTAGATCACATAAACACTGATGGCAAATACAGAGGTATAGAGTGCCATGAACAATTAGGGACGAAAATAATCTATGATAAAAGGTCACTTCTGCAGCCTTCTGAGAGTGACAGTGTCAAGGGACATGCAGAAAAGTCACTTCTTGACAAGTCAGCACACATTCCCATGTGATGGAGTCCTAGTCCAGATCCTAAAGCAGGGCACAACTGTGACATCTTCAGTGCCTTCAGCAAAAGGAACAGGAAAAGAAAGTGGTATGTGGAATACACTTCATGTAAATCCAAGATCTTAGTGTGAGAGCCCTTTCTGAAGACCAGCAGCTAAGGAAGCTGACCAAGGATGATCTGAACTCTGTTTTAAGGGAGTCTTGGGAAATCACAGTGCTGACAATGCTGCTTATTGTTTCTCAGGACAAGGGCAGGGTCCTGATTTTCCAGGACTAAACAATTCCTGGTAGAGCCACTAATTCCCAGCAGTCCTAGTTCATGGAAAAGGAGGTTGGACATCCCTGCTGCTTGTGGGTTGGACTGGGATGCACCGTCATCCAGCAGGAATGAAAGTGGATGAGCCTACTTTCATTTTTCTTGCTGTGGAGCATACCATATCCTAGGCCAGGAATACAGGGACATGAATCTTTCCCTTTCTTATTCGGGCATATTCCTGGTGTACAGCCAGCAAAACTTAAGCACAACAAATTGAAATTATTTGTTCAGTGTTTTAACAAATCATGTGGCCAAGCTGGAATGAGAACCAGAGCTCTGCATCCTCGTATATCCTGTTAACTCTTACAGCTATATCTTCACTAAAAAAGCTTGAAAAAAAGTCCTTCAATAAAAATCCAGTCTACTTTGGAGCCCCCGTGAAAAATATCTCCTTGTGGTGAGACTCATTCCTCAGCATCATCCTTCAGAGGATGCTGGATACCTCACCCCCTTGGCTTGAGATTTTCTTGTTCTGGGGACAGCTGATTTTCCATCTCAGTGGCATGAAACATCTATACCACATCTCTGTAGATATCATTACCAATGAAACTTGTGTATCATATAAAAAAAAAATAGAAGAAGAAATCAGGTTAGTTAGATGAGACCTACTTTCCTCAAGGTTGTTGACTGCTATTAAATATATTCCTTTTCTTTCTCGGCAGAACCTCATCTCAGCTTTTATAGTGTTTCTATGGGGGTCAATCTCTCAAGCCTGCAGGTATTTACTCTGCTGCAATTTTGGCATTAGCATTCTTCTGACCGTTAATGGTGTCCCCATCATTTCCAGGCCTGTTGGTAGTTCATACTCTTGGACAAGGGAGTCACCTCTTTCAAGACTCCCAAGCACTGTTTTCTGAGCTGATACAGGTATTTTCACCGATGACAAATACTGTTTAACATCATCTTTTGTTGTCAAGGTACTGGAAAATAGTTCATCATCCTCATGTACTATTCACCCCACTTCTTCCCAAATTCAGAGCAGGTTTATTTCATGATACACTTCAAAAAGTGTGCTTTATTATTCCTTTGTTGTGCCAGCCACTGATTTCCCAGATGCATCAGCTTGACAGTTATCTTCAGTTCATATCTTTTAACATATATTAATTGCCATCAGTGCTCCTGACCTTATTATTAGTATATTTTCTCACTTATGTATCTACTGTCTGCACTTTTTTTCTGCACTCCACCATCAGCCTCTTTGGATAAGAAAGGTATAAGTGAGAGAATCCAGGCAGAAGGGCCCACAGCCAATACAACCTCCATGCCATATCTTTTGCATGTCTTCTGGCACACCTGGATGTTTCTCCACCAAGACAGGTAGTAACTTCACAGCAATGAAACTCTGTGCTCTGATCTGCCACAGGCCAACACTAGTTTCTTTCTGTCAGATGGGAACAGAACCCCAGAACATATCTGGTGCAGGACAGGAGTCACAAAGCAAAGGCAACATGATGGGAGCTGCAGGGACGTGCAGGGACCTCACGTCCCCTGTATGTGTGGGTTAGCATAGCCCTGCCACCCCTTGCTGCCTCCATGGAGCAGCCTACAAGGCAAGGCTGAGCTGAATGAAAAGATCATCTTGAAGGCAACTAGAAACTATGCTTGTGAGGTCAACTAACACATCAAACCAAAGAGGTAGAAATGGCAGGGGACAGTGCCCAGCGTTTGCTGGAACTGGATTCACACCATAAATTCCCCACGGCCATGACAGTCCAGCCTGGTATTTGCCATGTGAAATGTCAGGAAAACAGGATATGTTCAGAAGGCAAGGGCCTGCTGAACTCACACCAGGCTGTGCTGACTTAAGAGCTGGTAAATAAGGGACTGTAAATGAGTGGTATAGGATTTACTGCTGGAAGAGAAGCTCAGTGGAACAAGAATGTTGGCTGGTCTCCTGGAGTAGTTCCACTCAAACATGCTGCATTCAATGTGCAAGGTCAAAAGCACAGGTGTGCTTTGCCTCTCCTCCCCAATTACTCTCAAGCTGTACTCAGCACACTGAGGACCCTCCCTCTGACCCAATAACCACTAATTATCCTCATGAAAAGGGATGACAGGGATGCAACTGCTCCAGATCTCAAAGCTGGACTCTGACAAGGACGTGAATCAAGGTCTTGCCCTTTTCAGATGAAAACCTTACTGACTGCCATCACTCCATTTTGTGGCTATTGGGTATTCTCTAGGCTCTAAGCTTATCAAGGTACCACAGGCAGAGAATCCTGTTGCAGGTAGTAGGAGGGGTAAGGCAGGAGTGAGGCTTCAGCAACTCTACTTGTTGTCAGGGCTTTGCTCACTGTGCACACATACAGCAACGTGGCTGCAGGCATCTTCAGGGCTACTCCAAGTCCAGTTCTCAAAGGCCATTGGTGCCATTCCTTTACGTGAGTAAATGCCATATGAGCTCAGTCAGTTGTCTTTAGTGTATCAGTGATGACTTACACCCATGGAAGATTGGAAAAGCAAATTTGGTGACCTGCAGGCTTGGAGAGGAAGAAAGAGCACATATGAAATCCTAGAGGGTCTCCGGTAGGTGACGATTCCCGATATTCCTCCCCCAGCCTGATAATAGAAATAATCTTTTTCTGCTCCAAGGGTATCTTTCAGGACAGGAAGGCTATCCTAGACAAAAGATAGCTGCAGTTTACAAAGTCTATGATCCTGGCGTAGTTGTCAGGAGGCCAAGCTCATAACAGAATGATGATCTAGCCCTGGATTCTATTGACTCAACCAAAGCAATTGCCAGGGATAGAAAGAGATGAGAATTATGGTTCCCAGATATAGGAAGGTTGCTGAGTGTGGAGGGTCTGAGCAACAGTGTGAGGTCCAGTCATGCTCTGGGAATATTTCACCTTCCTGCCTCTTGCTTCACCACAGAAACAAAAGAGATACAGATGCGTGGTTATAAATTTTAAAGCAATTCTGCTCTGAATTTCCTTTTGAATTTAGAAGTGAATCCTTCATATAAATGGATTGAGAAATTCTCCCTCTGAAGTAATCCATCTCTTAATAGGACATCCTGACACCAGCTGAGTCAATCCAATGTCCATTGTTGATTTGAGTATGTTCATCCAAGGCTGACATGACATTCCTTTTGTTGACAGAGCTCATATGTTACAGTAGCCTGTCCTTCATATTTCTCTGTCTTTCACTGCCACAGCAGCTGCACACCAGGAAGAACTGCTGCATTTATTTATTTCATTTCTTCAAGGTCCATTTCCTGGACATTCGCTGCTCCAGCTAAGGGCAGCATTTGTCTGTTCATCCTAGATTTCAGGTGGAGAAAGATAAACCCTGCAGATCATTCTTTGAAGGCCAGTATAGTGATATTCTCCAATGCACTAGAGCACTTGATTTTAACTTCAAAATCAGATACACAATAATAATGGTATTATTCCACATCTTCCATCCCAAAGGATCCATCTCAAAAGCTAGACCTTGTCTGATAGCTCTATGAGCAAATCTGTATGAGAAACACAGGCAGGACATCATGCACCATGGCAGTTCTGGGAAGGAACATGGCAGCTAATTTGAACTTTGTCATGCGAAGCTCCAAATCTCATACTGGACGCTGGGATGAGGACTATGCTCTTCCAAAATGATAAGAGCTCCTTCACAGAGAGCATAGCTCATCTGTGCAAGAGATGCAGCTCTCCTAGGACTAGTCCAGACAGTTGAACAAACCTTGAACTCTGATTCAGGAGGTTGGGAAGATGCTCTGTGAAAGCATCTTCCCAACCTGTGAAAGCATCATACTGGTCCTGTCCTCGGATCTGCAGGAGCCTTTCAGAGAAAGCATGCAGACAATATCATCATCTCATATGGATATGGACCAGTGTGGGCATAGCTGTGGGAACAGGTAGTTCCCTCAGGACAATCATGAATAAAACCACCTCAATATCATCAGCAACAAAGAACTCATACAACAAGCATTACCAACAGTGACTGGTGAAGGCCTCGTCAAAAGTTCCAAGTGAGAAAGGTCTGAAAACTGCTATAGACAGGGCATGGGGAAGAGGGAAAGAAAAAGCCACTGTAAAGATCATTTGAGTACTATGGTACAGCCCTCTTCTTTATCTGTATCTCAAGTGCCCAAGCCCCAGAGGCACAAAGTGATGCTTCACTGGCTGCTTTCTTTTATTCAACAGACCGTTCTGACCTGTAAGTCATTCTTACCAATGAGTCAAGTCACCCCAGCAGCTTGATAATATTTGACGAATAAAACTGCTCATGGGAACCTCTTGGGAGCTCAGCCTCCACTCTGTCTTCAAATTTGGGCTTCCTCTTAACCACTGAACCTACACAGCACAAGGGCCACATCAGAGAGGTTTTCCTGGTGGAAAGCACCCGTGGTGATGCTGAGGTTATGGCCCAGCCTGGGATCTCTTCTTCTTCCCACTCCAGCCCCAGACTAGGTCGCAGGCTCTGCCTCCTTTCCTGGGGGAAATCAAGTCTAATTCTTCTGCTGAGTTGCTCCTTGCCTTGTGAAGTTGTAGTAAAGACTTACCAGGGATTTTCTGCACAGCTGGCCAACCAATGCCCTTCACAGCACATCTCCAGCCCTTTAAATATTCATGAGGCTGGGTCTGCTGCCTAATTGAATTTCCTCTATGAATGAATCAGTTATTTTCCCATCTCCTGCAGCAAAGATGCAGATTAAGTGTGTAAAGCTAGAATAGTACACCAAAAAAGCAGTTTCTCTCCGATTAGTGGCTGAGCAAATTCACCCCTGCTGGGATCAGTTTCTCCCAGACAGCCTGAAAATCACAAATTAATAGAATAATTCATATCACGATAGACTGCTAGATGCATTCAGTCCAAGTCCTGCTGAGGCAAGGGATACCTCCAAAATCAGAACAGGTTGCTCAAGGCTTCATCACGTCAAGTTTCAAGTACAGAAGGATGGAGATAACACCCTCACTGTACCTTGCTCCAGGCTGCATGTCCTGGAAATTTTGAAAAAATTGCTTTTCCTTATATTTAATGACTACTCTTTACCGTTGGTGTTTCCTCTTATATTTTTACAATGGACCTCTATCAAGGGTCAGGCTCCATCTTTTCTATAGCCTCCACAATCCTCCAGGATTGACAACAGCAGTAACGCCTCCCTCAGCCTTTTCTTCCTGACACCAGTCAAATTCAGCTCTCTCAGCCTGTCCTTGTGTCTCAGTAAAGTCATCATGAGCTCCAGCCCCCAAATTGGACAAAGCACTTCAGATGTAGAATTATCAGTGAAGTGAATTATCAGATCCCTCAATCTGCTTGCTACCCTCTTGTTAACACAGCCCTATAGACAACTGGCCATTGTAGGTGCAAGACATACTGCTAACTCGTATTTATATTGATTTCCACCTCAAGTTAATGCTCTGATGTTATCCAAAGAAGCTTCATGTTGTGTCCTTGGCCAGGAGCTGATATCTACCTGGACAGTAGAAAGAAAGGCAAAATGATCCAAGTGAACTCAACATCTGAGTCATAGGCTTCACTGAGTCCTGGATTTGGATTTACACCAAGCTTTGCATGAGGAACACAGAGCAAGGGAGCTACTGCTAATCATCACCTGGTTGGATGTTGCTTTATACCCTGAACATTTCTACATAGTTCCCAGCATGGATGAGCTCCAGTGGGGCCCTGACTTGTTCTTTCCACCCTCAGGAAGGAAAGTCTCTCCTCTGTTAGGCCTCGTGCTAGTCCCTACAGGGCTGATGTCTGGGAGTAGAGATGCAACCCACTGCAGCATCCCCTGCATCTATCCCAAGGATGTGCTCAGGTACATGGCACAGAGCTGGTCTGCATATGCTTACAATAGAAGGCAAGAACCAGATGGGGCTCTTGTGAAGGACCACTGCCTGCAATATCTGCATCCCAGTGCTGCTCTCTGAGGTTTGATCTCTCCACTCCTGCACAACATCCAGCCCTGATCCACTCCTCTCCAGCAGGGAAGAACCTCAGTGGAGCTACATGTGTTCAGAGACCTTCAGCTGCATGGAACTGTGACAGCAGCAATAGCTTCCTTATGAAGCATTAGGAAGCAGAGGAATTCTGCATGGAATAAAAGTCCTTGTAAACCTGGTCTTGTGCATAACTGGAAATTTCTACATTCACAGAAGTTTCCAAATCTTTATCACACAAGGGAACTTGCACTAACTTGGGCTGAGTTTAGTTTTGCTGCACAGCTGGGAAGATGAAGTCACTGTGGCCATGCAAGAGCTCTCTGTCTGTTCCCAGTTTTGTTGGTAAGATGTCACTCTCCATTCTTGAGTGTTTGAAGCCTAATTGCTTTCTTCACCACCTGTGACATTAGTGCTGACTTGAATAATAGATTGACCACCCCAGGTATTGCTCTCTGTTGTTCCTGGCAAAAGCTTCTGTCATTGGCCTTCTTTGCCAACTAGAAAATTAATCCTGGCAGGAAACTCAGCATCTGAAGACATCAGGTTACTCCTCAATGACAGGATTGTTGGCAGTAGCAAGCAATTTAAAGCAGTGGGCCTCACTACTAGGTAACCCCCTACCCACTGCTCCTGCAGTTTTGCAGGTTTTGCAGGGTTGTGGCAAGTCACTGCACTTGGCTGCTTGCTGAAAAACAGAACCATGGGTTCTTGACTGAGACACGTCCTGCTGATGGGACTGTCTGGACAAATAATGCTCCACCCCAGGGCTGCATTTCTACCTTCTGAATGAGGATTGCTGTCTCCCTTCACTCTTTGCCCTTGGGGAAAGCTGATGCTCTCATTCAGACAGGATCTTTGTCACTCCATCATGATGTACAAGGACAGGAAAGAGCATTTCAGCCACCACTCCAGTGCTGTTCCAGTGCTTCAGTAAAGAGATGACTGCAAGGGCAGAGGAATTGTGGAGATGTAGGTCCCAGGTGACACAGGGAAGGGAATCACATCTCTTCATCCCAAACTGGCATCACAGCACCCTACAGAGCCACAAGCTGATGATGGAAGGTGGGAACATTCAGATCCCTCCAGCATCAGCTGAATACAGCTGGAGGGGGATGAGCAACGTTCCGTGGTGACACTGGGAACTTGTGGCAGAATAATTGTTAATGCAGCCACAACACAAACAAAACACAAGCAAATAACATAAAAAGGGGGCTGAGACCTCAAGCCTGTCAGCTCATGGAGATAAGTTCCACCATCTTTGGAACTGGACCATGTCCATTCTCCAGGTCTGAGTCATGCTGGTTCCTCAGACCTCAGGTCTCTCCTATTCTGGCACCTGGGCTGGGCAAACCAGTGGATCCCATCACTGGAAGCAGGGAGTTGAGGGTCTGTTCTGCTGAGGAGTGTGTGCTCATGCAAAGCACACTGGAGGAGCATTTCCTAGCTCAGCTGCAGAGAACTGCGCTTTGGGGGAGGGAAAATGTCCTGTGTAGATGCATCAGATGCATGACTGGAGCATTCAGTGCTCAGCTGTGGTGAAAGGATGACAGTGGATTATTTGCACAGGCATTTTGTGCTGTGAATGTGTCAGTGGTAACACTGCTGTCACTGAGCAAATAGAAGATAACAAATCCTGAGGGATCTGCAGGGTCCCCTTACAGGCAAGGGACGTGCCTCCTCGCTGCACCCCTTCTGCGTTGTCGGGCATCAGCCTACATCTGAACATTCACTCTGCTTGGAGTCACTCCTGCAAGTCCTACTGCAAGACTCCAGCTGCCTCTCAGCCAAGTGCAAAACACAAATCCCATGTTTTAAGAGAGCAGGAACCTGTGTGCGGACAGACAGCACTCTGAGAGCTGTCTGCATGCAGCGCAATGGAGAAATCTCTGTCCAAGAGCCTGGCCCCAGCAGACAGGGGACATAAGAAGAGGAAATATTTTAAGGGTGAAGGCAGAGCAAAGCTTTCCACCTGGAGTTTCTGTAGAGCTTTGTTGAGGCACTGGAGTAGGACGTTAGGATCTGTTCCACTGTATGAATGCAGCCTACTGGTTTTGAAGACAAAAGTCTGTAACACATTGGCTCTGTAATGGATAGTCTGTAGGATACTGGGCAGCAGCCATTCTGTCCTGCTGTGGGAGCAGCACTGAAACGTCTTCCACTTCACTATAGCCCATGCTGAAGCCAACTGAGAGCATGGAAAAGATGCCTTCATTGGATCCTGGGGTTCGCTGCATTTTCAGGAGCTCAGAGAGCAGTCTGTATTTTCACCAGGAATTTCTGATGGTGCAGAAAAGTGCAATTTCTTATTGAGTCTAAATCATACATAACAATTAACCGCTGTTTTTCATCCAAAAACATTCTCAGTTAAAATATATTGCCCTGAAGAGGCACTGCTCACCCTGCCTTGCATCGGCAAGTCTGTGACAATAAGTCATTCAAAGACTCACCTTGGTGTGTCAGGTGCATCTTCTTTTTGCACATTTCACTACATGTAGCTGCTCTGAGTGGCATCCTTGCGGAGTGTCTGAAGGATGTGATACCCCAGACTGACAAACAGCTCTTGCATCCAGACGTACATCCCTTCTCTTGTTCCTTCTCATGTTTACTTTCTGCTAGGTGATTGCAAGATGAGAATCGTCGAAACAGAAGCTTATGTAGATGGAGCAGATTTCTCAATTAGAGCAGGCTGCTCATGGCTTTGCATGGTTGAGTTCTGCATATCTTTAGGAATGAAGATCCCACAGCTATACCACGTCCTGTCCCAGTGTTTGATCACTCACAGAACTGTAATAATATTCTGAATATTTAATCAATGGTTGCTGTCTTTGCAGCTATTTCCTCTTGTCTCTTAGCCGATCTACCTCCAAGTGCCTGAGTCTGTCTTCTCTACATCTCTCCACTGCAGCTGAAGACAGCATTAAAGTCTCTCTCTCCCTTTACCCTTCTTTTCCCAAGACAGAGCAGATTCTGTTCTCACAGCCTATCTCTGTACACCACATCTACATTCCCCTAATCATTTCTCTTGGTGGAAACAAGCTGGGATCTTAAACTCAATCTGGGTTTCGCTCCTACTTGGAGCTTCTGTCCAGGTTCTTATCAGTTAGGACATGGTCTTCTTGGTCCAGCCAGAAAAAGAGAGACAGAGTGCTGGAGCACAAAAGAAACACTGTTGTCAAGGATCAGCACAAGACATCTGATACCAAGACGACAGGCTATGCTTAGAAATTAGTAACCCCAGAAATGGGTCACTGCTCTCTCTTTTTTTCTCTCATCAGATATTCCTCCTACATGAGCTCTCTGGCTGTCGGCTGTTTGAAGCTGAATATGAGGTGGCCTATTGCTCAGATTTTGTTCCTCGGCTTTGACGACTTGTGTTCAACTTAATCAGAGGTATTCTGAGGCAGCTATAAGTTTGTTTTCAGAGCTAACTAAAAACCTCCACCAGTTTGTCTCAGTAGAAGCCCTCCTACAAGTGTCCATGTACCAGCTCAGGTTAGTGACTGCACTGTACTCCTGGACAGCATTTACAAGTCCCCCATCTCGAGCTCGATTCACAGATTTACAGCAGAAGCGGTCATTTCTTTTATCCATTTTGGCTCTCTGAACCTTAGTCGCCCAGCCTAATCTTGATGTCAAGGCTCCCCCTGCAGTCACTGGAAAAAGATGTGCACCTGCAGGGAGCAAATCTGGCTACATAGAGGTTTCCTTTGATTAAGATATTTGGGAGGAATGAGCCCCAGAAGGAGCACAGTCTCATCCTAGAGGCCACATGGCACTCCAGGCACTTGGAGGTGTTATTTCTGGAGAGCCTGATCTCTTCCCCACCTTTAGCTACATGCATCAAACCCAGCACAAGGAAACTGAGCAGGCTGGTTTGATCCCCATAATGAGTTGCTACATTCCCCTCTTATCCTCTGTGCTCTGAAAATCACCCTTTCACTCATAGCCCACCCTGTATTTCCAGAAGGAGGAGCCTTTGGGTCTCAGTTCCTCAGCAAATCTGTGGCAAAGAGTCAAAATAATTTCTCTGTCCTCATTTGCACACATACATCTGTCTTTCTGACAGAAGTGATTGCAGAGAGCACAGATATGTCTGCCTCATCTGAGTATTTCAATGCAAGCATCACAGCTGATTCTAGGAGAGAAAGGAAGGAAGGGAGGAAGGAAAAGTGTGAAAGAGAGAAAGAAAAGGAAGGTGAAGGCAAAAAGGTTAAAAAGAATTTAAAAAAAATAGGAAAAGGGGAAAATAAAAGGGAAAAGGCAAACTTTTTGGAGCTTGCAGTGATTCTCTAACAAAGATCTTCCCAAATGTTGTTTTCTTTGAAATGTACCCACTCTGCAATGCTGAGATATGCTCCAAGTAAGGTTTGCCAGCCTGAGACCAGGCAGCCTCACCACTCTCCCCCAGTCCCTGCACATTATTTCCTCTGCTCTAACACCATTCTTCCCTTCTCCTTCTCCTCACCTCCACATTCCTGCCTTGCAGTGTTTCTACTTCCCATCCCTCCCCAGTGGAAGACCAACCATCTCAGCTCCCTACAGCCCTAAAAGGAACCTGCCAAGTTCCCTGCAGCCCCCAGCTCACAGCTCTGCTATAATTTTCCTTTCTTATCTACTGATATTTCAGCTTTTCTCAGTAAAAAACAGACCCAGCCTTTGTGCAGATACTTCAGGCAAGGATGAAGAGACAAAACAGAAACTCATCACACGCATTGCTCAGTGAAAGCAGGCTGTGATGATCCATTCTAAAGCATTTTGCTAACACTCATGAGAAAAATATCCTTCTTCAGGACGTTGTTTGGTCTTCCTTTAAAAGAACAGCTTGCAGAGTTTTCAGCACTCTGAAATCTGAGTTGAACAGATTTGCCTCTGCACTTAAATGTTTCTAAAACATTTCTGACAAAGTACCACTTTCCAGCAGAATATCTTTGTTTTCCAGTTAAGATCTAGACATTTCCCAATGCTCCCTTGTGGCAAAAAATGAAAATGTTCTTTTTCAATGAATCCTCATTTTTCATACTTTTTTTTTTTTTTTTTTTTTGGAGTAATCCCTAAACAAGCGTCTAGAAATCAGCCCTATGTGTCTGCCTGATCCTTTTTATCTTTCTATCACTTATCACTTTTATCTATATCTTCTACTATAAGTTTTATTATCAAACTTAAGGGATCCATCTGTATGCATCCAAGTTTTGGCTATTTAATATTCATCTTTTGACAACACTTGCAGTTCAGCAAGCCTCCTAATTAGCTACTGGCTGAAGTGGAGAGTTATTGTTCAGAAACACTGACCTTCCACCCATGGGATCTCGTTTTTCTTTGCTATCGCTAGCTAGAAATTTGGAACAGAGCAATACTTAATCCTGCTGGCCCTGCCAATGTGAGCTTCCCATCCTTCTCTACCACTTTGCTTGCTGAGGGCTGGCTTAGGCAAGCTGTTTCTTTAGTAGCAAAATTTCCATTCAAGATTATATGATAAAACTCTGGAACAGCTCATAGTAAGATGGCCAATGCTGAGGTTCTGCTCTCCACAGTTGTGCATTATCTGAAGCACCTGTATGGCAGAGGTGCTGAGGCCAAGTTCTCTCTGCTGCACAGCATTGGTTCATGCTCATCGTTTTTGCTCTTGTTTCCTTTTCAATAACGTGTTAGGCAAACCTTCTTTCAAGTGTTTTCATTCTCTGCAGCCAGTAAAAGATAAGAATCCGATACAGAATGTTCTAAAAGTGGAACCACAAAAAAAGACTATTTCCTGTCAGCCCGTACGTCCCTGGCAAAGGGAGCTGTGTATCCCAGAGGAAAATTAAAGATCTGAAAGAGCATCTGAAAATTCATCAGCTGAATTTCTCGGTGGATCTCAACAGCAAACTGAAAAACAGGAGCGGGGTGCAGTGGGCGAGCAGAGATCTCCACCTAGTGAGACGGAGCGACAGGGCAGCGTGCTGCTTTGAGGGCTTCCTGGCACAGCTGGGCAGGAGGTGATAGAAACAGCTTTCAGTGGTGCAGAAGATACAGCATCAATGCTGTCCAAATGCCTGTTCTGAATCACAGCCTGGGGGCGAGAGCCACAGCCCACACAGCACGGGCAATGCACAAGGCTGTGTCCAGCCTCCGTGCAGCAATAATGCATTGGGAGAGCAATAAAAGTCCACTCTCTGAGCCCTAACCTGCACCCAAGGTGATCATAGCTCTGTATTAAACACAGCCGAGCAGGCTGCGCGGAAAAGTAATGATTGCTTTTGGCTGTGGACCTTTTCATAAGATGACATTTTTCCTATTGATGGGATTACATATTCTGTGGCGAGCACAAGATAATTGTAATTTCCAGGACTAATACCGAACGCATAAAGGTTATGGGTAGTCCTATTAAAGCTTTTATATTAGTGGAAAATTGTATGTTATGAGCTGGGAGAAAATTAACGGCCATTCTTTTGTGGTTTGCATACAATTAATCCCTAGGGGGCCTTTTTGTTCCATCTGAAACAGGTGACCCGCGTTTTATTAAAACCATCACCCCTTTCTACTCTCAAGGCTCTGGGTTGTTTCTTAGCATGTCTTGCTGAGTCCATAGGAGTGCATGAGTGCTCTCAGCAGCTCAGCCCTACGAGCAACACGTTGCTAGCCAAGAAAGGCTTCTGGATGAGGAGCCAACTTTGCAAGCAATTACGCCATGCTAACAACGTGGCAGGAAACTGAAAACTAGGAAACGCTTCTCAGAAATGGCCACTGAAACATTTCACAGTCACAGCAGCACAGAATGTCTTAGGCTGGAAAGGAGAGTGATGGTCGCTGGGGTTGAGCTCCCTGAATGGCGTGCATTCAGACAGGCCTTCATTGAGGCCTTCAGAGGGCCTCCAGGCAGGCCTGGCAGCTCCACAGGCACATCTCCAAGCTTGGATTTGGGTCATGCAGGTCCAGACCAACAGCAATTGTCATCCTGGTCAGGGCTGAGATGTCTCTTAGTGGTGCTTTGCTTGTCTAAAGGATGGCTCTGCTGCTATCCCTTCTCTGCAGGCCATTTGCAGGCCCTTTTTATTCTCCCAAGAGGAGAACTGCTGTTTGATTTCCCTTCTCAGATTTACCTTCCAGAACAAGGGATTCCCCACCTCTTTAAAATGACCTGTCCCCTTCCCTTCCCTGCCTGCTGCTCTGGATGGAGAGATAAATCCAATAATAACCCAGTTTTTCCACTGCTTCTATCCCACCGTGTTCAAATAGCAGCCCTCACTGTGCAAGCAGCACAGATCAATCTAGGGCAGCAGATCTGCATTTCAGAAATAATTGGGCTACAGCCATCAAGATGACATCTACCCTGTCATCACACAACCTCCACACTGAGTTCAGTCTGGTAGGCATGAGAAACCAAAACGTTGATGGTGGGTAATGCCTGCATTTCAGTGATGACCTTTCACATCAGTACGGGGCGTAAAATGCCCGTGTCCCCACTGTGGAGTTACAGCTAGACTTACCAGAGCAAACTGCACATGCTGCGATATTCTTCCTGAAAAGGATCTTAAGACCCTGAACAAGTTTGCTTGGGAGATGCACAGCTTCTCAAAAATATGTGTGAAATCCAGGTGCAAATTTTCTCCAAGACGTAATAGCTTGACCAATGAAACATCCAATTGAATTGACAACAACTAAAATGCATCAGACCTGCTAGTTTTTCAAAGTTAACAGTGCACCTTTGCATATTTTAAGTTTAGGAAAATATTTTCCTTTCATTTTTTAAATGTTAATTATAGTTTTACTACCATTCCAGCATTTTCAAAGGATGTCAGTTCAAAATCTCTTTGCTTCGCCAACAGCTCTGGATTTGGACTTGGGCTACACAGTAAAATAGATTTTGATGCCTTTTGTTAGGCCAGGACTACCAGGATGCAGGGAGATCACATGGCTCGTGTTTTCACATTTCAAAACCCAGGTTTGCTTTGGACTACATATTACCCCTTCTGTGATTAATGCTCTACAGAAAAATTGTTGTGAAGTTGCTGGTATGGCTGGAACTGAAGTCATGGCCCAGATTTTAGCAGTACCCTTTTACCTCTTCTCATTGCATGGGGATAGTTATCTGGATTAGAGGTAAAGGCTGAGGGTGCTGGGGTAGGGATGCATCCTGAGCCACGAATCCTCAGATCTGGGAAGAGGAAGAAAAATTGTTTTCTTAGAGAGCCGGCAACATTCATAACATTGGTCCTTATCCAGTGACCCTGCTGTGCTCTCCCAGAGGTCCATCTGTCTTGTCAAAAACTCTGCCAAATTCCTCCAACCTGCTTCTCACTTGGCTTTGTGATACCAGTGAGGTATTGCAAATAGAGGAGCCTAATGTCAGCTCCCACTTTGCCAGTCACAAGATCTATGTACCATAACTTTTCTTACTGCAAGCAAAGCTCGATTCAAGAAAAATCAATTTCGTTGTGGTCTGTCTAGGACTCATCACTGCAAGGATAATGTGTGCTCCTGTTTACCATGTGGGAACATAAAATTCATTTGGTTTGAAGAATGATTCATTAACTGCCCCCAAATGGCAGTTGGGCTAAAATGAATTTGGTTTTGTTTAAGTGAAGGAGCTCTGCTCTCTGCATGCATAGCTGGGAAGGCAAGAAGAGCTTGCTGTGCCTCATAACCCCCGCAGAAACACAGGGCTTTGCTACAGAGCTCCCCACCATGACCATTCCTCTGTTTTGCATGGCTGCACGGGCTAATACCAAGCTTTGAGCAATCAACCCATCTTTGCTAAATTATTCGGCAACGCTAAGCACAGTGCATTGGACCTCATTCCTCCGCAGCGCTCAAGGCATCTATTGGTCTCTGGGAAAGGAGAGTTAGCTTGGCTCCACTGCTTCTTCATATCTGCACCTGCTGCCCCATGGTCAGGGCTTTGTCTTGCTGGTTCCTCTCCACAGCAGACATCCGAGCTAAGCTGGACTGTACTGGTCTACTGATCTCCCCAGAAGAGATAACCTGTCCCCTTGCAAGCGTGAAGATATCCCTGCAAACATCACCTATGAAGTATGAAGTGCTGCAGTAGGAAATCCCAGGTGTATTTCCTGCCCCACATGAGGCCTCCATATCACAACAACTATCCACAGCACGGGCTGTGGCCTGGTTAGGAGCCTGGCACACAGAAGAATGTTGCAGTTTAAGACTAATTAGGTTATACTCCAGCCCCATCACATTCATCACAAACCCTATGGCATGAACCAAAATTCCCCTACTATGGCTATCTGTATAGGTTCATCCAGATCATCTCTTGGTGATAAGTCTGTCTCTCAGAGGTCAGTCTTGGGACTGGTGCTCTTCAACATCTTTATCGATAACACAGACAGTGGGATCAGATTACTCTCAGCAAGTTTGCTGATGATGCTAGGCTGAGTGGTGTTGCTGATACAAGAGGAAGTAATGCCATCCAAAGGGACCTGGACAAGTTTGAAATAAGGGCACATGGGAACCTAATGAAGTTCAGCAAGGCCAAGTGAAGGATGCTATTGTGTCAGGGCAATCCTAAATTTGTGTACAGACTGGGAGAAGAACTCCCTGAGAGACAGCCTTGCAGTGAAGGACTTGGGGATTCTGGTGGATGAAAAGCTGGACATGAGCCAGCAGTGTGCACCAACCCGGGGTGGCCTGAGCTGATGGGTGCAGACAGCCCACAGCAGGGGATGGGAACTGGATGATCTTTAAGGTCTCTTCCAGCCCAAATCATTCTCCGATCCTATGATTCTATGATTCTAAAGTAAGAGCAAGACTCAATTTCTCAATGAGGGCTGGCTGCAGTTCACTCTCTGCAAGCAAGGGGCCTCTACAGTTCATATATGATGTGATTTATTTTGATTTAGAAGTTAAAGTTTCATGGTTTGAAGGTTTATAGCAAGTTATGCAGATCCTCACGATTAAATAATGATTTCATCACATGTCATGAAGTGGGAGAGCAAAGGAGGATAAAAGAGAAGTGAACTTGAAGGGTTTTTAGCGTGTGATGTCTATGTGGTCTTTGGTAGCTGACAGGCTCTCCAGCATCAGGGTTAGTTGTTTTTGGATTGCACAACAGAAGGTTTTGAGTAAATGGAGAGCCATGGCAATCCATGATGTTGAGAAGAAGTTGAGAAAAGATCCAAGCATGCCAAGCTGAAACAACAAAGCCATGGGAATAGCACTCCTCTCCTGTGGGTCAAGGCAGGAGCTCAGACATCCTGGCCATCCCTGATATGTGTATAGGGAAGCAAACACTGTACCCAGCTGCAAAACAAAACAAAACAAAACAAAACAAAAAAACACCATGATAGTAATGAGATTTAATCTCTCAAATAAACCAATTCAGCCTATGAAAAACCAGCAGCTGTAAGCTGTTTTTCACAAAAAAGAGCTGGACCATGACATGCCATGATTCTTTCCAGCCCGTTTTCCTCCAATCATTTAGCTGGGGTAAAAAATGCAATACTGGAATAATAATAATAATGCCTATAATTAAAATCTGAAATATTTGGCTGAAAACTTTAACCTTAGCACATGGGCATCTGGAAACAATACACAGAAAACTATGAGGATTCCCCAGTCTCCAAAATTATGTACATGGAAAAAGTCCTTCAAGCCCCCTCTGGGTGGCTGCTCTGCTTTCAGAGCACTCACAGATTACATTTTCCACCCTCACTTCTTTAAAATGAAGCAAAGCCTGCTCACGTGATCCCAGGACTGAAAGAAAATCCCAGCATCTTAGAACTTGCAATTAAAATCACCAGAGGTGACAGCATTGGAAATGCTACCTTCAAGGTATCTAAGATTTGTTTGCTTGTTTTGAATGTCTTCTGCTCAGAGGGAGAGGATCTCATTACAGCTTGGAGAGTGCCTCAGGTGGAAACCACAGCTATGGGGCACTGTATCTCTGCCTGAAAGAGCATGGAAAGGTTTATGTTCCCCAGCCTTCCTCCCTCCAGACACAAATGCCTTTTTTTCTAACTCACACAGACTCAAAGGAAAGGCGCTGCAATCTCAGGATAATCAGGAGGAGTTTGAGATCTGTGCACGTTTGTTTTGGGGAACAAGAAGGAAAATGGAAAAGGTGAATGGGACGGAAGCTGGAACAGCCCCAGACAGGACAACGTGGGGCTTGTGCCCCAGGGCTCTTCCACATGGCATTAGTTTGCAGATAAACCTTTGGCAGTTCACCTTCCGAATAAATTCAAGCCTTCATCTCTGGTCACTTCTGGATCCTGCTGATTTCAAGTCTTGTCTGAGTATATCGATTGTCCAGCAGTGAAAACACTGGCATATAAATTGCAGATTGGAGCCAAGCAAAGGTGGCTGCATTCAGAGCACATAGGTAAAAGAGATTTATTATAAGGGAAGGGTGTGTTTATTCATCTGTTGACCTCAGGCCCTGCATTACTGCACTCCTCAGAGAGGGCTGTTTGCTGTTGACCTTGGGACATCAGTTTAGCAGGGGCAATAGCCAGCTTTTCATCAGGGAGTTTAGACAAAGCAGAACCATTCCAAGGAAAACGCTCCATAAAGTGATCCTGTCCAACCTGATGCAGCAAAATTAACAGCCTCATTCTGGCCAGACTAATTCCTTTTTGTGATTATCGTTATTATTCTGTTTTCATATTGCAATAAATAATGTAATTACTGAAAGCTGAGTGCTGATTAACACGGGTTCCCTGTTTCACTGGCAGGGTGGAGATGTGCGGTGAGCCTACAGATCCAGCCTAGGGGTGCTGCAGTTTTCTTGGATAATATTCAATCTGTGGCTCACTTGGAGTCCTCCCTGCAAAGAAGGATTGATTTGGTGACTGAAAGCATCCAGACCATGCTTATCCTATGCAAGACTATGAGCTCCAAGGACTATTGTAAAGGGCGGAAGCCAGGAGCTACAGGAGAGGTGTGGATGCAGACCTCAGTGCAACTCAAGGACCTTTGAGAGTTCGGCCACTCACTCCATTTCTCCAGTCCTGGTCTTCCCATGTGTATGATGGGACCTTGTGCTTTTTTCTGTCCAATGTGGAAGGGATACATCGCTCCTAAGGAAGCGCAATGCTGGGTGGTGGGGAAAGAGGGTGTTATTGGATGTGGTGCTCAGGGACGTGATTTAACAGAGGGCTGTTAGAATTAGGGTAGTATGGTTAGGTTGTGGTTGGACTTGATGACCTATAAGGTATTTTCCAACCTGAGCAATTCTATGATTCTATGTGGGTCAGTGTGGGAGTCTGACCTGCCCATCTGAAGTACAGAAGACAGAAAAATTTAGAAAGCAATAAGGTTTCCTCCCCTTTGCAAAGCTGAAATAACGCCAAGATACTGAGATTGACTTCAGCTCCATTTAATGAGGGATAATTAACCCACCCATCACAAGGCCAAAGAATTACACTGGTTGGAAATTTTCCAGTTAATGTGCCATTCGATAGTTTTATCTAATTTCCAAGAATTTAATTGATATCTCAATTATGAGAGATATCGCTATTAACACCACTCTTGAGGAAATCCCTATCACTGCTGTGACTTTACACCTCCACATGATCCTCTCGTTGCCACACCCCACGGTGCTGGGGGATGTCAGATGTCCTCCCAACACGTTCCAATCACACAGATCTCACCACTGAATTCCAAAATGCCATGGCTGCTGCAACAATTAAAAATGCAAACAGGGAAAACAGCATCCCACGCAAGCGAGAGACCATGGACACATTTATGGCACTTCATGTAAACCAGATACAATGGAGTCATTTGGAGCTCAAAGAGGTTTAGTATTATCCTCCATCATTGGGTGCCTGGCGCAGACTGCAGCTCACAGCCCCTGTGCTCATTCCTGGACTCAGTGGAAATCAGTGCAATCAGTGCAATCCCTCTGCAGCGCACAGCTTGGGGGAGGTGTCAGTGGTGGAGCACGGCGAGAAGCTCAAGGCTTTGAAGTCTTTGAGAGATTGGGTAGATGGCAGTGATGGGCAGACACCCAGCCTCAATCTGCTCCACATATGATGAGCAAGGAGGAAGAGGTTGGCTGAACCCAGCTACACTTTTCAAGGGCAGCAAGAACAGTTCTTTGCTCTGCCTGTTACTGGAAAGCAGGGGTTGCCATTACTCATCTGCAGAGACTCCGAGGCAAAAACCTGATGACCAAAGTCAAATAGATTCTCACAACTGATGAAGTATTTCCAAAAGGTCATTGCAAACTTTTTTTTTTTTTTTGAAGTGCAAGCGTACAAAAAGGGGTTACCACTCCCTGAACATAGGTGCTTTTTCTCATGTGCTGTTGAATTAGATATTAAATCCTCAGATGAGCTAAATGAGTTGATCGTGGCTAATGTTATTACCAGGAGTGCCAGAGGAATCAAAGATGATTAGCCACTTGTCATAAAGTCTTAGCACAAAGGACAGAGAGAATTAATTTGTCCCACTGACCTCATTTTGGTTTCCATGTGGTTCTCATTGCTGCATGATAGAAATATGGGGAATAAGCAAGGAGAAGTGGAAATCTGAAATGATGAAACAGTGATTTACATGGCAGAACTAAGACCTGGAAGACAGTTTATGCAATTTCATAGTGTTTTTTTATGAAAGGTCACAGTTTGCTGAGAAAAGATCTGAAAGGAACCTGGAAAACACTGCAGCTCCCAGTAGAGCAGAATCATTTACAGTCAAAGGAATTTCTCACCTGGATCCAACAAATGTACTGAGCCACATCCAATCACACAAATCAAATGGAGACTCCTACATTTGATGCCTCAACCAGCAAAGAGCTCCCACCACTCAGGTGAGGTGAGATATATCCCACTGCCCAGCTTTGCAATAGATGGGATTAGAACCAGCAGTCCCACCAGTGATCAAGTATGTAGGTTGCTCCAAAAGTAATGCCTCCTATTTCTGTCCACGGAAATTATAACAAAGAGCTCCATATCACTGCTTGATACTGAATTTTCTTAGCTACGAAACACTATTTTTCAACATAATAACCGCCACTAGCTTTGTGTTTTTGCCAGTGATGAACAAGAGCTGCATGTCATGCGCATAACAATTTGATCCAGTGGATGTGACCCCCTGTCATCATTGCTGAAGTGCAGCATCCAGTGCCTCACAGTGCTCACATCCGCTGTTTGGTTTCCATAAACATTCAGCAAGCATCAATGAATGTCAGTGGGTGCCATTTTTTCCACATGGAGGAATACAATTCCACCCCTTTGCTTCATATGCACTTCCACATCAGACAGCATTTTGTCACTGCTGCCATTCTGTCACCCCTCTGCTGCCATCTGTCACACGACAACAAAATGTAACAGGATATTGGTGGGTAGGTTCAACCTCTACTGCTATCCCACCAACATCCCCCTCTGACTCTGTGGGTCAACAGAATGAAACAGGAGGCATTACTTTTGGAACATCCTCATCTTTATGCATCTCAGCAGCTTTCATTACAAAGCTCCACAGCTAACAGTGGTAGAATCAGCTCTCACTTTGGTCTTGGCAGCTCCTCTCCTGGCCATGACCCAGCTTCTCCACAGATGGATGCAGCAGCAGCCCCTGTCCATCCCCAGCACTCGTGCTGCTCACCTTTCCCTCGGTGCTGACTTCCTTGACACAGCTAATTTCCCAGAGGAGATGGATTGATTCTTCACGACCACTGTGGATTTAATACATGCTATTTATCACCCAGCTTGTCACTCAAAAGGAAGAAGTATGTGTCTGCACAATATATATGCAAAAATCTCCATCGCGTTTAGTTAATCCTCTGATGGCCATCAATAAATTTCAGGGATTTGGAAGGCCTTTCAGGAAGAATTTTAAGAAGTAAAATGTTTGCATACATATTTTCCTTGTTGTTGCTTAGATTCTCACCAGCCCCTCCCATTTAAAAAAGTGCCAACCCACAGCAGCTCTCTTGTTTTAATTATGTCAGTCTGCCAAAACAGTAGACATTGGCCTGGTTACATCAGTCTCACTACCCGGGGTGAGGAATGCATCAGAGGAACATCAGTTACAGTTGTTCTGACGTCAGCATGTCCTACAAGCCATAGCCCATAAACTGTACAATCCCAAATGCCTGCAGAGATGTCTGGGGTAGGACCTGGGCTGGGTCTTCTGCAGCTGGCAGTGAGCAGGGCAGCACAGGGCAGAGCACAGCAGGTCTCCTCCAATGAAGCTCCTCAAGCCTTGTGCAGGGGCTGCAGGGCATTTGGGCAGCAGCTGCAGGCACAGCTGGGCCAGGATTTGCCAGGCCCCGTGTTTGCTGAAGCTAAATGAGGTGACAGGTTAAGAAAGGCACACCACTCGTGGGGATGCTTTTGTCCTGTGCAAAAGCTTGGCATAAAGTAGGTCTCTGAGTTCAGACAGAAGATCATGCACAGAATGATCCTATCCAGATCATGTGTGATGATGTAAGGTTTCCTGGAGGATGGGGGCCAACTTTTTCTGCTTGCTCCACTATTATACACACAAAAACATCTGCTTTTGGCTGCTGTTGATCCTGGATGATGTGTACCCACAGCGTTCCCAGATGTCTGAGTGCAGGAGGATTTCAGGTCTCCTAAGTCCCCATCCTGTTGCAGTCAGAGCACCCCAGGGCAAGCAAGGGAACGCAAGGTCAGGACTGCATGAAACACACTGGTGGTAGGTGGGTGGTTGGGCTAGATGATCTTGGCCATCTTTTTCAGCCCTGGTGATTCTATGACTCTGCTATTCAATGAAACCTCACTGTATTTGAGGATATCAAGAGTTTTCTTATATTTTTCCCAAAGATGCAGTCTCTGTAGGGACTGTACTTCAGCACTACTTGAGCCCCGTCCTCCAGCCCCCAACTCTTGAGAACAGCCCCACCATGAAGCAGATGTGTGCCCAACTTGACCCAGACACTTCATCCGTTTCAGCCTGGCCCAGCTGAAACTGCTTTGTCCCCATGACTCATCAGATGCTGCTGCTTTGTCTCCTTGTAATCGTCCTATTTCCGTGCCACAAATACCTCAGCAAAGTTGTCTGCTGTAAATATTGCTCAGTATTTCTTATGGAGACTTCTGAACGTTGAGGTTATTCCCAATGGATCTCTTTTATCACAAGCCATTCAGTGAGAAAGCTTAAAAGAGCACTTTTGTGGCTCCTTGTTAGGAGGAGGGGACTAAAGCTTTGTATATAAAGGGAGGATGAATAATGATGCTGAGATAGGGATATCTGGACAAACAAACACTGAGTATCTGAGATGTTCATACTCTGGAAACCTTCCTGTGAGCTATCAGCAGTTTTCTTCCTACCTGAACAATGCACACACTGCAGTGTGCGTGCAGAGACTGGAGGGGTTTTCATTTATAAATGTAATGCTCAGCTAGCTCAAGATGCCTTCAGATGAGCTTCTGCCTCAGTTTCCATCTGCAAAACCTTGTGAAAGGATGCAGTGAGTGAGGAACAACCCCCAAAGCTCCTGGCACCTGGCAGGCTGTGGTCTCTCCCAGCCCAGTCCTGTCCTGCATGGCACAAAGAAGCTGTAGGAGGACACGCGAAGGTCATCAGCACAGAGTCTGAGCTCACTCTGCAGGAAGAAAGAGAAAAACATCTCCAGGGACTACAATAAATTGCCATCTTCTTCCCAAAGGCTCCTGTGAAACACTCGGAAAAGTGACCTCATTAATTAATGAGATGGGTTAACGCTCTCTCCGCACATTCCACTTAATTGCAGTTCTGTCATTCCCAGTGAATTCTTAATGCCATATCGATTATTCAAAGTTCTGTTCAATCAATAAAGCAATAAACCATGTATGTTAAAAAAAGTGATTAAAAAGATAAATACATGACACATTTTAAAGAAGCCACGTCCTCCTGCAGCCCACTTAGCAGCTAGGAGCAAGCCATGGGTAAATATGTGTTAGCATCCCCGCCTAATTGAACTGGATAATTGTCTCATAAATTTGTTTTAATCCCTAATCCACGTACCAAGTAATTCCATACAGAAACCATTCCAAACAGTAATGCCCTCAGTTTTCCTGTCTGGTTGCTGCATGGATAACAGTGACAGGAGAGCAGAGTGAGAGAAGTCCTGGCCAGAAGGTGAGACCATGTCCTGCTGCACTGGGGGCTGGATGGGTGGGATTCCTAAAGGACAAGCCTATCTGGGAAGCTGCAGAAACACCACAGCACCATGGCTGAAGTTTCTTTATTGCCAAAAGGCAGCTGTGACCAACTCCATGCCATGGAGAGAGCCCTCCTTAGCCCTGGATGGAGCTGCATCTGCAGGTGCAGAAAGCCAAGTGAGTCCATCCCTCTCCTCCCCCGCCTTATAGCCCATGTGCTGATGATCCTCCAACAAATGATACACATGTGTAAGACATGGTATTAATTGGATGGTAACAGCTCCCCAGGGCTTCTTGCTAGAAAGGATTCGACGTAAGAGCTGAGAGCTTGGAGGAGAGGAAGAAAAATATTTCTGGGCTTGGGGTATGTTCTTTTTCTTCTTTCCTTTTTTTTTTTTTTTTTTTCTTTTTTTTACTGAAAACATTGTGATTTAACAACTGCAGGCCTTGTTGAGCATAAATAAATAAATAACACGGAGAACTGGGACACACTAAGCTCTGTGATTGCATAAATATTCAAGCTGCAAGAGAAATATAAGATTTCAAAGGTGCAAACATAATTACAGAGTTGTTATCTATCCCCCATAGTAATTCAAACATAAAGAACATTTCCGTGTCAGCTGGTAAGGGATCCAAGTGAAAATCTGAGATGCTGAACCTGGAAAATGTGGCATCCAGCCATACAGCAGCGTGGGGTGATGCTCACTCGCACCATGTGGAGGAACAGCCCATGGTGGGCTGGGTCTGGGACAGGAGCTTGGGCAGTTGGTGTTTGCTGAGGGGTGCTGAGATCTCCCCTGAGCAAAACCAAGGATCCCCATGGTATGGACACCTCTCCACCCTGGCCAAGTCCCTGCAGCCAGTTCAGGGGTGAAGATCTGAGCATCTCTGAACATCTCCACCATGCTGCCATGGAGGGTTGTGGCTTCAGCAAACTGGAGATCTCAGTGTGCTGCACGGCCATTGTTTGCATCCAAATCTCTTCAACCCCAGTATTTTCCACTGTGGATCTGCAGGAAAGCTGATCCTTATTAATGCAGAGGCTGGGGCTATGGGTTGGGGCTGCAGCAGGGAAAGCAGCAAGGAAGTAGACTCAGGCTCACGTTGCTCTTTCATAGGAGATTTCAGGGGCAAACAACACTGAATGAAGCACCCATTTTCCAGCTCTTCCTGTCCCCATGCATGGCACTTGTCCCTTTCTGGGACTCTCAGCATTGACATCTGGTGAGGAAAGGCTGAAGCTGCTGACAGCTCACCATGAGCTTCCCCAGCCCTTCTGCTGGTGCCATTGGTGAGGAGCTGAAACATCTCTCAGAGGAACACAGTGCTGGCTCTCCTGGTCCACGCGGGGCAAGTGCAATGTTGCTTATGGAAAAAATGTCCCTTTATTATCACGAAACCAATTTTTTAATTGACTCTGTGGCAAAGAAAACAATGCCCTCCCCTCACTCAGCACACACTTCACTGCTAGAGGTCGAGTTTCAGCTGCATCCCAGGGGAGGGAGGCGATGTGCAGCTGGATGTTGGCATGCTCAGGGCTAACTGGTCACCCCCTGTTGGGCCATGCAAGTTCCATTTGTCACGAGGCAAATACCGGGGACAGGGATGCTGTGTCCTGGAACACATGGGATGCTTGCATAGTATGAATCTCAGCCTGCAAAATAGAGCCCTGTAGAGGTGATGCCTGTCTGCAGCATCACAGGTTGTGACAGCTATACTACTGGGGAGTGGGGAAGAGGGTCTGAAAAAGGCTCTTCGGGAGGGCAGATTCTCCTGTACTGAACACAGCACTCCTGAGATACAGTTTGGAATTCAGCTCCTTCTGCACAAGGATGCAGTCACAGCATCCTGGTAGGGTAACAGCACCATCTGCTGCTGCAGGGTCCAGAAAAGCTTCCTCCTGGTCCCTAGACGTCTGATGTTTTCTTGGCCTGGCCATACCCTGTAGCAGCCCTTCATCCATGAGCTGCACATGGGAAAGTGACATCACATCAAGGGCAGAGGTATGGGTAGAGAGGTTTCACCCCAGGTGGAACTGAGTACAATGGACATTCAGAAAGCAGAACAGCTTGCCTTCTCCTTCCCCTTTCCCTTCCCCCTTCCTATCCCCTTTCCCTTTCCTGTCCAGGCACCTCCTGTGAAGGTCTCTACTCTCTCCCATGGAGAAAGAGCCTTGGCTTTATTTATTTAACCCAGATAAAGGGATTTCTCACATTATTTGTGGTAAAATTTGGGAAACTGAGCTGCAACATGCATAGCCCATATCACAGATCCCTTCCACCTGTCTCTATGAGTCTTGCAGACCCCTGGGTGGGCTTGCTGGAGCCCAGGAGCATTGCTTAGGGGTAAACACTGATTTTGGGGAAGGGTGTGTTGTGGATGGATGTTCCTATGCCACTCATGTTCCTGAGGCTAGGACAGGAGGTTTGGACTCCTGTCACCCCCATCTCACCCTGATGCTATTGAAGATGAAGGGATCTGTTTTATTCCCTATTTGCTTCCCTTGACTCCACCAAAATTGGAAAGGACTTTCACCATGGACCTCAAACACCAACTCCGTGTTTGCCCTGGGCACAGGTGGATATTGAGTGAGAAAGGATCATGGATGTAAGGCAGGAAATTGGAGGAGATGTAAGGAAGCTCCCCAAGCACAGAGCACTAAGCAGGTTCATTCCATGGAAATGGCAGAACCTTGCAGCCTTCCTTTAGGAAGTGGTGGAAAGGGACTTTCCTACTCCCTCACTCTGGTGCAGACAACAGGATCTCCTGGGGAACCACCAGTTGGAGCAGAGAGCATGGAGCCTTGCTGCTGATGTTTAAGTAAGGTGCATGGAGATTGCTTGAGGTGAGATGGAAAAAGACAGAAGCTATCCAGCAGGGACCTGGCTGGAGGGAGAGGCAGACGTGAGACCTATCTCGTTCACTGCTGAAATGAATGTCCTTGCCCACTTTCTAGGCAATGAGTTAGTGCCATGGAGGCCTCAAGAGCCCAGGACATACCTGCCTTTCAGAGAGTTCATACTGGCATGGGAAAGGTCAGAGAAGGGCTGTGGGAGACCCTCCATCCTCAGGGCACACTATAGCCATAATGGATATAGACTCTTAGGGTACAAGGAGCTGATGCAGAGCCCTCCATCAAGCAGCAACACCAGCAGTAGAGCAAGAGGGATGACCTGGCCACTAGCACACACCAGCTAGAAGATGAAAAACGAACCATGAGATGGAAAGGGCTGGAACAGACTCACTGCAGCAAAGTAGAGCTGTCCAGTCAGGTTATACAAGGGGCTTTGTGCCATCATGACCACAGCCACCTCCGAGACACAAGAGATTCTGCTGTGTGTCCTTAACTGCTGCAGTGCTAGATACCTCCTGCCTAATCAGTCTTGTATCCTATCCCATCCTGTCCCACCCTACCCTACCGTACCCTACCCTACCGTACCCTACCCTACCCTACCCTACCCTACCCTACCCTACCCTACCCTACCCTACCCTACCCTATCCCATCCCATCCCATCCCATCCCATCCCATCCCATCCCATCCTATCCTATCCTATCCTATCCTATCCTATCCTATCCTATCCTATCCTACCCTATCTAATCCAATCCAATCCAGTCCTACCATCCACCATTGTGCTGCTGAGCACACCAACCCAGAGCAATGCAGGTGACCACAAGCACCTCTGAAGTTGCCTAAGCTGCTTGGGTCTATCTGAACATACCACTTGTGGCTGCCTCTATCCCAGCCAGGAACAGCTCAATATGCTCAGTATGTCAGCCCTGATCCATGCATGTGTTCATTTGGGATACAATGGCTGGGGAGCAATGGGACTTGTCCTGACCAGGAGTTGAGTTGTGCACCATGCTTTTATTTGTTGTCACTGTGTGGTTTGGTGACCACATCTCATCACCCAGAGGGACTGACAGTTGAATGAAATCCTCATTCCCCTTCCAACAAGGAGAAGTCAAACAGAGAACGCAATGCACCCAAGGTGACACCACCCCACAGGGCTACACACAGAGAGTCACATCACCCCATGTCCTGCTTTTGGCTGAGATAGAGTTAGTTTTAGCTGGTATGACACTGTGTTTTAAATTTAGGAGTAAAACAATGTTGATAACACACCACTGCTTAAACTGTTGCTGAGCAGTGCTTACACTAAGCTAAGGACTTTCCTTTTCTTTGTGCTGCCCTGCCAGCCAGGAGCTGGGGATGTACAAGGAGCTGCGAGGGGGCAAAACCAGAACAACTGACCTGAACTGGCCAAAAGGATATTGAATAACATGTCATGCCATGCTGAACAATGTCAGGGTGGGGAGGAGGGAGCTGCTGCTGCTGCTCAGGGACTGGCTGGTATTGGTCATTGTGTGGTGCGCTGGGCGTTGATTGTTTTGGATAGATATATGTATAAATCTACACACATATATCTATTTATTATTATCATTTTCCTTTCCAGCCAAACGGCCGCACGCAGTCCTTCCGTCCCTCAGCCCCACGAGGTGGCAGCAGGAGCCCACGGACGGAGAATTGAGCAGCAGCCAGGTCAACCCGCTTCGAGTGCGGGGCTGTGAGATGAGACCCGGATTGGATGGGCTCCCATGGGTGGGCTCCTTCCTGGGGTCCCACCCTGGGCTGGTTTTCTTCCCCAGCATCTTCGAGAGGGACAAAGCAGCGAGGGTTCTCACTTCATTCACAGATGACTCACTGAGATGTTCCCCATCACACAAACATACCTGGGGGCACATCCTCTCTCAGCCTCAGTGTTCTGGCCAAATTACTTTGACAAAAAGGAGCCCCGTATTCCAAAAGTAGTTCTGATTGTGACCCTGCCCGGAGCCTGGCACTGTGCCCCTGCCTGCCCCGTCACCACGGGTCAGTCCCTGGGCAGGATGTAAGAACCAGAGGTCCTGCAGAGTATGGGGCGAATGTGGGGGGGCTGAAATGAAATGGGGCACACAATGGGAGAGGGCTGAAGCACAAGGCTGGATGCTCCCAAGGGGAAGAACCAGTTCTGGTCAGCCTGGAGCTGGTGCAGGAGCAGAGTGAGGAATTAATCTCAGCAGAGGGGCAAACATGAAGATTTCCCATCTCTTTTTTCTTTGTGTTTTCTTTTTTTTTTTTTTCCTGTTTTTCTTTCTTTCTTTTTTTTTTTTTTTTTTTTTTTTTTTTCCCTAACTGCTTCTTTAAGACAAATAACCTACTCCCTTGAATCTGGACTAGGAAATCCAAATCTCTCCCAATTCTAAAGAGCGTTTTCAACACCTAATGCTCCCAAAATAGCAGGCTCCTCTGACTGCTGGCTCTCAGATTAAAGGGCAGTGGAGTCATCTCATCTCCCAGGGCTTGGCCTCGTACTCAGCTAACATACACACACCTCCCATCAAGAGATGTGGACGGTCCTGACGGATAAGGATGTTGAGCTCATCTCACCTCTGCCCCTGAGCCCATTGCCCCTTGCTGATGAGGTCCAAACCCGACACGTGTCTGACCAAAGGTCTGCGCAGAGTCAAGCTGAGGGACCTCAATTTTCCAGACACTCCCTGATTTTCCTTCCTGAGTTTCCTTCACCCCACTGAGCTGCATCCACCCACAGTGCTTCCAGCCCCATGCACTGCCCTGCGATGCTCTGCACCCATCCCACAGCCCACACAAGATCTGTCAATCCCTGTGACATTTTCTTGACCCGTTCCACCCCACCCTGCTCCCTGCCTGTGTCCCTGGTGCAGCACTGGGTACCACTATGGCAACAAACCAACAAAGCGCCCAGAGACATGGCCACAGCCCCATCAGTGATCCTGGCCACCAGCAATGCCTGTGTCAGTCTGGATCCTTTCCCTGCAGCAGGTGGATTCACAATGATGTAAGAAGGTTTTAAAGTATATCCGTGGATTCATCTTCCCTCCCTCTCCTAGTAATGGGTTCAGGATGTTAATTAATAGCTAACTGCTTATGTCTTGCATCTATCAAATGTCTCAGCAAGGAGCCTCCAAGTATTTTGCAGACACTGGCTACCATCCCCTGATTGGAAGCACAGCAACCACAGAGCAGCTACAGGGACTTGCTGATGCTCAAAGCCTGGGACAGCATCCCCAGCCCTGCTCCAGCAACTGACCCACCCTGCTCCTTCTGCCACTGGACTGCCTCCAAGCTGCGGCCTCTTAGCAAACCCTGCAGGCAAGCTGCCTATAAGTCAGAGCCCAAGGCGGGGAAACAAAGAGTTAACCAATATCCTGATGGGCTGGTGAGCTCATCAGAGCTGGGATATGCTCCACCATTCATTAGACTCAACAGAGCCCAGTAGACAACATCCGGAGGGCTGCAGGGCTGAAAGTGAGCCTGGGTGAGGAGGGCAGAGTGCCCTGCTGCAGCCGTTCCATCTGTGCCACCGCCGGTGGTGGGCAGCCACCGTCCGCCCTCCCCATGTAAGTAGGATGGATTTCCATGGGTTTGGTTCTGGGGTGGCGGATGCAGCATAATAAGGGTGAGAGTCATCCTTCTGCTGAGCCCCAAAAAGGGGTTCAGGAGTGCTCTTTGCTCATCAAGGCTCTGAGCGCATCGGTGGAGCCAGCCAAACTACAGGCGATGCTGAGAAGCTGCTCCCAAGGGATGCAGGAGGTTGGGCCCAACCCAGCCCCACCACACCAGCAAATGGACACTGTCTCCAGCTTGGCTTACATCCCGGATGTGGTGGGGCTTGGAGGAGGTGTGTGAATCCCTGCCACCAAGCCGTGTTTCCTCAGCCCTGTTCTCAGAGCAGAGCCAGCCTGTCCACAGGGCCAGCACCAGCCATGGTAAGGTACGGGAAAGGCAGGAAGGAGGATGGGGCTGTGGGATGCTTTCTGCTGACACACCTCCATCTTCTCCCAGAGCAGAGCCTGCTGAGACCAACGGGATTTGTTCCTCCCTGTGCTGACCCATGGCGATGGGAGGTGGAGCACCCTGATCTCCCTGCTGCTTCTTCTGTGCATCGGGGGATGCTCAGTGCAGCCAGACAGGAGCAGAGCTCAGCATGGTGAGTCGGCGCTCGGTCCCCCCAGGTCCCCTGCGTGACCCCCACCTGCCCCTCCGCTGGGTGCTCCTGAGCCCTCCTGGCCATGGGGGTCTCACACTGCTCACCCTCCTCATTTTGGGAGAGCCCTGGGGATGCTGGCTCACTGATATGCACCTCAGTCTGATTACTTTTGAACCTGATTGATAGATGCTGAATTAAATTTGGCTGAGGCATGGCATCTTGACAAGTTTCTGCTAAGAGTTTACATGTGCCTGTCCAAGCAGCCTCCTTCCCCAACCACTCCACCATCCCACGGGAGCTCTCTGGAGCATCTGGTTCCTTGTCCCAGCAAACATGGTCACACAGTTGTCCCCTGGGGGGTCCTGTATAGAGGGCACAGCCAAGAGTCAGACTGAGGCACCCCAGGACATCAGGAGAAGCCATGCCCCAAAAATGTCCTTATCTGAGCTGGGGATGCTCTGCTGCTCCTGGAGGGAACAGGGGCAGCAGTTAGGTGTAGAGATAAGAGGAATGTGTAAGAAGCTCCTGAAGAATCAGAGCTGCTTCCCCATGGGAAAAGGAGATGGGCAGGCTGGGGACCTGTGGGACTAGATCCAGCCTTAGCACATCCTTGGGTCTTCCGAGGGGCTCAGTCCCTATCTGCAGGTTGGCTGTGGCACCCCAGGTCCTGGCTGCTCATGTGCTGCTCTCAGACTCAGAGGTGTCAGAAGGATTTTTGGTCTCTGTGGCTGCAGACAGAGCAGAGAGCTGCCCCTGTGTGAACACAGAGATGGACAGGAAAATTAAATCACTTGTAACCAGATTTATTGGGGTTCTCAGCAAATGGGATCCTCAAACATCAGCATGCAAAGCACTGGGAGAGCAAAAGGGGAGAAAGCATCACTCCTCCTTCTGTCAGGGATAGAGAAAGACCCTGGTATGAGCAGTGCTTGCAGGAGCTGGGGCAGCAGCAGCCAGCCATGATATCTGAGATGTACTCTGGAGGCATTTGCAAGGCAGCAAATGGTCATCTGCGGATGCTCTCCTTACAACAATAATTATTCAAAATGTGGGAGAAACCTGATAGCATTATCCTGCTGGGCTGCTCAGTATGAGCATCACGCATCTTCCAATGTGAGCACATCTGGGATGAATTAGGGATGGAGTATGGGCAGAGCAGGAACTGAAATCACATTAGCTCTCCCAAGAGCTGCAGATGCATGCAGAGCTTGAAACCAAACTCCTGGCCACGTGTAGAGAGTGAAACCTTTCTTGAGCAAACAGAAGGGAACTACGTAGCACCTCATGCAAAGTGCTGTAAAAATGATCAGCATCTGAAAATTGTGGTGAGAGGAATGGTTATGCCAGAAAATAAAAGGGAAAAACAAATCCAGACTAGTGCAAATGCAAGCCTGGAGGGAAGAGCAAGGTTTCTGCAGGAGCCCAACATTATATCTCTGCTAAGTGGAGAGGAAGACACTCTGCAGGGCTCAGTGTATCCCAATGGTAAGCAGGGCATTGATGAGTAGGGAGCTGGGAGCTGGGCACAGTGCTGGGGCTGCAGGCAAGGACCTGGGCAGCACAACAGGACTGAATGAATTAAAATTATATGGTGGCTTGAACATAAAAATTCTCCACAATGGATGCTAGAACAAGAGAAAGACAAGAAATGCCATGACTGTGGAGGAGGAAATCTTGAGAAGAGAGTCACCAGAGGCCATAGCAGACCAGGATGGCAGGATGAGTCCCCTGCTCTGCCCCATCTCTGCTGGCTTGACAGAGTAGGGGAGAGCTGCAGACGGGAGGGATACAAGCACTGAGCTCTGCTTTTATTTTATGTTTCTTGGTCCAATTTTTGTAAATCTGAAATGGCACAAAATATGTCAGTGCCACCAGGTCTGCATTTCTGCAGCAGTGCTTGAGTGTTTTGGTAGTGGGGGTAAACAGAAAAAATTACATCAGAATAAAGAACAAACCTGGGAAAAAACACGGGTGAAAGGAATAAGGGAGGTGTCAGCACCCTGGTGTGGGCACAGGGCCCAGCACAGCCCAGCTAGGGGTTACCTGCTGGTAATGGCCCGAATAGGGATCATTAGGACCTCAGCTCTGGAGCAGTTTTGTTGCTGTGTTTGCCTGCACCAACGTGGTTCAAGCCCTAGCATCAAGCAGCAGCAGCAGAAAATGGGCTGGAGGCACCAGGCTCTGGACTCATCTCCTCTGCACCTCACCATAGCCAAAGCAGGATGCAGACCTGCAAACCCAGTGTGATAGCACCCGTGGTGCATGTCTTCCTGGGAGCAAGCTCTCAGCCTGCTGTGCCTGAGGGCCTGGGCAGGGTTTTGGATGAACTGCTCTGGATCAGCATCAGGCTCACAGCCTGCACGGTGCTCAGAGCTGAGCTCAGCATGCCCAGCCCTGCAGCACGCTGGACCCTGTGGGCACTCCCTGCCAGCTCCACGTCCTGCTTTCCCCTGCTCCGATGAAACAGTGGTTAACATAATGCACTGCATTTCCCATTTATCATAATGATTTCCCCATGCTAAAGTCATGCTGTTTCTGGGAAAATGCATTTCCTCCTCAAGTAGGAGAAAATCTAATGCAGGGGCAGGGCCCCTGAGAAAGCCGCAGGGCTGACCCCAGCACTGCAAAGCACAGCACAGCATTTGGCATGAGCTGAGATTCCTCCTGCAGCCTCCCCAGACCCACCCCTGCCATGGGCTGTCTCCCCCCTCCCCCCCCAGCCAGTTCAGACTGCCCAGGGGCCACACGTGGCCTTGGGCACTTCCAGAGATGGGGCATCCACAGCTCTGGGCAGCAGTGCCAGGGCTTTCCCCAATTTTTAACTTGGCCAAGGGCATGCACTCACTGATGACTAGATGGACAGCTCTCAGTCCATCCTCCAGCACCAGTCCTCTGCTCTTTCTCTTCTGTCCACCCTAGGTCTCCTCAGATCCTGCTGTCATGGAAAACGTCCCCCCAAGCCCTAATGGGAGCCTGAAGTCCCCCCCATCCAAGGAGCTGCTGACCAGCAACACGGCCAGCACACTGTGCATCAGCTCCCGCAGCGACTCTGTCTGGACCAATACCTCCAGGAGCAAGTGGGACATCTACCACAAGCCCATCATTGTCATGTCTGTCGGAGCAGCCGTCTTCCTCTTCGGGACAGTCATTACCACCTTGTCGTGCTTTGAAATCAAGAACAGTGAGGTGTACAAAATGTGCGGCCCTGCTTTCCTGTCCATGGGACTGATGCTCCTTGTCTGTGGCCTCGTCTGGATCCCCATCATCCGCAAGAAGCAGAAGCAGAGGCAGAAATCACAGTTCCTGCAGAGCCTCAGGTCCTTTTTCTTCAACCGTTGAGCACCTCCCAGGAAGGCTCCCACCCCACTCCTCACGTTAGCCATAAAAAGAAGTGTTCTTGTGTACTCTCCTAGAGGAATTTATCCCAGTCCCTTCCCTACAAGACAGAACATGCTGTACCATCCCCAGCATGATAGTGAACTTTGTATCTTGCCCAGGCAGCCCCAGAAAAAAAGAGATCAGGACTTGATGGTGAGCCCAGTGCCCCACATCACCTCACCATGCAATGGCCAACCCAACATGTGCCATGCAATGGCCAAACCAACACGTGCTGTGCAATGGCCAAACCAACACATGAAGGGGAAAGCAGAGCTTCTGGCAGCTTCTGTCAGCAGCTTTTGTAGAGCACAGCAATGGAGAGGAGCTAACTCACCACGGTGTGGGTAAAGCTGCTGTGAGCACTGGACTTCACATCTGGAAAATGGAAGGTCCAAGGAGGTATCTCCAGAGTTAAAGAGGGGCAGCAGGACAGCATGGTCCCAGATCTCTTCACAGCAAAGGCCACCAGGATGGGCAACACGTGTCACCAAAGCTTGGGAAGATCAGACATGGGGTCCATGGCCAGGAATTCCCCTGTGCAGATCTGCTATGGCAGCTGAGCAGTATGGCTGGAGCAGTACAGCTGGAGCTCGCTCTGTGCTCAGGGTGCAGCACTCACACAGTTCCACCTGAAATGAAAATTCCCAGTCTGAAAAACCACTCTCTGTCTGGACAACAAAACCTGAGTTAATATAATTGGGCGCATGATATGCTGCCCCTGACTCTGAGTGGGACTCTGATTTTTCAGATCCAGCTCACCTCCCACAACATCCCACCCGGGAAGACCTCAGCCCAGCGAGCTGTGGCTCAGTGCCTGGAACCCCATGCAGGTGAGAAACCAGCACCAGGAGCGGGCAGGACACGACTTGATGCTGATCAGAGGCAGAAGAGGAGCACAGGAGAGGAGACCCCAGTTGCACCTCCATGCAGCATTCCCACCCCCTCCCATGGATCACCCCATTTAAGCAGTGGGACATTCCTGGGAATGAAGACAGGCTGGTAAAGGTGTACTGCTCTGCAACACCCTGCTCTGCATTAGGACAGTAGACATCAGCACAGAACAACTTCCTTTTGGTTTGGATGCCGCATCCCTCAGGAGCTGCCATCACAGACATGCTGGGAGCTCCAGATAACACAGGAGACCCACTGAAAGCAGAGATTGGTCTGCAGATATGGCCCAAAGAGCCCATAGCTCAAAGCTTCATGATGGCTGGGACACTCCCCCGGGATGGGGGTAAGATTGGCAGTGCTGTATGATGGGGAGCAGCAGAGGCAGCTTCTGGCCCGCAGCTGGCACAAGATGCACGTGCTCGAGGAACACATCCTGCTGACCCAGCTTGGCTGTGCCCTGAGTTGTGTTTCCATGCAGTGCACACGTGTCCCCCGCTGGTGCCAGCTGGTGAGTGGGCTGTTGGAGGTGCGTGGTCTGGCAACAGACCCAGTAAACCTCTCCTGCTCCTCAGTCATTCATCCCTCTGAGCAGTGCTCTGCTGTTATTTTCGGTGCTGGCTTGGCACCAGGCTGGTACTCTATTGATTCAGCTGCAGTGGGCACAGGCTCACCCCAAGCTCCTGCTCAAGGATGAGCTGCAGCCAGAAAAGCAGGTGAGCAGCAGCGCTGGCATGGGAGAAATCACAGAGCAGTATGAGGGATGGGGACACAGAGTGGGGTCCTGTACTGCACATCTTGCAACCAAGGAGACAGCTGGTGAAGTATCAATGGGATAAGGAGTCACTGAGATCAGAAATGTAACAGGATTCCATGCTGGTTATTTATAACAAGAATATTTGATTTAATTAAAGCAGAAATATCTCAAGGGTTTCACCTTGCTGCTGTGGTGCTTCGTGTCTGCTGCGGGAGGGGAGCTGGCTGTCCTGGGGTGTGACAGGAGGCAGACCAGGAGGACTGAGGCTATGGGTTGGTCTGTAGCTCTGTGCTGGGGTCTGACCAGGGACCCCTCAGGTGTGACAGGGTGCACGGGTAGGGGTCAGCAGGGAATGAAGACTGCCCAGATGAAGATTAGGGCAATAGCCCAGGCAGGGGTCAGCAGAGCTTGGGTCTGGTTGTCTGAGCTGTAGGGGTCAGAGAGGTAAATAGTAACTGAAGGCAGAGCTGGATTAGCAGGCTGAAGCTGAACGTGCAGACAGAAGCCCAGCAGCAAAGTGGGAGCACTACACGGTATGAGTGATCAATGCCTGAGTGCTACCCAGAGGCTGAGTGGGATCTGCATTTATGTGTGCAATGCAAATTGGTCCCAGCACTGGGAAATGCTGTTCACAAAGGCTTCACTGGAAGCTGACACCAAGTGCATGCCTGACACAGCCCAGCCAACATCACAGGGCCTCTGAGGATGGAAATCTTGTCTCTGTGCTGTGCCATGGGACCAGAGAACCTCTGTGTTACGCTGCCTTGGGAGGCTGCAGAGATGGGAGTTGCCTCTGGGTTCAAAGCAGGGACAGCAGATCCCTAAAGGGATGATAAAAACAAAGGGACACCCAGCACCATGTTAGATGGCCATCCCCAGGGCACCTCCTCCTTCACTGCTGGGGCAGCACACAGCTGAGGCACCCTGGGTCTGCACACACAGTGCTGGTGCCTTCGGGCTGTTCCCATGTATGCACAAAGCACAGCTTCACTGCTCTCTGTGCTCATCCCTGCTCCCCCTGCAGCCTGTTTGAAATCTGCTGGGATGCTTCAGATCAGAATAAAGAAACCAGACACACGTTGTGAAGAAAATACCGGATCAGTCAACAACAGCAGTCCTGCCCAACTCTCATTAAGGCTAGATCCAATGGGATCTGCTTCCGTGCTCTACAACAAGAACAGGAAACCCACTATGAAATTCACTATGCCTGCAGAACAGTTTGGAGGGGAAATGTACCCCAGTGTGTCTGGATGACCCCAGCACTGTGAGCCTGGAGCAGGTGGGATGCTTCCCAAGGTGCTCCCCTCTTGGCACCCCGCAGGGCAGGCAGCATCCTACTGGGTTGAGCTGTCACCTCCCAGAAAATCCCCCCATAAAAAACCCCGAATCTTTCCTATTTCAGTCCTCAGCAGCATGAGCACAGACCAAATTTCACCCACACGTGGCAGAGCCCATCAGTCCAGGCATTGGCTCAGTGCAGCAGAGGTTTCATGCAGCCCCACCATACATGTGCCCCCCGCAGCAGCAGTTGGGATTTTTCCTCTTTTTATCTGATTTTCCATAACTCAGCCTGAGCAACAGCAAGCACCACGTGGGCACAGTTTCACCATTAGCTGTGAACAGACACATGAGACATGGAGCCAGGAGGGGCGGGGCCTTTTGAGGGGGGAGTGGCTTGGAGAAGGGGCGTGGCCTGTGAAATGGGCGTGGTTATGAGAAATGGGAGTGACTTGTGTTTGTGGGCGTGGTCTGCTGTGTGAGTGGGTGGGGCTTCGTGCTCCCCCAGGCAGGCAGTGCTGTGGCTGTGCTGGACTGCAGGGTTCCACAGAGGCAGATGCAGAAATTCAGCTCCTCCATCCTCACCCCACCCCATCCCATGGGTAATAGTGTCCCACAGATGACCCCAGAGGGTCTGTGGGGGACACCGTGCAGCTCTGCCCTGCAAGCAGGTGGGAAGTGCCAATAGAAAGCTATTTCCTGAAGAAACTGTGATGGAGAGACTCAGTTGGTGTGAGCCAGGGCTGTGGGTGCATGCTTCTGTGGTCCACGGAGCAATCTATGCTCTCCGTGCCCATGAAAAGGAGCTTGGCTTGTGCCAGAAGGTTTTCCCCTCTTCCACTCCTCTCCTCTCACCTCCTGTGTAGAATTAGCCAGTGTCACTGATGCTGGGCAAAGTCCTTGGAGCTTTTGCCCAGGTTTGGCTGCAGCCCAGCCAGTGCCTGCCTTCTGGGTGCAAGGAATTATTTTATTAGAACGCACTTTTATTTCCTTTGCTATAAAGCTGAGCACAGGTATGGGAAGGACAAATGTTTGCAGAGGTGAAGAGAGCTCAGAAAGTCCCCGTTGGATGCAGACAGAAAAACCACGGTCAGCCCCCCAAGGCTGTAAAAGTGGGAAGCAGGGTGCGACAGGAGAACTTGAGTCTGGAAACCATCCCTGCAGCTGCTCTCAGTGCAGGTTCAGGTCTGGGCCAGCTCTCACCTGCTGAACCCACTACAGGGCTTTGCCCTGGGGAAAGCAGCCTCTCCATGCCCTGTTTTAAGGATTTGCCTCCTGACTTTGCAGTTAAATAAATATTGACTGACACCTGCTAGCCCAAGATTTTGTCAGAGCGCTTCCATTCATCTGCTCACGTTCCAGCTGCACCCAGCTCATGTGTAACTGAGGGACGTGCACTCACTGTTCCCTCTGGAGAACTGGTTCACTCTTGCTGCATACTTCTGCAAACCTGTCCATGGCCAGCTCCGGGAGCGTGCTCTGCTAACATCATCCTTTCAACTGCAGAAGAACTGGGCTAGAAAAAGGCAGAAGAGGTAGGCAGTGCTCTCTGCTTGATTTTATTTATTTGTTTTTCAGTATCTTGGGGAATGAAATGCAGCTGTCTGCAGTTTTCTGAGCTGATAATTGGAGGTGAATGAACTTCTGGAAACTTCTGGGTCCCTTCCCAGCCTGGGGGAGTGATTTTATTTCGTGTGTCGCATTTCCGTGAGTGCTATCGCGGGCAGATCGCTGCTCACACGCACTGCTTGGTAGAGCTCAGCACCACGGAGCTGCACCCGGATGAGAGCATTTCCCACAGGGCAAATCCCAGATGGGCTTCTGGCATCCAACAAAGCACCATGCAACATCAAACCTGGGGAAAACAGGGAGCTGCCATTGCCAGCTTGGTTTCTTGCTCTAACTTCCGTGCCCTAAGCGAGAAACACAGCCCAAAAGAATTCTGTCTGGTCTGATGGGATTGAGGTGGCACAGCCTTTCAGTGCATGGGGCTGGGCAGGTCAGGGCTGTTTGGGCTTTGGAGGATGCAATGCACAGTGTCCCACATGGCTCATGTCCGTGGGCATCGGAGAAAGTCGGACTGGAAGGGGCAGAGAAGTCTTGGTGCATTAAGAGGGGTCATCATTTCCTGAAGATGATGAAAACTACTTAATGGAATATGGAAGGGCTCTCTGAAATCCAAGGAACAGAACAAAATGACCTTGGAAGAAAAATAAATTAATAGATAGATAAATAGGCAAACGAAATGGGAGCTGGACGTGTCTGTGGGAAAAGAAGACAAAGCAAAAATCCCAGTCTTCAGAAAGTAGCAGGGCTCAGTCTCATCAGTAAAACTGTGACCAGGGTATCTCCAGCATCATCAACACTAGTCCTCCAGTGAGTTCTTCCAAATGCAGTGGGACAAAGGAGTCAAGAGCCACAAACCTCCTCCATCCATCTCCACTGTCACTGTAGTCCATTGAAAGAAGTCCACAGAACAAGGATTCCTGGTAGGGGGTGGTCAGGTCCTGCAAGCTGCTATGCTCCAGCCCACTGCTGACAGGTCCTGGGATGATAAACAGTAGCTCCTCCCCAGTGCCTTGGAAGAGCAGAATGCACAAAGAAGAGATCAGTTTTTCATCTGCATATTCAAAAGCCTTCATTGTTCTGAGATGAGGGGAGGAAAAAATTCTCTGCCTGCAGAGCTGTGTTTTTGGGATGGAGCAGCTCACGCTGCCATTAGCACAGTGCTGCCTACAGTACCTACATGCTGCTGCATGGGTAAGGGGGGAGAGGCTGATGGGGACGTGCTCTGTGATGCACATAGGTGTAGCAGGCAGGAGCCCAGTGGCTTTTAGCACCTATGCAGCAAACATGGTGCCAACTCCAGCCATCAGCCATCACCTGTTCCCAGTGCCAGCCTTGCACTTGGCCCAAGGTGGTGCAGCTCAGCATGCAGATACCACAGCAGGTGGCTGTCAGCCCACAGAGGCCATCCCTGTCCAAGGGCTCCCAGAGGCTTCCATCACCTCCAGATTGTTCTTTTTGCCATCATGTGCTGACTGGAGAGGAAGGATGTCCCCAGCATCACACAGCAACTGGGGAGCAGAGAGCATCAGCCCGGCATCCCACCAAGCTGCTCATGGAGGAGCTCTGGGAAGTCTCACCTTCTGTAGTGATTCACTACTGAGTACAGTTCCCATTCTAGGGATGGGTGATGGCACGGGCTGTGTGATTTCTGGCTTTCCAGCAAGACCTGCTTTTGGGAGGGGTTGCAAGGAAGGGAGGTGCATTTTGACACTCCAGAAAAAGCCCCATGTCTCAGTTTCCTAATAAAGAGAGGGAAGCCCCGTGTCCTGCCGTGGAAGAAGCAGAGGCAGCAACGGTGGGGCCATGAAATGGTTAAAGCAGTGTCGTGCTGCCTCCCGATTGTTCTGCAAGGTGTGTTGTGACATTTGTACTTCCTCCTGCCACGGGCGGGGAGGGATGCTGGCACTGGGGCTGCAGCATGGCCCTGCATGGGTTGGCTGGGCGCTGTGGTGGGGTGCTGCTGCTGGCCCTGCTGTGCGACGTGGTGGGGCTGGTCCTGCTCCTCCTGGGGCTGCTCGCTCCTCTCAGTTACTGGGACTTCTTCGTTTACTTGGGAGCGCTGCTGCTCGCATTCAGTCTTCTCTTCTGGATCTTCTGGTACACGTTCAACATCGAGATCCCCTATAGGGAGCTGGGTTTTAATTGACTCTCAGCACTGAAATGGGAACTTACATTTGGAGGAGCTATCTCGCCAGCTGGGAAGCTGCAGAACATCGTTCCATTGGTGAAGAGCATCCACATAGACTGCGGTTCCCCGAGCATCACCTGCCCACATGGACACCAGGGAAAGGTACCACGGGCGTTGCATGCAGGGATGCTTTGCTGGTTTTGGGGAACTGGACCTGCTGGAGATAGCCGTGCTGCAGGAGGAACATCAGATTTACAAATGCTGTGGGGTGGATTAATGATAGACAAGGATGTGGGTTGGATGAGATGAGCCTCTGAGAGTGAGGCCAGAGAGGGGGTTTAGGTGAGAAATTGAAAGTGGGGTTTGCACCTACTCTGGTCTTCCCATCAGACAATGCTGAGAACTGGGGACATCCCCTGCTGCCATGCAACAGCTCTGGTGGTAGAGAGTCAGGTAATGATAACTGCAGCCTGGGTAAACAGAGTGCCAGTAGGAACAACTCAGAGCTGGGCTGTCGCTTAGCACCAAGACTTCTGGTGTGAACAGTGTGGCTGCAGCAAACAGGGATGCGAGGAGCAAAACCTGATGTCCTCCAAGTTGAGCACAACTCTTTGCATGTGTCACAGTTCCAAGGCTACCCAGGCTGAGAAGGCTCTTCCAGTGGGGGTCATATTGCCAGCAAATTGACGGGGAACTGCAAAAAGCCAAATAAAGGCTGTGTCTCCAGGAACAACGCACAGCCCTGTGACAAACGCTGAGCACACAGAAACTGGGTCCAAAGTGCCACGTTGGAACACCAGCTTTGAGATTACGTTCCCTTAATCTCAGGCTGGTCCAGGCTGTGCCTGGCAATCTCTGTGGCTTGGCACAGCCCAGCAGGCACAGAGATTGGGTGGTGCCTTGGAGGTGCCCAAGGCCATAGGTGAGCCCTGGGCCACCTGATTTGGTGAGGGGCAACCAGCCCATGGCAGAGGATGGGGCTGAGTGGGCTGTAATGTCCCTTCAACCAAACCATGCTGTGGTTCTAGGATTTCCTGTGTCCCAAGAGAATGTTCCTGCCCATCAGCTTGCTGGTGTGGGAGCTGGAACCCATTTGCTCCAGTTAATTAGTGGCAGCTAAGAGCTGTGTGCCATGCAACCAAAGAGTGATGATGACAGCAGGATGCCCCAGAGACAACCCTCGCCCCAGGGACCTAATGGTTTTATAACAGCACAGGAGATAAGGAGAGGCAGAGATGAGAGTGATGTCCCTATGGCACGTGCCAGAGTGCCAGGGCTGGGACTGGGCTCACCTCTCCTCAGCTCTGCATCTCACCAGCCCTAGGCACGTAGCACAGGAGGAGGTTTGCCAGTGATGGAATCTCCAACCATCAGCCATCCAGGACATACTTCCTTGTGCGACTATTTGATAAAGCCTTTCACAATCAGCAAGGAAAATTTTCCCTTTATTGACTAACTTTTTTGCATTTCTCATCCTGAGGGCGGTGACAGCCAAAACACAGCCTGTGTCACAGTGCACCTGATGGGGTGCCTCGCTCTCAGCCCTTCAGCTTTCCCCAAACCTCAGGTTTCTGGGTGCTTTTCCACCCCTCTGCCCTTCAGACTACCTCCTTCAAGAATTTCCTTGATGCGCCTCCAGATAAGAGCCTGTAAAAAGCACTAGTTGGATACTGCAGCAATACACAAGGAAGGGCAGCAGCTAACAACACCCTCCTTTATTTGCTCTGGGATTTTTAATTGCTAGTGCTCAGCCTGTTCAATCCAGCTCACAAAGCCTGGCCGAGGGATTTGTCACCACTCAATGTCTATCCCTTGCCTGGGCACGTCTCGAGGACAACAACACCCAGAGGGGAATGGGTGCAAGGTCCCTGTCACCTCCTGTCCCTTCTCCTGATGTGGGCTGCTCCTTGCCGCAAAGGATTCACTGGAGCTCTCTTTGCCTGATGCTTTAACTCCAAAATGCTGCAGAAGTGCATCCCAGATGTCATCCTCCATGGCTCGTACATGCTCCCAGCAGCCTTGGCTCCTCTTATAATAGCCTTTAATTCCTTTCTCTGCATCTTGCTGGCATTGGGAGGATACGTCAGCCCCCAGTTTTGGTGGTGTGGCTAGATCTTCAAGAAGTCCTCCTGTGACCAAATATTAGCAGCTCTACGTGTTCCTCTGCCCGGGCTGATCCTGAGCCTCACAGTGCCCAGCTCAAGGTGGAGTGGCTGTGCCTGTGAGCCTGGGCACATCCTCTTTGTCACCTCTGCTGGTGCTTCTGTGTCTCATCCGGGGATCAATGGTTCCTTGAGTCCCAGAGTTTTGATTTTATATGTCCTTATTGAGGAGATCTTGAGTCTCTTAGACATCAGCAGGATTTGTTAAGGTATTCACATCTCTTTCCATTGTCTGTTTATAAGGGACTGAAGAGGATCAAACTGTGAATGTAGGGTGCAAGCAGATGGAGAGGAACGGCACCAAACAAGAACTCCATCATGCCACTCTTCAACAAAAGGTCTTCCATTGCAAACCTGCCTCCAAGCACACAGAGCAAGATGTGTTCTATTGACCTGCTGAGCGCATCACTGTCACCCTGGGCACAAGTACTGCAGGCACCCCTTGAACAACGCCTTCGTGTCCCCTCTGAGCACCCTCCTACCACTGCCATGATCTCAGAGAGCCCAGCAGGAGCTGCCTGGCAGGAGCAGAACCACTGCAAACTGTCCTGGTGAGTACTTGCAGGATCCAGGCAGCAGCAGCACGGAGCAATTCTCCCAGCCCCACTGAGGGTGTGAAGAGGCTGAGCAGGGCTCACAGCATGTGGCACCAGCAGGACACGCAGCCTGGGACCTCACGTGTACTTTAATGCACTCAATGGAAGAGGGAGACAATAAAACAGGGCAGGACAGGGGATTTCCTAACAAAAGGTGGCTGGGTGGAGGTCTTAGGTACATTTCAGCTGAGCTCACCAAGATCCCAGGCACTTTCTAATGGCACTTAGTGATAGACTCAGAAGGTCTAAGTTTGAAGAGCTACTGAAGCTGAGGACAGATAGGAAAAGATGCAGTGTTTCAGTTGTCAAACTGGAGGCTCAGTGCAGAAACAAGCCTCCCTGCTAACTCCAAGTACAAATCTCAGGTGAGAAGGGATGAAGAGATCCATGCCTTCCTCCTCCTGCATTCCCAACAGTGTTCAGCTTACCGTAAAGACATTTGTGGTGTGGAACCACATCTAATGCCTACCAGATAGGTTGTTCCACACTTTCCATTGCAGGCATCAGTTTCCAGTCATTTAAAACTTTATTCAACTTCACTCCATTGTGATTTCCCATCCCAAAGCTCCTGTCTCAGAGATGATGGTGGGTGCTGCCATTGCTCCTTCTCCCTGGATGCTGGATGACAGGATGACACCGGCATCAGGACTTGGCTGTTGGTTGAGCTGTGACCTGCCACACAGGCTGCATGCAGCTGTACTGACCCAATGCAGGATGGATTCCTCACCATTACAAAAAGACCTCCCTAGCCTTGCGATGGAGATGTCTTCTGGGCACAGCATGCACACTGTCCACCTCCATCAGCCGTTTCATGCCAAGTTAACAGGTCCAAGGGCAGCATGCAGAGAACAAGTCCTGCAGAAGGAGGGTAGAGATGGGGATGCCACCTTCAGCACTGCCTGGGAAGCAACATGGAGATTGGTGGCCCTGCATGCACCTGACCATCACAGCCTCAAAGCATCAAGATAACTCACATTTCAAATGTAGCTGGAACCACTTCCCAGTGTCCCAGAACGTGGAACAAGAAATCCTTGTACCAAGGGATGGCATCAGACCCATCTAGCTGTGCCCTGGGGTTGCAAAACACAGCAGGATCCAAGCAGGGCTGTTGTGCATTGCTCTGTTCTGGAGGAACTGTTTTGGTGTCACCCTTCTGGTTTTATTTCATTGTGTTGGTTCTTTTTCCTTTGTTAAATTTGCTGTTCTCCCTTTCAAAGTCATTTGTTTACTGACTGTTGATGGTGGGGGATGAAGGGGGATTTATGGCTGTGGTAACTCTGTCCACGTATGGCTATTACATATGGGAGAATGGCAGATGGAAAACATGGTATAACATGTAGGATAATTCATAGGGACAGGGCACCAATGGCAAACAGCAGTAGTATTAACCCTTCTCTGAAACATGGGGGGACCTCCTCCTGTGCAAGTTGTTATTTGTTTTTTGTTTGTTTGTTTGTTTTGTTTTAAATAAAACTAGAAATTAGCCACTGTTGGCCTTTCTGCACTCACATTTACTGGTGGGAGAGGGCACTCCACAGGTCATTAAACCAAAGGAACTCAGGTTAAGAGGACTTCTGTGATTCCCACAAATCCTCACGAAACCAGTGGCCATGTCATTTTAGAAACAGCAGTTGTCAGTACTGTCCATAACCCCAGGACAGTATCACTGGGAGCAATGGCACCATCTCTGCCATTGATTGCCTTCTGCTCTGGGCAGGAGCTGACCTCCTTAGGACACCCCGCCAGCCTGAATCCAGACATCCGTCCCTGGCTGATGAAGAAGTCAGGTCATAGGCAGGAATGTGATTAAATTTGAACTTCACCCATGGGTAGGGCCAGCCTTGCTCAGAGACTAGCAGAGTCCTGCAGCTGGCTCTGCCAGAACCACAGTGGTGCCTCCAGGTGCTCCCAGCACTGGCATCACTCTGACCAGGGCTTCAACTGGGATTTAAGCCTCACCAACCCTCACTGCTACAGCTGCCCCACAATGGATGGGCAGGGTGGATGAATGGGGTGGGAAGCAGCAGCTCTGCACACCTGACAGCACCCTCACACCATCCCATTGCACACTCACTGCACTGCCACTTGCAGACTTGTTTTGCTGTCTTCACCCAGAGCTGCTGCCTTGGGTTGCTGGTATCTGCTGGTATTCTGCTGAGCTTGAGATGAATCAAGGCTTTGCTGTGGAGCTTGGCCGTGGGGACACCACTGGTGTGGTTGGGCTGACATGGGGATGCTGAGCTGCAGAGCCACTGGGGCAGCTCAGGTCTTTAGTGTCTGACCTGGCTTTCTCTGGGAAGCAGAGGGCAGCCAGAAATAACCTAGTTTTGGGGATGCAACAGCACTTGCTAATGGAGAGAAGGTGGACACCAGCTCTTTGTGGAGGTGTGCAACAAAAAAAGATGAGGCAATGGGCCTGAGGAAAAATCCAGTGGGACAGAAGTTTGTTTGTTTGTTTGTTTTTAAAAAAAAGAAAATCACAATGAGAGTGGCCAAGGACCAGAACAGGATTGCAGGGAGCTGAGGGAATCTCCATCCTTGGAGAACTTCCAAACTTGACTGGAAACTGGTCCTCACCAACCTCACCTAACTACGGGGCTGACATTTCTGACCCATGTTAAGGTTGGGGTTAGGCTCTGATCTCGAACCCTCCTCTGACATGCAATGTCTGCAAGGATCCCAGGAAGCACCTCCAATCATCATGTGTCAAGATGATTGAAGTTTAGCACTTCTGAAAGCCACAGAAATACAAGCATCTGCACCACACCATCCATGGGTATTGGAGCACTTCCCCAAATCCTAAGACACTACTAGTGCCCTCGTGGCAGTCTCACTCCAGTGGTTTTGTGGTGTTCTGTTGGTGGAAGACATCCATCCTCTTGTCACCCCTCCAGCCCCACTTCACTTCCCAGCCTCCACTAATGACCAGAGCTCCATTAATGCCTGCCTGAGCCCTGGCTGAGTTTCAAATGGATCCAGGAGTGCTAGCCAGAAGCTAATTGTGCTCACTGGAAAGCCTCGCAATCATCAGCAATAGGGGTGAGAAGTGACTGAGACCAGCAACAAGCAGATCTTGTACAGCGGTTGGACAAGAAGATAAAGAGCATCTCCAGGTGACGGCAGCCCTTGTGTGATGCTTGTGGCTTTCTGAACAAACCCCTCATGCATATACTCAGACACCGCTGGGTGGGTATCAGCCCAGCTGCCCAAAAGACCTGCAAGGGCTCCTGCACACATGTGCCGAGATCTGCCCATGCACAGTGACCAAGGACAGCATAAAGCAGCAGAGAAATCACTCCCAGGACAAGGAAAGTGTCTTTCCCAGCTCTATATATTGTTGCAGAACGGCACATCATTTAACACAAAGCCTGCTGAAAAGGTCTTCCTAGAAAATTCTCATGCAGGTGTCCATCAGCAATTGCTGGAAAGAAGCAATACGGAGTTTCTAAAGCTGTTTAAGGTTTTTGGTTCTTTTTGAAGCAGGTTGTTAAGTTTTTTTGATGAAAAAATAGCTGTGTGTGACCTTCATATGTGTGGGAGAAGCAACCAGACCAGGGAAGGAGCATCTGGTCCCACCGTGGGCATTCAGGTGCCAGCAGGACACCAGCTGAGCCCTTCGTGCACTGCCAACCCCCAGACCTATTCCAGCTCTGGAAAACCCCACTCTTATGCAAGGCTCCAGAAGGAGAGTTCTGCCTAGGGCTGTGCCCCCTATGCCACCACAAGTGGACAGTGTGAAAAAGTGTCTGCCATGTGCCAGAGGTGGAGGCAGAAAGATCTTATTGGAAAAGACCCAGGCATGGGGACATCCAGCTGGGTCACTGTCACCCTGCCTACATCCCACACCAATTGGACAGCCCAGGCCAGTTCCACCCCATCCTTTGTGGATTGGGTGCAGGGAGGGGAGGAAGCTCAGAGGAGCCTTCTTCTTAATTATTGATGCTGAGATTTCAGCTGATGGAGCTGGGGCTCTCAGAGGCTGGATCCTAATGGAGCTTGCTGGCGTGTCTGGCCAGCAAGCACTCCTGGGCCCTGCACAATTCCCACCTCTCCCATCTCCGAGCCATAAAAGTGCCACCTTCTCCCGCTAATGATGCATTATGCAGCCATTACCCAGAGTTCTTAGAACTGCTGCCACCAGGCAAAGGTAATGCTAATGTAGGAAGGGCAGCTGTGCTCTCCACCACACACTGATGGGGGGTTACCAAGCCAGCAATTCTAAACAGAGAAAGGGAAGAATTTGACACGGAGGGGCACTGGGACCAACAGCACCCCTGTAGACCAGCCAGCATCACGCTGTGCTGATTGCCTGCACATCTCCACCTGCAAAGTCATCGTGCCATGGGTGATGGATGGAGTCACCAGTGAAAGATGAGTCAGGAGTGGCAAAGTCAGTGGTTGGACACTGTGCAGGAGAACAGCTTAAATGCATCAGGAGTGCCTGCCAGCCTGCTGGCTCTTCTGGTTGTCCCTTTACAGCTCTGGACAGGGCCTCCTGGGATTTTCAGCCACTCTTTTCCACGTGGACATCCCACACAGCTGGGTAGAACAGAAAACACAGCCCTGATGTGTGCACAGCTCAAGGTGCCATCTAACTGCAGAGGGGGTTCATGGGACCACAGTGTCATGGCAAGGCTTAGGTGATCTTACAGGGTCCTGTGTATCATTCCCATGCCCAGTTTCTCTATTGTCCATCCAACAGGGAGAAATGCAAACACCTGTCCACATGCTCATTCATCCTCCACAGCCTTTTATCCTCACAGCTCCATCTAGTCCCCATGCACTCGCCACCCAACTATTCTCTGCCTGTTGAATACTCATACCTACTTGGGAGAGAAGGATCAAACCTGGGGTGGTTTTGGCTCCTCCTACAAAGACAATACTAAACCTCGTAGTGCCTGTGCTGGTGGTCCTATAGCAGTTAGATAAGTGCAGAAAGGTTTTCTTACAGGAAGGCAGAGGGCACTCTGTTGGATAGGATCTATACCCCCACTTTCTTCAGAGAGGAGGAGTACCCTCAGAAGCATCTTTAGAAGCACCTGCATGGGCAGATGTCCACTGTACCTGAGTCCTCCCTCAGCAGCTCCCCAGACCAGGTGGTTGAGCTTTCTCCAGGCCTTTATAAAATCACTGAGCTGGCAGAGACATCCCTGCTCTCATCTCAGCAGCTGGCACTCAGCACAGGCCCCTGAGCTGCCTGCCTGGTCAGTGCCAGTGCCTGGAAGCACCTGCAGGATGAGGGCTGCTGCATCAGGGTCATGCAGCCTGCTGGACCCAATTGCTGTGGGGTCTTTCACGTGCTTTAGAAGCATCCCACAGGCAGTCTCCTTGTCCATGCACAGTACTCCAGCTCACTCACTGGGAATGACTGATGCCCCAGCCCCAAGTCTGGTGAGTCACTTGATTTAGTTCAAACATCTCTTTGGAAGCTTCTAGCTCAGGCACGCACATGTACTGGTAGCTGCTGGAAATAAAAGACATGGGCGTGAAAGTATGCATAGAAAGCCATGCACAAATAGGTCAAACACAGCCAGGTTCACCTTGCACCCAGGCAGCTGCCTGCTGGACTTCAGAGCACATGAACATACTTGCAAATGAAAACACGCAACCAGGGCCACTGTTTACCCTCTCCCAGCCCAAATGGAACTTTTTCCCTTGCCATATGCTTGCAGAGCATTCCCAGCCCAGCATTAGTGCTCCCAGCATCTTGTCCTATTGTTTAAGTTCTTCATTCTCCTTTCACAGTTCTGCAGAGCCCTTGCCCATCAGGGGTGTGTCTCCACCTCCAGAGTTGCCTGGAAGATGTCTCTGACCTTTTTGCTACCCTAAGGCCATTAGCTGACCTTTAATTTTGTGTGCACGCAGGCTGGCCATCCTTACCTGCAGGAAAGTCATTAGCCCCGTCCTCAACACACTCAGAAAGTAATTGCCCTAATGGACTCCTGCCTTAGGCAGCTTCTGGTTGTTTGTGAAAAAAAGCCCATGCTCTGGGGTCATCCCTGTGGCAGGGGAACAGATCTCCAGTGTCACCAGGAGATAAGGGATGGGACATCTTGACCTTCTCATGCAATAGAAGAAGAAAAAGATAAGGGTTTGGGATGGAGCCAGGGCACCCTGGGCATCTCCAGGAGTCGCAGCGGCTTCCAGCATGGATTGCAAGCACAGCTGCATGCCAGGAGCCTGCAGCTGACAGTAACTCTATGAGACGTTGTCCAGAGATTGTGGCCATGAGTGACCGACTGTGTCCACAGACAGATGGTGACATCAGAAGGACCAAACAGGGCTGCATGTGTGTCCCCTGTGATACCCCCACACAGGTGATGTGGGATATCAGCAGAGAATGCAGTGCATGTCTGTGAGCTGCAGGCTCAGTGTTTTGGTCACCATGATGAACCAAAGCACTGAAGTACTCAGCACTGAGCTGCAAGTGGCCTCAGCACCCTGCAATGCTCCTGGCCCTGTTCCTGCTGGGGGAAGCTGCACAGCACCTGGGGGCTTGGCTTTGCTGGAGCTGCAAACGTCCTCTGTAGGGATCAGCAGCAGGGGAAGGCACAGGAAGGACTGGCTTCTTAATGACATTAACAGCAAGAAAATAAGATGCTGGCAGCTTCTCCATCAGCACAGGAAGGGCTGGGAATATCTATCCCAGATGCACCCAGACCCCAGCAGAGGTGGGTGGCTCTGGTGAGGATGTGAGGACAGGGCCATCAGCTGGCCCCGAGCAGCAGGAGAGCGTGGGTGCAGCAGAGGGTGCAGACCCTGCCTTGTTGGCAGCTGCTTACAGCCAGATTTCCCGGGAGGCTCTGTAACTCTCCCTCTTGGGGACCCAGGGTGCCATCCCCCAAGCCTGATTCTGTCCCCGTGCCAGCCCTGGCAGCCAGCTCCGGCCAAGCACTGCCACCCTGTGGCAAACACACAGTGATGCCCCCAGGCCCCACCCAATCGTGGCATTGCCTCTCCCTGCTGATGGCACCCTCAGACTTGGTCTCCTCTTTCCTGCTGCCACTCCCCAAGATGTCCCTCTCAACCTGGAGCTGCTGCTGAAGTCCTTTCCCAAGCAGCTCCTGGCCTCCAGCAGCAGCAGCCAAAAGTGGGCTCTGCCAGCCCTGCCGGCCCCTCAGCAGCCCTATATGCCAGGGGTTGGCTCCCTTGCACCCTCCAGTACCTCCCCAATATCCAGAGTAATAACGAGGGCAGTTATTAAATGAGGAGGCAGGGACGCATTATTGTCAGGTAATTATTTCTTATGAAATAGGATTTCCATTCCAGTGCAGTGTCTCAGGCACTTTTCCCCAGCAGTCTCCCAGTGCAGGGGTCAGTGTCATCGCACCCGGTACACAGGTATGGAAACAGGCCCAGGGGTGGATGAGTGATGCCCTGCATTTGCTCACAAATGGGCCATAGGGCTGACATGGGATCTTCCTGCTGAGCAGCATTTCTAACACTGGGCAGTTTTTATTTGTCCTCTTGAAATGTTCTGGGTGATCCCAAAGCACTGCAGCCCCCTGATGCTCAGCAAGTGGGATTCTCACTTTAGGAGCTATGTGCCACCTCCCTGCCAGCAAGGGACATCCTGCTCCCACTCCGTGTGTCAGGGATCTGTGAAAGCACCAAGGTCCTCAAGGTGCATTCCTAAGCACCACAGTCACTGTGACTGTGACTTCTTTTGGAATGGGCACGGGGATACCCAAATCTCATGTACACCCCTCAGATGCCCACAGTTCCCCCTGGTGTGGGGACAGGATGGAATTCCCAGAGCCACCCCTGTTGCAGCGCAGAGCTATGCCTTCACTCCCTGCCCACTGCCTGTCCCTGTGTGCTCAGGGCAGGAGAGACACGGTGACAGCAGGAGCATGGACATCTCTGGGGGACCTGAGAGCAGAGCTGAGGGAGGGCGGGCTGTGAGTTGGGTCCTTCCAGCCCCACCACACCACTAAAACACAGAAGGAACGCTCTAACAGAACTCAAGCAGCCACACTTCAACCAAATGAGGCAACACCTCTAGCATGGGAGCACCCAGAGATCTTCAGGAACATCCCAAGTTCCTGTCCAGATGGGAAAACTTCCCCTGGAGCTGCATCTGAGCTTTCTCCAGGAAGAGCCCCAGCATCAGTGCCAATCCTCCATCATCGCAGTCACTGCTGTCCTCACTGTGAGTCCCTCTTGACCAGCAGCAGCCAAGGGAGCACGGCCGCCAGCAGGGCCACAGTGAGGATGAGCAGCACGGCCAGAGCGATGGGCGACTGGCAGCACTGCAGCCCCAGGGCCGAGCTGGAGGACATGGTGCTCCGCGTCTCCGCCTGGCTTTCCCTCCGCAGGGAGGAGCAGTCCGTGTCCACCAGCGGCATCCCATGCCTGCTGATGATGAAGATGTGGGCTCCACGTGCCAGCTCTCCCTGTGTGCCCGTGGGGCTGCAACGCTCCAAGCTCTGCACCGGCATCACAAAGTGGCTGGGCACCACCAGGGCGTTGCTGCTCTCCAGTTTGGTCAGCTGAGATAAGGAGGATGGTGACAGGGGCACTTCCAGTGTCCGCGGGTTGGTCGGCCACAGCGCCTTCTTCTTGCTGAGGAAGGTGACGTAGCGGCAGACGGGGCAGATGATGCTGCTCTGGATGTGGCCGTCCAGCTTGGAGGAGAGCAGGCACTTCACCAGGCAGTCGTGGCAGAAGGCGTGCCCGCAGCTGAGCTGGCGATGTGTGTGCTCCAGGGGGTGGAACTTCTCGTAGCAGACGGGGCACTCGGCCGGGGCCCCTTCCTTGCTGGGTGAGGTCTCAGCCATCCCTGCTCTGCAGACCACGGGTGCTTCCCAGCTGTGAGCAGGGATACATGGTGTTATAGGGGTCCCAGTTGCAATGGTTAGTGTGGGATGTCCCAGCCCAATGGCCAGGTCACTGCTGGAGTGCAGTGTGTGCCTGTTAGTCACAGCACTGCTCCGCTGCCTGGCGTGTCCCCTGCGCTGCCCTGGGACACAGTGGGGTCCAGGGACAGTGGGGACACCAGGAACACAGAGCCTTGCATGGGCTTGTTCTGAAGCACTTCTCAGGGTAAGGAGCATTCAGGGAAGGGAAAAGGGAGAAAGAGAAGGAGAGGGAGGTGGAAGAGGAGGAGGAGGAGGAGGTGGATGAAGAGAAGGAGAAGAGAAGGAGAAGAGGAGGAGAAGGGGAGGAGGAGGAGAAGGAGGAGAAGGAGAAGGAGAAGGAGAAGGAGAAGGAGAAGGAGAAGGAGAAGGAGAAGGAGAAGGAGAAGGAGAAGGAGAAGGAGAAGGAGAAGGAGAAGGAGAAGGAGAAGGAGAAGGAGAAGGAAAGAGGGACGCTCAGTTCCAAGAGTGGATCAGTGGCTGGAGTTCTATGAAGAAGACAGTTTCTCCAGACCATGCTGTGTTTTCAAATCTGCACCCCTTTTTGCATGCCATCAGTGCACCCCGGATGTCCTCACAGCTGTTTCTAGAGGTTTTGCTGCTGGACACATGGGCATGGCAGCCCAGGAGCCATCCCCTGCATTGGGATGGCCGCACCACGAGGAGTCATCCCTTACAAGAAGAGGAACCCAACTCATGCTCTGGTTGAGTGATCTGCTGCTCCCTACATAGCCACAGAAGCCCCTCACTCCACACCCCAGAGACCCCTACCTTCTGCAGGGCCCCAGGGCAGGGTCCTCTCCATCCGATCCACTGCTGTCCCCAGCGCTGAGCACCGTCCAGGCCAGGAACGGGGTGCCTATATAACAGCAAGGTGGTGGCTGCGTGTTTCATGTGAGCGCGTTGCGTAAAGGCAGGAGCGGGGACAGGGCAGCACCCGGGCTGTGAATGCGGAGGAACCCGTTCAAGTTTTAAAGCCTGAACCCTGCCAGGGAGTGGGTGTGGAGCCGGCGTAAGGCGTCAGAGGGCAGGGAGAGGTGGCACAGTGCTGCCTGCTGGCCTCCCTGTAATGGGTTCCCAGGGTCAAACCACAAGCTGCTGGTCCCCAAGCAGGGCCCCGTGCCAGGGACAGGCTCAGCTCTGTGCACAACCACACATCTCTGCTCCCCATCCCCACACTGGACTCATCTCTGTGCTCACTCCCCTCTGTGTCACCCAGCCCTACACTGCTGGATGGTCAGTCCAAAGAGCAGTGTGGCTGTGGGCAGCCCAGACAGCTCACAGCAGAGCACAGTTCTGGTCACTGTCACCTCCTGCCTGCCAGCAGGGTTCCAGCACCATCTGCTGCAGCTTGTGGGCAGATGGAACCCCTCCACTTGGCCACTTGTAGGTTGGAATCCTGCACAGAGGAGGCTCCCTGTGGCATTACCCCTTGTCTCAGAGTGCTGCCATTCCTCCCTTGACTTCCAGAGCCTTTCAAAAGCTGTTTGCAAGTGGATTGTTCCTGTCACCACATCGGATCCTTTCAGCATCCTCAGCCCAGCCGGTGTCCTCAGGGTGATCAAAAGCGCTCCAAGGAACTCCTATGCCCTGGGAGGCCTGCAGTCTCCATCATAGTTTAGGAGAAACCTGGAATTAAGTGGGGATCTCACATGGGTGCAGAGATGCTCTGTAAAACCGCTCCTGGTCCCATGCTCCTCCAGCCTCAAGAAGATGCCCGGGGATCTCCAGGATCTATGGGGCAAGAAGAGACAGCAAGAGTGTTAAAGCACCTCTGGCACCCAGCATTCAACAGATGGGTCCCCACAGTCACTGCACGGGCAGCAGTGGAGGTTTCGAGCCCTGGCAGGCGTGGGCAGTGGTATCACCACCCGTGGGTGCAGCGGTTACATCACAGGGTTGGTTTCTGGATGAAAAAGGGTGGGTGCAAACTTACCAGGCCACCCCATGCTGTGGGGCAGCTGCCAAAATGCAGAGAGCACCTCGTGTGGGGTCAGTACCCTTCATACCTCTTATGCCATGAAATCCCACCGTAAGAAGATCCGGAGCTGCTCCTCTGCTCCACATCCACTCCTCTCACTATCCTGTTTTTTATGGTGCGAGCATAAATTGAAGTTGAGAACTCTCTGGACTGACCCAGGGCTGAGGTCCCACCATCACCTTTGGGTGCACATTCCCCTTTGTGATCTCTCCTTGAAGCTGCCAGGGCTGATCGCTTCCCCAGGTCCTCAGTGCTGGAGAAGTGACCTGGGCCAGCATGGGCAGGTCTGGGGCACTGAGCATCTCCCCACCTTCAGCTCTCAGCTGGCACCGGGCGGGGTGGAAATTCCTGTTTCCCATAGTTTGGATGCTCTCCATTGTCGGAAACTATGAGCTCACTGTTCTATACATAGGCACTGAGAAAACAAGTCTGCCTCCTTCTGCGGCTCTGCCCATGCTAAAATCAAAGGGATTCTGGTGTCATCAGTTTCGCCCTTTCCCATGAGTGGCTTTTCCTGGTGCCTTTGCCCCAATTCCACCTGTGGCTGCATCTCTCCTGGGTGGCAGAGTTGAGTCTGACAGTGCCTGAAAGGTGAGACCAGGTTCAGGGGCAGAGCCAGGTCTTTTTCCAAGTGAGGAGGTGGAAATGAGAGCTCCTCCCCCATGCCCACAACTGAGACCTGCTCTGCTCAGGGTCAGTGGCTCCAGCAATGAGGGGCATCACAGCCCTGGGGGAGAGCACAGCCCTGGGTCCCCTCTCTATACAGGGAGTTCAGCCATCAGCCAGGAGAACCCTTCAGTTGGAGAAGCCCTCAAAGGATGCATTGCCAAAGGCAGAAGGAGGGATCACGGCGCCCTTATCTATGCTTGGCAGCCAATGTTGGAGGTTTTACTCAACTTTTTACTATGAGAGGGTTTGTGGCTCATATTCAGCTCCTCACCTGCAGATCTGAGGATTTACAGGCACTTCTGCTCATCCCGTTCCTCTTCCACCTCTTCCCAGTTTGGAAACCTTGAGTAGTTGGCATTGGTGAGAAGGAGGTGAAGGTAAGAGAGGAAAAGTAAACCTGTTTGACCTCATCCTGGGGAGACATTCCCACTTTGAGAAGATGATCAGTGGAGCTCAGTGACTTTCCCAGGAATGCTCCATGCTTGTTTATTGTTTAAATAAAATCCCATGTCTGAAAAAGATGCACAGGCTGGAGGGCATGCAATCCCCGAGGGAGCCTGGGCGGCCCCAGGTTTGCCCGTCTCCTCCCATGTTTGTTTTATATGACTTCAGAACGGGATATCAGTGTATTTTCTTTCTGGGTAACTCCATACCGTCTGTCTGCTCCGTGCTTTTTGCCTTGCCCAGGAGGTGGTGCTCTCGGATGGGCTTTGGCTGCCCAAAAGAAACAAAGCGCCCAGGGTGCGCTCAACGACCTCAGAACCTTCATTCCCGGAGCTGCCATGGTCTGGAAGGTGCTGTCCCCACAGGGAGGCTGTCCATTTCCCATAGGAGGGGATCGAAGGGATGTGAGCCATCCTCCTGCAGATGCCGAAGGTCTGGTATTTCGATGTGAGAGCTCCAAGGAATGGAGGCTGGAATATTTCCCAGACCCTCACTGGTTGCTATTTTCCCACCAGGGTGAGGATGTGCTGAGCAGGTGCTGCCTGCTTTGCTAAGGGACCTGCAGAACTTGGGCACACAGCTCCGGGCTGCCTCTGTCTGCTGCTCAGGAATGCCCCTGTGCCTGCTGCTGTCTCTCAGGACCTTATTCTGACATCAAATATTGGGCTTTTGTCCCAGCCAGAATACAGAATCACAGAATGGCCAGGGTTGGAAGGGACCTCAAGGATCATGAAGCTCCAACCCCCCTGTCACAAGCAGGGCCACCAACCTCCCCATTTAATGCTAGACCAGGCTGCCCAGGGCCCCATCCAACTTGGCCTTGAACACCTCCAGGGATGGACGGGCATCCACAGCCTCTCTGGGCAGCTGTTCCAGCACCTCACCATTCTCATAGTAAAGAAAGAACTCAACACCCAACTCCTATGGAGCTGCACAGCCCTATGGTTTTTACCTGGGTGGTATCCAAGGGCTCCTTCAAGGCTTATTTGCCCAGAGATTCCCTCCACCACAGGAGTAGTGCCTCAAGCAGGGCTGGAACAACCCAAAGCAATCAGGGAATCATAGAACCATAGGGGCTGGAAGGGACCCCTGGAGATCCACCAGTCCAATCACACCTAAAGGAGATTCTCTAGAGCACATTACACAGAACAGCATTCAGGTAGCTCCTTCCAGCTTTGTACCATCAGCAAACTTGTTGAGGGAGCATTCTGTCCCTTCACTGATGAAGATATTAAGATCATACCCACTGCTGAAGACGATGAGCAATGCCAGGGCAGCACAGACCCTGCCTTCAGTCCCCATCCAAAAAACAGCCCCCAATCCTGTGGCTGTGGGGCAGTGTCAGGGCTGTCAGCTCCAACCTCATGGCTGGATTCAGCCCTCGGCTTTCACAGACACAAGCTATGCCCCAAATCCAGCAGCAAATAGGATGAGTTTCATCATTGGTACCGTACACAGACACACATCCCATCCTGAGATGGTTCAGGGGAGGGAGTGCTGCCATGGTGCTAATCTACATCATGTGAGCAATGGAGAAACAATGCGGCTTTGGAGCGAGCAGGCAGATGCTGGAGGAGAAGAAGGCTTCTATTGAGGCAGGGCTGGCAGCCTCCTCCAGGGCACAAGGGTTTGGGGTTCTGCAAGTGCAAGGTTGAGCAGATCCTTCCTGAGAATGGGGCCGGGATGGGGAGCAACATGCTGAGCCTATCAAATCATAACGGCCAGAAAAGGTGGATTTTCCCTTTGCTGCTGTGGTCTGGGATTAAATGAGACCACTGCAGGAGTTTGGGATGCAGACAGGGTTGGTACCCTCATCCCGTGCACGCTGGCTGCCAGCAGAGGGAGTAGCGGGTGTCCTTGGAGGGCTCAGGGAGGGGACAAGGTGCTGGGGACACTGCAACGTGAGCAGGAAAAGCTGCCAGGACTTGTGGTCCTGTACCAAAAGGAGGTACTCCATGAGGTTTTGGCTGCCTGGTTGTGTGGCAGGTCGAGGTTTTCCTCCAAGCCCCAGCTGAGGGGCAGCTCAACAGGAATCAGAACAGCCTCCAGGTCAATCTGCAGTGCACATCTTGGAGCAGGACAGGAAGAAAAGACTCAATGAAAGGAAAACTGAATTCTAAATTACGATGGTGTTCATTATCTGGGTTGATTTAATGGTTTTTCCAGGGTTTTTATGAGAGGCTGTGCTTTCAGAAGGCAAACAGAGCTGCAGCTTCTTTCAGGAATTGCTGGCAGTCTGTCAAACACAACAATTTGGTAAATACTGCCCAGGCACTGAAGGCAGCACTGAAATTAGTAAAAATAGCAACTTTTATTGAGAAGAAGTCCCTGTGTGGATGTGTACAACCAGCTTGAGACAGGGAGGTGCTGGATAAAGGGAGGATTGATTACATGGCTCAGTCATGAGCGCAACAGAGGCTTCGTTGCCTTTGTGCTGCAAGAAAATCCCTGTTAGCTTCAGTCCTTTACCTGGCCCCAAATCCTCCCAGGGCTGTGGATCTCCCATTGCTACCATCTGGGAACCCCATCTTCTAAAGCCCTCCTAGACCTCAGCATCTCCACACACCTCCAATACCATTTTCATGACATCCTTCACACACCCACAGCCCTGCAGCCCCCCAGCTCCACTTTCATACATCTTTCCCAGTCCCACCTCATCCAGCTCCATCCCAACCCTATCTCTCCCAGCCCCATCCTTCCCTGTATATCTCCTCATTCCCTTCCCAGACCTACATCCATTCCCTTCCTAAAACCATCCATCCCAGTCCACCAGTGCCATGCATTTCCACTAGTGCCATCTCACAGCCCCAGCTCTGGCATCCCCATGAGAGCCACCCCTTGCCAGCCTGGCACCCAAATCCATTTGGTGATGGCTTCAAACAATCACAATTCACCTCACTGAGTTACAAGAATGAAACATTGCTGCAGCATTTGGATGGGGGAAGCACAGTCTGGGTGCAATGATCTGATGGCTCTCAGGTCATGGGTAAATATTCTCAGCTCCACAGCCACAAGGAGGTCTCAATGGTGCCACCCAGCACAGAGCAGGGCAGGCACCTCATCCTGGCTTTCTCTTTTTCCAAAGCCTCCATTATCTTAAGGACCTGCAGAACTCAGCCACCCCAGGCTGTCTTGGCTGCTTAAGGAAAAGGAGAACAGGATCAATGTTGGTGGTACTAAGAAGATGCAGGGGGGGATGTGACAGCCCCACATGTCCCACTGGGGCTGTGTCCCTGCTATGGCTGAGCTGCCCTCAGATCTGCCCCCTCAGCTCCTCTGCCTCCTGCCTGGGTGCAGCTGTCTGGAAAAAGCAGGGAAGGGGAGAGCAGCTTGGTCCCAGGCACTCCTTCAGGGCAAAGACAAAGGGGAGAATCCCTGCTCTGTCCCAGGGGCTACTTCTCCCCTCTCAGAGAAGGAAGGAAACGTGTGGCAGCTGCCAAAAGATGTGCTGTGCCCAGCTACCGCCAGAGAACGGGTAGCACCCAGCCAACCGCAGAGCACAAGGATGGGCACCCAGCCTGCTCTTAGGACAAATGATGGGCACCCAGCCTGCATCAAACCCTTCCCAGCTCACAGACAACTCCCAGGGGGTCCTCACCACCCCCCCTTGCACCAAACCACTGGAGGCTGCACCACCTATGGGTCCCCATGAGCAGTGACACAGCCCCCATGAGCTCCCATCCCAGCCCACTCATCCCATGCCACAGTGACTTCCCACAGGACATCCCCAGACCGTGGGACAGCCCCGGCTGCCTCCTCCCCCCCGTGAGAGCCCCCCTTTGCTGCAGCACATCACGTCCCTCTTTTCTCTCCGCAGCCTTTCAGCTGAGGGGCTTTTTGCTGGCGAAACACAAATCTGGCGGCGGCCACGGCTGCTTTGTGCGGCCGCTAATGCTAAATGACTGCTCCTTTGTGCGGCCGCAATGCCCGGCCCCTGGGCGAGCGCCTGGGAACGGCTCCAGCGTACAATGGGGTGCAGCCGGGAGCCACCTCAAAGCAAACATTGACTTAAAAATTGGTGTTAACCAGGCGGGCACGTCAGACCTCTTGGGAAACACAGCCCTGCCGCTGCTGCTTTGTTGGTGGAAGCACAGCTCCACCGGGACAAGTGTTGTAGAGGGGGTTTGATGCATCAAGAGAGCTGCACCAAGAGGGTGGGGGACTGTGATCAGACAGAGTGTGGTATTTCTACACGGCTTTATCAGCACAGGGAGAAAAGATGGGTACAGGTTTGCTCCAGAGCACCGTGATGGGCACCCAACCTCCTCCACAAGGAGGGCTCCCAATCCGCTCAGTGTGCTGGTAGGTACCCAGTATTCTCCAGAGGGCAATGATTGGCACTCAACTCTGCTCCAGAGCAGAATAATGGGCAAGCAACCGCCTCAAGAACATAAGGTTAGGTACCCAACCTGCTCCAAAGCTGAGGAGTGAGCACCCATTCTGCTCCAAAGCATCACAGCTGTGCAGCCTGTCTGAAAGAACAAGGATGGGCATGCAACTTGCACCAGAGCCCAATGGTCGGCACCCAACCTGCACCACAGAACCACAGTGGGCATGCAACCTGCTCCCAAGTTGAGTGGTGAGCACACAAACTGTGCAAGAGCACCATGGTGGACACCCAATCTGCTGCAGAGAGCGATAGGTATGCAAGCAGATCCAGACCTGAATGGTGGGCACCCAACTTGCCCCAGGACACAATGGTGGGCACATATCTGGCTCAAGGGCTCTGTGGTGGGCACTCAACCTGCCCAAAGCCACCTCTGGCTGCTCCCCGCTTGTGGCAGAACAAGGCTGGATACAAAGAGAGGGATCATTCTTCATGGCAGCTATATGCTTCCATCTCCCTCTGCCTTCAAAGGGGGTTTCAGAGAGCCAAGAGGATCCAGCATCCGAGCAAAGGCAGGAGTTGAATGGGAGGCACCACAGGCAGCACATGCATCACCCAGGTGAAGGTTGGCACAGGAAAATTGCACAAGCACAAATGAGACTGGGCTCAGTCTCCAGGAGGGCTGGAGCTCCCCCTATACAGACAGGCTGAGGGAGCTGGGGTTGTTCAGTATGGAGGAGAGAAGACTCCAGGGATACTTCACTGTGGCCTTCCAGTACTTAAAAGAGCTGATAAATGAGAGAGAGAGTGACTTTTTACATGGGCAGATAGATAGTGACGAGGGAATGGCTTTAAAGGGGAAGATTTAGGTCAGATGTGAGGAGGAAGTTCCTTACTCAGTGGCGGTGAGACCCTGGCACTGCTGTCCAGAGCTGTAGGTGCCCCATCCCTGATGTACCCAAGGCCATGGGTTGGCTCTGGGCAGCCTGAGCTGAGGGGGCCAGGGGGCTGTGAGGTCCCTTCCAACCCAAGCATGCAGTGGGTCTATGAATCTCTGTTAGCCCAGCACCCGATGGGACACAGCAGCAGAGGGACCATGGGGATGGACGTGCCACACTGAGGTGGACTTGGTGACCCCCTGCCCACACTGGATGTGTGCTGTCCCACAAAGGGACCCAGACGTCTCCAGTTGCTGCCATGCTGCCGGCACCAATGGCCTCCAGCAAGGGAGACATGAGGGCCTCCAACACCGCCATCGCCAATGACAGACTGCCCAGCTAATTGCAGAGGGCAGAGAATTAAGAATGCAGATGGAGCTGAAGCACAGGGTTGGCAGCGGAGATTGGTAGTGGGGCAGGTCAGTCTGACCCTATGGAGCCCTGGGTTGAGGGCTGTGCCTGGGTTTCAGCAGAGAGCTGACAGACCCTGGGGCACTGGGATGGGAAGCAGGACAGAATCAGAACGGCCAGGGTTGGAAGGGACCTCAAGGATCAAGGAGCTCCAACCCCCAAGCCGCATGCAGGGCCACCAACCTCCACATTTAATACTAGACCAGGCTGCCCAGGGCCACATCCAACCTGGCCTTGAACACCTCCAGGGATGGACGGGGCATCCACAGCCTCTCTGCACAGTCTATTCCAGCATCTCACCACTCTCATAGGAAAGAGCTTCCCCCTGACATCCAACCTAAATCTTCCCTCCCTCAACTTAGAACCATTTCCCCTGCCCTGCCGTCATCTACCCTTCCAAAGAGTTGGCTCCCCTCCTGTTTGTAGGCTCCCTTTAGGTACTGAAGGCTGCAATGAGCTCACCCTGCAGCCTTCTCTTCTTCAGGCTGAACAAGCCCAGCTCCTTCAGCCTGTCCTCATAGGGGAGGTGCTCCAGTCCCCTGATCATCTCTGTGGCTCTCCTCTGGACCCTCTCCAACAGCTCCCTGTCTTTCTTGTACTGCAGACTCCAGACCTGGACACGGTACTGCAGATGGGGCCTCACAAGGCAGAGCAGAGAGGGACAATCACCTTCCTGTCCCCGCTGCCACCCCTCTTCTGATGGAGACAGTGGCAGGAAGGGAGGCTGGCGGCCCGCTGGGACACGTGGACCACACTCGGTGTCCGTGAAGGACGGGGACACCGCGACAGAGCGCAGGGCCGAACCGCACGGGACCGCGCGGACATCTCGGGACGTGCCGCTGCTCCAAGCCCGGCACAGGTGGGCGGCCCCGGCTCCTCGACCTCGAAGACTGGAAGAGGGCGGCACGTCCCTGCCCTGCCCGCGGCCATTTCTGAGTCTAGAAACAGGAAAGCAGGAAACGCAGCAGATCCGTGCCGATGGGAGCAGCGCACATCCCGGCCGCGCCGCACCGCCCGGCTCCGTCACCACGCGTAGAGGCGGCATGGGGGGCGTGGCCACGCTCGGCCCCGCCCTCAGACCCGCCCAACGTGACGTCACGACATCGCCCCGCCCGCCGCAGTACCCGGATGAAGCAGTTCCGCCGGCGGCGGGCGATGCTCCGGCTGTGACAGGGGATGCGCTCCGGTGAGGAGGGGCTGCGGCGGGGACCGGGGATAAGGGGGGGCCGCGGCGGTCAGCGGCCGGTCCGCTGGGGCGATGGGCATTGAGCGGTGGGCATTGAGCAGTGGGCGATAAGCGATGGGCATTGAGGGGCTGCGGCCCCGCGTTCTTCCACCCATTGGCTGCAAAGTGACAACGGGGCAGGTCCCGCCCTGCGGCGCATTCTATTGGTCGGCTACACGGCCCCTCCGTCACTCATTGGCGGTCGCGCCTGCCTGTCTGTCGGCGGCCCTGCCTGGCCCTGCTCGCGCGGCCACCGCCCTGCGCGAGCCGCTGCCCCCCCCCCCCCCCCCACTCCGGGCTCCTGAGGTAACGGCGCGCGGCCGGCCGGCTGTCCGTCTGCAGGAGGCCGCGGTCGGCGCCAGGCGGGTGGGTGCGGGGCTGGGGCGAGGGGAGCGGGGCTGCGTGCCGTCCGACGGCTGCGTGCGGGGCTGGGGCGGGCGATGGGGGTTGCGGCGTTGGGCCCCGACGCGGATCCGCCGCCCCGCGGTGTCTCGGCGGTCTCGTCCCTCCCGGGGCCGCTGGTTGCTTTCGCTGCCGGCCGCAGACGCAGCTCGTGTTCCTCCGGTGCGTTCTTCTCAGCCCCGGGGTTCGCGGTGCTGAGGGCTGGCACGGCCTGCAGCGCTGTCGGGTATGTGACCCGGGGATGGGGGCTTCAGGCGGTGCCAATTAACGCCCGCCCTTAATGACGCTGGTTGCGAGGAGCTGCCACCCTGCTTCCCTCTCACAGCCGCGGGTTGGTGCTTTGCTGCTCAGGCAGAGATGCTGTTTGCTGCTGCCAGTGCCGGGTCTGTCCGTGCCTGGTATTTCCCAGCAGTTCGCTGCAGGTTCTGCCCATCTCCCCCCGTGCTCAGCAGGGCCTGCCTGGCTCTGTGCTGCCGTGACCCATCCCAGCAGGCCCTGCCAGTTTGATGAGTTTGACCCCAATTGCGGCAGACGTGCGGTGAAGGATGAGCACACTGACACGAGGCACGGCTCCTGGAGCTGGACTTGCAGCTGGGTGACTTCCCATTAAGATCTCCTGCTGACGCAGATGGCTCTCCTCACCCACACAGCCCATTGTTCTCCACCCCTGCTCAGTGACTCAGGGCTGCTCTGCTCCTTCCAAAACTTGCTTGACTCAGTGAGGAGTGCACAGAGGGATTTTTTTGTTTCGTGCCCAAGGAAGTGGGCCAGCAGGGACAGGGAGGTGATTGTCCCTCTCTACTCTGCTCTTGTGAGGTCCTATCTGCAGTACCGTGTCCAGGTCTGGAGTCCGTAATACAAGAAAGACAGGGAGCTGTTGGAGAGGGTCCAGAGGAGAGCCACAGAGATGATCAGGGGACTGGAGCACCTCCCCTACAAGGACAGGCTGAGGGAGCTGGGCTTATTCAGCCTGGAGAAGAGAAGGCTGCGGGGTGAGCTCATTGCAGCCTTCAGTACCTAAAGGGAGCCTACAAACAGGAGGGGAGTCAACTCTTTTGAAGGGTAGATGACGGCAGGGCAGGGGAAATGGTTCTAAGTTGAGGGAGGGAAGATTTAGGTTGGATGTCAGGGGGAAGCTCTTTCCTATGAGAGTGGTGAGGTGCTGGAACAGACTGTGCAGAGAGGCTGTGGATGCCTTGTCCATCCCTGGAGGTGTTCAAGGCCAGATTGGATGTGGCCCTGGGCAGCCTGGCTGGTATGAAATGTGGGGGTTGGTGGCCCTGCCTGTGGTGGAGGGTTGGAGCTCCTTGATCCTTGAGGTCCCTTCCAACTCTGGTGATTCTGTGAAGTGGTTAACTGAGTGAAACAGCAGTGGAAATGCTCTTTGGATATTTAAACCAATTTCATTTTGCATAAAAAATTCCAGGACCTTGTGGTTGCTAGGTGGCCTTGCCAAGGTCGATTTTTGCTTAGAAATGTATTAGCATCTGTAGTAGTAAGAAATATAGAAAGCTGTTATATTTATTTGTTTATATTTAAACTTGATGCATCAGCAGTGCATCAGACAGTGCACAGACATGCTGGCTGGTAGTGCCAGCTAACTGTGAGAGGTGTGGGTTAAGTGGTGTGGTTGTCTGTTTTGGTTTGTTCTTTAAATTATTAATCTTGGGTCTGCCTTGGAAGAGCTCCTCTGTCCTGCTCACACACCTCAGCCTGGCTGGGCTGTGGTCAAGCTGCAGAATAGAGCCCACATGCTCCCCTCTTGGTGCAAAGTTGTTCTGCACGGTGTTGAGAGGTGAAGGTATGTATTGAGAGGAAGATGTCACTTCATGTCCTCCTCCCTTTTTGGGGTAAAACTTTCCTGTGAGCACATGGAGGCTGTGGGTGTGTGAGATAATCCTTCAGTTGTAGGAAAAAGGGGTAAAGAAAAAAAAAATATGGAAGAGAATCAAGGCTGCTGGTGGCTGTGACCTTGATGCACAAGGAGTGTTGTCACCAGAGGGGTGTCTGGGATGGGACTGCCAAAAGCATGGAAACAAAGTACTTCTTACTCCTTTGGTCTGTTAGTGTGAACTTTCATCTTGTGACTTGCATGCTGAAGGGACCTAAGGCCCTCTGCCTGGCTGCCCTGTGACTCATGGGTGGTGGGTATTCTTACAAAAGGTTTTCCCCTCCCTGGTACTACTCAATTTGAGGTGATTTAAAGGCATTTCACAGATCTGAGGAGAAATCTGCGTTAAGTGCTTTTCTTTCTAAGTCACTTGTCATTGTGCAGCGTCCAGAAGCATCATAGCCCTCTGGCCACTGCCTTCCCAAGGAATTTTTTCACTGGGATGGTATTAATTGCTGAGAAAATGTGGAGGCTCTGGGGACCTGCGTGCTGTCTTTTGTCACAGGCTCTTTGCTATGCTTGTCATAAGCTCTCAGATGAAGTCATTGCTCCCGGGAAGGTCGTGCTGCGGTGTTTCAGGGCTCTAAGAGAAAGGCAGCAGGGATTTGAGGTGGATACTGGGATGGGCACGGCACGTGGGGCTTTGCAGGTGGTCCCGGATCCTGGCACGTACCCATGGGCAGGGACCTCCCTTCCATCTCTGCAGGTGCTGGTCCTTGTGCCAACCTCTCCAGGTCTTCGTTTCGAAGATGCTTTGGTGGCGTTGCCTAGGAACAAATAGAGATCTGATCGTGTTGTTTGTGAAAGAAATAAATGATTTTAGTGCTGAACTCTGATGCCTTTGCTAGTTGGAGTGCGCATGTGGTTGGTTGGGTTTTGCCCCCCGTCAGATACCTTATTTGCTGGGTATGCAAGTCTAGGCCACATGGTACAAAGCATACCTGTTATATGAGGTTATAAGGCAGATTCCACAGGAGACTGTTGAGATAAGGCTGAGCTGTTTGCTCTCGGCTTGTTTTAAAGGCTTTTAGCCTGAACCTGGCACAGAGTTTCTGCACGTAAGGGTTTGCTTACCTTCTGCCTGCTGTGCTTTCCACATGGGAAGAGCAGGATTTATTATTATGGATAGTGCTGATGCTGTGTGTTCTGAGACTATTTTTTTCCTGAAAGCTCCTATGCTGCTGTTGTAAGAGGCAAGGAGTCATTTGTTGTGGTTCACCAGAGAACATTCAGTTCAAAAATAGTATTGCAGGAAAAGACAGAGGTTCACTTTCCGAAGCAGTGATGGAAGCAGGCAGCCTTCCAAAACGCGCATGAAAATGCCTCTGGCTCCTATTTCAGGATGAGAAAAACAAGAGCAAGTTGTTTGGAGAAATCTAATCCGTGGCTTCTGATTGTTTGTTTGCTTTTGATTGTTTGCTCTCCCTTTGCTAATAAGTGAAAGACAATGCAAATGTGCTCAGATTCACAACCATGCTTTGAATCTTTGATTTAAAAATAAATAAATAAAATAAAATTTATTTTAATGGGCTTGGGGGTTACCTGTCAGATCTCGTGGGTTGAGGAGGTGAGGAATGGTAGAAACAGGTTTTCTTCAGGCTTTTGTGTCTGTGAAAAGGTGTAAAACAGGCAGAAGCAAATAATGTGGGTTTGGATAGCCTCGTGCTGGCTCTGCATCCTGCTCTGCATCACAGCTCGGGGTGATGGCAGCGTCCTGGGGCAGTGTCATTCCCTGTGGCACAGGGAGGACTGCAGCTATGACGTGGCACTTCCCTATTTTGGGGACTGTGACAGCCAGCATGAGTTGTTATATTGAGAACTGAAGGCCAGATGTGACTTTGGCAGGGTCTCTTTATCAAGTCCTATTGCAGGCAGTTATTTGGTTATTCCAGAGGTCAGCTGACATTTGTATTACCTCCGGTGGTCAGCAAAACGCTCTGGCTGTGGGAGTGCCAGCACTGTGACTCATCAACATTTGAGTAGCAGTACTTTGCCTCTTTTCTTAGTTCTTCATCTCTGCTTCCTGAAAATATTGGGCAGTCGCAGCTGCATATGAGCAATGCTCAGGATCACTTTGGATGCGATGGTTTTGGAGGTGCTTCTGTAGCTCCTGATGTGTCACTCAGTGGAGCTGGCTTTTGGGAATGGAGCAGGATGGGTTCTGAGCTGTGGGAGGGCTGGCTGGGAGTCTGAGCTTCTAAGCATCGTGTTGTGTTTCAGGCTTACTGTTTCGGTGGGACATTTGATCCAAGCCATCACCCAGCCTCCAGTCACATGGGGAGCCAGGGGAGCTTTTTTTAAGGTTATCTGTTACGCTTCCTGCTTGTGTTTTATGGCTCAACTGAGAGGTGGCTCCATGAAAATAACAGTTCGGCCTTGGGTGCGAGGTTTGTTGATGCACTCGAGGGGAATGCTGCTTACCTGTTAGTTTAGTCACTTCTGCTGTGTGTTGGATTAGACTTCAAGTCTTTTAGTATCAGGAAAATACTGAGTGACCCACGTGCAAGGATGCTTTGGGGAGTGGGAAGCCAGATTATGGTGTCGTGCACAACCAGATAAGTAAGCAAATAAGAATACCAAAACACGATTTAGTGAAGTTTGTAACCTACAAGCTCCAGTTTTTTAGAGCAGTCACAGTGTGGAAAAGCTGTTCCATTTTTAAGTGCGAGTTGCTCTGTCCCACTGTGTAATGGGGGGCTTGAAAGGAGCCATCGCATTCTGAACATAGCTCTTGTTGTAGAGCTGCTTGAATCTGGAGTTCTGCCCGTGTAACTGAGTTTTCCCAGGGTGCTGCGTGAATGCTAAGCTGTGTTGTAATGAATTCCAAGTGGGCATCGGCATGAGCCTGCTCTCATTTTCCCTGGAAGACGCTGCTGCATTGTCTTGTCTGTTCCTGAAAGCCCCAGTGTTGTCTGTCAAAGGCCTGATTCTGCAAGTGCCACGTATGCAGAGGAGCTCCTGAATGGGAAGGGCTTGTGCTGGGCTCAGCTCTCACACAATGCCCGCAGCCAACAGTGTGCTGCAGCACAGTGCTTTGTGTCCAACTCCTGGCATCCCGTGGGCATCCACTGTCCCACGTGTCAGATGTTCAGAGTTGTGTGTTAGATTCTGTTAATGCTGTGGAGCTGCTTTTTGCTGAGCGTGTACCTGCGTTTGGATAGGTCCGGTTTTCTGCACCGTGAGTGGGGGGAATGGGCAAAGGCTGGCAAAAGGGAAAGGTGCAGGTTGGGAGCTGTCTGTGTCTCCTCTCAAAGCAATATTATGGCTCGGAGCCACTGTGTATGGTGTGAGTGTGCTCTCATCTTTCTCTTGTCCCCCAGGCATGGGGGAGAAATGATAAAAGTTTGTTTGCACAAATGCTTAGCTAGCATGTTGGCACGAGCATCTGATGGGGGGTGTTTCTGTAGTGCAGTTGGTGGATGAAAACCCAGTGCTGGCAGCATTAGGTATAATGGAAAACATGGAGTGCGGGGAGCTGTGAGCTGTTGCTGCATAACGAGATGGACAAGGCTGGGGACTGCCTGTGGCAGGTCAGCTCCATCCCACCGGGAGACCTGGGGGGCTGCTTTGGAGGAAGAGTGATGGCTGCTGCTTGCTGGGCTCATTGGGTGTTGGTTCCAAGGGTGTGCCTTGTGCAAGCAGACAGGAAGGAGTCTTGGACCCAGACACACGTTATCGTGGCTGCTTCTAGGAAATGATGTAAGGTACTTCCTCGTACTGACTTTTCTCTGAATTCAGCTGATGGGTGGTTTCCTGGTTGTTTACCTTTAGACACAGCTGTGGGAGCTGACCCTGTTCAATGATACGCTTCATTTAATGAGGGGAAAATGTGCTTCTGGCTGACCTGAGAGTGCCAGCTGAAAACCAAGAGACTGATGACTTCTGCTGGAGTGGTTTAGTGTGATTGGTGTGGGACTGATGTTATGGACACGCGCAGCAGTAACCAACTGCTCACCTCTTCCTCAACCCACAGATCTGCATAGCAGTTCAGGAGCTGGCTGAGCCACAGCAGATGTCTGCCTGCCGTAATGCATCAGCCTGTGAGACAGTGGCAGGTGATTCATGGGCTCTGCATCCACTATAAACACAGGACTTGATTTGTTCCTGGTTGTCATTAAGCTGCCTTAGTAGCAGGTGCAATAACTGAAGCACGTACACTCAAAGTAACTTTCATCTAATGATGTACAGCAAGACTGAAAATACATGTGCTGGGAGGAATGGTAGTGCCTCCTATGTTTTATTCTCTCAGTTCAGGGCTGTATAGGAAAGGAGGCATGGTCAGTTTGCTCAGGCAGCATAAAGACCTGGTTCATGGCAGACTGCTGCTGCAGCACAGCTGTGAGTTAAGTAAACACAGGGAGAGAGTTGAGGTTTTTTGGATGTATTGAGCACCCTATGGGTAAGGTTGGTTTCATGCCCTGCATTATGGTAGCTGCAGAACAGTGTGCCAGTTCAGCCTTGCCTTTGGGGTGAGCCAAACACCAGGCTCTGGGATGGGCTGCTGTGCCCTTTGATGGGAGCTCTGCCATTGTTTTGTCCCACTTCTGGGTGTCTCACATGTGGGTCACTGAGATGCAGGACATGTCATTGTGACACTTTCAGGCCTGGAGGGAAAGTATCAGCTATTGATGACTGTCAGTATGTGAAAGTCAGGACTTGTAGGTCAGCTGCAGTGATTAATCTGCTGTGATGAGCTTGGTACAAACATTGTTTAAAGCCTCTGCAATAGTGGTTAGTTTCAGCTTATTCTTTTCTGGAGATTTATGATCTATTTTAAGTTTTGTTTTTTGGAGAGGAAAAAGAAATGGCTGCCTGTGAGCAAGAAGGTTGGTGGGAGCTTGGAAATGGCACAGTGCTGTCTGGGGCTAGGAGCTGGGCCTGGCTGAGTGCATCCCTGGGTACTGCAGGTCCAGCACCACTGCTTTGTTTTCATTGTCATCTTCAGCAGTGCCTGAGGTCTGGTGTGTGGGGAGCTCTCGTGTGCAGTCATAGCAAACAGTGTTGCAGCGTGCACTGTAGGAAAAACCTTTTACAAATCCAAGTGGAAACTGTGATAGCTGTAAATTCGTACAATGGTGGTCCTAAATGAGCCAGTGGTGTTAACTGCTGCTTTAGTGGTCAGTAAAGGATACAGCCCAAACTTCTGGTTTTGTTTCAGGCTGCTGCATGAATGTTTCCAGAGGTTGGAGAGCATGATGTTACTTGTTGCAGCTGGTCTTTGCTCAGAGGTGGCTGTTAGGGATCATTAACACTCTGCAGGCCAGTCTCAAGTCTGTCTGCCCATGACAGGCCACAGCATTGAAGTACAGCAGCACTGGGGGGGGGAGGTGTTGCTCTGCCTGCCTCATCATACTAAAGCGTTTTCTTATGTCTGAATCCTACAGGTCATATTGAACATGGACAGTGAGGAAATTCCAACCTTCTCAAGTCCAAAGGAGGAAACTGCCTATTGGAAAGAGCTTTCCTTGAAGTACAAACAAAGGTACTATTGTATATTTTCAGAGTGGATTTGGTTCTTGGTGACTGAGGATTAATCTATTTCTCTATGAGACTTTACCAAAATGTATTAAAATGACTCTCTGCGTTTCCAGCTTTAGGGGTAGTTTTTAGATCCAGCCTTGTGGAGGCTGAGTATTTCGTTCTCAGTGTTCCCATGCCATGAACTCAAGACTGAGCATGTTAGAGCAAGAGAAGAGCCCTTTTATGATCATGTGCATCTTTGTATAATTAAAATGCTGTCTTAAGTAGTAGCTTGATGTTTTGCAGTAAGAAGACTGCCTGTGGGCTTGCCTGGCATCATTACTGTTCCCTTGGGCTTCTTGCACTCAGTCTGAGAAGTTTCTGATTTGGTAACTGGCTGCAGTATATTGAAGTGTGTTCATTATACCTCATAGTCCTGCCTGTGTTTGTCTCCCCTATCTTTTTAGGGGAGCAGAAGGCTTTTTGGTTACAAGAAGTGATAAGAGAGCTTGTCTGGAGTGCTGCTTGTTGTTTCAGGTGGTTGTTGGGTTTTTTTTGTTGTTTTGTTGTGGGGGAAGGGGAGTCAGCATTGGAGGTTTCCAGCTCATTCCCTTTGGAAAGCTTTTCTTGCACTCCATGTTACTAGTGAGCAAAGCCAAGCCCAAGAAGCCCAATGTGCAAGCTGTTTTTTTCGTTTGGGTCTGTTTTCTGGGTGTAGGGGGCAGGGTGTGAGCATTTGAGATCCCTGAGCTGTATGTAGAAAGTCTGTCAGAAAGGTCTCTCTCTGATGCCAATCAATATGTAGTTTCCTAAAGCCTAGTCAGTTTTCTCTGCTGGTTGCAAAGAGCTGAGCTATTACATATGGTAAAGATGAAAATGTAATTAGTGAAGTATGTGGTGTTGCTGCTACAAGTAATTTAATACCTTGCAGTGGTATAAGGTGGGTCAGTGCTGGCTTCCTACCAAAGCACTTAGGAGCCCTGAGATTCAAACCTTAATGCTTTCCAGCAGACTTATATTTCCAGGTAGCGCTGAGATGCAGTGACTGTTGTTCTGTGCTGGTTTTTGCCTAAAGCAGGTTAAAAGCTTTATGTAGTGACTCTCTCAAGTCTTCTAGAGTGAAGGCTAGTGGGGTACAGAGTGTCAGACTAGCAGGAATCCTGGAAATAGCCTTGCTATAGGCTGTATTTCGATATGCATTTAATAGAGTTATTTGATATAAAGGGGGTGAATTTCCATTTGTAGGTAAACAATGCAATTTCTCTATTTTCCCTGTAGAGGTCTATGGTTAAGTACTTTAAAACTCTTGTTGCCTTTTCATCTAATTATTTCTGAAGAGCAGTGAACTTTGTGCTTGAGAGATGCTGCATTTTGAACTGATGAAATCTCCTTACAGCTTCCAGGAAGCTCGTGAAGAGCTGGCTGAATTTCAGGAGGGAAGCAGAGAATTAGAAGCTGAGTTGGAAGCACAGCTAGTGCAGGCTGAGCAGAGGAATAGAGATTTACAAGCAGATAACCAAAGGCTGAAATATGAAGTGGAAACATTAAAGGTAGGTCTCATCTGTAATGACATTGCTTCTTCTTGAAATGTGTCTTGGGTATCGTTTCAGGCTGTCTGTTCTGTTCTTGGTCATTGGATATCTAAATGAAGTAAAGAAATCATCTGCTTAAGATCTAGTCTTGAGCATGGCATGTATTCCATATAAGGCCAGCAGCATACCAGAGAAATTTCTCAAAGACTTTTTCTTGTTCACATCATTAAACACTTGTCATTGAGTTTGTGCTCGTTTGAATTCTTTAGCCTTCGTCAAGTGGTGGCTTTGTTATGTACACAGGCAACATCAGCATAGCAACAGGGAGAACAACATAAGTATGTTTTGTCAGACCGTGATATTGTCGTCTTTCTGTACATTTTTTTTTGTTTTTTTTTCCCCCAGAATTTCTCCTTCGTCTTTTGAGACCCTGCTGAAATGTGAAAATGGGTGATTTGTGCACATCTTTCAGGGGGATTCTCCTAATTTTTTCTTAATAGCCGTATCTGTGGAGACAGGGATTGCATAAGGATCTGTGTGTGTACAGAAAGTGCATTTTAGTTAATATCTGTCCATTAAGAAGTTCTTGCCTCTTTTGGGGTCTTGAAAAGTACTTGTTCTGGTGATCTTGAATTATTTTATGAAAGCAAGGGTTGGAATCTTACCCAGTAACGATGATGTTTTGAGGATTACTTGTTCACATAGCCAGTCCCAGTCCTGTCTGTAAGGCTGGTACCTTTTAAGGTCGGTAGTTCCATAAGCCCCTATTTGTACCCTTAGAGCAGGTGAGAGCATGTTCTGGAATTAATCTTCCAGTCTTTCAGAGATAAGTTTGTGGACCTGGAGGTGTTCAGTAACAGATTTCAGTGGCTCTGATTTTCAGTAATGGAGATGTCAGATGAGTTCTTGTGACAGTGTGGCTATTGTAAGGGGAGAGAGGCACTAAAGGGGAGCCTGTGAGTTTGATTTCTCTCTGGTTTTCTAGATGTTTGAGGCTTTAGAGCAGCTGTGAGTGCAGGGTTGCATCTCTGAACATCCAGCTGTGTCATTATGAGTAGTCAGTGCACAGGACAGTGTATGTAATTGTATCCTTTGTTCCTTTCTGATGTTCTGAGTACATTCCCTCTGCCTTTACAGTTTTTGCCGTGCAATCCCAGATCTGCAGACTGCAGCTAGCATGTTGCTTTGTCCATTTGACCACTGAGTGGATGCTACTGATACTTATCTCTCCACATCTCTTTCTTTCAGGAGAAACTGGAGCACCAGTATGCACAAAGCTACAAGCAAGTGTCATTGTTAGAGGATGACCTGAGCCAGACACGGGCCATTAAAGATCAGCTTCATAAGTATGTCAGGGAGCTGGAGCAGGCCAATGATGACTTGGAACGTGCAAAGAGGTGAAGACTGCAAAACTCTTATTTCCTTAAATATTCACTAGAGCTTGTCTGTGTTATTCAGATTTCATCATTTTATTATTCCTTTAAACGGGGGGGGGGGGGGGAGAACAGAAATGCACATGTAAAAAATAATTTAAAAAAATAATTAAAAAAAATCCTAAGTCACTTGATTCTTTGTGAAATGCAACTTACCCTTGGAGTTCACCTCCATCAGCTGGTAGTGTTGCATTACGGAAGAAAAGCTTGTGGGGGGACCTAAGATGCTTTGTGTTCTTGTGAGAAATGAGCTGTGCAAGCGAGGTCAGTGCTCTAGTTTTAATACTGTCAGCCCAGTGACTCTTATATTTGTGATCCTTGTAGCTCAAAGCCCCTTTGAAGTAGGAAACTAGTGCTTTACTTGGTTCCTTTTAAATTAAACATGCCAAAGGAGTCTCCTCTTTCCTTGCATAACAGCTTAATGACCGTGGGGAGCAAATGTGGTCTGTGTAAGTGCAGAAAATGAACAGGCTGCTGCAAGAAACGCCCATTTTTGGAATAGATCATGCTTCCGTTTTGCTGAATGGGAATTTTGCCATTGATTCAGTGGGACCAGGAATGAGCCTCTGGCTATTTGGCAGTAAGATCTAAGAGCTGAGGCCTTGTTTCCACAGGGCTCTTAACCTCATGACTAACTTTTGACACACATAAGTTGTCTCACTGATATCATGGAACAAATATCCCAGTGCCCTTCCTTCTGTGCTCTGTGGACTGTTGCCTGTTTCTCCAGAGCTGATACACAAAATACATGACTTTGGAGAATGACTTGGGAAAAATGGAGTTAGGTGCACCAGACTGGCTCTGTCCCAGCTCTTTGGTACATCTTGGAGAGCTAGATGCTATCATGTTCTTTTCATCTCACTCCCTTCTTTGGAGTTCTAGTCCTTTCTAAGAAGCATTTTCATAGCTTTCAAGTAACTAACTTGAATGTAGATCCTGCTAACATTTTTCCTTTATTATGTATTTGAATAAGCTTTAAAGTTAGCTGAGCTGAAGAACCTAATATTCTGGATTTTGTTTCTAGGGCAACAATAGTTTCATTGGAAGACTTTGAACAAAGGCTGAACCAGGCGATTGAGAGAAACGCGTTTTTAGAAAGTGAACTGGATGACAAGGAGTCACTGCTAGTTTCTGTACAGAGATTAAAGGATGAAGCCAGAGGTACGGCTTGCTTGATTAGTTCTGTCTTTGTACATTGATGGCTTACTAACAGAGACATGAAGCAACCAAAGCTCATGTTTATAAAAAGCCTCACTTAATGAGATTGAAACTGGATGTGTAATATAAGCGTTGGAATTTACCTGCTAATAAACAGTATGTTCTCTGTTCTTCATATGTCCACTGAATCTAAGAGGAAAAAATTCCTCATGTTGGGTAAAATTAGTGTCAGATTCTTTCAGGGTTTTTAACCAAGCTGAGTAGAAAAATACTGCTTTCCACAGATTTAGTAGAGCTGAAAACTGTGTTCAGAAAGTTCCCTCTCTGTGGCTTTGTGCCACAAGGCACACAGAAAGTACAGGAAATGACAGGGAGATGCATGCTAAATGGTAAATAACTATCTTTAAAAATGCTGCCTGCTGTTACCTTCTAAACCTGTTGGAAGTTGCCTGGCTTCTTTAAAATATGCCAGTAGAGGCTGTGGTTAGAGCTGTGGCATCAGAGATGCTTCAGATAATCCTCAGAGCCGACGATTCATGTTGAGGATTCATCCCTGAGAGGTTTCATGTTGAGGACATGGGGGAAACTTTATTTTTATTTTAGTGGTTGGGGAACATGACTTCTCTGATAGAGCAGTGTGCTTGTTAACATGCCATCACTGCAGGTTAGAAATCAGTGTTTTCAGCATTCTTTCCAAACTATTTATTTGGAAACAGTTCCTCAGTGAAGGCAAGGACCTAAAAAGAACCTTTTTAGGCTGTGCCTGAAAAGCAAACAAAAGAAAATTTAAAAAAAACAACCATGAATGTATTATTTATTTGCCTCCAGGTCCTTCTAGAGACTTTACAGATCCATTGCTGAATTGTGCTGGAGGTTCTTTATAGCAAATCTGTGTGGAAATAAGAGGCAGCAAGGTAGTGATACAGAGCAGACCAGAGAGATAGTGGGAATAAAACTCTGGTTTCCTAATTTCCCTTCTGTTTCCCTATCATTTGGGCTGTGGACTTCTTTAGTCTGCTTGTTCTCATCTTGATGAATCAAGAAACAGCAGACACGGTCCCTTCACAATATCTGGCTAGTGTGCAGTCCTACAGATTATTAAACTGGAAGGGCAGTGTTGGGAATTAGAAACATGAGATCAGGTCATTAATCTGTTTCCCTGGCCTCCCAGCTGAATGCAGTTAGCAGGCATTTGTGACAGGCTGCGTTTTTCTGCAACACACTTTTCATGGCACTCGAACTACGAGTGGGGAGGAATGCTGAGGCCAGGTCACCTGCCTTGCTCTCTGGGTGCACACAGCTCTCTGGGCAAGCAGAATGTGGCTGCCTTTCCATCCAGCAGTGATGGTATCGAGCTGTGCCTTATTTGAGATGGAGGTCTTTGCTGCTGGAGGGATACAGAAACAGTGAATCACTGATTATTGCAGAGTATTCTCTTCTAAATAAATGAACAGAATGCTGGAGAAATCTGTCACTAATATGATGTGTTTTGTCTGGCACGCTCAGACCTGCGGCAGGAGCTGGCAGTACGGGAAAGGCAGCAGGAAGTCACCCGCAAGTCTGCACCCAGCTCTCCAACTCTAGACTGTGAAAAGATGGATTCAGCTGTCCAGGCATCTCTCTCCTTGCCAGCTACACCTGTTGGAAAAGGATCTGAAAATAGTTTTCCTTCCCCAAAAGGTATAATTCCTGGAAACTGTGCCTGGTTGGTTAGAGTACGTTCTGCTTCTCAAAAAATAACTTCAGACAAGGTCCTTGTTAGCAAACTTGGAGTAAATACAAATACATGTGGATCCCTGCATAACGTGTGCTGAAATACCGGAGCAGTGTCAGACCTATTTAATGAGTATCATTAGTTAATACTATGGAAAAGAAAGAGCGAAGCTTAGCTACTGCTTTGTAGGGGTGAGGATCGCACTCTGCAGAAGATGACTGCAGTAGAATATATTTGGGGTTGCAGAGAAATGCAGTGACTAATATTTCAGCTGAAGTTCACTGGTGAGTAAATAGTGGGTAGCAGTGCTGACAGTCTGGACTGTCTTTGTTACCACGTGCTTTTGGGGGTGCTGTTCTCTCAGGAAGCAGTGGGTTATTAGCCTAGTCCTCTTCCCATCTGGAAGGCTCAGGTCAATCACAAGGATTAAAACATTTATTTATTTATTTTAAATTAAAGTAGATTCCAGAGAAAGCTCTGGTTGGATTAGATAGATTGCAGGCAGTAGCTTTGCAGATGGAGAGTGCATGAACTCTGAGTGTGTATATCTAATGGAGAGGAGGGGAGTGGGCAGGAATTAAGCTTTTTCTTCTCTCTGTGACTAGTGATTGTGTAACCTGTGTTACTGTTTGTACAAAGAGTCTGCAGTAAGATTTAGATTTACCTCCTTATTAGAAGTTATTTAAAAAAAAAAAATTAAAAACTAAATACTGGAGGAGTACACATATATAACAAAGTGTGTTTGTTTGCAGCTATACCAAATGGATTTGGTACAAGCCCTCTTACTCCTTCAGCTAGAATATCTGCACTCAACATCGTGGGAGATCTCTTACGGAAAGTGGGGGTGAGTGCTCTGTACTGAACTGTCCCCAGCTCTGTGCCTTCACTGAGAGTTTATCCATCTATGGGGTGAAAAGGCCTTGGCTCATGCTGAATTAGTGCTGGAGTTTCTAAGGTGTCTCTCTTAAATTGTTCACATTTAGTGTTTGGGATGTGATAACACTTGTTTTTTAATTATCTTAATTTATGGAGCGGGTTGCTAAGGCTCTGATGCCAACTTTTAGAGAAAATCCATTTTTGGAAGGCTTTCTTGGTGCACGGAGGCTGGGCATTAGCAGATACTTGTTCATGTTTCATATGAAAGCAGGACTCAGCTGAACCTCAGCCTTAGTACCCATTGCACAATTGTGTTCTGTCATGGAAGGTGAGCTGATAGACCATTGGAGTCTCTGAGGAGGTCTGCAGAAGTTACTGAGAACTTAAATGAATTGTTTATAAAAAATAAAATAGCCCTTTGGTAAGAAAGTGAAAAAATAAATCAGGAGAAAGCCAAGTGTTCCCATCTGTAGTTGATTGGGAAGTGAAATGTGTGAGCCTCTAAAGGGATTACAACTGTGAGCAGGAAAGAAGTGGTTTTGACATCTGTTGTGGTGTTGCTTAGGATGCCAGGCTTTCCAGCTGAATGAAGACATGACTTCTGAGTGGTGAGAAGCTTGTTTACTTGCCTCCTTGAGTAGCGTTTCAAGTGGAAGCATGGGCAGCCTTGGTGTCTAGCCTCCAGGGCTGGCTTTCCTCTATCCCTTGTGGTTTCACTAAGGACAGAAATAGCTGACGTGAATATGGTTGTTTTAGCCAAATTTGACATTAAAAATCAGATCACTGCTTGTATTTAGAGCTTGTGAGCTCATCAAGCCTAGGTTGAAAGGGCAGCAGGACGGCTCGGGGTTACAGAGTAGCATGTTTAAAATAGGATCATTGTGAGTAAGAGTCTGTAGGGGATTTAGGGAGCTTAATGACATCCCATGTGATTACTCTGCGAGGACAGGAAATGCCAAATAAGCATGCTTCTTTCCCAGCTTATTCTTAAACACACACAGCCAGTGATACAAAATTCCAGCTCATGCATTTATTTAGTAATAATTATAGGATGTGCAGGATTTCTGTGGGTTGGCTTACCTATTGGATGCCATAGTGCCTTGGGATCCCTTTCTCTCCAAGATATTCCCCTCAGCTTTCTTGCTGGCATGTGAAACAGCACAGCTCACACTACTGGAGAGAATCAGGGTTTTGGTGTCCTCTCTGCTAGGAGTCAGTGGATGAGGCAAGTCTGCTACCTTGTACAGGAGAAAAAGAACTTGTCAGACTTGCTTGGATGTAGTAGAGATGAGGTAGAAACCCTGGAGATAGGCTTAGCTGCCTTTGTGTCCTCTTATGGGGAGGTCTGTAGCACCTCTTCTGAAGCTTAGCAGGGAGGATGAAGAAACTGGATAAGTTTTGCAGGCAGTGATTAAGAAAGAAATAGCAGAAAGACACTTTCCTGGGGAAAAATGCAACTTTACAAATATGCTGTGCCTCCTGAAATTGGAGGATTGTGCTTTTGGTTCCCCTTGAGTTTTTTGGTCAGCTTACACCAGCATCACTCTAACTCTGGAACAGGAGGTTTCAGTTACTACTTCCAGCATCTGATTTTCCTACTTCAGGTACCTAAATGAGAGTTGATTTCTTGTAAAGTCCTTACTCTAATGGAAGAGGATTGCACCTGGCAGTCTGCATCAGCATCTCATTATGTGGTTCTCATTTGAGAAAACAACAGCTTTGTTCCCACTTAGCTCAGTTTTTGCCAAATATGATCACACTGGGGTTCTGATTGTAGTGATCTCTGGTCGTGCTAAAGCCTGAACTTGAGCAGCAAAATATTTTCTCTAAAAAAAAAAAAATATCCCTCTTCTCCCTCCCCCACCTCTCTTTTCCTTTCACAGGCCTTAGAATCCAAGTTAGCTGCTTGCAGAAATTTTGCAAAGGACCAGGCATCACGGAAATCCTACATTTCAGGGAATGCTAACAGCAGCATGATGAACAGCAATGGCACGAAGTATCCTCATCCAGGGCATACTTCTTTCTTTGACAAAGGGTAAGTCAGGATGTATTTATACACTAAGGGGGGTGGGAGGGTGTTTCAGGATGCTGTGTGAAACAGAAGTTTTCCTTGGCTTGTTTATAGCTTTTGTCCAGTAAGACAAATTTGTGGAGCCAGGTTCTCAAGGGGACAAAGAAGCAGCGTTCCACTGCAGGCTTCTGTAAAGCAAAGAGAAAAGCAAGTGCTTGACCTCTCAGCTGGTGGGATGTCTTTGCCTGTGCTGCCCCTCTGCTGCCTCAGCTCTTGGTGGCTGCATAAACCTTCTGGTGTGATGATTGTGCCCTTCAGGAGGATCTCAAGCAGATGGTGGTGGGGCTGCCATTGCTGTTAGTGTGCTTGTGTGCAGGGAGTGCCCGAACTGCTGAGCTGGAGGTTCCCTTAGTAAGAGCAGTAAGTGGGGGCAGCACTGCTTCCTTGGAGAGTGGTTCCCTCTTTGTTCTACTCCTCCCTGCTATCAGTGAAAAAGAAAATGTTACTAACTGTGTAATCCTTGCTGATAGAAGGGGCAGCTGTCCTGTACTGTCCTGTTGTGTGTCAGCCATAATGTTTGAGGCAGTATTTGCAGTAAAAATCACCCTGTGACTTGCTCATAGTTGCAGCTTCCTCTCTGATATGGGGAAGTGGTTCAGCAGGAGGATTTTCCCACAGTAGCTCAGGGCCCTGCAGTTGTTTGAGCAGCCCTGAGGAGCAGGGTGCACAGCCAAGCTCTCCTCCAGTGTTACCCAGCAATAGGGAAACCTGTGCTCAGTAGCATTGTGTAAAACACCTTCTGTGCTCTCTGCTGGTGATAGTCTTCCCTATTAGACTTCAAGCTAGAGCAGTTTTAATGCTGTTATTCAGCAGATCCTCAAAACAGCATTTATTTAGAGCTTTAAACAACTTAGAGTGCCACATAGAGAGCAGATAGGCTGGGTTTCTGGTATCCTCCTTGTGTGAGCTGAATCATGTTGCTATGTGGGTAGCAGGGCATGTTGCATCTTAGAAACTGGCAAGAAGAGCTTTCAGAGCTACTGTTGTTTCTTCCTTTTGGAAAGGGAGCGTTCACATACTTAGCAAGGTCAGCATCACGTGCAAAAGGGACAGACTGTGAGGTTGGCTGCATACTGGGAGGCTGACCAGGGTCTGTGCATCACCACAGCAGTGGTGGTGGCAACGTGGGCTCCATTTCATGTGCAGGCTGTCAAAGCAGTGCTGGGGAGAGATTAGAAGTGTTCTTAGGAGGCAGCATGGATAAAGTGAATTGTGGTATGGTAATAAGCTGATTGCTGTGTGGGATGGGAGTCGCTTCTAATTACCTAGATTGTCATCACTCTTGTTATCTGGGCTGGCTGCCTGCAGTTCAGGGCAGGCTGTAGCTGAAAAAGGCTTAGAAATGTGTCCCTTTGATAGTGAACTTCCTCAGCAGACTTGAAAGATGTTAACAGACTGGGAAAGTGATGGAAGTGACTAATTTACCTGCATGTTGTTAGAGATCCTTACCAGGGCCCCTCTGTCCCATCCCTCCTCTCTAAACACAGATGTGCTGCAGGCAGTGGGATCAGCAGCTCACACCTTACAGCTGCCCTGCTCTGCCTTCCTCATGGCCCAAGGCTGGGTGCAGTGCTGTGCTGCACAACATCTCCACAGCTGCCATGTACCCTGCCTCACTGTGTGTGTGTGAGGGCAGAGCAGAGCCCTCCCACCAGCGAGCTGTGTGCATCACAGCGGTTGGCTGAGCCGAGGTGTGCCCTTTCTTCTCCCCTCTTCTCCTTTCTCTCCAGCCCCTGTACTCTCTTCCCTGCCCCAAACTGTCGCTGGAGCCTGAAACAGCCACACGCGCTCGTAGACCCGGTCCAATCTGCAGCCGCTGCCTTATGAACAGCCAGTTGTTGGGTGGTGGGATTGTGCCAGAGGTAATCCAGCCATGTCATTACGGTTCCATTTGCTTTCCTTTCTCTGCCTTTTTGTTGCTGAAAGTGTTTGAGCCTCCCTCTCATCAAACACCTGCTCTGTGCTTGCTGAGCAGAGCTAGGCGGGCAGCTGAAGAAGGTGTGGGAGCCAGGATAGGAGCAGATACCTCAGAATGGTTTGATGGGAGGTTTGGAGAACAGATGGGCTTGCACGTGAGCTTTGCAGAAGAACTGGAGGAGTCAGGAATTAACTGCTTTGTTGGGTTTTGTTTTTATTTTATGCTCTACCAAGTCTGGTATAAGATCGTTTTCCTACAGACTGGTTCCTTTAGGAAGGTGGTGGCTCTGTGTACACCCAAGGCCTAGCAGAACAGCATCTGAGGGATGTTCTCTGATGGAAACTTGTTCCTTTGCAGTTATGATTGTTGTTAGCTGTTAGGGACTTTGATCCATTTGGGGAATAAAATAGCTCTGACCTTGCTGGGTGCCGCGGAGGCACTACGACAGCTGAGCTGGGACCACAGCGAGCCAAGATGAGGTGTTTGTTCCTTGGGGCACGACCTCCTTGCACACAACTCCCTTACTTCTCTTCCTGCTTTCTTGAACATCAGAGTCATTGCAGTTGTTTATTTTGAGACCATTTCTGTGAATCTGCTGGGCTGCGTTTAAATGTGAGAAATGCCTCTGCTTGCACACTGCTGGTAGTCCCACCGTGCGTGTAGCTGTAGTGGCAGTCATTGCACCTAGGATCCCTGTCTGCCCTGCAGAGCATCCTTGTGCAGAGCTCAGGGAACAGCAGCCAGGTGAGGTTCAGTCAAACACTTCTTCCCGTGTCTTAACTCAGGGTTATGCCCAAGAATGTCTTCATTGTGTGCATAAACTGTCTCACTTTTTCTCCACTAGGCGTGAAAAGGTGATATTCCCCACCTTGGTCATGGGTAAATGAATTCATTTGCAATGATAAGCTGCATGCATTTTAACTGTGGTGCTTGGAGGTGCAGAACTGGTGGATATGCTAACTGCATGAGGTAGTTCTCGTAGCATTACAAACTAATAGGCAATGATTGAAACCTGAGGCTATAATCTCTCTTTCTCTTTGCTTTAGGTAAGTTTCTCTGGTGCTGTGACCAGTTCCAGCTGTAAGATTGAGTGCTGCTTGCTCTCTTGATTTAATAACTCTTCAAATATATGCATGTTTCTGATGGAATTGGATGTGTCAGAGATTATGGGTTGAAGCATTGCTGCTGTTACCCCAGCTAATCCTAAAGTCAGTGTGTCCTTTGGCCTTGTTTCTTCTTCAGCACTGTGCTGGATGTTGGCCTGCCTCCAGGGGGAGCAGGAATGGCCGTTCCCTGCTGTGTGTGCAGTGGCTGCCAGGCTGGGTTATTCAGCTCCAGGACAGTCTTCTGTTGAGGTTCTGTTTGATGCTTAGAGTTAAGGGAGCCTCAGAGACTTCGTGCTAAGGACAAAGTACAGCTTGAAATACAGATTAATGAGTAAAGATCCATCTGGAGCAATCACAGGACAGAGTAGCTGGAAATGGGCACAAAGTTTATGCCGTGGTCAGGACAGCAGTCAGAAACACCCAGCAAGAGCTGCTGCAGGGGGGGGATGTTTCCAGCAGGGTCTGTTGGCTTGGGATCAGTCTGAGGCAGCGGCCCTGAGGGACCCACCATAGAGAGAGCTTTGTGCAAATCAGGGCTGCTGCTTCATCTTCATTTCTGCACCAAGGGCAAGGCCAGGCAAGCAGTGTGAGTGTTCCTTGTCCTGCTGCGCCCTGCTCAGCGATGGCTCCTTCTCCTTTTTGTCTCGGGCTTCATGAAGCTGTTTGTGACGCCGGTGGCTTAGTCTGGGCCCTGCCGCATCTGTGTGGCATCTGTGTGGAGGGCCTGCCTGCTTCATGGCCTCTGGCCTTGGTTATATTTCTCTGGGATGCAAAAAAGGGCATCCGTGCTTCTGAATGGGCCTCGGAGCAGAAGCTGAAAGGAGTTACGTCCCTTAAAGGTGAAACTCTGCCATTCCTGCCTTGAATGTCTCTTTTCTCTCCCAAAGGAAGCAAACCAATGCATTTTAATCCCATTTATTTTTTCTTTCTCCCCTATGCTGCTTGGCAGAGCTACTTTCTAGCTGATAACTCATTTGCAGAGTCATGTTGGGACCAGGTTGGCTTCCTGCCCCTTCATTCACATGGAAATGGCAGAATACATCTTCTCTCTAAGACTCTTCCAGCAGTGTTTTGCTGCATGCAGCATGGAGGCACCTGCTTCTGAAACGTAACAGATCATATCTCAGTCAGTTGAAATTTCAGCCTTAACAGGAAAGGAGAAAGCAAAGGTTTTACCCACACAGCCCTGTGTGGAATGTGACAGGCTCTGCTGGGGGATGGGGAGGACTCTGCAGCAGCGAGCCCTGCGTTACTATGGGAAGCCAACCTTGCTAGCAGGCATTCAGGTTCTTCATCTGCTCCTCTGGATCAGTGCTGTAATTGCCAAGCACAAGGAGCACTGGGGCAGCAGTTGGGTGGGTGTGCTGTCCTGTCCTGCCAAGGGGTAACTGCAACTCCTTATCAGGGCTGGGCTGATGACAAGCAGCAGATGGTGAGTTTAGGTGCTGTGTGCTGAGCCTAATTGCAGGAGATCTGTCAAAGCTCAAACAGGGTAGAGGCTGTGGAAGGCTGTCACATGTGCATGCTGCTCCCTGGGCTGTGTACCCTCACAGCTAGAGCAGCTTTGGGAAGGGATGAGCTTGTGGTTTGCAGCTAGGTGGAGGCTGTGGGTTCAGGGGCTGAGTAGGGAGGGGTGGGGCAGGCCTGGAGGGCCCCAGAGCCCTTCTACACCCCCAGCTCTGCTGTGCTTTAATGTATGCTGCCTGTTCTCACTGAGCCCATTCTCCATTGCGTGGTGGTTGCACTGCAGCTGTATGAGTGTGTGCAGGTGGACTGACAGATACCTCCCATCCACTGTGCTGGGATCAGCCTGTGTCAAGCCACCTGGGATGAGCAATTGGGCTTGAGGGGAACCAGCCCTGCCCAGCTGTGTCCTGAGGGCTGCCTGGGGCCTCTAGGCTGGGAGCAGCTGCTGCTGGGCAGGGGGGAAAGACATGGGGAAAGGCCTGGGGAGTAGCTGAGCTGCCTTTGGCTGTGCCACCCCTGAGGCCACAGCTCCTCATCCTCTGTGCAGCCACTGTGCGGTCAGCACAGCGCTGTCCCTATCACCGGGTGTATGTGCAGCAGGGAGGTCCTGGGATGGAAGGGGCTGGGCTCAGCCCCCGGGGTGGCCTGGCACTGACCTGCCTGTCTCTTGTTGTTTCTCAGGGCAGTAAACGGCTTTGATCAAGGGACCCCGGGACTGGGAGCCTCCAGACCTTCCTCAGCACCTGGCATGCTCCCCCTGAGCGTATGAGTCGGCGCCAGGTTGTGCTTGGACTTGCGGACGCTTTTCTCGGCCCAACAAGAGAAGTGCTTTGGTTTCCTCCCCCTCCCTGCCCCGCAGGAACAGGACCTGCACCATGGCATGCAGCAGTGCCCGTGCTGCTAGAGGAGAGCCCATGCTTGCAGCCTTTCATGTCCTGTTAATAGAGTTAACTGTAGTGGGTGTGCTCTGTGGCCCCATACCACGTGTTGCACAAGCTGACACATAGTGCTCTGTTCCAGGAGATGCAGAACCTCAGCCAGGTGCTGCTCGACCTGTCACTGCATCTCTTTTCTCAGTAGATTTGGTGTGACAAAAACATTTGCTGCTTTTCTTGAAGGCTGCACGTCTCCCTGCCTGATCTCACATCCTGCTGTTTGAGCCAACCAGCTGCTGTCCTTCCTCATGGGGCTCAAACCTCTCAAGACACAATGAGTGAGGCTGGGAGCAGGAGTGGAGGCTGGCAATTAGCTCTGGGGGTGTGAGTTAATGCAGCATAGAAATCACTGCTGGACAGGTGAGCAGCTGGCTGTGTCCATAAGGCCCTTCCCCAGCCCAGCAGATGGATGTAGAGCTGTTGCTGGGGTGGGGCTTTGCTGAGGAAGATTCGTGTAGGCCCAGCACACATCATTAAGCACCAGTGCCCATAGCAGCTCTGGGCTGAGCTTGGCTGGAGCCTCCTCCCTTGGCACGGAGTCTGCAGCAAGCATCTTTTTCCCATGTGCCTGAACCATCCCAGCACTCTGCCCTCCTTAGTGACACTTCTGCCTCCCAAACCAGACATCAGCTCTTTAGGAAGCCGCTCAGCCCATGGACTGCAGTGCCCACGAACTGCCTCCTCCCAGCACCCTGTGTCCATCAACCCCATGTAATATAGGATGGGATTTCAGTGTCACCTGCAGGCTTCTGTGACAGTTTTGGGCGACTGTGTTCCTTGTGGGTCTTTCAAGCGATGTATTTGTGCGAGTTCTCTGTCGCTGTGCCTCAGAGTCGGTGGATTTTGATGTGAACCAATGCACCCTACGGGGGTCAAAGGAAAAAAAAACCTTTCCCATTTGGTCTATTGCATTCCATTGGCTCTGCAGCTGTACATTGGTGTATTTACAAGCGCTGAGAGAAACCATCGGCCCCAGCAGAACAGAGGTGGGAGTATTTCCCCCTTTGCCGTTAGGGCCCCTATGGTCCTCCTTTCCTGTGCATCCTCTGCTGCATTTGACTGTTTACATTTGTTTTATTGTACATAGGTTTGTAAACATATTATCTTTGCCTAAGATCTTTGTACATAACTTAACTTGGGCTTTGTAGCTTTATTTATTCAAAGTCTATATGGCATGTTTCAATAGGACAGTGTACCATAACACCGTGGTCACTCAGCATAATGTGGTTTAAAGACAAAAAAAAACAAAACCTGAGAATAATCCCAAAATAAAGTTCTTTTAATGTGGAATCAGTGGATTTTGCAGAAGAGGCAGTGGTGGCTGTGTTTGTCCTGCAGTGTTTTTGGCTGAGCCGTAGGGCAGGGTGGGATGCACTGCTCTGCTGTGCAGCTCCTGCCCTGTATCCTGGCACTGCACACAGTGTTGGTGCACGGAGCCAGCAGGGCTGAGCACACCTCTGCTCCCGGTGCTTTGGGGCAGGAATCTGCTTGTGGTCCTGGTGGAGGCATCCAGCTGCAGGCAACAACGGGCAATGCTGTTTGGGCTGTCCGGGCCCCCCAGAGCAGTGCCTGCTCCAGCACTGCCCCCTGCAGCAGAGCGCTGTGCTGCTGCTCAGCCTTCCCCAGGTACTCATGGCCTCCACCTCACCCCACAGCCCCTGCACCAGCAGCCATCCCCAGCCCAGTCATGACTCACGATCACAGCACAGCCTTCCTGCTGCTGCCCTGCAGTGGCACTTCATGGAAGTGCCTTGTTGCCAGCTGGTGTCAGCGCAGAGGCACACATGCACCCATGGCTGCTCCTTCCTGGGGGAGAAGTGCTGGGCAGGAGGAGAAGGGACACCATGAGACAGGGTTGCCTTCATTGCAGTCAGTTGCCCCGACCCCTTAGAAAATCCCCTAACAGCAATAAACTGCTCTTGCACAGAGCCCAAGTGGCCACAGTACCACAGGGAGATGAGAGCGCAGGCTGTGACTTAGGGCACAGCACCACCTCTGCAGCACTCAGATCATAGGGTGGTGAGGCTCTTCCTTTGCAGCAGGAAGAGCAGCAGCCCAAGAGTAGCAGGGCAGGAGCTGGCAGCAAGGCACCATGTGGACAGAAGCAACAGCCCAGCCCAGTGAGATGCTCATAGCCCACACTTGCTTGGGGCCCAACAGTGCAGCTCCCACCTCCACCACTCATAGCTGCCCTGAAAGCACAGCTGCAGCACTGAGCTCCCTGCTGCCAGCACTGCTCCTGGCTGTGGAGGCAACAGGCACAGCTCTCCCTGCTCCCAGGAGAGGCCAGACCCTCATAGATACAGAGCTTAGAGGACAGGAAGCTTTTTGGGGCATTGAGACCCCTTTGTGATCCAGAGCTGCACTCCCGTTGAAGTTCTAAGGCTCAGCCCTCACCCACCGCTTCACACTGTACTGAGGTAGAAAAGAGCAAAACAGAAAACCAAAACACTAAGAAGGGAGCAGTCAGCTTCCAGCCATATTCTCATTTATTAAGGTCTATGCCAGCCTCAAGAAATAGCTCTTCCTGTAAGTAAACAGAGCAGGCGGCCACAGCTATAATGAATAAATTTATTGTCTTACAAAAATCATTGTCTAGAAATATGGGTATACAAGAAAACAAGATATTTGCAGTCAGATGCCTGGTGGTCAACAGCCAGTTTGATTAAAAATATCCAAACACACACAACAAAACCTTTGCGACAGATGTTAAAGCTTTTAACCAAAAAAAGGAAATCCGTATCTTTTTGTTTGAGCGTGTGGCAGAGGAAGGTTCCTATTAACACTGATTCATTGTCACTAATATCCATAATACCACTTGGACTAGAGAGGTACATGATATGAAGCACAGTCAAAATTAATACATTAAATCATCGTTATATAGGCAAATTATATATGTAACATTGTCTTAGTACTGTAGTGTCTAAGGCACTTTCTGTAATGTCAGTTTTTCAGCTATTTAAACAAAAAGAACGCTAACTACTCGCTGTAATACTGCTCAAAATAAAAAACAACAGCAACAACAACGAAAAAAGGATTCACATCCACTGGCATGTTAACTGCAGGCAGGCAACATCCCTCTGCGCAGCGCTGCGAGCACGGCCATGGCACCGTCCTGAAGAGCGCTCAGCCTGAAGTTCATAAATTACTGTGCCTGTGTTGTATGCTTGTTTTCCACTGGTGTTCACATTGTACTAGCCTTAATATATATATACAGACCTGTTGGGCATGGGAAGAGCAGGATGCTACAGCTGCAAAGTACTGTACAGAGAGGAACGGTGACGCTGTTTGCCTGTACTGCATGACACTAATGGATGAAGCAGGTGCTGAGAACACTCCAAAATGGTACTGAGGGTTAAAAAATGGACACTACTCACTCATCCCTACATTTCCCTCTAACGCTTCCCGAGGTTCTTCACAGTTCACTCACTGATTGTGTGCCGATCACAACAATTAGGAGAAAAGAAAGATGCGGGTGCAGTTTGGTCTTCAACGATCCAACGGGCTCAGTGCAGCCAGGGGCTGCCCGAGCACAGAAGAAATGGAAGGATGTTGTCTGTACAAAGCATGCTGAGTCATGACAATGGGGCTGTCCCAACCACCTACCCTCTGGGAATGAAGTTTTGTGTTGTTTTTTTTTTAACCAATACAGAAAGTTTCATCCTTCACATGATGCTTTATAAAATGGCTTTACAATGAGTGTCTGGAAAATAGATGCACTGAACAGAGACGATCCCGTTTTGTTACTATATGTAAAAAAAAAAAAAGCAGTTGTACCTATATCTGAAGCAGGGTACAGTATGGTGAGGCTGGAGAGCCTTAAGACATAGTTGACCTATGGTAAGTAACCTTGTAGCATGCCGACATTTTGTAAGGCAGATTTAGGGCCACAAGGCAGTCTGGTGGTCAGGAAAGTCCTCCTCGCTCTGCCGACTGTTGTGTAAAGGTCTCTGCATGCAAATGGTGTGCGGGGCTCTACTCAGCAGGGGTCGGCTGCGCTTCGTTCACGTCGCTGCCTTTGCTCTCTGCGTCGTCGTCCGACAGCTCCAGGGAGGCCCCTTCGATGTGCAGCTGGCGCCTGCCGGATCGGCTGGAGGAAAAGGTGATGGGGCCGCCCCTCCTGCAAGCAACAAGCAGAGAACAGCTTTTGCATCGTCCTCACACTGCCATGACAGCTCCCAGCTGAGCTGCAGGGGAACAGCACTGCCCAAAGTTCACAGGAGGAGCGTTGGAAGCACTGCTCCCACCACGGGGTCATCACAGGACGCCCAAGGATTCGTTCAGACCACACACTGAGCAGGGCAGGTTCTTTAAAAGCTGCTTACCTAGGAAGTGCTGCACTGCACCCCTCCTGCCACTGCTGGCCCTGCAGCAGCCCAGGATGGTTTTCCTCCTGCAGCCTCCCCTCCTCCAGCCCCAGTCTGCACTGGATACAAACGCTGAGAGCAGAGCTTTGAAATCAAAGTATGAAAAGCTCCCATGGGGTTGGCTGGGAACAACACAATCAGTGCTTGCCACTAGAAGAGCATAACTGAGCTGTCTCATTTATGCCATGTCACCTCCCGCTGCTGGACTCAGGCATCAGCCCCAGCCAACCCAGGATATATGCTCTGGAGAGTTCTGGCTCAAGAGCCATCAGGAAATCCTCACATCCAGCAGCTGCCTCAGCACCATCACGTCATGCTCAGGCAGCAGCTCCCAGCAGACTCCAGTGCAGCCCATCCCCCAACAGCAACAGCTCTGCTTCCACAGCTCCACAGCTGAGTGGTCCCCAAGGATGCAGCACTGCAGACACGGTCAGAGGGCACCCAGATAAAGCCCTGCCAACTCCTGCACCACGTACCTTAACCTGTTTTTCAGGGTGCTGACCTCCCGGCTCAGGCCCTCGTTAGCCTCTGTGGCATCGTCCAGCTCACGCTGCAGTTTACGTCGGGAAGCATTTGCACGTGTGGCTTCCTCCTCAGCCTCCTCCAGCTGACGCTTCAGCTGCTTCATCCTGGCATTTGCTTTTTCCATCTAAAATAGGAAATCAGGTTGTCAGGATCAAACTCAGCAGCTTCAGCCCCACAACTTGGAAAGGAAGAGAGGTTCTCCAGTACCCCAACCATCCCTGCTGGAGATGGAGCCTCAGTGCAGACTCCCATCTGGATTCTTGGGAACAGCCCAAAACTCCTGGTTCTGAGACCAGGTGCATAACACATCATCATAACAGAGCTAACACAGGGAGCAGGCAAGGAACTGCTCTGCCAATTCAGTTATCAAGACTGGGATTCCATCTTCATTAAAAAGCTTCTTAACAATGCCTTTCTACTCAAAGCAGGGTTTTTAATCTATCTTTCCTAAGCACAAGCTAAGCCACTCCACCCACCTGCTCCTTGTATTGGTCTGCGTGTCGGCGCTCGTCTTCCACCTGCATGAAGACTTCTTTTAATTTCTTCTCTGTGCGTCGCACCAGTTTGTTTGCAGCTGCTCTTTCCCTGGAAAGGATCAGAAGCCACATGGAGGCTGTGAGCACCAGCTTTAGAAGCACGCAGTACGAGCACTGGAGCAGCACAAGTACCGTTAGAAAGCCAAAAGGAGGGACAGGGATGTGCTTCTAACAGCAAGATTCAACAAAGCAGCGTTAGGGTTACTGCTAAGCAATGTCATGGTCCTCCCCCTGAGCCAAAAGCCCAAGAGGAATGAAGGTGGGGATAAGACAGCCCACTTTCAATCTTCCGAGGACAAGGCAGGGAAAAAAAAAGTTGGAGGACTGAGATGGAAAGAAGTAGTCTGAAGAAAGACGACTTGTCCAGAGCACAAGATTTACTTCAAGGAATGTCTGAGGTGAGGAGGGACCCCTGCAGGCCATCTGCTCCAACAAGGCCATCCAGAGCTGCTTTTCCATACCCAGCAGCTTTTGAATGCCTCCAAGGAAGAGACCTCACAATCTCTCAATAACCTGTGCCAGTGCTCAGTCACCCCCAGTCAGAAATTGCTTCCTGATGTTCAGGTGGAACGCTCTGTATTCCTGCCCACTGCGTTCTGTCCTGTTCCTGGGCACCACTGACAAGAGCCAGGCTTCATTCTCTGCACCTCTCTGATGGATGTGCATATATATAGATGACATCCCTGAGCCTCCTCCAGGCTCTGCAGTCACAGCTTTAAGCCCTTCCTCACAGGAGAGAAGCTCCAGGCCCTTCAGCATCTCTGTGGCCCTCCTTCCCTTTAAAGCCTAACCCAAAGAAACCAGTGTATTAAGGAGATGTTTGGTCTTAAGAAGCTTCTGCTAAAGCAGCTGTGGTTTCTGGGACTACCAGCCAACACAATCACTTGTAAACTTCAAGAAATAAATCAGCAGTTTCAGTTAAGGAGCACACACTCTGAAACTTTCAATCCCAGTGCATCTGATTTAAGTCAGTCCCTCTAACAGGTTTCTAAATAATAAAACCTACTAGCTGTGCTGTAGCTGTGACCTCACACCTCAGCCCCACAGTAACTTAAGGCATGGATGCTCAGACACTCTACTGACAGAGCACACAGATTTTCCCTTACTTTGCTTCCTGCTCAAGCTGTTCTTCTAGCTGAGCAATCTTGGCCTCTAGAGTAGAAATCGTTGCCTTGAACTTTGACTTCACAGATCCCTCCAGCTCCTGCAGCTTGGCTTTCAGCTCTTTGTTCTGTCTCTCCAGCTGCTGCCGTGCATTTTCACTCTTCTGCGCAGCGCTCCGCTCCCCGGCCAGCTCAGAATTCAGCGTGTCAACCTTTCAGAGGAGGAGAATGGATCATTTGGTGCTATTCAGAGCCTCCACTCAACCCAAGCACGAGCTGTCCTGACAGCAACTGCCAACAATTCACCTGCAGGGTGGTCTTCCGGAACCGCTCGTTGAGAAGCTCCATGTTGCTCTGCTCTTCTTCCAGCTCCTCCTCCAGCTGTGCAATGCGAGCCTCCAGCCGGCGCTTCTCATCCAGCAGCGCTGACCTGGGAGAGAAGCACTGGGGTCAATACACGTTCAGGTGTGATATAAAGCCAGTTGCTTTGTATTCACGAAGACGAATGAACACAGAATTTGCCAACAGGCTATTGAGAACCGCAGCTGCTGCTGCCTGAAGTCCTTCAGATGCACAGTGGATACGTGTGATGACTCACTTTCCTGAAGCGCTGTTTGCAATCTCATCAGCCAGCTCGTCCCTTTCTTGCTCAGCGTGACGACGGGCTCGTTCAGATGCAGCAAACTCCTGCAAACGTTTCAGAAAAGATGTGTTATGAATCTCAGAAGGCCTGTGAACAATTTGTCCTTGGAGTAACTTCTGGGAGATGCTTCGAAGTGTAATATTCCTTCAATCATAGAATCATAGAATGGCCTGGGTTGAAAAGGAGCACAATGCTCATCCAGTTCCAACCCCCTGCTCTGTGCAGGGTCGCCAGACCAGGCAGCCCAGAGCCACATCCAGCCTGGCCTTGAATGCCTCCAGGGATGGGGCATCCACAACACTAAAACACACGAAGAACAGAAACACTGAAGCTGTAAGCAGTAAGAAAAAAACCAAACATTGTTGGACTGATCACAGTGGTACATGCTGAATGTAAAACGGGCACTATGGTAAGCAAGCTTAGTTTCTTACACCTTCAGAGTACACAGCATCAGTGCAAGAAAAGAAAACAGACTGAGAGGCTTCAGCACAGTAATATAAACAGCACTGAATTTCATATCTTAAACTGTATTATGTGGCAGAAAGTCAGCAGACTTCAGTGGTCCACTGAGGTGGGATGGTGGGATTCCTGGTCTTCATGCATTTCTAATTCCCAATTTCAGTACTGTGCACCACAACTCTCAGAGACTCCTGAACCTCTCTGCAAGTTCAGTGAGGCCTCAGATCTGTTTAAGCTGTCATGCAGCTCAGACAGAGAAGTAAAGGATTCTGCTGGAATGATTCCACTGAAGCCCAACCTCACCAGAGAGCTGCTGAAGGAAGCAGGGTGATGGGGTGGGAAGAGAAAGCTCTCCTGGCTCCCATTTCTGTTCAACACAGTAGGACAGATTTTCACTCCCACTGCCCAACCTTCTCCTTACTCTACGAAGGAAAATAAGTGTTGTGAAGTTCACTCTCACCTCCTGGAGCTGAAGTATTTCTGCTTCGAGACCTTTGAGTTTCTTCTCACTCTCTTTGGACTGTGCAAAGATCTCATCTCTGGACGCACGGGCTTCTTCGAGCTCCCGCTGGTAGTCCTTCATTTGAGCCTGCAGTTGGAAAAGTCCCACAGCCACGTTGCATTAGGGAGCCACAAGATCTATTAGGAGCTCTGAAGCAACTTTGACCCTTTAGAGGAAAGGCCTCCCTCCCCCAGAGTGACTTCATTCCACATCAATGCATCTTCAATTATTTTTATAGTTTAACTTCATTTTCTTGTCTCCATCATGCATTCCTTATCACAAATATCCTACTATAGGGCTTTACTTAATTTGTTTGGTATATTTCTTGTTGAGAAAAGAACTCAAAGAGCTGTTCAATTACATTTACTGTGGAACGTGTGGAAAAGATAAAGCTTTTGGAGTGATTTGGGAAAAAAAAAATCTATGCACTTTGACTGAAAAAGCATATTTCAATTATACAAAGTAAAACTTATCTCAGTGCAGCAGTACCAGCCCCATTGTTTTATACATATAGGCTAGAAGCACATGCTTAGCTTCTACTTACACACATTGCTAAGACCTCAGTGTGTGCTAAGCTGCACAAGTTTGACTTATGCTGCTAAAAGAGCATGATTACACTTACATCTTTGGAATGCCTCAATCTTGAAAATACTTATTTTGGGTGCTTGCATGAAGGCACACAGAGCTCACAGTAAGATCTCTACCTGACCTGTTCTTCTGGAGAGGAGGAGTATGATGCTGTCAGGTACCAGCACGTCTTGCTTCAGCCTTCCCTCCTCACCCACAGCCTGGACTCTGGCCCAGAGCTGTCTCTGTTTGGTTGGATTGCCAAGGCAGAGAGAGGACAGGGCAGAAATGCAACTTAATTGCCACGTGCCTTACGTGGTCTTGCCACGATCTCACACTTCTGCAGCTTTGGACCATGGCACTGAGAAATCTTAGGCAAAACTCAACTCTACCAAATGTTGACTATTTTTCTGAGAATGAAAAATAAATCCTCAGCGCAAGGACTGGGATCTCTTGCCAAAGAAGAAGAATGAGCAACTTGGAGCTTTTTAAAAGCAACTGGAAGTTACTCCTCCTTTTTCTCTGAAGCATTTTTGGCTGAAAATGCCTTCAGATGTTCTTGAGGAAGCAGCAATCAGGAACAGCTGAGCCCAAATCAGTAAATTCAAAGACATAAAATTTAAAAAATGTGCTCTGTAAAGCAATATTCAGTAAATCCTTCAGAAAGTGTTGAAATAAAGGAAAAGACCACTACTGGATAGAAATACATGGCGGACAGCCCTAACTCCTTCCCAACAGAAGGATGAGAAGAGATACTATGTTCAGGCCAGATACCCTATGACACACCAGCACAGTCGAGTACGACATTCCTCTTGCCTTCTAACTACAAATGTAGTTAGATTAATTAAATGCTTTAATGAGAAGCAACAGACTTGACTGTCACCAGAGGACAGAGCACAGTTCGTTAGCTGGGCTTACCTGGAGCTTACGCAGCTGTTTGATGGCTTCATCTCGAGCCTTGTTTGCAGCTTCTATCTGACCTTCCAGGTCTTTCAGATCCATCTCCATTTTCTTCTTGGCTGCTACGGCAAGAGCCCTCTGCTTGCGCTCATCCTCCAGCTCTGCCTCCAGCTCTCGCACCTGTGAGGTGAAGGCATTTAGCAGATCTGTCCCAGCAATGGAACAAACACAAGTCCTAACTAATGGTCTGAGAATCCAAAAGGCCTTTGCACAACTGAGTGAATGTGACTTGATTGGAAGAGACTACAGAATGCAAGCTACGGGGGAAGACACTGTAGATGGCAAAAAACAAATCCACAAATTGCAAGCAGAGATCTCTGAACTGACAGAAAAGAAAACGGACAATAACTCACTGTTAGAAGCATTCCCATTTCATCTGCTCAGCTATTTAGTGATCGTAAGTTATTTCCCTTTTTGTATATAAAAATCAAGCTTTGCTCCTTATGTTAACATCAAGGGCTTCCATCCTATGCAAGTTAATGATAAATTTTGCATTGTAAAACTTCAGAAGCCTTCCAAGGCCGTTTGTTTCTACAAGATCCATATATTAGAGATTCTCTGTTATTCAGTAAGATCAATGCTAGAGATTTTTTATAGGGTGGGGTCTTTAAGCAAATGATTTTATTTTCTAGTAGTAAGTTACTACGGAAGCCCAAAACTTTGGCAATAGAGCCTCACACCCTTCCCTCTATGAAGTGCAATGAAGTGCAGTAAACCAGACATACTTGTTTGACCAGCATCCTCTTTTTCTCTTCATTCTGCTCGTCTCTGGCTTGCAGATCTCTCTCAAACTGGGCTTTCATAGCTTGCATGTTCACCTCCAAACGAAGTTTAGCATCTTCTGTGGCCTGCAGTTCATCTTCCAGTTCCTCAAGTTGAGTTCTCATCTCTTCAACCTGTTGCTCTAAAGTTCGCTTGGATTTCTCCAGCTCATGGACCTAAACCACAAACATTTATCAGACCCTCTCCCTCAGCTATCTAAACAGGAGTTAGTAACAGTGAAAGAAGGCATGGACACAGCACGCTACGCTTTGTGATGATGCTCAAGTCTGAATCAGAACAGGCAGAGAAACTTTTCTAACTCTACACAACAACAAAAGCTGTGTAGATTGTTAGAAAGAGGAGCTGTGTCAATGTGACAGAGAACATACTGAGACAAGCTCTTAAATCTAGAGCAGGTACCACTCGCCATTTAGCCAGCAACTTCTGCCCTCCATTTGGTCTCTTTGGAAGATGTGAATTAAGCCTGAAAACCCAGATTCTGTGCATTCATACCTCGAGTAGTTTGTGTTACATGCTTTAATGCTTTCGTTCATGTCAGACACACCCCTCCAGTGAGGGAGTTTTACTGTGCTATCAACATGTAGCATAACAAAATAAAAGGAGGAAAAGTACTTACATTTTTGCCCACATCATCTTTAGAACTCATTAAGTCCTCCATGTCTGCACGCAATTGTTTGTTCTGTCTCTCAAATTCTTCCTTTGCTTCCAGGGCTTCTTCCAAAGCCCGAGCCAGAGACAGTGCTTTTGTTTCCTTCTCCCTTGCCTCTGCCTCAGCACGATCTCTCTCCTCTGCATATCTAGCAGAAATGTTCTTCTCTTCTGCCAGCATCTGAACAACAAAGTAACACAAACAGATAAATTAATCTCCTTGTTCTATAATCAGCTCCTTACAGCCCTGAGCGTTATAGTCATTTGAGTGGTCAATGGTTAAAGTTTAATCAGCCTTCAGAAGTTCTCTCTGGCCTCTTAGGACGTGGTCAGAGTGCTGGTTAAGGAAACAGCTGAAGCTGTTCAGGGATGAGATGAGGAAAGAAAGCTATCAGTCAACACTAATGTGCTACATTTTGATCTTTTGGTCCTTCTGTCCTTTCTTACTGTAATCCCTCAAGCTTAACTAAAGCTTTTTAAGTCAAGTTTCTGTTCCAGTATCATTTCCTTTTGTACATATATGGAGCTTATTTCTTGATTTAACAGAACTCAAAGGTGATATGTAGCTCACTGATTGCCCACCCATAACAAGGATCACGATGCTCACATCAGTTATCAATAACCACGGTACTCTGGCTGGATTCTTCTATCTCCAATATTAATTTATGCAGTAACTACTTAAGCAAATGCCATTTAAAAATCATAGTAATATGACAGGAAACTAGATTACCTGATCAAATTTCTTCTGCTTTTTCTCCAGGTTAGACACAATCTGGCGCTGATGATCCAGATCTACCATCAAGTCATCCAGCTCTTGCTGCAGGCGATTCTTTGTCTTTTCTAGTTTGTCATAAGCCATTGCCTTCTCTTCCAGGCGCTGGCTTAAGGATTCCATATCCTTCAGTAATTTCTTCTTATTTTCCTCCAAACCTTCAATTGTTCCCAGGTCATCATCTACCTTCTTCTTAGACTCTGCTAACTGAAATGTATCAGAAGAAAATATTAGTGCTTAACACATCATGAGAAGAAAACAAAAGCATCAAGCCCAGACTACAAAACCACAAACAGATGCTATCACTAGTTGAAGTAACACAAAAATGGTGAGCCAGCAGCATACAAAACAGAGCAATGTTCTGCCCATTACAGTTGATTGTGCCAATCATTACTGCAATGGAGGAAGAACACAGGAAGCTCTATTCAGAAATGCAATCCACTATTTCTGCAAGTTAGATCACAGGTTGTCTTGAGTTGCAAGGGACCTTGAAGACTACCCAGTTCCAATTCTCTGCCAGGAGCAGGGCACCTTCCACCCAGACCAGGCTGCTGAAGGCTGTGCCCTGCCTGAGCACTGCTAGAGACAGGGCACCCATAGCTCCACTGATACGACAGACTGGCTTGGCAACTTCAGATGGCATTTTGCCCAGGTCTACAGACCTTACAGACATCCTGCTGTTTGCAACAACCTACCTGTGCCTGCAAGGCTAGCATCTGTTTCTCCAGGTTCTTCCTGGCCTCCTCCTCCTCTTCCTGCTGCTCTTGCAGATTGTTCTTCTCCTCTTCTAGCTGCCTAATTCTGCTGCTCAGGTTGAGTTTCTGGCGTGTTTCTTCCTGAAGTAGTTCCTGTCACAGAAATATTCAAAGCTCAGTTTGACTACCATCCTCCATTGCTCTATAAAGAGTTTCAGGCTTAATTATTTTTCTTGCAAGATTTTCATTCAGTGACATGCTTATGAAAACAACTGAAATTCAATTTCCCAATAAGGTATTAAACATTCATTTGGGGCAAACCTCTATAAAGCATATTTCTGATAAGGGAATATATGCCACGGTATTCTAGAAATTCATATTTTTCCTTTGTTTAGAAGGGGTGAGTTGAGAAGTTATCTTTAGAATTTAATTTTCTTCTTTAGGACAAGCATAGAGTACCTATTTAAAATGACCTAGGAATAAAAAAAACAGTAAATCTTGCAATGGCAGCATACTGAAGCTTTGCTGTATTGCAGAAATGTAAAAGTCAGTTGAAAAAACTGCTGTAATGTGGTAACAGAAACCTGTCATAATAGAAACTAATAAAGGCGTAACAACCTTCCCTCAGCCCCATTCCTCACACACCTCTAACTGTGATTAACATCACTCAGGTAGTCACCATTAGCATTTTTGCACTTGAAGAAATGTATTAGAGTGATAATGACATGAAACCTACATTATTTAAAATAAACAACAGCTACAGGCAGTTTTAAGACCTTAAGCTGTAAGAAATGCTATCAGCCCTCACCTTGAGGTACCTTCCATACACTTCAAGAATCTCATTCACATTAACATTCTATTTGGAAGAGCTCTTCCTGACTAAATACTTATCTCCCACATATACAAAATAGAAGAGAAACTGAAAGGTTACTGTCTATCAAATACTGTATCTTTGATCATGAAAAACTGGCCTCACACATAGCTGAGCAGTCATTTATACATCATATTTCACTAGACACAAAGAGGAAGTACAGATTCTATTCAGTGGACTTTCAAAGCCATGAATGAAAATGTATTTTCTGCTCTGCAGTTAGCAGTTCGGTAAGGAACAAAGCTCAAGTGCAGATTTCAAGCTTCACAGTACACACACCTGTGTATCCTGAAGTTGGGATTCCAAACTAGCTGCATCCTTGGCAAACTTGATGCCTTTCTTCTCTGCTTCCTCCAGGAGACTTGAGACATTATCCAACTCATTCTGCAAAGCAAGCAGCCTCAAGGTAACAGCATGCAGCTAACTGATGGCAAATCCTACATCCCACTGGGAGCTGGAGCTCCAGAACCAGCCTCAAATTCCAGGTATGCAGTGACAACAGTAGCTCCCAGTATACAGGTATCACAAACCACATAAATTGAAAATTGGCTATAAACTTAAGTTGGATGCCAATATTGAACTTCAGTGGTATCAAGTGGTAGCTATGCCACTTAATGGAACATGTCACTCCAATATCTGCAGGCCAATATTCTGCATTCATAGTCAAACGTTATTCTTAATTACAGGATTATATGGGATCATGAATTCAAGGATTATCATGATGGCATCTGTCTTTAAGGCACCTCAGCAAAGGCTACCATCAGGTGCCAACTCCAGTTACTTTAGACTGTGTTTCTTAGGGGATACTGTAAGGATACATGAAATCTTCCTCTGAAATGAACTGGGCCATCCCCATTCCGAAGGGCATTATGTTGATTTACCTCAGAATTCATTGCTGTTCTTCAGAAGCCAGCCCTGGCTCCTCTTTTGCTCATTTTCTCTAATTCCCAAATAATGGGACTTGCAATCCTTATCTGTCAAGATCCCAACTTTGAAGCACAAAAGGAAACCAGTGACTTTCAGCACATTTTGCTCACACCTCCAAATGAGAACAGCCCAGTCTGCTCAATCCTCTATCCAAGATCAAACCTGAAGGCCTGGCAAAGCCTCCTACAAGGTTTGGTGTCTGGAATGGGAGGCTATGCACTTAGAAGGCACTATTAATTATTACACAGCTGGACAGTCAGAACATAAACCTGAGCTTTTTGGGCTATTTCTTTCAGAGGTATGTCATCACTTTAAGGCTCCTGAAGTCCACACCAGCAACATGACTGGGGTCACTTCCCACACCTACCATGAGCCCAATTCCTGCAGACCTCGCTGCATCTTTGAAGGATGTTTTGCCCAGTTATTTCTGCAGACATCTGAAGTTTTCACTTTCTTGCCTATTTTTCAGCAGCTTAGGACTTCCATAAAGCCTTACCTGCAGCTTGTTAGCTTTCTCCGCCAGCTCCACCCTCAGTCTTTCGCCTTCTGTGACCTTAGCAGTTAGTTCTTGTACCTGAGCATCAAGCTTCTTCCTCTTATGCTCAGACTCTGCCTTGACCTGCTGCAACACCTTCACTTCACAGGCCAACTCCTTGTTGTCAGACTCCAGGCCTTGCTTGTTTTTTTCAAGATTTGCTTTGAACTAGGAAAGAAAAAAAATGAAAGAAATTCAACACTTTGTTACACATATCAATAAAGGAATCTGCTAAAAAAAAATAATGCAGTCCAGCAAATCCACTTTACAAGTTCAAAGATAAAACAAGCACTCAGCAAGCTGCAAGCAGGGTGCTTAAAATGTTGCCACGTAACATTCTATGTATGTTAGACAAATGTGAGTTAATGCAAGTTAATCCACTTTCACACATTACAGGTATCAGTGAGCACCACAAGACTCCTCTGTGACTTCAGTAAGATCTGGGACATCAGTGCTGTAGAATGACTGTTAGAGTGGCACTGTAAGTAGGAAGGAATGTGCCCATTAACAGATCAGCATGGCTCATCTCACAGAAATAAAAGGAAAGATATCAGCTGAAGTTGCCCTGATTTTAGTAGGCATAGCAGCCTGGAAGTGCATAACAAAGCACTTTCCACCACTGCACTGACATTTGTCAAAAAAATCTTTTGAAACACCTCTTACACCAATTATTTTTAAGTTCCATTCTTATTACTAGTTCTATTTGTTCCGTTCTCACCAAAACTGATACCATTTTCTCAGAGGACCCTTGTTTAAGATTGCAGGGTATTTTTTTCATTTTTCATGCCCTACTGTTGATATTTATTAAACAAGAAGCAAAGTATGCAATATCTTCAAGTGAAAAAACCTCATTTTCCAGCAGTTTGACTGCTGCATTTCTCACTCAGTATTTTCAGTTAAGGAATTCTGTGAGTTATTCCCTGTATAAAAATAGGTCTACAGCTTATGAACTGTCCACAAATATATCTGTGAACGACCAAGACTGCCATCACATACGCTAAATGCTCTTTTTGGCAGCGTTGGAATAATTCTGCTCTTGAACAAAACACCCACCAGTAGAAATAATACTACCTATGGGTAATAACAAAGGAGTGCCTCCTCCTACCTGCTCTGGTGGTGGTTACCACAGGAGACAATAGCTGGACAGATGGGCCAGATGCTCCACACATACCTAGCACTGGAGTTCCCAGTACAAGTGCAGAGTTGGAGTGGCTGGAAGAACTTCACAGTACCTGCACTCAGAGCTCGTTATTTCTGAGTGCTGATGCTACAGTGTCCATATTTGGAAGCATTCTGTTGATCGCTCATGCTGTGAACTACTTTTCACCAAATAAGCATGAGGATTGCTGGATAACTCGCACATGATTTTATCTCTAGGTGTATTCTTTCCAAGAGCAATCAAGGCTTTTCACACAGATGCCAAATCCAGGAGTTTCAATATATTCACATGCAATACATTTGGTTCAATTACAACAGTAATGTATGTACAAATAAAGACAATTTAGCTTTGCAAATGTGAGCAGAAGGTCCCAGAACAGTTACATCACTTATGTAAAACCCAGAAACAGAACAATGCATTTCTGTAATTCATTTTCTGCTCACCCTTTTGGCCTGCTCAAGTTGTTCAGAGAGCTCTTCCAGGGCAGTAGCATGCCTCTGCCTGATTTCCTGGATCTGTGCTTCATGGTTCTTGGTTTCCTCTTCAATTGCTTTCTTCAGCTCAGCCACCTCCTGCTCACGTTTTGTCCTAGAGCAAGCATCAGTTATAAATTAAAAAAAAAAACAAAAACCAACACCATTTTAATCTCTAGTAAATGAAAGGTTAATTTTATCAGTGCTTTATTACACAGGTACATGACCCTACCTCAGCTCTTGCTGTGCTGCAGTGGTATCCAAGGTATCTTCCAGTTCAGTTTTTAAAGCCTCCAACTCTTCACTTAAATCTCTTTTCTGCTTCTCCGCCTTGTTGCGTGATGCCTTCTCAGATTCAAGATCCTCCTGCAGTTCTGCAATCTGGGCCTGCAACTCTCTTATCACTTTAAGTGCATTGTTTTTCTGAACTGCTTCTTCATCACCTCTGTTAAACAAAGGCACAACAGTCAATACTATTTCTTTGTTCTCATAAGTCTGGCATTAATTATATACACAAGAGCTTAGAAAAAACACATATTGTAAAATTCCGGATAAATTGTGCAGTGGTTTTCTTAATGTCTTGACAAGCACAGTGCCATAAGATGCACTGTAAGAATGATCAAACTTTTCAAGTTAACAGCCAAATATTCCAGTTTTCTCATTCAACACCATTCCAAAAACGCACTGTCTGCTGAATTCTTTCAGCAACATAATAGATCACTACACAAAAAATAAAAATGCATTTCATCTGTATCATATTGATGCAACAGCAAGACTACCACACAAGTCCTGATCATTTGTTTCCCACCTAGCCATGGAAAGTACTATGACTCACTGACAATTAAACGTTTTTCCCTCTTGAGTCTGAACTCTGGGGACCAAACAGCTTCCAGAGCTCCAACTCTTGTACACTGCTGTACACTGCACTCTTTGTAGTGCAAGGACACATAAAACACTGAATCCTAGTTTGGCCATGCCTGCTCAGAGCACGCTGATGTCTACAGATTCCCTCTGACAGATGTGAACTGCTGTCTGTGCTGACACTCCCATCCCAATATGCTTACAGTTAACTCAAAGCAGTCATGGAAAGCAGCTTTCTACCATTCCTCATAAACCCCACTGTGCTCTGACCTTGCAAGAGCAGCCTGCAGCTCTTCCTCCTTTTTGGCCAGCTGGATCTTCAGCTCTTCAATCTGGGCTTGCAGCTCAGCTATTTGGTCCTGTAGATCTGTTGTTTCACCATCCAGTTTTCTCTTAGCTTTTTCTAATTCCTGACGTGTCTTCTCCTCTTTTTTTAAGCGCTCTGTAGAAGTGACAAAGATTTGTAAGTTTTTTTGTTTTTTTTTTCTTTTTAATCTAATAATCCTCCAAAGGTTTGTGGACAAGGGAACAGGGTGGCAGGAGGGGTGGAAGTTTAATTAATATTAAGTCAATTTTTCACCCAGTTTCTAGCTAGAATGTTGACTGGGGGAGATAAACTTCATGATGCAGAAAAAGTTCAGAAAAAGTCAGCTTGAGGAAGCAGAAAGTTTGAAGCAAGGAAACAGAAACAACTCAGCTTTAACAGAAAGTAAGGAATGGGGTCTGGCAGAAGAGCAGTTTGAACTGCTAGGACAGATGATCACATGCACGAGGATTCAAAAATGAAGATCAGCAAAGGTCTGGAAAAAGTGACAGCGTGCACAGCTTCTGAAGGGGAAGGCAAGGCTCCAAAACATCTACTGGAAAGTACAGGCTTAAGAAAGTTTGGACAAACAGTTTTTTGGAAGCATCTGTGCCACTAACACATCCCACTGATATTCAGCAAGGCTTTGCAAACTTTAAACTTTCTCAGTTGAGATACTCCTGCCCTGAGGCATTTCTTTGTGAAAAACATCCACTTATCAGTGCTCTATCAATGCACCTCATCCATCCGCCTGTTGTTAGTGCAGTCACTACCTGCAGCACTGCTCAGCAGTCAGCTAATGGCCAGCTTTGTAACACACTGGAGCCACAGGAAGTTTTCCAAACCACTGATATTTAGCACAGAGTTAGTATAATGCTACATACAAGAGCATAATTATTAGACTAGTTAATATTTTGTGGGTTCTCTTTATATTTAGATTTCTTTCCCATACTTCCTAAGCTTGCTACTGGTTCAGGCCCTCATCTTCTTTATGGAAAGAGAGCTATGATGCTCAAGAATGATCTGTCACAGCCACCCAGGGTAATTCAGACCATCATTACGTTTTTCTGGAAAATACTCTCCCTCTAAAAAGTTTCTTACAAAACAAAAAAAAGGCATTTTTCCTTCTGTTTTCACATCATATTTCTGAGGAGCTTTAGTCAGAACACTGCCACGAGACAGTGAGAAGACACAAGAAATCTCACAGCAAAATTAATTGTTTTTTTGGTCTAAATTTGAGTGCCCAACAGCGCCAAGACCCAGGCAGAGAAAGCTTTAAGGCTTCTTGAACCACTGCCAAGAGTAAATATTATTCTATAGTGCTTTGCTAGCCAAGAAATTGCGTGCCTTACATTTAAGCTTTAATTTCCATTTTTCGGTCATCAATCTCAGAATGGCACCATAACCAAACACATCTGTCAAATACCTTCAAAACCACTAATCCTGATTCAAGCAAACAATGACTCCAGAATTATTTTCCAGTTTTACTCATTCCCAACTTATAGCCTCTGCCATAGAAGATGATTTTTAAAGAAAAGGCACATCAATCTCTTTCTATCCCTATGAGCTCAACACCTACCTACACAGGGAAAACGTAGCTCTGCTATTCTTCCATAAGCACCTCAGTTTTAAAAGATGTGGCAAGACAGGCCATTATATAGCTGGTGAAAAACTATTTCCAAATTAGGGCACAGAGTAATTCTGCCATACATTCTGCAATTTCAACTTGGCACTCTATTCACATTGTGTAATAGCTATGTACAATCATAAGGGTTTTTAATACATTTATTTTACTTTTCAAATTAAGAAGGGTTACATGTATCCATAGGGCAGCTTCAATCTGTGACAAAACAGTTAAACAATCCAGAAAAAATGGACAGAAAAGTGGAACCATTTCACATATACAAAACACTGAGAAAAACAAAATAATTCATGTTTGCTCAGGCTTCTAAATTTTTTTTTTGAATAAATGAATGGCTAATAACATTCTTTCAGAAATGTTTTTTTAAGAGGTTATTACAGAAAAGCATAGAAATTCCTAAGAGACAGATGCTTTACCTTGTTACTAAGGGATTCGTGCAACATCACGAATTCCTGAATGCATCTGTAAATGAAAGGGATTCTCAAAACTGTAACATGAGTTGAAGAACAACACGGAGGAGCCAGATGCAACAAGCCTTGCAAGAGCACATTTTTTGCAAGTTTAGATAACAAACAAAAGCTATTAAGGTATATACATGTAAGGGTACATTTAAAAGACCAAACCAGATATCTATACATTGCTGTAAGTCATCCAATCCTTTCTAGCATGACCTCAAAGCTGCTGATAGGCAGATGTAAAAGAACACACCTTCTAAATCAGTGATCATCATCTCCTGTTTGTTCTTCAGTTTGGCCAGGTTTTTGGCCTTTTCTTCTTCTTCAGCCAGCTGAGAAGTACATTCAGCAATTCTATCCTCCATCAGCTTCTTTTCCTAGTTAGGAGAGAAGTGAGTGGGAGGGGAATAAATCCAGTGTCTCAAAGAGTCTCTGAACAGCACAAACAATTCAAGGTATAAAAATCCACAGAGATCTCACACAGCATTCTATACAAGTGTTATTGCATGTGACTCATCAATTGGAATAAACTGAAATAAATGGAAACATGAACATCTACTTCCCAAGAACGTGACACGTGGGATTAACAGCTGGGAGGGCTGGTTTCTTTGCCTATCATTTAAGTCTCAGAACATCTGTACAGTTCACAGAGCTACCAAAGAACAACAGTAGCTATGATAAACACTGCATCAAACTCTAATTCAGAACTCTCAAGAAACACATGGAAAGCATGGCCCTTCTAAAGGCCACTTCTAAAGCAGCTTTAAGTCTCAGCTTCAACCTGCTGAAACTCCAGAAGTCTTCAGGCACAAACTCTAAAGACAACAGAGTCTCAAAATATCTGAAGCTGCTGCTGTCACTTGGTATTACTGTTATTTCTGAGGAGAATCTCTGCCAAGCATACTAGCCTCACCTTCAAAAATTTGGAATTTTGGTCCTCCAACAGTAGGATCTCTTCTTCCATCTTCTTGATCTTAGCTTCAGCTGTCACTTTTTCAAGCTGCAGCTTCTGCCTAGCTCCCTCCTCCTCATCCAGCTGTTCCTCTAGGTCCTGGGAAGAGAGGCAATTGCATGTGTGTATTTTCCAGGTTACCTATGTGTTAATATTTTCCTTCTTTTACTTAGTGGAAAAAATACATTATTTTGAAAAAAGAACAGTTGCCCCAAATAAAACAAAAAATACTTTTACTTTGTCAGATTCATCTACACTATCAATGAGCTGGTAATGAAATTAAGTGTCATGTGACACGTGGAATTTTTTACACTCTGTATTTTAGATTTGGCTGAAGTATGCTGCCTAGGAAATGTACTCTCACTCCACCACAATCTCACCTACCTAATTCTTCACATACAATAAAAATCTACCACAGAGGGAAATGGGATCCAGCACTATTTAATTATAAACAAGATAGGTTGGGCTGCATGTCAACAACCTCCTAGGATACTGCATCCAAATGGGGTATAAAAGCACACGTGGTGGGGAAATGATGCCACAGGATAACAGTCCCTGATTTCTATATGAATCTCGAGCTCAATTCTACAACTGGAATGGCTTTGAGATTGGCAGAAGTACCTAGATACCAGCAGCAGTGTAGTGATGTACTGTGCTTCTGCTCATTCATGGATACTTACTAAAAGGCATCAATCAAGAGCCATGGGAGGTGAGGTTTGTCTCTCCACCAACTACTCTGCTGAAAGACAGTTAAGCTCTTGGGGAAACCCTCAATCAGTAAAGGTTTTAAAGTCCCCAGATGTTCAAAAGGAAACATCTAATCCATCTTCAAAGATTTCAGAAAAAACCAAGCAACTCAAAGGAGATGAAGCTGTCTTTCTTTCATAGAAGCTAAAGGATTTTCACTACATTTATGTTGAAAAGAAACATTTTCCTTAAAATTGATATCATCCCATCAGTCCCTAGAAGAAAGCTGCTCACTCAGGAAGTGCTTGCTGCCATTAATCCTCCATCTGAATATGCAATAAATCCAACATTGCATTTTTTACATTTCTCCTTCTTTCCTCACTCTCATACTTCTGGAATCCACAGAAAGCTAAACAGACTGAAGACAGTAAGAAGAAAAAAAGAATCAAATTGACTGTATTCCATACGTGGTGCTAAGGATCTAACTTCCTCCTAACACTGTGGAGATGGTAAGCAACCATTCCCATCCTTTTAACTGTTCTGTTTGCATTCTTTTCCATTTCCAGTTACCAAAAAGCATACCTGAATATGGCCCTGCATTTTCTTTTTCTCATTCTGCAATATTTGATTTCTTTCTTCTTCCTCCTCAACCCTGGATTCCAAGTCATGGAGAATTTCTTCCAACTCTTGTTTTTTGGCAGCCAAGCGAGCCCTCATCTCCTCAGCTTCTGCAAAGAGCTCCGTCTCAGCCTGTAGCTGCTCTGCAAGAATGTTCTTCTCTTCTAGGAGCTGCAAATATTAAGGAAAAAGTAGTAGAGTAGTAGCAACTTAACATTCTGAAGTCTTTCATGAGAGACTACAGACAAATGGCAACTACAGAGTTACCTAAATGTCAAGCTCTGCTCCAGCTCAAGACTCCCTGGTCCACATGCAAAAATGAACATCTTTAGCACAGGGTTTAGCACAGTCCAGAAGGCACCAACTCTAGACGCAGCACTACAGCAATATTCACTCATTTGTGTCCCTATCTCCCCCACAGACCCCAGCAGGGCACCTGCACCACTTGCCCTGTTCTACTAGCAGCACAAAGAGGAGGGAAGTGCCTGTTTCCCAGGACTGCCCTTGCACAGTAGCACAGCAGTGTTTGAACTGGTATTTGCAGTCACTGTGTAAACTCAAGAACATGAATTAACGTTCCCCCATTCAAGATATCCAAACCACAGTAATATCATGCCTCAAATGACAGTGATAAATACAGGTCTGTCTTCAGTGACATACTTCTTCAGCTGTTCTTCAATTTGGTATCAGTCTTACCAAAAATTCATTTTCAGCTTTGCCCAGCAACTGCCATAATCGTTTCCCTATGACTTAAGCAGCACTGGCACACGATGGAAGTATCTCACCCCAAAAACATATCTGAAGATAAAAAAGCTGCTGCTGCTACTGAGGTTTTCCAAAAACCAGGAAATGACAACAGAACTACTTTTTTTTTTTTTTTTTTTTAAATATGCTGTCTCTGTTCCTTTTATCTTCCTCTTTCAGCTTTTAGTCAAGCGTTAAGAAAACAGTTAGCTTGCCTGATAAGAACAGAGCTTTGATCACAGATGCCTCCCTCACCCAGAAGGTAGTGCAATACAAATTCCGTATCCTAAAAGCTGATTGGGGCACAAACCTGTTGATGTTTCCTTTCCATTTCCTCAAGTTCTGCTTCCACTTTTGTCTGTTTTTCTTTAACCTTCATTAATTCTTCATCCTTGGCTTGAAGTTCCTCTTCCTGGCGAGTCACCTGGAGAAGAGGCTTCACCTATAAAGATTCAGAATGAACACGTGAGAATCTGCATTCACGTATTTACTTAAGTCAGAGGAAGTGACAGAACATAACAAACCTTTGTGAAAACTCTCCACCACTGCCAGTGCCTAAGTTTTAAATATGCAGCACAATTCCTCTGCAGGATTTTCAGTGCACTCAGTTGCTGTTGTTTTTTTGCAAAGGCCCTGAAGACAGAGAAAGAAAAACATTTAATGTTAAATACAGCTAAGTAAAGCATCTGTCAAGGGCTCTGCTTGCTTGTTTTAAAGGTTACCCAACCCTTGAACGCTTGTAGACCATAAAAGGTTTATTTTTGAGTTTGGGTGACTATGTGACTTATGAGTATTCATTCCTTATATTAAAAAGGCTAGGAAAGAGCTGGAGTCACTGCTTTCAGAACAGTAATAATAAAAGCTGTTTGTTCTTATGTTAAGAGACTTCGTCCTCAAAAAGACAAAATAAGTGTGAATTAAACAATGAACCTTCTTTTAACTTAAAAATAAAAACAGCTTTCCAAGGTACTTCTGAGAACCTATGGAGCAGGAGGAGAGATTTTTGCAGTCACTACCTACACTGTAAACAGCTACATGCATCACACAGGTAAGGTTAAGAAAAGGAGCTATTGTTAGAACGGATAGGTAAAAGTGACCTATTTGCCTTGGCCGTAACGACAATATTTTAAGCAATATGCTTTCTTAAGAAAAATCCTCAGATGGAAATGCTGAAGCCCAGCTCCCTAACAAAGAGGCTTAAGATGACCACAAGAAAATCCAGTCTCAAAAGCACACATACTTTCTGGCCAGGTATCCTCTGCAGACTGCCTGGAAGAAGATGATAATGTCTGTGATCTTCAGGTCTCGTTCTTCCTCTAAGTGTGCCAAGACACCAGCTCGGAAAAAGATCTTGCTCTGTCCAATTCTGTATAAGTTGGGGTCCAGCTCCAAGGCTCTGATCTAAATGGACAGGAATGTACATCATTTTTACATTAAGAACAATTTTTTTTGTTTCAACTTTTCAATGTTTTAACAATACTCAGGCATAAACACTTACCATGCGCTCACAGGCTTGCTTGCCATCCATAAAACCTTTTGGAATTGCATTGGGAGTAAGGATCTCATACCTTTAAGGCAAAAAAAAAAGATCTTTACATTCACCAATAACATTTTTATAAAGCCACAAAGCTACAGTCAACAAGTGTGTGGCAAAGGAGATTCTCCAGACGTGCAGTTTAGGTTGCTCTCATTTTTGTATTCTCTTTAGAGTAAGCCTGTAGCATTTAAGTTCAAACCACTTCAGAAGAAGTGTTTTGGATTTTGTTCCAGCTTTGTTTTGTTGTTTTTTTTTGTTGTCCCCCCCACCTTCACTTATTTAACAAGGAACTTCTAAATCTTAAAAAATAAAAACCTCAGCAGGTTGTACATATTATTACCTCTGTCTAAATTCCTGGAACACTATCCTGTTTGGAAATCCTTGTCGACAAATCCTTATTCCTTCCAAAACACCATTGCAACGAAGCTGATCTAGAACAAGGTGTGGATCTAATTTTCCAGCCTGGATAAACAAAACAAGCATGATTTTTACACTTTAATTTCTATTCATGAAAAAGTGCAGTTTAAATTTCTCAGCCAACTATCTAAATGAGGGATGTACTGGGAATAGTGAGAAGATATTTCTTCACAGAACCATGGAGATAGGGTTGGAAAGGACTTTAAAAGACCATCTAATTCCAACTTCCTTGCCATGGGGCAAGGATGGGACACCTCCCACTTGGTCAGGTTGCCCAAAGCATATTTGGTCAGTGTGGAAAGCTTTTCAAAGCCTGGCTTCTGGTTTCAAAGAGAAGATGAGGACAGCGTGAATAAATCCAGCGCTAATAAAGAAAAAGAATTCAAGGAGTGGATGGAGCACAAACCCTCTTTTCGTGATTTGGAATGATGCAGCGAACAAAATTGGGATTGGTGTTTCGGAGCGTTGCCATCAGCTTGGTGAGAGATTCTTTGTACAGCTGCCCAACAGTACGAAACATGCCCTTCTTGGTCTTGTACGCAGAGCCAAAAGCAGTCTCTGTTATTCCAGTGACCTGATCCAGACCCACGATACGATCCACTGGGAAGGAAAAGAGAAAATAATGAAGTGAACCTTAATATTTGTCAGGTATAAAGAGATGCGAAGAGAGAAGAGCAATAGTGCAGCAGCAGAAGCTTTGTGGGACAAATGACAGGAGATGCCACCAGTAGGCAAGGCAGTCAGCATGTACCAGGGACGTTGTGCAGAAGCAGTGGAACCAGAAGCCACAAGCTTATACAGCAGAGTAGTGTAGCTTTAGTAGGAACCTACTAAAACATCCAGCTCTTTACTTGCAGTTCTACATGACCAGTAAACACATATCCTGAACATTTAGAAGAGAGACTGTTACCTAGGAACTGGAAATTATCAGAATTCTTACAGCAGGAAGTATTTCTGGGTTGAGCAGTTGGAATTAGTTATCTGGGCACATCTGATTAAAATGAAGAGTCAGATAACTATATTTGTTAAACACGAGTATTACTGAATACTCGAAGAAGAGAAAGGAATGACTTGCAGAAGAGATGGAAATAGTACTATTTCAGTGACAAGAGGGGGGAAAAAAAACCTATCTGCTAGACTTTCGCTAGTGAGCAATTTTGAATAATTCTTTCAATTTTTATATATACCTGAAAGGATTTCCCTTGCCAAAAGAGCACTTTAAACACAGGAAAACTGCACAGCAGAGCACCTCAAAGCTGCCATGAAGCATCAGAGTAGAGACGACTCTTTTCTTTGATTTTGAAACATTTTGGGTGAGGATCTCTCTGCTTCTGGTTTCTTTTGTTTGGGTGTTTTGCTTGTTTGTTCCTTTTTGAAAATGGCAAATCTGACTGCCAGCAGAAAGAACTTACGGCCGAAATATGAACAAAAACAGGATTCCACATTCATGTCAACAATCAGATCAACAGTTTGCTTCAGAAGTAGAAAAGGGTGGTCCTTAGTGCTGAGCAGAAACACACAACGTGTTGGTTCTCCAGAAAATACAAGTTGGCCAGCCAGAAAGAAGCAGCTTTATCTAGGCTTTACATTTTTGTTGGGTTATCTTCACATTCATTCAAAACAAAGCAAAGGGAATTGCTACCAGAATTAGTTTTGTATATATTAATCAGTATTTACAGTATTCTGTTTCATACTTGAACCCACCTGGTTTTCAAAGGTCTTTACAAAGCTGGAAAATTAAGGGCTGAAACATACAGGGCAAGAAGTTTGAATAACCACTTGCAAGTCTCATGTAGTACAGAGCCCAGATCTTCCACAGGCAGTTGGAAATGCAAGAACCAAAGGAGCTTATTAAAGTTAAGAGCAAGTAGGTGGCAAACTGTCCGTAAGATCACATTCCAAATGTGTGTTTTACATCAGAAGTGGGAGAGACATTACTGGGAAGCAGCCTTACAGAAGATGAACACATCAGCTTAATTTATAATATATCAGAATTGAGCACCGAACTGACACCACTGATGACTGGACACCACTCAGCTTTTGGCATCTCCAAGACACTGGGCTGTTTTAAAGTTTTGCAAATATATCATGACACTGTGCATCTTCTTTCGTCTCTGACCAACTATACTGAGGCTGCTCATCGTTACAGAAGCAGTACTAAAGGTACATCTCAGTTTAGGTCAAGAGCAGTTATCGAACAGCACAACTGGGATCACCCACAGACTAAGGCTTCTCAACTCTCACTGTCTAGTACTTATCTTAGGAAATATCACTCTCCTCCTAAAGCATGTGGTATATAGAAAACAGTGGGCTCTGAGTAAAAATGGGAAAGCTTGAATGCACAGACTTAACATGCTTCAAAACTTGGGAACAGGAACAAGGGAAGGATGAGGAAGAGGCTGGATTAAATACTTATAATTTTTTTTTTTTAAGAATGGTTTGATTTCAATACCTTGGGAAAAAAGAAAAAGTGTGCAACTTCAAGAAAGTGAAACATTTTAAAAAGTTTTTAATAAAAGGACAATTCCATCAAATCTGAAAGAACCTTTTCATTTACTACCATCACTGCAGCACTCTATTTTATGAGATCCTTCACCTCGCCTCCACGAAGACACATCTACATCCTACAGCTTTTCAGAGTTTTGTCAATGTTGGACTGCAGAAAGAAGCTTGATAGTGTCATATAGCTTATGCATTGTCTCAAATACTTGGAGCTACCAGAATTATTATTTAAGCAGCAATTCTGCATCTCAACATAGAACCAGGAAGCAACAAACCTTCTCATCTGCAATGCATAAAATATAGATGCTATATGTATGCAGCAGCAACTGAATAGGTATGCACTCAGAACATTGGCCTGGTGGAGGTATACCTAAATACAGCATGAAATGAAAAAGTTCATGCAAGCCTACGAGCAAGAATGGTTTTCCTGTAGATACAACAGCCCTGCCTTTAGTAGGCCTACGGTTTTACATCCATTCACCTGGTGGATCATGAAGACCAGTAATATTGTCATAGAAACAGGCTCTCTGAATATTCTGAATCTCTAAGGCAGAGAAACAGCAAAAACAGAAAGACAGAAGAGCAGATATATAAGACACTTCAGTTAGTATACAGAACAGGTTCATCAATTGCAAGCAGACTTAATCGTGCTACAAAGGCTATTAGGCCACAATATATTCCATGCACATTTCAATTATCTGTGGAAGCAGGTTTTGAATATTTGGACCCAAACACTTGTTTTTATGCATGTACTCAAAAGGAAAGAAATAGACCCTCAACCAAAAAGTTCTTTATATATATTCATTGTAGCACCTCTTTGCAGCTGAGCCAAGCCAGTATTCCTGAGAAGATGGAAATCCAGAATAAACCTACAGCATCATCTATATTACAAGCTTGATTTTCTTCCTGCAGTAAGAAACTATACACAGTATGTCATAAGTATATTGTTATTAATGCACTGTGATGTTAGTAACTACAGGAGTCCCTGCTCAGTATTTATTTGGCCATTTCTAGGATTATTTCAGTGAAAACAGCAAGAAATACTTTAAGCTAAAGTGCACATAAAACTATCTAAACAGCAATGTGCAGTTAAGTAGGAAAAATATTGTGTTTGATTTTAATAAGCAATATCTAGCACTAGCATGACTGCTAATGGATTTTATTGTAGGGAATGCAGTTTTCCATGGTATTACTCACCACTGCACTGTGCTGGTGCTCGTATAAGATGAGATACTTTGTTAATAGCAAGTACTACTACAATTGTTTATATACAGAACTTCAAAGCAGCAAGTCAAATTAAGAGTTTTGGATGTGCTATTACAGATAAAATTTGACACAGGTTAAAAAGTAGTGAGTATCTGTTCAAATAATGAATATGAGAAGCAGCTACTCAGAAATGGAATATGTGCACTGGACCATATGAGCCACTCAGCTTCTTCTGTACTTCTGGTACTAAACAGAGAAAACGTTGTAGATATTTACAACATACAGATGGAGTGTAAGGGGATCACAGGCACAAAAACAGATAACTCGTCCACAAGAAGTGTCTAACAACTTGTGTACTCAGAGCACCATCTCTTACCATCCTTCCAAAGCTCTGCAACAAATTTGTCAGAAGACTGGTGCAGGAGTGTAGCCACGTTGTCATTCAGTGGGTCCATGTTCTTCATCAACCACTCGTCTGCCTTGTAGTCTACCTGCAGAGCAGCCAAATTGCATATATCACAATGTATTCTCTTTAGTCTCTTTTTCATTTACTTTAGATAAATGTTTCAAGAGTAAACTAAGAACGTGCTGAAAAATGAGTATTTTTACTGTGACTATGACAGTTCTACATAAACCCTTTCATCGCAGTATTTCTCGCAGGAAAAGATATTTTACAAATAATTTCAGCTTTGAAGGACGTATATATGCTGGTTGAAAACTGAGAAATGCCTTCTATCCCAGAAGGATGATGCAATGCAGTGTCAGTACCACAGAAACACCCACTCAGTGTGACAGAGCTAAACTCCTCTTCAGAAGAATTACTTCCCTGTAGTCAGGTACAAAGATGTTTTACTTCATTTTGATTACCTAAAGGTCATATTTCATTTCACAGCTCATTTACTATTAACTGCAGTAATTGATGATTTGATTGTTTCTAAGCTAATATTTTAGATATTGGTACAACGCATTCAATTTCTTTATTTCACTTTTTACTATAATTATCTAGTTGGCTGCAGTGACATCAAACAGATAATAACAGCTATTCATACTTAATTTAAAGGATAGTTCAATTCACATAGTTTCTTCTAAATTAGAGCAAAAAAACAGTACTAGGACTAAGCTTAGCTAACCATGAATCTGCTTACAAACATGGCCTTATAGTACAGACATTATGATCATGAAGGTTCCACAAAATGCTGTCAAGAATGGAATGGTTACTCCATGGACCTGTTCACACTGCTTCTGAACTCCATCCATCAGCAGAAATATAAAGACTGAATCAACAGTAAAGATAAAGGCATCAGCCTAGTTATAAAGAGGGATACACAAAGCCTTCTACTGAATGGAGGGAACACAAGTGAAGAAGTTAGCACTGGCATAGCCTCAAAGCACTTCTATCAACTTGCAAATAGATATTCAGAATAGATTCCTCTTAACCTTGAGGAAACTCACCTTTAAGAACTGGCAGCAAAATTAAAGGGAGCTGAAATTTTAACTTTAATATTAATACATATCACTTCTATGTGGTGTTGGTAACAACAGTTCCATCAGAGTGCTTCTGAACATGCCCAAGGAAATAAAACGAGGCCACCTTCCTGCACAAGTATTTCTTAAACTAGGTGCCTACACCTCAGATTAGTTCCCCCAAATGAACATTTCTAACCAAGTACCCAACATCAGTCTCTTACCTTCCCTGCATAATGAATAATGCAGAAATCTGCTTTGTCCTTCAGCTGTCTTGGCTTTTGGAATTTGGAGTGGGTTCCTTGCTCTTGGACCAATTTTTCCACAAATGTTTTGTCAGTAGCTTTAGGAAACCAGCATTCTTCATCCAACAGTGCCAACACACCAGGAGGATTTGCCTGAAATACAGATGGATTCATGTCAATGTTTAATACATATTTATTTTCTTAATATTTTGCATTTTAAACACCCCACTGAATGCTGCAATAAAAAGTTGTCTAGCTGATTCACACTGGATTTAAATCAAAGCAAACTGTGAGGGAATCTAGTTCCATGAAGACATTCTGACTGGTTCCATCCATTCATTCCAATGGAGATGTGCTCAGAAACAGCTGACATGATCTAGTGATGACCAAAGCCTTGTTTTCAGCAGAGCCTGGAATAGATGACCTCCAGAGCTCCATACCAAACATCTCTGCAACATGTATGTACACAGCAGCACACTTATTATTTCTACAGCAGTTACTGTCGTGCTTTAATGTGGGCAAAAGTGCAGATCATTATCCCCCACAGGCACTCAGTACTCCTGGGGCAGCCACCACACCAACCCCTGTGCTGATATGCAGTAGCAGCACCCAGAATGATCCAGCAGGCTTAGGTTTCACAGCAGCTTTGTACACTGCTCGAGGGTTTGCTTGTTCTTAAAAATGAAGTGGGGAACAACCAACACCTGCACTGTACAGCCGCAGAAATGCTTGACAGAATCGGGGAAGACAGAGTGATGTACACAGGAATGCAGTGGAAAAACTGGTCATAAATATTTGTATTTCTAAAGCATCTAATGAACACAAAGCTTACACATTTGAAGAGGTGTTTATATTTACCTACATCATGACATAAAATATTTCAGGTCCAAAAAAATTAGGACTGTACCAACATTTGCTTTAAGAGTTACTTCTTGTAACTCAGTGTACTTTAGGATATTCACTTAAACATCTGCCATACTGAAAACACTCTCCAGTCTTTCTGGAAGATATTTTACCTTCCAAGGAGACAAAACTTTCCAAAGTTTTGCATTTCAAGAGCAGAATTTTCGTAACTGAAACAAGACTTCCCTTCTCCTACTCCAACACAAAAAGAACAAAACGAAACAGCACCGAACAAGAGCACAGCTCTTCTCTTCAGGATGCACTGAATTGTTAGCAGTAATGACTTTGTGCATCCTAGACACACAGCTGAACGTACAGAACAGTAACCATTACACCGTAGTGTTAATTAAAAAGTTCAAAATAATTTTGATGGCTTACTTCTAATGTGTAAAGAGAGAAAACTTCTAGGAATGGTGATCTTTGTTACCCCTGCCCACTCCTGAAACCAGCTGTTTCTTGTGCTTTAAAGTCTTAAGCTTCCATATATTGGGCAACCAGAATATAAAAATACTGTGGTAACACAACCTTTAAAATACTGCTGAACTATTTACAGGGCCTGAAGTCCTGAAAAGCCTTCTAACCAATTCACAGTAAAGCTTCTATAATGGTTTAGCATGAAAGTGACAGGACTGAAGTTTTTGTTAGTATAAGGGAAAGAGTATAAAAATAGTAGCTTAATACCACAGTGCTCTATGCTGACATCAGGGCAAAATCCTTTCAGGATAAATCCTTTTACTAATACATGGTTTTTTAGTTTTTGGACCACATCATTCAAGTTAACTCGTTTTCTGCAACTGCTATTTTAAATCTCTCTGCATGAATTTGCAGGCATTAAACAACAAACCCTCAGGTTGAACCTCTTTGTCTTAGAGTATTTTTACAAACTCACAGGTCTTTCGATTAAGTCAATGCAAGGCTGCAGATCCAGTCCAAAGTCAATGAAATTCCACTCTATGCCCTCTCGTTGGTACTCCTCCTGCTCCAGGATAAACATCGTGTGATTGAACAACTGCTGAAGCTTCTCATTGGTGTAGTTGATGCAGAGCTGCTCAAAGGAGTTCAACTGCAAAAAGAGCATTAGGAAGCAGTGTTAATTCAGTGTCAATATTTATCATGTTTGGAAGTAAAAATGGAAATTAACTCATAAGGCAATTCCCCCAAACTGCAACATTCAAGTGTGTTGTAGAGACAAGTGGAAAAAGGATTACTCATATATGAAACTAGCACGTCATAGGAAAAACAACTGTAGAACCATCACATACAGAAAATGGTTTAGACCAGAGCATGACTTCCTGGCACTATCATTCAGGTTATCAGAGCACTCAATGATACAAAACACAAAGCCCTCCTGCAGCCTTGGAACATGCACGCATTAAGAGGTTCTCAATTAAGCCTGAATGCACAGCAACATGGAAGGAAAAGAAAGTCTGGTTAGAGTTGTAAAGTACCTCAAAGATCTCAAATCCAGCAATATCCAGAATCCCAATAAAAGATGCTCCCTGTCGTTTGGTCCTGTCCAAAGCTTTGTTAATGCGGTGAACGAGCCAGCGGAAGAGGCGTTCATAGGTGGCTTTTGCCAAAGCTTCCACTGCAAAGTCTGCCTGAAAATTCAAACAGGAAGATTTATTTACCCTGGAAAAGTCATCAAAAGAACACAGACATGGATGTTACCAAGGATAACTGAGTAACAAAAGAAGTTTAATGGAGTTAATACCACTGAGGAATGAAAACAAGCAGCAGGTTTCTGCAAAGTTACTGAGATGTCATTTTAAACTGTTGCATAAAAAGCTCTATGCATTTGATAAGAGCAACTAAGTGAAATAATGAAAGGCCAAGGAAAAGGAAGATTTTCCTCATACTCTCCTACAGACTTCTACCACGTAACAACATTTAATGAAAACTAAATTTAAATTTGGAGGCAGTACACAATTTAATCTTGACTTTCTTTATTAAAAGCTACTCAGGATGGGGTACTCTGTCACTTAATTTTCAATACCCAAACTTACTTGTTCTTTGGTCTGGGCTTTCTGAACATAGTCTCTGCCGACCTTGATGCGTGGTGTCAGAATGGCCCGGGTGAATTCCATAACATTCATTCCCAGTAGATGGCAGAGTTTCTGTGCAACTGGATAGAAAAGTAATAAATGTAAGCACTTAAATCCTGCACAGCAGTCAGCAACATGGGTGAAGCAAGCTACTGAATAAAGGCATTCAATGAGCTGACTTAAAAACTGAACAGCTGTTCAAAGTAGTTGTCAGGGAGATGCACTTCTTTTGGGGACAGACCTACCCGACTGCAAAGCCCACGTCTGCAGGACTTAAAAAAGCTGATACAAGTGGCTACAGGAGGACCCCACTGACTTCCCTTAAGGAAATGTGAAAAATGCTAGATCTCAAGAAATTACAGCAGACCACTGCCTATAGACACATCCTCGTGTCCTTAGTGGAAACACTTTCACCTCCAGAAACAAAAACCAGAAGCAGCATGATGTCACATGTCAGCTCCATCTTATTAAAGGTCACTTATAAACCTCTTCTTCAGTTTAGACAGGTGTCAGCATAAAGCTATGCATGTTTGTATTACAGTCTATATCAAACACATTGTACAACGTATTACACGCTCGTGTTTTGAACTGAGGTTAATGCAAACAGCAGCTCACTTTTAGACAGCAAAGACTCCTGATGTCATGCTTGTTATTTGACATTATGCATTACTCACGCCATCATTACATATTTTTGTCGCATCAATCCTTTTTCCAAATAACCTTTCCAACAGGTTAGGTGCTTATGATTCCAGATTTCTAAAAATGAAGTTGACACTGCAGATATTTTTAGGCCTGGGTAAGTGCTGCCCTTCAGCAGGGAGCCCTCCACACCCTGTCCAGAAAGTTATTTCAAACCCTCAGCTTTCTAATCTGGCAGCTCACTGATTTATTGTAGAAATAAAAAGAGCTGTTTTTATAAATCCTCATTAAAAAGTTGATCTTGATACCAACATACAAAAGCTTCCTCTATATTTTTCTTTAAGTGGCATTCAAAACACTGCTTCCTTTAAAAGATTCTGCCTGCCCCTACGTGACAAATTAATACCAGCACAACTATGGTGAAATTCACGTGGCACCACAAACAAAGCACTGCCTTCACTTTAGCTGCGTGCGTGGACATTTGTCAGGTATGACATGCCCTAAGAGAAGCCATACTGGTGACAGCCAACGCTGCTTCCTTAAGGGAAATCATGTCTGAGATCTGCGGGTGTTCCATAATGGCGTTGTGGCACTGGAAGATAAGGGGTATGACACCATCTACCTGGATTTGTGCAATGTTTGATGCTGTGCTGCACCACATCCCTGTCCCTAACGTGGAGAGGCATGGAAATGATGCACAGTTCACTTGGTGGACAAGGAATAGGCAGGAGGCTTGAACTCAAAGCATTGCAGTCAACTGCTTGACATCCAGGTGGAAACCCAATGACAAGTAGATCAGCACTATTTAACACCTTTATCAATGACACTGACAATGACACTGGGTAAAATTTTCCACTTTTTTTTTCCCTAAATGCAAGTTGCTTCACCACCCACACGATTGTCTTCCCGACCTATTCAAGACACACCTAAACTTAGCACCATCAATTCTCTGCAGTGCACAGAGGAAGCCCATCAGTGAGATGTGAGAATGCAGATGGCAAGCAGGTAAAGATCAGATTCAGAAAGTGCCTTCAAAAAGATGTGGTAAAAATCACCAAGTGGACCAACACAGCACTTTTTAAATGCAAGATAAAAGCAAGATGCTTCAACTATGAGTTGAGCTTTTCAGCATTTTCTCTTTTAAATTCAGAATTTTATATCTAGTGCTACAACTGCTCAACAGTATAAATATATCAAAATTCTTAAGTACAATATTGGATATAATGTCCAAAATTGATAGTAATAAGACAAAAGTGAAGATGGTCAGGAAGTAAGAAACATTTATTTCTTTTGTATATTCCATTTTTTTTAATGGAAAAAAACCTCCATTGAGTTATCTCAGCCCAAAAACCAATCCCACACCCAACCTTTTTTTCTCCCTGAAAAACCCCAAATGCAAACTGCCAGCCAAATGTCGAGTCAATGATTACCAAGCTTTAATCCATACCTGCCTGCTGGAACACTTTGGGCAGAAGGCCACTGCTGGGAAATGACAAAAGTTTTGGACACCACAAGCAACATGCAGGCACAACAAATTAGGGCAATTATGAAACAAGATGGACAAGAATTTGAGTTGTATGTGTGCAGCAGGTCTTGTGAATTATTCTTCCTGCTCTGTGCATTGAAGGCAACTCTCAAAGTTGACTTTCCATCACAGCTTTTAGAAGGTCGAAATTTAAGTACTAAGTTAAAAATCTGAAAACCATTTCAGCAGCTTAGTGAAGGAAGAATTCCTGAAAATGCTGATTGCGTTACATTGAAGGTACTAAATGAGAAATTCATTTTTAGTCACACTACCATACCACTTTAGAAACCAGATTTTCTCAAACAAAGCATTCTTATGTTCCACCATTTCACTATGGAAGTTGTGCTTGGCTCAAGGGTTCTTATCATTGGCAAGAAAACTGCTGTCAAGAACCAAAGAAAACAACTCGATTTAAGCACGCACTTTCTCCTAGTGCTTAAATCTTTGTAGATAGCAATAAACAAGACTAGAACTGAAATACTTATCCAAAGTTTAAAAGCAATGCAAACAACATAAATTCTGTTGATGGATACCTAAATTTGTCTGTATTACAAGAATGGAAGAGAATTTTACTAATTGCCTCTTGGCTACTACCATCACTATCATGGCCTCTTTTTGGCACAAAACTTCAACAAGGAAGCTCAGAAGACTGTTCTGTACTTTCAAGAGATATGCACTAACAAATGATAGGAAGAAAACCCCAGTTCAAGTTAATGGAAGCCAAACAACTGCAATCCACTTACCAGTGTTCTCTGGCATAGAAGCTTGATCAGTATTTCTCTCCTTCTTAAAGGAAATATTTCCAAACTGTAGCACTGAAGACACCACTTTCAGCATTGCTGTGTTAACAAAGACATACAAACCAGTTTATTGAAAAGGGCTCAGCTTCACAATTTTTTCTTCTCTTACTTAAGACACTTTCCTTCCAAAGTTGAAGTACAAGTTCAAAAAGGAAACGAAGCTTGTACTACACTTTTTAGGCAAATGGTTTTCACTCAGCTGTAAGCTTATGTTCAGCAAATACTTGCTGCAGGCTGTCAAGATACTGAAGCAATGTTAAATTAGGTGACTCTAATGTAGTGAGTGTGTGCACAAGAAAAAAAGTACACTTTAAAAATGCAAGAGGTTTAACTTACACAAGATCTCATCGTGTGAAAAGCCCATGATATGCATTGCTTCCATTGTCTCCTGAAAGTTATCCTTGTCTTGTTGCCCAGGAATGGGGATGTAGCCATTGGATAAAAATCTGTAATTGTTAAATCCTTCAAGCAGCAAGTCAGCTGTATTGGGGGGAAGGAGAAGAGAAGAACAAGCTAAATAACTGCTATTCACACCCACTTGTGCTCTGCTTTCACTAGAGATATAACCCATGCTTTACAAAAAGATAAAGTTCCTCAGATATGACTGCAAGTCATCATACTAGCTTAGTAATTCATTATTCTTAAAACTCTAAACATGAGTGTACTCTAAAAGCAGAAGCAAGAATCCCAGAATTTCTATCTGTAGCAGCCTACACTAGCTCTTTAATGCATTATGCCTGTAAAAAGAACATTACCTTACTTGGGTCTACCATAATCATGAATTCCTGTTTAAAGTATCCTAAAACAAGCATCTCTATTGAAAAGTAACAGATACTGGCAGAAGTGGAGCTTGGTGTTGATGATAACCACATCAAAAATGTCAAACGCAAATTTTTCTCATACAGAAGGAGTGGATCAATTCTTAGAAGTCTGTACTTTCATACAGCTTCATTTCTCTCAGCCTACAGGAATTCCCAGGTACCAAAGAAAAAGATGACCAACATAGTACTGCAAAGGGTGAAGAAAGCCTCGGGGTTTTGTTATATTTTTGCAAAATGGCTGCTGTTCTCCCCAGTTAGAAGGAGCTCTCTGGAACGGGTCTGGCTGTCACTGCCAGCAGGATTCATTATTAATCAGCGAGAAGTGCTGCAGTTTCACTCCAGTGAATCCTGGCCGGAGACCGAAGCCACTACCCTGCCCAAAGCGGACTTTGCCATGGAGCAGTCATCTGCTTGTTGCTTGACAGCATACTTGACAAAACACAGAAGTTATTTCAAAATAAAGCCACCTGGCCTTTTCCTTTCCTCTTCTTTCGAAATTCAGTTTCAAGACCAAACAATAGCTCAAACACTATTGTGTTAACAAAAAAACAAACTCAGGACGCAGAAGAAACAGGATCAAACAGTGGGAATCTTCACTTACACTTGAGGTGCTCTCCTGCTCCAGCCAGCAGCTGGTAGAAGATGTGAAATGTCCTCTCGTCTTTAGCTTGGCGAACAGCGCGAGACTTCTCCAACAAGTCTGATCACAGCTAGTCAAGGAGCTTCTACATTTTTTGGTAAAAAAACATCCTGTGCAAACAGAACTCTTTCAAAGCAGGTTATGTAATTATGTAAGGAGCAAAAGGGACTTTAATAGTAATGACAGGACTAAACCCAACACAAACTTTCAGTAACTCTCAACGAGAGGTTTCAAATTCAGATAGAAGCTCACATTTAATTGCAGCAAACTCATTTCTTGGTGCTTGCATCTCCTTGCTGCATGCAGCTGACAACCACTGTAATGGATCAACTGGAGCCTAAGTGAGAGGGGAGCTGGTCAGCCTTCTTCAGTCATTCCTCTCTGTCTAAGGACAGAAACCCAGCAGCTGCTGAACTCTGAAGTACTTCAGCTGAAGTGCATTCAGCACTTTTATCAATTTCATAAGACAGCATTTTCATATATTCTCCATCGCCGTTAAACACTTCAAATTTGTGCAGCAGGTAACTTCTAACAAGCTGCCACAAGCTGCTATGTCAAAGCTTTCACATTTTGATGTTACATACTGTAAAACAAACATGGGATATCTTACTTGAAACGTCTGACACAAAGGCAAGAAAAAAACTCCCTAAGAGCAAAGTCCTCCTGTCCTCAGCTCCAGGCAAAACGGTTACCTGCATTTTCATAAAAGCAGCAGCTGCATCACTGCTGTGCTAAATATTGAACTGAGAAAGAAAATCACTCAGCATTAAACTGTATTTTCAATAACTAACTGTAGGTCTTTCCCAGCGTTACTGGGAAATCATATTTTGTGGCAATAGCAAACACACATTGCACTTCACATGAAGCAGTTAACTTGTAGGCACGGAATGAAAGCTGAGTTGTATCACTGTTTATGAATAACATTCACAAGGTATTGTTGACCAAAGCTTTTGATTTCATAATTTTATGACCATCCTGCTGCTATTTCCCCCAGAATAGTCTAAACAGACTAAAGAAGTTTACATACACATCCTTAGCAAACAAAACAACTTGAGAAAGGCTTTTAGTGTAAGTGTTCTCACTTGTTTTTAGGCAGTCATAAATAAAAACGGCCCTTAAAGCTAAAACTGAACTAGGCTTCAGTACTAATTGCTAGGAGGTCTTGTGTTACTGGGCCTAGCCTGGTATGCAGAAGGCCTGGGACAGCAGGAGGTGACCTGGTGCAATGACACCTGCAGTGCCAGGCCTGCTGCTCAGCTCCTTCCGGGCAGATAGCTGCTGAGGGCTGCGAGCACTGGGCACAGTGCCTGTGAGCTGTTTCAATTAACTTATTTAACTTTCACATACCCTGCTTTTAAGGCTGGCCAGAAAATCCAGCAGATTTCAGAGCATTAAACGCTGGGATATACGGTTTCTAAGCATAAGGAAGCATGCTGACTCTGATACCTGATCAGTTATTTTGAAACAAGGAAGGGATGGACATGGTCGAATGACTGTAGAAATCGGGTAACCTTTCACTGCATTCCAATGCATTCTAATGCTGATATAACATTAAGTAGGATACATGTCTCAATGTTGGCCCCAACAATATAACCAGTAACATCAAAGTTAATCCTAATGAACTTGCCCTGTAGAGAAAAGATATTTTTGTTAAGTACTTTGGGATTATGACAACTATTTGAAAACAATGCCACTTGCACACTGGATAACAGGCACTTCACACAAGGCAAAATGAAATCTTTTCCATTCAATGCACTCATCACTTGAAACATTACTGTGCACACAAACATTTTCTGAATGCTAAAGCACTAAGATTTTAGGTACATCCGCAAGGCAGACTGATGAAAGACTTTTTTAAGAGAGAAGCTCAGGTTCTCCCATTGACAAAACTCCTTAAGTGACAAAATCTCAGCACTGCTATACTAAATGTGCCCATCCCCAGAGAACAGCAGCATCTTCAGGCACCCACGTAGGCTTTATCTGCCCACCTCAACCATCACAACTCTTCTTTTTCCACAACTAGAGTGCTTGCTATCTCTCTCCATGCTCTCTTCCCTAGCAGCTGTAAAGAAAGAACAGACTCCTTTCTTCAGTGTACTTCTCCTTCTCTCCACAAAGGAACAGACCATCTGGTGTACTGATGGACAATTGGTTGAATATGAGCCAGCAGTGTGCCCAGGTGGCCAAGAAGGCCAATGGCATCCTGGCTTGGATCAGGAATGGAGTGGTGAGCAGGACTGGGGAAGTCATCCTGCCCCTGTGCTCAGCACTGGTGAGGCCTCACCTTGAGTGCTGGGTTCAGTTTTGGGCACCTCAGTACAGAAAGGACATGGAGGTGCTGGAGCAAGTCCAAAGCAGGGCAACAAAGCTGGAGAAGAGCTTGGAGAATATGGCCTGTGAGGGGAGACTGAGGGAACTGGGGCTGAGGGGAAAAGGAGGCTGAGGGCAGACCTTATTGCTCTCTTCCAATATCTGAAAGGTGCTTCCAGCAGAGCAGGGCTGGTCTCTTCCCACTGGTGACAGAATGAGGGAAATGGCCTCAAGTTGAGCCAGGGGAAGTTTAGGTTGGATATCAGGACTTCTTTACAGAAGGGGTTGTTATGCACTGCAATGGGCTGCCCAGGGAGGTGGTTGAGTCACATCCCTGGATGTGTTTAAGAACCATCTGAATGTGGTGCTCAGGGACATGGTGGGTTGTTAGTTACAGTTATATGGTTAGGTCATAGTTGGACTTGATGAGCTTTAAGGTTTTCCAAACTGATTGATTCTATCATGAGTATGATCACACAGCATGTGCAGGTTGACCAGCCAACAGGGGTTCATGAAGGGCAGGTCCTGTCTGACCAACCTCATCTCCTTCTGTGACCAGGTGATCCACCTGGCAGACAGGGGAAAGGCTGAGACCTTATTGCTCCCTTACACCTCCATGACAGGAGGCTGTGGTGCAGCAGGAGCCCTCTTCTCTCAGGTAAGAGTGATGGAATGAGAGGAAATGGCCTCAGTTTGTGCCAGGGGAGGTTCAGGCTGGATATTAGTAAACATTTTTTTCTGGAAGAGTTTGGCACAGGCTGCCCAGGGAGGCAGCGCAGTCACCATCCCTGGCTGTGCTCAGGAACCATACAGGCATGGCATTGAGGGACAGGGCTTACTGGGAATGACGGTGATGGGCTTACACTTGGATGTGATGGTCTTAGAGATCTTTCTTCACCTTTAATGATTCTGTGATACAGATCACACTTCCCACACACACACACTGGATCTTGGGAAGAAGGTGGCTGTGAGTGAGTGCATTACACCAGGTATCAGAGTTCAACCAAATTAAAACAGTTCGAAGCCACATCAGTAGCCCAGGCTGGTCTGTCACTCGGCCACAAATGTTCCCTACTGCCTCTGGCTTGGAGCTGGACCACTTCTAAAGTACTGCTGCCATACTTAAGTTTCAAAAGCACGAACTTTAAGTACTGCCTTGGTTGCAAACGTGAAGAAACCAGTGGGAATACTCAGCAACCACAGCAAGATCTCTGTTTTCATCACATCCAATGTCTGTAGTCTTATCTACATAGAAACAGCCTCTGGAGCACAGGGAGCATCATGGCAATTTACTAACAGCCACCTAAGTGCATCTTTGGATGATAGCTGCAAAGAGTCACCTATTAATCTCTTGTGAAAAGAGACAGATTTCTGAAGGTTTGCTGATATGCAGCATCCAAGTCTTCACAAACCTCAGGTCTGGCAGATTATTGCTATTGGTATGTTAAAGAATTCCTGTCTGGCAGATCTATTCAGCTCAGGGAACATACCCCTGATTTCCACATTAAAAATTCTACTCTACAAGCTTGGAGAATAGATGTATTCTAGTGATGGCTTGCTGTAGTTGATGTTCTCGGAATGTATTGCCATGCTGCACTATTACAATACCTGCACACATTACCAAAGTCATTCAAATAACTACAACTTACCAGAACACCCTCAGCTTCTCAACTTTTCCGATTAAGCCCACTCATGTCAGAGACTTGCACACAAGGCTGAGCATGCTTCTCACCCAGCCACATCAGGGATCGAAAGAGACAGAAAACCAGCTGAAGCCTTACTTTCTACAGCCTTCAGTGCAGAGTTCTCAAAGCTCTCTTAAAACTGCTGGAATACTATGAATTAGCTTCGGTGCCTGCCCCTACTGCTTAACCAGCAGTGTGCTTGGGAAGTCAGCGCTGCTGGAAAGAAAGGGGCATGTTTTCAAGCATCCTGTCATGGAGCAGCACTAGAATTCAGGTTTCTGAGAATATTCTAGGACCAACTTCAAGTAAAGCACTTAATTTTTTGTGCAGTAACAAGTCCAGAAGGCTACGTTTGTAACTGTTACAATGGGGGAGCTGGCATTTTGCTGAAACACAGCCCGTTGGCTAGATGGAGCGTGTGTCAGCACCGTGTGTCAGCAGTGCTGGCTGACAGCTTCACACACAATCAATGACACAAATCCTTCTCAGAAGGACACGGCTTGAATTTGCCACGTTTCGTGTGAAAGCAAACATGAAGCACTACATCATGTCTAGTCAGTAGCTTTTTCTGGCATAATTAGCAACTGCTTTGCTCCATTTCATGCTTAAAGGTTATTTAACTTCCAATGCCAGTCCCCATTTCTATGAATGAAACGAAGTGAGAGGCAGTGCAGGCAGACAGCACAGAGGAGGAGACCCACACACTCTCAGCCTTGACATTCAGCTCCCATTGAAATCTGTACTAGATGGGCCACTTATTAGCTTATCTCCCATGAAGTGAGATGTTAACATGCCCTGTAGCTCAAGGCAAATCTTGCTGTGAAATCTTTAACTCATCAGCAGGATGACCACCACGACTGTCTCTAACAAACAAATTCTGTTTACACTGTCGTTATAGCACTGAAGTGCACAGCTTCTTGAAAACCACATAAGGGGGAAAGCAGTGCTGGAATATGAACCCAACAAAGACCACTTTCCCATCCAATGCAACCTCCAGAAGTTATTTCCTGAAACATAGAAGAACATTGCATTTTGTCAAGGAGAGGGAAAAAGAAAATGCCTTGACACGAGCCTCATTTCAGTATTATCTGGATTATCAGGAACAGCCTGACTTAGACCATCAGGCCCATGTGTGCTGAACAACAGCAGTTCCCACTTTGTGGGAGGACACATTTTTCAAGTCGGATTTTGAAATGCCTGTTGCTAAAGATTTGATGAGTGTTTTTTTTTTTTTCTTCTTTTTTTAACATAAAGACGACACCATCTGGAGTGCATTAAACTTGTTCCTTTATAAAAAGAGAGCTGGAGCCATCTGAGCGATTATGTTCACGATGGCAGTGCAGACTTCAACATAATACAGAGCAGATGCTAACATCTTCATGAAAAAAAGTATCTTTGTTAAGTTAGTACAGTGTTTGATGGATTCAAGCAACAGAACAAAGAATTACTGGGCAGTGAAACCTGTTGATATTATAAATCCTATCAAACATATATGAGCATCAGCCAGCACAGCAAACAACGTGGCTATAAAGTTATCAAAAAGTTAAATTTCTGTACTACTCTGCTCTCCCTTCTTGACTGCTAACACGAAAGGATTCAGTCATGCAACTCTCCAGAGCCCTTATCGCTTGAGCTGATTTTATACAAATAAATCCAGGCAGCCGCTGAAAGATCAAGGCAGCCAAAAATCTTTCATTTGTTCTGTAAATTTTAGTTCAGTTCTTGCGAGAGAAAAGATTTAATGCCTCCCACACAGTTTTAAAGTTGCACTATAAATGACTTTCCCCTGAAAACAGGAGACAGCTTTTTCACCCCAAATTCCACCAACGGCTTCAAAGGAACACATGAAAAGAAGTCACCCACCAGTGAAGCAGAAGGCACCAACCCCCCCAGACCAGCTACAACAGTGCTCTGCTCTCAAATGTAAGCCATGCTACCTTCCTGGCTTCCCTTCAGTAAAGCAGTCAAAAGGGCATTGAAATTTAGAACAGTTTTTATATGTAAGCTTGGTGCCTTATTTTTCCTTAAGCTGAGGATATTCTCCCTAAACCAATCAACAGCTATTGACAGGAAGGCAACATGCTCAGCCAAATCCCAGAGGTGTTTTATCATCAGACTTTATCATCATTCGGCAGTGATTTGTGCATGCAAGTCATAGTTCAGCTCCATGGCACAGATGTATTTGTTACACTACGAGTACCACTGGCATTCAAGGACAGTGGACACTACAAACTGGGTAAAATTAAACCAAGTTTTGGCAAAAGCCAGTGAAGATGCATCCTCAGTGACTCCAGCACAATTCAGAAGGCATTATAACAGAACCCGAGGTCACCGAGGAAAGAGTAAAGAAACTCTTCTGGTACCAGCTACACTTCTAAAGAGGAATTTCTGCACAAGCAGTCATGTGGATTTACAGACTCCAACAGAAAAGGCAATAACTCACAAAGCGGGAGGAGTTGTCGTTCTTCACCGTCTTCGCGTTCCCGAAGGATTCCAGAATGGGATTTGCCTGAAGCAGCTGACGCTCCAGCTCCCCCTAAAAGCCACACAAACAGAACAGCACATGGACATGAACACAGTGCACGTGGTGAAAGCTTCCTACATCCTGCTTCTTCCTGACAGTCTCTTTACCCAGGTGGTGGCAGTGGTACCATCTTCAGAAGGAGGTTATCAGCCCTCCCCTCACTGCAGTCTCTTCCATCCAGTGAAGAATGTGCTCTGTGCTCGTTTCACACACACACAGGGGGGACTGAATAGGACTCAATGGATGTTGCAAATCCAATATTGAAGATGGAAAACAAAAATTCACATCTAGGGCTGATGAAATTAGGCACAGACTTGAAATGCCTGAGAGGAAAAAAACTAATTAAAGATCTTTCACTCTTTAGTTATTTGACAGCATGTTCATTTTCCACATTGAATTTGAAGTCGGTGAAGTGCTCATTTCCCATCAGTCACACATTCATGTCAGTGCAACATCTCTGACCTGAATGCACCTAAAAGTGTGTCACAGCGGCACAGTGGGAACTGAGTAACACCAAATGCAAAGATCATTTTCAAACTGCCCAATTCAGCCAAAATTGCTAGGAATCTTTAATGCATATTTTTTAAGTGCTTCCTTCAGCTCAAGCCAATGGATGTAGAAATCAAAGCACTTATCTTAAGGAAATTGCACAACAGCTTTTACAATTGCTGCCCACGAGGAGCTCTGCTAACAAAAGAAGTCTGTGCTGCTTCCACAAGCCCAAGAGGCACGGATGCACAGAGGAAAGTATGACATTGTTTTCCTGCTCTAAAAGATAGTTTAAAAAATTAGAAGTGAAGCTGTATCTCTCCGGAATGTAGTCTCAAAAACTGAAGTTTGTGTTCATAAACCTGCTTTTTCCAATTGTTTATAGCATAGATGAATACAGGTCCCACACTGAGCATTTTGGAATGGAAACTTCAGTCTCTTTAGACCTCCACAAGGCAGATTGTCACACAGGAATTTTACAAGTTAACATCTGAGACTTTCATTTTTAATACTCAATTATATTTCAAGTCCTTCTGGAAACAAATGGCTGTTTGCCTTCTAACGGGACCTCATGTTATCTGCTCAGAACTTGGTTACATCCAAACATTCCTTTGGGACTACATATTCTATGAACTCCAAAGGAACTGAGAAAAACTAAATGCATGCATCCCAGCCCTGACCACACTCGGGCCACAGTGCCAATGAACCACAGCTGGGGCTGACAACATCACAGCCCTTAGGAGTGCTTTTAAATCAATAAAATGTGCAGTTTGAAGGAAATAAGATCACTGCTGTAGCTGCTGTATGGACATAAGCAGTTCATAGTCTTAAGAGATTCCTACACAGAGGTGTCACACAGGAAAAAGCATTTGCTGACACCATTCCTCCCATCCCCTCTCCCAACCACACTGCAGCTCCTGTTCAGACACCAAATAAAAATGAAAAGCTTGCTTACCATGCTGCACACAGCTTGAAACAAACCACACTACGTATATTAAACGCAGCAAGCATGTCACAGCTTACATTTCAAATTCTATCTATTCTGGAAAAGAAAGCACACTGACTTCAGAATTGGGCTTTTCTATGGAGCATTGCTGTGCTGCCTGAAAGCTCTGCACTCCAGAATGCTTTGACCATGCTTTTAAGTGCTTGTGTGCACCACAGCACTGATTCAGCCTTGTGCACAGGAACCCCTGCAACACAACACAACATGAAATCATCCTACTGGCATTCTCCAGCAGAATGCAGTAAGTTTTGTAGTGCATTTTTATGATTATCGCTGGGGGTTTGAAGGAAGCACTCAGCAGTGCCATCAGAGAGGTGAGAAGCAGTGACTGCAGCCTGGCCAGCTCTGCTGCTGTCCTTCACACGTGGACTTTCCATGGCCATTGCTATGTGCAAACCTTGCACAGTGCAGAATAGCTGCTGAAAAGAACGGTGGTAGAACATTTTAAACTGGATTTAGTGGTTTTCATTTCTAGATAGATAGCTTTAGAGTTAAAAACCATTCTGAGGAAGCACTCAGTGCTTTGGAAAGAGTTTAAGTTTGGTCTACAGGCATATCTCCAGCATAGGCATCTAACCAGAACTTGGAAAAAGCAGTATTGAAATTGTGGAAAAAGTGAAGTCATGCAATACATCATGCAGGACAACGTTAAGATAAGGACGGATTGTTGTCTCAGTTTCAGAAACACCAGCATCCCAGTGGCTTGGGTTGTTGTGAAGACTGGAGAGCAGGGAGCTACATGCTACTCACATACAACAGGGGTCCACTCTGTAGTTCAAAATGACATCGAAACAGAGATGTTAATGATTATGGTTTATGCAATATCAACACTTCTGGATTAGCATGTTTCCATCGATACATTTCATTTGTCTGCCAACAAATAATTCAGTTCAACTGCACGCTGAGTCTAAGCTAAAGGAGAGTTAACTCAATGCTTTATTTCTGGAACAAGGAAATTCTTCAGTAAAAAGAAAAAGCCCACAACTTTGATTTGCCTGAGGTTTAGATGAAGGAAGGATCAGGTTAAATACGAAGAATGTCTGTAACTTCTGAAAATGAGACCACGGGGCTCCGACACACGATTGGGTTACAGAGGTTTAAGGAGTTACCACACACTGGCAAAGGCACCACCGCTGTCCGTGTGGCTTCCTGCTGCCTCCAATAAACCAAAGCTCCCTCCCTTCCCCCTTCCCCACAGGGAGTTAAGATGCACTACGGTCAGCTTTCAGAAAACGGGGGGAGAATGCAACCAGCTCACTTAACTCATGGCAGTTTCTTGAGTTACCAGGCCTCGTCTGTATCACACAGAGCCACTGCAAGGCATTCTCCTTATTTAAAAAGCTCATGCCCATGACAAAGAGGCATCACTTACCATCTCAGGTTAGAGACCGGAGCATGCATCTTGCATGATATGTGGGAACAAGCTCTTCTTCCCACAGTCTTACCCTCAGCTTCCATCTTATTCTCCTCTTGATGCTCAGAAGCAATGCTGCACAGCATGGGCAAGGTTGAGTTGGAGTGGGGTGGCTGCTGACCCAGGACAGGGCTGGGCAGCATGAGCTTGCAGCTCCAACCAGCCTGAGATGACAGCAGCTGGGACTCACAGTGCTAACTCAGTTGGGCAAGTACCATGGTACTTACACCACCTAGTTTGGTGAGCCATGGGGATGCTCCACTTCTGGAGTCAAACAGATACACCAAGCCCTACGCACCTGAGAACTGAAGTTTTGACCAGGTTACCTGAGCAGCTATAAAAACATTCAGGGAAAATCATACGTTAACCAGAAGTATTTTGCTACCTCCAATGACCTCCCATCCTTTATTTAGAGCGAAGAACTGCTGTCCTCCCTTATGGCACACTGACTCAGTATGCAGCACCCTGGAGAAACTCAGCTCAAGAGGAGGTTACTCAGGTGCTCCAGGACAGGGACACCCACAGTGTGAGGAGCAGTGCTCTGCAATGCTCAGGAGCCTGTAAGCTCTTCACCAGCCCACGCTCTCAACAAAGCCACTTAAATAGTTACTGAAATTACTATTAGCTGTATAGAACATGGGGGAAAGCTTGTGCAGATAAATGGAAATTGACAGAAAATAGAGATGAAGGTCACCTACATAACTTTAAAAGCATAAAGAAAAACACTTGCCTGATGTTTCACGGGTTTAGGTGATTCGGGCTGTTCGTTGCAAACAAACAAACGCACATGTTAGCAAGCAAGCATTCCAGCTGCAAGTCACATCCCACATTATTCACGTCAGTAGGTTTAGTTTAACCATATACTACTCACTTCATACAAACCATTTGGTTTTAGAAAGGGAGTTATTCACTTGCTATTGCATGCACAAAATGCTAAAACCTGTTCTTATGCAAAGAACTAATTTCAAATACAATACAAGATGACAGAAGGACCTTGAGCAGCAACAGAAAAGGGCAAGGACATGATTTGTTTTGCACTGTTTTCCACAGTTCTGCCAAATAAACACCCATAATGCTAATTAACTATTTCTCCACAGTCCCAGTCCCTGCAAGGTGGTTTTGTATGAATGAAATGATCATTATTCCTTAAAGAATAAGGCAGGTTATGGCAGAATCTATGAGGAAAGCAATCCTTAAGATGTCTGAAGTTTTGTTTCTGGGCTGCACATCAAATATTTAACAGATGCAGACCCTCCAACCAACACCAGGTTTGTTTCTTTCACTCAAGAGCAAGCATCAAAAGCAGCAAAATCTTAAGAAACTGAAATACCTACAAGTTTTACCAGGAAAGAGGCTATGAATGGAAAATAAACCCCCTCAGTTCAACTCTGCACAGTTCCTGCAGAAGCACATGTTTTCAGTTTCGTTATTATATTCATGACTCCATCTTTCCAAACTTAAGCTTCACGGCACAGAGCCTGAGGGGGAGAAATACTGTACAACACACATCTCCACACCAAGTCAGATACCTGGTATCCACTGTTTGCCTGTTATTTCGAAGCTCTAGAACTGCTTTAGTGCAAGAAAACAGATTTGGATAGAGTTCCTCAAAGCAGCTGCCAGAACCTCACCTCATTCAGATAAGCGGTGTGAATTCAGCAAAGCTCAATCATATCTGCTTGGAAAACAACTCTGGCATCTGAAAATAAGGTTTAATGCTGCAGTCTAAGACCAGCAGTCCTCAAACAGCGGGAAAGGACAGGCACAACTCAGAGGCATTCTGCTTACTGCACTGCTCTCTCCAGGTCTCACTCCCTCACTAGGGACAGGGCTGAGCACCATCAGACAGGCATTTAACTTCTCCCATTCAATTAGGGCAGTTATAGCACATCTGGGAAATCCTCATCATTGGGAGCCTCCATCTGAGCCAGCCAACCCAAAGTCCTGTACTCCAAAACCAATTACATCTCTTCTGAAGTTAATGAAACAAATTAAACAACTTTGCATTTCACTTTCAAAGGCCAACGCAGGTAACTAAGTAATCATAGCTATTTCTGAGGCTTACAGCAGTATCAGCACGAGAGCTGGATTTTAGTGAAAACAGAGGACTTGTATTGATTACAGGGTGAAGAAAGAAAACAGGCATTCTTCTCATCCTGGCACTGTCCAGCTCTGGTTCAGATGAGTAGAAATGGAGTCAGTAGTGATGGATGTCATTAATAGAACTCAACTACTTATTTTCAGTCTTGGTATTACATTATCTGCTGATTACAAATACCTGACCACAAATAGGGTCCAGATCTGCCCATAGGCAGCATATTTCCCAACCCCACACAGCCTGCAGTATGTGCAAGTTAGCAGTGATCCCTGGGCAGTAAGCAGCACTTTTTTCATCCTTTTGGAAAGCTGGGCATGCAATCTACTTTATTTCTATATTTTGCAGCAACTAAACCCATGGTGTCTGTAAATCAAAGCAGAATGCAGGAGTTAGTATTAGGGCTCACTACACAATCATAGTAAAGCAGCTCTGTAACACATGCATTAACACATTCCATTCTTTTTTCTTATTCCTACCCCCAGTACACTGGTGAGCGATGAGTCACAAACAGAACTCTCCTTTTTGTCCATGTCTTCTTTCTCAATCTGTTCAAAACCCTCTCTCACTAGTTTCCCACCCTACTCTAAACTGTTACCCAACGTTGTTTTCTTCTTCTCATTTCAAATATGTCACCTCTACATCTCCTGACCATCCGGAAAAATAACTGAGAGCAAAGGAGGTGCATGGCCCAGAGGCAGCTGAGCACAGCAGGAGACAACAGTGTGGGTCACCTCCAGGCTGAGACAGCTGAGTTAAAGCACCGTGACTCTTTGCAGGGCTGCTCCACACATGGCACAGTTAGCAACTGAATAAACCATGAATCAGATTTACTTGCAGAGTTCTTAACATGCCCCTCTCCCACAGTCTTTCGAGGTCAAATCTGTTGAACGTGAAGCTGTAAGTTTTCAGTTGTCAACAAACACCTTCTAGCTTCCTCCCTTGCTGCACACCAACCCAGCAGCCCACGTGCCCTGTGAAGCCAACCAAGCTCACTTGGAATGATCCAGGCTCACTGCCACCCCACCTTCAGCCTATGTTTTTAGTGCTCCCTCCCTCATATGTCTCTAGAAAGCCTACTCCATTCCTAGATAAGAGACTCGATATCATCTAGCTCAGCCACGTTCCAGTTAATGCTGCTTCTCTTCCACAGTGGACCTCACCCAACCCACTGCAGGGGCAGAGGAGAGCCCTATTGGGAAGCAAAAGCCTCACAGCCAAGTTCTGAGCACCGAACACGGCCATGCTGTGCTCCAAGTGACAGGTACAGCTCTACGTGCTGCTTCTCACGTGTGCAGCTGGTGATGTAGAAATCGAAGCGTTACTCCAGTGAGACCTGAGGTGCCCAACTGGAAGCTGAGTTTTTGTAACATCTTTACAAGTCTGTCTGCCAGGCTGAAGGTAACCCTAGAACAGCTCTGGGAAAATAACTATTCCTTCATCAGCGTGCAAAGTGCTTCATAAAAAAACCATGCAGAACTCAGATATCTCACTAATAAGCGTGTCAGTAATTTATGAGGATGGATGAAAATAAATCCCTGACTCACAGTCTATTTAACAAGACTATTTAGCATCTCCTCTGTGAGAACACAAGTGTTGTACAGAACACTATTGCAGATCACTAATGTACCTCTGCAGTTTTCAATGAACATGTCAACACGAACAAATTGGGGCTGTGTATTTAACTCCAGTTCTGACACTTCTAAACTTTTGGGTGTTAGTTGTGTAGGTTGGCTGTTGTCTGCAATAAGTAAAAACGAGTTGTTACAGAAAGGGAAATTCATTTTTGAAACTGTTTAGATTACACAGTCTGTGTGTTTCAGAAATACTTAATTTGGTGCTTAATAAGGCACAACAGTGAATGAAGTGCACCCAACTTTCATTCGGGACCTATTCCTTTTTGGGGGGGGTAAAACTATGTTTTGTAAGAAATAAAATTTTCCCCAGTCTCCATCATGCCAATGATGGTTCACAAAGCAGCCAATCAGAACAGCCACCTTCAGAACTCTGGGGATGAACATCACCAACCCAAATGATCTCATGGGGAGGAGGAAATTAAACTCATTGAACTATGGTTTAAGCTGAATTTGCCAACACTGCCTTAAAGAAAGTAACTCACCCTTCCCTTCACTGACACTTCACACCCCAGCTTACCCCTTTCCCTGAATCCCCTCAATTCATAGAAATATTCATCTCTGCTAAAGCCAGGCTGACATTAAGAGCACAGCCTGAGCCTGTATCAGTTTCCAAGCCAGTGAGTGGCCACAGGAATTGTTATGCTGACAAAGGGGTGCTGCTTTTAGCAACTATACTGGCACAAAGTAGAAGCACAGAACAAATGAGGCCAATATCCAATCTCCTTTATACAATCAGAAATGAGGCTCCAAGTGGTCAGGCACTGGAATGGGCTCCCATAGAAGTTGTGTAATCCCCATCCCTTGAGCTTTTCAAAACAGCTCAGCAGAGTCTTGAGCAACCTCATCTAACTTACAAGTGTGACCCACTCAAAAGAGCAGCTGGCAAGAGGCTTGCAGAAGTCTCTTTTGAACAGAGGCATCCTAAGCTATCACAGCATATTTAAGAATAGCTGTTACAAATCCAGGCTGCATAATTCACTTACCCCCAGAAAGGTGTGGGCAATTTTACTTATGCAGAAATAGTAAAAGGTGCAGGTTCTGCCCAAGGTTATTCAGCGGAAAGCCAATAATACCCATAAGCTAGAACCCATGTAGAAAACCACATCTTATGGAAGACATCCTACATAGCCTTCTGCAACCCACACACACCCCTAATAAGTAACGTATGAACACCTGTCCAGTACTGTTACTGTTGATGATCCATTGTAAAGATTTCCCTTTAAGGCCTGTGACAGATGAGACAACCTGCAGTCCATTCAGACTGCTCTGAGAAAACCTAACATTGATTTGCTCTGTGCAATAAACCAGCAACAGTTTGAATAAGCAGTAACACAGGGCCACGTCATCTGCTTTCAAGAAGAGGGAAGATTCAAGTTTCCCCCTACTTTCAACCAGATTTCTCCAAATCCATCTCCAAAGTATTCTTTCTACCTCTCTCCCTTCAAATCCCTGGCTTTCCTTTCTTCATAAATTCACCTCAACTCAGTATCTGTTTCTCCAGAAATTCAAGCCCTGACACAGGAAGACTGACAGCTCCAAGCATCCTAGTGCTTAGTGTTGTGCACTAGGGAAGTAGCAGGAGGTGCTGCTAAGCTGGAAAATGCACCCTGAAAGCTTTCAACCACCACAGATGCCTGTGGTACTCCTGGAGAAAGGCATGCACGCACCAGTACAGATGAGAGCTACCTATCTGTCTTACAGTAAAGTTAAATAAATACCTCTCTGCAAAGTGCCCCAAGTGCTCATAGTAATAGATATTTAAGCCCATTCACGTATAACTAGCAATAGGATTGACAGGGAACAGCTTCACATGGCAACAGAGGAGGTTCAGATTGGATATTAGGAAAAATATCTTCTCTGAAGGAATGGCCAGGCGCTGGGATGGGCTGCGCAAGGAGGTGGTGGAGTCACCATCCCTGGAGGCGTTGAAGAAACATTTAGGTGTTGTACTGAGGGATGTGGGTTAGTGGGAAATACTGGTGGTGAGTGGATGGTTGGACTGGATGGTCTTGGAGGACTTTCCCAACATTGGTGATTCTATGATACTATGAAACCCAGTTCACACATACTAGTACTAAAGACTGCATCTGGTAGGAAACAAGTCCACTAGGAACTGTTCATGCTAATGAAATATCTTTAGAAAACTGAGATTTACTGCATCAGAAAGTTTTGATACTATTTCTAATAGTAATTCCTGCATAAAGCCTATTATCTCATGGAAGTTAAATAGCTGACACGAAATGGAAATGCCATCGCTAGCTGTTTGTTTCAGTCACTAAGGAGAAAACAGTTGATCAAAGTTGCATGGATTACGTTACAGCTCATCATTAATCAAAGTTAATTTTATTATTTTATTTTCAATTGAATTTGGTAGAACAACAAAGAAAGAGAAGATTTCCCAACTTACAGGAATATTATGGTCCTTTCTTCCTTTATGGGAGGAAGCAACGTGAGCAAGGTACTGAATAACCTTCTTAGTGTTTTCAGTCTTCCCGGCACCAGATTCGCCTCTGCAAAACATTTTAAACATTTTCCTCAAAATTGATTTTTCAACAGTTTGTCCATTCTTTGATAATGACAACCCCCAGTTATTCCATTTACGGCTCAGACTACGCAACAGAACTTCAGTAACCATCTAAAACCAAAATCCTGGAGCTGCAAGGAGCTGCAAAGTATTTGTTTAAAATACCTCCTTCATCCTAAAGATCTCCTCAGCATTAGGATGTTGATACAACATGTAACATTTGTTTGATTAAAAGCTTCTGACTAAATGCCCGAATTCCTATGGTACTGTAAGTAATGAGAAACAGACCTGTTCTTTGCCCAGAGACAGATTTTTTTCCAGACTGCAAATACACTCATTTAAACTATTAAACATTTAGTGTATCTCATATTCCAGGACCTGGTTATGAGAATTACCAAGCTGACGGAAACCCTCAACATCTCCAGATGTTTCAAAATACAGCAAGGCACACTTCAAGCATTCAGACTCTCCACAGCTCCTCTCAGTCTCTGAGCTGGCTTCAAACACACTTGTAGCCACAGGGCTACATCCATTCATTAAGAAATGAATTGGTGCAGAGTGGTACGGTGCTCCCATCAATAAAGGATGCTAACACATACATTATTTTCAAGACAGATTGAAAGCAGAATGTCAGAATTCACTGAAAGACTTCCATATGGGGTACCCTAAACTCAACTGCCTACATGGTACACTTCTATATTGGGTATCCTAAACTCAACTGCCTACATGGTACAGGCAGAGCTCTGTCCAAGCCCACAGCACAGCAAACACAAACGATGCTATGGATTTTTATTATTTCAAGTAAATCCACTCAAAGAGACTACCAGGTCTGCCTTAATGATGCAACTGGCTGTTAATCACTGCAAAGAGATCGCATTTCAAGTGCGACAGGGACTTGCTTGCATTTCAAGAACAACGAACTAAAAAGCATTTTGTTGCACGGTGCTGCATTGAAAGAGCTGAAGTTCTTCTGCCATTGAATGGTGGTTCCCATTCAGCATTCAGAAATCAACCAGCTCTGAGAATGACAAGGATACATTCTGTATGCCTGCAGGTTTCTCAGTTGAAGTTTTAAAATGGAAACTGTTAATTTCCTAGGGGGACCCAAGTGCATCCTTCTGCAGCCTCCATAAACCCCTTCCTAACCAAGCCGCCCATATTGGTTTAGTGGCCAGTGTGTCCTTCTCTTGGTATTGGATACCTCCAAATCAGATCAGGTAGGCAACTCAGAAGCATCCAACCTCATGTTACACCCAACATCTACAAAAACGGGACAGTACAGCAGCTGAAATTGTAACATTGCATATGCAGACAACACTACCCCATGTTTTCATAGAGAATGGATTCAGTCTACCCTCCACTTCCCTGACATTACAGGAGCCACACAGAACAACTGTGCTGGGAGAGATGACCTCGTGGTAGGTCATCATGGTAGGACAGGAGGATGAGCATTTCTCCAACAGCAGGCCAGGAGCAGCCCAGTGCCTGAGCAAAGCCAGCCTGGAAGAGCAGTGAAAGAGCTGGGTGGGAATGCTGGGGTCATCCTGCCTGTTGGAGCTGGCAGAGCTGTGTTAGCTGAGAGCATTGCACCATGTGAGGGGATGTCCAGCACAGCCTGCCACAGCTGAGGGTCACTCAGGGCACCTGATTGCAGTGGTGGCAGCTGCAGCTCAGGGACAGCCACCTCCTACTGCCAACCCACTGCTCATGCCTTCATCATGAGAAAATGAATATAATTGGACAATAACACAATAAGAACACGTAGAAATCACTAGCACTGGACTACTGAAAAACATTTAGAAGACATGGGGAAGTCCCTCAGGACTCGCTGAATAAACCAGCTGTGCTGGATGCATGGAATATAAAAAACCTTGGGATGTATAATCTGAAGAGCAGGTTACAAAGACTGCTCTGAGAATTAGCTAATGGGTAACCAGGTTCCCTTTCTGCCAAGAAATCATCAATACAGCACAGAAGCTGAGTGCACCTTGGGACTGCCACAAGGGGAAATACGTGGGGTTCTGCTGAATTTAAAAGAAAGGGGAAAAAAAAAAAAGAAAAATTCCATTTCTACCCAGTCTGATGGCACACAAAGTTGTAAAACTGTAACAGGTAATCATGCAGATTGATAAGGAAAAAGTAAACCTCAAATGCCCATGCTTACTTCTCAGTTTTGCTTTATTTCTAGCTTCCCCTTTATCGTGGTGGTGAAGCTGTATTAATATAAACTATTCCAGCAAGTAACAGAAGGAAATAAGCACAACAAAACATACATTTACACTCTGTAGCAATACCATTTGTTCTCATTGTCATAGAGCTTGGAAACACACAGTTAGCTGGGACTTAAGAGCTTAATAATCTATTACAAAAGCAGTGTATTAAATTTTAAAGATGAACCAGATCTGAAACACCTAGTGCAGAGAAAATAGCACAGCAAGCACAGCCCAGATGTGAGCCTTCAGAAGGACAGCACGCAGCTTGAGGAGCCCACTAATCACTTCTCTGGCATACACACGGCTTAGGAAGGTCAGAAGCTTGTGATACATTCCTTTGTTAAAAAGCCTTTAAATCTAATAGTGATTTTTAGAGGTCTTTATACAAGCTCTCATTCAAAAGCAATACTGATGGATGTTATCATCCTCGTTCTCCTCTCCTGGGAGCTTACAAATATGCCAAATATTTCCTGCAGAATACCAAGCTAGATAGCTCTGCTGCCACGCACTCTAGAAGAATTAGAAGATTTAGGATGAAGTCCGCTTCATTTATAGAAATAAGGACATCTGCATACTTTAGATCCTTCCCTGAAAGTCAAACACATAAATTATATAAATAAATTAAAGCCTTCTACCTCTACCAACCTGCCCAAAAAAGGTAAACTTTTAGTAACGCCATGTACAATATTTATGGAGTAAGTGGTATCACGAAGCTAAAGATTAACTTTTTTTCAAAACCTTGTTTTAATACAACTCAATTAATATGTTACCATAAATTAAACAATGAAAGCCCTTGGCTGAGCTCCTAGCCTTACTTCAGTCAATGGCAGCATCGCTAATGACTCCAGCAGGGTCACCACTTCACCTCTTATTTCTGCCTTGATTCCATTATGAGCAAAAACAAGGTTTTATGAGATGAATTCAACTCTCAGCTCTGACTATGGAGCATGCCAAGAAGCACATCAAGTGGAATCATCCAAGCAGACCATCTTTAGCAACGGCCTCCAGTCGGATGAGTAACATTATGTCATTAATTAATTAACTGAAGGTGCTCCCCTTGATGCAGACATTACAGAGATGGTTAAGAAGTCTGACAGGAAAATTAATGCAGTTTCTAGAGATAAAGCACTACAAGCAGCAAAGCTTTTCCTCTGGATAAGCATCAAGCCTGCGTGGAAAAATTGGTAAAAATTGGCTAGCATGACCACTTTAAGGCTTCTGCATGATTTTAAATTCACTGGATGTAAACCTGCAGCCATTTTCAAGAAGGGAAGTACTCTTCAGGCAAATTCATCTCAGCTACAATTAGGTTGGCAAAAAGTTAGTGATGAGTGACTGACTTCTCATCCAGCTGCACTATTTTCCACCCCCCCCCCACCCCCCAGGCTGCTAGTTCTACTATGCAGGATTTAGGCTAAAGGCATTTCTTCTGCTAAACAGATTGCCATTGAGAAGACAGGCAAAGGAACACAGTGAGAGATGAGCTGCTCGTCACAAAGCAAAGGGGCAGCATGCAGGAGTGAAGCAGAGATCTGAGCTCCAGGAGAGCGGTGAGCTCTTCCCAAGAGCCTATAACAGCAGCAATTGTACCAGCAGGACAACTAGCAGCTGTGAGAGACCTACTCCAAGGGGAAACACAGTTCTGAAGGAAAATCAGACTGAAGCAGCCGCTCTTCTTCCTGCCCAGCAGGTTTGAAGCAGCTACACGTGACCTTGTGTCAGTGCAGCACAGGACCTCACCAGCATCTCGTCCTGAAGTTCCAGCTGTTCCACCTGCAGACCAGGCGTGAGGCAGCATCTGTGAGATGTAGCACTGCCAGTCACAAGGACAGAAGGACACAAACACACAAAGAAAGCTTTGAAATTCAGAGATTTCTCCTCGTTTTGCTGCCCACACACCAAGTTCCTGCTGAACAAAAACATTTGTGAAGCATTGAAAACATATTTTAGGTGATCAGATCAAATGTGTCTAGCACATCCCATTACCAGGCATCTCTCCATGATTTAAAATACCATAGAACTAAGCAGAGAGGTCAGCATGCTGGGAGCCTGGGATGAAACGTTTCTCTTGCCCAAAGAGTTTCAGTCTGTCGGTTCTGCTCAGCACAGAGCCAGGATGGGCAGCTATCTGAAAGCAGAAGGTGCTCCCGGCTGAATGCTTGGCAGAAGCAGCAGCAGCTCTCCTAAGCAAGCAGTTTCACAAGCCCTGCTGCTCAGGAGTCCTGCAGGCAGCAACGCTTCTCCTCATGCAAAGAGGCCCAAGGCACCAAAGCATGGGAGCACACACGTAAGTGACTGCGCAAGTAAGAGGCCCAACAACAGGGCTTTGTGCTCACAACAATAGCTGCAAAGAACAAAAGAGACTTATTCTCAGACACAACCGAGTAGATCTTCTGCCAGTTATAAACAAACAGATATTTACAGTGGAGACCTGCAATTACAAGAATGCCTTAATCACTCTACTAATTCTCTGTAATGAAGAGGTGTAAGTGATAGTTTGGACTAGCACAGAAGAGGCATTAACAGGCTTTGCTATTTACAAGGCTGTTTTACAGCTCCTCCATTCCCCTTTAGATGCTTCTCATCATCTCAACACCAGTTGTCTGGGGAATGTTACAAGCTGGACTCCGGCCAGAGGTTGTATACAAAAATGCTTGGTATTTGCTGCTGTTGTCCTTTAATAAGCAGCCTCTATTCCCTCCACACCCCACCACTCCTACTGAAGCCAATTCAGATTAGATATCCTTGTATGGCTGCAAGCATCTGCTAAATGAGTGTTTATCGAGCCCAGTCTCAGTTTTGAGAATACCATAGGCTTGTGGTAAGATTCTCATATTTAGAATCTATTAGATTCAGAAAAGTGCAATGTGGCACATTTTCATTGTTTGAATTTCCAAAAGCTGCCTTGCAGTTAAAGACAACAAATCCAGGAGAGGTTTGAATATTTCTCATATTCCTAATATACCACAGAAGAAATTTCTTCATCTTGGTCATCAGCCTCCAACGGCCTGGCAGGCTCTTCTATTTAACATTAACAGAATAATATCCAAAGAAAAACAATAAAATTTCCCAAAACTCCAGCAGCTGCAGCTTCTCAAAGACAGAAAAGCCTGCACAGCTTCTCATCACAATCTCACATCTTACCTCACCGTATGAGTTTTTGTTTCAGCATACACACAGTATGAAGTTAATACTACTTTTCTGTAATTGATTTCTTATGGATGCTGGGCCTACAGTGCACCTCTAAGCCAGAAGGAACACCAAATTGCTGGCACTGCCTATATTTGGTTCCTTAGAAAATGAAGTATGGGCACGTGGGTGAAAAGAAGAGGGCAGAACGAACTAACAGTGAGAAAGAGAATGCACGCTGTTTTAAACTTTAAGGTAACACTTCTACACCAAGACCAAAAATCCGTCTGTGTCAGCAAGTCTGGATTGGAGCACTGAACAACAACCAGTTGGCAATGTGAGTAATGCTCTCCAGCCTCCATGTTAGGCAAAGGACACGATGTCCTGCTGACACAAGCATCCAGAGAAAGCAGCAGTGTTTTTCCACTCCTGGTGTGGAGTCCAACTTTGAGAAGAGATTAAATACCACTAGTTTATGCAAAGCTCATCTTTTGGGGATGACAGACCACAGAGTCCTCATACAATGTCAGCAGATCATTAGGTTGAGTCAGGTAGCCCCCAAGTAACCCTGCTATCTTCAGAACAGTGAGATGCTAGCAAGAGGCATGCTTGGAGAGCTATCCATCATCCCAGCCTTTACGTACACTGCCCATGTACATGTGCTGTCACACAAATGATGACCAACCTCAACCACATGCTGAAACACGCTGCACTGTTAGGCACTGTCACTCCTCCAGCAAAGTGTGAGCAAGTCCTCAAACATCTACATACTGTCTAAGATCAAGACATTCTTAATACAGCTACAGAAGTGACTTAACCACGTTAGAAATTACACTAAGTATCACCTCTGCAGTTTCACGACAGCTTTAGATGTGAAAAGTTATTTACTTCAATATTGACTGCATGAAGATAACTGCAGTTTCCAGAGATTCTCCCAGTGCAGAAACAGATTGGGATTTCCTAAAGATCTGGACTAACAGTAAAGACATCCCAATAGAGCACTCCTGACTGTCAAGAGGAAAAGGGTGTCTGTCCCGGCAGTCTGAGTGAGACTTGGTACAGCACAGCTCCAACTGCATTAATTGAGAGCTGACCTGCAAAAATACAGCAAACTGCATCACCTAGAGGTAGGGACAACAGGTGAAGATGCTGACCAGGCAGACCTTCAGCAAGCCATCCGGGAGACCTACCTCCATGATGCACATAAAAACAGTTAGGGTCAAGGCAATGGGAGAAAGGAGAATGATGGGCACACTACAACTCCCCATCCACCTACATGCATAAGCAAGGTCTTTCCTTTCTCACTAGCTAGCTTAAATCACTCCTGGGGGAAGACAGAAAGTATTCTGAAGATTTTCAACTTTACTAAAGATTGGGGTCAATCAGATGACACGTCTGGGATGAGAAGACATCAAACCTTTTATGAACTGCCAAAGGAGTTTCTGAAACCACCTCCAGTGTGGTTAAAACACACTCCTACTGTATTTATACCTGCCTTGGTTGAAGACCTGTAAAACCAGTGGCATGGCAGGAAAATGCCCAGTTTGTCTTTTCAATGCAGAAGCAGTAATGCAATAGAGACGAGTCCTGGACACTAATCCACACTTGAGCAAAACATATTAGACGTCCTTTTGGTCAGCTATACAAACAAGTTTGCCATAGTCTTGCTGGAGGTCATAATACCCCATCTGACCAGTTGTCACGTAATGAGTTTGAAATGCAAACCTGATGAAAGAATACAGTTCTGTCCTGAAGGCCATGGGAGAACCACCTTTGGAGCAGTGCTGTAGTCAGCAGCTGTCCTTATAACCTACTTGCTCAAAAGATACGCGCAAGGGAATATATGTGGTTTTGATGTGCTGCTTTTTACGTCTTTGTCCAATTTGGAGAAAAGCACTAAGACAAATTATTTCAAGAAAAAGGTTAATCTGAACAGCACTCTGTAACACCTATTATATTCTTCTGTAGTCAGCATCCAAATAGTGTTAATGGTTGGACAGCATTAGCAAAGTCTTCTGGGCTGTGGTGGAAATACGATGCTCAAGAGCACAGAATACTTGTAGCCCAGTGACCAGCAGATCATGTCTCTCCATTCTCAAAAGGCAAGATATAACTGAATTTTATTTGGTCACTTTGGAGGTATGATTGCTCGGAGATGTGATCTAGCAGAGGGTTGTTAGAGGTAGGGTACTATGGTTAGGCTGCGGTTGGACTTGGTGATCCTTGAGGTCCCTTCCAGCCTGAGTAATTCTATGATTCTATGATACCTTACCCTTCACAAGTCTGAGGCTGCAGATCCACCCACATTAATGAAGAAATTTATATTTCTTTGTAATATATGTTCATTGGCACTGATCTTTTTAATCAGGATTTTTCTTTTGCATGCTGCTCTGTAGGTACTTCAATAAAAAAGTAAAAATAAATACAAGTTAAAGCAACAAGACACCCAACAGAACCTGGAATCCCAGCTTCTGCCAGATGCTGTCACACTTCTACCAAGTTCAGCCTTGACCATTAGTATATCTAAGATACTGAATTACAGGTAGCAAAACTAGTCTAGTATCATGGTACTAGCAGTTTCAGTGTTACATTTTGCAATATCATTCCAGGACAGTATTGAAATCCTTGTGCTAAACTGAACACTGCTTCTGAGATTTTAGATGGAATAGTAGATTTGTAACCAAACACTTTATATATCCAGCAGAAGGGCTATTTCTGATCTCAGTATTATGACTGCTTTCAGAGCAGCGCCCAGCAGCTCCAGACTTAATAAGTAGCTGTGGTTATGCTCTCCTGAGTTCTAAGCATAGTAATGTGTGCCCTCCCCTCCCTTCTCACCCTCTAGAAGAAAGCTGTCTTCTGCTGGTGCTGCTCACTAAGCAGCTTGCCAATTGCCTAGAACCTAAGACGTAGAACGTATCACAAGCCCCACATATTCCATGCTGAATGCACTGCAGCAGATACAAGAGGATTCAATTGCATTTTCAGTTCAGAAGGATCAAAAGCTTATGGGAACCCAACAGGTGAGGTAATGACAAAATTGAAGACTAGATCTTGAAGACTTTTCAATTTACAAATGAACAGATCAGACATTCAGTAAATCCTGCAGCACTGTCATTCCAACCGCTGTGGTCTCGGCTGACCGTACTGAGTGCAAAGTTCATGCACAGGCCCAAAACCACAAAGCTACTTCAAAACAATTCACCTGAGGCATATGTTGAAGCATCCACAAACATGCAGAGAACAAAGCTTTTTTTTTTTTTGCTGCAGGATCTTATTCGTGCTTTGAGGGCTGTCCTGTACATCACATGTAAAATAGTTATCACAAAAACAAGTCCTACTAAGAGAAGGGACAAGAGAACTAAGCAAGTCTGTATTAGCTGACTGTGCCTTGACCTTAGGAACAGAACTGTATTTGCTTCTGTGTCCCTAGGCCCCGTGCATCTTGTGTTTATAATACCTACGGTTTGAAAGAGTATAGCCTTATCAGAAAGACTGAAGATGGATCCTCTTGTTTGGCAGTTATGGTTCTTTTACAGGAAGTAGGTGGAAGATCTGAACTTCATGTCAGTGGACAAACTGTACCTAGCAGTTAATCAGGCAGTTGAACAGAACCTTCCCAGCAGTTAATCTCACCATCGAGCTATTTCAGGAAGCAGGCATCCTCACCAACTATGGCCTCAAAGCAGCTGCTATGCACTGGCACAACGCATGGCCAACTGCTCACACAGCCAAGGCAGGAGCATGCAGCTACCACATCTTCCCTCCTCCACTCAAATAATTGAGTATATTCAAGTTATATCCAAGACAGCTAATTGCAAGCAGTTTCTGCACAGCCATGGTGTGGTTTCGCAACACACAAACCAGTCTAACTAGCCAGCTGCTACCAACTGTGACATTTCTCTGTTGCCTTCCTTCCTCACATTCATCCCTCCTTCACACACTGCTGCCTGAAGAAGTGAGCAGATGGAAGGCAGCATTCTGTGGTCAGGGTGGTTTTCTGCTAGCTTACCTCCTTAAACTGCCTCATGATGGAGCACCAACACCCAGTGCTAACTTAAAAGGCAGCACAAACACAGCATGTGAAAGGAGGTGAAACTAGATCACCCCTTTTAGCAGCAGCCCAAGGACAGACCAACCCAGCAGTGCCATAAGCCAGACCACACACTTGTATCGCTCTGCTACCCCAGCTTTCACTGCCAGCTCCCCGTGACACTTACACTGAAGCTGGAAATTTGCTCCTGGGTGGGGCAAATTCAGGCACCCACACAAACGAAGAAGGAAATTTTAGCATCAGCTTGTCCAGAGTTCTCTTGTTTGAAGCAAGTCAAAGGCGCTGCTGCTGCTCAGCAGGGTTTCAAGACCAACACTGATTCATGTTCCCCACGGCACTATACTGAGCAGCTGTAATAGAGCTCTTTGACAGATACACACATTTAGGGAATTCTCTCTGATTCAGGTATCTTGACTGACATTTTTGAAACTGCAATTCTTCAGTGCCACACAGATCTGTAAGAACTCTCAATAAGGAGAATTACATTATTAAGAGAATCTCCCTACAAAAATATCAGTTCACCTGTCTTTAACAACTACTTGCTGCCTGTCAAGGCAGAAGACCAAGCTGTGACAACCACAGCTTTAATCAACAATGTTAACCTGAGACCTTCCCCTCTGTCACCAAAAACTTCCAGAAGTGCCCAAATGAAAAGCAGAGCTCACTTACGTGCAGAGAATGGATTGGTCCTCACGGTCTGCAAAAACAAGAATGAGCAGGGTTAGTTTTGCTTCTGTTCTCCTGTAATGTGCAAGACAGTTTGTTTTAAATGAATATTTAGACAGTTCAACTTTTCAGCTTAACAATTGAAGGACAATCTCAAACTATTTTTAGTAAGATTCCTTCAATAATTTAGTTCTCACACACACCTCTCAGCAAACAACACATCTGACATTCAGTCTATGTCATGAAATGAAGATTTTGCTTTAATGCAGAGTACAAATGTTCTTAAACGTTTTCAGACAAAGCTGACCTTACTTCTTTTGTTGTGTGCACCTTTTCAGAGATTCATTGGATAAAGAATTTAAAATACTAAGTATTAATCAAGAAACAAAACAGTTCAAGCACACAATGCTAATGACCAGAAATAACTACTTGGAAATAGCACTAGCATCTCAAGCAAGCAGAAGCTTTCCCCTTTAGCTTTTTATTCTTTTTAATTAACATGCAAGCCTAAAGTGCTTCCATAATTCAGCTCATTCACTAAAGACTTGTCAAAAGGACAGCCAGGGAAATACTGAACACAGCTGAGCTCTACAATACAGTGCAGCTTCTGTGACACCCGCTGCTGGGCTTACGACCTTTGGAAAGAATGCCTAAAGACAGGTCATACCCTGCAAGAGGTATTCCATAATTACAGGGTCGTTACAGAATATATTTCATCATGCACTCTATATTAAAAGTTCTGTAATCAAAACATTCAAGTATACCTGCAGAAAGTAAAGCACTGCATTGCACTGAAGGATGTTCTCCTCCCTCTTTGTGCCCAAGTTTTCCAGTGAGCTCAACATTTCTTTCCATAAGTTCCCAACAAAGTTTTGTTGCTTTTATACCTTCAGATGTTCACCACTTACTCCAAAAGAAAACAATTGCCTCCTGAGAACTCAGACCTTCCACTTTACAATAACTCAAAGTCAAGCTTCATTTTATTTTCTGTGGACATAAAGCTTAGGGCTACAAGCTGGGCTCTCCAGTGACCTAACCCTAACCCATTCTCCTTGACCTTGAGCTGTGAAGGAGCCCAGAAAGGGAACAACCAGCAGCAGAACCAGCAGCAGAACCAGCACAGCTCCCTCCAGGACACAGGTTTCAGTCCCACACAAGGAGCACACAGCCTCAGTTGCTGCAAGGCACCTTCCCATGTGCCTGATTGATCTGAAGGAGATCTATATTTGTACATACAACCTCCATGTTTGTGACTATTTCTGGTGTGTAAACCATTTTAGGTAGTTTCAAAACAGGTCCAGAGAAACTATTCTTACACTGAGCTGTAAGGTACTGCTCAACTTTGCAGCCAGCTTGAAACCAGGCACCCTCCCTACCAGGTGAGCCAAGCTCAGGATGCTGTTGTGAAACAGCAGGTGCTGACACATAATTACAGCCTCAGCCAGCACTCAGGACCAGCAGGTGACCACACTTCCCCCAGAAGCTGCCCACATTCAGGAAAGGCTCGTGCTCAGCCCTCCCACTGCCCAGCAGCACAAACCCAAGCTGCAGGGCTGCTGCTGTGGGGACAAAGCAAGGGGCTGGGATCAGTGTGTGACAGCTACAGCAGGCTGTGGTGCTAGGTATGTGTTCTGTCCCCTTCTCCCAGCCTTGCCAGTACTCATGTCAGCAGTGTCACACAGCTGAGGGCGGACTGGGAAAGCAGCCTGTATCATACTGAGGTCCATTCATGCACCTCAGCATAGAACTGCACAACTCACACAAGCAAGGGGAGAGCTGAGAGCTCCTTATGACAGCAGCTCCAAACAGCTTTCAATGGCCAGTATAGACAAAGCAGCTATTTTAATTAGTATGTGAATAGAACATTTGAAGGACACAGATTCAAGGACTCCTGCAGGCAGATGCTGCTGCAGTGTTACAGCTATACCAGAGGCCTGGGACTGCACCACCAGCAACTGGTGGATTTTTGTTTTCTCACTCGAAGCATTAAAACACACAAGGATTTGCACTCCAACCTCCTGTAACTATGTGCTCAGAAGGAGCAAGAGATACCAGTGACTCTCCTACCCACTGCACAGACAGCAACTAATATTTAAGCTGTTCTGAGTAGGAGCACAAGTCAAACTATTAGAAGGGGGAATGAAGAGATTCAAGAAGTGGTGGTATTCCTGACATGAGTGCTGGCACCTGGCCTGCTACACTTGCCTGATATGCAGCAGCTTCTGTCTAGAAGCACCAGAAGGAAGGCTGAGACTGCAGGAAATAAAAGCTAGCAGCTGGCAACAGCAGTGGGAGAACAGCAGATGAAGTTCTGTGTTCTTCTGGCTCTGACAGAGGGTAGCTGCTCCTGCAAGCTCCATCAGAAATAACTTTCAGGTATCAGCAGGAGACAGAGCCCAGAACTGCTGCAGTCAGACGGGCCTTGGGGCTGACAGCTCCAAAGGGAGCAGCTCTGACCCAGCCTGACCAGCCTGCCTCCAGGCAGCGCAATGACTGGAGAACTTCTCAGGCAGCTCCATGGCAGCACAGCCAAGGCACCACAGCACAAGTCAGCTCCTCACTTAGAAGACGCTGCAGAGTGAATGCAAAGTTAGCCCCCTGAGTGGAGTGCAAAGGTAGCATTTCCCTGCTGTAATATTAGCAGTGATGTTTTCTAAAGAGAAAATTTAGTTTTCCCTTTTTGTTTCCCCCAAAATAACTTCTCCACAGTGCTGTCACAGCGGTTTGTTGAAAAAGATTCCTCTGAAGAACAGCCCTTCAGTTTATCACTCCTTAAACAGCCAGAAATACAGGTAGCATTTGCCTTGAAAACAAAACCAGTTTGGCAGAAAGCAGTGAGCACAGGTTACTGCTTTGTACCACTCCACGTCTTACCTCTGGGTTTACCACGCAGAGCCTGTGCCCACAACAAGCAAGGCAGTATCAATGGGTTTTTCTACTCAGTTCATCCTAAAGATTACCTAAAAGTCCAGACAGCTGTAGGTATCCTACCCTTACCAGAAAGGTCAGCAAGTGCACAGAACTTCTTCCATTTTCTACATCCAAGAACCTGCACAGGCACAGATGTTACAAGGAAGCTGCCAAGCACTGCAGTATGTTACTCCAAATTCATTTTCCTGTGTCCATCTGGACACAGCAAAGGGACTAAGAAAGAACAGTTATTTACAGTTCGTTTGGTTTAGCCTTCCCCTCCCCAAATAAAGCAGTTTACTTAGGGTCTTGATTTCAAAGCAGCTGGTGCCTTCCTAAAGCACCCTTAGAGCACAGACTAGCATCTGTTTGGCTGTGTTTTAACAGAACTGAACTGCTGGGAACTCATCTGGGGCATGGAAGCACCACCACTTTTCTCATATTGTGCTTACATGTGAAAATATTTTCACCAGACTGTGCTGTTTTCTGTGATTCAATTTCAACATGAAGTGCAGCAGTCAGCCCACAAAACAGAGTATTATTATGACAAAGAATGAGATCTACCATCCGTTGCAGTGATTTTAATAGCCTTTGCTCTTGTTTGTTTGGTTTTTAAAGCTGAAGTGGTTGTTCATGGAAACCTATCAACGTTATGAAAACAAATTTCCTTCTAAGTCTTGTGATTCTTAAAAACAGGCCCAAAACTATCATCTCTCCAGCAAGGTCTTCATGAGATAACATCTCACACCACCATGAGACAGAGACTTGCAGAAATATGCAAAGAGTAAACTCATGCAACAGCTCCCATGGGGGTACGCAGGCAAAATTCCAGGAGCAAAAAGCAGAACAAGTTTGGCTATCAACACCTCCAACCCTTATAGCAACTGAGTCAGGGAATACAAATAAGTCGGTCTCATCAATAGGATGAGCAAGTTTGGCATTTCCACTGCTCCATAGACTTTCAGTCTGGAATGATGGATATTCTGGACAAAGGCACAATGCACTTTGAGCACATAATTTACCAGGTAGTTTTAGCAAGGAGAAGCATCTGTGAGACAGCTTCAGTAACACTTTCTTCTATCAGTATCTGCCAGATAACTTCTGGTTTCTTTGGAAAATCCTCCCCTTCTGCTGCAGCAGCTCAGCTCCTGCCCTCCCAGCAGCCCTGGGTGCTGCTCTGCTCCCAGGTGGAGGCATCTCAGCTCACTAATCAAAGACACTCATTTAACACAAAGTCAATTTAATTCAGATGGACATAGGCACAGAGACAAGCAAGCAGTACGAGGGGATGAAGAAGAGCAAGCTGTTGACTCAGTTTGACCCACATCACAGGACCAACCCTTTGTTATTAAACAAACAGTGAAGTCCCATGGGAATCTATCACTTCAGAGGGCTGCAGCTTGGATTTAAATATATCTCAAGGTCTCCAAACAGCACTGAAGGTCGTCACATTCAAGCTGCACAGAAAGCTTACTACAGTTTTTCTAATTAGAAATACAAGTTCCAAAATCACACAGAGCCCAAGAATAAAAACAAAATTTAATTATCTGCCTGTGAAATAAGCTTTCTACAGAATAACACGTCCTTCTGAATGGAGGAATTAGGAAGCACAAAGACAACACAGTCTGACATTAGCCTTAGGCTAAAGTTCCCCTACTGCTGGAGATAACCTGAGCTGCTGCCAATGCCTCTGCTTCCCCTGCCCACATCTCCCAGTCCGTTCCACTTTGGACCAGCAACCAAACGTACAGACAAGTCCTGCTGGTTCAAGCAGCTGAGCCAACCAATGAAACTTCACTTTCAAGCAGCTCAGCACCCTGACCAGCTTGCACCACAGCACTGCTGCAATGAGTGCGCAGAAAAGCATGCAACCACCCACCCCACCAGCAGCCCGTGCACTGCACTCTCCAAAACCACCACGACAGCTCAGTGCCCAGTGCTGGGTGCTCCCAGCCAGAGGGCTCGTGCCACCAGCTCCTCCATCCAAGCATATCTGCACTGCACATCAGGGGCTCATGCTAGCAGACATTTCATCCTACTAAAATAAATGAAAGAGAGCAGCCAGCACAATACAGATGTGGCAACACATAGCCAGTCTTTTCCTGGTCGTTACATCAGTTGCAGACACCAAACTATTCAGAGTCTGGAGGCATCAGGCACTGAAGCACTGGTATCACTATTGGGTCTCCTCTTTCTCCCCATCCAGAAGCTGACTCTCACTCCCAAGGCAAGAACCAAGTGCTGTGTTTAACACCTGACTGATGCAGGCTGCAGCCGTGGTAGGAACCACCTTGTCCAGTGCCGAACAGATCAAACTCTGAAGCAAAGGAGAAACACCAGAATACAAGGACAAGAATTACAGCTCTGAAAACTATTATTTCCCCTAAAACCCCTAAACTTACTTCACTCATCTTGCTGAGTATGAGGACAACAATTGGCACCTCCTCAAACAAAGCTGTTGCTTGGCTGCCAAACATTTGCAATATTTTCCTGTTTGAAAAATCTATCAATATAAACATTGGGATCTATTTTTACTATGTAAATACAGAAAATCAAAAGGTTTGAGAGTTTGGATAGAGAAATGTTTTATTCCTCCCCTCCCTCCAAGTTATAAAAGGATTATTCCCCCTGACACACACCAGCCCTAACAAACCCCTGCTAACTCTGGGTAAGGTTCCAGATGTGCATTAAACGCATTTGTTGGGTAATTGGTTCAGGCAGGATGTTCAGAAAAGCCAGTGCTCAAATCTAGAGTCTGCCTACAAAGGAATTACTGTATTTTAACAGAGCAGCTTTTCTTAAAAGCATGCCTTAGTTCTGCTTTGCTCACACTATGGTCATTCATAAAATGGTAGAAGATAATCAAGCAGAAAAGGAAGAATCTGTCTTCAAGTTTCCTAGAAATATTCACAGGCAGTAGCACTGAAGGACAGAAACCAAACTACAGAGCACAGCTTGTGAGCAAATGAATGCCCACCCTCTGCAACAGCCTTGCTCCAATTGCCCTTTACTACACTGAAATACAGCAGCTGCCCAGATCTGTCCTTCCCAACTCAATTCACAAGAAAGGAAGAGCCATCTGGGGCCACCCCACAGCAAACTGCTCAACTAGAAAGCCAAGTTTTGAGCTATCATAATAACAAATACACACACATTTAAAACACTTCCACAGCCCTACTACCTGCTTTCAGAATCAATGCATCCCTCCCTGCTTTGAGATGATATTCAGTCGCAGCAGCCTTCATACAAACACTGACTGCCTCGCTATCCCTCCACCCTTTCCATAAGTCCTTTTAGCATTTAATCCTTACTTAGGTAAGAATGTGAACAGAAGTGTGCCAAAATGGTATGGCTAACTCCAGAGAAGTGCTGAAAAGAGACAAATATGAGTTTTAACCTTTTCCCAAGTCATGTTAAAGACAGAGCCATGGAGTGTTGCACATCCGCCCTTCAGCATGCAGGAACCTACAGACAGGGGAACTGTTCTCCATTGCAGCTACATCGAGTGTCATCTCTCCTCAGCACCAGAGACACTTCCAGATGACCCATTTTAATGCACTCTTCTTATTTATTTCTCCAGAGCATGATGATGGGGAAACAGGGATTTCAATTTTAGATAGTAGTTAATATTCAGGTGCCACGGTCCATACACAAAGAAAAGCTTGGTTACCTGGCTGATTCCCTTGTTTGTTGTGGATGTTGGGTTTGGAAGCTCTGCTGGTATTTGTCCTCTACTGTAGAGTAGCAGGCTCAAGTATCAGACAATTTTCCAAGAGATTTAAAAATTGAATTCCTGACAAGTTTTATGAAAATGGGTCACTGCCTAAAGCAGAGGGACCTCCATCCAAGGGATTTTGCTGCTGAGTATTGATAGGAGTGGGTCATAAAGAAGACAGGTGGTCTGATAATTTGCCATTCTTGAACTTCAAGCTTTGAGTAATCTTTGAATAACCGAGTCCTACTGGACTGCTAAGCACAGAAAAGGATCTGGTTACAGAGATGAAGCACGCCTTTATATTTTGTGTTTATCACTAAAATGTTGCCTAGATACTCCATAAACTATCAAACGCTTTACACCATGAAGTGACCTGCAACAAACATCTCTAAAAGCATAACACAGGAAGACTGACAGGCACAAGTTTTTTGCTGAGTACCTATCTTACTGCAGACCAAATATACCCCAACACTTCTGCCCCTGTGAGATTCCTTCTGTAGCACTGCATACTCTACATTTCACCTCTACCTTCAGTCGTGCAGGTTGTGCAATACAGCTGAGTCATGTGTTTGTCAGTGTACTTTCTGCAGCCTCACAGAGACCAGTTCATAGCAATACAGTATTTTGCCAACAACAACCCATTAAACATGCAAGTGAATGTTTCAGAAAGCATATAATTTGCCAACACTATAAAGCTGGCAGGTAAAGTTATGGCACCTCAATTTAATCAGCCATTACGAACTTCTTAATGAACCTGAACCTCCACATGGCCAAAGGATCAGATGAGATCCATCTACCAATGCCACAGGAGCCAAACCACAGCTCAGGAGATAACTCACTCCAGGAGGTCTCAGGTAACTAAAACAAAAAAAAAAAAGAGAGGTGTCAGGGACATCATTAGGAAAAGTAGGAGGGTCACAGTATTCTTCCACATACACACAGGTGCTGCTGGAAGTTGGAAGTGATGTCTTCTCTTTAGGGGAGCAGCATCTCCCTTGATACACCTTGAAACTGCATTTACCTTTTCTTCTTGCCTCGTCACCACCAGCTTAGTGACAACCATAAGTTCTTATCTAAAGTTGAATTGCTTTGGAACTGAGATTGAGGTGAACCTGCAGAGATTCTCACTTGTCCTGAAACACATAACACTGCAATTTATCTTAAAAGATGAAATTCAGGTGCACCTCCTCCTCCCCCACACCAGTGGTTTTAAGATTAAGAACAACAGTGCTTGGTTTGCTTTCAGCAGTGCTCCCACCTGAACACAGGAACACCCCTGTGCCAGCTCAGACACCAGGCCACAAAGAATTCAGCATAACTCCTCTTCCAGCACAACACCCTCCTCTTCCAAGTGAAGACAGAACAGTGCTGATATCTCTAAAACAATCACTAATCCCCAATCTTGTCTGTTTACTGTTTCTGACATGGCACAATACAAGACAGAGACAGTGTCTGTTACATTTCTCCTTACTCCAAGACGTGCTCAAGATGAGAAAGCATCTCTTTGCTATGAGGGTGAGCACGCTGACAAAGGCACTGTCTGGATGTTTCTGCAAGTGGTGAAGTTTTTTTTTTAAAAAAAAAAAACACAACAGAAGCAGCAAAAAACTGTGGTTCTGTACCTTATTCCAAAAGATGCCAGATTTGAGATAAATCACAACTGCCACACTTCAGTTCTGCTTGCTGACTTATGCACTGAGTTAATTATTAAACAAAGCATGGCAGAGGTGAGGCAAACCCCCAGCAGGGCTTCCCCCATTGCTGGCTGGGTACGAGTACTTCTTGCACACCTCACAACCATACATCACTCGCTCACCCCAGAGCTCAGGCTGCTGTACAAGTGCTCCTGCACAGACAGTGCAAGTGGCCAACCTAGCAGCACCCAGCCCTGGGAAAACAAACCAAGCTAGAATTGAGACCATTTTAGAAGTTGTGTGTTAGGTATTTGCAACGTTAGCTTGAAATTACCCAAATTCCCAAATAAAAACTGTGACATTTACTTTCAGACTTGCTAGCTGGGGCTTAATCAGCAGAAAAGAAGCAAACAAATAGCTGCCAGACTGCATCCTGCCCACTTTGTGGGACCGTGGGCAGCTTCTCCATTATACATCAGAGGGAGTTTTTTGTGTAGCCCCCACCAAGTTTGAAGAAGCTCAAACAACGTTTTCAGTCCATCTTTGAGCAGTTTTACTTATTTCCATTAAGAGAGGCTCTAGTATGCTTAATTTGGAAGTTAAAATACATTTGCTAAATACATGAAGAGAAATTAAGAGACAACGCATTCCTTATCAGATCCATTCAAACAGATACGCATTTATCCTATCTAGTGGGATGCCAAATGCAAGCAGCCCTTTGCAAGGGGCAGCTGCTGCAGCTCAGGAGGACTGCAGCACACAGCTGGCCCTCAGCACGGGGCAGCCCAGGCACAGCTTGCAGGACAAGGGCTGGGCCACAGCGTGCACAAGGGCTGCAGGCAGCAGGGATGGGATACAGCCACTGGCCTCCAGCAGCTCCTGTTTGTGCTTCACAGCCACCTCAGTGAGAGGTCCCACCCCATCAGGCACCAGGTTCTGGAGCTGCCAGGCCTCGCTCGTTCTGCTCACAGCTCTTCAGTGACACAGACGAGCTGCTCTCTGGCTCCCTAAGAGCTTTCCCAGCAGAAACGAGCAACTCCTAAACCTTCTGCTGGGGCCATCCCTATGCTTACTTCTCAGTGATATTTGCATACTGCTTAACAGTAACCTAAGATTAGTGGTAGCTGGCAACCACAAGCTGAAAAGGGTTTATTTGGACTGCAGAGAGCTCAGCATAGCAGTGGTTTCTAATCTCCAGCAACCCCGCTTAAGTTGCTCTGCTTCCTTTGCAGCCCAATTTTGTTTAGACAAAGATTACATTGTCAACTGAAACAATAACTCAAGGAGGTCCTTTGACAGTAATATCTGCCACTGAGGCTCACTAATTCACTTTTGCTCCTCTTTCTCCCAAACAATTAAGCAGGCACAAACCACTTAAGAGAACTGGCTATGAACCAAGTGGGCTCTTCCCAAGTTATTCCATTCCGCCTGAACTTCACAGGTTTGGAAAGAGAGCAAGCATGCCAGCAGAGGACTTTGCAGGGCTTTCTGACTGTAACACAAAGTTGAGCAGTTGGGTTTTCGTCCTCAGTCTCAGAGAGGACAGGACACAGCTCAGAGGCACATCCCCACACCAGCACAGTCAGTGGGGTAAGTGGAGCTGACCTCAATGCACGTCTAGCAGCTGCTAGATTAAAGTTGTAGATGCTTCTCCAATGAGTATTTTCTAGGATCCATAACAAGCCTTTTGAGGGGCTTGGGGCTTCACCTCAAAATATCTGATGTCTCAGATGTGGTGCATGGACTTACTAAGGCTCTGCCCTCCAACAATGAAGTTGTTACTTTCAGAATCACTGACCACTGTAACAAATACTAAACAATGCCCTCAGAGAATATTTAAGAGCCACTGTTACTGTCTTGTAAGAGGTTTCAAGAGTGGATAGCTGAGGAGACGCCCCCCATTTCAAGGACCAGCAGCCTTAACAGCCAGCTGCAAGCAGACTGCTGCCCCAAGAAGAGCCCTGCCATGTCACAGCACAGGAGGGTACAGCTCCAGCCATGGGTGCCTCTCACGCAGGGCACAAACAAGTGCTGATTTAGCAAGATAGGAGTTCTGTCTCTGATCTATCACACTCCAACAGCAGTTTTTCAACAAGCACAGCACTCCAGCAGCCCTACATCCTGCGACATGGGCTGCTACCATTTAGCTGCACTGTCAAGAAATGTTTTCTCATTGTTCTGCACATGTCACTTGTGATTGCCAATTAATGACCCTTTGTTCTCGCATAGGAACAGATGGGTGGGAGACCTGAGCACCATTCCCCCTCCCTGTGCCATTTCAGATTTAGACTTGTTCTCTTTGACCTCAATTATCATTCCCATGCTGAATACAGTTTTGATAACTTCAGCTGTTCTTTAAATGTTTTCCTGACTTATTTCCTCTCCTCCCAAAGGAGGGAGAGGCTGGAGTAGAACAAAGCACTGAAGGTACAAACGTCAAGTTTGGGGCAGCAGTTTTAAGTTCAGGGCTGTAAAGTGTTTCCCAGTTTGATCCTATTGTCTGATTTTTAACCACTGCTGGACAATGAATTTAGATTGCTACAGATCTGTTTCATCCCCACTAGCTCCTGTCAAAGCAGTGAGAGCTCCAGCACTACTAGAACAATTTATTCCTCATCGTGCACCTCACATGTGTGGCCTCTGCTGTGAGCTGAGGTACAGCCCTTCATACTGGGCGGGCTCCCATTTCTGCTGTCCTAAAAAATAAATCAACATAAGCCAAGTATCATCCTGGAACCACTCTGCATTTTGCAGGCAAAAATGCTACAAATGAGGGGCATGAATGCAAGCACGGGTTTATGGGTCTCCAGCAGTGACCCTGCCAAGCCACAGAAAGCAGAGAACAATGGATAAGATCAGCCACATAACCAGATCTGTACGTACACGGTGGCCTTTCCTCACTCTGCAGTTACTTCAGAGCCTGTGCTTATGATAATTACCGAAATCACATTTGAAAACTCACATGGGTCGTTATCAGATGACCTCTTGTCCATTCAGATTCACTCACAGATCAGTGCATTTGAGAGGCACGCTCTCTCCCTAGAAAACCTTACTGAGTCTTTATGTCCACATAATCTCACGTATGCACACACTCCTGTAAAGGCTAGCTGTATGCTTTGGAACAGGTTCCACCAACATGTTGGACAGACATCATGCACACCACTATTATATCTGCAGATCTGAAAGAGAATCTCAAAGAGATAGCAGCCAGCAGCTGACATCTGGGTGCTGGGGCGGCTCTGTGCCAAACATCCCCACACAGCCACAGCCAGTAGGTCAATGATTCCTTCTCCATGCTCAGAAATTTGGTGCTTGCAGTCGCACTTTCCTTTTCTTCTCCTGAGTTTCCTTGTACACATGAGCGGATGGCCTTGCCACCACCCTGAAAAAGCCCTGGAATAAAAGAACCCTAGTGCCCTGAGCACCTGGAAAGCCAGAAGCTTCCATTCAGCCAAATGCCTGAAAGCACTAAGGGCAGACAAGTGAATGGATACTAGATGATACCATCACTCCTGGTTAGGAAGCTAGGAAAGCATTGAAAGCTTGCACTGAGATGCACTGATAATCATGTTGGTGACGAGAGCCTTGGCTTACAGGAGACAAAGAACAGAAGAACACTCACCACTCCTCTCCGTTAGAGAAGAACTCACAGTTGCTCCTACTTCTTGTTTCTGAGCCAGAACACAGCAAGAACATTTAATAAATGGGAGGGTGGATGAAAAAGGAGCTACTGCAATTGCTATTGCTGGCAGTTCCAGCATGGCTGGACTCTTAGTTCAGCACTGCAGAGGAACGCAGACATGACTGACCAAAAAAATGACTGCAAAGCATGCATCACCAGCAGTGCTGTTGTAACGTGGAGTGCTCTCAAGAACACCATTCATTTAAGCTTTTGTTGTGCAGTAGTATCTTCATTTGTGGCATCTGAGGGATAAAACCAAGTAAGAAAAAAAAGCAGAAAATAGTGTTCTATTTCACATCCACCCTGAAATAAAGTTTGATCTAAACTAAAACTGTGGAATAGAGTTTTACCAGAAGCAGGTGCTGGCTGAGTAATACGTACAAATGAATCATCTCACGAATGATTTCATAAGTTGGATGCACTTGCTCTTGAATTCCTGTCTGCCTGCTAGCACAGTCACAAACCAGCTATGAGCTCAGCCTGCTCTGCAGATCTTCAAGCTCTCATCATCTGGTCGCAGTATTGACCAAAAGGATCAGGCTGGTCTGTGCAACACGGCGCCTCAGGGGAAGGGGCAGGGAGAGCAAAAGTTCCTTCTTGAAGTTATGCCAGAAAAATTAACACAGTCAACCACTTCAAGTAACACTTCTAAGGAACCGAGAGTTAAGAAAACAGTAGTTCACTCTAAATACTATTATGTCTAATTAAGTTTGTAACCCTGAGGTTGAGCACCAATTAGAGCAGAGATCCAAACACATTTTGACACAAAAAAAGACAAAGGTTAAGAACTGTTGTCCAAGTACTGCAGTACTGAAGAACTTCAAACAGTAATAAAGGTGAGAAAAAACACGTGGTAGCATACAACCTCATTCTAGGAACTAGCATCATTGAGTTTTATTCAGTAATTGCTATTGACATCATCCAGAGATGTGCTAATATGGCACAAAGTCATCGAAACAGCCTCAGTGCTGCTGAAGCAGATTTGATACCAAGGAACAAAGAGGTGCAATACTTCATTTCTCCTCACAATAGGTTCGGCTGACAGAAGCATTTCTCATTTTCCTTCAAATTCAGAAATAATGAGGCAGAAGACTGTTTCAGCATGATGGATTTCAGTTATTCAGTTCTTCCTTTACGATTCTCCATCCCTCCTTCCAGCCATTAAAAATCATTGTATATCACATCCCTATTGGGACACAAAGCAATCCCCATTTCCATGTTATTGTCACACAAATATTTGCATTCCACACCAGCCTGGCTGGATAAAATGAAAACACAAAGCAGTGCAACAATAAGGAGACCCAGAAATTCTTCCCATCACATTTGCCAAGCAGTTAGCTCTGCTCAGTTCCTGCCATCCTGCACTTTGTGATGAGCTGAAGAACTCTGAGGTATCTTTTGATAACTCAAAAAAGATATACTGTGAAAAATGCCAGGAACATTAATTGCACATTTAACAGGTTTTGTGTGCTGTTCACATAATGGAGGATGTTAGCCAGGCTCTTCACTCTCACAGCAACCTGTCCCTGCCACCTCAATATTTAGTAATATACAGAAAAGAATTGCCACATTTTATTCTAAATTATTTCATACAATAAAAAGAAAAACACTTCCCAGAAGTATTTCAATGGGAATTAACTAAAGATATAGGTCAGTGTGCTATTTTACAGGGAGCAGCACGGCAGTGCCAGCTCCTCCAGCATTGAGCACTCCCTTCACCTATTGCACAGCTTCTGATAAAGCTCCCCTGAAACAGGATTAAAGGCAGTCTGAAAATACCAGTGCTAATTTAGGGCTCACCAAGACGTCCTCAGGGAAACGGGATAAAAAGGAGAGACTAAGCATAATTATACAAGAGTAATATTAGCAGGCAAGCAGGTCTTCAGCAACCAAAAGCAAACCAAAGTTTGCCTTAATACATCCTACAATGTATTTTTTTCAGATTCAGTGAAAGAAAAGGCATAAGAAGACAATGCCACATTTCCTCAAAAAGTACAGCAGGAGAGGAGAGAGGCTTGTATGGGAAAAGCACCAGAGAAAAGTTATGTCAGTGCTGCCTGCACAATCAGGTCAAACCTCTTCTGTTAAAAAAGGAAAAAAAAAAAAGATACTCATAGAGGAATTATCAGTCAGAATTCGTTTCCTAAAGAAAATCCTAGCTCCTATCCAAGTTTCTGCTGCTCGTTGCCTGCATGTTTTAGCAGTGCAGAGGAACATCAGCAAGTCTTACAAATTGTATTACCAAACAGAATTAAGGTCAATGTTGTCACAGGGATTAGGATACCAATTCCTTATGACCATGTCAACTGTCCAGCAGCTTTGAAAAGCTCTGCCCAGGATTCCTTATTGAAGCATGCCAACCCCAGCCCTACGCATGAATGCATAGGATTTCTGTCTAGGGCCAAACAGCTTCAATAAGCCCGGGAGCCCCTGGGTTATGTGTACTCACCGCTTCAACTTCACATTAAGAAAATGAAGAGAAGTCCACTAAATCACCTGTGAAGTAGCACTTAGCCTACCATCACAATGCTTTGAAAAATAATTAGTAGGGGAGGCAGAGGGGAAATCCAGCATGTAAAGCAGAACTGCAGGTTATTACCTTCTGAGGTCAGGACAGCAGGTAATGAGTGCTTCCGGGAGAGAAATCCGGGCTGTCATAATCAGAATCGAGTCCCGCCTGGCATTAACAGACTGCCTGCACTCAATCTTCACTGCAAGGCTTGCAAGAAAGTCAATGCTTATGAGATCAAGCAATCACTGAGGTTTGCTTTTCCTTGCAAAGCTTGCCTCAAATCCTCAGCACATCACAGCTGCACCAGCACTGAACTGGCCATCTGCAACACAGCCCTAAAAAGGATTTTTCCTCTTCCTTCTTTCTTGTACTGAATTAGTGTAAGCTATCGCATCTCTCTGCACACTATTATTTGCTCTCAGAAATGAGAAACCAGACTTTCTGAGCATATTCTGCTTCCCCTGCTCTTTCCCCTCCCTTCCCCTTTGTCCTCCTCGATTAACAAATACCAAAACGAATTCCAGCCCATTCTGCTTCCCACTGGAGGGCAAGATGAGAGCTGACCTGCGATGACAGCTCTCCCAAACAGGAAATTCTTCACGGGGATGAGCACAGCAGCAGCTTTATGGCTGGCAGTTTGCAGCACTCCCCATATACAGCCTTTTTGTAAGAGTGCTGTGAAGTGCAACACCCGGTGTATATCACTAGCTTAACAAAATGGAGCACTTCAGCAATGTCTAAAACGATGAGCACCTATTCAGATGCACATGCATCAGTTGTGTTTCTGTTGATCACAAAGCCCTCTGTTTCACAACTTAAGTCTTTTTTTTTTTTTTTTTGCTTAAGACAATATTAAGGCTCAAACAACATACAAACCCTCAGCTCAGCAGAAATGTGAAGTTGATCTCTCATCATCTGAGCTTTGAATGAAAGGCATGAAAGGGCTGAACTACTGAGTAGCAGTTTACTTGCTGCCCTTTACTACCAGCACACAGGAATTGTGTTGTAAGAAGTTCAGACAGTTAAAGGTCCAAGTATCCTGGTGATCAGCGTAAATTTCACCAACACCTGGAAAATTAGTAGCTATGATTACGAGAAAAGTAAACATGATTACACTGCACAAAATACCACTGAGCGGGCCAGCAAAATACAGCCAACCCACTTTCATTGACCTAAATTAATGGTTAAGGTATTCTCTAAGGTTATGGTCATATTATCCAACAAAACAGCATTCCTATGGCTTCAATCTCAGTTTTGAATCCTAATAATTAAATTCCAGAAGCCAAATACTGAACACAGTAGTCATCTATATCAAAAGAAACTAACTACAGTAGCACAACAATTATTTGCAGTAATACTGGAATAACAACTCTCTACCCCCAGTTCACTCTCCCTTTGTCATCCTATCTACAACTCCCAAAGCAACTGTGTGCACAAACAGGGATGGGAACTGCAGAAAAGCAGTTCTATAGCCACATTAACAACTACTCAGGAAAGCACTTTGTCAGACTGTGCTTAAATAAGGTTGTGTTAATGGAGACCACTGATAACTTCACCTGAACTGCTGCAATGAAGACAGCTAGCTCTTGGTTAGAGACCTACTTCTACTAGCCAAAAGCTTCCAAGTTTTCTTGGAAAGTTTTCTGTTCCATTAGTTTATGACAAAGTCTAGAGCAAAATATAAGAAATAATTAGATTAAGGAAGCTGTGAATTGTATCAACACCTCAGCTACGAAGAAAACCTAACTGTCCCTACCAAATGACAGGCACATCCCACACTTGGTCTTGTACTGCAAACTGGTAACCAAAAAATAAGTTGAATATTGTTACTGTCTCCTACTCTTAAGGTAAATTCCAGTTGATACTCTGAATGATTAGACAAATTGCAAGTGTAACAGGTAAAGTTATTTGTAGGCTCAAACTGTGCTCCCTCAAGCACTGCTTTGTTTAGCAGGTCCCATCTAGAGGCTCTGCAAGCCAAGGCCCAACACTGAGCAGCAGCAGAGCCACCCCTCCCTTCCACTTACCCCACTTTACACAAATGTTCACCAGGCATTCTCATCACAGCCCATCGCTGCTTCACAAGAATATGAGAAGCCAGGCAAATCACCAATATAAATAGCCATGCCTCATACTTCAGGCAAATATCTCCAGAACTCTGTACTCCACCTTTCTCCTACAGCAGAGCAATGTCTGTGAACAATTCACTGAGGGCACTACAAAAATCAGAAGCAGTGCTGCTTTTTCCCTTTCTCTGCAGGTCTCTTCTGATCTAACCTAATTAGGCAAGAACAATTTGCTAAAGTAAAATATTTGGCTACTGTATAACTGCCAATATCTATTCCTGAGCTCTTATTTATCCTTAGCAAAGGAATTGTGAAGGCAAGCCATCAACAGAAAGTTCACTGCCTGATTGCAATCACTTGCTAAAATAACCAGGGAACAGTTCCATACAGGTGAAGGATACCAGAAACACAGATTTAGTTAACCTTGAAGAAATCATTCTGTAATACACTGGTCCTGCTGCACAGCTCTCAGCTATTTTTATTCTAATCCACGCCCTCATTCTTTTAAGAGAGAAAAATTCACACTATCAAAATCAAAAAGCAAGCAAGCACTGAAAGACGTGAACAGAGATACATCAGTATGAAAACAAGGCTGTAACTAAACACAGACTGTTACATGAAAGCTTTTTTTTAAACCTAGTTTCTCAAATTCAGTACAAAATTTGTACATCCAGCAAGAAGTCCAGAGATACAAATTGGTACTGGTGAACAGACACACAGAGAGCATCTGAGGCTTGAGAACTACTGGTGTTGACTTACACTGTGTGAGATGACCTCTGTCTCAAGAACCTGCCTCATCCACAAATCACTAAAGATTTCTACAAATAAACTCCTTAATACAACCCCAAAGTCTGCACTTGTCTTCCAAGTAGGAAGACTCTGATCTGCGTTGCTAGAGGTTTATGTTGTGGTCGAGAGGCTGTAGCTTCTCTTCAAGACACGTGTACAGCAGAACACAGCACATTTTTCAGGCCTCTTTCCTACATGCACTCCTCTAGATAGAGCAAGCTGGCGTTTCTGGATCAGTCAGGCATCCCCAGTGTAAGCCATGAACCAGTGCAGACAGTACCATCCAACACTGTGTCAGAAGAGCAGTTGTATAAGTTTAATGCTTTTGCTTCTTTCAACATATTTACAAAGTGGTGTTTATTTCAATATATTTATCTGCCAGATCCTCATTTTCCAAAATTCAAAGTGCCCACCATGAAGTTGCTCCACTTTGCTACAGATACACCCCTATACACCGCACGTGATACACATGAGTTTGGTGGAAAAAAAAAAAAAAAAAACAGATCTTCAAGGTTAAGCATCTGGCTGTGTCTCACTGTCATTTCAGATTATTACTTCCAGTGGCCAAAATGTCACCATTTTTAAAGGAGCACAGAAACAAGCCATTACACCTCAGCTTTTCTCTTTCACTGCACTTTCTCATTCTCACTTCACTTAATGCCAGGGCACTTACAACTTTTGACATCAATCTTATCTCTTTTTCTTTTAGAAGGAAGTATTTCCATTACAACTTCCAGTGCCCCCGGCTGGCACAGCACACCTCCTGTTGGCATCCATTTGCTTCTGAGCCACAGTAAGGCAGACAAACACACCAATGAGGGGTCAAGCTCCAAGTTACTTCTGGTCTAAAAGCTGAAGTCTCTAGGTAAGAGAGCATTCTTTTTTTTGAGTACAAGAGGAAATAGAGATTGCGTTAAGAACTAACATGTAGCAGGAAAATAAACTCCTAAACTTTCAAAACTCGGGAGTTTTAGGTGCACTGAAGAGCTGAGACTCACTGAATGACTGTAAGTAAACGTTAACACCTTACCTTGCAGCATGCATCTGTACGCAGACTCAGATATGGCATAAATGTGTGGTGGCATTTCGTGGCGCTTCTTCCCTCTGTACATCTCAATGATGTTCTCTGAGTAAATCGGGAGGTTCTTGTAAGGGTTTATAACTACGCAGAACAGCCCTGAATAGGTCTTAAAAAAGAAAAAAGGTTTCCATTAATAAACACAGAATTGAATTAGAAACATAAGGAGCAAGACGTTTTTCACAGGCTATATTGGATTTCTCTTAGAACAAAATTAAGGTCCTTTCTGTTGAAGAACTTTAAGTACATGCTATACTCAGACCGCTGGTTTATAGTTCTATTAAAAAGCTCTTTAATTACCTGCATTAAAAGTCATTTAAAGATAATCAACGTAAATAAATATAGAAGTGGAACATCTGATCTCCTTCCCACAGATATTTAAGTCTTTTTTCTACTTATAAAGTTAAAGAATTAAGGGCACCTTTTGATGTTCTACTCCTTCAGTAACACGCCTGCTCAAACTATTTTCATTTTTATACTTGGTAGAACTGGAATATTGATTTACCCTATAATCATCCTCTAAGAACTGTTAAATTAAAGGAAAAAAAAACAAGAGCTTACAATAGAGAACACTGATTTTACGTATCACGCAACACAGAGGAAAAAAATAAATCTACTACTAAATATCTTCAGACTTACTGCACTGACACAGAAATATACATTGTACTGAGACATCACTTGTGGAAGACCAGACTTTAAAGAAGCAAAGAGAGGACATCACATTCTTCATACATTCTTTAGCTGGGACTGCCAGGGGTTGACAAGGACAGAGAGCAGAGACTTTGTGCAAGAGCAAACCCTAGTTATTTAGGCTAATATATCATTATTCTATTATATAACTTGGATAAGGAAAAAGCCTATTATTCCCAACCACTATTCTTGCTATCCTGCTGTTTTCCTATGATGCCATGTCTTTCTTCTTCAGAGGCCCAAAGCAATCTCCTCCTCCTTCCATTCTCCCATCCTGGGCACAGGGCAGCCCGGCAGCAGGCACTGCAGACAGCATTCTGTCACCTGCCTTTAGAGCTGCTACTGAACAGAAGTCAACAGAGCTGCCATCATAACAAAACATTCAAGTACAATTTTTACACTGCTCTTTGAATTCACTCTTATTGAGGCATTTCTTTTTTACTGTTAATAAAATAGAGCGTACGCTGCACGTGATACATAAGCCCACATTTCCATATGAATTAAGTATCAAGATGACTTTGGAATAGTTCAACCTCTGCTCTACAGAAGTGATACACATAAATATCAGCAGTTATACATATCAATACACAGAGATGGAAAATAATCAGGCCTCCCTTTGCCCAGCTAGGAGGATATGCAAACATGGACTGGCTGCAAGGGCTTCACTGAGTAACAAAGGCAAGGTAACAGAAAGACAACTTTGTGCACTGCCAAAAGCAAGCTCGTGTCATCTCCCTGAACTCAGGCATCCAAGGCATGAGAATGGTTCCCACCCTTTCTAAACCCATCCCAAGTGATGTTTTCCTATGAAGATTATTATACCAAGACTATGTACTATATAAGACTATAATAGTCTTCTTATGAAGACTATTATACCAAGTTTTGGAAGCACATTCCAGCCATTAACACCATTAGCATCTTTAGTACCATGGGAACGTTAGCAAGAGAGACCAGCTGTCTTCTGACAGAAACAGCAAGCATCTTTCTGGGTCAGGAAGACTGTCGTGCCTTTACAGGCTGTTAGAAGAGAGGGGATAGCTAGAGCTAGCCCAGACTTCACTGACAGCTGCTGGGAGCCTATGTAGTGTTAAGCAGGCAGTGCAAGAATCTTACAGCATTTCTTAATTTAAAAATCTTTTTTATTTTGAAGAAGAGGAACTTTGTTCTTTCTGCACATACAAAGGATCCTGAAAGCACAGGCAGAAGGCAGTCTCTGAACTGAGCCAGAAGCTATCAGTAAAGGAAAAGAACTTGGTGTTACATCAGATGTCCTGACTGGAAAGGAATCTCTGCTTTGTTCTGATATGCTGGATGATAAGAACTGCAGTGCCTTACCTAGCCAAACATCTTTGGTAATAACGTATGTATTTCTCAAGAAAGGAAACAGATGTTATCAGGTCAGTTGACCCAAGCACAAAGAACAACTTATTATTAACTCAACATTAGCAAAGGGCCTTTGGTGAGAGCACAGTCCCTCTCTGGCCTCCCTTCCAGCCCTACCACCACTCCTCCCACCAGCACTGCTGCCCTGGCAGTAACTTAGGAGTGGGCAATTCCTCTTGGAGGACATATTTCAAAAAAAATTGGTTAGTAATAGAATGAGCTCCCTGACCAAATGCATTCGTGGCCACTAGTCAGATCATAATGGAGAGGGAAGGCAGGATGGTTATTTTAATAGTGTGGCTCAGTCAAGCAAGGAGCCGAATGAGGTCACCCACACTCATCGATAAGCAGTACCAACAGCATGAAGACATCAAAAGATCACCATAAATCTCTTTATCATTCCAGCACTCAAACAATGATAGCAAGAAGCAAGGCACACATCTATCCACCCATCCTGCAAGCACCAGCTTCAGGTCAGCAGCTGCAGCTGTGCTGGATTTCCCTGCTATGGTCACTTTGGATGACGAAGACCAGCTTACTGCTGACTGCAGATGAGATCTGGTCATTTGAAAAGAATTCCTACGACCAGGTCAGCTCCCAGCTCTGCTCCGGCCCATCCTCTGATCACTGCAGGCACACAGACAGTTAATTAGCCATAATCCAGTGCAGCTCATTCATACAGGGTGATTCTGGAACCTTTCACCCTGCTCCACCTGGGGCCCTGCTCTCTTGTTACCTATCCAGCTCCACAGACTGGGTTCACCTCACTGGGATACATCTTACCAAGGATGCAGCTGTCTCACTAATGTCTTATAAAAACAAACTTAACACGTTTCTGAGCTCTACTGATGACACCTAACCTGGAGGCCTTTCCAGACCACTTCCCAGTGCAGTAATTGCAAGGATCAGAGAACCTGGAATGACCCCAATAAGCAAATGTGTTCACTATTCACTAATATTAACTATTCACTGCTTTCACCAATGCTGAGGTTCATTCATTTGGAGGATAAATTTGTACCACTGACCACCAGATCTCCCCCATAAGAGAGCTCTTCCACATGTAGTACCACAAACCCAACCACCTGGATGCCCTGCATACCTGTCACCCAGTTCACTCTCCTGCCCCTTCCCTGCAGAATTCGAAGTCACATTTCTTTCAAAACACCACTATGCTACAGAGACCTCATTTATTTGAGGAAAGATGGCACCAAGATCCCCCAAAAGAGAGATAACAAGCAACCTGAAGGCAAGAAATAGGTTGAGATTGTTTAAAATGCTTTGAAGAAGTTCTTTGTGACCTGCCAGAGGAAAACACGTATACATATTTACACCTGCCTAACAAATGGACACCCTGCTCAATGATCACCCCAGGCAGCTGCTGCAGGTACCCAAAGCTTTCAGACCCAGGCAGGGCAGAGTGATGCCCTGAGCCTCCTCTGCTTCCCAGGGCCCAAACTCTGCCAGGAGACTGAATTAGAATTGAGCATTGCAGAGCTACAGCAACTGTCCAGTCTGGATGAGGAACCAGACTTCAAGTTTCAGCTTACAGGGTTAGGTCTGCATATTGAAAAACTGAAGTACAGGTGCTTACTCACCTTAGGACTGTGTGATCAGCTGCAAACTAGCCAGCTGTTTGAAACACATTTCTGCTTTGCACAGGAACAGGATATAGACAATATCGAGCAACAGCAACACTGCCTGCTGGAATGCATGCTCTCCAGGCAAGGCTCCAGAGACGAATAGTAAAGCAGAGCTCTGACATGCTGTATACAAACTCTCCTTCAGGACGCTAATCGTGGCGTTTGAATATTTCCAGATGCTTACAAGCTTTAATCCAGTAATATATCACTTAATAATTTGGATTTTGGTATGCAGCCCCAGACAGCAGAGCTCAGCCTGCTTGCAGAGGCCTATTTGAAAGCTATGGTATATTCCTAGCAGAAAGCAACCTGATAAAGAGACAGACATATGTATCTGTCAGACACTGTGCATCATCACTTGTGCTCTTAGAGTGCAGCTTACCAGTGCCACACAGGTAACAGAGAAGAGTTACCTCTCACTTTATCTGAACTCTTCAGACACAAAAGAAGAAAGTTGCAACTTGCAGACTTCAGGATCACTCCCACTGATCAGTACAGTGCTTCAGAGCAGGAAAGGTTCCCAAGTGCTGTCTTTCCTTAAAGCCACATCTGAACATCACTGTGTATGCACCTTTACAATGGCAGTAGTGTCCAAACCCTTGTACAGCTCCCTAGCCTTGCAGTTCTTCCATCAGGGAAAATGCTTAGGACAGATAGGTTGGTGCCTCCTGCTGCAACATCAGAAGGAGGCCTCTGTAAAGAGTGGTTTCAGAGCACATCAGCAAGATGCAGGTCAGTTCTCTAATGGGAGAAATGAAACAGCCTGCCTTGCTACAGTACCCAGGCTCAATGCTTATCTGCAGTTCCTCAATACAGAAAGTGATAGACATAGTCCACTACTACATCAATAATTAAGCTGAAATAAGCTTCTAGGCATCTCCTACTGTTAATTGCAGTGTAACCCACTAGTGTCTTGCCTAGAAAACAAGACCTGTATCCCATGCTTGCAAATGTAGGGCCCATCCTCCAGATGGGAAAGCTGCAACACCACATCATAGTTCTCTTGTCCAGTTTTACCTCCTTAAGTTGCATAGCTGCTGCCTTTCACCCTCCACACCTTACTTAAGCCTCTGAGCTGGGTGTGTCTCTCACATACAGCCTTCCTCCCCTGCTCACAGAGGTAACCTAAAATTCACATTGTACAGAATGGGATGTAGCTCCTCAGCCCCTGAGAAGAAGCCAGAAGCTGTGGCCTGGAGAGGAACACATCCTCCACCAAGCACAGCTGCAGCCCAGCCAGCATCTGGCACATCACCATCACCATCACCCCCAGCCCAAGCTCCCCAGCCAGAGCAGTTGGTAGCCTGAAAACTGAATTAACCCAAATGCCTGCACAAACTGCTAGCTAAAATAATTCAGTCTTTCTGGCATCCAGCAAGTAGAGGTCAGAGACACTGGCAAGGGTGAGAGACACAGCAGGGCAAGCAGGAGCCTCAGCTTGACAGAAGCTGGGCTGGACAAGGACAGCAGCGCTGGCTGCTACTCAAGCAGCTGAAGGGCAATATCTCTGTGGGGATGACAAAGGGAACACATATACAGCTATTAAAGCAAAAACACTGCCCAAACTGGAGAACAGCATTGTCTGCAGGGCTGGCTGCAGAGAACATCTGTAGACAAGGACCTCACTAGAACTACACTGTCACATTTACAGGCTTCAGACTGTTTAAAAAGAGAATAAACAATGTAATTTGGCACACAGGTTATGCCCCACTCAGAGCTCCCCACTCAGACTGACAGCAGTGTCACTGAGCACAGTGCAACTGCCCCAGCCAGGCTGAGCCTCACAGGGGAAAACATGATCCCAGCTCACAGCAGGGCCAGTGCAGTATTAATATCCCCTAGCAGGCTCTGCAGGGCCGTACAGCAGCACCCAGCACAACTCAGGCTGCTGCTGCAGGCACTGGGCTCGAAGGGCTCTGCTGGATGTGAGCACTGCTGAAGAAAGGCACTGTGTTACCAGTCCATAAACCAAACTACTGCACCTCTGTAGGCTGCTATGCTACCATTGCTAAAGGAATCAAAATACAGCAGACTTTGTATCTCCCCTTCTTGCCTAGGGACGAGAGATTTTAATACACCAAAACTCAACTTGATCACATTTACGAATCTTCCACAAACCAGAATTAATCTAAAAAACAACTAGAGGTCAAAGCAGTAATCAATTTGAACCCAAGCACTGCTGCATGTTACCAAGCACCAGAGCCCACACAACTGGTTCATGCTGGGAAGATGAAGTGAAGGTACAGACTCAAGATTCCTGCAGGGTCTGTTGTTAGCAGCCTGTAACAAGGTGATCTGAAGTTCTCCCAACTGGACCAGCACAAAAATTGAAACAATTAGAACACAGCAGCTTATATAATTACACTGACTGCTCTAGGATATGCTCTGGCCTCACAGGAGCAGTGGCATAAGAAGAAACAGGTTAAGCTTGAGACCTGCTGTCCACAGCAGGCTCTGGAGCTGGGGACTGCAGCTCGTTTGCCATTCTTCCCCCTCTTCTGCCTCAATAAAATGGAAAGTATAGGAAAAAAAAAAATTAGGCTGCAGACCAATTATGGAGGTAATACTTGTAATTCTAAAAAATATCTACCGAAGTGTTTGTAACCACAATAGTGAGCATGTTTTCTTCTTTGCTGCTAGGAAAAAGCAGCATATGCAGAGAGCAATAATTAGCAGGAAAGTTCCAGAAGCCCTTGGAGTTGCACAACTTCCAACCCTTCTGGAAAAGTCTTTGCTAAAATGAAACCGAGTGGTGGGTGGTGAAAACGATCCACATTTTGAGTTCAAAAGACTTCAGTTGAATCTAAACCCTTCCTCCATGTGCCCCAGCATCCCTCTGTTCCTCCACAAGAACAGCAGAGCCAGGCTAAGCCAAAACCAACAGAATTTCTGAGATGGCTGCTTCAATCCTTGTGACCAAACGAGGTCAGGAAGCAGTTAGTGCCACGACTTATGGAATATCAGTAAGCCACATGAACTGTAGGCAATGACCCCTCCCTTCAGGAGAGCAAGGAATAGAGCAGAACACTTGGGGCAACAGATCTTGAACATGGTTTTTATAAACCCCAAAAGATACTGACGGTCAGCATTAATGACAGATTAACAACACCCAAAGTTTAAATGGGCAATTCCTCCATTCCAGCCTAGTAGGCACAGGAATGGCAACCTTTGCACAAGGCAGATACTTCAGGGCCTGCAGCATCTCCCCTCAGTTAATCAAACACCAGGACTTCTACAGAGCCATTGAGCAGACAGACAGACAGCTTTCTAGGAACTTCTCAGCTATTTGTCCGCATTTATCAAATACAGCCCTGCAACTCAGATGTGACACTCGGCTCTCTTCTCTCCTGGAAAAGCAGTCAGGTATGTCAAACTTGTGCAGGATCCACACCATTCAAGTTCACTTAGAATCCTCTTGCTTTAACAAAATATGTCTTAGTGAGTTGGGCAAGAGGTTCTCTTTTTCCCTTCTATTTTCCATCAAGGAAGTATTGAGACAAAAGCAGAGCTTCATATTGCTGGGAAATTTCATCCAGTCCTACCTCAGGGGTAGTACAGTCATCAGCTTGTTCCTTCCAATTCCTGCCCATGCTGCAACACTGCAAACAACTTACCTTCCATCCAGCAGAATGGAGGTATTTACACTCCAGATCTCTGCAGTCAGCTGCATTTCTGTTTACTAAAATACTTCAGAGTGACTTAAAAATTCAAGATATTACAAAAACTGAATCCAGGCTACTGCCTACCAAAGCACTGAAACACTTCAAGTGACCAGGAACAATCCTGACCTCTGTTCTGCACAGTCCTTGAAGTGGCATAGCATGCCTTGAAATTCAATACAGAGCTCAAGAAAAATTAAATAAGATCTTGCTCTGAAATGGAAGGACTCTCAGCAGTGTGATGATTAGTCACCTACTGAAGCTCTCTTCTAAGTGCAGACAGAAGAAAATGGTAAAAAAAAGAAAAAACACATATGCCAACAGTTCTTTTCTTCACATCAGCCATGAGTCAAATTGGATAGTAAGTTCTGCACAGAAACCTAATTTTGAACATAGCTGACATGACTATGTATAACCATATATAATCTTCCTGAATTGTGATCTTTAATGCTTTGTTGATAATGAAGCACACAAATGAAGATGGAGAAAATGCTTCCTCCTACACCAGAAACTCCTCTGGAGCATTATTTGTAGCTCTCCATCAAAGCAGCTCAGTATTTTCCCCTCCATATTACCAAGTGCAGCATCTCTTCCCCCTGCATTTTGCTTCCAGATTGAATTCTGCCCTCTTGGTGATCCTCCCTGGCAGCCCCATCCCTCCCCACCAAGCCAGACACCCATTTCAAATATCTCCTTTGTCCTGGAGATACAATGGAAGGTGACAGCTACAGCTCTGACAGCCAAAGCCACAGCTTCAGCCCCTGCTCTGAAGCAGCAAACTGACACCACAGCTGTCTGAGTCACGAGTGGCACAGCTCCCAGTTCCCCCAGCTCACAGCACAGCAGGTCAATAGGCAAAGAGTGAATTCCTACATTCAAACACCATGCTGGACAGTGTGGAGGTCAGAAGCTGGCTCAGAGGGAACCCAGAACCTCATGAAGTAACAAGGCAAGCAGCCTGCAGATGGCCACAAAGCAGCAAAGCAACAAAGGTCTGGACTCTGCAGCGTGCAAAGCTGATAGAGCCTCACAAGTGATTCTTCCCAGTGGATGCCTCTATTTTAGCATCTCATTTAAAGATTCCCCCTCAGCCTACCCTCTGAAATCATGTCTACCTGATGTGACTTAGACAGAAACGCTGATCTAGAGCTGGTAGCTAGAAGTCTTTACAAGACCTGCATGTAGAACACTACTGCAAACATAGAGATGTTCCCTCACTCAAGCTAAAAAACCAAAGCTCGTGACTAAAGGCAGACTCCTCCCTTACAGCAGCATCCCCAGAAGGCACTGAGAAGGCAGTTTATCAGGCACAAGGACACTGAAGAACTGGCACATAACCAGTCTGAGCAAAGCCTTATTGATCCAAACCTTCCCAACAACCTCTCAGCCCCTGGGGATTCCCCTGGCTACACTCACAACCAACTGCCTCCAGTCCTTGATCTACAGCAAGGAAAGAGACTACTAATTACAGACTGAGGCTAGGGTTATGGCTGGCCATTTCAAAGCAGGCAGTCTAGAGTATTAGAGATCCACATGATATATCCCTACCAAAAGAAGTGTGGATATCCCTAGAGAAGCATAAGGTTTGGATTTTCACCATAAAAATCAGCATGAGCACGGATCATCTGTGGAACTCGAGACTGTTTGGGATCATGCTTAACTGTCAGTGGGTTAAGGAGAAAAGTCCATGTACAAGAAGCCATAATGACAGGCTTGCCCCACTTTTGGTGCGAATATAGTTTGCTTCAGAATAAATTGCAAAAACAATACATCTTCTCTAGGAAAGATATTTTAATGTTCTTCAGCTACACTGAAAATAAACCTTATGGCAAGAAGCAGAACAGGTGATATTAAAGACGGAGGAGGAAATGAAATCATTTTGTCTCCTCCACATGACTGGGCTCACCAGAGTTCACACTCCAACCTCTTCCCAGCAGATCCCATGCAAACCCTGCTACCTTTTGTCTTCTGTGTCATCATGAAGAGACCAGCAACAAAGACAGGACCAAGTACAGACAACATACTCCCACAAACCACCAGTCTCCAGTTTTCCACTCATGCTCACCACCCGCACAGTAATACAATAACTCAAGATTATGCCACTGGATAGATACCATACATGCTACAGGTTCCAGAACTCCCCAGCATCCCTCCTTAGATGCTGCATGGAACTCTTCTCAATGAGACAAGCACCCAGCACTCAGCTCATGCGACTTGGCACCTGCTGGATGTAGTCAACTCTCCCTGCTCCCCCACTAGTTTCATTCTGAAGAGGTAAATGATGGATTACTAGACTTGTCAGTCAGATTTAACAGCTTGTTTCCTTTCTAGGGACTGAAGGGAAATGACTCTACTCCAGTGGACAGTCTCACCTTCTTCCTAGAAAGGCAACTCTGTCCACTACTGGTTAGCAATTAATAGAAAGCACATCAGATTCACCATCACTATCTCAGCTATTCAAGGTCAGCATTAGAATGAACATCAGTTTGGTTATTACCAGAGCACCTGGGAATCCAGACTTGCCTCAAACTGATTCTTGCCAAGGTCAGTTTCCTATAATTCACTTCATCAGCTCTTAACTCTGGTTTTTCATGCCAGATGCACATCAGCAGGTTACCAAGCAATAGCAATGGCTCCTGGGTGTGCAGTCAGCAGCAGCAAAGCAGGTGCAAGGCTGAGGAGACACAGGGATCCTTGAGAAAGAGCAGAACTGCACTAAAAATCCCACCAGCTCAAGCTGCTGTTGAAACTTCTGTGGCCTATTCTCTTTGCCAATATTCAGCCTCCAACAGTACTCCTAACAGTGGTTTCTCCCCCCCTCCAGAAAGTAAGCAGAGTTTTGACTTCAAATAAGCCATTATTCCAGGTGCACAGACACACACTATTCTTGGTAAAAGCAGCATCCTCCAGCAATGTTGCTGTGGCTCAGACCTCCAGTTAAGGCCAACAAATCCATTAGCTTCTTGATCCCAACCAACTTCCAGCTCGGGGGCGGGGGAGGTCACCACTAACATACGGATGCAGTAATCCTCCTATGTGACAGCAGTCCCTCAGTGCCAAGGAACCAAGTTCCAGAGCCTGCGCCTCCACAGCTCAAGCATGAAAACAGAAAGCACCATTTTGGGAAGCAGGAGAGGGTTAGAAATAGATGGGCTACCTGTAAGCTATACATAACAATCTGGCCACTGAGCAAGACAGAGGGGATTCAGGTTTGTCATTCATCCAAAGTAACACAGTAGCACATTTGCCTGTCTGAAGAGTGAGAGGTTCTTAGCACCAACCTCCAGAAAGATCTGTGGTTACATTTAATACATGGAGTCCTTAAATATCCAAGCAAGCACCAATCTAGGTCTACACCTTTTAGCTCTCATTATAAAGAAATATTGGTAGACAGGATGTAATGACTTCCATAACTAGCACTTTGTATCATTGTAGCACTAGTATCATTGATACACACACAGAATATTCGACTTATCAACTTGTTTACTTTTAATTCTCAATCCAGTCCTTCCTAATTATCCATTTAGTTTACTTATAAGCTTAGAGGAAGCGTTCCAGAAGCATTTTTTGCTGAGCTCAGTCTCTTGGTGGAAGGCCTTGGAATGGCAAAAAGCAAAAGCCCACACAGAAGTGAACACAGAAGCACAGGTACAAAGAGATCTATTAAATCCAAACATTACCAAGGGTCCTCTGATGCCTAGGTGGACAGGAGAAATGAGCCAACTAACTAGCAGAACTACATAAAAATGGATTTAAGCTTTAGAACAAGCATTTACTAAAACAAGCCAAGTGTTTAAGCAGATGTTCCAGTCACTTGAGATAGAAGGGCTGCTTGTTGAGCCCGAGTATCACCAAAAGCTACAAGCCACTGTGCAGTCAGTCCACCAAGAGACAAGGAGCTCCTCTGATCTGTATGCCACAGACAGCACTCAGTGTTGTTCAAGGAAGAAATAGCCCCAACGGATTTGTGATTCCTGACTCAAAAGAAAGATGGCAATAAACCACATCTTTCAATTAGTGCTTCGAAACTGCTGAAAAAGAAAGCTTTATCTTATTGATTTTAAGCACTTTGAACGCATTCCTTCCTGGCCCACTGAGTTGATATTAGACATTCTGCATTCCTAGCACTTCCCAGCTTTTAATTCGCCTCTTATTACCATTTTTAATAGACAGCAAGTTAAAACAAGATACATGTTTATTCATACGAGCAATTAAAGAGCAGTTATTCAGCAAAGTTAGGTTTTGTAATCTCTCAGTTCAAACAAGCCATTTGATACCATTCACTGTATCAGTTAAGCATGTCTGAGGCAAGCGCTCTAATGAGCCACATGAGCTAAGCACCCAGAGCTGCCATTTAGCATTCTATTTTTGAAAGATGCTTGCAGAATTATTTCCATAGGAGAAATTTTTATTATTTGTTTTATGACAACAGAGTTCCTGACCTGCACACAGCATGGAAAAAGACACAGGGTTAATCTAAATGCAAAGGACACAAAGCATTTACGTTATCAAAACCAGAGCCAAGACCCACTTCCTCCATTTCAAATAAGTAAAGGAATGGCGATCAGATAAACTTTAGCTGAATGAGCAACCGTAATGAACCCAGTAATTAGTACTTACATAGATGAGCCCAGAGTAATACCGATCCTTTAAATTATGCAATACAGAGGCTTCATTTAAACAGGTTAATTCTGCCATGTCTTCCACCTTTGAGAACTTGGGGGGATTCATCTTCTGAATGTCATCTTTATTGACTAACGCTTTCTTCCCATTCTCTGCCAGTTCAACCAACACTTCATCCCCCTTTTCCTCCTTGATGCTGGCTGCCTCAAAACCATGGCGCTCTGAAGGAATCCACACCAACTTCTTGGCAGTCCAATCAGCCTGGGTGGCAGGGTTGTAGATGACAGCCCTGTCCACAAAGAGGTATCTCTCGGGATCTTCCTGCCCAGATCTCTGTGCCATTGTGGGAAGGGAAGGTGTCCTCTATCAGTTAACCTGTGCATTGCAAAGGAGAAAAGCAAGAAATGTGTTACATATTGCACTCTTATCCATGAACAGAGCTGTGACACCAATTAAATGGTCTGCCACCAACATCTGCATTTCCCATAGGTGATGGTATAGTGTGAAGGCTTTCCAGAGCATGAAACAGCCATACAACTGGGAGCCCCTATCAGCAGTGGTCCTCTGGATAATTAAACCACTGTCCAGAACCCAGTGATCTTTCACATATCATCCCAGACCCGCTACAGAAAAAGCAGCACAAACCAAGTCCAGTTGGACACCAGCTAGAGACACACTGCAGCAACAGCAAGAACCATAAGAACAACATGCACCTATATTTGGTGGTTAAAAAAAGGAGAGGTGATTCTAACGTAAGCTTGCCACGAAGCACAACTTCTACTGAATAGCAAATATTATACATAAATAACATTCAACACAGCTAACTACAGCAAGGGAGCAGAATGAGTGACATCAGGCCGTTTACTTTAACAAAGAGCTGATTTTCAACTACAAACAAGAACTTCAGAAGCTCCAACAAGCCTTCAAGCTGATCGTCATCCTAAAGCTCCAAGACTTTGCACTTTTACAGCCCGCTTCTGTTGCCAACTGTGAACAAATGACGTGACCACATTAAGAATAAGGAATGCCTGCCTCTCGAGTTTACCTCGAGGCACAAGGCAGCGAGTTGAGTACTGATGTAGGATTTTCCAGCAGCTTCACAGATGAAGGTGAATGAAGAACTGCTGATGGGAGCTTCTGCACGCCCATTTCATCTAAGTGCATCTATTTAGGGGGGAGGGCACGGCACCCTCAGTTAGCAGCACCGCGACATCCAGGGCTCGCGGGCTCCGCAGTTCTGCCTGCAGCTGCCCAAAGAGCAACAAGGTCAAGGCAGACACCTCGCACAGACCTGCCTGACCGTTCCTTGCTTCGCTACGGATGCCGAACGCTACGGGAGCACGCCGTGAAAGCGGGGAAGGTTTTGCAAACCGCATTCGTCATCGCAGCACGGCACGGCAGCTCCGCAACGCGCACGAAGCACAACGCCTGTGTCTCCGCGCACGGCGAGGAGGATCGCGAGGCCGGCCAAGCTCAAGTAAGGCACGGAACCCTCGGCGCGGGAGCAGACCGCTCGCCGCACACCGTCTAATTCAAACCCAGAGGCGATGACTCAACATTTAAAGCATTCCAGAAAAGAGAAGGGAAGACGCCGGCAGGACCCCGCGCGGAATAACCGCAGCTCTCAGCCAGGAAAAAGCAGCGAGCAGCCAACGGAGGACGGGAGGCGACGGGAGCCGCAGCGCCGGGCCTCGGGGACGCGCGGGGCCGACAGGAGCGCAGCGCAGCGCCCACCGCCCCGCAGCGCCGCTCCCACCCCCGCGGCGCTCACACAAAGGCCGCCCGCTTCGCCCCGCGCCGCGAACAACGGCATTTACATGGAACACCCAAACGAGAGCGGTTCCCACGCGGGGATCCGGCGCTGCCGGCGGGAGGAGGGAAAACACAGAAAGACAAAAAAAAACACGCGCAAAAAAAAGCGAAGGAATCGAGAGAAGCGCCCCGGCCTCGAACAAAAGGGCGCGGGGCCGGGCCGCTCCGGGACCCTCGGCAGCACAAAGGGCGGCGCTCCCCGGCCGGCCCCGCGCGGCGGCGGAGCGGCAGAAAATGGCCACCTCCCCTCGGCGCGGAGCGGGCGGCCGCGCGGCACAAGGGGTCTTTGTGTGCCGGACCCGCGCCTCGGCGCCGCCCCCGCCGCCCCGATCCCGGCCGCCGGCCCCCCCTCCCTCGGCCGCCCCCCGGGAGCGGGAGATGCCCGGGCCGGGCCCGCCGCCCCACCTGTGCAGCGCCGCTCACCGCCGCGCCCCGCAGCTCGCGCCGCCCGCCGGCTCCTCAGCACCGCGCCGCTCCGCCCCCCGCCCGCCGCGCGCCTTTAGCGCCACACCGAGCCCTCCGCCCCCCTCTCGCCGCCGCCGCGAGCCCCGCCCCCGCCGCCGCCGCACGCCGCGCGCTCATTGGCTCCTTCACGTGCCCGTCCGCCGCCGCTCGCTCGCCCATTGGCCCGCCGCGCGGCCGCTCCGCGGCCACGGCCATAGCAACCTCCGCACGCTACCCTCCAAACCCCGCCTCCTCGCGTCGCCCCGCCCCGCGGCTCCCATTGGCCGCTCGGCTCCAAACTCTCCTCTCACTGGACGCTCGCCACGCCCGTCGCGGCGGGCCTCGCCCCGCGCTGCAGCACGCCCGGCGGGGGGCGCGGCGCGCTCACGGCGCTGCAGCGGGCGGTGCGCGCGGTGCCGCAGCGCTGGGCGGGCGCGCGCCTCCCCCTCGGAGGGCCCGGGCCGGGCGGGCGGCGGCCCCGCGGAGGGCAGCGCTGGAGGCGCGGGGATCCCGCCTGCTTCACAGGGAGATGAGGGCGATGACCCGCCGCGGCAGCCCGGGGCTGCTGGTGGTGCGTGCCGCCCGGCAGGGCCTGGTGCTCCCAGCGCGGCACAGCGCTGTGGCTCCGTGCGGGGTTTGGGGTCTCGGTGGGCTCCCATCCCTTCCTCGCTCGGATGCAGCAGTGAGGGGTGGAAGCGCTGGGCACGCAGCGCTCACACGTCCTGCTGCTGCGCTCACAGAACTTCCATTTTTAGGCATGCGGTGTCTTTTAAAAGGACAAAAAAATAGAAGCGTCGCGGAGAAAACTGTGTCCTATGGCAAGCTGCGTGATGACTCGTCTTCTAGAAAGCGATTTCTGTGGAAAACCTTTGGGGATCCCACAGATGTCACACAGTGCGTCTCAGGGACGCAGCACGAAGTTCTTATTGTCACACCATTATTTATATCCAGAGCGGTGTTTGGAGGCACTCCCCACACCCACCGCGTGTCTCTGACACACAGACACTGTTGTCTTCTCCAGGAGTCTGGACAAGCAGATAGAAACCATCTCCCATCAGAGAATCCCAGAATGGTTTGAGCTGGGAAGGACCTCGCAGCCTCCGTGCGCTGTTTGCCCCCCAGCTCCGGGCCCATCCACAGCTCTGAATGGTTTGGGTTGGAAGGGACCTCGAGGACCATGAATCTCCAACCCAGGGCTACCAATCTCCACATTTAATGCTAGACCGTGCAGGTGGGAGAGCAAACTTCTGCACGGAGAAACCCATAAGCAGCATGCAGCAGCCGTGTGTTGGGTGCCACATCCCTCCCAGCACCCACCAGCCTCATCCTGTGCCCTCTGATGGCTGCTCCCTGCAGGGACCTGTGTCCCCTTCCTTGCCCTGCTTTCTGGCTGCGGCAGCGTTTGGGCACATCTCCAGGGCTCACAGCCTGGCTCCGGGCTCCCTCAGGAACCCCAGCCTTGCTAAGCAGGACGGCTCAGCACCTTTCTGGGTCAAACTGTCCTTGGTAACTTCAAGTGCTGAACGATACCGAGCCAGAATTAAATATTTAAATGTAGGATTTGTGTATGCGTGGATGTGATCAAGGTGGTGACAAGGGATGTGGGAATAAAATCCATGTGAATTTGGTTTCTAATTTGAATCCTGGCTTGCTGTGACTCTGGGCAGATGCAGTTTCTTTCCATCCCTTCAGTCTCCGTGCAATAACGAGGTTTCGTTCTCACCTCGGCCATCTCGGTGGTGAGATCACATCGTGCTTGCTGTGTTTTGACACCTTCAGAAAGAAGGCGTGAGGAAAAGGCAGAAATGCTGGTGTAAAATCTGGCAGCTTTGTTACGTAGGTTCAAAACCCAGACAAGTGCGTTTGTAGGAATAAAATGAAAGTTATTCTACAATAAAACGACTTTGTAGTAAACACGTACATGGCGGAAGCTTGAAAGGAATTGAAAATTCAAGCCTCGTGCTTAATGCTTGAGATTCAAAGCCTTCCAGGATGTAACAAATTACAGTAAGATGAGGTTACACTTATTTCTCGAGGCATGCTGTCCTCTAGGGCCATGCTGTTTTTTTAATCGCATATGTCAATAGGAAACGTTCCGAAACAGGAGGTGTTCTCTCAGCATGGGTCAGCACCAAATATGAGCTTCATTGTCTCACCCACCATATATTTTAGGCCTGGAGAGTTTAAAAACTTAGCTAAATCAGGAATGGAAAGTCTGCTTCTTACTCACAAAGGGGATTGCACAATAGTTTGTCGGACAGGCTGCTGTGAACCTGATGTCAGATCAGCAAAAATAGCCACCTCTGCAGCAACTGAGACAAGGCCCGAGCAGCAGAGTGAAGGACAGGGGTTCTGTCCCAGCGAGCCTCCAACAAGCACGAGGCCATGTATGACGGCTTGTGCAAGACATGGGATGTTCTGCAGAACGCCAACTGGTGCCTTCAGAGGAGAACAGATGACGTGAAGGATGTGGGATGAGATTGGCTCGTATCAACCTGTTGCAATCATGCTGGGAGCGAGACCCAGATGGGGACCTGTGCTTACCTGCTCCTTGCTTCCTCTCTTCCTTCCCCTTTCTTCCATCCATCCCGTTGGCAAGGAGCAGAGGTTGGGAAGGTAGAACAGGATTTTCACCACCTCGCCTTCCACCCTCCGCACTGGGTTTGGCATGCATTTCTCTTCCCTCGAGGAAAAGGAGGGCTTGTTCACAAGCCTGTTAAAAAACCCGAAACCTGAGCCTCCCTTTCCCCGGGAAGCAGGAATGTGTCTGCGAGATCTTTCCTCCTCCCGCACAGCTCACCATGTCTGACATTGGCCCCAGAGCACCGTGCTGCAGGGCTGGGAGCAGGCAGGTCCCCAACAAGATCCTCCTCCTGCTCATATCGCAGTAGTGCTTCCCATTCGCTGCGCTGTTTTTAAGAGGAAAGGATTCAGCCATTAGATGGTGAAAAGGCAGAAAGAAACATTTCTGAGGCATCATAGGATCATAGGGTACTTCAAGATGGAATGGATCTCAGAAGACCACTTATCCCAGCCTGGCTGTGGTGTTGCAGATTTCAGCTGTGATTTATGTGCCTGGGTGCCAGCAGGATGAGCTCGTCACACCTTCCTCGCCCGACGTGAAAGATTTCCCTCTTTCAAATGTAGGGTTCACTGGCAGTGTGCTCCCTCATGCACCATCTCCGTGAGCACAGCTGGTATGTTTCTATGTGTACAGGAGCCACCTTGGCTGCCCTAGCAGTAGATCCTATTTATTGCTTGGTTGTCCTCTCCCTGTCCTGCTTGCCCCTCTCCCCACACTGCCACAACGTTTTCTGATCTGAATGGAATGTCCCATTCATGGCTGAGCAAACCCAGCGATTGTTCTGAGATGTGTCACATTCAAAAGTTCCCATATCCAATGCCCTCCTATGCCCTCAACATCCAGAGCCTTGGCTGTGTCCATGAGCAGAGAAGCAAAGCTGGGACACAGGTACAGGGCTCATGGTGAGAGGGTGAGATGCTGAGAGCTGCAGGGACACTTGGACCAGGCTGTCTTCAGCTTCAGGGGACCGCTGGACACGATCAGTGGCAGAGCAGGACAGGACCTGCACTGGGAACTGAACTCATCGTTGTACATCCCAGCTCCAGAAGGAAAAGCATTCCCAAATCTCACCTTGTGCTCAGACACCAGCTCTTCCAACTCTCCCAACTCTATAAAACCCGAAGCAAGCCACAGCCTTGCAGCACCAACCATCACCCATTGCATGCGGCAAGTAATGGCGTGCAGGCTTTGCCGCGGTGATCTCGGCGTGCTGGGGAGTTTCCCAGCTTCAGCCAGAGCCTCCTGCCCGGCTCCATACAGCCTTTAATTGGAGCTGATTTACGGCATTTTTATTGCTGCCGACAGCCAGCAGTTGGCACAGCGGGCAGCTTCAATATTACTTTTGCATTTGTTGTTGAATCACCAGTTGGAAAGTGATCACGGGGCTTTTTATAGCCGTGCTGCTGCCTGCTCCCGTGAGCATCCTGGCACCCTGACCTTTCTCTGGTCTTCACATAAATAATTCTGGCCCTTGGGCCAGTGTCCAGGTGTTCACGAGGAGACCCAAATTCTAGCTGGGAGGTGCTCGTAGTCCTCAGTGCTTCCAGGCTTGGTACTGGCTCTGCCATCCCACACAGCTGGAGCTGTGCTTGGGAACAACCCAACTGGGATGGTGGCTCTAGGTATCCCCAGTTCAGGCACATCCCAGTGCCACCAGCACGGAACAGTGAAGATCAGGGCCAGAGAAGCACATCCCGGCCGCCCGCGTCTCCCATGTTCAGTGAGATCCCATTTCTGTGAGTTATGCCTCTTTTGCTGCATAGTCTTTTCTATTCGTGCTGATGCATCATTTCTTGGTCCTTCAGGCATGAAGGATATCTGTCATCACCCAGTTCACCATTGTGCAAGGGATGAGATAAAAGGGGAAAAGGAGGTCTCTTTCCATTATCACAGTGTTTTATCATACCACATTCACAGATCTGGTCTGTACAACACAGCTGGTCTTTATAATCCTCCTCTGCTCCTATTTTATCTTTGGCTTCAGAGCAAGACAGCTGGGGCTCTCCAACACCAGCATCCTGCTGCTGGCTGAGGCCAGCTCAGAACCCCTCCCCTGAAGCCCACTGATGAGTGCAGTGCATTCAGGGTTGCTCCTGGGGATGCTCTTGCCAGGTGCAATCCTCCATCACACACCTAACGCAGCAGATCTCAGCCCACGTGTGCCAGTTGGGTATGCTGTGCAGGGAGCCCTGACAGCCAGGCTCACCCTGGGATGTAGCCCCCAGCCATGATCTAATTCAATTTAATTCAATCCCATTTAATGACTGACTGAACCCTACCCGTTTAATTAGCAAGCCAATACTCAGCTATCAGTGGTCATCGACCTGGGAAAGATTTGGCTCATGTGCCAAACCCTGGGCTGGAGAGAGGGGATGGGAAAATCAATCTCTGCTTTGAATTCCCTGGGGGTAAGAATGAGCAGACGTGGGAGCAGTCAACCCCCAGGACAACACCAGGTTGTGAGCTCTGCAAATAGAGCACGGGGAGTCAAACACAGGGAAGGGCTGGAAGGGGTGGGTACCACCAAATGGCTCCCAGAGGGACTGAAATGCCAGTCTTGTGGAACCGCTCCCATGGAATGGCAGCAGGGGCTGAAAGAGCACAGCTTCCCAGGAAGCAAAGTGCATCCAGCATGGCCATTATCTATTCCCATCAGCCTCACCCCATTCTCATGGACATCTCCCCAACACAGCTTCATTTCTGTGAGCATCACTGTGTTCCCTGATTGTCTGTCTCCCTATTCCCACAGCCATATCCTCAGTCCTGTGATCATCCCATGATCATCCCATTCCTCTGATCACTGCCCCATTCCCATCATCTCCCCACTCCCATGCCCATCTCCCCATTCCCACAGCCATCTCCCCTCTCCCATGACCATCTCCCATCCCTGTGATAATCTCCCCATTCCTCTCATCATCTCCCCATCTCCATGACCATCTCCTCATTCCTGTGATCTTTCCCCCACTCCCATGACACCCTCCTGCTCCCATGCAGGTAGCATTCCCATTTCCCACCTTGGTGTGGGTGCAGCCTGTGTCAGGCCACAAAGAAACCAGGGTCTAACTCGCATTCCTCAGAAATTGCTCCAAGCTCAGACATGCAGATGAAGGCCAACCACCATGGTGACAGTGCTTTGCAGAGCCTTAGGAAGAAGATAAAGTTGATTTGCAAATGATTTGATGATTTTATATTTAATCAGACTTGTGCCTTTTCTCACCTGTTTAAGATGGGTGAGATTGGTCTGACTGTCTGAAAAGGCTGTTTGCAAAACAAGCATGCAAGCTATTAATCACCCCGGATATAACCTTGGTCTCCTTTGACTTTGCTGAAGGCACTGCAGGAAGGGCTGCTTCTGCTGGAGGATGAACCCCACTGCGTTCTGCCAGCTGGGCACAGCTCCTGGTGTGAGTATCCGTGTGTCATGGGAGAGCTGCAGAGCCCACAAGTGCCATAGATGGGGCACTGTGCTGTGGCTGATATATGTATGGTTATTCCAGAACCAACATCTCATCACTGAGCGGAAACTAAACCTGATCCTGGGAAAAATAAAATACCCCGTTTTCGCATCGTTCTCTGCTCAGCCTCCACAGATGCCTCCAGGACAGCTTGGATGAGTCAAGAGATTTTTCAGGGTAAAACCACGTGGAAATGAGTAGAGAGCGAGAGTGCTTTCACAGTTCTGTGTTTGAAAAGCGCCCACTGAGAAATGGTGGCTTTGCGTGGTGCAAACACTGCCTTAGGATGGAACAGCTCAGGAGGGCCTGCAGAGCTCCAGGCTGACAGAAAGCACCGAATCTCAGCCCTGCAGCAAGCAAGGAGACTGCACCCAAGGACATTAGTACATCAGCAGGGAACAGAGTGACCCTGGGGGACAGAGCCACCTGGGTGGCTCTCCCAGCCCCCAGCCCTGGCTCTCAAAGGAAGCAGTTGTAGGGCTGCAGAGGGGCACTTGGCACTGGGTCCATCCCCATCCCCCGTCAGGGCCCACAAACCCTTACTGTTCCCACTGAGAGCATCATGCTCCCCACTATCCGAGCAACACCTGGATGCCAGGAGCACCCCTGCCCCACTGCTCCTCCCCTTGCCTCTCCTCCCAGGAATGCAGCGAATGCAAAAGCTGACAGCTGCCCAAACCAGCTTTTACCCTTATATAGTATCTGCTTACACGCTCCCTGCCGAACGCCGGGCTGGAAAAGCCTGATGGTGATGTGGGAAGATAAAGGGCTGCAGTCACAGTGGGGATAAATATTTGTCATTTTCCATCGCTTTGTAAGAGCAAGCAGTGAGGAGCTCAGGGAACCTGCGATTAATCCGCATTCCAATCTAATTAACTCCTGCCTGCCTGCTGCTGGCACTGCAGGGGTTAATGCTGCTGCATCACAAAGCAAGCTGTCAGCGGGCATTAATCGGGGTGCTGCACGGTGCTGGGCTGCATGCAAATCACCAGTGACAGTGGGAAGCAGCAGTGTCCTCCATCAGAGCCCCCCACCACACACTGCTGTGCCCCAGCACCTCAGTCTGGCCCGAGCCCTTCTGGCATCACTTCAGGGTCCCTGTGTGTTTTGGTGATGCTCAGCAGAAGCACAGAGCAAAGCTGAACCTTCCTGTGACCTACCAGTCTTCCAGGCATGCTGCCCCAATTCCTACTGGTTTTTACTGGGCCAGTTGCTGCTCTTCCAGAGCTGCTGTGGCCAGATGTGCCCCTGCTGCAGGAACACCCACCTGGCAGCATCTCTGGTGGGAAGCTGTTGGGAAATGGCATGGATCTGCCACGTGCTCAGTTTGGCTCTCTGCATACCCAGCCCCGTCACCCATTCCAAACATCCCCTCCATAGGCACAAAAATTCATTTTCCCCTCATTTTAGTCCGCTGGCTCTCTGCTTCTCATTTGTACTGAAGACTAACCACAGCCTGCACGTGCAGCAGGCTGAGCGTGTGCAGGCAGGTCAGCCACCCAGAGCCACGCACAGAGCTCTGTGCAAACGCATTTATTATTCCTCCCCATTTCTTTGCATGGAGTTGCTTTCACTGGGGCCGCTCAGCTGTAACTTTCCCCCATCCTCCCTCGATGTCCCCCCTCCCCCCGGGTGCACCACAGGTGCTGTGTGCCGGATCTCTGCATTCCTGGCATGCCTGGAATTCCTTGATGCTTAACCTCAGCTCCAAATTTCCTGGATTTATAACATTTGGTTTTAGGTTAATAGCAACGAACTTGTAACATTATTCACTCCAGACTGCTGCTATCCGAGCTGCCCTCTAACTCTGGCTTAATACTCTGCATGGAACATATAAACTCGTTAGACTGCCAAAGCTGCCTCAAGAATCTCAGCTCTCTGCTTCTATTAAATCTATTAAACCTGATATCTCAGTAGCTTGGAAAAGATTGCTTTGAATGGGAAACGTCCCCCCTCCCACACACACACTGCTGCTGGATGCAGCCCCATTGCTCCCCATCAGGATGCTACCTCCTTAGTACCGTGACTGCAATTTCCTCCGGGCAAAAGCACAGCAACAGCTTTCCTACTGGAAGCAGTTTTGTCCCCAAACCGGTATTTTTTTCCTTTGGTTCCTTTCACAGGAAATGTTTTAGGTTTCAGATTTTTATATAAAAAGTAAAATACCGTAAAGTGAAATTATCCCTCAGGGAGAAATACCAACTCTCCTGCTCCCCATGTCCGTGTGCATCCTGCCCCTGGCCCAGCACCCTGAGTGCCATCTCATGTCCTCCCATGCTGTCCTGCCCAGGGCTCAGGGACAAGAGGGTCCCGTTCCCAGCCCTGATGGCCACACGGGGCTGATTGTGTCCAGATGTGTGGTTTTTGCTGCAATGCATTACAGGTCACAAGGCAGCTTGCTGAGGAGCCCCTCTAAATGATTAAAGAGAAGAGGAGTGACTTGCATGAGAGGCTCCCATTAGCTGTGGTCACACACCAGCAAAATAAATTAGGGATGAAAGAGCTCCTATCCAACGCATTTTGGATCCTGCTTGGAACCCCTTTTGAACAGAGCTGCAATGCCCTGCCTGAGGTCCCTGCCACCACTTTTATCTGAGAGAAGGAAGGTCCAAGATGTGATTTTGCTGATATAATTGAAGACACAGGAGGACTTTTTCCTCCTGAGCCTTCTGTTAGTTCACACCAAATATCTGGTTTGCCCACCTCCTGCCTCCATCAATGCCTGGGCTCCTGCAAAGGCTCTTGATGAGGTTCAGGCAGATCTTTGCACCTTCTCATGGATGTCTGATCCACTGGAGATCCCACTGTGCCATAAAACCCTCCTGTGCCCCGTAGCCCCATTGGAGCTGACTGTCCCCTGAAGGAGACCCCTGCCACTGGGACTTATCCTCATCCCTCTGCCATCACATCTCCAGGCAGTCACTGAGGGTGGCACGTAGCATGGGAGCAGCTTGTCATGGGATTCCCCCACCCCATGCCCCTCGTTTTGAACATTTGACTTCTCCCTCCCTTTGTCAATTCCCATAATCACATGGTTCTGGATACCTCAGGAAGGAAAGAGGAGGGTTCCATGTCGCTGAAGGAGCACTCAAACCCTGGGTAAAATCCAATAAAATAGCAATAGAATAAACATGACCAGGGAGGAGTAAGATTAGGAAAGCAGATGCAGTCTGTTCCCCAGATACTCTCCCACTCTCTGGATTCTTTCTGCATGCAACACTTCCTGGGCCCAGTGTGGTTTGTTGGTTTAGCAAATCTCAACAGATCTCTTTTTTTCAGATGCTTATTCAGTATCTCCTCGAATCCATGAAAACTTTCTGCAGCCACAATGTCCTTTGACAAGGAGCTCCCCAGTCTGCCAGCCCTCGTGGGATGAACTGTGCATTCATGTGTCCCATATTCATCTTCTGCCAGCTCCAGCCAACAACCCTTAGCTTTTGTAGAAGGGCACAGCAGATCCCCTCCATTTTTGGGAATATCTCTGAGTTCTCCAGACCTCTGAGCCAGGCTGAATGTCTCCAAAGGCACAGCTCCTATTGCAGAATTCACCCAGAGGAGCTGAAGGAAGAAATAACTGGAGCTGAGCCATCACCCACTGAAAGGGAAGAGCTTGAACAAGCCCTCCAAATGATGCCATCTCCATCAATGCTCCTGTATGTGTCCCAGTCCTCATCTAGAATGCCGGGGATTCCCAGGGAACTAGTGATAGGACAAGAGGTAACGGCCTTAAGCTGCACCAGGGGAGATTCATGTTGAATATCAGGAACAATTTCTTCTTGAAAAGAGTGCTGCTGCGCTGACACAGGCTGCACAGGGAGGGGGGAATCACTGTTCCCTGGGGGTGTTCAAGAAGCAGGGAGATGTGGCAGTGAGGGACATGAGCTGGTGGCATGGTGGGGATGGGATGGGATTGACCATGGTGATCTTACTCTTCTCCAGCCCTAATGATTCTCTGATTCCTTCTAGCTTCATCCTGCAGCCCTATGAGCTGAGCTCACCCCTCCATCACCCTCAGCCCTCTGAGGAACCACTGCCCCAGCAGCTCTCAGAAGGCACTCAACATCTCCAGGAGCTGCAGGCAGTTCTGCTGGAACGAGCAGTGAGAGGTCACACACATTCCTCCAGTGCCTTCCGAATTGACTTTTGGACATGCAAACACACATCTGGAAGTAGGCTGACAAGTGATTTCTAAACCTTCCCGTTGCCTTGCTCCCAGCCCAGCCTCCCTGAGCTGAGTGGTGCTACCTGACCGGTTTCCATCCCGCTCAGCGGGTTTGGTCGTTGCCTTGCTGGTTGCTGGCGAGACAACTGTATTTTCTGGTTTTACCTGCAGCAGCTTTCATGTGGGATGAACCTGTTGGCTGATCTGCTTGCACACTGTAGGTCCAACATGAGCTGGGACTGAGGGAGAACACACAGATCTGCAATTATGCAGCTGGAGATAGTCGAGACTTTCTCACTGGTCCCGATCACTGTGTGTCACTGAGAACATGCTGTCCAGGTCCCCACAAATCCACACTGTCTCCTGCTCATGGTAGCCCTGGGAGAGCCCCAGCCAGCATCCATGGCTGTGACATGTTCAACCAAAGGAAATCTGTGCTGGAGACTCATCAGCGAGCTCCTTGGCAGGGCCCAGGCTCTGCACCAGGGATGCAAAGGATGACAGGAGACACCATCCCATTACTGGAAGAACTTTGGGAATTGTGGCAAAATCCTCAAAACTCATCTCCTGCTTCAGAATTGGGTCTCCCCAAATTCATAGAGACATTCCTGGGTCCACTCCAATGTGAGTGCACAAAAGTCACTTTATCGTCCTTGACTCAATTTTCTGCTTCTCCAAAGTGGCAGCAGTGTTCCAGTGCCTCGGAGAGATGACAAATATTCACAAAGGGCTTTAGGGTTCCTGAATGAAGGGATAAAATCCTCACTGTCCTGCCCTGCTCACCGAGTCATATTCAGGTCAGGAACCAGGCAGGAGGAACATTTTAAGCATGGTTTGGGGCCGACACTCAGCCTGGGGAAGTGCTGCATGCAGAACGTGATAAATCACAGCTTTTGCTGAATCCCCCGGAGGGAAATCTGGAGCACTTTGTCCAAGCCTGTTAGCTTGTGATACACTGGGAAGGAGCAGATTCATGTCTTCCAGGAGCTGGAACTCTTCCTCGAACAGAGGCAGCACAGGATGAATGGGAGTGGAGGCTGGGAGTGGAGGCCTTTGGGCAGAGGGGAGGAAGGGCAGTGTGAAGGCTGTGTGAGCAGCCTCATTTTCACACAGGGAAGGATGTACTTTTTCTTTTTTAGGGCACCAGGCAGTGGGGAGCATTCAGCACGGGATGGCCACATAGCAGAGGGTCAAATCTCATAGCTTCTTCACCCTGTGCTTTTATCTTTTTCCCCTCCATCTCCCTGTGCTCAGCAACTTCCTGGCCATCCTCCCCCAGCACTTCCCATGAATTCCTCTCCCTCCCTATCCTGCCCCTTCCCAGCCCTCCACAACCTCCTGTTTCAGGTATGTTCAGCATTCTGCCAAGCAGGTTCTGCCTGTGGCCTCGGAAGTCTCTGCAGGAGGTGGATCTCTGCCTGCTAACTGGGAACACGTGCTTGCTCCACTGCCCAGCTCCAAGCCAGGGCTGAGCGATAGGTTTGGCTTCATATTCCCAGCTGTGCAGGAAGAATTCATAGGATCATAGACTCATACAATGGCCAGGGCTGGAAGGGACCTCAAGCTCCAACCCCCCTGCCACAGCAGGGTCACCCACCTCCACATTTAATGCTAGACCAGGCTGCCCAGCTCCCCATCCAACCTGGCCTTGGACACCTCCAAGGACACGGCATCCACAGCCTCTCTGGGCAGCCTGTTCCAGCACCTCACCACTCTCTCTGTGAAGGACTTCTCCCTGACATCCAAACTAAATCTTCCCTCCCTCAACATAAAACCGTTTCCCCTTGTCCTGCCATCATCTACCCTTCCAAAGAGTTGGCTCCCCTCCTGTTTGTAGGCTCCCTTTAGGTACTGAAGGCTGCAATGAGCTCACCCTGCAGCCTTCTCTTCTCCGAGCTGAACAAGCCCTGCTTCCTCAGCCTGTCCTCATAGGGGAGGTGCTCCAGTCCCCTGATCATCTCTGTGGCTCTCCTCTGGACCCTCTCCAACAGCTCCCTGTCTTTCTTGTACTGGGGACTCCAGGCCTGGACACGGTACTGCAGATGGGGCCTCACAAGGCAGAGCAGAGAGGGACAATCACCTCCCTGTCCCCGCTGCCACCCGTCTGTTTATGGAGCCTGGGATGCCATGTGCTTTCTGAGCTGCAAGATCACGTTGCTGGTTCATGTTTTTCATCCACAAAGAATGTCCATGGGTGAAGCTGCAACTGTGAGCATGTCATCAAAGAGCTTCAAAAACTCCTTGATAGAACTTATCACAGTGAAGCCTTGGGAGTCTGGCTTTTAAGACAAAGAGCAGATGGCATCAAAGGATAAGCAGGACGTTCTTTAGTATGGATTCCATACGTAATCAACGTGGTCTTCCACAATTTGGCAATCCGCCTTCTGCTCCTTTGTCACACATGGACCCATAGTTCCTTGCCACTGACCTCCATCAGCCACCTCAGGTTTGGTGGGCCTTTCCAATGGTCTTTATAGCATCTGCTCACAGCCATGCCAGGTGTACAAGCTAGATGGCTCCTGATTATGTCCAAAGGGTCTGTCTGGCACAAATAGTTACAAACTTTCAGTTTTCTCCCTCTATGTCTGCTGAATTTGTTTATACCTCCAAAGGTCTTTTGCTAACCAGAGCAAGAATGTCTTTATTTTCTCCTGATGATACACAGATTAAAGGAAGCCCAGCCAGCACGTGTTCATGAAAGGCAGGTCGTGCTTGACCAACCTCATCTCCTTCTACGACCGGGTGACCAGGCTGGTAGATGAAGGAAAGGCTGTTGATGCAGTCTGCCTAGACTTCAGCAAAGCCTTTGACACGGTCTCTCACAGGCTGCTTCTGGGGAAACTGGCTGCCCGTGGCTGGACAGGTATACACTGCTTTGGGTAAGGAACTGGCTGGAGGGCCGTGCCAACGGGTGGTGGTCAATGGAGTGAAGTCCAGCTGGCGACCTGTTTCAAGTGGTGTCCCCCAGGGGTCGGTAGTGGGGCCCATCTTGTTTAATATCTTTATTGATGACCTAGACGAGGGGGTTGAGTGTAGCCCAGTAACTTTGCAGATGACACCAAGCTGGGAGGTGGTGTGGATCTGCCTGAGGGTAGGGAGGCCCTTCAGAGGGATCTAGATAAGCTGGATCGCTGGGCTGAGGTGAATGGGATGAGGTTCAAGAAGGCCAAGTGCCTGGTCCTGCATTTTGGCCACAACAACCCCATGCAGAGCTATAGGCTTGGGGACGAGTGGCTGGATGACTGTGAAGAGGAAGGGAGCTGTTCCAGCATGTCATCACGCTCTCTCAGAATTGCCCCCTGACATCCAACCTAAATCTTCCATCCCTCAACATAAAACCGTTTCCCCTTGTCCTGCCATCATCTACCCTTCCAAAGAGTTGGCTCCCCTCCTGTTTGTAGGCTCCCTTTAGGTACTGAAGGCTGCAATGAGCTCACCCTGCAGCCTTCTCTACTCCGGGCTGAACAAGCCCAGCTCCCTCAGCCTGTCCTCATAGGGGAGGTGCTCCAGTCCCCTGATCATCTCTGTGGCTCTCCTCTGGACCCTCTCCAACAGCTCCCTGTCTTTCTTGTACTGGGGACTCCAGGCCTGGACACGGTACTGCAGATGGGGCCTCACAAGAGCAGAGTAGAGAGAGACAATCACCTCCCTGTCCCCGCTGCCACCCCTCTGCTTATGGAGCCTGGGATGCCATGTGCTTTCTGAGCTGCAAGATCACACTGCTGGCTCATGTTAAGTTTTTCATCCACCAGGAAAGACTAAATGTCTAGATATCTAGAAAGACTAGATAAAATGGAGAAGAAGCAGGACGGTATGCTGGAGAAACTGTCTCTATCGATTAACTTGGATGAACCTGTGGTGCTATCAGAAACACCTGATAAAGATCAGGATGATTAGAAGAATCTACTGAAGGAGCTGACCAAACTGATCAAAGGTGATGAACCCTGCTCCTCACCTGTACCATCAAAAATCTCAGCTATGAAAGGCAAACATCTTCCTGCTCAAGCAAATATAATAGGAAATCTATGTTGTGTGCGGTTGCATGAGAATGGAGAAGACACAAAGAAGTGGCATAAAAAACCCAATCCAGAACTACGATCAACTACCAAAACCAATGCTACAAAAACGGTGCACAGACAGCAGCACCGTACCAACAGTGACTCCTTGCTCCCCATTCAGAAGTTGATCCGTCAACCAGAGAGTCAGGGAGTGATAAGCAAAACTCACTCACTTTTAAGCAGCCCCCTCAAAAAAAAAGAATATTTACCCTCTGCATATGCAGTAAGCACAGAAAAATGTCAACACAGTGTGGTTGGTTCTATGGAGAGTTTATTATCTTGAGCCAATTGCTTTGTGCCAGTTTGTACCAAGAGAGAATCAAATAGGAGAGTGGAGAACAGTCAGTGGGGTACCTGTTTAAGGCTGCTCTAATTCAGTCTCTAAGGCGTTCACCCAAGGGTGACTCAAAAGGAATACACTTTTGATTCAGTGGTATTCACAGCACGTACTGAACTTGATATTTCACTGAAGGAAAAGCAAACTGACTGTTCTTTTGCTGGGCACACACTCAGAGCGATCGCAGGTCAGGATTAAGAAGCCTCAAAGGACTTGCAGATCATCGGGAATTTATAGTGGGATAAGATGGTGTAATTCTTAATGTTGTCTGAGACCTTTGATTAAGTTTGTAGACGAGACTCCACTTTGTTGTTGTTGTTTTTTAAAAGGACTGTGTGTCCAAAAAAATAAGAAGCGTTGGAATGTTCTCTCTCTGCCTACGTGCAGGACAGCATCCATGGTAAAGCACAGCGGCAGAAGCATTCATCTTCCACAAGCTCCTTGTGGCCTATCCACCACCTGTAGATTCTACAACACAGCTGTACTTCTTTTCCTCTCAATGAAAATATGGCACAGAAGCATAGCAAGACAGCTGTAATAAAAGGGTGGACTGGAAGTTGGGACTTCACATTACAGTTAAAGTTTGGATGACTGGAGAGTAATTCAAATTAAATGTGAAGGGATTTTACCAAGGAAATCGTCAGCCTCCTGTTAGGTGGGCTAGCAGATATCAACCTGTAGTCACAGTTACATCTCACTCCAGCTAGAAAAGACAGGAGCGGTTAGGGCAGTCAGGGTGGATGGAAGGATGCACGAGGCTGCCACTGGCAACAAGGTTATGAAGGCACACCAGGATTTCAGCCGTGGCAACAAACCCACCAAAAGCAACAAACGCCTCTTTGCAGTTCTCCTCTCTTGCCAGGCTCTGCAAGTGAAGAGAGCTGACCAAAAGCTGGCTTTGCTGCTGCTGCGAGTGGCAGACAGCCTACAGAGCACAGGGCACAACTGGCGTCTGGGAACAGAGGCTTTCAGAAAGCTGTCTGTTGGGCCATGTTTGCCACTTATCATCCCAACCAAGTGCAGAGAGAGCCATCCCCCAGCCTGTGCCAGCCTTCCAGCTGAAAGAGACTGCTCATGTGACAGCACTGCTCCGACCTTGGGCACGCTGCAGGATGACATCGGTGAGTTGTGCTTATGCATCGTGCAGCTGGGCCTTGGAGCCAAGCAGATGTACATCAAAGATGGACCCAAAACCACTGGCTCTGCCAACCATAAATTGCAGAAACCCAAGCCGTCTGAACCGGTGAGCCAAACAATGAACTTTGTTGGTTCTGTATGTGACCCATTCGAACGTGTGAGCTCTGAGCTGCATGCGGATCAGAGTCAGCTCAGCCAGGAGCAGTGGGCAATGCAGAGCGCAGTGTTGCACTTCTTGGAGCCACCAACATCTGCCTTCAGTAGCTCCCAGCTACCTTTGGTCTCCCAGCTCTGCAGATTCAACCCAGCAGGCTGGGAAAGCAGTGAAAAGAAGCCAAGGACCGTTGCTCAGGAAGATGCCATCTCAAAACAAAATGGCAATGGCAGAAGTAACTTGGCGAAGTAAGGAAAGCAACCAGGGTCACTTCCCTGAAACTCCAAGGAGAAAATATGGTTCAAAATAGAAATGCTATTTCAAGACATGTTCTGCATACAGACCAGCAGCAGATCGGCCAGCAGAACATATCAGTCCCCATCCATGCCCAGCTCTGGACAGGAAGCACAAACGCTGTGGTGGGAGAGAGTAAAACCATGGCAGCCAAGCTGAGAACTTTGCAGACCAATTGCAGGAGGAATTTATACCAAAGGTCAAGAAGAGGTGCAAAGGCTTGCCCATCTTCTCAGTGTCTCTGCACCCGAAAAGCCTTTCATCCACCAAGGCAAATGACAATAAGCAGGCTTGGCTTTCGGCGCTCCTGCCCCAAGTTTGGCTGCTAAACAGCAGAAAACTACAGAAAGCTGCAAGACAGACGGGCTGAGCACAGGCAAAGAGGAGAGTCTCCAACCTGACCCTCTTCTGCAGAAATATGTTGAGTACTAGAAACCATCAGGGAAACATAAGAGTAAAACAAAACATCTGGAAGTGCAGGGGAGGAGAAAGAGGTCGTTCCTGACAGTGGATGACCCCTTTGACACTGAAAATACCGACATGGCCACGGTACCAAGGAAGGTCGTGAAGCTCTCAGAGCCCACTTTGCACTGCAGCTCCTTGCCTGCCAAACCCTACCAGCAGAAGCTGCACAAGCAGCAGCAGCACCCCTGGCTGCTTTAGTGATGCATCTGAATCTGACCTTTAAGCTGAGCCTCTCTTGCCATGCTACAACATCCAAGTGTGTCTCTCTCAGCAGACACAACACTGGCTCTTGCTCTCAGATGTGGTGAAGAGACAGAAAACATCACGTGTCTCACTGCAATTTCCCCTATGTGGAAGCAGTACCATCATGGAGGCAGTTTTACAAGCAGCCTTCTTTCTTCTCCTACAAACCTTCAGTGTTTAACCCAGAAAGCACAGAGCTCTTGGACTTGATAGAGCTTACAATGAACTCCAAGCTTTGCTGGGCTCCTTGCTTCACTGCTGGCATCCACATGAGGACCTTCCCTTCAACACCCATCCGTGAACCAACAGCTGTTTAGTGGTTTTCAGTATTAATGTTTTAACATTATTTCTTCATTGTGTTGTTTGTACTAGATAGAGTTACTTCTTTAGGTATAGGTGTTCAAATGCTTCTGTTTCTGTAAAGAAAAGACACTATTATATATGAAAATAGCTTTCCTTTAGATAAGAAATCAGAATTCCACGTGGTTTGTTTGGGAGATAGGATTCAAGGAGGCACTTGGTTATATTGCTGTTGTTGTTCTCAAAAAATGGTTAGATCAGATGATCTCAGTGGTCTTTTCCCACCACAATAAGAAGTGTTTCCTTTCTCAGCTCCTTCCCCGGCAGCCCAGAGCAGACGTCTGGGGGGAGCACAACTGTTTGCCTCTTGGAGGGTGATTTCATTGCCAGGCCAGGCAACCGTGCTGAGTCCTTTTGCCACAGGGCAGAGATGCTGCTGGAAGAGGTTCTGCTGATCTGCTGTGCTCCTGAGATGGGCTCTGCTCTGCCAACAGGCTTGGAGCTGGGTCTGAGTGCAGTGTGCTGGTGGACAGCTGGTTGTGCTGTAGGGATGACATGCGGTTTGGCTAGGAGGTGAAAAGTCCCCAGCAGGGCCTGCAACACAGAGCAGGCATGAGAACCCCAGATCCCCAAACCTGGATATGGGCAAACAAACCCAAACCACAGCGACCCTTGCGGATGGACAGGGCTGTGCCTGGCCATGGCCACAACCCCAGGTGTGTGGGAATCATGGAATCATGGAATGGGCTGGATGGAGCACCCACCGGGAGGCAGAGGCCGTGCTCGTTGTCCAGGGGGCAGCTCCAGGCCCCTCATGCCTGAGGGGGAGCAGTGGTGGTACCTGGGGGCAATGGGGCTGCAGGGCATCACGCAGCACCCAGGCACGGGAGGCAATGCGAGGGGCAGCCAAGGATGATGTCCAGGCACACACAGAGGCTGCTGGTGACAGGTACCCAACTGGGGAGAAGCCCCCAACTGTGGGTCATCTGCCACATGGGGGGAAGCCCCCAGCTGTGGGTAAGCTGCCACCTGGGGGGGTGCCCCCCATTGTGGTTCAGCTCACTCCGGAGAGGCTGCCCACTGTTGTGGGCCATCTCCAACCTGCTCCATGATCTTCCCAGGCACAGAGGTGAGGCTCACCAGCCTCACCCTTTCTTAAAAATGGCAGCAACGTTTCCCTTTTTCCAGTCACCATGGATTTCTCAGATATGATGGAGCAGCTCAGCAACCACATCAGCCATCTCTCTCAGAACCCTGGGATAGATATCATCTGGCCCCATGGGTTTATATACATTCAGTTACATGAGGAGGACTCGGACATGTTCCAGTGTTACAGTGGGACGGAATCCCATCCCATGTCTAATTCAGATCTCCACTCCTTTACGTTAAAACCCTTAATTCCCCCTTTGTCCAATCACCACCACCACACAAAAAGTTCATTTCCCTCCTCTTTATAATCTCCTTTTAAACAATGGAAGGCTGCACTGAGCAGCCACAGCAAGTGTTGGTGACGGGGCATGCAAAGAGCAATGCCTATGACATCAAGGGACCACTGTGTCACAGAGGGGCACTGTGACCTCAGGGGAGAGGGGCTGACCCCAGCGGTCACGGAACCCCCCACTGCCACTCTCGAGCTACCATGGCAGGTAAGGCAGCAGGCTCCTCCTGCTCCTGGCACTGCGGCCCTCCAGGGGATGCCAGTGCCCCAGATCTCACCCCAGCGCCCATTTGGGCATTTCCCCACAGAGAGAATTCCTCCACGGATGCTGACGGTGCTTCCGACACCCGACGCGATTTTCCCTGGATCCTCTGTGCCTCCACCGGCCACTGCTGCAATGCAGCCCAACGTCAGCGGAGCAGTGCCAGCGTCGATCCAACCCCTCCCTGTCCCCAACGTCGCCTATGTGGTGCCTCAGGCTTCTGTCTGGCCTGGGGTACCAGGTGTCCAAGGACAGGGAGTGCAGCTCCTACCTGGGGGGATGCCCCCAACAGTGGTTCAGCTCCCACCTGGGGGGATGCCCCAAGTTGTAGGTCAGCTGCCATCTGGGGGGGTCCCCCAAGTTGTGGGTCAGCTGCCACCTGGGGGGGTCCTCCAAGTTGTGGGTCAGCTGCCACCTGGGGTGATGCCCCAAGTTGTGGGTCAGCTCCCACCTGGGGGGAAGCCCCCAACTGTACGTAAGCTGCCACGTGGGGGGAAGGCCCGAACTGTGGGTAAGCTGCCACGTCGGGGGAAGCCCCCAGCCGTGGGTAAGCTGCCACCTGGGGGGGTGCCCCCCATTGTGGTTCAGCTCACTCCTGAGGGGCTGCCCACTGTTGAGGGCCATCTCCAACCTGGGGGGCGGCAGTTACCCCTGCTCATGCTCCTACCTGGCGGCATGAAGCCAGGTATGCCTCCCCCCAATGCCCCTGCCCACTGCTGGGAACATCCCCCGGTGGCAGGGACGATGCAGCCCCAGCAGCCGATGGGGCTGCCGCCTGGGGCCGCGTCGCGTGGGCAGCCCCCGCAGCCCGCAGGCAGCGGCCTGCTGCAGGCCACCAGTCGCCCAGGCCCCTCAACTGTCCTCCAAGAACCTCCGGTGCAGCAGCAGGTGCTCCTCATGCCCTCCATCCTGCCCACCAGCAGAGAACAGGCAGAGATGCCCTTTGGAGATGCCGTGGTGTACACGGAGGACCAGGGGCACCCAGCACCCATCAGCGTGTGCCCCCAGCCCACCACGGCTCTGCTCACCTGCAGCATCGCAGCTCCGGAATCAGGTGGTGAGTTTGGGGGCTGCAGGCTGTCTGCACCGGGTGGCTGTGGGAAAGATGGCATTGCCTCACTAGGGATGTTCTTGCTTTTCCAACAGCAACAACGAGCTCAGACATCCCGGAGGACATCTCCAACATCAGTGACCTCCTGACTTGGATGAACAGCGGTGAGTTTGGGGGCAGCAGAGCTGGCGGGGGAGTGTTGGCACCGATTTGGTGTGGGAAAGCTGGCATTACGCCTGTGGGGATTTTCTTCCTCTTCCAGAAGTGGCACCCGAAATAGAGGTCCCGGACAACATCCCGGACATGGATGATCTCTCGGCCGAGTGCCCAGCCCCTGCCTGCACCACCAGCGGCCACCAGCAGCGCATCCAAGCCACAAAGAGGAAGCTGCCGCAGGGCTGCGATGCTCCAGAACCAAAACGCCGGCACTAGCCGAAGCTGAGTGGGCTCAGCACAAACAGGAGCATCTGCAGAAACTGGACCACGTGGTGCAGCAGGAGACACCACCATAGCCAAAAAACAAGGCTACCTGTAGCCCTGGGCTCCTCGCTGGCCCCTTGCACAGAGCAGCGGCAGTGCTCCAGGGCCACCAGCACCAACCCCAGCCCTACCCCTCCAAACCTGGGCTGTCCACCAACAACACCTTGGACTGAGACAGTGTGGGACTCCATTAGATTATGTTATGATATTTTATGTTATTTTATGTTCAATTATGTTCAATTACATTAAATTACTTTAAATTATTAAATGTTTCGTATTCACTTTGCTACGACTGCCTGCAGTTGTTCATACAGCACCAAACCCCCCCCAGACCGCTGTGCCCACCTGCAGGGCAAGACGGGGCAGCGCAAAGGGCCGTGTCCCAGGGCTGCCCTACCAGAAGCCCCTCCAAAATCCTCTCCAAAATCCCCTCCCCTCCTCAGTCAGCACCACTGGGAACATAGGGATGGGGAATGGCTGGGGTGGGATTCTGGGAGAGCTGGGGCGGCTCTGCCTGCGGGAGAGCAGGCTCAGGGGGATCCCAGGCATGGCCATCAGTCCCTGCAGGGAGCTGCAGAGAAGACGGAGCCGGGCTGCACCCAGAGGTGCCCAGCAGCTGAACCAGAGGCACTGGGCAACACACTGGGGCACAGCTGTGGTTGCAGCAAGACAAGAATGCAGCTCTGCATCACTGGTGGTCTACATCACCATCACTGCTGACAGTGCCCAGTCGGGTTGCCTGGCTGTGGGAGGGTAACCCCCTGCCATTGCCATCCCCTGAAGAAGAGTGCAGAGGAAGCAGCTGAGGTGCCCAGAATGAATGGCCTGGGTTGAAAAGGACAACAAATATCCTCTGCTATGTGCAGGGTCGCCAACCAGCAGACCAGGCTGCCCAGAGCCACATCCAGCCTGGCCTTGAATGCCTCCAGGGATGGGGCATCCACAGCCTCCTTGGGCAACCTGTTCCAGTGCCTCACCACCCTCTGACTGAGAAACTTCCTCCTAATATCTAACCTCAACCTCCCCTGGCTCAGTTTAAAACCATTCCCCTTGTCCTGTCACCATCCACCCTCACAAACAGCCGTTCCCCCTCCTGTTTATTCGCTCCCTCCAAGTACTGGAAGGCCACAGTGAGGTCTCCCCAGAGCCTTCTCTTCTCCAGTTGAAACAATCCCAGTTCCCTCAACCTTTCCTCACAGGAGAGCTGCTCCAGCCCTCTGACCATCTCAGTGCCCTCCTCTGGACCCGCTCCAACAGCTCCACGTCCTTCCTGTGCTGGGGGCCCCAGGCCTGGACGCAGTGCTGCAGATGGGGCCTCACAGGAGCCGAGCAGAGGGGGACAATCACCTCCCTCTCCCTGCTGGCCACCCCTTTGTCATGCGGCCCAGAACACAGTCGGCCTTCCGGGCTGCAAGCGCACACTGCTGGCTCGTGTCAGCTTCTCGTCCACCAGGACCCCCGAGTCCTTCTCCGCAGGGCTGCTCTCCAGGAGATCTTCCCCCAGTTTCTATAAATACCTGGCATTGCCCCGACCCAAGCGCAGCACCCTGCACTTGGCCTTATTGAGCCTCATTAGGCTTCCATGGGCCCACTTCTCCAGCCTGTCCAGGTCCCTCTGGATGGCTTCCCTTCCTTCCAGTGTATCGACTGCACCGCTCAGCTTGGTGTCATCCACAAACTTGCTGAGGGTGCACTCGATGCCATCGTCTGTCAGTGATGAAGATGTTGAAGAGCACCGGTCTCAAGACCGACCCCTGAGGGACACCGCTTGTGACCGGCCTGCACCCTGACACAGAGCCATTGACCACAGCCTTTGGCTGCGACCAGCCGGCCAATTCCCAATCCATCCAACAGTCCATCCTTCAAATCCACCCCTCTCCAAGTTAGAGAGCAGGATGTGGTGAGGGACCATGTCAAAGGCCTTGCAGAAGTCCACGCAGATGACATCCACTGCCCTTCCCCCATCCACCGAAGCCGTCTCTCCATCACAGAAGGCCACCAGATTGGTCAGGCACGATCTGCCCTTGGTGCAGCCATGCTGGCTGCCTCAAATCACCTCTTTGTCTCGTATGTGCCTTAACACAGCTGCTAGGAGGATCTGCTCCATGATCTTCACCAGCCTCACCCTTTCTTAAAAATGGCAGCAACGTTTCCCTTTTTCCAGTCACCATGGATTTCTCAGATATGATGGAGAGCGGCTCAGCAACCACATCAGCCATCTCTCTCAGAACCCCGGGATGGATATCATCTGGCCCCATGGGTTTATATACATTCAGTTACATGAGGAGGACTCGGACATATTCCAGTGTTACAGTGGGACGGAATCCCATCCCATGTCTAATTCAGATCTCCACTCCTTTACGTTAAAACCCTTAATTCCCCCTTTGTCCAATCACCACCACCACACAAAAAGTTCATTTCCCTCCTCTTTATAATCTCCTTTTAAACAATGGAAGGCTGCACTGAGCAGCCACAGCAAGTGTTGGTGACGGGGCATGCAAAGAGCAATGCCTATGACATCAAGGGACCACTGTGTCACAGAGGGGCACTGTGACCTCAGGGGAGAGGGGCTGACCCCAGCGGTCACGGAACCCCCCACTGCCACTCTCGAGCTACCATGGCAGGTAAGGCAGCAGGCTCCTCCTGCTCCTGGCACTGCGGCCCTCCAGGGGATGCCAGTGCCCCAGATCTCACCCCAGCGCCCATTTGGGCATTTCCCCACAGAGAGAATTCCTCCACGGATGCTGACGGTGCTTCCGACACCCGACGCGATTTTCCCTGGATCCTCTGTGCCTCCACCGGCCACTGCTGCAATGCAGCCAAATGTCAGCGGAGCAGTGCCAGCGTCAATCCAACACCTCCCTGTCCCCAACGTCGCCTATGTGGTGCCTCAGGCTTCTGTCTGGCCTGGGGTACCAGGTGTCCAAGGACAGGGAGTGCAGCTCCTACCTGGGGGGATGCCCCCAACTGTGGATCAGCTCCCACCTGGGGGGATGCCCCAAGTTGTGGGTCAGCTGCCACCTGGGGTGATGCCCCAAGTTGTGGGTCAGCTGCCACCTGGGGGGGTCCTCCAAATTGTGGGTCAGCTGCCATCTGGGGTGATGCCCCAAGCTGTGGGTCAGCTGCCACCTGGAGGAGTCCCCCAAGTTGTGGGTCAGCTGCCTTCTGGGGTGGTCCCCCAAATTGTGGGTCAGCTGCCATCTGGGGAGATGCCCCAAGTTGTGGGTCAGCTCCCACCTGGGGGGAAGCCCCCAACTCTCCGTAAGCTGCCACGTGGGGGGAAGGCCCGAACTGTGGGTAAGCTGCCACGTCGGGGGAAGATCCCAGCTGTGGGTAAGCTGCCACCGGGGGGGGTGCCCCCCATTGTGGTTCAGCTCACTCCTGAGGGGCTGCCCACTGTTGTGGGCCATCTCCAACCTGGGGGGCGGCAGTTACCCCTGCTCATGCTCCTACCCGGCGGCATGAAGCCAGGTATGCCTCCCCCCAATGCCCCTGCCCACTGCTGGGAACATCCCCCGGTGGCAGGGACGATGCAGCCCCAGCAGTCGATGGGGCTGCGGCCTGGGGCCGCGTCACGTGGGCAGCCCCCGCAGCCCGCAGGCAGCGGCCTGCTGCAGGCCACCAGTCGCCCAGGCCCCTCAACTGTCCTCCAAGGACCTCTGGTGCAGCAGCAGGTGCTCCTCATGCCCTCCACCCTGCCCACCAGCAGAGAACAGGCAGAGATGCCCTTTGGAGATGCCGTGGTGCACACGCAGGACCAGGGGCACCCAGCACCCATCAGCGTGTGCCCCCAGCCCACCACGGCTCCGCTCACCTGCAGCATCGCAGCTCCGGAATCAGGTGGTGAGTTTGGGGGCTGCAGGCTGTCTGCACCGGGTGGCTGTGGGAAAGATGGCATTGCCTCACTAGGGATGTTCTTGCTTTTCCAACAGCAACAACGAGCTCAGACATCCCGGAGGACATCTCCAACATCAGTGACCTCCTGACTTGGATGAACAGCGGTGAGTTTGGGGGCAGCAGAGCTGGTGGGGGAGTGTTGGCACCGATTTGGTGTGGGAAAGCTGACATTACGCCTGTGGGGATTTTCTTCCTCTTCCAGAAGTGGCACCCGAAATAGAGGTCCCGGACAACATCCCGGACATGGATGATCTCTCGGCCGAGTGCCCAGCCCCTGCCTGCACCACCAGCGGCCACCAGCAGCGCATCCAAGCCACAAAGAGGAAGCTGCCGCAGGGACGGGATGCTCCAGAACCAAAACGCCGGCACTAGCTGAAGCTGAGTGGGCTCAGCACAAACATCTGAGAGCATCTGAGTCTGAGGAGCATCTGCAGAAACTGGACCACGTGGTGCAGCAGGAGACACCACCATAGCCAAAAAACAAGGCTACCTGTAGCCCTGGGCTCTTCGCTGGCCCCTTGCACAGAGCAGCGGCAGTGCTCCAGGGCCACCAGCACCAACCCCAGCCCTACCCCTCCAAACCTGGGCTGTCCACCAACAACACCTTGGACTGAGACAGTGTGGGACTCCATTAGATTATGTTATGATATTTTATGTTATTTTATGTTCAATTATGTTCAATTACATTAAATTACTTTAAATTATTAAATGTTTCGTATTCACTTTGCTACGACGGCCTGCAGTTGTTCATACAGCACCAAACCCCCCCCAGACCGCTGTGCCCACCTGCAGGGCAAGACGGGGCAGCGCAAAGGGCCGTGTCCCAGGGCTGCCCTACCAGAAGCCCCTCCAAAATCCTCTCCAAAATCCCCTCCCCTCCTCAGTCAGCACCACTGGGAACATAGGGATGGGGAATGGCTGGGGTGGGATTCTGGGAGAGCTGGGGCAGCTCTGCCTGCAGGAGAGCAGGCTCAGGGGGATCCCAGGCACGGCCATCAGTCCCTGCAGGGAGCTGCAGAGAGGACGGAGCCGGGCTGCACCCAGAGGTGCCCAGCAGCTGAACCACAGGCACTGGGCAACACACTGGGGCACAGCTGTGGTTGCAGCAAGACAAGAATGCAGCTCTGCATCACTGGTGGTCTACATCACCATCACTGCTGACAGAGCCCAGTCGGGTTGCCTGGCTGTGGGAGGGTAACCCCCTGCCATTGCCATCCCCTGAAGAAGAGTGCAGAGGAAGCAGCTGAGGTGCCCAGAATGAATGGCCTGGGTTGAAAAGGACAACAAATATCCTCTGCTATGCGCAGGGTCGCCAACCAACAGACCAGGCTGCCCAGAGCCACATCCAGCCTGGCCTTGAATGCCTCCAGGGATGGGGCATCCACAACCTCCTTGGGCAACCTGTTCCAGTGCCTCACCACCCTCTGACTGAGAAACTTCCTCCTAATATCTAACCTCAACCTCCCCTGGCTCAGTTTAAAACCATTCCCCTTGTCCTGTCACCATCCACCCTCACAAACAGCCGTTCCCCCTCCTGTTTATACGCTCCCTCCAAGTACTGGAAGGCCACAATGAGGTCTCCCCAAGGCCTTCTCTTCTCCAAGCTAAACAATCCCAGTTCCCTCAGCCTTTCCTCACAGGAGAGCTGCTCCAGCCCTCTGACCATCTCAGTGCCCTCCTGTGGACCCGCTCCAACAACTCCACGTCCTTCCTGTGCTGGGGGCCCCAGGCCTGGACGCAGTGCTGCAGATGGGGCCTCACAGGAGCCGAGCAGAGGGGGACAATCACCTCCCTCTCCCTGCTGGCCACCCCTTTGTCATGCGGCCCAGAACACAGTCGGCCTTCCGGGCTGCAAGCGCACACTGCTGGCTCGTGTCAGCTTCTCGTCCACCAGGACCCCCGAGTCCTTCTCCGCAGGGCTGCTCTCCAGGAGATCTTCCCCCAGTTTCTATAAATACCTGGCATTGCCCCGACCCAAGCGCAGCACCCTGCACTTGGCCTTATTGAGCCTCATTAGGCTTCCATGGGCCCACTTCTCCAGCCTGTCCAGGTCCCTCTGGATGGCTTCCCTTCCTTCCAGTGTATCGACTGCACCGCTCAGCTTGGTGTCATCCACAAACTTGCTGAGGGTGCACTCGATGCCATCGTCTGTCAGTGATGAAGATGTTGAAGAGCACCGGTCTCAAGACCGACCCCTGAGGGACACCGCCTGTGACCGGCCTGCACCCTGACACAGAGCCATTGACCACAGCCTTTGGCTGCGACCCGCCGGCCAATTCCCAATCCATCCAACAGTCCATCCTTCAAATCCACCCCTCTCCAAGTTAGAGAGCAGGATGTGGTGAGGGACCATGTCAAAGGCCTTGCAGAAGTCCACGCAGATGACATCCACTGCCCTTCCCCCATCACAGAAGGCCACCAGATTGGTCAGGCACGATCTGCCCTTGGTGCAGCCATGCTGGCTGCCTCAAATCACCTCTTTGTCTCGTATGTGCCTTAACACAGCTGCTAGGAGGATCTGCTCCATGATCTTCCCAGGCACAGAGGTGAGGCTCACCAGCCTCACCCTTTCTTAAAAATGGCAGCAACGTTTCCCTTTTTCCAGACACCATGGATTTCTCAGATATGATGGAGAGCGGCTCAGCAACCACATCAGCCATCTCTCTCAGAACCCCGGGATGGATATCATCTGGCCCCATGGGTTTATATACATTCAGTTACATGAGGAGGACTCGGACATGTTCCAGTGTTACAGTGGGACGGAATCCCATCCCATGTCTAATTCAGATCTCCACTCCTTTACGTTAAAACCCTTAATTCCCCCTTTGTCCAATCACCACCACCACACAAAAAGTTCATTTCCCTCCTCTTTATAATCTCCTTTTAAACAATGGAAGGCTGCACTGAGCAGCCACAGCAAGTGTTGGTGACGGGGCATGCAAAGAGCAATGCCTATGACATCAAGGGACCACTGTGTCACAGAGGGGCACTGTGACCTCAGGGGAGAGGGGCTGACCCCAGCGGTCACGGAACCCCCCACTGCCACTCTCGAGCTACCATGGCAGGTAAGGCAGCAGGCTCCTCCTGCTCCTGGCACTGCGGCCCTCCAGGGGATGCCAGTGCCCCAGATCTCACCCCAGCGCCCATTTGGGCATTTCCCCACAGAGAGAATTCCTCCACGGATGCTGACGGTGCTTCCGACACCCGACGCGATTTTCCCTGGATCCTCTGTGCCTCCACCGGCCACTGCTGCAATGCAGCCCAACGTCAGCGGAGCAGTGCCAGCGTCGATCCAACCCCTCCCTGTCCCCAACGTCGCCTATGTGGTGCCTCAGGCTTCTGTCTGGCCTGGGGTACCAGGTGTCCAAGGACAGGGAGTGCAGCTCCTACCTGGGGGGATGCCCCCAACAGTGGTTCAGCTCCCACCTGGGGGGATGCCCCAAGTTGTGGGTCAGCTGCCACCTGGGGGGGTCCCCCAAGTTGTGGGTCAGCTGCCACCTGGGGGGGTCCCCCAAGTTGTGGGTCAGCTGCCACCTGGGGGAGTCCTCCAAATTGTGGGTCAGCTGCCTTCTGGGGTGGTCCCCCAAATTGTGGGTCAGCTGCCATCTGAGGTGATGCCCCAAGTTGTGGGTCAGCTCCCACCTGGGGGGAAGCCCCCAACTGTACGTAAGCTGCCACGTGGGGGGAAGGCCCGAACTGTGGGTAAGCTGCCACGTGGGGGGAAGCCCCCAGCCGTGGGTAAGCTGCCACCTGGGGGGGTGCCCCCCATTGTGGTTCAGCTCACTCCTGAGGGGCTGCCCACTGTTGTGGGCCATCTCCAACCTGGGGGGCGGCAGTTACCCCTGCTCATGCTCCTACCTGGCGGCATGAAGCCAGGTATGCCTCCCCCCAATGCCCCTGCCCACTGCTGGGAACATCCCCCGGTGGCAGGGACGATGCAGCCCCAGCAGTCGATGGGGCTGCGGCCTGGGGCCGCGTTGCGTGGGCAGCCCCCGCAGCCTGCAGGCAGCGGCCTGGTGCAGGCCACCAGTCGCCCAGGCCCCTCAACTGTCCTCCAAGGACCTCCGGTGGAGCAGCAGGTGCTCCTCATGCCCTCCACCCTGCCCACCATCAGAGAACAGGCAGAGATGCCCTTTGGAGATGCTGTGGTGCACACGCAGGACCAGGGGCACCCAGCACCCATCAGCGTGTGCCCCCAACCCACCACGGCTCCGCTCACCTGCAGCATCGCAGCTCCGGAATCAGGTGGTGAGTTTGGGGGCTGCAGGCTGTCTGCACCGGGTGGCTGTGGGAAAGATGGCATTGCCTCACTAGGGATGTTCTTGCTTTTCCAACAGCAACAACGAGCTCAGACATCCCGGAGGACATCTCCAACATCAGTGACCTCCTGACTTGGATGAACAGCGGTGAGTTTGGGGGCAGCAGAGCTGGCGGGGGAGTGTTGGCACCGATTTGGTGTGGGAAAGCTGACATTATGCCTGTGGGATTTTCTTCCTCTTCCAGAAGTGGCACCCGAAATAGAGGTCCCGGACAACATCCCGGACATGGATGATCTCTCGGCCGAGTGCCCAGCCCCTGCCTGCACCACCAGCGGCCACCAGCAGCGCATCCAAGCCACAAAGAGGAAGCTGCCGCAGGGCTGCGATGCTCCAGAACCAAAACGCCGGCACTAGCCGAAGCTGAGTGGGCTCAGCACAAACAGGAGCATCTGCAGAAACTGGACCACGTGGTGCAGCAGGAGACACCACCATAGCCAAAAAACAAGGCTACCTGTAGCCCTGGGCTCCTCGCTGGCCCCTTGCACAGAGCAGCGGCAGTGCTCCAGGGCCACCAGCACCAACCCCAGCCCTACCCCTCCAAACCTGGGCTGTCCACCAACAACACCTTGGACTGAGACAGTGTGGGACTCCATTAGATTATGTTATGATATTTTATGTTATTTTATGTTCAATTATGTTCAGTTACATTAAATTACTTTAAATTATTAAATGTTTCGTATTCACTTTGCTACGACTGCCTGCAGTTGTTCATACAGCACCAAACCCCCCCCAGACCGCTGTGCCCACCTGCAGGGCAAGACGGGGCAGCGCAAAGGGCCGTGTCCCAGGGCTGCCCCACCAGCAGCCCCTCCAAAATCCTCTCCAAAATCCCCTCCCCTCCTCAGTCAGCACCACTGGGAACATAGGGATGGGGAATGGCTGGGGTGGGATTCTGGGAGAGCTGGGGCAGCTCTGCCTGCAGGAGAGCAGGCTCAGGGGGATCCCAGGCACGGCCATCAGTCCCTGCAGGGAGCTGCAGAGAGGACGGAGCTGGGCTGCACCCAGAGGTGCCCAGCAGCTGAACCACAGGCACTGGGCAACACACTGGGGCACAGCTGTGGTTGCAGCAAGACAAGAATGCAGCTCTGCATCACTGGTGGTCTACATCACCATCACTGCTGACAGTGCCCAGTCGGGTTGCCTGGCTGTGGGAGGGTAACCCCCTGCCATTGCCATCCCCTGAAGAAGAGTGCAGAGGAAGCAGCTGAGGTGCCCAGAATGAATGGCCTGGGTTGAAAAGGACAACAAATATCCTCTGCTATGCGCAGGGTCGCCAACCAACAGACCAGGCTGCCCAGAGCCACATCCAGCCTGGCCTTGAATGCCTCCAGGGATGGGGCATCCACAACCTCCTTGGGCAACCTGTTCCAGTGCCTCACCACCCTCTGACTGAGAAACTTCCTCCTAATATCTAACCTCAACCTCCCCTGGCTCAGTTTAAAACCATTCCCCTTGTCCTGTCACCATCCACCCTCACAAACAGCCGTTCCCCCTCCTGTTTATACGCTCCCTCCAAGTACTGGAAGGCCACAATGAGGTCTCCCCAGAGCCTTCTCTTCTCCAGTTGAAACAATCCCAGTTCCCTCAACCTTTCCTCACAGGAGAGCTGCTCCAGCCCTCTGACCATCTCAGTGCCCTCCTGTGGACCCGCTCCAACAGCTCCACGTCCTTCCTGTGCTGGGGGCCCCAGGCCTGGACGCAGTGCTGCAGATGGGGCCTCACAGGAGCCGAGCAGAGGGGGACAATCACCTCCCTCTCCCTGCTGGCCACCCCTTTGTCATGCGGCCCAGAACACAGTCGGCCTTCCGGGCTGCAAGCGCACACTGCTGGCTCGTGTCAGCTTCTCGTCCACCAGGACCCCCGAGTCCTTCTCCGCAGGGCTGCTCTCCAGGAGATCTTCCCCCAGTTTCTATAAATACCTGGCATTGCCCCGACCCAAGCGCAGCACCCTGCACTTGGCCTTATTGAGCCTCATTAGGCTTCCATGGGCCCACTTCTCCAGCCTGTCCAGGTCCCTCTGGATGGCTTCCCTTCCTTCCAGTGTATCGACTGCACCACTCAGCTTGGTGTCATCCACAAACTTGCTGAGGGTGCACTCGATGCCATCGTCTGTCAGTGATGAAGATGTTGAAGAGCACCGGTCTCAAGACCGACCCCTGAGGGACACCGCTTGTGACCGGCCTGCACCCTGACACAGAGCCATTGACCACAGCCTTTGGCTGCGACCAACCGGCCAATTCCCAATCCATCCAACAGTCCATCCTTCAAATCCACCCCTCTCCAAGTTAGAGAGCAGGATGTGGTGAGGGACCATGTCAAAGGCCTTGCAGAAGTCCACGCAGATGACATCCACTGCCCTTCCCCCATCACAGAAGGCCACCAGATTGGTCAGGCACGATCTGCCCTTGGTGCAGCCATGCTGGCTGCCTCAAATCACCTCTTTGTCTCGTATGTGCCTTAACACAGCTGCTAGGAGGATCTGCTCCATGATCTTCCCAGGCACAGAGGTGAGGCTCACCAGCCTCACCCTTTCTTAAAAATGGCAGCAACGTTTCCCTTTTTCCAGTCACCATGGATTTCTCAGATATGATGGAGAGTGGCTCAGCAACCACATCAGCCATCTCTCTCAGAACCCCAGGATGGATATCATCTGGCCCCGTGGACTTATACACTCAACTACACGAGGAGGACTCGGGCTCGCTCCACCGTTACTCTGGGATGGAAACCATTCCCCACACTCTCACTGAGAGGCTTAGCAGTCCTGGCAGACACAGGAAGCCTGACCACCTGTGAAGACTGAGGCGAAGCATTGAGTACCTCAGCTTTTTCTATTTCTGCGGAGGCCAGCTCCCCATTACCTTTGATCAGAAAGGGAATGCTCTCCTTGGCCTGTTTCCTCCTGTCTATGTACCTGTAGAACTCCTACTTGTTATCTTTAACATCCCTCACCAAGTTCACCTCCATCTGCACCTTGGCTTTCCTAATCCTACCTCTACACACATGGAAAACCGCCCTGTATTCCTCCCAGGATACACAACCCTGCTCCACTTTCTGTACATTTCATTTTTTCTCTCAGTTTAAGCTGCAGGTCCTTACTCAGCTGTGAGTATATCACAAGAGTGAACACATCCTGAAAGTAAGCAAAAATAGTGCTGGGGGAAAGGATTTCAAAGCAGTACAGCAGGCTGGAAGGAGAGGAGCTGCAGAGGAAGAGGATGAATTGGTCCTGGCCCAACCAGAGAAACAGGGCCGTGCAAAGAGGCAGAAGAGCCCTGTGGTGCCCAATCCAACAGAAAGGGCCGAGGGAAGAGCCAGCATCACCCCACACTGCAGATCAACTGAAGGGCAGAGGTGTGCAGCAACCACTGCACAGAGGCAGCTGACACAACCCTCCACTCACACCCAGCCCCAGTGCACTGCGTATGTAAGAGGAATATTTCCACTGCTTTCAAGGGGCAACATTCTGGGGGAGGTGAGGCATGCCAAGTATGTGTATGCTGTGTGCATTAGCAGGGCTCTGGTAGGTGGACTTGGAGAAACAGGAGCGATCTCACACGCAATGAGTTCTCCTGTAGGATGCAATGACCTCACTGCCGTTTGGGTGGCAGGCAGCCCCAGGGGTGTACAGTGGGGCTTGGGGCATTTCATTTTATATGGGTGATGTTTGGAGGTGGAAAGAAGCAGAAGAGCATGCTTCCGTGGATCTGAGCCAGAACTACTGGGCTAAGGCTCTGTTAAATAGTGGAATAAATAACCTACAATGGAAATAAGTGAGAGGTTATTACAAGATACAAAGGAGGAAATGGGATACAGAGAGCCTTGGAGTGTGAGTGGTGCCAGGAGTTGCATTCCCATCCCAGTGGCTTGGATCACAGCTGTGCAGCAGGCATGGGCTTCAGACTGCCCCAAAGTGAGTAAACGCATCTCATTCCTCAGGAGGTATGAGATGGGCATGAAACTGCAAAGGAGTGCAGACTGGAGAGAAAAGACCTCTCTGCTGCAGTGCTGAGCACCAGCAGCACACTGTGGGGCAGGAGACCCATGAGCAGCGGTCCCACCCGGCAAGCAGGGACCCTACAACCTCCATGTGTAAGGAGCAGAAGAACAACCCTTGGGAGGAACTCCCCTGCCAGCTCCACATTCAGGCTTTGGTTGTGAAACTCCTGACTTAAAGCAGGAATGATGGCGATATCAAGATGTCCAAGCACTTCCAGATGTCCCCACAAGCCACTAGTCCCAGCATACTGATACCTATCGTGGTTGAACCGAAAGAGCCATGTGCTGCTGGAGCACCAGAGAAGGAAAAACTGGCACAAATATTTCACACCTTCATTTACAGGAAGCTGATATTAATGAAACCTGCCCTGACAAACTGCCCCCACAAGACAGCAGAAATACCTTTTCCATCTGCAAATGGGCTGTCAACAGGAGAAGGTTGAATGGTTTCCAGTGCACCTCGAGAGCATTTGATAAAAATCTGTGGGAGAAAAGTCCAGAGCTTGAAATAATACTTCTCTGTGGGATCAAAAAGCCTTGTCTGGGCTCCAGCAGGATGTGGACTGTGTGCCAGAGCTACTGCTGGATGCGGACAGCAGGGAGCCATGGCCGTATGGCCCTCGTGTTGAGCGGGGGCTCTTTGTACCCAGCAGGGTGTTGTTTAAAGGTTTGTGATTCATAAGACAAAAATAAATTTAAAGGATGTATGGTATCGCTTCCAGGCTGGAAAAGAGAAGATAAAGGGCTGAAACGTTTTAAACTGGGCACCATAGATAGGGGAGGATGTGAGGGCTTCTTGCTCGTGCCAAAAATAGTGTGCATGAAGGAAAAGAGCCATTATCTCCAGGAGCAAAGTAGCACAGATTTATTTATGCTACCTAGAAAAACAAACCAAAAAGAAGACCTTGTCATGGGTCTTTGTTCTCAGGTGTCTCATACAGACTCGTACAGATCCACTGCAGCTTCTGAGGATGCAAATGGAAAGCATTCTGGTGGATGTGGCTCACCTGCCCTGCCAGGGGCACAGCCATGCTAATACATTTAAGCAAATTGCAGTGAAAGGTAGAAATGGAAACGTAATGCCTCATCTTCATAAAGTGAGGAACAAGGCAGCAGTTTGTGCAGGAAATCACACAGCAGTCCCAGCAACAGCAGCATCCATCTGCTGGTGGATGTTACCAGAACCTGGTGCTGTGGGGGCACGGAGGGCTGTGAGCTACCAACAGAGGCAAGCCAAGGTTTGCCACTGCTCAATAAAAGTATCTCTGCTTGGGGACAATGGCATCTGCCTAGAGGGGGCTGTAGGAGGGAGCCTGCCTTCCTGTGGGAGAATGACACAGAAAACTACTGAAAAATTCTGCACATCAGAAGAGAAGAGGCCACCAGGGGGATTTAATTCAGGAGAGTCTTTGGAAATGATGGCAGCTGGCAAGAGTCACAAATGTTTGGGTGGGATGGACAGAGAGCTGCTGGGCATGGTGGGATGAAGCAAAGTGAATGGATGGTTGGATTTATGGATGGATGGACAGACATCTGCTGGACTACAGGTAGGGCTGTAGGTGGCCCAGAGGTGATAAGCAGGTCCCCGTGACAGGGATGCCCCTTGGGCATTGTGCAGTCGTCTGGACTTGCTACAGCTGTGGATCTGCTACATGAGCATTGTTCACAAAGTGGGACATGAGGAACATCAACTTCCACTGGCACTGCCCAAGACGTGCCTCTTTTCATCACTCCAAATCTCAGCATGTGAACAGATGTGGAAAGAACACCCAGGCACCAACCCAAGTGATGCTGCAATTCACCATTGCAACACCCACCCAGGCAGTGCTGGCTGCTGGTACCCGCATGCCCTGAGCAGGATGGGCTCAGCAAAGTGAGGGATGTGTAAGAGCTGTCCCACGGCTGGATGGGCAGTGCGGGACTGGGGAGACCGTGGCTGGAGTTCACCTGTGACACTGCAGAAAGACAGACATCAAAATTCCTTTCTTTTCACTACTCTAGCCCAGCAAGATGGCCCAGTGAATACACTCCCCAGCCCTGCACCTGTGGATGGGCAAGGGTTTGGGCTGCTTGACAGAACCTGGCGACTTGGCCATGGGGACAACAGGAGATGCCTGTGGGCTCCAGGACCTGCAGCACCCATCCCATCTTCTCCCCCGCTGGGCTGGGACGATGCTCAACCTGCTGCAACCAGGACACCACAAAAGCCCTGATGAGTGCAGTATTGTGAGGATTATGCAAATATTTTGATTAGCTTCTCCTTGAATCTAGATGAAGGGGAGATTTTTATCACATTTAATGACAAAACAGTTCTTTTTTTTTGTTTGTTTGTTTTCCAGGAGGGAAGAGGAGGCTGCCTAATTGCTGAAGGAGGATTCCTGGAGTGATCTAATAGCAGATGAAAGCAGCCAGATAGGAGCTGCTGCTCACCGGGAAAGTATGGACTCACTGCTGGGGCTGCAAATGTAGTGAGGTCTCAGGGACATTGTGTGCCACTGGGATGAGTGTAATGGCAGGAAGAGTTAAGGAAAAAAAAAAAAAAAAAAACAGCTCTGGGCACCTGGTTTCTCCACTGCAGTGTGGATTTGCCCCAGTACAAGTTATCCCTACCTGCTGTGGGACAAAGCCACTACTGAGAGCATCCTCTGTGTGCCAGAAGTTGGGTTGGTACCATCCCTCCAACCACCCCTGCTGGATGCTATGGGGTGTGGGTTTGTGTTGGGTCTCTGTAGACCTGGATCAGTTTCAGACTGTGACACCCTGTTAAAAAGTGATCCATGTGGGTCCCTCCCAACTCAGGATATTCTGTGATTGCTGGTAAATTAATCAACTGGCGAAGATCCTGGTCCTTGTCTTCATGGCTGCCCACGAAGCTGCTGCAGTGATGCTCTGTGATGGAGCCCACCCAGCTGTGTGACCAAGAAGTGTCAGCTCCAGTGGCCCATGATGACACCTGTCCCCCAGCCCTCTGTGTCCCACAGGTCTGGGAATCCATGCAGAGCTGCCGCCCACAGCCCACAAGCAGCATGCAGAGCGCTGTCTCAGCCTCCTGATCCGAAGTCCTGATTTATGACACCAGCCCTGCCTGTCAACAGATTGGTTCTGATAGCGGGCAGCTAACAAGCTTCTCTGCACGCTGATTAGGCACGCTTGTCAGCCAGTGCCTGCGCAATGGCTATCATAACTACGCCGTGGTTGGGATCACACCTCTTGCTCACACTCCCTCCCCACAAAACCAAGGAAATGCAGAGCTGTGGCACGAAAGCACATATCTTAGTGCCAGAGCAATCTGCAAAGCTATTGTTCACATCACAGGGACCCACAGCAGCCCCCACAAATGGGATAAACCCCACCAGACAGTGCTCCTCCCACCACCTCCTGTGGCTGACCCGGCCCCGCTCCCCCCCCACCAAGACAAGAATGCAGCTTTGCAAAACCAAGGAGAGAACAAAGCAGAAAAGAGCAGTTTTGTATTATTTTTCTTTTTTCTGGGCCATTTTGAATTAATTAAGGAATGTGATCTAAACTATAAATATCCTCCTTCACGTATGATTTATGGCCTGTTTGTTCTGGATTGGTATGTGCTTAATCTCTAATTGTAGGCCCACCATCTGTTTTTATTGATCTGCTTGCCAGGAGAGTTATTGCTCTCCTTGGCCTTATATGGGAAAATTAGGTATGTGGTGAGCAAGCCAGCTCTGGGGCTGCTCTTACGTCAGCCTTGGAGCTGCTTGGGATCGCACTGCTGCATCTCTCCCTTTACCGTGTGAAACTGGAACGTCTGGGTCCACCCGAGCCCTGTTATTTGCAGGAGCATCTCCTTCTGTGCCAACCCCCCAAAATGGTTTTCCCTCCTAGAATTAAAAAAAAAAAAAAAAGCCAACACAAGGGAAGAAGTAGCATTTGGCGTGGTATTGGTGTTTTTGGCTGTAAATCAGGCTGCCGCCAACTCACTTTGGGTACTTTCAATGGTGGGAGTGTCTCCCTGAGAAAACAGCCTGGATTTATTCATTAAACCTCAGGGATTTGGTTGCATTATGAACTGGCAAGATGATAGTGCCTGAGCCCAGCCCGTGTGCTCTGCACAATGGCAAAGAGGGCTGTAGATACATTCTCACTTTGTGGGTCAGAGCAGGGAGGGAAGGAGAAAAACTTCCAGTAACATTTGCAGGCTTTAAGAAAGGCTGTGGGTATGAAGAAAGAAATGCCATTTATTTGCAAAGTAGTAAAGTGGTGGAAGGCAGCAAAGGCATCCAAAAGGAAGGGATCCCATTCCTATCCACCAGCTGATGCCAGCAGCTCTCAGATCCAACTGGGCTGAGAGCCCTGAGGAAGGGTGGGATAGGTTCCCCCCCTCAGGGATATTTTGGATTTAGGGATGGATGAAAAGGGAAGAGGAGGATGGAGAGAGCAATTGAGGATGAAGGGCTGCTTGGCAAAGAAGGTCTTGCGCTTGGAGTTGGCTTGTTGGAAAACAAATGGGGCTTAGGCTGGGGGAAGCTACGGCATGGGATGCGGGTCTGGGGAGAAGCTGGCTTTCCCATTTTTACCACAGAGCTGGTTTCCCTTCCCTTCCCTTCCCTTCCCTTCCCTTTCCTTCCCTTCCCTTCCCTTCCCTTCCCTTCCCTTCCCTTCCCTTCCCTTCCCTTCCCTTCCCTTCCCTTCCCTTCCCTTCCCTTCCCTTCCCTTCCATTACAGCCTGTGCTATTTGAAGTTTCAAGGATGAAATGGTAGAGAAAACCCTTGAAATGCTCTTCTCATCCCCATAGGTCTTTCATTGGCTATATTGTCTGGCCAGCAAAGGTCTCCATGTGGTTTGGCAGCCATCATACCGCCCATCCATCTGTCTGGCCAGGTTGCCATACTGCAGAGGCATATCTCCTGGTTCTGTGGGCTGAATTGAACATGGGATGCTCTGCGCCCACTGAACATCTGTGCAGGGAGGTGGGATGTAGGGGACCATGTTGACCCCAGTACCCTCTAGGAGTGAGGGGTTGGCTCTGTTTGTGTCTTGTATCCTGTTCTGCAGGGGTGTGACAAGGAATGTGCAACCAAGGGCATCCCTGGGGAGGTTCCCACTTTGCTATGGGTGTCCAAAGTGGCATGGGGATAAAGTGCCCCCTAAATGTACTTACATTTTGGAAGGAACTCATAATCTACTCACTCCCCTGCCTCCCCCCATGGTTATTATTGTAAGCTGTTCCCCCAGTTTCAAGCCGTGGTCTGGAGATCCCCATTCCCAGACTGACTGATGTCCGCGATGACAGAATTTCTGCTGTTGAGCAAATTGACTTCCCATGAGATTGCAGCCTCATATATAAATATAAAACTGACACATTTTTACTCAGCTGAAAATAAAATAACTCCAGCTCCAGTTTGCACGAGATAACGTTTCCAGCAGATAAGGCAGCAGCTGGAGCACAAGTTGTGGTGCAGCTCCCATTTTTCCCACAGATCCCCAACAATGTTTGCTGGCCAGACTGTGCAACATCAGCTTTTGATTAGCACCAGTAGGCATCAGGGCTTGTTTGTGCTCTGCTTCACCTCACCCCACACCTGCTCCTCCTGTATGAGCTGAGGCACAGTGGGATGCAAGCAGGGCTGGCAGGGTGGCTCATGCCTGCAGGGTCTGGGCTGTATTTGGAAGCTGATCTCAGGGCTCTGAAGCCCTAGAGCCCTTAGCACATGCAGCAGAAATGAATGCATTTTGATCCAGAGATCCTGACCTCAGACCTTATAAATAACCCAACCAGGGCCATGCAGAATGCCTAAAAGAACTTAGCTCCTCTGCTCCCAGAGAACTCCTCTCCTCTCCTCTCCTCTCCTCTCCTCTCCTCTCCTCTCCTCTCCTCTCCTCTCCTCTCCTCTCCTCTCCTCTCCTCTCCTCTCCTCTCCTCTCCTCTCCTCTCCTCTCCTCTCCTCTCCTCTCCTCTCCTCTCCTCTCCTCTCCTCTCCTCTCCTCTCCTCTCCCATGGCTAGAGCCCTTGCTGATCTTATCAGTGTGCTCCTGTGTCATCTTATCCCATCCCATCCCATCCCATCCCATCCCATCCCATCCCATCCCATCCCATCTTATCCTACCCCATCCCATTCCATCCCATCTCATTCCACCCCATCTCATCTCACTCCACCCCACCCCCTCCCATACCCTCCCATCCCATCCCACTGCCCACAGCTCTGCTCTCTGTAGTGATATGAGCAGAGTAGGAACGCACTCTGGAAAGTGGAACCTGGACTGGACACACCAAGATGAGATCCTTGTGTTTTTGCACACTTGTACATATACTGGAGGATGTTCCCAGTGAGGGCTACTCTAATCAGAACGTGGGTGGGAGAGCCTGGGGCAAAGCATGAGGAATCTGCTTAGGAGGGAGCCACTCTGGAGGGATGGAGCCAGCAGGTCTCCAGCTCAGTACAAACATGCTGTGGGAGGAATTCACCTTTTGTCCTCTTGAGTGTACCGGTGGAGGTGTTGCAAGGCCCTGCATCCCGGGGTGCCGCCAGCAGACGCCCACCCCATGGGGCTGCACCCATCCCAGCAGGATGCTCCTCATACCTCCAGCTGGGCTGGCCCCGCTGAGAGCACGCAATGCCTTGCTAATGAGGAGCTCACAGAGGATGCTTCAGTGCATGGCCCCAGGTCGTGGGGCAGAGCTGAAGCCCTGGCAGATGCCCCAGGATGTGGGGTTTGGGGCCAAAGCCACTCAGTGCCAGCTGGAGGAGGGGCAGATGCTCCATCCCAAAGGAGTAGTGGACCTAAACCAAAGTGTGCAGGAGGTCAAACAAAAGGGTTTGTTGGCTTTTCCTGATCCTAAGCTCCCCGACTAGGAAAAACACTTCACCTCCAGGAGTTCATGGGCTAAATCTCCACTGTCATTCATGTCTGCTCTGCACTCACCCGTGCACCAGGCTTTGCAGAATACTTTAAGGTCCCTTCTTCCAGCCTAAACCATTCTATGATTGTATGAAAACAAAACAGCTATTTCCCCCAAAGGTTTGTTACTTGGATGTAGAGGGGACCCCAGGAATGTGGGGGCTGCACAAATCTGCTGCAGGCAATCACACACCAACACCATCACAGATCCTTTGGGGTGCACACGGGGCTGCAAACCTGGCCTTGAAGGCAGAGCTCATCTTTTATCTGATTTCTGTATGACTTTTCTCACCACAGATACATCTCACTTCCATTTGGGTTTAATTATTCTAGTTTTGACAACGTGAGCAATTTCTAAATACTTCCTCCCCCAAATCACATAGGAAAGGCTGTTTCTGTCAACTTGCTGTTAATCATGTTTTCAGAGGAGGTGAGCTAAATTGGAAAAAATTCTGGATTTTTTAACACAGAAATTAAAAAAAATAAATAGAAACAACCCCAAAAGACTGTTATTTCCCTGCAATAAAACATTTTTATTCATAAAAAGAACTTGAGCAAGGAAGAAATGCCTTGGGAATACTTGTAAAATCTCTTATCAGGAGGCTGAAGATACGAAGCTGTCCTCCTGCCTCTTTGCCTGCCTCTTTGCTGTCCTATCAGCTGGAATATCCTGACCACTTCCTACTGGTCTTAACAGAGACATTAAAACATCAAAAATATTTTATTCTTGCAAGAAAACCTGGGAAAGGAGAGAGCCCCACATTTGGGCTGCCACCAGGAGAAAACCTGGCAGCCATGAAGCTAGGAAGGAGGACGGGGCTCTGAGCAGTGATGGAGCTGTGGGTGCCCCTGATCAGTGCATGGAATGGGACCAGGTGGCCTTTAGGGGTCCCTTCCAACTCCAACCATTCTACGAAGTCCTGGAGATTTTGTGACTGCGAGAGTTGTGATGGTCCATGTGGGGATGGGACATGGGGTCCCAGGATGTGCTCAGTGGGTGTGAATAAACAGTGCCAAACTTGGAAGGATCTGCCCTTGTTCAGAGCACTCTGCTGCAAAGCACATGCTTGCTTAGACAGAATGTGGGGTGCATTGCAACATTCTCTGCATTTGGAGTGAGTCCTGGATGCTCTCTGATGACACTGTCCAAGAAATGAGAAAGCCTTTGCAAAACCAGCGCCTTGGATCCTGGCTTGCTGAACCTTGGGTTGTTGCACAGATTTGTTTCCTGCAACACTGCTGAATCACAGCAAAACCCCACAACATCCCAGTACGGCTCTTCTCACCTCTCTGATACTTCTGCCACCACCGTTTGCCACTGCAGCAGATGCCAAGGCTCAGTTATACCCAGCTTTGCCCCACGATGCTTTTGATGCCACTGCTTCCAGGTTTATTAAGTGACAGTCCACTATCTTTAGAAAGGAGCTCCCCCCAAAACTTGGTCCTTTTGCCCATGGGCTGCTGTCTGCTTCTTCTGCAGTGATCTCCGTAGTGTAAAGCTTTCTTCTGCAGCCAAACTCACACACATCACCTCTGTTTCTGCAGTCCTGGTAGGCAAAGAAATCTGCTGTATGGCTTTGGGGTGGGTTCCAGCTCCTTTGGTATCCACTGTCCTAAGTGCAAGCACTGAGCATACGCTTCAATGCACTGAGCAGGAAAAAGAAAATACTGGTGTTCTTCCAGCGGTCAGTGAGTAAATATTTATCTGCTGTGAATTTTTTGTACAGAAGGTATTTTATAGAGTTAGAACTTTTGAAGCAGAATTAGGAGCTTAGTACTAAATGGAGGGCAGGCACTGGGCGAGGTTGCACTTAAAAGAGATTCGTATCAGATTTATTAGGATTTGTTTTACACCACATTCAAAGGAATCCCTGGAGATTGTTTCATTCTCACAGCTGTATCTGACAGAGTGCCGTTCTGCTCTGTCCTTCCCCAGCATCTGTCTTTCCCATTCTCCCACAAAGCACCGACACGCCAGCAACGCCCTCATCTCAGTGCTTGAGGTTGGAAAGCTGTGTGCAGTGCTGAGATGCAGGAATTCCTGGTGGGGAGGCAGGAGGGGCTGCCAGTTCCTATCAGCCACCCATCAGCAGGACATGTGCAGCTGATGCTGATTTCCTCCAGGACTGCTGTGCATCAACCTGGGTGAAGCAGCTCATTAAAAGCAGCTAATTGCTGCAGTCAGTTGTGACATGAATTTTTCAAGGTTAATTTAGTGGCGTCACAAATCCTCCATTTGTGTCCAAAGGTGGTGAACTGCACACTCCAGGCAGCCACTCCTCTGCTGCATCTCCCCCAGGCTGTGGGTGCATCTGGAGCATCCTTGGGGAGCACTGAGAGGGATCTGCTGTGGAGAAACCCAGCCCAGAGGATGCCAGGTGGTGGTACCAAAGCTTAATGTGTGCAGTGGCTTTGCTTTGTCCCCTCTGGAAGATGATTTCTGAGAGCCCAAGTGCCAAACCCTGGGGCTGAGTGTTGGGGCATTGGGGGCACCCCGAGTCCCACCACTGCCAGACCCGAGCCATGACCAAGAAGCTGTGCAGTGCTGGAGGGAAGCTCGTGCTGGGGCTCACCACACCTGAGCAAGGGCTGCCAGCACCCACCGCAGGCAGGGAAGGGAAGTGGGCTGTTTAATGAACGGATCCTGTGTTTATGGAGAATCCGCCAGCCATGACAAGTGGCTGTTTCCTGTCTCCCCGCATCTGCAAACAGCCATTTGCTGGTTAAAAGTGGTTCCCAGCACGAAGCTGTGCATCTGGGCTTCAGCTCTGCAGCCCGAGGCAGTAGCGGACCTTCAGCATGTGGGACGTGTGTGGGTCTTCATGGGCCCAGCCCTGGGGGGTCGGTATCCATCTGCAGCCACGACCAGGGACAAAACTGAGCCCAGTGCTGAGGTGGGGCTGTGCAGGACGTGGTGCTCTGCAGGGAGGCAGGGAGAGCCCAGGTGGGAGCAGAAAGGAGGATGCAGGTCTGCTCACTGCTCACCCCTGTTGAGTCTCTGATTTTTCCTTCCTGCTGGACCCCTGGAGTCTGGTGTTGATGTCTCTTTTGGTTCAAAACTGGTTAGGTTGCAGACAGCAGCAAGGTTTGGCTCCTCTTCTGTCTGAGGACAACCTGGAGGCACAGCTGGGTGATAACTTCTTTTCTTTGAGCAAGCCTGGGTGCAGCAGACACCAGAGGACTGTACAAGTACAAAGCAATGCTATTAGGAAACTGAGGACAGGCCTGACATCCCAGAGACTGTGCTAAATGGGGCTTCTGGGAGCTGCTCCTTTCCTCTGGGATGAGTCACATGAACAGATTCAACCGGTTCTCCAGTCTCAGGACAAGAACAATGACCTCCTCTCTTACTGCTCTCCAGTATTCCACAGTGACATGCATGGAGCCTTGTGGGGACCACAGGAGTTCAGGGCATAGGGATGGGAACACGGCACAGATCACTCAGAATCCATCTCCTCTGAGGAAGGGAAAGGTTTGCTTTTAAACAGTGCAATATCACCAATTTCCTCCAAGGGGAAACATTTGAGAAGTCTTGCAGCAAAAATATCCTATTTTCATCCCAGTTTGCAATGCCAAATGAGCAGGACTCCAAGTGGAGTGGAAACACTGACTCTGCTCTGCTTTGCTTTGCAGTTTAATAGCAAAAACCCAGAGCTCTCACTTTGCCTGTTCCTTTCCCATCCTGCCAGCTTTCCAGGAGTCTGAAGCAGTTTTGGAGCCTGTGATGGATTTTCCACTCTCTGCTAAAGGTTCTCACCATCCAATTCAAAAGGGTTCTCCTCCACCCAATTCACCACGTGGACCCCTCACGTGTCTTCTTCCCAAGGCCTCTCATTTTCTTGGGCTGTTGCTACTTGGGCTCTATGCAAATTGCTGAGCTGCAGCAATGCAGAGCCCTTTTGGGATGGGATGGGGTAGGATAAGATGGGATGGGATGGCATGGAATGGGTTGGGATAGGTTGGGATAGGTGGAGATGAGGGGGGATGGGATGGGTTAGGAGGGGATGAGTGGGGATGGGATGGGATCAGGTGGGATGGGATGGAGTGGGATGGGAGGGGAGGGGAGAGGAGGGGTTGTGATTGAGTGAAACAAGATGTGGTGAGACGGAATGGGATGGGACAGGTTGGGATGTATTGGGATGGGATGGGATGGCTATGGTTCCTCTCCCATTAATGAAGCCCTGCAGCAGGCAGTGTCTGGGCATGACCTCATGGGGCTGACCTGTGCATTTTCTACAACTCACTGTGCCAGGAGCAAATATTTCCTTTGGTGGCTCATGCACTGCAATGCTGGGGCAAGTTCTGGGTATGGAACCCAGGGAGGATTTCTACCCGAGCTTTTTCATGATGAACTTCCATCCTGCCAGCATGGAAACACAGAGGTAAATTCACTCCCTGCAGACTGAACAAGTGAGTTGGTATCCTCAGAGCAGGAATGCCATCTGACTCTGTGCAGCACTGTAGTCCCAGCTAACCACCCTGGTGTTTCCTTGGTGGACATGGCTATCACACTGCTCCATGCCTGGACCCAGGAGGGTACAGGGATAGGTACTGAAAGCAGGGAAACCCTTCAGCAGTGCCACAGGTGTGTTGGGTGTTTAGTGTTTCAAGCCATGGTTGAGCTCAGAGAATCTTGCCCTTCATTCTGTGCTCCAAATCCCAGTTCCTCTCTCTCTGCAGGGCACCCGGAGCCTGGGCAAAGATGCAGGCCTGTCCCTGTCCCTTCCTGTCCCAGGTGACATCCCCACCATGGGGTCCTTCCCTCTAGGGCTGCTGTGGGGCTGTGATGGGCACCCAGAGCTGCAAACCCTGATCAGGTTCCTTAAGTCACTTCTACCACCCAAGATGTGGGACAGCCTCGATGGTCCCCACCCCTCCCTGCTGTTTGTCTGTCCTGTCCATCCATCTGTCCTTTTGGCAGGAGGAGGCCATGCTGGACACGGAGGATGCCCCAAATGCCTTAAATCCAAGGGAGGTGAAAAATTCAAGGGGATGAAAGCCAAAACTGGACAATTTAGCCACTGTTGCTGGAGCCTGCTCAGAGCCAGCTCTCCATGCCGGTGGGCACGGATTTGGCTCCCACCTTCATTTCCCTCGTGGGGCCGTGCAAACAAACACACCACGATGGGTCAGGGCTCTGCCAGCGCACCCCTAACACAAAGGGGGGTCAACTCCAGAGTGAAGGCAGAGTGAGCAGGAGGGAGGGGGTCGGGAGGGAGAGACAAAAGCACGAGCTGAGGTCTGGCAGCGAGAGTGCTGTGCTGGGAAAATCCTCTGATTTATTGCAAGTGGTTTGGCAGCTTGAGGCAGGCAGGGGCACAGCCCTGAGCTGCATTTTAGGAAGTGTCCACTCTGTGAGCCCCTTCCCCAGGCACATTTCTGTGGGATGGGAGTGTGGGGATGGGCAGTGTGGGAACCTCAGGGCTGCTCTGCTCCATCCAGCTGTCCCACGAGGCACCAGCGATGGGCACGAGGTGCCCACGGTTGCTCCAGCATGGATATGGTTGGTAGGGGTTGTACTGATGCTGTTCCATCCCATGACAGCCAAGGGACATCTGCTGGAAGAAAGTCACCAAGCGGGGTGTGTCGGCCACATCGTATTCATGGTTGGGATGAGTGCTTTGAACAATTCTTTTCCTAAACACAGGCTTCACAGCTCTTCAGGCTTCTGCTCTGAGGGTGACCCAAAGCCAGACAGGGCTGCAAGACACGGGCACAGCTCTCCTCCTCCCCAGGACCCACAGTGACCCTTGCCCTGGCTCTGGTCCTCTTGCCAGTCTGAGCCTCTTCCAAGAAAAAGTGAGCACTGATTCATGCTTATAGAGACACCCTCACTTAGGAACGTACAATCCTTCTGGCTCCTCATGCTCCTGCTGGCCCTCGGAGCAAGCTCCCTGCCCCTGGCTCTATGGGTGTTTGGGCTCAGCACCTTCTGAAGTGCAGGCAGTGAGTTCTGTGTCACCACATGGCCTCCCAACATCGGTGCTTGATCTGAGGAGCATGTGCTCCTGAGTGCGGTGCCTTGGGTAGGAATGGGTTCTGCTCCAGCTGGGGAAGCTGCTGCCCAGTACGGGGTGCTGCTGGGACCTGCTGGGACTTCACACCCTGGAGCTCTGGGATCCAACTACGTTTCCCTGGAGCAACTTACTGCCCAGTTTGGAGAGATGAGCAGAAGGAGCATGGAGCTGCCTGCCCAAGACAAGTATTTTTCCCCTGCCTCCATCCGTGGGTCACTCTCAGCTCTCACAACAGGCTCAGCACTTTGGAATCAGATTTAAGCCGCAGCCTAGAACATATTACCAAAAAAGCAAACAGCAAACACATTCTTCTCTTGAATTCCTGGCCTTCTTCTGCCCCTGACCTCCTGGACAAGCCCTGGCAGCATGGGTTGGAGTGCTTTCCTTCAGCCTCTGTGCTTGCAAAGGTCCCACCCCCTGGTGTGTGCACAGCCTCCCAGGGTGGCCAAGGGTTGTTCTGCAGCACCAGGCAGGTCTTGCTTCTCCATTTAATGGCAGGGTGAAACACGAACTGTGCTCATCTGCACTTTTTCCTAGGCAAGTTCCTTCCTGACCAGCTTTGCAGCTTGCTCTACGGATTCAGAGGGCTTGGGGGATTGCACACTGGGTTGCTGAGTCTTGGTGCTCTGGTCCTCAGCTTGAAAACAGTGGCCTGCTAATTTCTTTGTATCACCTCTTTCTTCTTCTGAGAGCCTTTGCCAAGATCAGACTGTGCTAGGGATAAGTCCCCTATAGCCCCTCCAGCAACCCCATGGACTGGAAGTAAAAACGTCTTCCAGACAGCATCAGCCCAGGGCTCCACATCTGCCCTGCTGCTGGCAAAAGCTGGAAGGGAAATGCTGGCTGTACTTCTGTGTCTGGCTCCTCCAGAGCTCTGCAGAACAGGGTCAGGCCCCTGCTCTTCCCTTGGCCTCAGCCCATCCCAGAGTGGTGCTGAGGAGCACACAGAGCTCCTCGTGCCTCATCTTGGCCAGACTTTTATGACTGGCTGGAGACTTGGGCTTGTTCTGAACTCTTCTACCCTGTGCATAGTTTGCATTTCCTTACTGTGAATCAGGATGTGCCGAACTCTGCAGGACAGCTCCTCTTTTCGCTCCCTGAGACTTTTCCAGGCAGCACAGAACCTCCAGTGCTGGCGCCCTTAGTGCTGCTCACAGCATGGGCTGTGAGGATGTGCCTATGGGATGGGGTGCTGGGCACGGGCTGGGTACCGGTGTGCTGAGCAGGATGGGTTCTCCCAGCCTTGCCCTTTCTATCAGGCTGAGGATCATCGCTCAGCACTGGCTGTGTCATCTCTTCTGGCTCCCTAGCATGGGAAATGCTTTGTTTTTGGGCAGGATTTCAAGCGCTTTCACCTCCCAGGCACGTCCATCCCAGCAGAGCACGGCTGAGGAGGGCAGGAGTCGGGAGCTGTGGGGAGCCCCTGGCTGGGGGCCTGGCCATGGCTTCCAGCATGGCCCTTGATTTATTTATCAAGTGCAGCAATCTGAAACGTAGAGGCAGCAGCCAGAGAGGGCTCCGCATCCTCACAGCCTTGTGGAACCCCAGCCCTGAGGCTGCTGGAGCTCAGCAGAGGACAAAGCACGGAGCCTGGGGCAGCTCTGCAACATCAGCTCGTGCCCTGGAGCAATGGATAGGGCTACATACCCACAGCTTGCAGTTTCCCTCTCTGCCCCAGGGACAGGCATCCAGGGACCAGCACTGCTGATGGAAGATTGAGATGCCAACCAAACTTCCACACCAGGAGCTGGTGGTGTCCTCAGAGCTGCTGGGTGTGTTACAGGCAGTGCAGGGAGGCTGCTGTGCTGCTCCAGGCAAGAAATCCCACCAGGGTTGTGGGTGAACTGTTCCAAGAGAAGAGGTTCCCATCCCTTCCCAGAGGTGCTCTTCCCACAGATCTCACACTGTGCTCCAGCTCAAGGAGATCCTCCTGGCCACTGTGGCATTTGAGGGCAATCTTTTTGGGAAGGATGGGGTGATAAAGATGAGGAGAAGAAGGGGTGGAGAATTAATCTGCCATTGCAGCATGTGGAACCAAGATATCCTTAAGCCCCAGGGGAGAGAAGAGATGCTGTACCTGGGGAGTACAGCCCTGTTTTAGGGTTTGGTCCCAGCCCCGTCATAGCATCCCCCAGATCCCAAGGGCAGCCCAGGTCCCTCTTTGCCAAAGTTCCTGGGGGGTGACAGTGAGTTCTGGGGACTTCAGGAGAAGAGGAGGAGGGGAAGGGAAGGGACCAGAGGGCCAGAGGAGCTGCAGCCCTATGTCACATCTGTGCCCTGCTTCGCACCAGACATCTTGCCCTCCCTTTGCACTTTGTCCCTGCAGGCCAGCACAACTCTGCCAGTGCTCCCTGCAGCAGGGTACGTGAGAGATGCTGGGGTTGGGGTGGAGGAGGCAGCATGCAGCTGGCCCTCAGTGCCTCTATCCTCCCTGTCCCTGGGTTTGCCCTCGGCTGCCCACCTCCCTGCTGCTCCAATGCTCTGCTATTTTTCCCAGAGCCTGGGGATGGCATCACCTCCTCATTTTTCTGGCTCTGTGGTGAGCAGCTGGATGCACTCAGCTTTTCTGTGTCCTCTGCACAGCATGGAGAGGGAGGCAGGCTGGATGGATGGGGCTGGTCTGGGCAGAAAACAAAAAGGTGCCACATTTCAGTCAGAGCTCTTCACTCATTGTTTTCAGCTTCAAGCAAAGGCTGAGAAAGGAAAAGTTAAAGGGTGAATTTCAGCTGAAATGTGAGGGCAGGAGGGCTGCATGAGCACTCAGAAGAATTGCACACGAGCAAATCTGACCCTGGAGGGATGGCACGAGGGAGTGGGATGGGAGTGGAGTGGAAGAGCAGGGGCTGCTGCTTGCAGAGGCAGTGCAGGCAGAAGGAAGAACACCTGCAGGGAGGAAGATGAAGTAGAGCTTTAGCTCATTGCTCAGTGGGGAGGAGGAACTACTAGGGGAGGATGCAGGGAATACAGAAGAGTTTGGTGGTTTCCTTTTTTAGCTTTAAGCTTCATAGACATCCAGACGTGACCAGATAGCTAATGAGAGGGGAGGAGAGAAAATAGACCAGAGGAGTAGTGGCTGGGTTAAAGAAACATAGATGTGTGGGGAGTGTCCATTATATGAGGTCTGGGGGATGCTTTAGGGGAGAGGACAAGGTGGAGAGCAGCAAACCTGGCCAGAAATAAAAAGAGGGGCTATGAACCCATCATTACAGTGATGTTGGACCAAATCAAGGCGAATTATTAAATGGTTTCTACATGCTAATATGATCCATTCACACCAAATGAGTCTTGTGCCCTCATTTTGCAGGGCTTGTGGCGAGGAAGAAGGGAAGCTGTGATGCTGTGCATCAGTGCACTCAGCTGCCAGACTTGTCCAAAGTGCTTAAGGGGATCCCAACATCAGCCCTGCTTGGGGAGATCTCCATGCAGGAGGCATCAGCATGGCTACCAATACGTGAGCCACCTCCTGCCCCTCTCCAAGCATTGCCCCAGTGCTGGGCATAAGCTTGCACCCATGCATGTGCTAACAGGCTCCTGAGCCACGATGTTTTCCAGGCAGATGGTTCCAGGTCAGGGCTACCCAACACTTCTGCCAGCGTGGGGGTGTGAAGGGCTGAGAATGAGCAGCTGAGGGCGAGGGGCCCTGCTGCATCACGGCCGGATTATGGCAGCTTAACACATCCATCAGAACCCAGCCGGCCTGGCTGCAGGGACGGCTCAGGGAGGCTGCTGGGGATCAGCAAAATTGCACAGCCCTGTGGGAAAAGCACGGCCTGCTGGTGGGCACCAAACCCCCAGCATCCCTTTCCCAGAGGGGATTCCAGGCTGCAAGTAGCTCCCACATCACCCCTGCATCCCCTGGGTCTGTGTCTGGCGTGCTGGGATGGCGTCAGACCATTGCTCTACAACCAAGGGTGAGGCAACACGATGGAAATGGCTTTGCTGGCTGATCGTGTTGCTTGCTTTGTCAGCACTCAGAAAAATGCAGCACACAAAAATGTGCCCTCCTCAGCAGCTGGGAGCAGCGACGGAGCCTCGTGGCTCACAGAAATACCCTGCCCTGCACATCTGTGTTTAGATGGTGTGATTCAGCAGCCCTGCATGTCACCCATCCCATCAACCTCATTGCTCTGAGCATCCCCAGGGGCTCGTCACAGATCTCAGGTCTGCTCCACTGCAGCAGTCATGACCACAGCAGGGACACATGCATCCTTCCATGGCTGTTCCTGGGCTCTGCCTGCACCGGGTTCCTCCTCCTCTGCCCTCTGAAAGGCGTTCAGTGGTCCCTCCACAGTCCCATCTCTGCCCAGATCTTTCCTGATGAGCTCGGTGACACATCACCTGCTTGCCACCAGATATAGACTTTCAACATCAATGGAAAGAACTGAGCCAGCACAGAGCTCTTGGGAAAGGGCTTTGGGCTTCTCCTGGTTACCAGAAAGCTGCAACCTGCCCAAGAAGACCCAGAAGCTCCGACTTTGCAATGACTCTGCTGTGTGTTTCAGCTCCCGTGGAGCTGTGATCAAACCTTTGATGGGGAATGAAGGGAAGGGAGGGAAGGAAGGGAAGGAAGGGAAGGAAGGGAAGGGAGGGAAGGAAGGGAAGGGAGGAAAGGAAGACCTTTCCGGCAGCTGTGGTAGAAGTGACAGCTTTGTCTGATGCAAGAGCATGGGAAGTTTGCTATCCCTGAAACAACCTGACATGCTGGAAAACTGCTAAATGTGGGAGGAGGACCTTTGGGATTGGGTCAGCGGCCCTGTGCTGAACACCTCGAGGATCTGTGCAGCCTCTGCTGCAGGCATGTCCAAGCACTGAGTCATGGTTTGCTCCTTGTGACGGGTCATCTTTATATTTTTGATTCACAGACCTCTTTGTGCACAAAAGAGCAAGCTGTCCTTGCCTGCTATAAAGATGTGCTCAGCAAATGAGGTCTTAAAATGGAAGCCTCCCCAGACACCTGTGTTGAATTGGACTTCTGCAATAGGAAAGCGCATTCCCGTTTTGCCTTCTTCACCCCAACACCTGGGCTGCTGCTCTTTGGCAGCAAATCCTCCCCATCTCCAGGCGTCACTGCCATCTGCAGACACCCTTCTGCTGAACAGCAGGATGGGAAGGAGCAGCAGGGGCAGCAGGCATGGCAGGGAGGTGTGGGGCAGCCCTCTCCAGTGAAGCCTACACACCCAGATGCAATTTCGTTCCGGGGCAATTTTGGCAAGCCGGCTCAATGAGGATAGAGAGAACACTGCAAGAGAGAAGCTGGGCAAGTCACCATAGCCTGATGTGTGCAGAGACCCAGCAAGGCAGCTCAGTGGTGTGACATGCAGGGAAGCCAAAAGCCCAGGTGGACACAGCTGGGAAAAGCAGGCAGAAACAACAGATAGAAACGCACGGAGAGGTAACAGGGAGGGAGGGAACCACCTCTCAGCTCTGCCTGCTCCTTGCAGCAGCCCCCAGGTACCTCCAGGTCGGGGTGCAGATAGAGGACTTGGGACAGACCAGTGCGGGGGACCGTAGAGATGGAGAACTGCCCTGCAGAGTGGAAGAGGCACTGATGGGCACCTCCTATAGCCTCAGCTCCTGGGGTTAATGCAGTGCTGGGCAGTGCAGAGCAGGCAGCAGAGGAGCACAGTGTGGAGTGGTGACTTGGGGTCCCCCACCCCCTCCCCCCATGAATCAGTGGATTCCTCCCACATCTGCGGTATGCACAGGAATGCTTCTTGGAGTTCTGCTAAGGCGGCGGTGAGGCAGGACGGGCTGCGCAGCGGCTGCACACTTGTTTCCTAAGTGCTCCCTCTCCTGGGCTGTGGCCACACCATCCCAGGGAAAATCCAATTTTTTTAGGCAAATCGGGCTGAGCAGCCTGCAGAGCAGCACTGGGATCTCCCCAGGGCTCCAGGCAAACCCAGATCTGCAGGGGATTCACCAGCAGTGTTTTATACCTGGTTATTCTGCAGGGCAGAAGGGAAAGGCTGCGTCAGCTTTCTGTTCGCCTTCAGCTCCAGGGACCTTGGGAGTACAGGGGATTTAAAAGGAAAAGAAGTAGCTTCCTTCAAAGAGTGGAAAGATGGGGAATGAACCTGAGGGACAAACAGAAAAGGTTTCTGCTGGGCTGCTGTGACTCAGATATGGCATTTTCTACATTCTAATAAGAGATGTCAAGTCATAGGTAATTTATTCATGGCAGGCTGATGCAGTTGCTATGGAGAGCATGATAGGAAGAAACTCTTTTAATGCATAGTCTATTGAGGAGGAAAGCATTTGTCAAAGATAAAACCTTGGTGAGAGGATAAAAGCAGCAAACAGTGATTAGGGACATTAAAAAAGAAAAAAGCCATCTGAGGGCACTTCCACCACAGCTGTGATACTGTTCCAGGTTTGGGAGGACCTACCAGGACATGGCATGGCGTTGGCCATCACAGCTCTTGGACCACAGGCATGGACCAGCATCTTCTGAATGGGATCTGCGTGCTTCCTCTGAAACAACAGTGCGTGGTGAGCAAAAACCCCATGGACTGCCCAAGGGATGGGCGTTGCAGCCCCAAGGGAGCAATGAAATACCGTAAAGGCGAATGCAGAAGGGCAGCCCTGGTGGTAGACGTGCCTTGGGAGTAGGAAGGCAGCTGATGGCACCGCCTGCTCCCCAGAGCCTGCCTATCATTTGTATGGCAGTATCGCGTAACGGGGAATTCTCAGTGAGACTGGGAAGCCAGCCAGTGTTTCCCCTTGGAAACGCCTGCCTCCAATTATTCATAGTGGTAATGAACTTTAACTGCCTGAGCTGCTGATCCCAGCACCCAGCAGCCACCTCAGGCTGCTCTGCTCTCCCCTAAAATGATTGCATACCTCCAGAAGCCCAGCTGGAGTCTGCCTGACCTGCTGGGATAGGAACAGCTCAGTGCTGTCCACAGGGAAGACACCTGTGGCCGATTTTAACCTCCATAATAAAAGCCGAGTGCATCCCTGGCTTTGCCTTGGTCATTTGTTTCTAAATGAAGCATCTCTCACATAACTAATGGTCCCCACCTGTACCATATATCTTCCTGCTGCTTAAAGCAGACAAAGCTGGCAGCCTTTCCCCGACTTGCTGGTTCACAATGAGCACAGGGTGATGTTTGCCTGAAAGTAATTTCCCTGATACAGGTCAGGGTTGTAACCTGAAAAGAAGACTTCTCCCTGCAGAGAGTCTCACCACCAGGGCAGGGGCATTTCACATGCAGTAGCCTGCAGATGGATCTTGCACATTAGTGCTGAGGAAGGCAGAGGCAAACATAGAGGGTGAAACGTCTTGTGGAAGGAGCAGACCTGGAGATCAGTGCCATCTGTGAGTAGGGGACCTTTGGGAGCAATGTGTCATCACAAGGCACCATCCCAAGCCCATAGGGCAGCAGAGCCCTTCTGGCAGCTCAGGGCATTGCAGGGAGCTGGGCGCAGCATGGACTGCAGTGGGGGCAGGACCCACATGCACTCAGAAGTCCCTTCCATGAGGATGTGGGGTATCACACTGCTTTGGTCTCCACATAACTGCCTGAGCATCTTCCAACTGCCTTGGAACCTGTTCCATGCCAACCAGCCACCAACAGCCAGCAGCAGCAGGCACAGCCAGGGCATAGAATGCTCTAAGAAAGTAGAAGCAGGAGGCTCCCAGCGCTCATATCCTTCCTCAGTGTTTCTCCTATGCACTGCTGAGCCTGTGAGCTTAAAGGGCAGCTCCTGGGGTGATGGGGCAGCAGCTGCACCAAGAAGACCTGAGCTCTCTAGGCCGTGCAATGGCTGAAGAAATGGCCACTGTGGACAATGAGGACCTCTCAGACTATTTCAGCATGCAGTACAGGCAGAATCTGCTGCCCTTGCTCAAGTAGGGAGCTCCTCCACTCCCTCCATCCACTTCTGTTTCCTCCACCCCTGCAAACTCCCGTTCCTTATGTCCTCCACTCATCTCCTTACCTCCACCACTTCAGCCTCTCCTTGCACCTCCCTTCCCCAGCCCTGCAACCCCTCCTCACTGTCTCCATGGGATCCCTCTGGAGAGCTTTCCACTCTGGTTCTGGGAGACTCGTGCTGTTGGCCCAGCTCTGAGACAGGTCCTGGGTGGGGTGATGGGGCAGAGCAAGCCAGCATCCTGCCAAGGTGCTGAGCCCAGCCAGTGACCACACTGAATGCTTCTGTGGCAGGAAACTCAAACTGACCGAGGAGGACTCTCTGTCTCCATTTATTCGCCTCCAGGAGAAGAAGAAAGAAGCCCAAGAGATGCAAAGGGTTCTGGAGGATAAGGAAGAGGTGAGAAAGGTGGAATGGCTCTGGTCACAGCTGGGATGGCCCATGGCTTTTTGGAGGGTGGCAGTGAGCATGGACAGCTGAGCCTTGTCCCCTCTGTGCTGCCAGGCTTTCAGGGTGAGGATGGAGGGCATCACCTGCAGGTGGAAAGAGCTCTGGGCCAAGGAGGCCGAGCTGAAGGCTCACATGAAGAAATCTGAGAGGACCCTAAAGGTACAGCTGCCCCTCCTCTGTCCATCCGACACAACGCTGAGATGCACGGCCAACTCCTCCCCTCCCCTGGGAAGGACTGTGGGAACACCTCTCTGCACTGATCTCCCTTAAGCCCTGAGCTGCCCTCAGGGCTTTGTGCCAGACATGGAAAGCCCTGGGAGAGCCAGTGCAGCACCCAGCTCATCCTGCACCACTGTGATCCCCAAGGGCCCCAGGCAACCCCACTGATTGATAGCAGTGGGTCTGAAAAGCAAAGTGCCATCCTAGGGGCTTGTCTCCAAGAGCAAAGTGTTGGTGCTAATGAGATGGCCCGAATAAGCAGAAGGAAATGTGTTCCAGGGGAAAGATAACTTCTTACAGCACTTCTGCATGACACAGTTCCTTCTTCTCTTGCTTTCCTTTCCCTGTGTGCATATATATGCGTGTGTATTGATGGGGAAACACCGACAGGAAAATGATAAGATGCGAATCCAAGCTCTAAAGAAAGCTGGCAAAGAAAGGAAGATGAAGATGCAAAAGGAGACTGAGCTCTTGAGAGCTAAGAAGGAACTGGAAGCCCTGAAAATTAAGCACCAGAAACTCAGTGACAGAGTGCAGAACTACTCCATCTTTGAAACCTATCTGGAGGATGTGGTGAAGATCTCACAGGTGAGTATGGGAGGCAGCTCATGGCCTCAGGGAGGGCCTTAACTGGGCATTAAACCTAGAGAAGATAAGGTACATCCAGGAAAATCATAGCATTTGGTCAAGCCCAGGGGCCTCAGATGCGATGGGAAGAGGTTCCCTGTAACCAGGGTGAACCAAAGGAATCAGAGTTAAAGGAAGAGAACCAGAAAAGGAGGGGAAGGCTTGGGAAAACTAAAGGAAAACTATTAGAAGGGGTAAAGGCACAGGGATGAGTGGAATGGGAAACATTTTGAGGCACTGTTTCATATCACATTGATGGTGTGGGAGGAGTGAAATGCTGTCTAGAGATGGGAACCCAGGCTGTATCCTTTCAAGGAAGCCTGGGCATCATTCCATGCATCACTCTTTCTCCTGGGATGCCAGCTGGCCCCCTCCCAGGTCCAGGTAGATCAGCGCAGGCAGTTGCATTTGTGCTTTGTTTTATCGGAGCATTGCTCCTTTGGAGGAGAGGTGCAATGTCTCACCTTGCTTATGGCAGCTCTGGGAAGAGCCCAACAAGAAGTTACCAGGGATGAGGCATTGCTCACAGCCCAACTTGGCTGGCAGTCCATAAGAGAGGGAAGACATTCCAGCTGGGGCAGGTGCTGCACCTCATGAACAGTGCAAGATTTGCCATTATGATGGGGGGGTGGGATTACTGGGATTACTAACCCCACTGTGCTGCAGTTTGAGGAGATCCAGGCAATCATTTGGCACTACAAGATGCTAGTGAGGATGCGCAAGGCCCTGCTGCAAGCAGAACTTGGGCTCAGGGAGGCAAAGGAGAAAGCCAAGGAATTCAGCCAGTCTGATGAAGATGAGAGCCTGCAGTACAACAGTGACGTGGATCAGCTTGAACTGCGTTCTCACCAGGCTCAAAGGGATGTTCTCACCAGGGTGAGGAAAGATGGGGCAGGCAGGGGAAGATCTCCCAGGCCTGGAATGAGTTGATCTCATCAGGCAGAGCTGGAGAGTGGGAGGGTGGCAGCAGGATTCCCAGCTCCCAGGGAGCACAAAGGGGGTGAAACCCATCAGAGCGAGGGCTGCAGGAGCCAGCAGAGGGCTGGAGGAGCTCCTGGGGCAAGGAACAACTGTGGTGGTATCTGGATCAGGTTATACCACACCAAGCTGGACCACCTCCAGCAAGCATGTGATCTTCCCAGAAAACCAGTCGACTGTGGAAATTAAGGTCTCCAAATCAGGGTCTCCAGTGCTAAGGCAGCATCTTTGCTGGGTCACGTCCACGTGCTGCTGTCTCCTCTCCTCTCAGGAGTGTCTCTGGGCTGACATGAAGAAAACAGCTGCCAAGAAAGCCCAGGAGCTGGGGACCATCAAGATGGCCATCCTTGGCCTCTTCCAGCATGTGAGCAAGCAGATGAAAAGAAGCCTGAATGTGCCAGTGGATGACAGCTACACACAGCTGAGCGTGGTAGGGCCAAGCTGGACCACTTCTCCCTGCCCAGAAGGGGGAGCAGTAATGACCCTCAGCTGCCCAAAGGGAGGGAAGAGCCCAGGGAAAGCAAGATGCCCAGCAGATACCTACGTTTTCATCTGGGTCCTCTCTTGGACAGAAGACATCAGGGAAACCTGGGTGTGGGTCCCTGCTGCAGGGTGACTGGGGGTGGGAGCCTGGCAGGTCAGGGCAGGATGCGCAGGTCAACCCATGGCCAAGGTCTGGATTCATTTACCCCTGCCCTGAACTCAGATTTGCCCACTTAAGATCATTCTGGTGATACAGATCCACCAAGGCCTTATCCTCCAGTTTAATCACTGAAATCTGTCTTCCTAAAGGGCCAATAAGTTCCCCCCTGCCTCTTGCTCCCATCCCTACTGTGAGACACATTCCTCAGCACTCTGAGCTCTACCACCTCTCTTCCCTACCCTAGATTCAGCAGTTTATCCAAGACCTCATGGACATCTTAATGGAAGTGAAAAGAAAGGGCATACAGAGCCATTAGCATGCAGCTATGCCTATGGGACTGCGAGGAAGATGCCAACTTGACCTGGTCTGCCAGGAAAGGCCCAGCAGGGGTGGGAAGGGTGAGAAAAGGACAGAGAGCCCCACAGATGTTGTAGACTTTACTATAGGTTACGTCAGTGAAGTTTCATACCTTTCTTGCCCTTCCCTCCTGCACTGTCACTCACGCCTTCTCACACTATTAAAAACAATATGTTTTAAGATGTATTCATTTCTTGGGGTGGTTGGAACCATTGGAACAGCTCCATCCCACAGCTTCATCCAAGAGGTGCCTTCTCTGGCAGACGGATGCTGGTTACAGAATACAGCACCCCAGGGATATAGGCTCAGATAGGGGTTCATGTTCGCACCTGGAGCTACCACTCAGTTTAAGCTCTGAGGTATTCAACAGGAACATCACAAAGGAGGGGGGACTGTGAGAGAGCTTCAGAGGTTTTCCTCCATCACCACACCCAGTGCATATGGGAACGTGGATTTCCCTACGCAGCCACTCACTGTGTACCCAAACCCATCCCTCTGTGCTGTTAGGAGAAGTGTTGACAGGTGAAGGATGAACCAGCTGAATGAATCGCAGCAAGCATTTGCTTGTTCACTGTGAGTCCTAACATGATGAATACAGAACCAGAGGACTACTTTCACACTGTGGATTTCAGGTCTCAGCAGCAGAACATCACCCTGTGCAGCATCTCGGTGCGATGCAAACGCAGAAGAAAACACAACAGTGAAAAACTCAGTTGCAGAGGCAAGGGCAGTAATTGCTCCTCAGCTACTGTGTGTGAAAAGAGAGCTCATTTCTTTCTGAAACCTTGACATGTTAATGCTGTGTGGGCCAAGACAGGCCCTGTGTTCTTCTGAATAGATCACCAGAGCAGTGGGAGGTGAGTGGCATTCTGCATTCCAGCTGGCGAGGAAAAGTAAAAGATGTTGCAACTTTATGCAGCCACCGTGTGCCCACACTTTAATGATTTCATTATGTTCCTGCTGTAAAATGGAGATTTGGCTGTCAAAGAGGAGCGAGAGTGGGCTGCTCCTCAAGGTGGGTGCTGCATGGTATGCCAGCAGGGAGAGGTTCATGGCTGAGGTCCAGTGATGGCCAGGCTATCTGCAGGTCCAAGATCAAGGCAGAAAGTCCAGCTGGCAGGTCAAGATGAGGATCAGTTATAAGGCCATGCACTGGCTTTCCTGCTAGGCAAAGACCAAAACTCCCAGGCTGAGTCTCATGGCTGCTGGAAACTCCTTGGGCAGCAGCTCTGCATACCAGTGCAGGATCTGAGATCCCTTCCCCTACTGCATCTTCTCATCTTGCACTGCCTTGCATCCTGGCCTCCATTGCTCTCCAATGAGACCAAACAGCAGCAGCAGAAGGGAGAGAGAAAAACAGACAGGAGAGAGCACATCTTGGTGAGGTCCTCAGGGGTACCAGAGGTTGGTAAATGTCTTGCAGAGGCAGTGGTGACGATAGAAAAAGCTGCTGGAAAAGTCATCTCATGACTCATCCCAGCAGAGATGAGGTTGTGTGTTTGTGTCCTTGCATCTCCTCTCTGCAGAGATACATCCAAAAGGACCAGGAGCATTTATACCCACCCTGAGAGGTGACTCAGCTGTCCTCTCTTCTTCCACCCATGGCCACCCCCTCACCATCTTCAACATATTTCATCAGTGGCAGCTGCTGGGACTGATGGGAATGGGGTGGTTGTGCCCAAGGAAATGGGGGCTGCAGCCCTGAGCCTGCATGGGGTAATCATGGAGGGACCTTGGAGAGACTCAGGGTCAGGCTGTCCACTGCCAACAGGCTACTGGAGGGAGAAACCAGCAGCTGTGCATCTCCAGAAGGGATAAGAGTTATTCCCAGAGCCCAGCCAGACGGCTTTGGCATAAGCAGGGTGGTGGGACAGAGCTGAGCCTAATGCCAACCAAACTGTAAGGACAGGGGGGTGACACAGGAGGTGTCCAGGTGGGAAAGTGTGAGAGCAAGGTGTTTCCCTGAGCATCACAATGACTGCAGTGCTGCCTACCGGCCCCATCTGCCTTGTTGTGGTGGGTGAAGCAAAAGCAATGTGACTCACACTGCTGTGGGAAATGGAAGCAAAAACTAAAATTACCTGATCAGATGTCAGGGTTTAAGCTCAGTGATGCTGCATATAACCAACTGTTTGTGTGTGTGTCTGTTAATAGTCTGTCTTTTCCTTGCAGAATTGCAGGGTTTTGGTTTGTTTGCATTGTATTGCTTGATTTTGAGTGTCAGGGTGTTGGGTTTTTTTGTTTTGTTTTGTCTTCTTTCTCTTGGCACAGAAATGATTTAAGCATTGGCTAAATCCACAGACTGTTGATAGAAGATCCCCATCACATTGAAATGTTGTCACTGGTTTAATCTGGACTCCGTTAACATTTCCTCTGGAGCAGCCTGCTGTTCCATAATGTGGGCAGGAGCTGGAAATGCAGGTCCCTGCTGCTCTGACCCCACCACTGATAGTGGGATTTCCACTGTCCAGAGAAGCCAGGTGTGTCTGGCGCCATTGCACACCCAAGTGATGGGACGGGTTCTGACACAGAGAGTCACCCCATGATGCTGTCACCTGGAGATACGCTTCTCTCAGGTGCTCTATGAGGACCTAGGACAACCCCATGCTAGCACCAACTGCTGTCCTCAGTAGTGACTTCAGAAAACATTGCTGGCTTGTTAACCTCATAATTAGCACTTACCCAGGACTTGGCATGCCAAGCATCACTGGATGCCAGATGGCAGACATGAGAGTTCATTAGACCCAAATTAGAGCATTGTTTCTGGATACGTAGTTTCTATTCAAGAGAGAATGTGGTGCCAGAGATGCCTGGTCCCCCCTCAGCAGCCACTGGAGTAAAAACACATCGTGTCTGTGAGTGACTGTGAGCTCCTTGGTCCTACACATCTGCACAAAGCCTGTCCTGCCTCTCTGCCCCCAAACTGCCTCTCTCTCCTCCTTGTTATGGCCACCATGAGGTGCTTATGAACCAGAAAGGGAGTCTCCTGCCTTCCCAAAGACTTTTCAGCCTGATCCAGAAGTGAAATGTTAGGTCATCAGTCAGAAAGAGAAGGGTCAGGCTTCTCAACCCTTTTGTCTGTACTCCTGCAACACCAGGGGATCCCAAATGCAGCCTGGCTTTAGGGGACTTGGTTCATGTTCTGCTCCAACCCCCCTCCTGTGACACCACCTGACACACCTCTGCAAAGGTCCCAAGCAGGAGAAGATGTTTACAAACGAAGCTTCCAACAGACATTTATTAGTTTGGGTTGAAATCAATGCACGTGAAGGAGTGTCGCTCCCATGTGCTGCACACACCTTTGCCATCAGTTCAGTACAGGCCAACTGGGATCATACGGCCAGGACAGCAGCCTTTCTCCATGACCAGCCATACAAACACAGCCATAAACACAGAGCAAAGTGAGTCAGGATCCTTCCCACCTCCTTCCTGGCCATCCTCCCTGCCCTACAAGCACTGGGTCCTGCGGCCTCATAGGGTGGAAGCAGGGATTAATTTGGGAGTCAAACTGTGAATCGAGAGCTCTTCCTTGCCTTTGGCTCCCTGTCAGCCCAAGCAAGCAATGTGGCTCTGCTATTCCCCCTTCCAAAGAAGGCCTGGGGAAGGCCAGCACAGGGAGGGGCTTTCTAGTTCTTCAGGGGCTGGTCTGTTGTCCACAGTCAACGCCCACGTTGCATCATGTGTGTGGCTGCAGAGTGATGAAGTCAAACAACCACAGGGCAGGGAATGAAAGAGCAGGGAGTAAGAGAAGCCCCATCTGCCCCACCAGCTCCAGGCTGGATGCTACTGAAGATGGTCCGTCTGCTTGAGCAACAAGCACAGCACCTTATTGCAGTGTGGAGGCACTTCGTGCTGCTCCACAGGGCTGGCAGAGCAGAGGGAAGCACTCTGACCTACAGTGCTTCCTCCAGGGTTCCACATCCCCAAAGCAAAGGGACACAGGGACCAGCAGGCAGTTACTGTGCAATGCAGGAGGTCACCAACAACAGCACAGCACATAAGGGGACTTCACACTGAGACCTCAGAGGATACCAAAAGCTGGGTCCCAGCTGCACTGAGTTTTATTGGGATGAATGTGCCATCAGGTGCAAGGAAAATAGACTGATGGTCGTGATCTCACTGACCTGGACATGCAGGACAGTGACCCAGGCAGGAACACCACCTCAGGACTGCAGCAGCACTGAGCTGAAGGCCTCAGCAGCTTGGCTACAGGGCAATCAGAGCTCTAGGGCAGCCACCAAATGGCCCCCACATACCACCTAGTGGAGCCATCCCATCCTACAGGGCAGGCAGGTTTTGGAGATGTGAGAGCTCTTCACATCTTATAAAGAAGAACCCTTGTGCTGTCATGACAGGCATCAGCAGCTCCAGTTGTGCCATCTCAACGTGGGTCAAAATCTTGACATGCTCAGAGGGGACACCAGCATCTGAGGCACTGGGAGACCTCAGGGTGCTGTGATCTTTCACACAGGGATTATGTGCTGGTCACGGTGCCAAGCCTGGAGGCACTGATGGGCACCAGAGGTCGGGGCTGAATGTCCTCCTGGCAGTGCAGGTGTCCCTCACCTGCTCTCTCCAACTTTCCCTGCCATGTTTCTCATCTCCTGTTTGGTTTCCATTTCCCATTGCATTTTCCCCTGATCTGACTTTTTCTCCTCTCCTGTTTTGCTCTGCTTTCCTTTTCCCTTGGAGCTGGAACTGAACAGAGCAGTTCCCTTGGAACTGAACTGACAGTGAGGTGGGAAGGGCAGGGATCTGCTTGTAGTTCAACACACTACATCTGTGCTCAGGTGACAACTTCACAGAAATCAGCCCTTCATTCAGTTGCCTTCAGGGATGGCACTTCCCTCCCCACAGCCCTACCCAGAGCCATAAAACTGATGCAAACACAACAAAACCCGGACCAGAGACATCCCCCACAGAGTCCTTTGGAATCAGCCCACAGAGACTCACGAGGTGGTGCAAGGCCAAGGATGAGATCTGCAACAACAACACGTCCAGCGACACTGGATGGTGGACGCTCCCCAAGCATCAGCTCCAATGCTTGTTTAGTTGCTCTGTCCAGGTGAAGAATATCTCTGGATATTCTTGCTTGCTGCACACATCTCTTCCAAGCTGAGCTAAGGTAGAATTCAGTGTTTGTTGATGTCATGGAGGTTTGGCCATTGATGTGGCACCAAGGAAACATGCCATCATTCAAGCTTGCACCAGCCTGCATGGAAAGTCTCGTCAGTAGCGGTGCTGCAGTGGGAAGTGTGAATAATGACGGGAGGTTGGAACTCTCAGAGGAGAGCAGGTTGTGGACTCTGGCTGGAGACCTGGGCAGGAAAGGAAAGAAATAGGAGACCATGAGTCGCAACCGTGTGATCCCCTTGGTGCTTCCTTCCATGTCCTCAGCCTCCTCCCAGCAACGACCACTGCTTCCCTTCCATACCCTTTCTCAGGACTCAGTGGGGCTCTGACACTTTTCTTCAGTGATGATCCCATAGAGCAGGGCTGCACCCACTGGTCCCTCATGCAGTGCCAACCAACCCACCCCGCACTTGGCAGCTTCAGTACCCCCAGGAAGTCCTTGTCACAAAGCCCAGCACACTACCGTGGTCACGTCCCACGCAGAGGAGCTGGGAGCTGCCTACATGATGGAGCAGGTGAAGCCACAGCACTCCTTGAGCAGGGTGAGGCCCGTTTTGGTCATGTACGGTGCGGAGGTTTGCTGCCCCCTGGAAGTCATTTTCTTCTCTCTGATAGGAGCTACAGAAAGGCACTGTAAGCTTCAGATGTGTTCTTGGAGACAAGGACACAAGCCCGTTGCTTGTTCTGAAAGGTCCTCTCAGCACAGCACTGCTGCCCCAGAGGAAGGCTGGGTGGATGGCATGACTTGTCACTTTAGGCAGTGCATGATGAAATGGAAGGAGCTGATTAGAAAGGGCCCGATGAAGTACACGAACCACAAAGTGACACCTGCTTATCCCAGGTCTCCTAGGACATGCTGGCTGAGAAATGTATGGAAGCATTGCATCTCTACTGACTGGTGATGTTTCCAGCACCAGCACCTCTCCACAGAGCTAGTTCTACATGGAGGGATGAAACCTTGGGACCAGACTGCTTAGGGAAGGGAAGAAACTGCCAGGGAGGTTCAGTGCAAGGAATATAACTCATTGTCCACCTACTTGCTTTCTGGAGGTAGCTTTTGGAGAGCTTACTTTGCAGGAATTCTGCCATTTCTTTGTCTTCTTCTCTCTCCCTGCAACAAAGAGATTGTTTAGCACACGGGAAAGGAACAACGAGGCATCCAGAAACATCTGTCAAAGCGTAATACAGATCTGAGGAAAGTTTGCACTGTCCTCACTGGAAGGAATAAGTTGTTCCCAGCTACCTGAGCCTCTCAAACTCCACATCGTCCACCAGGAAATCCCGTGTTTCCACCAGCTTGTGGATCTGCTGCACCAGTTCCTCCTCCTTCTGCTTCTCCTCATTGGACTTCTCAGTCTCTGCAGCACAAGAAGTGTATTTAGCTCCTCTGCATCCCTCCCATGCAAAGTTGAGCCAAGCCAAGCTTGCTCTGCTTCTGCTCCACCTGGGAGTGGCTTTGAGAGTGGGGATAAAAGCCAACCCAAAGTAGGCACATGGATCCAGACACAGGCTGCTAAATAAACAAAAATCTCACCTCAACCCACCCAGGTATGGTGTCATCAAACTCAGATTTTTGACTTTTGCCCCTGAAATTTCCAGAGGATGAGCACTGTGAGAAGTAACTGTGAGCTTCACAAGGCAGAGGGGTCCCTAAGCAAGGTGAGATCCCACCAGTGAGGCTACCTTGCTTAGAGACCCCTCCTCTGCTTCCCTAAGGGTCCCCACCCTGCACAGCTGAAGAAGGTGGGCACCTGACCCCCAGCTGCTCAGAAAAGTCAGATTCAGGTGTCATCCTTCCTGACAAGATGTGCTGAAGCCACGTTTCCCACACCAGCACCCCCAGCCGCAGTGTCAGCGTGGCGCTGAGCCCCCACCCGGCTGCCTCTGAGCACCATGGGACCCATTTGTGTCACACATATAGGAACCTTCAAAGCCGATCTGTTTCTACTCCCCTGCACTGAACAGGGACACCCACAGCTCCATCAGCGCTCAGAGCCCCGTCCCCTGACCTTGGGTGTCTGCAGGGATGGGGCACCACCACCTCCTTGTGCAGAAAGTTAGCGAAGCCCTGGGAAAACTCTCACATCACTGCAAACTCATGTTCTATACAAACTGATATATAGCAGCAAGCAGAATACATAAAAATCCTTGGGGATTGGACTAGAGGATCTTCACAGGTTCCCTCTAACTCAAAGCACTCTGTGATTCTATAAGATGATAGAGCTAGCGCTGGGGAGTGTTAAATATGGACAGCTAGCTTGGGTGGAAATGGTAAATGCCTGTGTAGCACTATTTAATAACAATTTCTGAATTCAGCATCCAGCTCCAAAATCAATCCAGCTCAGGATGGATCAATCTCCTGTCTTCCTTCAGCTAAATAAAAATGCAGCAGAAATCACAGCATGAAGCCAGCCTGCAGGCAGGGTCTCAGCAGCCCCGTAAGCTGTGTATTGATCTGCAGCTTCAAGTCTGCTTTGTATCGACGGGAGGTGCTGCTGCAGGGGTCTGGGTAGAAGGAACTTCTCATAACCTTTGTGTTGCTGGAAAGATCCCCAGAAAATAATTTGCTGTAATATTTCGGTGCAAACAGGACACTTTGCAGCATCACTCAGATGCCACCAGAAACATCAGGCTGGGCACAAACATACCAGCTACACGGAGTTGGTTAATGATCTGCACTCCTGGGTTAGAGCACACCAGAGTTAACATACCCTCCATGCAAACACTGCTTTTTCCTAATTGCTGATGTCACAGTCCATCAGGACCACCCCTTTGAATTACTAAAGGCACTTTAAGCTCGAGCTTCTCATTGCTGCCTTCAGCAGCAGCATCTGCGGGAGCATCCCAGTGTGGGAGCTGGCCAAGAGCTTCCTGGGCTTCATGGAGACCTTTCTGCTGAGCGCATGGCAGGGTGCAGCTCTACAGATCCTTACCAGGAAGGGCAAGGAGCTTTTGAAGCTCCTTTTTCAGCCGGCTGATTTCTTTGCAGAGCTGAATGTCATCCATCCTGCAGAGACAAATGAAACCACGGTGGTTAGTGAAGCAGAAATCTCATCACTCCAATGACAACAACACCTCAGTAAAACCTGGCACGTGCGCCAGGCGATAGCATGGATAGCATGGAAATGGGGTATGGGCTGTAGGCTCATTGAAATCAAGGAACTGTGATCTGTTCTTCACCCTCCCAAGCTCTACCAAGAACCCAACATGAGGCATGACCTTCCCAAGGCCATCCAAGCCTCCACTGCAGCAATGCACTGATGCTTTGCAGGCACATGGCACAGCATCCAACCTGGCATCACACAGCTGAGATTTCTCACAAGCACCACATCTGTGAGCAGTGCAAAAGCCCTAATTTATGCTCTGCACATAACACACGACTGGATCCACGAGCTGCTGCCACAGATGTGCCCCTGGTTCCCTGTGGGGTGTGCATTGCTAAGAGCCCTGTCTGCTTCTCCAGTAATCCTGCAGCCCTTCGCTGAGTCACCCTATCAGGATGAGTCACACTGGAGCTGGGGGCACCAGAAATATTAATTAGAGAGAGGGAAACCAACAGAGCGACAAAGAGGAACCCTGTGTGATACTGCTGTAGGAGGAGAACATCCCAGGAGGAGGAAGCCTTCCCTCTTGGCAGAAGTAATGAATTGGCAATAATAAAAGTTGTCATTTCAATACAATCTGGGAGATAGCAAAGGCAAGCAGCCGGGTCGTTGCTGCTGGAGCTGGGGTTATCTCTGCCACCTGAGACATCTCGCTGCAGCAAGGTTTCATTGTCTTCCGAGCACGGACATCTCAGCAACATTGAAATGTGTTGGTTTGACATTTTTAACAAGAAGAAAACACTGATTGCTGTCGACTGACCAGGCGACTCACATCACTGTATGGTGGCACTTCGATGGAGGCGTTCATCTCCCTGAGTCCTACAGACCACCTGACCCCAAATATGATTTTTATTTCCCTCATTGTGTCAAAAGCCCCATTCCAACCCCGAAGCCCTATCACCTGTAGCCCTGGTGTGCAGAAGGTTCCTGTGTCCCCAGCTCTCAGGGCAGCCCCAGCTCCTCCTGCCCACCAAAGCTGATGCTCCCATGGCTTCACTTCACAGGTCCGATGCTTGAGCTCTGACGTGCAGCCCTGCTGTTCCCCAAAACACCCAAGTAATGAATGATGCAACTGTACCCACCCCAGGATGTGTTTTCTGTAGGTGATTCCCAAGTGCAAGCCAAGGACGAAAACAAATAATGAGGTAAGAAGAACCACAAGCTGTGAGTTTTGACAGCACCTGTGAGATTTAGGTGCCTGTTGCCATGGAAAACATTCAAGCATTTCACTTTTTGTGACTCCCAGAAATCCTCTGCAATCCCAACAACAACGCCTCAGCCCCAGGTGAGTGCTGTGCTCTGTCTGTGCCCACCCCAGCACTTCTGGGGTCAGCCCAGGGCAGTGCTGGCAGCCCTGTCTCCATGGTTCTGGCTCAGAACCCAGTGCAGAGTACTGTTTACCCCATGCTGCAAACGAGCCTTGCAGCCCCTTTGGCCTTTGTTTTTTCTCAGCTCCCTTCCTGTCTGCTAAACCAGTGTTAGGATTGTGTGCACCAATGGCTCCAAAGGGGCCGTGCAACTTTGTCACATGGGCTTTCCTCTTGTCACCATCCCTCTGCATTACAATGGCTTTATTTCTGCCTCTTTGGCAGGGCCACATCGATTCTGGCACACTCTGGACACAAATCCTCCATGCTGATGCTCTAAAAGGGGCCATAAGGTCTCCTCCAACCCACCCATGATGTGATACGATTCGATGATAAACTCAGGTCCTGTGGCTGCCATGTCAGGGAGCAGCAGTGAGCCCCCAAACCTTGGGTACCTCCCCGTGCCCAAACCAAGAGCATCAACCTGCAGAGCAGACATAGTGCTCAGTAAGGACCATGGGCACATTTTAGCTCAGACAAACACGTGCCCCCAAATCCGCACAGGTTGGCTCCCAACACTCACATGTATCGCAGCTCTGACTCCCTCCTCACCAGGATCTCCCTGATCCTCTCGATTTTGAAGAGCTCCCCTTCAATGTCATCAATAGTGGTGGAGGAGTCAGCCATGGAAATGATCTCATCCTCTGCAAAGGAAGCAGGAGCCCCGTCAGCCAGCAGCAGATGTTAAACTGGGTGCTGAGGACAACAGGGCTGTCCTGCAGACACCACGCAGCATCACCAGGCTACACATGCAGCTTGAACTTCTCTTCTAGGCTACTCACCGGGTGCTGCAAGAGGACACAGCCCGATATGGGAAGTCACCACCAGATATAAGGGCACTGAGCTACAGCAGATGTGTTTTGCCTTTATTTGTGCTCCACACAAAGCTGAGCACCAGAGCAGCTCTGCTCAGTGCTGCAGCAGCATCAAACCCCTTGGCTGAGCAACCTCAGAGACACAAGCCTATGTCTGCATCCTCCTCCAGGACATAACAGGGCCAAACCTGGGACCATATAACACAGAACCCCCAGGGAGTCATGGAGGTGAAGGTCCTGCTGCAGCTCCCTTTCCATTGCAGGGTGGGTGAATCCCTCCATGTACCCAGCAGGGCAGTTCAGTTTCCTTATCCCCTGGAGTGCTGAGCATCATCTCTGCAACCCACCTGGGGAAACTGAGTCAGGAAAAAGGGATGCCACTTGCTCCAGACCAGAGGCAAAACCATCCCAGCAAACCACAGGAAAAAGAGGCTGTTGTATTTTAGTGGCAAGTTCGGGGATGGGCAGGATGAGAGCCCAGAAGCAGAGCTCTGCTCTCACCACCAGCTTTGTCTCTGCCAAAGTCTGGTGTCCCGCAGCTCCCAGCCTGCTCTATGGGATGACAGCTGAGTTTCTGCTCCCAGGCCAGCTGTCACCTCGCTGCCAGCCCAGCTCCCAGCATCACATCACCCAGCTTGTTATCTCTGACGTGCAGCAGTGCGTTCATCACACAGTGGCTAATCCAGCTCTCCTGTGATGTACAGGCAGCACAGGGTGGGGGGTGGGGGGATCAGAAACTACAGCAAAGCCAGGCTATGAGAAACACTAACAATCACATACATCAAGGGAAAACTGAGCTTCCTTTGGATCCCCACAAGGCACATCTCTGCTCGGAGAGTTTCTGCAGCCCTGGGATTGGCCCAGTAGGGCAGGGAGGGATTGCTGTGATGGCACAAGGCAGAACACCCTGCACAGTGGTTCTCTACCCATCACATAGAGCTGCTGGAGAAACTGTCCCCATTGAGGTATGTTTCTGAAGCTGCTGGTGAAGAAAGTTGAATAGCAGAAATATACATAGTTGGAGTGACTGGTTTGGGGAATAGTTTTCCACTCTTTCTGGCTTAGAAACTCATGAGGATTAACTGTAGCATATCTCCGCCTCCTCCAGCCCTGCAGGTACTTTCTACCAACACCTTCATATGGAATCCTTAAACATTCCCCACCCCAAGCTGTTGGGATGCTCTCAGGAGCCCCACCCTGATGGACCACTGGATATGTGAGCTGAGCACAGAGTGGGGTGGGATGTGCTGCCTTCCAGCAGTTCTTGTCCCTGCTGCAAACCAATGCTGGATACCCTTAGCCTGCTTTCTGCTGGCCTGAATGGGGTTGCTAGGGGACTGGACTGTGGTTGCTATGGGACCAAGGATGCAGTTTCTGCAGGACCGGACTGCTGTTGCTAAGGGACCGGACAATGGTTGCTAGGGGAGAGGGATGCTGAGCTCCCTTGTCCCAAGTATCCACCTGCTCAGCCACCCCAGGATGCTTGTGACCCAGGGGATTTCGTGCACCTGAAGACAGGCAGGTGGCCATGGTCACATCTCCCTGCAGCTGACAGGGACAAGCAGGTAACAACAGGTTGCAAATGGAACAGCCGCCGTGTGCTTGTAGGCTCCCTGGGGCTCGGCTGTAGTTCAGCATGGCTCTAGATCTGTCAGAAAAAGCTGCATTGCTCAGCGTCACTTCTGCAACCAGGCTGAAATGACAAGGCTGATTATTTTATAGATTCTCCAGTAAACAAAGAAACGAGCTCACTGCAGCTCTCATTAGCCAGGAACAAATCTTGGAGCACAGGGGTGGGTCTGGGGGAGGGAGGCTGTCACTGCTGGTTTGGGTGGGTGAGGGAATAGCCCAGAACATCTTTGATCATCGGTAGCAGAAGTACTTGGCTCAGGTCATCAGCCAGCTGCTTCCCAGTGGGCGAGCACAATGGCTTGGAACAGGTGTCAGCATCACTCCTTCTCCCTTCTCATCCCAGAACCTCATTAGCAGCAGCCAACCCATCTGGGAGAGGCAAATCCTCACCTGTGTACCAAAGGGAGGAGGAGGCAGTGCTGGATGATTCCTGCCCACGGTCACTTCCAGCAGCAGAGGCTGCAGGTCAGGAGTGTACTGTGAACAAGGGCAGGTGGACATCACACAGCAGAGCCATGGCTGCAGGACCTGAGCTGGAGGCTCCCATTGGTGATGGGGTGGCATTCTGTGTCCCTAAGGTGAGATGTGTCCTCAGACACACCAGGTAAGGTGTCAACAGAGCTCTAATCAAGGAGCTGCTTAGAACAGGAGAAGGGGCGGCTCCAAGTGAGAGCTCGTGCAAAATTAAGCCTGACTTCTGGGGGAGTGCACTCTTCCCACTGATTCCTTAAAATCTTCCCCAAGCACCTTCTCTCCACCCCTTCTAAATTCAATGGGGAATGGAAAAAGTCCTTGGGATCATAAATGCCAAGCTGCTGCTGTGCTTTTGGGTAAGGGTGAGGCCAGCATCAGCCAATCCTTCATGCTGTATTTGGCACCAAGATTGCCCAAGGGCTCTGGAAGCAGGGCCAGAGACACCACAGGGTGTGTGAACACCTGGGGAAAGGGACACACTGCTACACTTTTGCATGAAACCCACCACCAAACCTCATGAGAAACTAGTGAATCTGTGCAAGAGACCAAAAGGCAGGAATCCTTCAGGAAACTGAAGTGGGACCAGAGAAGTCCAGGGATCTGCATTGTTGGTCCAAGACACCTTCTGGACAGGGCTGTGAGCATCTCCATCTAAATACTAAGCCTGCTTTCAGCAGGGAGTTGGACTCGAGATCTCCAGAGCTCCCTCCTGATCCAAGTTACTCTGCAAAGACCAACTAAGCTTTGCATGGATCCTCCCTACTAGTCCAAGAGATGCCTCCTCCAGATAGATGTGGGGTGATATCAAGTTCCTGAAGCCCCAGCTACAAGCATGGGCCAAAGCACAGCTTCCCTGTTCAGCCTGGGGTACCCAGGGCTCCATGCATTCACTGCAGGTGGGAAGTGGGAACTCTCAGAGCTCAGGAGGAACAAAACCTGGGCACACTGCACAGCAGGCATCTGGGCAAAGACTTCCCTGGAAGTGCTTTTACCAAAACTGAGCGGGTCTATAACACCCAACTCTAAGTGCCTCCTTACATCTGGGCCCATGCTTGTGCTGCTGGGAGTCCGTTCAGGGATGCAGGATGACCCACGTGTGTGCAGCTCCCACAGATGCACATGCCACTGGAACCAGGCACAGGAATCAGCCCCACACTGCCCACAGAGCTCTCCAACAGCTACTGCTTCAACCTGGCAAACTGAAGAACAGGAGAAGGCTTTGATTTCAACTTGGGACTGTTCTGATCATCACACACAGCCCAGGGGAAGCGAGTATCGTTAATGAGGAGTATAATAGCTGGAGACTTTCACTCCATATGGCTTTGATGCAAACATTTAGACAGCCAGCAACAAGCCCAGGATGAGTCACAGCAGCAGCCAGTGCAGGGTTGAGTTGCAAGTGATTTCTTTCACGATTAAAGATGGGCAATAGATTGGCAGTGCCCTGGAGAGGGATGGCAGAGGTCTTCACCTGGGCTCCATCCCAAGAGGCTTTTAATTCAGCTGCAGGTTTTTCTCTGCCAGGGAAAGCAGCGTGAGCAGGGGGCATCCAGCTCATCAAAACCAGCCCTTGTTGATTAGTGCATATTTGATAATGAGAGTAATCGCAGCTTGCTGCCCAGCTCTGGGCAGTGTTTGCAGAGATGATATGGTGCTCACACCCCTGGTGCCTTCAGCACCCTCAGCACGCAGCCAGGCACTCCAGACCTGGAGGACAAGGTCAGATCCCTGCAGGCCCCCCACCCAGACACCTGCCATGCAGGGGGAGGACGGGGGTATAAGTGCTGCTGTGCTGGAAGGCACAAAGGAGGATTAAAACTTCAGGATGCGCCCCACGGAGCCAAGCAGCACCCACACACTCGCATCAAGCTGGATGCTGAAGTTTGCTCTGTGCCTCTCCTTTCTGCCCTTCTGGCTGCTCGCCGCTGTCCTGCTGCATGCAGAGGTCTGGTGGGGAGCAGAAAGAGACGGGAGCAGAAGGGGACGGGGGAGATGTCGGAGTGATGTCCTGGCAGGAGGTCCCCCGAGGCTGCGATGCTTCTTCCCACCCCTGGAGCTCGGCTGCGGGTGACACCCCGGTCAGACCCCGTTCCTACAGGAGGAACTGCTCAGAGTGGGGAAAGGCAGCAAAGGGCCGTGCGGGCACCCCGGGCTGCCCATCACATCCATGCCCACAGCAGGCACGGCAGCACGGTGCTTCCACATCTCTCCGGGCTGCACCAGCGGTGCGGAGGGCTCCGTCCCCCCTCCACCACTTCATTTCCCCCCGCCATCCCTCCTCCCGCTTCTCTCCGTCTTTTCTCTCCCCCCACCCAAGCCTCACACCATACGGGGGACTCAGCGGCTCCCCCAGCCTCTCTCCCCCCGCTTCCCGCACCTCTCGGAGACGCACCGCGAGGCTCCGCAGTCCGACGTAGGGTTGGGGGGTTTGGGGAGGGGGCAACACCGGAGCCACCCGGGGGAAAGTTTGAAGCTCACCTGGCGCCGTGCTGGCGGGCGGCCACCGGGTGGATTCCAGCGAGCCGTACCGGGGGGGGGTCCGGTTCCCCTCCATGTTGCAGAGCGGTGCGGCCGCCTCGCTTCTCCCCCGTCCGCACCGCTCGGAGCGGAGCGGCTTGGGGCTCCCGAGGCTCCCCGCCCCTCCGCCCGGCTCCCCCCGCTCCGCTCCCGCCGCGCCCTCTGCCGTTCTCCGCCGCCCCGCTGCCGCTCCCCGCCCTCCGTCCGCACCGTGGCCGCTTTCTCTCTTTCTCTCTCGGGGCGGTTCGGAGCTCGGCTGGGTGTCCTCTGCCGCCGCGCACCCCCAGCCCTGCCACAGCCCCGGCCTCTCCAGTTCCGTGCTACAGATTTGAGCAGCTTGAGCACGAACACGGTCCCATTCAGCCCAATTCATCCTTTGTGTGCTCTCAGCAGGGCACGGCTTGCTGCGGATAAATAAACCATGCGACAAAAGCGGGACAAAGAAAAGATGTTTCCCAGTGGAAGTTAGGTGTTGGTGTGGATCAGAGGTTTGCTGGCAGCACCTTGGGAGCACAGGGGCTGGGCATGGGTCTAAAACCTTGCGGGGTTCCTAGTGATCATAGAATCACATCATCATCTCAGTTGGAAAAAATCATCGAGTCCAACCATCAGCCACGTCCCATCCAAGGCCACATCCATCAGTGCCACCTCTGGAACACCTCCAGGGATGGGGACACCACCATAGCCCTGTCCATCCCTGGAGGTGTCCAAGGCCAGGTTGGATGGGACTCTGGGCAGCCTGGTCTGGTATTAAATGGGGAAGTTGGCGGCCCTGCATGTGGCAGGGGGTTGGAGATTCATGATCCTTGAGGTCCCTTCCAACCCTGGCCGTTCTGTGATTCTGTGAATCATTAAGGTTGGAAAAGACCACTAAGATGATCTATTCCAACCACCAACCCATAACCACCGTGCTCACTAAGCCATATCCCCATGTGCCACATCTGCCTTTTTCTTGAAAACCTCCAGGGATGGTGATTCCACCACCCCAATGCTTGTTCACCATGGCCACAAGGAATGAGTGCCTGGATCAGCTGTGCCCTGCACCTGGCATTTAAAGCAGTCCAGAAGTTTGCTTTGCTCTCCATAAAATCACGGGATCACCCTTAGCAGTGCAGAGTCACACTCAGAACTACGATCCCACTGCACACACTGCTGGCTCTGCTGTGCTCAATGCTATCATTGTGTACAAACCTCTCTTGCAGAAGATGCTCTACATCCTCAAGTCCATTGTAAAGAAGTTTTAATGGATCCACTCAGACACTGGAAAGGCACTGAGAAGCACAAAGGGCACTGAACTGCTTATTCCTTCAGAAGGGCATATATGTCTGGCCAGAATAACAAGATGGGAGTTATTAAATAATTCCATGAGCTTCTTTTCCTTGGGATTTGTCAAAAATTCAAGCTCACATCTGTCAATCCACTATTAACACAATTCCAGCATGTGATTGTGTTTCCTGGCTCAGAATTCCTGTTCCCATCAGCACAAGCCTGCTGTTCTCACTGCTATCATCCCCTCTGCAGTCTCAACCTTCCAACCTGATTGCAGCTGGAAAAGCTTTCAAAGGTCCAAAACCACAGCCCTACTGCCAACAGTGTCCTTCTCTGCTCCAATAAGGTTGGAGTGAGATCATTTCTTCTGTTGCTTGATTTCTCCAGGCATAGTTTCTTAATATGAAAGGTGAAACAGAGCTTAATTTTACAGTTAGCTCCTACTCAGCTCTGTGTCTGCATTCACAGTGTTATGGTGTCAACACATCTGATTTCAAGGGAAAAAAAAATGCCTTTGGCCAGAAAAGTAATTCCTATCACAGCAAAAGCAGTGGAGAAGTGATGCACAAATAAATGCGTCTGTGCCCAGAGAAATTCACAACTGAAGTCAGCAGATAGAAAAGGAAGGGAAGGGAAGGGAAGGGAAGGGAAGGGAAGGGAAGGGAAGGGAAGGGAAGGGAAGGGAAGGGAAGGGAAGGGAAGGGAAGGGAAGGGAAGGGAAGGGAAGGGAAGGGAAGGGAAGGGAAGGGAAGGGAAGGGAAGGGAAGGGAAGGGAAGGGAAGGGAAGGGAAGGGAAGGGAAGGGACCTGCAATTTTAGCTGTTTCCTCGCAATGTAGGAATGAAAATAAAGTATTGGGATAGAATGAGATACAGATTGGGTTCAGTGAGCTGTGTGGATTCCAGTCCAGTCCATTGGCCATACAATGACATTAATGCAGGGTCTGGGCACTGTTTCACTAAAAGCAAAGAGACATTCAGCATTTGGTGGTGAATGCTGCCTCATCTGCTGGAACTGATTCAGTGGGAACCACTGAACCATGTCACAGAGCACATGTGAGATCCAAACAGCACCAGCTACAGAGGACATCCTCAGCATCACCAGTTAAATCAACAAGAATTCACATGGCTCTCAGGTGTGCTGCTTGCACAGGACTGCTGTCACGCACCCCATTAACGAGCAATTAGAGTTCCTGAGGTATGATATGGTAATAAGGCTATAAGGGATAGATTCTTGACACTAAAACTGTTCACTACTTGAGTTTGAATTCCAGGGAGAAGGCAACTTCTCAGTACGAAGTTCCAGTTATTGTTGGCTCGGGGACAAACCTATCTATAGTTATTCAGCAGGCTGTGGCATGGCATAGTGGGTTTGTGCCAGAAAACGGGGAGCTAATTATGCTGAAAGCACCTGACCTGCAGATAAACTGTAATCAATACACGCAGAGATCATCTGCAATAGCATCACTTTTCCTTGTCTCTCCTATGAGCGCAGGAGGAAGCAGGGTAGGAGATCACCATGGCACTCGTATGCTACGTATTAAATACGTATTTAGAGAAATACTCTGGGTTTTGCAGCTGACCTGTAAAGCTTCGGGGAGATGCTAATAAAGTTAATTCTTCTGCAAAGGAATGAGGTCTTCCCGTGTACCTGGTCAAGTGACAACAGCTTCTGATGAGAGCTGAAAGCTTTTCAAAGCAGAGCTAAGTCATTAACGCAAGTTCATGAATTGTTTTCCACTTATGGGGCCACAGGTCCTGCTGTTCCCACAATTCATACCCCACTCACACCAGCCACAAGCAAGTAAATTTATAAAAAGATCCATTTCTGCTGCTTTTTTTTCCCCTTTTTACATATATATATATATATATATAGGCATTAAGTGTCGCACCTTCTGATATGAATCTTCATATCAGAATCTTCACCTGTACAAATAACTTATAATCCATCTACACCATTTACAGCTGTACAAATTCAGCCCTGGACACCACAGACCACGCTCTGACCCATGGTCTCATGGCTCTGTGAGCTGTTGGCTGTTGTGCCAGGGGCCATGTGCCCCCAGCAAAGAGCCCAGTGAGGCAGAGCTCAAATTCATCACTTTGAGCCCGGTGTTACCACATGCAGCAGTTCAGAAAGGAAAGATGTTGGGACAAGCAGGTTGCTTGACTTATTTCTGAGCCTTTCTAACTTCAGCCCCTTCCAAGGCCAAAGTGCTTGGTGCCGTCCCAGCATCAGTTGTCATTTTTGAGAGGAGATGGAAAACTGCACTGAAGAACTGAAGATGGTTGCTGAGATCTTCCAGGACGTTGAAGTGCTGTGATGCTGTTGCCCATCAGCTATGGGTGCTGGGTTGGGGTTAAATGTCTTTTGGGACCAGGAGGCTCTTTATGTGCTAAATAACCCATCACACACCAACAGCTCCAGAGTTGCTTTACCCCCTGTAATGTATTCCAGTGCTAGTTTGGGGTTGTGTGGTGCATTCAAAGTGAGAGTGCATAAACCCTGAATTTGGGAACAGGAACCAAAGCTGTCTTCTGTGCCAAGGCAACAATGAGGGGCAGCAGCAGGAGCGTTTATGGGGCCCAACTGGCCAGGGCAACCTGCAGGCTTGGAGGAAAGCATCTCCAAACTTGGATATCTGTGCTCCAGGGACGCCCTGTGGTGACACTGGAAGAGCTGCTGTGTGCACTGACAAGGCTGGAGGACTCCTCCTTGGGGCAGGGGATCCAAGCCAGCGCCCCCGAGCTGCTGGGAGCTGAGAGAATCAAAGCTGATAGTGTCGTAGAAGGGTGCCATGGATCCCACATCCCCTCCAATGTGAATTTACAGAAGAATTCCTGGAGACACCCGAGATATCACAGATCGTATTCAGAGAGCCAACCAATGCACACTGTGTTTCTTCCATTACTTCAGCAAAGATGGGCCTTGGACACATTGCTCCATAAAGCAGCATTGATGTGAGCACTGGTGTGAACCCACACCCTGACAACAGCAGGGGGAAGGAACAAAGGAGTCTCCCAGGGGTTCTGCAGGCTTCTCAGAACAAAGCCAGGCTGTGCTGCCTGGGCAACCTGAGTACAGCACTGCCAGATATTGCACTGGATTTCTCATGTCTCTGCTTCACACCACCCATCGTTCTTGCATAGCCCCTCTGAAACAACAGTGGGTGTCCCACTGACTACACGCACTGGACACACTGGCACGCCAGGCCAGGAGATGCCACCCCAATAAATATTAGTGCTAGCAACTGCTCTCTGATCCACAAGCACAGCAAGCACCATCACCTCGACTCTATTTTCTCCAGTCCTTTCCCTGAAATGAAAAGCTTGGAGGTTTTTCATGACTTGTGCAAAAGGTCAAATCTCTCAGTCCTTCAGGAGAGCTCTGCCCTGGCAGGGAGCCCAGGCTGTGGCCACCACAGCCATTCCTTGGCACACAGCTGTCCTTCCCAAGCCCTGCCCACCTCTGCCTTTGCAGCTTTAGAAACACCACCCTGGTTGCAAAGCCACTGTTGGCAGCTTCTTAGTGTGCTTTCTTTTTCCACATCTTCTATCACGTCCCAGGTGCTGCATCTTGCACGTCAGCTTTTTCTCCTTTTCTTCATTGGATGACACCTGCAAATGTGTTGATGGGCAGCAGCAGAGACTTGGGCATGTATTTCACAAGTCCCACATCCTCTGCTTCGTGCAGGCTGAATTTCATTGTCCTTGACTTTTGCAGGCAGTAGCTGGGCTCTAGGCAAGGAGACACTTCCAGGCTGCAGAAGGACAAGAACGTGATTACTGCTCGTGCAAAGCTGCCCTTGAGGGCCAGAGTCTGATCTCAGACTAAATCCCATCTCTCTGCTTTGACTGCAGAGCAGGGGCTGCCACACAGAGCTGTGCAATTGCTTTTATGCTTTCAGAGTGGTTTTGGCTGGGAGCTGATGTGTACCAGCATTTAAACACTAAAGCAGTGGCATCAGCCTTGCTTACTTCAGTTCTCAGAAATTCCCACTTTACCTGTGCTCCAGATGAACCACAAACTCTGTCTGTCCCCCTCCAGCACTTCATATGTCACTACCATCACTGCAGCCACATTAATCCCTGACTTTTCATAGGGCTGATTCCTCTGCCCCGACCTTCACATGCTTGAGATACCTCAAGAAGGACTGCAGTCCATGGAGAGAGATCAGCCCCGCAGCACAATCTTTTAGGCATAAGATTTTGGATGTCCTTGTCCTTCTACTGCCTAATGACAGCACCTTACTTAAAACAGAAGAACCCTTTTTTTTCACACCATCACCCCAAGAGGCAAAGGTAGGAGAGCCCATCTCCTGTCCCTGCAGACACCCAAGGTCAGGCTGGATGGGACTCTGAGCACCTGACTGAGCTGAGGGAAGTTGGACCAGATGGCCTTTAAGGGTCCCTTCTGACGCAGACACTTCTCTGATTCCACAGGTCTTTGACTTTGCCCTGCTTTCCCAGGAAGGGCATCCTCACCTGATCACATTCCTGTAGATCCTTCTGCTGTCCTTGTCCAGACACAGTGTGAAGGGCCTCTGCTCTGTGCTCCTGATTTTGATGTTGCACGTCTTCAACTTGTTTGCCACGGTCTGGGTTGGGAGAGGAGGAAGAGCTCAATGAGTGCCTCATGCACCTGGCATGGGTGGTGCATATGGAGGAGACAAATGGAGATATGAAGGGGAAAAAATGACAACATTCTCATTCCGTTTAAACTTTAAAAGTGATGCAAGGTGGCTGCTCTAAAGATGGAAGGGTCTCTCTTTCTGTGATTACAGCCTAAGGTTGCAAGGGCAGACTTTGCCAACTGGCCAAGTTTGCACAGGCTGGAAGGTTTGGGATGTCTGATGTGGGGCATGGCTTTCTCTCCTGGTGGACTTTGGTGGGCAGCACAGGCTGTAGCACCTCGGTGTTTCCAAAAGCCAGAATAACCAAAAGAGTGCTGGCTATCTGAAAACACCAGCTGAGAGACTGAAGGACAACCCAAAATGACCAAGGCATGATAATACTTATGGACACCCAAACTGTAGGGATGAGTCCCTGCAGGTCAGCATGTCCTCTGCCTGGCCTCTCCTGAGGAGCCCTGGAGAAAATCCATCTCTCTGAGGTGGTGATTAGATTCACTGAAGTTCCTTTTTCCTGTTTATGCTTTGTTAAAGCATTGCCATAACAGCCCCTACTCTGGTGGGCCATACATGTGGGCCACACAAGTGGTCTGGAGAGGACTGCAGCTGGAGGTGTGGAGCTAATGGGGTTGATCCCAAACCTACAAATCCTCTCCCACACCCAAGCAGAGCCATGATGACTAAAGGACTAAGCCTTGTTTCTCCACTCTGTCCCTTGAATCACACAATCACCAGTACTTCAGAGTGTCCTGAGATAGTGTGTGATGCGGTGCTGAGCAGCAGGGACAGCATTTGGGTTTGACTTGAGAAAACAGACTTTTCCAGGGAACACCCAGCCATGGGAACTCCCAGAGCCTTCCCCTTCCACGGAGAGTTCCCCTTCACTTTGGTTGCAAGGGCTTTCCATTCACTGGCCAACCCTCCCAGGGTCAGGAGCACCCACAGCCACTTACTGAGAAGGATCGTCCCGACAAGTTGTTGATCCTAACAACTTCGGTGATGTCCACATTTAGACATGCCAGATCTGCAACAGAAGCAGTACGTTAGACTTGGGCAGCCCAGGCACAAATGACACTGAGTAATAAGGTCAGATTCACCCCATGGAGCACCAGAAATCTCAGCAAATCTTGCTCCCAAGCAGAGAAACCCACCTTCAGCTGTGTTGGCAGGGATGGCCTTCATTGAGAGACCCGTGGAGCGCAGGGACAGTGACACCTCCTTTGCCCGGTCACTCACCACGACCTGTAGGGAAGGAAGGCTCTGTTCATTCAGCCAAGCCATGGGGTGGCTCTGGGGAGCTTTGGGTCAGTTTTTCACAAATACGGGGATAGCTGACAGTCTATCAGAACCTTTCTGTCCTCTCCTGGAGTGCAATTCCAGGGAAAGAAGGAGAGCCAGATCACTGCTTTTGGAAGGTCCATGCTATGCCTGCGGACAAGGGCAGGTGCCCAGAGCCCCACTCACCTTCCTGTATGTTACAGTCAGATCTATGCCAGGGCCATCCAGAGTCGTCTTCTTCTTGGTTGGGTTTACCTCTGCAAGGGGAGGACCAAGAAGGATGGAGGTGTCACTCATCCCACCCATCTTAGGGCAGAGGACAGCAGTCCAGGGGACAAGCCACTCTAGGCACACTGGGGGCTCTGTGCCACCAAAAGGTTTGGTGAGACAGACTCGCTGTAGGGTCTGTGCTCAACCCCAGTGGCAAGCATCCACTGGATCAGGCACTGGGTACAGACCACCCTTGTGCCTCATGACATCACCTGGCTGAGACCAGGACCCAGCGACCACCCTCTTGCCTATCATCACATGCCAAGGGGGGAGACAGAGGAATTCAGGGTGGCTCCTGATCGCTGGGTGTGAGGGCTGTGCCCATGGCGAGGCCATGACTGATGTAACCCCAGCTGTGGGGTTTCACGGGGAGAAAACGCACCTCTGGGGGAGATGCTGTCCTGCACCTGGGCACGCAGCTCCGTGAGGAACACATCCTCAGCTGGCTCCTGAGCCGAGCTGCTGAAGAAAACCTGAAAGAGAGGGAAAACTTTGAGAACAGTCATCCTGTACCGTCACAGAGGGACTGTGGCAGCAAAAGTGGGACATCGTCAAAGGGAATGTGTCACCTCATCACGGGGGACAGATGGGATGAGGAGAGCTGAAGCACAGCAGCACAGCACGCCTCGCGGTGCACAGCGCCGGCTGAGCCATGGTGCATCGCCACTGGGTGTCACTGCGTGCTCACACATGGCTGCTCCCAGCAGATGCCCAGTGCTGGGGGAGCAGCTCCCAGCTGCCTTAACTGCAAGGCTGGTCATTTCTCCCTGGTACACCTGAATCAGCCGCTCACATCAGATCTATGCAGTGCTCTTTGAGCAAAATATGAAGATAAGCTCCTGGAGAGCTTGCCCTCCACCCAGCTCTTATGGGGCTCAATCCTCATTTCTAGGAAAGCACTCTGCAGCCAAAGAGGAACAGTGTGATCTTAACCAAAACAGCAAGGCAGGCTCTGTGCTTCTACATCATGCTCTGTATGACAGCGGGGCAGTCTGAGTGCTTCTATATGAAAACCACATCTGGAGGCAGTTCCTCTTCCCCCATTTGAGTCACCACTCTTTCACTTGCTCCTGACTTCTGTCTTGGAGGAGAAATGAGTCGAAGAAAAATTCAGAGGGAAAACAAAATCCTCAGCAACTCACACTGCAGATCAGGTGCTTGCAAGCTACATGTTATTAATTCAAGTCTTGGCGATGCTCCACCAATAATTAACAAAGCTCTTCCATCTCTTTGCAAGCCATGTTTGTTCATGCAACGGCTGCTCCTTTGCTGCAATAGATCACCACATTGGCTGTGGGCAGCTTCAAAGGAGATATGTGCTCTGATACCACCCTGAGCTTTGAAGGGGGAAACTGCCAGATGAGCAGATGGAGGGCTGATACCTCAGGACCAAATACAGAAGTGGCAGTATCAAATACCAGGTCTCACCCTGCTACCATTTCAGAGAAAAGCTGGCAGGAAACAAATAAATTAGCATTTCAGGAAACCCTGCAAATCCTCTGCAAGGTTTTGGTGAAGGCACCCAGAGAACCCCTGTTTGAAGGGGTGGCCTAAAGCAGCAGGAGATGCCAGAGCTGCTGAGCAAACCTGTGCCCAGCAGAGCAGGGAGCACGGGGTAATGTCTGTGTTTGCTTTGCTGACTTTCAAGATCCCAAAATAGCCTTCCCAGGATCACTGACCTATCCGTACCCATAACCTCATCCCTACCTCTAACCGCTGATCTGGGAGTCTGGTGAGGAGGGGGAGGGCTGGGGGCACAGGGACCAGCTCAGAGCTGCCCAAATCCCGCTGACCCCAGGGGCTCTGCAGAGCACTGCCAGCAATGGGGAGCAAGCGTTGGCAGTGCCACGGGACAGCACAGCATCCACAGAACCCACCTTCACTGCGTACACCTGGAAGCAGACGGGCTGGGCGCCCATACGGACGTAGTAGGCAATGACATCAGTGATGAAGAGATCAGTCACCAGATGCTTGCTTGGAGAGGAAGGCTGAGGGGGAAATCGCAACGAGGACCAGCCTCAGTCACTGCCTTCCTACCAAGTAAGGGGCAGTGAGCTCAGCTGCTCTGCCATGACCAGCCGAAGCCAATGGGAGAGGTGCAGGTTTGCCCCCACCTCCCCACATTTCTTGCAGGCTGTCAGTGCTGGCTCAAACTGCCAGGAAATGAGACCTGGGGTATTACAGCAAATGCCTCGCTTACATTTGTTTTCTTGAAATATGCCATTTCCTGTCCCTTGGCCAAAAAAAAAAACCCATCATAGAAAATGGGTCTCGTGGGCTCAACACCAACTGTGGCTGCCTGCAGGGCATAAGCTCCCATCTGGGGCACATAAGGGCTTTGCAGGCACGAGCTCACCCCTGCAGGTTTTTGGGCAAGGGATCAGTGCTGGGGGTGGGGATGGTGCCTCGTACCATGGTGGCCAGCTTGGGGATCATGTGGCACAGCGTGTTGATGTTGCTCTCATACCAGGGATCGGCTCTGCCCAGGTAGGCGGCCACCTCGCAGAGCTCCTCAGGGCTGGTGGCAGAGGGGTTCTGGTGGAGAAACACAGCTCAGGGCACGGCCAGGGCTCACACCTCACAGGAGGCAAAGGGAGGCTCTCAGGGGAGTCAGTCCCTGGGATCCCCCTGTCCCTCCTCCTCCAGCAGTGACCAGACTCACCACAGCTGCCAGCGTGCCCGGCTGCCCCGTCACTGGCACGTAGTAGAACTGCAGGTTTAGCTTTGGGGTCAGGAAGACACGTCGTGTCTCTCGCTTCCTTGAAAGGGAAGAAAATAAATATAGCCATGCCTGAAAGGTGAAGAAGCAGGAAAACAGTGCCAGGAGATGACAGCTGCTCTGCAACAGAAGCACACACCCTCCCTGATCACCTCCTGTGCCCAATGCAACACAGCAGCAGCAATGCCCCCAGATTCCCAAATCCAGATTCCCCAAATTTATGGGATGTCCCATAGGTGGGCTCATTAGGTTCCTTCCCTTGTGCACTGGAAAAATTCTTGCCTGGTTTGATTGTTATTTTTTTTTTTAATCTATCTTATGAACAGAATGGAAAAACTCCACATGTGCACCATTTGGGCCATGCAGCTGATGAAGATGGCAGTTGTTCAACGTAAATGTGGCGAAGCACTGACACAGGTTGTCCAGAGAAGATGTGGATGTCCCTCGAGGTGTTCAACAGTGAACTGGATGGGGTTTTTGGCAATGTGGTCTAGTGAAAGATTTCCTTGCCTACAGCCTGGGGGTGAGACTGGATGGTGCTTGAGGGTCCCTTCCAACCCAAACCATTCTAGCATTCATTCCAAGATGAATGCATTTGGGTGCAGAACATCCAGGTCCCATCCCGTCCCAGGTAACCCTGGACCCAACCCATCCCCAACCACGATGGCTGCTGCAACCAAGCAAAGCCCCCACTCCACCCTCCCTCAGCAGCTGCTCACCGCAGGGAATGGTAGGCTTGGGCCAGGCGCCCCAGGATGCGGTCATCCCCCAGCAGCACAATGCGGGCAGTGTGCAGCCTCAACAACGGGGCCGTGGGCTCAGTGGGGATCCCCACTCTCCTCTGCACTTTGGCTGCAGGTTTCACCCCGGGGCTGTTGCAGCCGGTCTGCAGGAAGGCCACGCTCTCCAGTGGCGAGGGTTTTTTTTTAATGCCACCTTTCCTATGGAGCCGGGATTGCTCTGTGTCAGCACTGCACGGGGCAAAGGACTCCTCGGAAGTCGGTGGCAGATCCCGCTCGATGCCGCTGTCGGTGGAGAGCACGGAGAAGCGGGTCTGCTCACAGCACTCGCAGTCTGAAATGATGTCCTGGATCTCAAAGTTGTCCAGGTCCTGGCTCAGGTGATCGGGCTCGCAGCTCTGCGACAGCGGGCGGATGAACAGCACCAGCTCCTTCCCTGCAGGCAGGAGGAGCTCAGGGAGGGAAATGCAGCCAGGCTCAGGCCGAGCCTTCGTCCTGCCCCAGCTGCCAACCAGAGGGCCACCAGCAGATCCGGATTGCCCTTCCAGCCCCATTTCCCAGCTCAGCACTACTCTCATCGGGTGCTTTGTGTGCACCTCACGGGTGTGCCCTGCTCATCTTTCCCTCCCAATCCATCCCTGGGGCCTCACTCACAGAGCTGATCATCTTCGGTCCAGAGGTGGAAGCTGATGTTTGGGTTGGGCAGCGGGGTGCCCTGCAGCCTTTCCAGGGGAGCATCAACTGTGGGAACAAGGGTTCTCGTAGCATGTGGAGCAGGCAGTGCACAAAGCTCACTGGTGCCCTACTTCAGCTGTTAGAATAGTCCTGAGCCCCGGGAGTTCTCCCACCCCATCACTTCTGACCAAACCCAAGGCTGTAATCACAGACCCCTGCTCTCACAAACGAAGGTCCGTACACAGCCTGGGAGAGGTGACATGGGGCAACTGAGGTGCAGGCAAGTGAAGGACCTTGCTTTGCTGCAGACAGCAGAGAACTTGCAGAACAAATAACATTCATTTTGTGGATGGGCTGTGGGAGGGTAATGGTGAGGATGGGGAGCTCACCTGGTGGTGAGGAGCTGAGGATGGCACTGTAGATGCTCTGCAGCCTCTCCATGTGCTGCCCGCGGTCTGCAGCCACTTTGCTCCCCGTGCACTCGACGGCCATCACCACCTCCTGGAACCAGTGCTCGACCTCGCTGCTGGGCATGCCCTGTCACAGAGGTGCTGTCAGTGCCCGCAGGTGTAAGAGCAGATGTTCCATGGACAGAGCGTTGGATGATGGCAAATGGACCCTGTGCTCACAGATGAGCCTGTATTGCGGTCCCAGTGCCCAGTGGGACTATTAGGAAAACATATTGGGGCCATATGAGTGCTGCTAGTTACCTGGAGCCGCATCCTCAAGGCGCTGAGGTCACAGCCCTCACTCAGGGCTGCCTGCATAGCGTGGGTAATTACATAGCACATACACGCCCGTGGGCTCTGGGAGACACGAGCTGCCTCTGTGTCGGTGAGCAGAGCCTTGCAGATGGCTTCAGAGAGCAGCTCCGGGTCGGCAAAGATGAAAATCCTGCATAGGTGTGGTAGTTGGGGACATCAACATGCAATCAACAAATTGCATCCCCCCAGCCCACACCCTGCCGTGGAGTTTGCCTCCAAGTTTTCTGTGCACCCAATATCAATTCAGGGTGCTGGAAAGGGACAGCTTCACTAGAAAATTCAAAGGGTATGGAAGAAATAAGTGATGATACATTTGAAGAGGTACTACTCACTTTTCCTGGTAGGGATAGGGGTCACTTCTAAGACTTTGTTCAGAAATCACCATCCTTTGGTAGAGCATTCCTAACAAAAGTGAGAAAATCAGTGTACAAGGGCTGGAGCATGAAGCAAAACAACCTGGCCTGGCTCGTGGGAAGGGCTCCAAGTGGGTCAGCTCTGATGGGAGAGGGGAGGTAAGGGCCAGGAGTCAGCCCTGAGTTAAATATAACCACAGACAAAGATAGGCCACACTACAGAAAAATAAAACTCCTTCTATTCATGGATAATTTCCTGTATTTCCCTTCCTTTGTTTAGACGATTATGAGCTCAGAGGAGAGCTTGGCGCAGGAGGAAAGGCTGACTGCTGGCCATGGCCATGGGGCCACGTCAGGGATGGCGCTGGGTATGGGGATGTGAAGAACACCATCCCAAGTGTGGAGGGATGTGCTTCACCCATCCAGCTGCTAATACCCACCCAAAACCAGGAAAGGGGAACTCTTCCATCCAAACGTATCCTGAAGACCTAAGGCTGGGCCAGCCTCACGCAGCAACCCCAGCCACAGCTTTAGGCAAAGGCCAGCTCTGTATGCAAACCCCCCAAACTCAGGGGCAGAGTAGGGGAGCATCGTACCTGGTGCCATCCTTTCCATCTTCAGCCTGGCAGCATAGTCCAAACCAATGGTGCAGAAAGGCTTGGGCAGGGTGAGCAGCTTCTTGCAGAAATCATACACTCTGCTGCAGAGCTCATCGGAGATGCAGGGAGCCTGGGGTGAGAAAAGGGCAGCTAATGAGATGCTGCAGGCAGAGATCCCAAATGGGCTCTCTCCATGACAGACCCTAGGAGGACCCTCCATCAGAACCCAACAAAGGCTGCGGGATGCATTCTGACCAGCTTTGGAAAGGTGCTTGGACAAATGGACTTTATTAGCAGCGTGACTTCCTGCACCATCAGCACCAAGAAAAGGGGGAAGGACCCAAGTGTGACAACCTTCCCTCCCAAACATGCCATTATTTCAGACATCACATTGGGAAATGTGTGTCCATCTGTGGCAGCGCAGGGTTTGGCTGGGCTATTTCAGTACAGGAATAGGTGCTCCCTCCCCTGCCTTCTGATTTCCCAGGATCTTGTCCCAGAGAGGTTACCTTGATCAAGGCGTACATCAGCGTGTGCAGCAGGGGGATGATGTAATGCCTGTAGTCACCTCGCTCTGCCTGCGGGACCAAAAGGTGAAGTCAGCACTGGGGCACCCACCACAGATCTGCGTGAATGCAGGGTGATGCTCCTGGGGCTGGGAGAGATCTGGGAGCTCTCTGTAGGCCACCGAAGTGGGCAGGATGTCCTTGGGGATGAGGACAGGTCCTGCCTGGTGGGCTGCCCTTGTTGGCTACAGATCATGAGGAGTGAGTGGTGCACCACCAAGGGCACAGTATCTGCAGTGGGAGATGGCAAAAAGTGTCTATCTGAGCTCACTGGGGAGTGCTTTTTTGTTGCCCCCCCTTCCCCTCCCCCCAAAAAAAACCACCCGAAAACTCAAATAGAAACACAAAACCTCTGGGAACCCTCTGGGAAGGGCCTGTTGTGTTTGGTGGGTATGGGAGCAGAGTGGTGAGGGAGGTGGGATGTTCCCACATTCCAGGCTGTGGGAAGGCAGCTGGGAGCTCCCACACAACTCCAGCAACAGGAACAGCCCCAGATACACTTGATTTCCACCCCAAAACCTCATGGATCCTCACTGCCAGAGGGAAGGGGCAACTTGTTATATCAGTGTGCTCAAATGGAAATGGGGCTACTGCAGTGTGAAGGTGCTGCATGCTGCTGATGCTCCCCCACCCTCATGTAGCTCTGCAGAGCAGATAAGAATACATAGCAGGGCTGGCAGAGCCTTGCCGCGGTGATGCTGGTGCTCAGGGTCTCCTCCCAGCACCTCTTTTCAGGGATGATGTGCTGCTGCTGGATCTCAGCTAAATGGAACCGATGGCAGCAAAGCTTTAGAAATGATCGATAAAATGAGCAAGGTTGAATTGCTGAAGCCAGCTAATCCCTGGGCAGAGCCCTGGAGGAACTCAAGCATGAAATTGCTGAGTTATTACCGGTAGTTGGTGCTGAGTGCTCAGGGCTGCTGCAGTGTCAAGGGACTGAAAAAGCATAATACTGATTTCCAGGGAGAGCTTCAGGGAGACAAAGGGAATTACAGACTGGGAGGACTAACAGCCCTCTGAGAATAAGAGCAGCAGAGGAATAACAGCTCTAATGGGGGGGACGAAGGGGTGGCTGATCTCAGCCCCAAGGGGGGACAGAGGGAGGTGACAGCAGAGGGGTCTCTGCAAATGAGGGCACTGGATGAAACGAGGCACGCTCACAAAGGTGACACCATGCCCAACCACATCACCACTGCTGCAGGTGCTGATGGTGCTGAAGGTTCACCCGAGTTCAGAAAATGAGGAGATGCATCACTGAAACACAAAATTCATCCGTGGGTTTCTGCACAATGCACCCAGGACAGGATATGGGGCAAGGTGTGAGACCACGCGGAGGAAATGAGTGGCACAGAGAGAAACTTCCCCGGTACCTGCGACCACAGGGCGGCGTGGGAGTGGTTGGAAGGGCTCTTCATTTTGCTGCCTGTGGGCTACAAACATCATCTGCCCCTGGCTATGAGGCTCCAGTTCGTACAGCCTCCTTCACAGGGGCTTGTCCAGCTTGGGATGGGTGAAGCCCCATGGAGATGAGACCCTCCACCTGCAGGGCACTGTGAGGCACTCACCCTCTCCAGCTCTTTCACCAGGATCCGGACCAGGACGGGGCTGTTACTGGGATTCTGGTCAATTTTTTTGTGCAGGGTCCATCGCAGCATCCCTGAGAGGTGAAAAGGGGGGAAGGTGAGGCTGCCCCGCAGAGCAATGGACTGATGGATGGGGAGATCTGGGCTCACTGCAACCACCACCCATGGGGATCTCTCCCACAGCTCAGTGTGGCTTCTCCAACCTCTGCTTCACCCAGTGATCCTCAGCAAGGGATGGAGCATGCTAATTGGATCTAAATAACTGCAAAACATCCCATGCACTCCAAGTAAAATCAATGCCCCAAAATGAATTAAGCTCCCAAAGGCTGCAGCAGCTCAGCTGCTGCCTCAGGCTGAGCAGTATTCCCCACCACGGCGATGGAGGGATTGCAGCTGACTTCCCAGCAAAGAGCTGAGCCATGTGTGGCAAAGCAGCAGTCCCACGGGAACAGGTTGGTAAATTCCAGGTGGGGCTGCCCCAGGGGCTCACCTCGGTCACTCTGGCAGGCAGGGTGGTGGCCGTCCAGCTCGCGCAGCAGTGTGCGAACACGGCGCAGGATGTCCGACTCCACCTCTGTGGGGACATGAACATGAACATGAATAGCCTGAGCACCCAGGGATGGGAGCAGGGAAACCCTGGGATGGGTATTGAAAGCATCAAATTTGGCTGAGCATCAGTGGCAGTCAGTCAGAGCCATAAAGCAACCATACCCCGCAGGCATGGAGCCATGCTCAGAGCAAAGCTCGCTCACAGGGAATTGGTAGAGCAGAGAGGGTCTGCTCTGAGAGAGCTCTGAAAAGCCTCTCTCATTGGAAAAACACAATCACATATTGAATACAGAAGCTGAAAGACCAAAATCAATGCTTGGCACAATGAATGAGCAGAAGCACCTCTGCAGTTGGGCACCGTGGGGTTTCAGCCTCATCCCCATCCACCATAGAATCACAGAATGGTTGGAGTTGGAAGGGACCCCTAAAGGCCATGTGGTCCCACCCCCTGCACTGAGCAGGGACACCCACAGCTCTGTCAGTGCTCATAACCCATCCCCTAACTTTGGCTGTCTGCAGGGATGGGGCACCACCACCTCTCTGGGCAACCTGTGCCACTGCCTCACCACCCATAGCGTGAACACTAAGGGTGTTTTCCTTATATCTAATCTAAATCTCTCCTTTCTAAGTCCGAAACCATTTCCCCTTGTCCTATCACTCAGACCCTGCTCTAGAGTCTGTTCCGTTCTTTCTTATGCCCCCCCCATGGCATGGGAGCATCTCAGTGACAAGGGCTCTCCTTCAGGCTCCTCCAGCCCACAGCTGCCCACCCACGGCCCCGAGCACCCCAGGCAGATACGGAGCTCTGACTGCCACCCGCTCCCTGTGCACGTCAGCAGTGAGCCGCATCCTTCCCGTGGCCAAAAATACATGTGAAAACCTCAGAGCTGATTTGGGGTATGACTTGTTCCTGTGGTGAGGACTGTTGCTCACGAGGGAGCTCGTGTGTCAGCACTGGCACGACGCAGCTGTTAAAGCCATGTGAGGGATCAGATGGGAAGCACCAACTCCCTAACCCTAACCCTAACTCTGCCCTTCCTGCCCAGTTTTGCTCCCAGTTTTGCCCATACCCCCCACACCCTCTTCGGCCACAGCTCCATCTCCCCGAGCATCAGGGATGGCTCAGGGCAGTGGTGCGCATTCCTCTTTGCCTACAGAAAATGAGAGGCAGCCTGAGTGATGCTATGGAAGCACTTGCTCAAGGATCACAACCTCCACACCTCTTTGCACGGCTCTGAAAGAGATAAAGTTGACAAAGCTGGGGCTTGTTGGTGGAGCAGGGCCTTGGGCTTCCCAAGGAGCAATGACCAGGAGAGACAGGAGCCATAGGAAGGGACAGAAGGAAACTTCGCATTCTTTTTTATTTGTGTATATTTGTAATGACGACGGGAAGCTTTTCCTGAGGCTGATATAAACACTGTGTCCTCTCTTCCTAAATCAAAGTGCCTGCAGTCGTGGTACACTGCCATTTCTTCATGGGGAGCAAAGCATGAGACCACTGCTCCAACACAAACAAGGGGCACTTTGATCTATAAATGCTCACAGCCTACCAGCAACAGCAGGGGCGGCTTACACACAAGATCAAATATTTCAGCATCGATATCCTGTCGATAAAATGTGAGATTGTGCCAGAATGCGTATCTGATCCGCTCTCCACCCACCTGCACTCTCCATGGCTGGGCTGGGGCTGCAGCAGAGCACGGGCACGGCTGCAAGGCTGCTGAGTGCACGACTGCTGCTCACTGCGCACGGGCATGGCCTCGGGTCCGGGGTCTCACCTGCAAAAAGCACACGGTGCTGTCAGCTGTACCTGCAAAGGCAGGGCAGGGAAAGGGAGCTCAGGGCAGAGGACACTTGGCACTTAGCCCTGGGGAGTCAGATTGGTGTTTGTTGGGGAAAGGCTCAGCTCAGAGCTGAACCCAGAAGAGCTCTTGGTACCCACAGCAAGGAGGATGGGCATCACCATGCGGGTCATCACTGAGAGCCTTCTCCTCCCCGTGAGTTAAGGAGAAATGTTTGGGTTTAAGTCAAATTGAGTCCAAAACACAAAGTCCAAGAGGACAAGGAACATATGAAAAAGACAAGCGGAATTGCCATAAGGCCCCTGTCCAGCACCTCTGAGAGAAACAAACCCCAGCAGAGCTCAGGAGCAAGCCATGCTCCAAAGCCTGGTGTTGGATGACATAGAATCACAGAATCACAGAATCACCAAGGTTAAAAAGGACTCAAAGATCATCCAGACCAACCATCCACCTACCACCCACTAAATCATATCCCACAGTACAACATCTAAGGCACCTCTTTCCATCAAGCACTGTTCTCTGCAACAAAAGAGGAAAAATAAAGCAGGGAGGAAGAAAGGGAGGTTTCCCCTGTGCCATGGCACCTAGTGCCCACCCATGGGACCCTCAGTCCTCCAAATTCCCCCAGGCACCATCAGGCCATCAGCCCACGCTCTTCCTCGCATCCTTGCTCTATTTAGCATTTGTTCCTCACAGAGATCCTAAATCTGTAATCACCAAACACAGAGCATCCTGCTGGGCAGCTCCTGGCCGCACTGACGCCCACCACGGTGCTCCCACTCCTCCTTGCTACGAGCACCACGCATCATGATAGAGGTTGGCACCGTGGCTCTCAGCACATTATTTCCTGCAGAAAAAAAGGCCCCCGTGAGGGGCCAGGTGCATGCAGTGCTCCTCGGTGCCTGCTGAAGTGAAGCGTGTCGGCTGCGAGCGGTGTCGTGGCTTTCCACATCCGCGTCCCACCTGCCCACGTGTGGGAGGGGACCCAATGTGCAGTGTTTGCTTTCCAGATTTAGAACAGGACCTGGGTTGAGGTGAGTGATTCCGGACCCACGGAAATGTGCTTCTCGTTCTCCTGCCCACTGTTCTGCTGCTGTCTTTGTTGCCTGCACAGCCCGGAGGTGGGACAAGCAGCCCTGTATGCTCCAAGGATGCTGCTCCTCAGGAAAATTCTACAAAAATGCCCCCAAACTGATCCCCCGAGTCTATCACAACAGGCAGATGTAATGTGAAAAGAGGCACTGGAGGACACAGAGAGAAGGCGTGGGGTCAGCTTGCTCCCCATCAGCACCAGCTGCTGGTCCCTGCTCATCCCGGCCATAACCAGCACAGGAACCCTGCTGGGCAGAAACCACTCCTTTTCACAGGGGATATTTCCTTCCTGCTGTGCTCCCCAGGGGTACTGAGAGGCAAGGAGGGAAGGGACATGGGGCTGAAGATGGGAAGAGAAGGGTGGCACCAAGCCTCTGCATCATCCCCTCTGCACCAACCCAGCCCAAACCCAAACCTGACAAGGAGGGCTTTGAAGAGGCAGGAGCCCATGCTGCAACCAGGACTCAATTCCCTCGCTGTGTAGAGCTTTCACAGACAGGAGCCCAGGCTTTTTTTTTTTTTTTTTTTTTTTTGGAACAGCAGCAGGGAGATAACCCAATTTGCCTGCACAAAGCCAACACAACTGATGGGGAAAGATGAAGACACCAACCTCCACAGACCAGCACACTTGATCTGCTGTCCTGCAGATGAGGTTTACAGCTGCCACAGCAACGTCCTTTGTCCCTCACCCATGCAGATGCAGGCTGCTCCCAGGCAGCTTTTCAGTGGCATCAATGAAGCCAGGCTGATCTGTGCTGGATGACCATGGTGCCATGGTTCACACCTCCAGGAAGGAGGCTGCCAGCCCTTGTTGGGCTTGGCATCTGAATAGGAGGGAAACCTTGGCCACCACCAGAAGCCTGCAGGGCCACAGGAACCATCTCAAGCACCAGTGCCACACTCAGAGCCATTGATTTGGGTGAAAATGCACTTTAGCAGATGTGCACAACTGCAGACATGGAGACACCAGTGCTGGTGTCAGAGCAGTGGCTGATGCCGCACCACGGCACCCATTAATGTGGTCCCCAGTGCTGTGCCAGGCTGGGGATCTGCCCCAAACACCCATGCCACGTCCCTCTGCCTTTCCCAGACACAGCAGCCACAAATGGAGAGCCCCACCTGGCAGACTCAGCCTGCGAGAGAACGCCATGGGCTTTCCTGGTGCCTTGCCCTGCAAGCTGGTGGCACCGACCCCATCTCACCCTCACCCACACCTCTCCACTTCCCACAAGGAAGACCCACAAGGAAGACCCCATCCCCTATCTTGCTCCGGGCCGCACTCACCTCCTGCTGTATCCTCCCAGCTCCCGGCATCGCCGCGGGGTGCAGGATGGGCTCATGGTGAGGAGGAGGAGGGTGCGATAGGGCAGGAGCCAGCAGCCAGCAGCGGTGCTGAGCTCTGCGTGCACGTGTGAGAGCTCACAGCTCAGCGGCCACAAGCCTGGCCCAGAAAAGGAAGGGCTGTTGGGCCCCAGGCAGCCACGGCCGTGGGGCGACGGCTGAGCTGAGGGGAAATGCGACAGCGTGGTGCAAACGCTGGCCTACAGAAGTGCTCAGTTCCCCGAGTCACACCACTCCTCTTTCTGCCCCCTCCTCCCCACGCATCTTTTCCCTTCTCTGCAGCAACCATGAGACACATCTCATCCCGTAACTGGTTATTTTGCTGTCTGCCAGCTCAGCAAGACCAGCGGCTTCTCCGCACTCATCCCACTTCTCTGCAGAGCTGCCGAGCCCCACTTCCTCCCTGCAGTTCTTAAAATACCCGTGGCATCAGCTGGATTTTAGTTCATTTGCAGGGAGAAAAATTAGCAGAAAGGGTGAGAAGGAAAATCGCATCCTTCCCTTCAGTTTCCAAGAGCTATGAGGCTTTTAGAAATGAAACCTGCACGACTCCAAAGCCACCTCTCCCAGGAGCTGAGGCAGAGATGGGAGCCATCTGGCTGCATTAAGAGAAATGAGGAACTTTGCAGTGAAAGCACGGTTTGCCCCAGAAACAGGCTGATATGCTACGGCTGAAGAGGCTTTGCAGCCTCATCTTCCTCTTCCAATCCTGTAGGGTGCCAGCAGCAGTGTGAGCAGAGCACCACCCTACATGCATGTGGGCTTCACAGACAGTCCTGTAGGTCACCAGAAGGCTTTACTGACAGGCTGGGGGGCCTGGGGATATTGATTCCTCCCTTAGTTCCCATTTATGGCTCTTCTAAGCTTTGGGGTGGGGTTGGAAGTGCTATGGCAGAAGGATGGAGACATGCCCACCCACATGAGCCATCCCAGCCCCACTGAACTCAGTGGGGTGACTCAGCTGTCCCCAGCAGCACTTGACTTGGGGATACATGGGCTCCCTGAAAAACCTGCTGCTCTTTTTCATGGGCCACCAAGAGCTGGCAGAAACTTCTGAACGCACAAAGCTTGAGGGGAGCTGAGATGGCACCCATAGGAGGAGCAAAGCAGAAGTGCCCAGCACCATGGAGGAGAGCCCAGAGCCAGAGGAAAGCCCTGGGAAGCTCAGTCACTTACATCGGACCTGCTGAGCACGGCCATCCTGGACATCCCCTCCTGCAGCGCTGCCATGGGCACAGGTGACAGAGCAGGGCAGGTGCAGCCCATGCTGCACACACTTTTGCTCTCCCTGTGTTATATTTAGTCCTGCTCCAAAGACAGTCTCTCCACGCCTCCTGCAGCCCTGTATTTGGTTACACAGCTCTGCCTGAGGCTTCCTGCAGCTCTTTATCAGCTCAGTGACAGATGCTTGCCAGGAAAAACCCATGTACTGCACAGGAACGGGGCAGCACTGCACAGTGCTCTCAGGCGATGGCAAATAATGGTGTGTGTTCTGACCCATTGGATAAACCCAGCACTCGAAACAGCAGGTTTGGTAAAGTTTGAGAATAGATTTCAAGAATTCCCAAAAAATCATCTCTCAAACCAGGATTACAAACACGGGGTCCCATATCCCACTAGTTTTGTGTTTTTGTTACACTCTTTATTTATTATTTTTTCTTTTTAATGTTTTAGGAAAAATATTAAAGGTTGAAATGTTTTGTTACCTATATATCAACGATACTGCAGGGTTCTCAATGATATCAATGACATGAGAGCTGCTCCAAAAGTAATGCCTCCTGTTTTATGATGTTGGCCCACAGTGTCAGAGGCAGATGTTGGTGGGATGGCAGTAGAGGTTGAACCTTCTCACCAATGTCCTGTTACATTTAGTTGCTGTGTGACAGAGTGCAGCAGAGGGGCACTCTGACACAAGACACCTGACATGGAAGTGCAGTTGAAGCAAAGGGGGAGAACTGAGTTCCTCCATGTGGAAAGGACAGATAGGAGGAGGCATTACTTTTTGAGGAACCTATGATGTAATTCCTCTTCAATCAACGCATGCCAGGCAAGCCAAGAGGTTGGACACCCATGTGGTAGGGAAAGCTACCATCATCCAGTTTCTGCCAGTGCCACCACCACCTCAGCCCCACAGCAACCAGAGCAGGGAAGGGCAGGCAAGGACCATGGGCAGCAGTGAGTGAGCTGCTCTGCAATGGGGCATCCCAAGGGGAGATGGGGTGTGTGTTGGGCTGGGGGAACACGGAGCACATGTCCTCATTGGGAACCAACAGATGTCCCCAGTGAAGAGCAGAGCAGAACTGGCCACCCCCTCACTGCCCCCATGGCTGCCTCCAGCCAGCTTAGTTAGGAAAGCAGCACAGTGATGCTGGGTCTGATGTTACACACAGCCCCGTGTCCTTCCAGCACTGAGAGCCAAGGAGGGTTGTCCCTGCAGGAGTTGAGGGCTGTGACCCCAACCCGACCCACCTGTGTGGTATCACATGCTGGTACTGCCCAGACAGGCCCCCAAATCCCCAGATCCTCAAATGCTGTGCTGGGAGCCAGGATCACAAGGCAACGCTACAGTGAGATCCACCAGCACAGCACACCAGAACCTTCTCTTTAGCCATGCAGAGCTGCCAGCACTGGGCTGCTCTCTTTGGCCAGATCCCCACCTCCAGCCCTGCTGCACAGCTTGGGACCAGTGTAGCCCCTGCGCAGGGCAGCAGCAGCTCCTCCACCAAGGGCCCAAGCCACAGACAGGGATGCATGCAGAGCTCAGGCTCCATCTCCCCTTAGATCAGCCCCTGAGCACAAGTGTCACAGTTAAAATGAAAGCTATGCCAAACTCACGTAAAAATCACCTGAAGAGCTTGTGTGAGAGCCTCACTCCTGTCCCCATTCCGATCAGTGGAGGGGACACCCCCAGGACAAGCAGCAGAGCCACGCGCAGTTCCTTCTGGCCCCATTTGCAGCCTCAGCTCCTGGCAGGTTGGTGGCTCCAGGCGGCCCTGCAGGAAAGCAGCTGCTCTCCCCAAGACTCTCCCTGCCAAGGAAACGTGTCCCCAGCTCAGGCTCTGCTTCCCAGCAGCACTTTGCCGCAGTTCACTGGCTGCTCCAGCATGGCACGTCCCTGCCAGCAGACCCCCAGCACGGGGTGGGCAGGAGGGACCTGGCTCAGCCACCAAACCCCCTCAGAGCCCACATCCATCTGTCCGCCAGCATCGAATGGCCCCTAAGGCTGTCGTGGAAATGGAGCTCTTCCTGGACACCAATGGCTCATTGGAGACTTCCTCACCAACGTCACGTTTCATTTTTTCTAAGGGAAGAAACGAGTTTTCCGGACACATCGGCTTTTTCAATTTAGAGTCTCTCTTTCCATTCCCGGAGTGAGCTTTGGATAAACAATCGGAGGGAAAAAAGCTCTGCCAGGATTGCTCACTGAGTGCTCAGGGGAAATGGTGCGCAGTGCAGCCCTGCAAACCGCGGGCAGTGCATGGAGAAAGCAGCCTCGTGCTGGCTGCACATCCCTTACCCCTTGCTAAGAAATGTGGGGCTCAAGTGGGAGCTCAGGGCATGTTCACATCTCACAGTGTGCAGCAAAACCCCCCGCAATCAGCACTGGCGTGGTCTGAAGAACTGCAGTGGGGCCCCACATGCAGCACCCACCGCAGCGCAGCTCTCCCAGCAGCTCCTGCCCAAACCGCGGTTGACGGACTGCGCTGCCTTCAAGGCATGTCACACCTCAGAATAGAACAACGTGACTCAGCCAACTCGGCAGCTGCTTTCTGCACAGCCATTGGCACCGACAAAGCTCACAAAAGCAAGAAAGCGACGGGGAAGAAAGTCCCCAGGAAAACAAATCCTAGGAGACCTCACGTCTGGGTAGGGGGACACAGCCACGCCAAGGGGTTCCTTGGATCAGCTCCTTCATAAGGACTTGGAGACGAGGAGCTGTATTTCTTGCAAAAATCTGAGCTTCTTGCTCTGGGCACATTGGGCTGCAGGGGAGGAGCGCTGCCACCACATCCCAATCATGAGCTCACACAGCAATGACTGATACTGCTGCTGCACCCACCCCATGTCCCAGAGAGCAATGGGAGCTCAGAGCACCCTAGAGCTGGGGCACGAGTGCTGCATTGAAGTGGGACAGCATCAGACACGAGGAGCACATTGCAGGACTCTGTGTGGGAAACCAGTCCAATAGAAATGTTGAAATTGGAGCTTCCCCAGCAGAGAATGGGCAGGTGCCTGGTGGTGGGCCAGGTGCTTCCCTGCAGCTCTTATGTGCAAAAGTAAAATGAAAAAAAAAAAAAAAAAGAACAAGAAAAAAAAGATATATATATACGTATATACATAGCAAAAAATATAGTGATTTTGTGTCATGCAACAGCATGAACAGATCTTCCCATAAAGCCCAGGAAAACCACAGTTTGCTGCCCTATGCCACCATGGGCAGCACAACAGCAGAGTGACCCCCATTTGCTCCCACTGCAAGTGTAGGATGCTCAACTGTGAGGGCTGAATGATGTCCTTGGGTTTGGATCGTCCATAGAGGAACTGCTGGAGAAAGCCGGGGGAGACACGAACCCATTGTGCAACGCAAGGACCGAATACACGCACACACACAAAAGGAATTGTAATGCACAGAGGTGATCCATCAGCGCTGGAAGCCCAGATTGTTTCCTTGCTCAGACTTGGCCAAGAGGCAGAGGGGGAGGCGGTGCTGTGCAGATGAAGGAAGGGCTGCACCGTGCCCCACGAGCAGCGCACCCGGCGGCTCTTGATGGAACGCAAACCCCCAGCGCTCCACTTTTCAGTTTCCTTTCCGGACGGGGCTGCTGTCTGCTCCGTGCTGTCACCAAAGCCATCGCAATTTACTGCCATGACCCAAGGGGCAGCTGCAGGCTGATGGGGGAGCACGCAATCGCTTGGGCGGGCAGGCTGGGTGCGAGCCCAACAGCAGCAGCAGTGGAGCATTGGGTGCCCAGCAGCACCGGGCACTAGGGGGGCCATCCCCACGTCCCTCTGCCCCAGCACCTTCAGTGCCTCCTCCCCTCGCTCCTCCCGGTAAAAACACCGCACCGACTCCGTTCAGCTCTTCCCAGGGATTTTACCCGCGGGGATGCACCGCGTATTCCCTCAATTCCACCCTCTGTGCGCGATCTCGGCCCGTACCTGCGTGCCCCGCGGGCTCATCCGGCGCAGCGCCGCACGGCCGGACCCGGAGGTGCCACTGAGGTTCGCTGTGCCGGCGATGCGGCCGCACGCAGCGGGGCGAGGGCAGCTGTTTTCGAGACAGCTTCCTCTTTGAGGCTGAGTCCCGAAGGCAGAAGCTGCCGTGCCGCGCTCAGCCTCCGCTCTCCGCCCCGTCCCTGCCCCGCGGAGCCGCTCCGGCACCGCACCGCACCGCACCGCCCGGGCTGCCCCGCGCCGGGAGCAGCCGGTGTTGCTACGAGAGACAAGGAGGAGTCTGTCCGAGCGGGCGGCTTTCCCAGCTCCACTTCCCAGCGAAGTTTTGTGCCGCTGCCAGCGCTGGCATCCCGCCGTGCGCATCTGCAACGCGCGTCTGCTCTCCGCCGCCGTGGGACGGCGCCCCCCGCAGCCCCCCGCTGCCAGCTGTGGGGACACCCGACTCCCCCACCCCCAGGGATGGGGGTCACGGGGAAACTCGTCAACGTGCTGACACGGGCCTGGTGCAGAGCTCTGCTGCTGTTCAGCGGTGTCACGTTGTCCCACCCGTGACTCGGCGGTGGGGCTGAGCCGAGATGGGGCCGCGCTGGGGGAGGCCGCAGGTGAGGCTGCACGGAGTTGAGCCCGTTTGTACAGCTGCATTAGCACGGCTGGGGCTGGCTCAGCACCCAGCAGCAGAATGCTTCGGGCTCCGAGCTGCTTGGGGGCACAGGGTGAACATCCCTGACACGGGGCATGGGGTTGGCTGCTAGTGCTGTATCCCATCCCACCTTCTTTTTTACAAGCAAAAAAACACGAGGTACGGTTCCATACCTGGGCCCCTGCTTTAAAAATAGCCCACTTCCTTCCTGCACAGAAGAGAAAGGCCGGAGGTGGCTGCTCTGCTGACTGCTGCTGCTCACAGCCCCCTGCCATGCTGGTGCCAGAGGGGGGCTCAGCTCTGCACACCCCACACACACAGGGCGATAACACCCACGTTTCTCCTCCACTGGGTTCGTTCACACTCCCATTCATGAAGGACCTGGCCGTGATGTGGACGCATGGACAGGGCAGCAAAGACACATGCATGTGGGGTTACTGTTAGCAGGGGATTTTTCCCTACCAGCATCACAGTTCGCTTCTCTGGTGTGCCGTGGCTCAGGTTTGGGCAGTGCCATTTGACAGCTTACATCCACACATCCTGCTGCCATGCTGGCACCCAGGAACTGCTGCAGCAGTCTCACACAGCTGCCAAAGCCACAGCGTGGGGGATGAGCCCCTCAGTGCCACCGCCTCTGGGGTTCTGACCCCAAATTCATTTCACTCAAGGGTTTTTCTGGAAACCTCCCATGCCTGTGAGCTTTGTCCCTGGTACCAGCAGCAGGATTTCATATGGGGTCATATTTGCTCATGGCAACCCGAGTAATGGGGAGGAAGCAGTTGGTTCCCCGTGTTTTGCATAGCAATCTCTATGGAAGAGCTCTGTCCAAGCAACACAACAAAGCACTCACCTGAAGCACCACTTCAGGAGGGGTTTTCCAGCTCAGAAGGAATGTGCTGCCCAGCCTGGGACTTTCCTGCCGAGGAGTGGCACACTGCTCTGTATGCTTTGAAAACACACCAGCGATGGTGAGCATGGACTTGTACAGCCAATGGGCATGGTGCTGGACATCCAATGGCCCACAGCACAGTGCTGGGATCAGCTCCCTCCCAACCATTGCTCTTCAGTGCTCACCATTAACCTATGCCCACCTCCAAAGAACAAAGCTTCTCTCTTCAGTCAAAGAGGAGCTCTGGAGAACCTCTCTTCCTGCTCTGGTTTCTACTCACAGATAACTTCATTCTTCCATGCTTTAATTTTCTGTCATTGTGTGGTTGCTGTCATAGCAGACCCAGCAAGCTGGCTGGGTTTCTGAGGGAAGGAGAGGTATTTGCTGGAAGAAAAGGACGCAGTCTGAGCGCTGCTCCTGCCAAACCACCCAGCCTGTAGGGAAGGCTCTGCTGGCCCACACCTGAACCACCATGGCTAAAGCCAAGGGGTGATTTTCCTCCCATTTGCAAGTCACAGACCAAGCAATATTTTATGTCACATCTCACCCGGTCAGATTCTGGTTTATTCTGTCTTTAACAGAGAGGATGGAGATACAGGGGGGAAAAGAGAACCCAAGGGAACAGCTGGTTTTGTGGCTTTAGTTGGCCTTTTTGGTTTGTCCAAACTAAGCTACTTTCAAGACTTTGTGAAAAGCCCACAGTAAGAAGCAAGCGGAAGATAATAATAAATCATGGGCTTTGCAAGTCTGAGCAGCATCAGCATGTCTTGCAAGGGTGGATAAAGGCTGTACATGTGCTAACAGCAGGAGGGATGACTGCTCACCTCTAGGATAATACGGGCTAGAAAATCACAGCAAACAGCTTGAGCAGACAGCTGATAAGAAACCACTGCGCCTGGAATCACACCAACACGCAGCGATGGAGCAGCCAAGGCAGCAGGAGGTGGATGTGGGTGCTGCAGCCACTGTGTGCTGCTGGCACCAAGATCAGCTGCTGGACACCACCTCCAGATCCGACTTTTTGTGCAGATCTGAAGGCTGCATGCACGTAAGCCAAGGGCTTGCATTTCTGCTCCCAGAAACAATGTGGGTGCCAGGGCAGCAGGGCTGCTCCCACAGTGGATTTTCAGGCTGCACGAGCTCCAGTTTCCATCCCATGGGGTGGGGCAGAGCAGGGGCAGGTTGTTGCCTAACTCCACGCTTGCTCACGTGGGCAGGGATGGGCCCAGAACCCATCCAGCACGAGTACACAACTGGGCATGCAAGCATCCCTGCCCTGTGCACAGCCACAGCAGCTCAGAGCCAGGCTGCATCCCAGCATCCCCACGTTCCCACCAACCCTCAGCCCCACGCGCTGGCCCCCACTGCACTGCAGTCTATGGATAGATAAGGATACTACCTTTAAATTCTGATTTTCCTACCCAGTCACTTTCCTCCTCTGCTTGGCCTCACGTATGAAAATAATTCAGGTGTCGTCTGCTCCATCACCCATCTCATTCATGAAAACATGGGAAGCACCACAGTTACACAGCAGCCTTTCTCCCCCTCCCTAAACAGCATGGATGTAATGTGCTTTGCTCCCAAGAGATCCCTCATTTCCCCATTGTTTCCAGGACCTTGCAAAGGGTTGGTTTGCACCCTCCTGGCAGTGGGATCAAAGTGAGGGCACTGCCATTCCCTTACCCCCCATAAGTGCTGCTCCATCCCTTGTCCTTTTTAAAGCCAGGGGTGGAGAACTGGAGGAGGAAGGAAGATGGGAAAAAGCCACAGAGGAGGAATAAAACCTCCACAATATGGGGAAATCTGAAATTGCCCAGCAACCACCCAGAACAGTGGGTACCTGAGCAGCATGGGGTAAGCACAGACCTGGAAGGACATTGAGTGTATGCTGGAGTGAAACCCCCATTCAGAGCTGCACGTGTGTGCAGGGCCTGGCTGCGGGGGGTGCTTTTGTTTTTCATGTGTCTGTTGGAATAGAAACTTGACACAAGAGCATGCAGCTACCTGCTGGGTACGGCCATGTGCTGACAAGTGGACCGTGTCCGTGTCACACTGCTGTGCTCAGTGATACACTTGGGCAGGTCTGTTTGAGTAACAGAGACTGGTGCTGCACACAGACCCACCCACTCTTTTACCCCAAAACACTGGGAGCTGTTCCCAAACCCGCAGCAGGGAACTCAGTGCAACCCTTCTGCCCACATCAGCACTTACAACACAGCAAGCACATCTGTGTGCAGAGGTGTCTCAATGGCACGCAGGCTTCAGCCATGATATAGCACAGATGGCTCTAAGAGGGGCAGAAGTTGGCTCCAAGCTGAAGACTGGCACGTATTTCCTACTGTGATGGCTGTGAAGTTAAGCAGAGGAAGAATCCCTGCTATCATGTGGTCTCAGCTGTATGCAGACTGCTCATGCCAACCCCAGCACATCACGTCTTGGAGGGGCCACACGCCCATGGGTCACCCTGCTGCATGGGAAGGGGCTCACGATGGGCTGCAGGTGTGCACATATAGGTGCTTCCCCTTCTTTCGTCCCTTGCATCACCTCCTGGGGACTGTGTGCTAGAGAAGGGGTGCAGCTGGAGCTACCCCATTGCTTCTTGTTGGTAACAGTGCCCCATGTCTCATTAAAACTGCCCCGAAAACAGCAGCAAAACTGCTTTGGGATCACATTTCAGCTGGGTTCCTGAGCAGGGAGGCTCCCAATGGGCTGAGCTTTGTGCAGTTTCTTCGAAGAACCTCTCACAAGAGCGTCCTGTTCTCAGGTGGCTTAGGGCCATGGTTGGTTACAAGTCAACACAGAAACCAACTATGGGAAAGAAAGGCACTGTTGTGCAGGAAAAGGCTCTTTCAGAGTGAGGCAGTGCCCAAGCCCTGGCTCTGCAGACAGATCTGTCCTCACATTTCTGGCTACAGGGGCAGTGCCTCAGCCTGCGGTTCAGACAGCCCTTCTGGAAAGACACTGCAGTCAGTGCACAGGCACAGCATACTGAGCACATCTCACCAGCAAGGAAAGCAGCTGTGTCCTCTGCCAGGTTGCTGCCACGCCAGGTCTGACCCCTTCTGAGAGCCACCAAGTTCCGAAGCCAGGAGCAGAGGGATCAGCAAGGCGCGAATTGTGCTCACAGCGAGCACTGACATGTGGGCTGTGTCTGAGCACACTGATCCTTATGCATCTTTATGTTGTTGGCACATTCTTCCTCTTCTCGAGTGAATTTTCCCTATTGGAAAACTGTTCTTCATCCAGGCACTGGGAGCCTCATGAACTTTTAATTGATCATTAATTAGCACAAGTGAGATAAGGACACCGGAGCAGCAGGTACTGCCAGCTGAGCATCAGCCTTCTCTGGCGTTCTGCTTCCCGGCTCCGCTCTCACCAATCCTGAACTAAGAGTGATCCCGAGGCACACAGGAGTCACCTGCTCTTCTCAGACCTTGGCACCAGCCAAAACCCTTCAGAAATGAGCAAGACTCTCAGCAGACTTCCACTCTGTTCTACCTGCAACTCCTTGAAAGCATTACACTGAACCACGCTTTGGAAACCAGCAGTCCAGGAGGGAAGCAGGGCAGGGAGCCGGGCCGTCTGCCTCACCTCTGCTTCTCCTTTTTCCTCCTGAAAAGATGTGAATTGTGTTGGTGAACCCCCGCGAGCTCAGGCAGTCCCAGAGGGTCACACAGGAGTGTGGGCAGGGAGCCCAGCTGGGCTGAAGGACACCTGAGCTGCAGCAATGGATGCACACAGAATGGGGGGCACAGCACTGCTGGGCTGGGACTTCTACCAGGAAGCACAAGTGCAAGGGGAAGCTTTTGCACTGGCACTGCCAACAAACAGCACGGTGAGCATGAGGAAGGGATCAGAGGTGCTGAGCTGCACACGCCTATGGGCAAGTCCCTGCACATGGGACGTGACCCACAGCACCCACCCTAGCACCAGCTCAGCCCATCTGTAGCAGATAGGTGGGTTAGGGTTTTTTTTGTCTATACAACACCCTGATCCTCACCCCTACCAGCTCAGCCTTGGATGCACTTCAGGAAGAGAAAGGCACACACACAGATCTCACACATACAGGCTCTGCACGCTTCTCTCCTTAACCCAGAACAAAGCTGATGTAGGAGTTACAGCATTGAAACTTGCTTTTGAGCTCAGTTCGATGCTGCAGGTGCCGATTCCGTGCCCTCTGGCACCCAGCTCACAGCCAGGGCAACACAATGGGCTTTTTCCTGCCCTCAGATCAGTGCTCTGCAAAGCACCGTGTGCCCTCTGTGCACAGATACGGAGCTGTGCCTTCCTCCTGCTGGGGAACACTGACACAAACACCATGCTTGTACTCGAAATAAATCCTCCTTTAATATCTTACAGTTACTTTAAAAGTCCTTTAAACACTATTTTACAGATCAGCACAAACGTGACACGGGTTTGGTAAGGCTGCACATCTATGTACAAGGACGGCCTGAAGGAACCTTCCACTTCCTTCTTTTCATTTCCAGAAAGCATCAGAGGTCAAAAAATGAGCCAGGATTACGAGTCCCCAGAGGGTGTGCTTGTTTTTCCTCCCCAGCGTGGAAACTCTTCTCCTGTAGTTCTATAGGGCCAGCTGAGACCAAAGAGCTTTGCACCACCGACAGCAGCAGGAATATATTTAGCCACGGATATAGGGATCACAAATAGCACTGTTTTGACAGGATAAGGTGCTATTTTAACGAATTGAACAACAACTAAAGAAAAAAAACAGCTGTCAAATTTCAGCCCCATTTGAGACAACGCACACAGACCTGTCTGGGAAATGTGAAAAGTCAATGGGAAAACTTGTTTAAAATCTGATCCCGGTCCGTGGAGCCCGTTGGACTTAAAATGCTCCAATGTCACCACCAAGGGGAACACAGCTGCTGTGCCCACAGGCCTTGGGACGGAGCCCAGTCTCACTGCAATTAGTGCCAAGGGCTGCCCAGGCCCCATTTGCTGGAGGACCCAGATGGAGCAGAGCTCACCGTGGCTGAGCCCCGCAGCCTCAGCAGGATGGAGGTCCCTTGCAGATGCTTCCCATGGAGCACATCCTTGGTGTTGGCATGCTCCTAGCCTGCAACAGGCAGCATGCTCTTCTGCCAGCTGTCGTTAGTGCAACCACCAGCTAACGAGAAATAACCTGAGGGTTGTGAAACCAAGCAAGGCACTTCTAGCCCCATTTATTGTTCCTGGGGTCAAAATACTTCCAAAAGCTCCCAACTATTGCAAATTTCTGTAGCTAAGGCCTCATGGAGAGAAAGAAGGGGGGGGGGGGAAGAATCTCTTTTTGCAGGGCAGAGGGGATCTCAGAGCTATCATTGCCTGCAAGCATCACTAGTGTTATTGGTGCTGGGTCCTTCTCTACCAAAGCCACACCCTGAGGTGAGGCAAGGCAATCCTAGCACTTTACCCAGTACTCCCCTCCCTCCTATGAGCACGAGCACGGTTTATGCTCTATCTCAAGCACCTACAGAGCATTCAGCCTCTGGGATGTCTCTAGCACTCATGCACTGGTGAGCAGGATGCAAGAACACCAGCTGAACACCAACTCTGAACGGATGAACTCTGAAACTCTGCAGGAAGTGGAAGGTTTTCTCCTGCAGGTCCTGGATTTACAGCCAACACGTATGTGTGATGAGCTGCCCATGCCCTGGTGTGGCCTATTGCACTGGATTCACTGGAACACAAAGAGCAGTCCATAATTCATACTGGGCTCTTTCTGGGCCCCAGCTGGGTCATTCTGCATTGTGCTGTTTCTCTGCATCCATCTCTCATAATTTAAAGCAAACCCTGAGAAAGCCTGTCCCTATCCCCAGAGAACCATCCCCAGCATCACTGGCTTGTTGCAAGTGAAATGTCATCAGAACATTGGCTGGGTGGTTTTCAACTCCACGTGCATCTGCTCCACTACCACCACTCAGCCAAAGACATTCACTTTCCAGAATGCATTCCTCCCAGCATCACATGGGCTTTGCAGTCACTAAGTATGGCCACAGCACCATTTGCTGGCAGGAAAACGTCGCTGTCCTTGCCTTTCCTCTCAGTTTGGTGTTGGCAGCCTGCTGAACCAGGTGGAGATCTCACTTTCCTCCCAGGGAATCCTGAGCTGTACCAGAGCCTGACACTAACATCATTTCCCAAGGGTGGGCTAAGCTCACATCAGAAGCAGTTCAATCACCACACTATGGCTTCAGACTGCAGGATGTCTTGGACAAAAGTGGTTGGTCTCCAGCAGGACAGCTTCATTTTGGTGTTGGATGCATGTCTGGTCCAATGAGAGCACAGGGTTCTTCTATGGCAACGCTCCACTGAAGGTGGAAATGGGTAAACATAGGAGAGAATGAAAATCAGAGGGGTCCTGGGGAGTCAAAGAGGACCTTCTCAGTGCAAGAGGATCACTGTCCCTTGGTCTGTAGCACACAGAGATCTCACACCTGCGAGAGAACAAAAAGAAACCAAGATGTACATCAGGTGTGTGGCTGAGAATCACAGTCATGGTGTGCAGCAGAAACTTTGCAAACAGGAATCAGTGCAGTCTTTAACAGGACTGGAGTTTGAGTGTTGGGGTTCAGGTCCTGTAAGCTGGCTCAGGTTGGGATTCAGAGCAGGAGGATCCATGCAGAGCCATTTCTGACACTCATTAGAGAAAATGAGAATTTCTGCACCTCTGCTCTTCTGGGGAAATGGAAGTATCTCCTTGTACATTTCCTGCACCGTACTCTCAGATTAGTTCCTTGGGTTCCACAGCAAACATGTTAAGTAAGAAACTTTTCTTTAGGAAATGAAACAACATTTGAAATCTTTTTTCCAGTGGATCAGTGGTTTGATCTCTTTGTGCCCATGGAAGCACAGTGAGTTTACAAATCCCATCCCCAGGGAGTCAGTTTCTGCCCTGGGGACACAACGGATGGAAGAACAGTCAAATAAAAAATTTTTGCACCCTCTACCCCAGTCTCTCCCATGAAAATCATGAGTGGGAGACGAATGGGCATGTCAAAGGTGATGGAGGACTCCAGTGAGATTAAGAAGTTGAAGGCTCTGCTCATGTACACCTAATACTCTCCAAGTACCATTTAGAATGCATGACTTTCCTCTGACTTTTGACTGGTCTTGCTGGAAGAGCTCTTCAAGGAGCTGAACAGTTGACTAGAGATCACCTCCTAGGCTGTGGCAGTCATAAAAGGTAAAATGCTTTGGGATATGAGCAGGATCATCCATCCCATGTGAACACAACTGCACTACAGAGCTGGAAGCTAGGTCACACCAGCTTGGGCACCTGGCACAGGTACACCATGGTGATCGGGACCTTGTCCCTCTTGGTCACCTGTACTTAGTGGAGAAGTCCTTACACAGAGGATGCAGCACCCTGGGAGGTTGGTGCCACGTTGCAGATCTTACCTGGTTACACTCTGCAGGATCTTCTGCTCATCCTGATCCAGGCACACGGCGAAGGAGGACTGGACACCAATAATCTGGACCTTGTCTACCTTAATCTGGGACACGCTGAGCTGCTGATAGAAAAGGAGTCCAAGTGAGGGATCTGACAGGCTCTGTGCATCAACCCTGTGCAGGGAAGGGGAGCAAGGCACCCCAGAGCTGGGGCTGGTGGCCAACACAAACTGGATTCCCCAAAGAGTTACTGACAGCTCCACAGATCTCAAACTCCACCTCTTGCCCTGCTTCCCTCCCATCTGAGGAGCTCCTGTTACCAAATGTAAAAGCACCATGATTTGAGTTACCTGATTGAAACTTTTTTTGGATTTGGAGTTTTGTCTTTTAACCACCTCCGTCATGGTCAAGTTGAGACACTCTGTCTTTGAGGCTGTAACAAAAAGGGAACTGTTATCACCTGGGGCTCCTGGTAGGAACACAGCTGGTACCCCTGCCCAACAACACATCCCAAAGCAAGTGGGCCCAGCAAGACTCCACTTGCAGGGAAATACAGTACAGCTGTAGCTTTCCTACTTGCATGGTAGGAAAGCAATGAGAGAGAGACAGGGATAATCTTCCAAACACAGCAGCAAAGAACATTTAAGTATCTTAGCCTCTAAGCAGGAGAAAAGCAATGGCCCCAGCATCATGAGCTCTCCCAGCATGGCCTTTCCTGCAGTCTGCTTGGAGATGCTCTTGCTTGTCTGGAATTACAGTGACATCCTGTGGCCAAATCGCTGAGTGTGAAAACACGGAGACCCTCAGGAGACCAGGTTTCTTTGGAAGAAGGGAGATTCACAAAGAAGTTTCTCCCCAAGCACTGAGCTGAAGTCATGCCCTGAAACAAAGGCTGTGCACAAAGCAAAGCTCCTGAACTCGCACAGAAACACCCAACTCAAAACACACAGAGGAGATGAGCAACTAACTCCTGCTGGAGTATTTCCAAGGTTGTCTGCAGGACTTGATGGAGCATCGACAGGAGGAATGGAGATTTAGGTGGAGCGCTGTGGGGCACCTAGGAGCTATCTCCTAGTTGCTAGACCACCTATTTGACCTGACTGCTCTGCTCACAAATATAAATCTGCCAGACAAAAAGCACACAAGGAAAGAGGATCCAAAAAAAATCCTCAGTTTGCTCAGAACTGGGTGTCTGCTTGTCAAAGTAGCAGAGCTCAAGCAAGAACGAGGTGTTGCTTCTACATCAGCAAGCTAACAGACTAAAAGTCTTGTGCCTTTAAAAGCTTCAAAGCCTTATTCACACCTCCCCAGCAACCTGAACTGAAAAAAAAAGGTAATTATGAAACAAACCCACATGGCACACAGCTATCTGTGATGGCAGGAAGGAAATGGAGCTGTAGTGAGAGCCTGCACAAAGCTGGCTGCAGGGCGCTGCTGCTGCGATGGCAGGACCCAGTACAAGCACTTCTTCTCTCGGTTCTTTATTTAGCAAGTTTAACCCCTTCCTAAGGGGCAACCCAATGCAACAGACTCCCCTAGCTTGAAGCTAAAGGATAATGGGAAATCAAACATCTTTCAACTCTGGCATGGTGCTAAGGAGAGCCAAAGGGTGCCCTATCTCGCCCCAGGGAACAACAGGCACCTCCCTGGTGTTTTCTGCAGTCACACATCCCTGCTTTGCTCTGCTTAGAGGAGCCATGCTATCATCTCACACCACCGTTCCCTCCCATTGCTTCCCATCCTGAGCCCCAAAGCCCAGCTGTACCCACCCAGCTCTTCGTACTTCTTGCAGGCTTTGCTGAGGTTAACAGATGTGCAGACCTTCTCAACATCGTTCCACTGACTCCTTCCACTGATGGCTGTCTGCAGGGACAAACTGAAGCATGTGAGATGCCATCCTTCAGGCTATTACCTGCCTCCCACTTCTACCCCCTGTGGCTGGGCTGACCCAGACCTGGGTTTCCCTGGAGCTGAACAGGCAAATTTTGAGTAGGCATTAAAATTTCTGTGGCCTTGGAATTACAAAAATTGGTCAGGGGTAGCACCAGGTAATTACAGAGAAACCACAAAAATAGGAGGACTGCTGTGAACAGCAGGAGATTGCTCCCTGGAAGCAATGCCCACTGATATAAACTGGCACCCAGCACGCATCGAAGCTATGGGAGCTGGCAGCACATGCCTTATTATCTTGGGCTTCCCAGGAGTGGAAAACCACCACCAATTAGCCAGTAAGTTGAACCTTAGGTTCATTTTGGCTCCGCTGGCCTTGGATTCAGGCTCCACCAGCACCTGTCCCTTTCAGCTCCCAGCTGAGACAGCACTGAGGTGGATTTCTGACACATGTGTGCTGTGCAATCCCCACGTGCTCACCTTGCTGTAGGCGATCTGTAGTGTTAGTGGGATTGCTTCTCTGTCTCCATCTATGCCCAGCCTTTTGCTGCCCGGACCTGCACAAAACAAGGAGCAAATGTCACCGGTGACCTTTTCTCCCCAATCTTCAGGGCTGCTAACGCAGCACCACGCTCAGTACCTACAGAAAAGGGAAAAAACAAAATCCTGCTTTGCTGAACGCAGTCGCAGAGCAGAAAGGAAAATGTGGCTTAAAAGCTGCCAGAAAGCAATTCATCCAGTGCAGAAGTTACAGGGCAAAGCACTGCAAACTGAGAGCACTGCAGCAGTGCCAGTGCACCAGGGGAAGCACAAAGCAATAAGAGGGTGCATGGCTAACCCAGCTCCTGTTTTTCAGGGTATATTTGTGCCAACATTAAATTAATCTTGAAATGCTGTGCCCCACACTTCTTAATGTATTTTTTTTCTTTTTCTGGGTAATTTTTCGCAGATGTTAAGTGCTGTTCCACCAGACAGCCCAAGGGAAAGATCAGTCAGAGAAGATTGGTGGCTTCCTGAATTACTGGGAAGAGGGCTTGGCCAAGTCAGCACTTTGGGGGAGTGGGGTGATGACAGTTTGTGGGGAAAGGGATGCTCTGTGAGCTCTGTTCAGACGGACAAGGCGAGATGTCAGAAAAGCTGCAGGTTAAAAACATGACACAGTGCTTGGATGCAGTACAATGGTTAGCCAAGAGATGTCCTGCGAGATGCAGGCTTGAAACTGCTTTACAGCTCATACACTCAGAGAGTTTACAGAAGTAAAAGGAGCAAGGTATGGTCACAGCTTCACTCCCGAAGGGGAATGCAAGAACCTGAAGCCTGGCTTCAGAGCCCTCCTGCAGCCCACGTTGAGGCCAAAGTCCTCTCCCTCCCCCTGCAGCCCCTCTTGGCAGACATCTCCCAGCCCGGCAGTGTGTGGACACCCACCCCAAGGCTGCAGAAGTGGGGAGAAGGAAGAAGGAACAGCCACAGACCTGACGCCTTGATGGCCCGTGTGGCTGCTGAGTGACCCAGCTCCAGGGAGTGGATGAAGACTTCGGTCATCTTCTCCCCCCCTACGAAGGTGAGCTGCCAGGAGGAGAGAGGAGATGTGGTGATGAGATGACCTCACAGGGCCGTGGAGCTGGAGGATGTAACCTGCCCCTCTCACTTCTTTCCACAGGAAATGGGGCAGTTTGGGCAAATTCTTTCAGCTTTCAAAATACACGTTTCAACCACTGCCTTGGGTGGTACTTTCCTCCAGCTACACCTCTATTTTAACAGACCACCAGCACGTGAACCATCAAAGCCACCAGCACAGAAATGCATTCAAACCTTCTCCACTGCAGGAGAACCTTCTCGCACAGCAGGTTATGGAGGAGGGGTTATGTGAGGGGTTTGGTTTGGAAAAAAGAACACCAGAGAGACTTCCAGCAATGTGACTGATCTGCCAGCACTGATGGGAGTCCCTCTTGTGTGGGGCAGAAAGGTATTGGGAAGGAAAACTGCTCGTGTCAGTTGAGAATGGTTGGGCCAGGACCTGCAGATCCCTGATCCCTTAGCCAGAACATCAGCCAAAGTGCTGGGGGCCCACGTGCACAGGTCCCCAGAGGAATACAAGAGGACCAAGCTCAGCCCACCAGCACACAGCAGCTGTGCCATACCCACGTCTACCTCCCCGGTGGGTCCCACATTGGTGGTAGAGGCAGAAGACCCCCTTCCCCCTGCTGAGATCCTCTGCCTACCTCGGTCTGGTAGAGCTGCAGCAGGACGGGGCGTGTGGCGAAGCGGCAGTAGTAGAGGATCATGTCGGCCAGGATGGGCAGCTGCTCCCGGGAGTCCTCCTGGGGCTCAGCCTCAGGCTTGGCAGACTGCAGTGAGGAGGGGAGTCACAACCCTGATGGATATGTGGGACCTATAGCCCAGCACCACCACCTCCGGGATGGGAACCCTCCTCCCGACCACCAGAACCACCCGTTTCCATCTCATGCCCACATAGCACAGCCTCCTGGGCAGCTTCAGGCACAATGTTCAGCAGATGTACCTCAGGGAAGGGGACACCAGGGTCTCCCAGCCAATACGTTCATACCTGACACAGGACATCCATAGGCAGGTTCATCAGCCCCAGAACGTTCCGCTCGTACCACGGGTCCAACATGCCGATGTAGTGGGAGATGTCGTTGGTGCTGCTCTCCGCCCCAGCCAAGGTGGGCTCCTGAAACCAGAGATGGGGGGGGTCACCCCAGAGCCCCCCAGCTCTTCTCCCCTGGCTTAGGGCTGGGGAAGAGACACCAGGGCTGCTGCTGCCCAGCCTGCTGTGGGATGAGCAGGACACGTACCACCTGCGGTGAGGTGCGGAGCTGCAGGTCGCTTGGGGATGGAGGAGGATGCATCAGCAGGGCTGTTGGAAACAGGCAGCTTCTCTTCACGGGGACATAGAAAAACTGCAGCTTGAAGTACCTTGTCAGTGTAGGGCAGGTGCTCTCCTTCAGCCTAGGAGAAGTGGAGAGAGTGCTGGGTGAGCAAAGCCCTTCGATACAGCCTGGCAAGGCAGGATGTGATGTGCAGAACTAGACTGCAGCGGTAGCTGGAGGATCCTGACTCTTCTCAGAGCGAGGCAGTGTTGGAAGGAACACATAGAAAGTCTGTTCTGTGCCACACTGACTTAATGACAATGTCACCTGGCAGTCAGTGTCTCAGCTGGCAGACAAAAGCAGCTGAATGTCCCCCACACCAGGACCCCGGTGACAGCAGCAAGCCATCAAGGCATGGACCCCAACACATCCCACAGCCACGTCCCACAGCCACGTCCCACAGCTACGTCCCACAGCCATGTCCCCGCGCTGCCCCGCTCACCTCAGGTTGCTGTAGGCTCGGGCTACTTTCCCTGAGATGCGGTCGGAGCCAAAGACCACCACACGCATGGTGGCCACTTTGGCATCCTCATCATAGCTGAGGAAGGGCCGGCGGGGCAGGCTGAGCAGCTGTGGGGTCTGCGGGGTCTGCAGCCTCTGGCCCAGCCCGTGCTGCGGCAACGAGTGAGCGCGCCGGGAGCGTGCCGGGATGCGGGGCTTGGCCTGGGGGTGGCACAGGCTCTCAGCACGGCGCAGAGGGAGCGAGCCTGTATCTGGACAGTCCTTCAGGTCTCTCCTCAGGACCAGCTGGCTTTTGCTCTTGAAGAGTTTGTAGATCTTGTTGGTCAGCGTGTGTCGGTATTTGTGGTGGGTCTTCTCCATCTTCAGCTCCGGCCGCCCAATCGTGTCCAGAGAGCTCTCGTCGCTGTCCTCTGCGTACCCGCTGTCCATGCAGTCCTTCAGGCTGGAGACAAAAGACCGCAAGGACTTTTTGGAGACCACTGTCAGCTCTGAGATGGAGTCCTTGGAGCTGCTGAAGAGAGACACGCGGGAGTGCTTGGGTCCCTCTTCTGACAGCGCTGAGTACACGGAGTCTTTGGAAATGGAGGAGATGGGGGACAGCAGCGAGTCCCTCTCTGGGGAACAGCCATCTGTTTCCACGTCCTCCTCCTCCTCTTCCTCGTCCTCCTCATTCTCTGAGGCCACAGGCTCAACAACGCTGCACTCCTTGCTGAGGACATCATTGAGGACATCTGAAAGGCACGGGAGGGAGATCAGAAATGTGAGCAGTGCATAGACACCTCAGGCAATGGCCCTATGGCAGCATGGCCAGCATTCTGTCTAACCCTGCGTGGCTTCAAACAAAGAGCTAAAAACCTCTTCCTGAGCATTTTTGGGTTTCCATAAGGCGCTCTGATTTGATGACAAAACAAAACTTGTTTGACGTCACGTTCTGTTTGGGTTCTCTAAAAACAAACAGTGGTTGGGTTTTTGCTTCCTTCCCATGCAGAGTTCCCAATGCACCCTGCATCCTATCTGGGTTAAATCAGAGGGGAAGAGGGATGCAAGATGTTTGGATTAACCCTAAATGGACAGTCAGGAAGGTGACAAAGCCCAAGCTAGAGAGCAGGTTCAGCACTCTGCGGCCAGTGAGCAATGAATGCTCAACCTTCATGGGGCCAGAAGAGGTCTTCCAGGAATGGGGAAGCCAAAGAGGTTAGCTCAGCAAAAAGGGAAGCTGTGCTTCCCCTGAAAAACTGCTGTGGCTGGGCTGAGAGCACAGCAAAACCTCCTGCTCAGCCAGAAACTGTGGCCACTCCAGAGAGATGCAGGAGCCAAGGGGTGTTGGGACAGAAAACCCTTCTATGTTGGGATGGTTTTTGCTCATTCTTGGACAACATTCTGGCACAGCTGGGCTGTAGCATGTGCTACTCCTTGCAGAGGAGCTTTTTACATGGGTGTGGGAACCCCTCTCTGCTTACCAAAGTTATCCTGGTCCCAGCTGTAAGTGTAGCAGCGCGAAGTAGGGATGGGGATGGGCTGCAGCCTGCGGGGCTGTGCATCTCCTGTGGAGAGAGGAGAGGAGTCAGCTTGTGGAGACCCTCCTTATGCTGCAAGCCCCACACAGGGCATCTGCAATGGTCAGAGCCATGGGGTGCTGCCCACCCCGTGCTGGTTATACGGCCAGCTCACGTCATGCAGAGAAACAGTGCTGTCATTAACCCATGAAGTCACATGTGGCTCTCAGAGCCACCAGCTCAGGCAGCAGACATTGCTGCTACAGCTGGTTTTCTGATTGAACGTTCTCATCTCGGCCACAAAGGCTGGAGATGGTTTATTGTTGTTTGATAAGAAAAAACATCTGGCTCATCATGCAGCGATGAAATAGAAAAAAACAAACCCAGTCCCCTTCTTACTGTGCCAGGTTAAAGTTCTGCACAAAACAGGGTTTCACACTTCCAAGCATAGCTCACAGCACAAGGGGAACCTGTGACTGATGGTGGGATTCAAGCTGGCACTGAACCCAGGAAGCGAGAAGAGTGCAGGGACTTCTCACCTGCAATGGTAGGAAGTGCAGCTGCCCCAGCGATGTCCTGCAGAACGCTCTGCAGCCGCTCCCGGGCCAGCACGGGGTCACTGCTGGCAGCTGCAACCTCCTGAGCTTCAGCAGCACTGGTGTAGATCTCAGAGAGCTCTTCCAATGTCTTGGCCTGGGGAGAGCAGAGCCAAGGGAGAGATGGAGGGGAGCACAGGTCTGTAGGGATGGTCACGGGGTCTCAATCTCTGTATCTCTCTCCCTCCTTCATCCCTCCAAATCATGTACAAATACAAGAATAGAGTAGAACAAGAGTAGAGTAGGAGAGAGGGAAAAGAGTAGAGTAGGAGAAGGAATAGTTCCATCATTAGAAGACCATCAGCTTCAACTATCAGACCATTTTGAGGCTGACCCAAAGTTAAAATTTATCTTTAAGAGCATAATCCCAATACTTCCCAAATACAGATGAGCATGGGGCATCAGCCACCTCCCTAGCAAGCCTGTTCCAATGTCTAACCTTCTCAATAAAGCAGTTTTTTCTCATATCTAATCTGAGCCTACCCCAACGGCGTTGAGCCATTCCCATGAGTCTTGTCACTATTACCCAGAGAAAAAGGATGACCAGCTCACTTCCCTTGTCACTTAATGCATTTGAACACACCTACAGGATTTCACCACAAGTTTTTACTCCCCATAAACACCAGAGCAAAGAGTTCCTAGGGTCAAACGACATGTTTTGCTGCATTTCACATCGGGGGGCTCTTCCTCTCTCCAGCTGGGGATACAGCACCAGAACCCAGACCTGAGAAGAGAAGGGAAAGGCCGTGCCTACCTTCAGGAGGCAGTGCAGGCTGCCCAGGTCGCAGCGGGTGCCGAAGGTGACCTGGTAGAGGTGCTCCAGCAGCAGGATGAGCACGGCGTGCCGGGGGGGCTCAGTGCTGCTCAGCTTCTCTGCGATGGAGAGGAACTCACTCTGCACCTCGGAGCGGTTCAGCAGCAGCACCGTCCTGGGGACACGGGATGGCTATTAGAGCAGGCAGCCAGGCTGGCACGCTGGTGGTGTGCAACATTGGGTGAATTCACGCTAGGTGGCAGCGTGCCCTCACATGAACTGCAGGAGTGCCAGAGCCATGCTGCTGGGTGTGAGGATGGGTGGGAATCCTCCGTGCATCCCTGGCATCATCCCTTCTGCCATATCTGCAATATCACCAGCCCCAGAAGGGCTCCAGCCTAGCAGCCAGTTGTCCAAAGTGGACACCCAGCATTTATGATGGAGAGGGGAACTGAAAATCAGAAAACATCTTCTTTTGCAAGGTGAACATCACAGCATCACAGAATCAGACAGAATCACAGAATGACCCGGGTTGGAAGGGACCTCAAGGATCATCAAGCTCTTACTTCCTCCCTGCCCCCCGCCACATGCAGGGCCACCAACCTCCACATTTAATACTAGACCAGGCTGCCCTATCCAACCTGGCCTTGGACACCTCTAGGGATGGAGTATCCACAGCCTCTCTGGGCAGACTGTTCCAGCACCTCACCACTCTCATAGTGAAGAACTTCCCCCTGACATCCGATCTAAATCTTCCCTCCTTCAACCATTTCCCCTTGTCCTGCCATTATCTACCCTTGTAAAGAGCTAAGCATCCCTTCTGAGCTTTAAGTTGCTACAAAGCTTTAAATTATCTGAAGGACTTCAGCAGGGAGATGGTGCAGGCATGAGCCACGTTTTCCTGAGGACATCTGGAGGAAAATGCATGAGGCTGGCAGGCTTCATGGGAAGCCCTTGCACACACAGCTCACCTCCTCCTGCTCTGCCACCAGCAAGGATGCCTGCTTTCCAGGAGCTGCTGCTGGAGAGAAGAGCCACATCCTTCAGCTGGGAAGACTTTTTGCTCTGGACCACAACATGAACACCAGCAGGCTTTAAATTCCCAAATCCTGGAGAGCACGTGGTTGTGTGCTTACATTTATGGATGTGAACGATGCACATAACTGAGCAAATAATAGCTCTGAATTAAGGATGGGCAACCGGTTCTAGAAAGCTCAGGCAAAGGGCAAGAGCTTTCAAAAAGCCTGACATTCAGCTTGTGTACAGCCTTGTGCCAAGTTTTCAGGGTTTCATGCAAATGCAGCCACCTCGATGCAAGCCACAGGTGCTTGCACTTGCACAGAGCAGGGCAGCTGTAATAGGAAAACAACACAACAGCACCAGTACAGCTGGGTGGGATACTGGTGCAGATCCCAAGCTGTGCAGCATGCATATAGAAGCCAAAGCAACAGGACAGCCTTCCCATCCTGAGCAGGGGTAGCTGTGACAGGACTGTCCCTGCAGCCAGGATGGGCACGTACTGCCTGGGCTCATTTCCCTATTTACAAATGAGGTGCCAGGGCAGGAAGAAACGTTGAGCCCTCAAGGAAGGTGCAGGGTTTGACTGAACCAGTGAACCCTGCACTGCTGCACTGGAGTGAGCTTGCTCCTGTTCTGCTTTGACCTGGTGGCTCAAGCCTTTGCCTTCCCTGCCTGTTTGCCCTCAGATCTGTCTCCCTGTTTGGGGATATCCAGCACAGGATGCCTGCAGATACTCATCTGTGGTTGTGGAAATGTCACAGCCACTCTCCCCCTCCCTTTCCACAGCTCAGCTCTGCCATCCAGCTCTTCTCCCCTGTCACCACCACTACTTTTGGGATGCTGATTGCTGCAACTCTGCTGCTGCTGCCAAAGTAGCACGGGATAGTGGAAATGCTGGAGCAAGGCCAGCAGTGCCTGCACTTACACAGTGGAGCTCTGGTAGTTCTTCACAGGCAGCCCCTGCTCCGTCCTCACCAACCTTTGGAAGGAAATCCCTGGGGGAGAGAGCAGAGGACATAAGCTATGGGGGTACCACAGGCTGCCCTGCCCCAGGTGCTGTCTCCAGTAGCAGGAGCAGCAGCAGCAAAAGTCCTTACAGATGCAAAGCACAACTCGAGTGCAAGGGGAATGAACCCAGGAGCAAGGGAGCAGTGGGAGAGGAACCAGAAAGTGGAAAGGGGAAGCAGCTCCATGTCCAGCCCCTGAAGCCCCACTACTGCTGCTGTGGATTACACCAGTGATAATTCAGCAACCTCTGCCCCTTGCTTTATCCTCCCAGTCCTGGATGTCCCTGTGGCCAGCACGTCACAGCCACTGTCCCTCCTGCAGGGACAGAACCCACTATGGCTCTGGTAGGACTGAGTCCAGCATGGGCAGCCCATGTCCCCAAGCTGCCTCCCCCAGGACTGTCCCCATGGTGCCATCAGGATGACATCTGCTGGACCTGGAGTCACAGTCCTTGTGACTGGAAGACAACAGCAAAGCCCATCCCCCCCTCCCTAAACAGCAGGAGGGGCATACTGGAAAAGATCTTATGGCATCAACGAGATCCAGCACCCTTAGCACCATGGGCAGCCAAATCCCAACCCCAACTGCTGCTTGACAGCCCCAGAGCTGCACCAACATGGGAGGAATACCCACAGCCCCCTCAGTTTGCACCACTCCTGCAGAGACATCAGTCCCAGCTTGTAGATAAAAGCTATAGCATTCTAGGCAAATATTGACAGCAGCTTGTTCTCAGTTAATATTTACCCCATCTCAATCAAAACTGTTGCTTCAGCCTCTTGTCAGGTCACGGAGGCTGTGAGGTCCTGGCCAGTGTTCCAGCAGAGGACACATTTTCACTGTTCTTGGCTGCTTTGTGCACTCAGTCCCACACACCAACACCTCCCATCAGCTGCTTCATGCAGGATGGGAAAAGCCCTTGGATCAAAGTCCCCAGCTCAGCAGCCCTGGGCACTTGTGGCAGCATGGTAAGGGCAGAAGGAAGTGACATCCCCAGTGCTGGGGCTTTTCCAGTGGTCTTTACAGCAGGGCCCCAAGTGGTGTCACAGCAATAAATGACCAAGGAGGAGCTGGGACAAGCATTCCTGGGACCACATCAGCCCTGCTGCTCCTGCTGGAGGCCAGGAGCTGTGTGATGGCCCAGACACATCTCTCCGGGTGGCCAGGGTCTCCTTAGAGACTTGCAAAGGGGATTTTAATGGTGGGCATCCATCCCTATCTTTCCTTGGCTCATTAAAAGATTAACAGTGTGCCCCTCGGGGCTCTGCATGGATGGAGGCCTTGTGTTTCACATTCCATCTCCAAACCAGCTGTCTGTATTAAGGACACAGGGTGGTATCACCAGGCCCAGCTGCAGTCCCCATCCCCTTCCAAGCCTTCCCCAGCCCTGCTCAGAGCAGATCACGGCCCTGTGCAAGACAAAACGAGGGCTGAAATCTGCTCTGTGCAATGACAACTCTTCATGAGCCACGGAAAGATGGGGAGATTAGGAGAAAGGGCTTTTGAGAAATAATTGGAAGAGCTGCTCCATTGGGAACAACAGGATATCAGCAAAGAGTCCCTAATTAATTGGGGCGCTGCTGCCACTCGACATGCCCAAAGCCGGATCACAAGGCAGCATCTCTTCTGCAAGGACACAGCTGGGGAGTTCCTCAGCCCTATGGAAACTCCACCCCATGGCAGGCTCAGACCCTCCCACCACCTTCATGCTGATGAATGGATCCACTGTTAGCACCCCCCATTATGCCACAGAGCATCTCGAGCAAAAGCTGTGGCTCGGCGGAAGCTGCTGGCATGCGCTTTGCCATGCAAAAGACCAGCAGACTGAAAGGCAGCCAGGAAACAGTGACAGTTCATGCTAATCCACACCAGCGCTGGGCCGAGATCGGATGCAGCAGCCCAAAAACACATCCCCAAAATCCTGCCGTGCTCCTCCAGAGAAACCTGGTCGCACTCTGCATGTGCTGGGGGCTTTTGCTCACGCAGGGAAGCAGGATCAGTGTCAGAGAGCCCATGGCAGGGCAAGAGCACTCACCTGGTGCCTTGAGCTCGTCACTGATGAAGGTGAGCAGCTCACGGAAGACATCGCAGTAGGGCATGGGCCAGGTGAGGAAGCTGTGGTAGATGCTGGCAGCTTTCAGGAGCAGCTCAGAGTCTGGTGGGATGTGGGGAGCCTGCAGGGATGGGGAGGGGTGGTGGGGAAGGGAGCAAGGAGCTGGTGCTGGAGCTCTGCATAAAGCCCAGGGGGTTACGGGATGGGATGGCAGGAGGAGCGGATGGGATCAGGGCTCACTCCGTGACACCCCATCCTCTTCTAAGGAAGAGCCAAAGCACCTCACTGGGCACAGCTGCAAAACAGCTTCCTCCCCTGTGCCTCCCCAGACTCACATGCCACAGCCTATATATAAATTCCCTTTTAACAGCCACAGATCCATGCAGATGAATCACATTGAAGTCTGTGCTTTTGCAAGACCTGGCAGCAATGATTTCCTCGGGATAATGATGCATTGTGCTAATAATAATGATAATAAAAAAATACTTCCTGTGAATGCTCTGCTCCTTTTCATTAGCATTGTCTGCGCATTTTGCCCGACTCTACAGTGCAATGAAAACAATTTGGCTTCTCTGAGGAAAGATACTGCCTCCCTTTCTGACTGACCCGTCTTTAAATGCAAAGGTTAAAAACACCAAAGTGCATTTTTTTCATCTCTTGCAGCTTGTGCAGCCGTTCCTTGCCCTTGATCCCTGCAGATTTGTATGGGATCTTTTCAGAGAGGAACAGACCAAAGCAGAGTGGGACCCTGCAGCTACTGGGGGCTGGGGAGTGCTGTGTGCAGCAGACTTACATAGAGGACGGCGTAGTAGAAAAGCAGGGCCAGAGGCATCACCAGGTCGTAGTCACACTTCTCCTGCACCTGTAGGAAACAGCAAAAGGGAGAAGGATGAGCATTACCATGGGGTGCCAGATGTTCCCCTACGAGTGCATCTGAGCCCTCTCAATCCACACCACCATGCAACCATCCCCAACAGGTGGAGACAGCTCCTCTCCATGAGAAAATCCCCCTAAAGCACCCAAGAAGCCGCAGGCAGTGGCACACTCTGCCTTTACTCTTGAGAAGCCGCATTCAGCCGAGCTCCTGACCCTCTGATGCTCTCGATCCTTGCAGAGTTGCATGAAATTTTATGCAAGTGGCCCAAAGCAGGCAGCCCAGCCCTGCTTAGGGATTGCAAATGACAAAGCACAGTGCAAAGCATGCATTGCTGTCCCAACCTCAGCAGGATTATTTCAACAAGGGATGTAGGGAGTGCTCAAAAGCAGGCTTGCAGACACTGTCTCCCTTTGTTTACAAGCATGGCACAAAGTGCAAGAAAAAATTATGTACAGCATAACATAATACAACATCATTGTAACAAGATCAATCCCAGCCATTGAAAACAACTTGTCGATCAAACAGAGTAGCAGCAATCACATTAATGTATTAGCAAGGCAGCCTTTCTTCCCTCAGAAATGAAAGGCAGCATTTACCCCATCACATGAACCCCAGAATTCCTCCCACATCATGGCATTCCCCCCAGTTTTCCTGTCTGCAGCCCCAGGAGGTCCTGAGCTCTCCCACACAGGGTTGGGCATGGCAGCCAATACAATGAGCCCCACTGATGCTTCAGCTGCCCCAGCTCCATCCCCTGCGCTGCAGGAAGCTGGGCAGAGCCTCAACAAAATCTCCGTATCCATCACTTTGGAGCTGCTGGACCAACATTGCCCACCAATGGGGTTTGAACACAACCCCGAATCGCCCATCAGGACCTGCAAAGCTCCTCCCCAAAGCCAGCAGCCCCCACTCACCTCCTTGGCCTTGCCGAGGATTTTCTCCACCAGGATGAGGTAGTTGCCAGCATCCCTGCTCACCAGCTCCTGCAGGCTCCAGCAGTTCAGGCACAGCCCTGCTGCAAGGGAGACAAAGCACAATGACCAAATGGTGCTCACAGAGGGATGAGAAGCAGGAAGGGGTCAGGGGGAGGTGTTTGATGCCGTGGTCATATTTCTATGGGGGAAAAAATTATCACACCCCAATTCTGGACAGATTTAAGCTCTCCAAATGGCATTTGTCACAGCAGCATCACTTTTTACCAAGCCTCTCAGCACTCTTCTTGCAGCCCATTGCACCAAAGGCAAAACTCAGATCCCAGCCCCTCCGCAGCCCAGGGTGATGCTCACCCCCTGAACAGCTTCCCAGGCCCTGCAGCTGCATGGTCAGAGCTCACAGCAGCATCGCTGCAGATTGTGAACACATCAGCATCACTGCTAAGCCTGCCCAGCATTTATTCCACCTCCTCAGCACATCCAAACTGTCATAAAATACATGTAAACCCATCCAGAATAGCCAGATATTGAAAGAGAACGGCAGAAGGAGTTGTAGTTCCCTCTGTCCCTCACGGACAGGTGCTGGGACACCCATGGTTTTCCTGGCTTCATGCCTTGTTTGTAGCTGAATGAACAGGGCAGGAGCTGTTGCCCATTGCAAAGTTCCTCCGCTGCCATGCAACATTTTATTTTCCACAGATCAGTGTTCTCCAGCGCAACCTTTTGTTGTGGCACTTGATCAGCAAGGGCACAGCCATTATGGGCAGTAATTCAGCTCTGAGTATTCTTTTGAGAGAAGTCAGTACAATGGCACAAAGCCATGGCTCTCCTCTGGAGGACCCCAGCAGACCAAACAACTCAACGCTGTCCTGGAAAGCAGCACCCTCCAGGGAAACACCCAGCATCCAAGAGATATGGTCAGAGCTGACGGGAGCTTTGCTGACCTCAGCAAGAAACAAAGCCCTCAAACACAGCTCCAGAAGGGAGGTTTGGGGTTATTTCAAGCTGTTTTGCACCCAAAGAGCCCAGCCCAGCAGAGCTGAGCAGTGCAGCACCAGCCAAGGAGCAAGTGGCTTCCTGCATGAACGCCTGCCTGCCCTTGGCTGTGAGCACAAAGGGCAGAGCCAGGCATGAACCCTTTCCTTCCTCTCACTGCTGGCACAAAGGAAGAAGCAGCAGTGGCTCAGGCAGGCAGGTACTGGGATGCTTCCCTAGAGAAGTGCTGAGCTGAATGCACAGTGAGTTGGGAGCAGGGGAAGGCAGCAGAGACAGGAGCAGGGCTGGAGGTAAGCACCATGCCAACACAACGCAGGGCTGAGGGCTCTGACCCATTTCTGTGTGTTCTACAGGAAATCTGAGCTAAAGCAAAGGATGCAGCAAGGCTGAGTTAATGTTGCTTGGAGCAGAGGAATTCCTGTTAGACTCACAGCCATGGCAAGGTGCTGGGATGATCCACAGCAAAGCAAACAGTGCTGGGAAGCAACAAGCTGCAGGGGCTGGGCTCCTCAGTTTGGCAACGCAGCGGTAACCAAAAACACACCAAAACAGCTGCATCCTTGCTAAAAATATTCTCCAGCACAAAAAGCAGCTCGGAAATCCTGGACACAATAAACAAAGACTGTGCAGCAGAGCACCATCAGGCATTGGTCAGGACACTGGGTGGGAATTCCCTTTTGTCTGTGCATAGTCCTGGTCACAAGCATCACCTTTATGAGCACTGGGAGCAGAGTTCAACCTTGTATCCAGAAAAAAAAAAAAAAGGCTCTTTGAGCATTGAAGGTGATGCTCCTCACATGCACAGGTCAGGAACAAGAGCCCCAGATGACATGAATAACACATGAGCCACCTGCTCTGCAAGTGTCACCTCCATCCCTCAGCAGGTGCCCTGTGGGCAGCCAGGACACAGCTGGGCACTGTGGTGGCACCAGGGCACTTTTATGAACTGCAGAACAGCACTCAGTTTACGAGCAGAACAGGGACAGGCTGCAGCCAGGTGGGAAACCACATCCAGAAGTTTACTTGCAGCTGCTCACCCGTCTCATTACAGCTCAGCAAAAGGACAAGGGGAGGATGCACACTGAGCGCACACTGAAAGCTCTAACCAGACTGTCCTGCACATTGCACATCCTCTTTGATTCACCAGTAGCACATTTCTTGCTCTAAGATGCAAAGGAGGCTGATGGTCTGCAGGGAGGGTGCAGCTTGGGGGCACCCTTGTATAATGCTGTAGCCTTGTTCCACTTTATCTCCTGTGAAAGCACTGGTGGGGGGAGATAGGAATGTCCACTCATAGGAAGTGCTGTGAGCAGAGACCCATGAGGCTTCAATTGCCATCAAGTTCTGGCCCCCGTGGGCGGCCTCGGAAGGATGAGGCTCTGTGAGCAGCACTGTGAGCCGCCTCCTCCCGCTGCAGCTCCTTCCTGACCTCAGCTGCTGCGGCTGCTGCTTCCCCTGCGCTGCTCATAGAGGGAGGAGCATCAAATGGGAACAAATAAATAAATAGATAGATAGATAAATAGGGAAAGAAGAACGTTCGCCCACGGTGCTCAGGGCGAGCATCCCAGTGCTGTCAGAAGTGATGCAGTTGGAAGGAGAGAAAAGCAGAATGCTGCAGCCCCATTTCCAGGCTCAGAGACATACAGGTGGGGCCCAGCAGCGCATCCTGCACTGGGTGCAGCCGTGGTGCTTCCACCAAACCAGGAGGTGGAGTGGGCAGCGATCCCAGCCATAAAACACCGCCCAGGCTGTGAGATCAGCTCCAGGGTTACAACCTGTAAGGCTGATAAGCCCGCACTGAGAGCTGGTGGTAGTTCAGTGTTCTGTTATTAAACTGGAGCACCCCAACAACACAATTCTGGTCGCTCCCCATGCTGATATTTAGATGACTGCATTCAAGCAGTGCTTTCAGCCTCCCTTCATTTAGGAGGAAGTTTTTGACTCAGAGGGTGGTGAGGCACTGGAACAGGTTGCCCAAGGAGGCTGTGGATGCCCCATCCCTGGAGGCATTCAATGCCAGGCTGGATGTGGCTCTGGGCAGCCTGGTCTGCTGGTTGGTGACCTGCACATAGCAGGGGGTTGGAACTGATGATCATTGTGGTTCTTTTCAACCCAGGCCATTCTATGATTCTATGATTTATTAGAGATGAGCACACCAATCTGAACCCCACTGTTGTATCATTGGACTCTTCTCTGGCTCTCCAATGACCTCCATCCTTCCTCTCCAGCATCCTTCATCCTTCCTGGCACCAAACAACCCACAACAGAGACACAGCATCCACATCTCCCTGGGAACTTTGGGGCACCAGGCTGCCCTACAGCTTCCCCAGCATCTCCCCACCCATCGAGGCCCTCAGTCCCCATCCTCCTGCAGCCCTTCTCGCACCTCTGATTCCCCCAGCACCCACACTCAGTGCACTCCTCCACCAAACACTCTGTTCCTGTGAGCAATACACCATTTTTCTTCCTGTGGCACACCAGGAGTTTATTATCATGCCCAGCAATGAGGAATAAGGCAATCACGCTGTGCCCAAACTCATCTCCTCGAAGGAAAGCACGTCATGTTTGCTAGCACTTTTCCACTTGATTCCTCCCATAAATGCTGCAGTTCAGGAGGGATGTTCAGTTTAGGCCCCTGAGCCCACCGTGTGCTCTGGGACGTAAATCTGCAATGCCAAAGCACTCTCACTTCTGCCCTTTGCTGATTCCACAAACCTCAGCAGCTCAGTTGCTCACGCGGGTGAAAACGTCACATCGGAAGTGATTATTCATCCTCTCCAGAACAACCTCCTGCAAAGTTACTGTGCAGAAATTAGACCTCCAATAATTTAAAACTGAGCAAAGTCCCAGCAGTGCTCCAGCCCAATGAGCTGCAGCGTGGAACACCTTATTTTGGTGCATCGCACTGGGAAAAAGGAGGGGAGTGCAAGTAAACTGGGAAATAAAAGTGATATAAGAAGTTGAAAATGAAAAAGGAGAAGGATGCTGCCCAGCTAAGAATGAGACAGAGATTCAAGGAAAATAGGAGGAACAGAGCCTTGCCATAAATAGCAGCATAGCTCTGACACTGGACAGCCATAATAAAACTGGTGCTTGTTGCACAGCAAAGGCAGGAGAACATGAAAAAATTCCCACTCTGTTTGTGCAAATAAATAGGATATGTTCTACTATGCTCTGTTTTCCCTAAACCACCATATTGCAATAACAAAGCACTTCCTATTCCAACCGCAAGTGGGTAGGACACGAAGCAGCAGCTGCTGGGCTGGGCAGCACTGCTGCATCCTTCCACCCACAGCCCAGGTCGGCCTTTTTTTTGCTAATGAGCTGGAAACATTACAGAGTGGTTTTTAAAAGGCTACATCATGCAGCCACCAGCACTGAGGGGCTGGGATTAGTGAGTGACATGGGGAATGATGAGTTGTAATGATGGGAAGAGGTGAGATCTGAGTGGCACAAAGAGCTGCCTGGCCAGAGGCATTCCAGGAAACAGGAATGTAGGTCACACTTCAGGAACTGGTGCCCAGAATATGTGGAGGCTCAAAGGGCTCTGGTGCTGGTGATATCTGCACGAAGCAGGCCCTGCAGTGATGCTACAGCCCCGCAGCCAGCATCACTCCTGTGGGTCTGGCATTCAGCATCAGACAGGAGATGGTTTGCAGCTCCTCCTTGACCCATAATGGAAAAGCAGAGGAGGTGTGCAGAAGAATTGCACAGACATAAAGAAACAGCCCCTCACGTTCATTTCTTTCATCCCCAGGTGGATACAGGAGTGATTTAATTGCATCCTGGAAGTGCAAGTATGAGGATGAGAATTCAAAATGTGATATATAAGAATGGCTTCTGCTTCTTGCAGCTCTTCCCTCACTTTTGCCATCCTGTGCTCTGAATGAGGCTCCCATCTTTATGGCCAGCACGGTATCTGAACAGATTAAACAGCCGACAGCAATATCTCAACAGTTGCTTCTGACAATGCAGCAGGGATACGCCCAGAGGTTCTGATATCTTTATGCCCCAAAGCACGGTATTCCTGGCTGATTACATAAAGGGGCCTTTCCTTGGAGTGAGCAAAGAATCCTCCTCTTCCCAGCTCATGCATGGGCACCTGGCAAAACAAATGGCTGCTCTGCTCAGGGTGCATCTCTGTATGACCTAACCTGACTTGTTCAGCTAATCAGTACAGCCTCTTACTGCTATGAGAAACTCAGGAAGATGGACTGGGTTGGATCCCACCTCTAACTTTGAATGCTGGAAGGGAGAAAAGGCCACTCAGCCCCCCAGGAGCACCAGCAGGTCTGTCCTGTCCAGGTAGGTCAGGTAACAAGAGGGTAAAGCATGCAGAAACAAAAGGGTCTGCCTCCATCAAGGCTGTCAGGGAGCTCACGATCAACAGGTCACCTACCAGCCCATCTGCTGGAGACAGCATCTCTGCTAAGCCCGTGCAGACATCTCTCCAGTGCATGGTAGATCCTGTCCTCTGTGCACGTGGTGTGCTGCATTTTAATTCATCTCCTAAGGAAAGAGAAGGAAGAAGGTTAGCCCTTAGATGAGAGCATGGTGACACTAGAACACACAAGATGCTCCTGATAAAATGTCCTGCTGTTATTGCCTCCTGCACACTTTCCAACCCCAAAGCCAATGACATTCACCCTTTGTTGTCCTCTTCTCTCCCAGTCCCTCCCAACCATGGCAAAGAAAAGGAGATGCACACATCCATGACCAACCATGTGTGGCTTTGGGACCAAGGCACACAGCCCGACCCACTGCAGGCGTATCTGCTGCCTCATTGCTTCCGTCTGCGGCATAGATGGAGTCTCACTTACATGTCTGTGGGTTAGCCTCCATCAGAGATAGCACTGCTTACAGCTGCAGAACCTTGCAGGGGAAAAGCAATGGCAGTCTTCAAGATTCCATTGCTTGCATTATGCGTGGATCACATCCTTGGTGCCTCCAGCACTGTCCCCTTGCTGCCGTGCAGCCAACGTGGACAGGATGCCATGTGGCCCTGTGGCAATGCTGGAAAATACCAGTGGGACCTCAGCCCCAGCATCTATAGGCATTGTGAAACTCTGGACTGTGTGTCTGGCTGTGCCCCTTTCACAAAGTGCTGCTGTCTCAGCTCTCCCCACGGCTCAGGTGCCAGCCCAGACCTCAGACAGACTGCACTGGGGGCATGAGGATTTTATCCCACCCACTCCAAACGCTGGGACATCAGGAAATCAAAAGCCATTTGCCCAGAATCTCTCCTTAGATCTGCTCCACCACTGAGCAAAGAGGTTCCCAGGGCAGAGAGTCCATCATCCCCTGCTGTGCCAGCCCTGCTGTCCCCAGAGACCTTGGGACAGTCACCTCTCTGCTACCAGCGCACAGAGAAAAGCTCTTGCCTTTTGGTTACAGGTGGCACAAGAGCATGAAAATATTCCAGGAAAAGGAAATAAAACTTGCCACTATTACAAAAGACACCTGTCAATGAGACCTTTGCTGTCAGCCTGGCCAGGACAGTCATACATTTCCCAAAGCTACCCCAAAATATTTGATTTCCCCAGTCTGCCCAGTGCTGGCTGCTAATAAATAGCCCCTAATTGCCATCAATCCTTCAAAAAGTCCACCTCAGGGCTGAGGCTCCGGTCCCAACACTCACCCATCCCTCAGCTCCGAGCAGGTGAAAGTGAAGCCATCTGCCTCCTGCACGGGAAATCTCTCCTTTGCCCTGAGAAGGCTCCCGTGCTCCTGCCTCACCTGCCACTGCCACGGTTTGTTCTTACATCTTCTGAAGTTTTGCACATCCACAGTGTGAGGAACGCCCGCGATGCGCCCTGCTGCTGTGCTGGGGACTGAATGAGAGCGGAGCTGCACAGCACCTTAGTCATGACTCGTGGTGCAAGCAGTGACTAAGAGCACGGCATGACTCACCAGCACCGTTCCAACACCCGGCTCACAGAAATACACCTCCTGCACGTCAGCTTGCTCCAGAGCACAGCTCAGCTCTCGGAGGGAAAGGGTGATGAGGTGAACCCTGTGCCAGCCCAGCGGCCCCTTCCCAATGCTTCAGCATAGAGCAGGCAGGGAACATAAGGACGAAAGATGACAAAGATTTTATCATTACGTTCTAAACCGGAGAAAACACAGAGCCTTTGTTTTCTTCTCCCTGGTGTGCTACGGACCACACAAGGATTCAACCCAAGGGGTGCTTACAGAGGCATCTTTCATGGGAGAGCTCTGCGTGTTCACCGCAAGCAAGAGGGAACTTTTCAACCTCTTCTGCTGTTTATTCCCCAAACTCTCCCTTCCTTTCCACCCACACTGGACAAAATGACACAAGGCAGGGGACAGTTCTGGATGTAATCGGACTTCCCACAGAGCTGGGAAGAAACCAGGGTTAAGGTCAAGGGTTCAGATTGATGGGAGGGTGGGTAAGCATTGATTAAAAAACAAAACAAAACAAAACAAAACAAAAAAGCAGAAATCTGTCCTCTCCCCCCCTCCAGCCAGACTCCCAGCAGCAGAGCTGTTAGATCTTGACCCTCCCTGCAGGCTAGCCGGTCGGTGTGAGGTGCTTGGAAGGGATGGCACAGACACTGCAGGGTGAAAGCTGTGGTCACGTTTTGCAGCATGCCTGGGGTGCCCCAAAACCCTCATTACCAAGGCTGGTGACTGCCTGGCTCACATCCAAGCAGAGCAGCATGTTGCAGAAGCACTGGGTTTCCCTGCCTTCTTGCCCCTTGCTCACAGGTTGGACACCTGTCCTACAAATCAGCTATGTGACTTCAAACCCCGGATGTCCCTAAGACAAGATTGCTTTCTCTTCTCCAGTAGTAACAGTGCACACTGTGAAAGCAGCCTCCCAGCGCTGGGCAAGCTGTCGTCACCACTTAAGAGAGAGAAGTCAATGCTTGGAAACATCAAGCAGTTTTTCTGCTGTCCCACAGCGACTTGTGGCACAGCTGGGAGGAGAAGGCAAACCTTCAGCTCTCCAGGCACATTCCTTCTGCTCCATAAAGTCCCTGTGCTACATCAGCAGTCAGAAGGGGTTGGAATTCTTCACAGCACAGCTAGACCTCATCCACTTGGAGCCTTCTCTGTCTCCCATCACCCAGTCCATACAGATGGCTGCTTAGCAGAGGCAAACATCTGCCCCTCAGTGCCCATGAAAACACCTCCTCCATCACTGCCCCAATGGAGGTGGCAGGAGGAACTGACACAGACCAAGAGCAGAACCAGGAACCACAGCATGGATCTGCGCACGGGACCTCACGACAAGAGTACAGTTGGCTCTGTCAGCCTTGCATCACACCACCAGCATTACTGCTGTGACAACACTGGAGCCCTCTGGTTTCCTTCAGAACAGAGCACTCTTGCCTCACGGCTTTGTTTTGGAGAAATGAGCAACAACTTAAGCAATGCCACAAGCATGGGGCAAAGGATCCCGAGGCATCTGTGAAATTGTCCCAGCAACCAAATGGATGCAGAGGTTTCCAATTGAGTTTGCTTCCTTTGTGTGTCACAGTTAAAAAGATGGGCAGAGCAATCACGTTTTTCCTGTTAACCCGCACTGAATAGGTAAGCACTCATCCCTTGGCAGGAAGAGGGGATTCACTGATTGCTGTTCCTCTGCTGTCAGGCAGAAAGTTTGCTAAAATCCTGACGTTTTTGAAGCATTTGAAAAAAAATCAGTCCATTTATTTATGGATTCTCCTGCTGGCTTATGAATCTTGAGGCCACAGAGAGCCCTCAGGCACTCCCAGCTCCATGATGTGTGTTTTCCACTCGGCTGAGACAGGCTCTGGTTACCCTGCTTGCCTTTGGTGCCTTCAAACCTTTCCTTTTCTCAGCTTTCCAGCTCAGGGTTAGAGCAAAGGAGACCTGAAGCCCTTGGTGCCCAAGTGCTGCTGCTCCTCTGCTTAGCGCATTCAAATCAAGGAGATGAGGGAGGCCACCAGCAGCTCCACGTGGTGGGGACAAGGCAGGTGGGAAGGTGACTTGGGAGGCACACATCTGCTTCTCTGCATGGTGAGGCACTTTTCTGTGTTAAGGTCCACATAAGCTCTAACTGTCGTCCAAAGAACCTTCCTGATTTCCTTCTATTGTGGTGGAGCGCAGGACACCATTCTTAGGTGGCAACAGAAGGAGATGCTCAAAGACCAAATCCAGTGTTGGTCTTCCACAGTGAAGGAGTGAAGAGAATTAAACCATCTTCTGTGGGTACACCAGGCACTGCCCCCAGCAGCAAGCAGATCCCTGCCTGCCCACCCCGATGCTCTCAGAAGCAGCACTGCAGCCAGCGTCCTGCTGGCTCCCAGCCACCTTCCCAAAGAGGAGAAATGCAGGCAGACATCAAATAAGTTGAGATCTCCCCTTCCAGAACAGCAAATCCTGGCAGTATCTCCTGAGGCTGAAAGTCCTCCACCTTCCTGCAGGGAAATCTGAATTGGGAAGCACAGCCCTGCTCTGGCAGAGAAAAGCCCCTGGGTACTTTCACAGCAGGATAACTCCCTTTCCTGCCCTGATTGCTTTGAGGCCACTGGCTGAGCATCCCAAGCAGGAAACTGGAAGGAAAAACAAGTGCTTGACCCACGGGAGCAGGTCATGAACACACTGCCAGGTCGATGGGCAGTGGCAGCGGGTGGAAGGATGGAAGGACAGATGTGGGTTGCCTTGCAAAGCTGCTGACCCATGGGTTAGCACACTGAGGAACCTCAGCACTTGGCTTGCTGCTGCAGCAGGGCTTAGGGCACTGAGGACAAAAGGGCAGCAATTCTGATGAGGATAAAGGAAAAAGGAGCTTGGGCTGATGCTGCGAGAGAAGGAAAAGCACTTAATTGGGAATTAAATCAAATGGATTCTAAGCAGAGCTATTTTTCAGGGCAAGGTCCTCATACCAGTGCATCAGCAGGGACCTTGGCCAAGGTCATGTCCCCTGAGCAGTACTTCAGCCTGCTGCCTCCTTGGAGGGTGCAACAGGAGCAGAGCAGCACGGGAACCCTGGGAGCTGCATCCCCATTGCACTGCAGCAGATGGTGCATGCGTGGTTTCTGCCCCATCAACAAAAACACTGCTTTTCTTAGATTACACTGAGTTCTTGGCTTTGACTATCCTTAGCTTGCAGGATTTTATTGCCACCTCTACACCGTGCACAGGAACCAAAGATAGAAACTCAGAGCTGAGAGCGGGAGCAGCTGGAGGAAGTCTTTGTAGAAATCAGGGCAAAGAGGGGAGGAACCTGCAAGTTTTAAGATTCAAACTTCAACCATCATGTATTTACAGCTCAAGCAAGCGCTGGTGCATCAAAGAGCAGCAAGATGGAGGTGATAAGATGCCTGTTTAAGCTGCACAAAGGCAGCATATCAGAAGATCCTGGAGGCAACTGGTTTGACAAACATCCTTTTGGGGCGCTTGCAAAGGACAGCGTACCATGCAAACACCCCGGCACCACATTATTTCCTTACAGACCCACAGGTTCCTGTCCTGCTGAGCAAGCAGAAAAGCTGCTTTTAGCCCAAGAAGTAACAGCACTTCATGCTATGGTCATGATGGTCAGATCATGACTGACCTTCGCTTCTTTGGCTACAAAACCTCACCTCCAGGGAGCCTCCGTAGCAGAGAAGCAATGTAAGGGCAGAGAGGCCGTGATACAGGCTGCCCATAGAAGCAGTGGATGCTTCATCGCTGGAAGTGCTCAAGACCAGGCAACCAGCCCAGAGGGATGGAACTGGGTGGGTTTAAGGTCCCTTCTAAGCCAAATCATTCTGTGATGCTATGACATGGATAATCTTTTCCGAAACGTGGCTGATAACACCCAAACCGAGCTCTTACTGAACGCTGGCACAGAAGAACCAACAACACCAACCACTGATGAGGCCACAGAGGGCAAACGCAAGTGAGATCTGCTTGGGTGCCAGCACCCACATCCCTGCAAACCACCCACACACCCACCTACTACATGTTGGCTTGCCCAGAGCACCATCTGTACTGCTGCCAAGTAAAAGTACGGGTTTGAGAATGAGCCCAAAGACGGAAAAAATTGCCTTGGGTTACTTGAGAAGTGCAACCTACAGAACTGCCCCCTCTCCTCATCCATGAAGCACTGAACTGAACTACTCAGGGCAGCCTACAAACATCAATCACACCAAGGTCCCCGTGAAGCAAAGAGCTGAATTACTGAGGGAGGTGACAAACGTGAATCACACCAAGGCCCCCCTGATGCTATCTGCTGTACTTACACATAGTGAAAGACAACCAACAGGCAAACAAACAACAAAAAAAACCAACAGGAAAAAGGATGTACTGCTATCCCCTCCCTCCTTTTCAGGGCTGGAAAGGCACACTGAGGGGTGACCAAATACAATTGGGGCTATTGTTGTGAATACTTGCTGCCATCAGGGTACCAGAGGACGAACCAGAGCAGAAACAGCTTCAAGGAGCAATGCAGACTCAGGGGTTTGGTGGTGAGGAAGTAGGATGCACAAAGCAACACCAAGGAGAAAAATCCAGAGTGGTGCAGTTGTGATAGAGACATCAAGACCAAGGGAGATTTTGAGACAACCAAAACATAAAGATGAACACACATAAAGATGAAATTGCTGTTGTGTTAAACAAGGAACACAGGAAAACATGGACACATGAAGTGTGCAGAACTACAGCCAGGATTAAGCATTCGTCCACCTTTGAGATTTCCAGCTACAGGGATGTATCTCCATTGGGAAGGACAGGACAGTGCTGAGAGAGCCCATCAGCATCTGGAACAGCCCATTTCTGAAGGGCAGTGATGTCCTGCTGACCTGCAAAGGCTCATTTCCACCAGCAGTCATGAGAACTGGAAAGCTTACTAAAACATAGAGCTCGCTCCTTGCTCTCACTGTGCCTGAGAACAGGGCTGAATGAGAGACTCCCATCACAGACAGGGGAAGCACCTAACGTGCAACAGTGGTTTCAGAGACCTTTTAATATTAAAGGGCACCTAAAGGTAGCTAAGCAGATCTGGACTGGATGAGGCAAACCATAGACCCAGACATCAAGTGTTTACAGAACACTTTGGCTTCTTTACAGAAAGAAGTCCAGACCACTTCACGATACAAATTTGCCAAAGGAAATGGCTCTGTGGCAAGGCACAGTCAGGGGTATCTCATAAGCCCACAGCTGGGACACAGCATCCCTAAGCAGCAAACTGCAGGATGGTTCGAGTGCTAAGCAGCTCCCAGCAGCTGCACGGCCATCATTTTTGCTGCTCTCCTGTCCCGGGGGCACAGCACACCACTGTGAAGCAGAATGAAAACATCTCTGGTTGGGGGGTGAGGAGGGTCCCCAGCCTAGAAAGGAGACAGGAAGATCAGGACAGCCAAGGGCTGGAGCATCATCCTCGCTGGAGATGAGAAAAAGTCACCCAGGAGGAGCAGAACGAAGGCAAAGAGCCACTTTCCCATCACAAGCAACTTCTGGTTTTGCATCCAGTCTTCTGTCTGCAACAGCAAGTCCATCAAGAAAGCATCCCAGATGTCATAAAGCAGCCAAAACCTGGAGACAGGGAGCATCACATGTCCAGAGCTGGGCAGGGGAGCCGAGGGCAGGGACGAATTAAGGTCTGGACAGGGCTGATTTATTGCTCAGTGCAACTTCTCCAGCCCTGCAGCAGCGACGCTTTGCTCCCAGGAAAACGCAGCAAGCTGCGAGGCTGCATTGCCACCAGGCAAGAGCAGGGAGGGGGAGAAAGGGTGGAGGGGAAGAACCACGAAGCTCCCACATGTGCGGTGTGTGATGTCGGAGCCGGCAGCGCTCAGCATCACGTAGCCCCGGGCGGCAACACCAAATAAAGAAACGCAGCGCCCTGCCCGTCCCCGTGCATAGAAAGCACAAGCGGTGCAGCCGTGGGAAGCGGCGGACTCGATTTCGACTCTGCAGAGCCGCAGCCCGCTGAGAGAGTCGGGCAGGGGACGGGCGGCTGTCTGCTGGTTGGGGAGGAGCGTTCTGAGCCTCTGCTGAAGTGGGACAGCTGGGGTCGGGGTTGTGGTTGTGTTAATGCAGCTCCCTGCAGCACAGCTTTGCCATGCTCGGCCGTCGCTAAGCTGGCCCAGTTCAGGTGATGAGAAGGGAAAGCCAAGAGGAAGCTGAGGAATGCCTAAGACACGTCAGCTCCGTGCTAATGCCTCCATCTGAGCCATTCGCGATGCTGCAAGGGGAATTATTTAATGGGATTTCCCAAATTCCATCCCTAAGATTACGGTATTAGCAGCCGGAGCTTAAGGCTCATGGGGTGAAGACGCTGAGAACACCAGGAAAGTAAAATCCAGAAGGGTAAAAAAGCTCCAGCAAACTGCCATTGCTTTTCATTTCAGACTCAAAGTTGAAGGCTCCACGTGAAAAAATAAAGATGCTCAGCCCTAATACTGCACACCTCTTCTGTCTTTGAGCTGATGGAGCCTCAGCTGTGATTCACAGCACTGGGAACCAAACTCACATTGACAGAACCGAGTCCATTGCCCTAGTGATGCTGGAGATGCTGCCTAGGGTCAAGTTTTCAGAGGGCTGTGGGTTTAACAAGCTAAATCACGGTAGCAGCAATAAGAGGGCTGCAAGAAACTTGGCAGAAAGAATAAAGCAGATAAACTGCTTCAGAGTGAGCCAGCTCCTCAGTGAGTCGGACTGAACCCCAGCAAACGCATCTGCACGGAGGGTGCACAAGGGGAGGAGTGGGGGGAGGGGGTCCTCAAGGGCTCAGAATGAAACTTGGCAGCCCATCATTTTGAAACAGCATTCACACTCATCTGACTGCAACCCTGAAAGTAAAAATCAAGCCACAAGTAGATGAAACTTGTAATTTCAAATCAAATAAAACATTTTCTTCCTCCATGCACAGGTATTTCGGTTCTCACTGCTAAGAGACCCCCACTGAGTCAGCCTTCCTGGGCCCAGTCTGACACCAGTTTTCCATGGCACTGGGTAGGGACACCAGTACCAAACAGGCACCAGCCACCAGAGATGCTGTTGTGCCCATTTCCCATCCCAGCAGCCCCAGGCAGCTGCAGCCCTAAGCTCTGATCACACTCCTGCTCTCAATGGCTCACCAGCACCCCTTCTATGGAAACTCTGGCAACATTCAGCTTCTCAGGGCTGGAGCCAGATGCCAACCTCACAAACACAGCTGGGAGAAACACCTCGCCCAGGTCAGAGTGGTGAACCTGTGGCACTGCTCCCAGGAACGCTTGGAAGAGGAGAGCCAGGTGCTCTGCTCACACCGCAGTGCTGCAGGTTCTTTGGTTTTATTTATCATTATTTATTTCATTCTATGAATGGAGAAGCTTTTCAACCATTTCCCAGCTGGCTTCCCCACTGGGAAGAGCCAAGCAGGACAGCCAGGCCCAATGAACCCCCCAGACCCCTGCGCTGACCTGCCAGATGGCTGAGAGCAGGAAGGAGCTCGGCTCAGCACAGCAGCACCAGCGGATTGTTTATCTGCTGGTTCCTGTTTTTAGTTTTGTCTCTGTTTTCTTTCTTTGTTCTAAAATTGTGTTGCAATGGCGATACCTGCTCTGAATGACAGACTGCTTTGAAGCAGGAACCAGCTCAGTGCTTCGCGTTGTTCGTTCTGTTATCTAATAAAAGAACAGAGACCCCAGCCCTGAAGTAAGCCTTTAACCCTTCAATGTTTAAGTTGCATTTGGAGCAGAGATTAACTCAGGAGTTAACCCACAGGAGCCCCAGTGAGAAGGCACAGCCCTGGGCACATGTCATCCTCCCAGACCCAAAGCTGACACTCACCTCTCTTGGGATGAAACCACCAGCTCTCCATACTGGGAGACCAGTTTGAGTGATGATGGGATTTGTCACCAGCATCTATCCAGGGGAGCCAATCCACAAAGTGCCATCCAAATCCTCATTGCAGATGGCATCTTTAAGGACATTGCTGGAGCTGGGTGATCTGCATCCAGCTCCACCTGGTCCCAGGCAGGAGGTGGGTAGGAATGGTGATTTCACCAGGAGGATGCTGCCAGCAAAAACCTCTCACTCACATCACTGGGAGCTCATGGCCTGGGTTCCTTCTCTCACCAAGACACACAGACAGTGGTCCAAGAGGTGGGTGGGTCCAAGAGGTGACCCATGGAGAGAGAGCTTGAGGGTTTGATGCTCCTTGGGTTTGATTCCCAGCAAGCCAGAAAAGCCCACCAACCCTCAGGAAGGACCATACTCCTGAAGGACACAGGACACCAACACAAGCGGAGCATTCTTGCTTCCTCCATGCTCCCATCCCAGCACTGATGCCCTTGAGCAGGACAGCTGCATTCCCCTCCTCAGGGTGACCCAGAGGAGGGCCTGGAGCCAATTTGGGGCAGCCAGCATGGAACAGGGCCAGCCACCCCTGACACCAGCAGCAGTCACTGAAGGAGTGAACCCTTGCCAATCCCAAGCCACAAGCCCAGATGGGAGTGAGCTGTGCTCCAGCTGCAGCTCACAAACATGTCTGGCCAGGCCAGGCTACCAAAAGCTGTATTTTTAGCAAGTCAGAGTTGATTCCCCAAAAGGCTCAATTGAACATCTTTTCATGCAGTTCCTGCCTGATTCTGATGACTTTCATCTTGGCTTCTACCCTACAGGTCCTCCAGTTCCACCCTGCACCCTGAGCCAGCCTTCAGCCCCCTCTTGGTATGGGAACCAACCTCAAACGTGCCCCTTCCCATCAGCTTTTGCTCCATTTCCACCTCTATACCCAGTCACCACAGCCACCCACTGGAGCGCCCAAAATTGCACACCAGAATCGCAGTATTTGGGAATTATTCACTCCCTGCACTCCCTCAGCACCAGACTTGTATGCTACTTAATGCCCTTATCCTCAAATCACTCCTTCAAGGAAGGAAACGTACTGCTATCCGTGCAGCAATGGAACCACAGCCAGTGGGGAAGGCAAAGTGGAACAGAGGAAGGTGGTGGAAGGACACGAGCCCCACCAGGATCCTGCCACCAACTTAAAGCCAGTGTGTTACACCCTCTGAGAGCTGCATGGAATGCATCTGTTACATTTATCCTTAGCTTTTCTCAGCTTTTCCACCCTTTCCATTTCATCTACGACACTCACAGCTCAGGACACATGGGGGCAGACACTTGGAAGCGGTTGTGAGAGGTGTTTCAAAGGTCATTTTTGAAAATAATAACAAACGGAAATAACATATTGTTTGAATATATGAAATAATACTATCTTGGAAATAGATACAACTGATAGAAATAAAAGAGCAGAGGCTCAGCAAAGCGAGATCCCTGCTCTGCTGGCTCATAGCACAGACCTTTTGGATTCCCCTTCTGTTCTCCCTGCCTGGCAGTGACCCATTTCCTTTCCCTCTGACCTCCAGGGAAACCCCAAGAGGTCTCTTTGCTTTTGTCTTCATCGGCTGCAAAGAAGTGGGTCTCCAGGTCTGACAGTCGGAGCTCATGTCTCACCTCTGCCAGACACCAGAGAGATCAAAAGGCACAGCAATCTGATCCGACACCTCCCTGGGAAGTTCCTGTCCCCTTGGCAATGGGCTGCACTCGCCAGACCAGTCAGGAAGGTGTAATGAGCTGACTAATTGGCTAGCTCGAGTAGAAATTAGCAGGCAATTTGCCCCAACAGCAAACTGCCGCCAGTGGGACCTTTCTGTAGATAAGCATCACATCCACTACATTTCTGGGAGGGCAACTCTCAAGTGGGCTAAGTGCAAATTGCTTTTCCTCACAGCTTTTTTTGTTGTTGCTGCTTTTTTTTTTACATTTTGCAGTTATTTCTGACCCCCTCCCTCAGCTCTTCCCCTACAAAACTCTTTCAAGCAGATGCAGCTCTCCACCTCTAAAGGCTGCGCTTGGATTTTGAAGCATCAGCTGAGGCAAATCCTGTAATACTTTGAGAAGAGCCAGCAGACAGATGAGGAGAGCAGAGCGTGAGCTCCATGCTTGGGTTTGCCTGCAGCCAGCCTGGTCCCATGCAGCCCTGAAGCGGATGAATCCAGAGCTGAGGGAAGCAGCACAGCCAGCACTGCCCTCAGTGCTGACTGATGAAGCTGGCACTGACTGCGACTTCCAACAACTGTCAAGAATCCTTCTTTCTTCAGAGCCCTCAAATATTCACCGTGGTGAATTCACTTTAAGCAGCAGTGTGGCCGCACCATCCTCAGAGCATCCCAGTTGCCTGTTTATAAATGGGATGAAAGTGATGGCAGCATGGAGTGGTACCACAGAGCGCCCAGCGCTGGGCACCACCAACTGGAACCCCATGAGCTGAGAACAGAGCTGTCTAGTGGTTACAAAAGGAACCGAAAGCCCCCAATAGAAACCAAGAACCCAATGCCAAGGCACGACGAGTGACCTCTCCGTGCCTCAGTTTCCTCCTTCCAGAGCAGAAGCAAGGCCCTGCTGCAGCACACCCAGCAACCCCATCTGGGATTCATTGGCAGAGGAATATGATGGCACTGTGGTCCTTCCATCCCCTTATTTCTAATTCCTGACGTAGTCATCCCAATCCCGTTTACAACCTTGGCAGGTAGAGCTGGCAAAGCAGGACACACCGAAATGCATAATTAAATGAAAAAAGAAACAGTGATATGTCACAGAGGTTATTTGCAACCCACAAAACCACTTGCCTTAACCAAGATATCCTGCCGCGGGCACCTCAGGAGCGCAGCACCCAGACACCCATCCTCCAGCAGCAAAAAAACGATGGAGAGGGATGAGAACAGCTCATGCAGCAGCAGATGGGAGGAATGGAGCTGTGTGTGAGTGGACACGTGTTCCCAGCAGCAGCACACGCACCGGAGCTGCACATCCAACCGCCAGCACCAGAACCAACACAAAGCTTTGGGTAGTTTTCAAAACCCAAATTCCTAAGAAACAAAATACAGAACTGCCTTGCCCAGACTTTTGCAGCAGCCGCTCGGCTCTGTAAATCTAATTAATGAACCGGGAAAAAAAAAGTGTCATTCGTTCGCTAACGACTTCACCAGGGGCTGCCAAATAGACAGATAAAGGATTGAGCTGGGGCCCTATTCCAGCCAAAGGAGCTGGGAACCTGGCAGGGCCCGCAGAAGATTAGAGAGGGGTGAAAAGAGAAAAAAGGAGGAAAAAAAAAAAGAAATATCTAAACAGATTAGCACTTTCCAAATGCAAGCATGTAAATCAGCTTATGCTCTGTATAATGGCACTGTTGTGAGTGCCCGGATCGGCTCCGCTCGTGGCACAGCAGCGCAAAGTCCCGGCTCAGCCGCGCTGTGTTTGGGCTCAGCAATCTCACAGCACCGCCTCCCTCACCAAACCAGAGGGTTTTGTTTTTACCAGCTTTGTAAATTCTCACAGGAAGCCAATTAGGGGAAAGCTGGGAACAGAGGAAGATTCATAATTGCAATTAAGGCTTCAAAGCACTTATCCCAAGCGAGGCTGTTAAAATTAGAGCTGGGGAAGAAAATGGCTTTGAAACCTTGAGCCTTCAGACACCGCCAGGCTGGAAGTGCTCCCCACTCCCATAGCAGCCCATCCCCCAGCACAGCTCACCCAGCACAGACCCCGGCTCCAGGCGGGCACCTTCTCCCACCTGCCTCCTGCCTTTGGGAGCAGAGCTCAGCCCTGTGCACGCAAAACCTTTTCCCCCCACCACCATTGGAAGCTTTTGCTTCATCTCTGGTGGTCTCAACTTGTAGGGTTGCTCCCCACCATTGCAGCATCCCCAGCTTTGCAGATTAAGTTGCCCACTGGGTTTCAAGATATCGGCATCCAGTGCTACAGACCAGCGGCCTTCATGCTGTCATAAATGAAAACATCCTCTGAGAGGGTCAGCAGTCTCAGCAGCGAGCTGGACACTGACAGGCAGTAGCTAAGCAATCCAAATAGCTGTGTTTATTTGGACTGCTCTGCCTGCTTGCAGTCCCACATCCACCCCAGCAGCTTGGTGTGAACACTGCCTCTGGGCTCAGCCACTTCAACTTGGAGTAGAACAGACCAGCCCTGCAAGTAGCTCAGCACTCTGCTGATAGCAGAACTAGATCAGGACCTTTGGCGTGTTGGAAAATGTCAGCAAGCACATGCAAGCAGGACTGGACAGACACTTCTAACCAAGACTACAAACATTCTGTATCTAGCGTATTTGTATATATGTATATATATACATATATATGCAAATACACATATATACACATACATTTATGTTCCATAATCTTATATCCAGGCCAGTCCTTCTCCTGTAGAAAAACTCACGTAGGGAAAGCACAAGTTACAGAAATACCACATCTGCACAGGGACACTTTGGTTGCATACTGGCCCATGACAAGGTGTTGGAATCTTGTCCTCAGTCATCTTCAGCTATAACATCCCTTCAACACACCCCCTGTTCCCAGCGCACTCATCCTGACCCTACAGTTTCGTGCTCTCCATCAGCTGCCTCATGCCACGGCTGAGTTGTGCTCAAGGACTTTGCAGATGTGGCACAGGGTGTACTGCAGGACCTACCCTGTGACCTTGGAAAGTCATATTTGAATCTGGAAATGCATGGGCTTTAGGTATTTTTGCATAAGATAGTTTCCCACTAGTATTCTCACCCTACTGCTGGGTGCACAGGGCTCAGTAACCAAATGAGGTCAAAAAAAATTCCAGCCAAAGCCCCGGCACTCTCTGTCCTTCCCCAGCAGCCGATGGCATCCGAATGAATGCAGCCCCAGTGTGGGTGATCCCTTCCCTGCTGCAGCATCACAGAAAACAGGGAATAACCCCATGGGATCAGGCAATGTGCCACAAGCAGGGGACCTCTTGGACAGCACAAGGAGGATAGGGGCTCCCAGAAGAAAGCAGATCCCCGGTACAGAGGCTGTGCCCCTCCTCTCACTGTGCACTGAACATCCTTCCTTCCCACCTGAGGTGGAAGCCATGAACCCCCCCAGGAGCATCCTCCCCCCACTGGCTGGATCTCAGTTCTTGCCCCTCGAGACAGTTTCCAAGAGCAACCTGCACTTCTGCATTTTCTACAGAGATCTTCTTACTTCACCTTCCCGCTCATGCTGCTGCCAAAAGGAGAAGTGCCCTGGAGCTGGGGGAAGTTGTGCCACCATTTCCTATTTGGGACAATGATTTCATACTCCTGCCACATCCGAGGGCCACACGTGGCACCCACAACACCGTGCTGCGGGCTGGCAGCGTGCAAAGGGCTCTGGTTTGGGCCAGAGAGTTCCAGGAAACCTAACAGTCGCATTTAAGCAAGTGCAAAGCAAAGCAGGGTGCACAGCTCGGCAGAGGGGAGGGAACCATGCGCAAAAGCTGCAGCCCAGATCCCAGCAATGACTCCCAGTGCTGCTCCTAAACTGCAGCACACACAGCTTGGTTGAGCTCATGCAGCCCCCAAAGAGCTACAAACCAACCAGTCACTGAGGGAAAGCCTCCTTCCATCCCTTTGCTCCTGGCTTTCCATTTTCTTGCCCAGCACGTGTTTGAAGGCCAGGAATCACACACCTCACCCACTTGGGTCTTGCTTTCAGTCTGGACAGCAGCTCCAAGGATCACTCCAACAGTTAAACACTGTTCTCATTACAGCTGCAATAACTTGGCTTTCCCCTGACAACAACAGAAATGTCATCTTTAAAGGACAAAATCTCCCATCTCTCTTCCCATAAGGATCTTGCTAAGCCTCACTACAAGAAGCTTCTTCCTACAGTACAGCCAGAAAGTGTTTAGCATATTGCCTGCTTAAAACCTATTGCTGTAACCTTACCAGTGAGGCACCTCCAGATATTTTTAGAGGTAATATCTACTAGCACAGGAATTACAGTGCATTAATTAGCAGCAAGGCACAGGCTGACAGTCACAAGGTCATAACGCAACATCCATAATTTACACCTCATTGGGAGTTGCTGAGAAAACAGGACATGCAGGAGCCAGCACGAGGTGGGATGTCTTGGAAGGCTCTGGGCACACAGGATCCCATCTGCCTAAAACAAACATCCAGAGTGGATTGAGCAGGACGATCAGTGTTCAATGTGTTGTGCTTGTTTGCAAGCACAACTGTTCTGTTAGATGCCCTTTCTGATAGAGTGGTTTTCAGCCTCTTCTCTGAGCACCACGGCCCTGCTGGCATCCCCATGAAGGCTCTTACCAACACAGTGAATGAGGAAAGTCCTTTACACCACAAATACATTTGTGAATCTTTGTGAACCATTTCAAGGCAAGGAATACTGGCCAAAAGTCAGCATCTTGTTTCTTACATCAAGGTGTTTAAGGCTGGTGACTTCAGGGTTATCATCCAGTCAAAAAGCAATGGAATTCAAGGCATGAAGCAAGGCAACTGAGGAACAGACTGATCTGGTGACTTTAGAGAATCCACATCCACTCTACTCTGGGTCCAGCCCAGGGATGGGATTAATCTCCTGCAACTTTACCTCTACAAAAATGAGGTGAATTTCTAAGCAGGCCAACAGCTATGGACAGACAGAGCACCTCACGCAGCAGTCAGCTCATCCCATCTCATCTCATCTCATCCCATCCCATCCCATCCCATCCCATCCCATCCCATCCCATCCCATCCCATCCCATCCCATCCCACCCATCCGGACTGAACCCTTCCAGGAGCAGCCAGCAGACCTAGTGACTTTAGAGGCCCCAATTTTTAGGCAGGCATATCCTTGTGCAAGACAGCTCCCATTCTTATCCCCCAAAGCTGCTTCCCACATGCAAAGCAGGAATAACAACACTTCCTTCCTTACCCAGCAGTTGCATGACCAAACGTTTCAGAGCCTGCAACAAGCTCAGATAGTGCAATAATGGAAACATGGACATTGCAATACGCTCAGCTTAGCTTACACTTCTTTCACCCTCAGACTTGATTCATAACAAACAAAAGCAGAAGTCAACATTTCTGCAAACTTTGTCTACTTGAGATCTCCAGGCCTCTGGGGAGGAGTGCTGGAAGGAGCAGCTCTTGGATCAGTAAGTCACTGACCCAAGAAATCCTCACAAGCATGCCACTTGGCTTTCTGCTGCTACAGCAGAGACCTTTGAAAACAAAGTATGTGCTTTAATAAGGTCAATTTCATGGAGCCATTCACAGATGAAACGCATTAGTACATGTACAGAAGTCAACCACAGCAAAATTCTAGTGACTTCAGAGTGAAACCACCATTTCTGCTGGTAATGAGCTTCTCATTCTCATCACAGTGTTACTGACAAGCCTCCAGCTCCAGGGAGCTGCAGCAGGAGATCATTTCCATGTTATGGAGCAGATAAAAGTATCCTCCTAAGCCTGAGCAGAGATAGCAAGGCAAAGCAGCTGCAGAATATGGTGTTGGAGCTGGAAGTGAGTTGAGTTTGCAGCCAGGCTTGACTAGAGGCCACACCTGGCTGCATGCAGAGCAACATGCTGCTTCCAGCTGCATGGAGACACAGATACCTGAACCTGCATGGCCTCAGAGATGGCAGGGCTGATGGCACTGCCAGCAGCTTCTGGGCAATTCTCAGCTATTTAAGAGAAAGATGATATCAGAAGCAAAATGATGAGCAGCTGTCCTGATTTGAATCACAGAATCACAGTTACACGGGCTCTGAAAGGGACCTCTGGAGACCTCCCAGTCCCCCTGCCAAAGCAGGTTCCCCAGAGCAGGTTGTGCACAAAAGTGTCCAGGAGGATTTTAAATATCTCCAGAGAAGGAGACTCCACTACCTCTCTGCACAGCCTATCCCAATGCTTTTGTCATCTTCCAAGTAAAGAAGCACGAACCACCGTCACCCTCATTTGCAGGGGATACCATCAGATTCGTGGATCCCCTGAGGAACCCCTCTGATGTTTTCAGACTTTGGCCCTGGGCAGTCAGAGCTGCAAGGGGAGGAAGCGAGAGAAAAGTAGTCCCAGCAGTGTTCAGTAAGAGCAATGTGGAAACTGCAATCCAGCCAATCCACAAAGGCATGGGGTGAAAATAAAGCAGAACTTTTGTCCACCTCTGTGGTCACATGGGAGCTGATGGGAGACACGAGAACAACAACCACTCATGGACTGGTACCCATGGGTGGTTAATTACAGCAGGGCAATACAGCCACCCTCCTTAGCCCTGAGCAGACTGAGCAGCAGTTTTTGGAAGCCAGGGGACCTCCCAGAGACATTAACTCAGCAGAAATTGAGTGAGGACTGCAGCATTTTGCAGCTCTTTTGCAGCTTGACCTGGACTAAGACAATCAGATGCTTACTGCTTCCACATTCAGCTTGCATTTTGGAGTAACTGCATTTTCTTGAGAAACAGAAATAGCATGTGATGCAGACTCATGCAAGCTGAAGACACAAATTATTCTGGGACTTTCTACAAGCAAGAGATTCCCTCGCTGCAATGTCAGCCATGCAAACGTAGACGTTATGGCAGTGGCATGGAGACCAGGGCCAGCATCAGAACCCAGCAGCAACGCTGATGGGAAACTGAAAGCAGCACAGTGTGAGTGTCCCACAGAGATGTTTGCAGAGCTCCCCACCGACTGCCCAGTCTGCAGGCTGAGACTTCCTCACCAATTGTTTTTAAAATGTTCTTTTCTGCAGTCACCACTATTCAGGACAGGATCTAGTGTACTCTTGACAAACAGACAGCAGGGGAATTCCACTCGCTGCCCCTTTAAAGCCATGATGCAAGAAATAAGAATCTCTAAATTAGTCCCACCAAGCCATCACTGAGAAAAGCTGTGATGGTGCCTTCTTTCTTTCTCCAGAAAGACATTTCTCTTTTTGCTCACTGCAGGTCCTTTCAACCAGAGATGCTCTAACCATTGGCAAGACATTGCCTTGGCAAGCTCAAAGCACGGCCTGCACCTTTATATCTCATTTTTAGCTCCTGTGCCACAATGCTCTTAAACTGCTCAAGTACCAAGCTTCAGGGGAGTAAGAGGCACAGGAAAGAGTGTGTCCCCCTGCTAATGTTTGATTTGAGTCTATTACTTTTTGCAATGATTTCTGAAGGAAACTGTAAAAGTCCTATTCTTGGAGCAAGAATAATAGAATCATTTAGGTGTGACGAGATCTCTAAGGTCATGCTGAAAGACAAGAATCAGAGAATCACAGAATCACCAAGGTTGGAAAAGACCTTCAAGATCATCCAGTCCAACCATCCACCTATCACCAATAGTACTCACTAAAAGCTCACAAGCTTCGAACTGAAGGACAGGGACAAAACACATTGCTGCTGGGAGCAAAGAAATGGGATGAATGTGATCATAAAACAGCTGCTGGAAAGAGGAAGAGAATTAGCAATGCCATCTGTGTCATCAAGGGCATAATGAGCAGAGAGACTTGCATCAAGTGGAAGTGGCAGAGTGGTCCATGCCCCAAAGCCAAGGACAGACCCTTCACAGTCCTCCTGTCCTGCTGCCTTGCCAACCCCCCTGCCTCACCAGATGAGTGGCCAGCGGTGGGAAGTTCATGGATTTCACCATTGTAAAGTACATCTTGACACCAAACTGTAACTTCCTAAGAAAAAAAAAAGCAACAAATGAGGAAAAAAAAATCCCAGCCCTACTCTGTTCACCCTTCTCTCTTTTCTCTATCAACACTTTCCTCACCTTCCAGAGCCCCAGACCAAAGCTGGCAGGTTTTGATAGCTCGAGGCTCTCTCTGGCCAGGAGCACAGAGCCACGCTGACCTCTCCTCTTGCACAAAGGAAACCAGCAGCATCTGCATCTTCCTAGCATCCAGACCTGCTCCTAGTCAGTCTTTAGGGGTGCAAGAGGCATCAGCACCCCCAGCCCCATCCATAACCACACAAAGGACTGCGTGGGCTGGACAAAACTCAACCAGTGTAAGAAAAGCCTCTGTTTTTCTCATCAAAAATCAGCAGAAATGACACACATCTGATCTGAGTAAGAAAAGACCAGTTAGGCATACTCACTCTTCAGAGAGGAAACGTGCTTGTTCCTGGCATCGATTATGAAAACCCCTCACCACATGATGCAAGAGTTAATTTTAGCTCCTATCAGCCTTGATCAAGAGAGCAAAGGTTGAAGTTTCCACCAACACCACAGCTGACGACAGGCAGAGCCAAGTGAAGCCCCAGCGAGAGGCAGGTAGGAGATAGCACTGGGCTCTGGCACAGCCCAGCTGGGCGCTGTCGTCAGCACAGCAGGGAAGGTAGAACTCGGCAGAGAAGTGGCAGCTTGGGTGGTTCCTCCCAGTGCTCCCCAGGCTGACTTCAGCCCAGGGGAGTGGATCACAACCTTTGGGAGGCCTCCAAAGGTCAGTCAGTGGGCCAAAGGGGAAAAGTCTCCAGGTATTTCCATGTTCAGCAGGGAGAATTTCCCAAAGACATGCAGCTATGTCTTCTTCTTGGGAGGGAGCCCAGCACTGGGCATCTCTGGGCATGGATCTCAACTCATAGGCTTCCCAGGGCAGCTGCTGGGTACATGGGGCTCCTTTGAGCATGACCCTCAGGGAAGGCACCACGTTTTTACAGTGGAAGGTCACACGTGTGTGCACTATTTAGGATAGCATCAAACAAGTGGAAGCAGCGATACCACGATGTAGCAAAGAAAATCCCATTGGCTCTTCTTCATTCCACCAACTCAGCACTTTCTTCTGCCTCTCCAAATTCTCCCTAAGACTTCTCGTTTCTCTCACAGGAACACATCTTGCTTCTCCCTGCTCTGCTGCACTGCTTCACTATTTCTTGGGGTTCCCTTTTATGTATTTTTTTAATGCTGCAAAACCATCTGTCATCTCTGGTGGGGCCATGGACCACCCTCGTGCCCCAGTTGAGCAGAAGAGCGCAGAGCCCACCCACCCAAGGGTCCCTATGGGTGCAGACCCCAACCTCTGCCCCTCACAGCCTTTCCTTCGACCCCCTCAGGATGAAGGGCAATAAGAGCCCACACTATTTCCTTTCAGCCTATTCAGAAAAACAAGTTTACATGTGAGATTTCCATTGGCTCCACCTCTGCCTGATTAATCCAGCTGTGAAACAAAGCAAGTGAGAGACAAAGCACTGCACACAGGCAGCGTGATCATACCAGAGGGCTTTATGTGAGCCTTATGCCAAGCCCACTAAATAGATTAACTTACAGCATAAACAAGCAAGTAAATCTTCCCCCAAAGGCCCGTGTATCCAAAGGAAGCTGTAGAAGTTACTTCCTGCCATTGTGGAGGCCCTGCTGGGAACCCAGAAGTATTTTCAGTCCCTGGCATGGTTGCCCAAAAACTTCAGTTCCCTTCCAGCACTGCTGATGGCAGCTCTACAGAAGACGGATGATGGTGAGAATGGTTTTGGCTGTTCCCCATCACAGTTAGGCCAACAGCAAGTGAGCTGGTGACTGACACCCACTCCCAAAGCCCACCAAGGGTCTGGGACCTGCTTTGGGCAGAAGGGTTGGTACAGCCCTAACCAGCTCCCATGCACAGGAGAAGTCACCAAACCTCCCAGTGTGTCACAGGAGCAAAGGATGCACAGACCCATGCAGCAGACACAGCCTGAGCTCCTTCCAGTCCTCGGCTCCTCCCATGATGAGCAATGCCCTCATCCCAACTCATCACCAAGAGCCAAGTCCCCAGGAACTAAGTTGCACCAGGGGATGTTCAGGTTGGATATTAGGAACAATTTATTCTCAGAAGGAGTGGTGGTGCAGTGGCACAGCTGCACAGGGCGCTGGGGTGTCACCATCCCTAGAGGTGTTCAAGCACCGTGGAGATGTGGCACTGAAGGATGTGGTCGGTGGGGATGGGTTGATGGTTAGACTAGATGATCTTTCTAGTCTTTTCCAATCCAGCACTGCAAGCCAGCAGCTCAGGGACCACCATGAACATGGTCCCTAGGCTCCGGGTGAGCTGCATACCCAGTAAAAACAGACTTGGACTCCTGCAGCCATTTCTTGTTTCTGCGTGAGTCTATAAAGGATTATGCACTGTTCAGCATTCAGACCAGATCAACCCCAGAGTAATTTGCACCTGAAGAGCAGTCCGGTGAGAACATCAAGCTTGTTAGGTTTGCTTGCCATCCAGCTGATCAATCCAGTGAGGCAAACCTCAAACAGGAACCTCTTAGATGAGCAGGATCCACGCCCAGGAACAGGCAGCAGCAGCAGCAGCGTAACCCAGGCTGGACATCATTCAGTCACACACAAAGGACCCACAGCCAAGTGCCACCATAACTTCTTTGCACAGCCCCACATGCACCAATGTGCAAAGTTTATCAACACAAAGGCACTGAGAACAAAGAAACATTTGTCAGGTTTCACGTGGAGAGACTGCCAGAAACAATGAGAAAAGGGAAATGCCACCTGAAAGGATGAGTGTTGGTTTGCAGAGAAGCCTCAGAGCTGAGGGGGTTTAAATAGACACAGAGCGATGGGGGAGGCAGCTGAAAGGGGAAGCGCTTCATCCTAATTTCAGACCAAACAAGAATGGGCTGTGTGGAAGGGGTGAAAAACTCTTTTGCAAGTTTGAGACAGCACAGTCCTTCCTAAGTGAGGCTGCCCATGCAGCACTGCATTTCAACACTGACACAGCTTTAATCCTAAGGCTGCCTACTGGGTATTTCAAGTGTTACAGCACAAAAAACTCTAATAAAATAAAAAAGGAGACACTGCAGCACTGCTGGGGAAGGTCACAAGATCGGACTCAGAGCTGACACTGTGACCACAGCAGGACAACGCTCCTGCATGCCCTGTGTTCCCAGGCGTCCTCATCACATGTGCTGCTCACTTCTGCTTCAAGCCACCCCAAACAGGGACAAGCAGCATCTCAGGAGCTGCTCTCACCTCAAGCACTGTGGGAATTTGGGGCAATAAAATGAGACATTTGAGGGAGAACCAAGCCCTATTTCTATCAAACAGATCATTGATGATCATCACAGCACCACAGGGCACATCACTCAGAGAGCGTTTTCTAATTCCGCTTTTAACTCAGCCACGGGGTGAGCGTTCACATCTGTCAGCCAAAAACATCTGCAGCACTTTCCACTGCCCAGCACAGCTGGGAGGCAGCTCTGGAGCCCGCTCAGCACCCAGGGGCTGCCCGGCCCCGTTCCGGGAACAGCACAGTGCAGGTGGGAGCGCTGAGCCACGCAGCTGCTGGGCAGGCTCTGACTGCTGGGCTCCTTCTTACCAGCAGGACACTGGAAGCTGGGTGAGCTCTCAGATGTGGAAGGTGAAGCACAGCTAAATACAGCATACTTGTGAGGGGAACACATCTGAGCAGAAAGCACAACACCACGCGGCGCTGCTCCTGGCAGGAGAGCATCCCGCAGCACTGTGCTGCCTTCTCCTCCTGCTTCACATCTGCACAGGCAGCCAAGCATCTCCTGCAGCGCGGAGCAGATCACCCAGCTGTGAGCTGAGGTGGCTTTTCTGCTTTTCTTCTTCAATGGCAGAGCTTGAAATCAGAGATGAAGAAGTCTGAAGCAGCTCAGCCTGTCCACTCATGTATTCCAGATGCACGCGCTGCAATCACGGCTTGCCAAACAGGATACGAGCCGTAAGAAAATAAAGCATTTTATCTTCAAGCTTTTCCAAGAGGGTATTAGAAACAATGGGGAGGAAATACAAAATTAACACTAGAGAAGAGCAATTGGCAGAGCCCCTCGTGAGCCTGTTCTTCATTACAAGGCTGCCTATTCAGTAGCTTTCATTAGGAAAATCTCATCTCAGAGCCATTCCCAACAGTGTCCCTATTTCCTAATTAAGCTTCACCAAAGAGCCACGTCTTTTAGCTAGCACACAGCACACAATCACAACAATTACCATTTCATCACGCTCTGACTGCTGAAAGCCCTGCAATTAAAGCATCCGAGGAGTTGTACAGAGATGTCACTGGGGAGACAAATTCTCACATGGCGTTAATTGGCAGCAAAAAGCAAGATCCTAAAGAGGGGAAGGCTGTTTTGGGGGGGATTTCAGTTTCTGTGCTGAGAAATGCACTGGGAGCTGTAGCTTCTCCCCCAGCTCCCAGCCTGTGCAGGTTCTGATCGCAGCCCCATGGGCATCATCAGCTCCACAACCAGCTGTGCCTTCAAGGAGGGCAAAGATGTACACACAGCAGGACAGACACAGTGCTGGATGGGGTTGTGGAGGTCACCTGGAGACCTCCAAAGATGGTTTGGGGTGGGCTGGGACCTCGCAAGGAAGCAGCTGGCAATGGGGTGGTGATAGATGTCCACACAGCAGGTCTAGTTCCACAGTACTGAGCCTCGTAAGGAAGCAGAAGGGGAGGAGAGGAGAGGAGAGGAGAGGAGAGGAGAGGAGAGGAGAGGAGAGGAGAGGAGAGGAGAGGAGAGGAGAGGAGAGGAGAGGAGAGGAGAGGAGAGGAGAGGAGAGGAGAGGAGAGGAGAGGAGAGGAGAGGAGAGGAGAGGAGAGGAGAGGAGAGGAGAGGAGAGGAGAGGCTGATTGCATCCACATCTCTTTTTCTTCCACTGCATTTCCAGCCCAAAACACCTCCCTGGTTGAGCGTGGCTGCAAAGCTGCAGCAAGGGAAGATGTGTCAGGCTGCAATGTGATGCCAGTGAGGACACACGGTTTCCATAGGAAACTTACATACCCTAACTTACTGCCCAGCACAAGCTCAAAGCAGGGATGGGAGAGGAGTTTAGAAGCAGGAGGAGCCTCCCATAGCTCAAAAACACCCCATCAGGGCACTCACCTGAGCAGCTCTCCCCCAGCAAACTCATGCACATTTCCTCTTGCAAAATGATAATGCAAAAACTGGCAGCTCCAGCACACCCGAAACAGATCAGTGGTCACCCCCCCCCAAAAAAAAAGAAAAGCTGAAACTGCCTCAGGTGAGCTACAGAATAGCAAGACTACAGCAGTCCCCGCATCGCTGTACAGGTGCCACAGCCTGGTCTCCATCATGGCTTGAGCATCACTCTGATGGCAGTCAGTGCCACATCCTTCAGCCCCAAAGGCTGCAGCAGTGCTTTGTCTGGATTCAGTTCTTCTTTCTCGGTGCAAAACTCACATCTTTGTTTTCACGTTCAACAAAAGGCACAAGGTGACAGTTTTGGTTTGCTTTTCTCCAAATGGGGGTGGCCTGATCTATGAGGGGGGAGGAGGGTCTGGCCAGCTGCATCCTCCTGCAGCACTGGCGATGAGCCCCTGTCCCAAACCCACCTTGCCACTACAGCTGCCCCTTCTGCAAAAACACCCCCAGCACTTTTGCCATCCCCTTTCCTCTGCCCTGACCTGCAGAGCTGCAGGAGAGCCCCAGCTATGCAGCACAGAGCAGCGCATCCCTGCTGCCAGCCAGGATCATGATGCAAAGCTGAAGCACTCCTCCATCTCACAGCATAGCAAACTGAGCTCTGCACCACCCAGAAACCTGCAGGGCACCACCCAGCCCTGCTCCAGGGGGTGCCAGCATCCTTCAGCCTCCTGCAGTCACTGTAGCCAAGGGATGCGCCCACTGCTGCAAGGCTCTCTTTCTTTATCACCTCCTCTTTCCAGGCTTAAGCTCTAATCTGAGCAACACTCACAGCTCCAAAACACTTTGCAGTCGTGTTGCAGAGACCATTTGCAACTCCACGCAAGTTTTTTGCTGTGACCATGAAACAGCCAAACACCAGATCCCTCCCCAGCACGCGCACGCACACAAAGACTGAAGTGTTGACATCCTGCACATCCCTGGAGTTTGCAACCTCTGCATCTAACCAAGATCTAGCAAATTACTTTAAATCAAGAAACTAAATAAATTGCAGCTGCTTAGCATCACCCCTTTCAGCCACAGGATGAGCAACACCAGCCTGCAGCTGCCTGAGCATGTTTTCTCTGCACTGAGAGTAACAGCACCAGCACCGAAAATAAGCTATTCGCAAAGTTAACGGGTGCAGAGGGCTAGCAGTGAGATTTTAATAAACATGAAAACAAAGGTCTGAAATCTCTTTTCTCCCACTTTCGTTAGTGATTTGAGTCAGCCTGAGCCCTTTCCTCCTATAGGGCTTGCACCATTCGAAGCAACTAACCATGTTTTTGGGTACGTATCTGCAGCAGTGAGCAGAGCATTTGGCCGGGCTTTGTCCGTGTGACCCCCTGGCAGCCCTGCCCACCGAACGGAGCCGCCGGGGGCACCGCATCAAGATGCTCCTTCACGGGCACGGGGGACATCTCGGCGGCTGATGCGTGAGCGGACACCGACGCCGAAGGGATGACACGCGGCTGGGCTTGTCACATCCCAAACCACATCCTGTTGCCACAGTAGAGCGCTGCCAAGGGCGCACCTCCGCCCTACCAGGCTGCGGGGCCGAGGGTGTGCGGAGCAGCGATGCCCCGAGCAGCGGTTCCGTGCAGGGGGAGCTCCCGTGGAGGTGACACCGGGCGGTGGTGACTCAGTGCCACCTCCGGGCAGCGGCACCGCCAAAACTCCAGCCGGGTGCCGGAGAACCCCCGGGATTTCCCGGGGAGCCGCGTGCTCTGGGGGGGGGTCCCCTGGGGGCGGGCCCCACACCTGGGCCCCAGGCAGCATCACCGTGGGGCGGCAAACAAACACGCGGGCCTGAAATGAGTCACGGCAGCGCGGCCCGTCCCCAGCCGCGGGTTCAGATGGGGGATCCCGGGGGATGCGGCGGGGATCGGGGCTGCCGGGTGAGCCCAGCACCGCGTGCTGCTCGGGGGCTGCAAGGAGCCGTGCGGATCGGTCCCAGCGGCTCCCCCAGAGTCCGCACACCGCTCCCGACTGATCACGGAGCCCTCGGCTCCGTGGTCCCCTCTCATCACACCGCGATTATCATCCCCACAAAGCATTTTTGGCGCTCCTCAAGATTACACGGCCACCACGCCCACCACCAGCTCCTCGTTTACACGGACGCTCCCGCTATAAGAAGCCCCACCAGGGGCAGCAGGAATGCAGAGCAGCCCGGTTACAAGTTGCTCCCGGTTACACCGCCCCCCGGCCACACCGACCCTCGCTCCCCCAGCCCGGACTCGGGGGGGAGGGGGAATCTCAGCGCCCCGTTCCCTGTGTTCCCCACCTGGAGGGCGGCAGCCGCCGGGGCCCCCTGCCCATCCTCGCCGCGCCCCGTCGGGCTCCGCTCCGCTCCGCTCCCCGCCGGGCGGCACCGGCAGCACCGGGGCGGGCTCGGCGGGCGGGAGGGGCCGGAGGCGGGGCCCACCCTGCACGTGTGGCCCGGCCGGACCCGCCCCGCCCGCACCTCCGCCCCGCCCGGCCGCTCATTCCTCCATCAGGACAGCTTTGTCCTTCCGGACCTCCCCATCACCCGTCCCTTCATCCATCCTCTTGTTCACCCACCCACCTACTCCTCCATCCGTCCTTCCGTCCATCCATCCATCCATCCATCCATCCATCCATCCATCCATCCATCCATCCATCCACCTCCAGCCCTCTGTCCACTTACCCATGCATCCCTCTCTCCTGCCACTGTGCCGTTCATCCAATCATTTATCCATCCATCAATTCATCCAACCATCCCTCCATCTATCCTTCCCACGCTTTCCATTCCTCCAAGTATGTTATTCCATACATTTACCCCTCCCTTCATATCTTTCTCTAGTAATTCTTCCTTTCACCTGTCTATCCATCTCTTCACCTATCCACCACTCTGTCTCTTTATTCACCCATCCGTCCATCTACCCATCCATCCACCTACCTATACACCACTCTATCTCTTCATCCACTCATCCATCCATCCACCCATCCATCCATCCACCACTGTCTCTTCACTCACCTATCTGTCCATCCATCCACCCATCCATCCACACACCCATCCATCCATCCACCCATCCCTCTATCCAAATCTGCTGCTTTCTGCTCTGGTGGCACCTGGAAATGTTTTTCCTTGCCGCCTTCAAGAGATCTCCAGCACAAGGCCCTGTGCCATATCAATTTTGGCCAATGTTCTCCATATTTCCCTAGCGTCCATCTCCCTCGCAGGGCCGGATGGAGCCCAGCTGATGCTGCATGCAGTAGCAGGAATCCGGCTTTGAGTTCCTTTGCGGGTTTTCGTATTTCAGAAGAGAGTGACCGCTGCTACCGACGATCCGAGACTCGAAAGCCGCTCAGGCACTGAAATAGTTGTGGGTTTCACCGTGAGATTCCAGTGAATTTCAAAAAAAGCAAACGTGCTCAAAGCCAAAATCCCCCTGAGGTTCTGACCCCTGGGACCACCTGCAGTGCTTGTCATGTGGCATGCCTGCCCTGAGCCCCGCTGCCACCCACCGCATGGCTGCCCCAAGGCTCACACCAGGTGAAATCCTATGATCTTGGCTTTTGCCAGCTGAGCGGCTCCGTTTTGAAAGAAATTCAGAAAAAATGACAGGGTGGAGAAAGTCTGTTGTTGGTCATGGTGCCACCTGCCTTGCAAAATAGTGCAGCAACCAGCAGAGCAGCAGGAGGCTGGGAGAGATGCTGTGTCCTGCACTGCCGGGAAGAGCAGTGATGGGATGGGGAAAGGACAGTGGGTACCAGCCCAGGTTCAGCTGTTAGGATGCTGAAATGATCTCTCCCACCCCTTCTGCTCCAATCCCACCTTCCAGTTTCATTCCCAGCCCTTTGTGTTTATCCCTAAAGCAAAGGAATCAGGACACATCAGCAGAGGCCAAACTCTTTGGGGTGTCTGAGCCTCACATGTTCTGTCCCCCCAGATCCCACCTGTGCACTCTGCCCTCTGCTTGTTTTGCTCCTCAGGGCACACAGCAGCCTGAGGAAGTCACCAAAAATGGTGAACGAAGGGGCTGGGGGGGCGGAAGGAAGCGGGGCAGCGCAGGGAGGTGCCGTGCTGCAGCGTGCAGGGATGAGGTGACAAACAGCAGCGTGCTGCCACAGAGCAGGATGAAACCTGCAGGGTGCAGCTCAGCCCGGCAGCTCAGCCCTCCCCCAGTGCTGCCCAACACTCCCTGTGCTGGGTGGCTGCAGCAGAACACCAAACCATGGATGGGGAAGCTGGGGCTGTGCCCTGCTGACACACAAACTGGAGCTTTGGGTTCTTGGTACCACGAGTTCCAGTGAACTCAGCTGGAAACCCCACACCAACTCACACTGGGCGCGGGGGTGGATCAGGGTGCAGAGATCTGAGGTTTGCAAACACTGGGATGGGATGCTTTCATCAGCAGAGTGATCTGCTGCACAAAGCCGCTTTGCTATTAGAAAGCGATTTCCATGATGAACATTTCTAAGCAAATCAGGTTTCTGATGCATGCAAAGGGGCTGTGGTGTGTGGGGCAGAAGGCTGCAAGCACTCCATGTGTGAGCAGCCAGTTTGCTTCCACCAAACCCTTTCTCATTTTCAGGAATACAAACTCTCTGACCCACACCTCCTTCCCCCATCTCCTGTTCTCATTCCTCATCCTTCAAATCAGCACCAAACACCACCTGGCCAAAGCCCAACATGGCACTCACCTCCATCTCACGGGAGTGCTTGGAAATCCATTTGGCCACAATCCCACCCCTCTGTGCCCAACACATTCCCACTGGATGTGTTCCCACCACTTCCCAAACTGAGTCAGCCCAAGTTCCCAGAGTGCTTCCAGATCCGTGTGATAAATCCCTGGAAGGCCATTGTTCTGCTTTAAATATTGCAGCACGGATTTCTTGGAATGCAGTGGTGATTGGCCAAATTTTAGATATTTATTATTCACTGTGTGATGGCCATGAAAATATTGAGCTCACATGGGGACATGAAAATATTGAGCTCACTTGGGGACATCTTATTGACCACAGTGTGGCACATTCAGGTGGAGCAACAGCTGTAGGAAAGGCTCACGGCTGAGCTCAGTGCTGGAGGGCTCCTGGGGTTCTCCTGGGGTGCAGCAGTGCAGGACTCAGCTGGGTGTCATCCAGGGAGCAGGCAGGATGGGGAGCAAACCGGCTATGGGGTGAGACGTCCTCACAGTCAAAGAGCTGCTGGGTATGTATGATGGATTCCATAGCCACAGACTGCAAGCACAATAACTGAACTGGAAAGGATGCCAGATATCATCAGCTCCTGGTATGGTTCAGCAGCAGCAGGTCACAGCCAGCACTGGACGCGTTCACATCTCCCAAGGACACATTCACACCTCCCATGGCTGCACTCCTTACAGCTCACACCACAGGTTTCCCTGCATCCTGGATGGTGAATGCTGCCCTCCCTTGAGCACCCAGGCTGTGGCTGTGGCTCTGCTCATGACTGCAGAGGCTCTCAGTGCACTCATTACTTCCTTCTCTGCACATCATGCAATGATGGAGCTTGCAGCCCCACTCTCTCAGTCTCTGCCCGCACAGCCTCCAAGGGAAGAGGAAGCAGGATCCACCAAAAAGGGAACCTGCCTTCTCTCACCGGTTCCTTCCGCGACATGTGTTTTTCATTTCTCTGGTGCAATTTAAAGGACACTGAAAGTTTGTTCAATGCCACCTGAACCTGACCCTGAGAAATGAGAATGGGCCATAGGCTTTGGTGGTGGCAGCTCTGACCCCAGACCTTCCCCTTCTGCCTTCCACACAGGAGGTGAAAATATGACCTCAGATGACCTGACCCAGCTAAGCATCTCATTCTTGTCTCTGACTTCTGTGCACTCAGAGCTACATGGGGGCTGGCTGGAAGCCTTCTATGACTGTCCCAGTGCTTTGGGCTTCCAGGTGAGCTGAGCACTGCAGTGTGAAGGTCCAGACCCTTTGTGGGACTGGTCTGCAGTGGTGTCTCACCCAGAGGGGTGGAAGAGAATGGGGTGTTCTCTTCCTACAAAAGAAAGGAAAAAATGAGGAGAGGAGAGGAGAGGAGAGGAGAGGAGAGGAGAGGAGAGGAGAGGAGAGGAGAGGAGAGGAGAGGAGAGGAGAGGAGAGGAGAGGAGAGGAGAGGAGAGGAGAGGAGAGGAGAGGAGAGGAAGAGGAGAGGAAGAGGAGAGGAAGAGGGAAAAAGGGAAAAAGGGAAAAAGGGAAAGAAAGAAAGGAAAAATTCAGGACTGCCATGGAAACCTGGGGGAGACAATTAGACCCCAGAGAACCAAACATACTTTCTGTGGCATGGGTCTGAGTTAGGGTCGGTCTGCACAATCTTCCCCTGTCTGCTCAGACAGGCGACGTTTGTCCTTTTGCTGGGTAAAGATGCTCATCTGCTCACTGCTCCGGCTCCAGGCTGTGCCTGCTGAGCTGCTGCCTCCTCTCCTTCAAGAGTTGCACCCAGGATTTACTCCACGTCCTCCTAAGGTGAGATGCGGCCCCGGGAAGAGGCAGAGCCCTGCGAGGAGCGTTGAGCGCTGCTCCGTGGGCTGAGGCTCCCACCCTGCGTCCTGGTGCGGAACTGCATCTCGGGTGGGGAGCGACATCCGTGGGTACGATCGTGCAGGCATGGTGCAGGGATGGTGAGCAAACCCACCGAGGCGCTGCACCCCCAGAAAGCAAGCTGCTTCGTGCACAGCAGCTTCACGGGATGGGCGCGGAGGAGAACTGCTGTGAGAGCCGCGGGTGCCGCGGTGCGTCTTTTAGCACAGCCCCCCTTGAGCCCCCATCATCCTCCGTGTCCCAGAACGCCACGGTTCTCGGTGGGCCCCTCGGCTGCAGGATGCCCTGAGCCCTCGTGCAAGGAGAGCTGCGGCCGGAGGGTGCTCCGAGCCTTGATCTCGTTGTGCAAGAACAGCTGCAGTTCTCTGCACCGACTCATGGGACCATCACGTTCCCAGCAGTGCCGTCCGGCCTGGCCCCCCAGCCCCGCGCAGACACCAGGGATAGGTGTCTGGATGCTGCTGTCATTTCTTTTACCTTAAAGGAGAACATTTGGGATGCACATTTGAGGACGGACGAACCGGCAGATGGCAGCAGGGGACAGAGAGACAGCGGGTCCGTACCGCGCTGCAAGGGGCGAGGCAGCGCGATGTCACCTGAGTTCTCCGCTGCGGTGGGAAAGGTTTGGGGCCATTCTGCTGCCGGCAACAGAAGCGGATGCTTCCAGCAAAGGAGCCGACCTGGGAGCGGATGGGAACGTGCAGGGAACGGGCAGCGTTTTCTGGAGGGATGTGGATGAAAGGATGCTGGGGGAAAGAGAACCACGACGGCAGCAGCACCTCAAAGATCTTTTGGAGGTACCCACCAGAGTCTGCTCATCTCCACCAGATCCAGCAGCTCCTGGGGGAGGAGAGGGAGCAGAGAAGGGCAGGGAATGGGGATGGGGTTAGGGATGGGAATGGGGATGGGGATGGAAATAGGAATGAGGATGGTGACGAGGATGGGGATGGTGGCAGACACAGGGAATGGCAGGCAGCCAACATGTCTTCTAAAGATGGAGATGGGGAAAGGTAGATGTGCTGAGCTGGGAAGGCATTGCTACCAACTGTCTTCTTGCAGAAAGTGTGCCGGCGAGTTGGAACTGTCCCTGGAGGAGTTCAAGAAACGTTGAGATGTTGTACTGAGAGATGTGGGAAATGGTGGTGGGAGGTGGATGGTTGGATTGGATGATTTTGGAGGTCTTTTTCAACCTTGGTGATTCTATGATTCTGTGATTCCCTTTCAGGTTCCAGGGCAGGCGCAAAGCAAGCCAGGAGGGTGGGGAGGTGCCATGTGAGCCTTTTGTGGCCCAAACCGGGAAGGAACAAAAGAGCTGGATTTTATTTTCTTGCAGAGGAAACACTATTCAACATTTCTTGCAGGCTGCAAAAATACGCTGTAAGGGATCACGCAGCACTGGGAGCTTTTTGTAGCTGACAGCTATCTGTGCCAAGGGATGTGCAGGTGACCCAGCACAGCACCAGGAGCAACTCCTGAGCCATGCCAGGGGGGATAGGGCAGGAGAGGCAGGGTGAAAGGCACACAGGGCAGCCCTGGGTGAGGATCAGAGCAAACACGAAACCTGCGGGCAGGAGAACCCCCTGGCTGTTCTGCCCTACATAAATCCTTAAATGTTGCTTAACTCCACCTCCCCCAGGGATAAGTTTCACTCTGGTGCTCTAATTCCCATTTATTTTAAAGCTGTTCTGTGTTTGGAAAATCCTCCCAGGTCCCATCAGCATTTGTGGGATTGGATTTGCAAATCTACATCTTTAAATGTGATGATAACAGAAGAGAGAATTAGAAGGGGAAAGGGGGAAGGGGAAGAGAAAAAAGGAAGGGAAGGGAAGGGAAGGGAAGGGAAGGGAAGGGAAGGGAAGGGAAGGGAAGGGAAGGGAAGGGAAGGGAAGGGAAGGGAAGGGAAGGGAAGGGAAGGGAAGGGAAGGGAAGGGAAGGGAAGGGAAGGGAAGGGAAGGGAAGGGAAGGGAAGGGAAGGGAAGGGAAGGGAAGGGAAGGGAAGGGAAGGGAAGGGAAGGGAAGGGAAGGGAAGGGAAGGGAAGGGAAGGGAGAAAAAAGAAAAGAAAAGAAAAGAAAAGAAAAGAAAAGAAAAGAAAAGAAAAGAAAAGAAAAGAAAAGAAAAGAAAAGAAAAGAAAAGAAAAGAAAAGAAAAGAAAAGAAAAGAAAAGAAAAGAAAAGAAAAGAAAAGAAAAGAAAAGAAAAGAAAAGAAAAAAGAAAAGAGAAGAGAAGAGAAGAGAAGAGAAGAGAAGAGAAGAAAAGAAAAGAAAAGAAAAGAAAAGAAAAGAAAAGAAAAGAAAAGAAAAGAAAAGAAAAGAAAAGAAAAGAAAAGAAAAGAAAAGAAAAGAAAAGAAAAGAAAAGAAAAGAAAAGAAAAGAAAAGAAAAGAAAAGAGGGAGAAAGTAGGTAGGTAGGGTAGGGTGTGGTAGGTATAGATAGGTCAGAAAAAAAAAAAAAAAACATGTTTTTAACTCTTCCTACCCCCTGATATTAAAGAATCAGGGATCAGGAATGAGTAGTGTGGCCACTAGCTGCCATATGCTTGTCACAGCCTTTTCTGCTGCAGACACCAGAGAACTTTGCCCAAGGTGCAAGCAGCATCGCCCTGCTGAGCATCTGGGGAATGCAGTCCCTCAGCTGCCTTAGGGCAGGGGTAACATGGCTGGGTTTGGGGGCTGCAGCCCCTTGGAGTGAGGCGGGTGTCTCCAAAGGATGCTTCCAGCCCTCCTCAACCGTGCCCAGCACCTCGCTGCCCAGCCAGAGCGCGCTCCTGCTGCCCTCCCACAGGTTCCCCTATTAAAAGGTTATAGCCACTTGAAGGCCACTTCAACCCGCTTAATACATACTTAATTATAATTAGGCTAGGATGGCTGCCAAAAAGAGAGCGACTGCTGCAAAGCGCTCTGGGTAAGGCTTGGGAAAAACCCGTGTCCTGCTGTCCTGTGGGTGATCTGTCCTTGTCACCCCGCGCCCCGTACATGGGGACATTGCTGCCTCCCTCTGCAAACTGAGCACAGATGCTGGAGGTGAAGGCAGCAGCTCTGGAGCTGTGGGGCTGCACATTGCCGTGACCCTGCTCCATGAAGCACACTGCTCCTCCTGCCCGGCCCCACACAGCCCCCTCCCACCCAGAGCTCTGCCCAGGGCCGATCTCTGCCTGACATCGGCTTAAGGAGATCAAATTCCTTTTCACGACTCTATTCTGACTCAGCGGGGAGGAAAATCCCCAACCAGAACTGCGTGTCAGCTCCCCGGACTTGCCTGGGTCCCATAGGAAATCGTGGCCTCGGGGTCTCCTGGATGGCCCCTATGTGGGCCATATCCTTACATCAGAGCCAAGCACACTCTGAGCTGCTGCCAGCTTCATAGTACCCAGAGATCATCCTGCAACATAGGTGAGAAGCTGTCTTCACCCCAGTGAGCTATTTTAAGGGAACACTGGGAAGTTCTGGTGTGCTGCAGGGCTCCAAGCGGCACAAAGCAGCGAGTCCAAAGCCTGCAAAGCCCTTTGCCAAGGGTGGGCTTGCACCCAGGTCCCTGAGGTCCAGGTATTGCTGGGGCATTCCCAGCAGACTGAGCTCCCAGTTGCTTTTTCAACCTGACAGCACCTCAGTGTGCAGAAGACAGCCATGGCTGATCCACATTATTTTTTGTTCTGTTGCACCTGCACCCATCCGAATGAAATCATTGCATCTGCTGGGGAGCACACAGCTAGATCACTGGCTTTAGCAGTTTTATCAGCAAAGAGTGCCCCTGTTCCCATGGGCCCTTTTGCTGCCTGCACTGTGGCAGTCCCTGTAGGGACCAAACCCACCTGCCAATCCCTAGACTCAGCCATAGGGTTCAGCTGCTGCGTGTCAGCCTGTTCTGCCCCAAATAAATCACGTATGGCACACAGAGCTTCCCAGTCTGCCGGCCCTAGAAGAGAAAATATAGTATTCCAGGGGCTTATCTCACTTGGTGGCAATTCTGGGTGTATAATTGAAATCCAAGTTGGTCATTAGAGGTTCACAGCGATGCTGAATAGCCCAGTGTTCAGTGGGCTCTGCCAGCCACGGCCAATTTACATTAAAGGCTTGATTCCTTCTACAGCCCACTTCTCAGCCCATGGGAAATCTCTCTGCTGCTTATTCCCCGTTCGCAAGGGCTGTGTAGGTTAGGGATAAGCCTTGCCTGGCTCTGCTCTCCCTGCTGCCAGCACTCTGCTCAGGGGCTCAGCAGGCTGACCTGTGATGTGCCGGCCGTGTGCCCTTGGCTTTGTATCAACCACACACCCATCTCACACTCAAGGTGTGTATATTGTTCCCTAAATTAAGTGATTTTTGCCTAAGTAAGAGGAGCTAAAGGTGTGCTTTCCTGGGAACTGAAGAGAAAAGTGGATTATGGGATGAGAATCTGTAATGTGATCGAGGGCTTATGTGCAAATGATATTTGCTTGGGAGAGAAGCGTAAATATCAGAGTAATAGTAATAACAATAACTGCCAAAGAGCTTTCATTGGGAGAGCTAAATGCCACGAGCAGACGGTGCTGGCAGAGCCACGGGGAAGTGCCTTGTTGCCACATTCCCAAGTGAGCCTATCTGCCAGCACTGCAGACAGGTCTCCACACCTCTACAAGGGCACGGCTTGGAGTGAGAACACCTGGACCAGAGTGGGACGGGACTGGGATGGATGGGACGGGACGGATGGGTTGGGCGGTTCCGGCTCTGCTCACCTCCGAGAGCCTCAGAGGTGAAGGGGACCGGGCAGGAGGGGGGGTCACAGATGAGCCCCCCGGGGTCTCTCCCGGTGTGACGCAGGGCAAAGTGTTCCTGCACCCGGCTTTCAAAGATCGCGGAGATATTTTCACACCTCAAATCGACGCTCTCCTCCCTTCCCCCCCAACCCCCCTCCCACACACACACCCCTCCCATCCAGCCCCCAGGGCCTTGATTTAGCCCTTGGTAATTAATTTGGCATTTCAGAATAGCTACTGGGCTGGATAATGGCCTCATTCATCTCCCCAGCCTAATCTGAACAGAATCTGGAAGAAAAGCTTTCAGAAAGACAGAAACTGCCATTCGGCAACCGCTCAAAAGAACTGTCACTCCGGGGGAATAAATCGCTCCTGATTATTTCAACCCGGGTCTTCTCTGTCTTTCCAGCCGCTCCCGGTCCCGCCGGGGGGACGGCCCCAGATATTGGGGAGGGGAAGAAGACCCGCTCGGCTTCCACCCCCCCTCCTCCTCCAGCCCAGGGCCGGGCGGTGGCAGGGGGAGGTGGGCCTGGAGCAGCGCATTGTTTCCGAGGAGGTGGACGAGCTCCTGGATGCTAAGCGATTTGACTTTTAAAACAGGCTCCAATCGTCACGTTTCCTGGCCGAAATAAAACCCTTCGTCTCCCTTTTTCACCAGGTTTCTCCCATCCAAACCTGGGGGAAAGAGCCGCTTAGCCCTGCCCGTCCCGTCGGGGCTCCTGGTCCCGATCCCAGGGATTCTCCGGTCGACGAAGCTCCGTGTCCTCCGCTCTGGTGCTTAACGATTGGAAGAATCGATACCAAACTGGGCTTTGGGGCACGGCCCGCCCCTCCCGAGCATCCCTCGGTGGGTTCGGTCCCGGCCTCCCGGCCCCGAGGGGGCGGCAGCATCGGAACCGGCCCCGGGGAATGCGCTTCGGTCTCCGCCGCGCTGCTTACCCTCATTTAATAGCTCGAGGGAGAGGTAATTAGAGGAAAGTCTCCGTAAATCACGTTAATGACCGCAAGGGCCATTAGAAAAGACGGCGGTTGTGAAACGCTGAATACACGCGAAGGAATGGGCAGGACGGCGCTTCGCGGCCGGGGCACACCGTCCCTCCTGGCTCGGCAGCGCCGGGTGATTGTTAAATGAACAGCCCGGTAATGGGATTAGAAGACACCGCGGGCCGTGGGAGTCGGACAGCCGTCGGAGGGGCACCTGCTGTGCTCCCAGGCCGCCCCCGGGTCCCCGCAGGTGTAGGAGTTCCGCGCATGGCGTCCCGGTGGAGAAGGGTCGGTCGCGGACACGTGTGGCTGGAGAAGAAGCTCCGGGCACGGTGCACGATAGGGTGCAGTGGGGAGGGAGGGGGGGGCAAACCTCGACTCGGGTGGGGGCAGCCGGGCAGTGCATCCCGAGGGTGCCCCGACGGCTCCGAAACCCGGGTGGGTTGGGGGAATTCGGAGCAGAGACGGCGTCGGGAGCGGAGGGGCTGCTTTCCGGGGAAGAGTTAACAAATCCCAGCAGCAGCGGGACTGCCGGGGGGGGCCGGGGGGAGCGATGGGGGCAGGGAGGCTGCGGAGCCCCGCTGCCCTGCAGGGAAGGCGGTTGCATTGCCAAAGACGCCCCGCTGGGCTAGCAGGCCCGGGAGCAGATTAATCAGGCACTAATTCAATTTACAACAACCACTTTTATTCAGCTCGGTGGCAAGGAATTCAAAGCGGAGAGAGGGGCGGGCGGAGGGGAGGGGGCGGAGGCCGGCGTGGGGTTCACCGCAGCTCGGGCAGCCCCGTCCCCTCGGGCCGCCCCGTCGAGGCTGGCAGCGGAGGGCCCGCGTCGCCGTGCCAGGATTCGGCCGCTTGAGTGACACGGCGTGGGCAGCGCTCCGAGAAAGGGCACCTCCGTTGGAAAAATAAAAGTGCCCTTTTAATGAAGGGGAGCGGCTGCGGGAGGCAGGGGGCCGAGCAGGGCGGCCGCTCTCCGGGATGCTCTGCCGCTCCCGAGGCTCCGCATCGGCCCGTTGGGACGGTGGGGTCTACGAGCTCGGGGCGGGGGGGATGAGGTCCCCCAGCACCCGGGGTCGGGCTGGGGAGGTTGGTAAATGTTTTCTTTCCCAGACTCTGGGCAGGGACGGCCGGGCCGGGAGTCCCTTTATGAGCAGCTCTGGGCACCTGCACGGGGAGAGCCTCGGCAGCGCCCGGCCAGCGTTCATGGGCAGCCCCCGCCGTGCTGAGGGGTCTCAGGTCCGGTGCGTCCTGGGGACGGGGAGAAGAGGGGAACTTGCTGAGCGCGAGGGGCAGAAAGCCCCGTCCCGTCTCTCCCGACGCCCCTCCCGAAGCCTCTCCAGCTGCCGGAGCGTGCAGCCCCGGGCTTCCGCCGCCCCGTCGGGGCTCAGGACGAACCGTGGGGCGAGGGGACCAGCGGCGAGAGGGAAGCCGAGCCCAAGCCCTCTCCCCCGGGGCACCGACCGCCGCCTACTCGAGGAGGCCCCCCGGGCTGCGTTCCCATCCCCCCCCCCGCCTCCCCCCATACACACACCCCGACGCCTGTGCGTGTCTCTGGCTGAGCCGCCAGTGGATGTCGTTGTTCTGTTCCTTGAGCGCAATGTCACTCCTTTAGCATGACCTCAAACGCGGCGGGGGCTGGGACCGCCAGTCATTCTCCGTGCGAGAGCCGGGGCGGGAGGCAGGCGGGACCCAGCCCCGCCGCCAGCGGCACTTTTGTGGGGCCGTCGCCTCTCCGCTCTCCCTTTCTCCGCGGGGTTTGGCCGCGGGGCGGGCGATGCTCCGCGCTCCGTGAGCCGCGCACCGCGCACCGCCTCCGCCGGCCGAGCCGCCCCGCTCAGAGCCCCGCTGCGCCGCGCACGATGCCGCGGAGGGGCGCGGAGGGGCCGCTCGCCCTGCTGCTGGCGGCCGCGTGGCTGGCACAGCCGCTGCGAGGCGGCTACCCCGGGCTGAACATGTTCGCCGTGCAGACGGCGCAGCCCGACCCCTGCTACGACGAGCACGGGCTGCCCCGCCGATGCATCCCCGACTTCGTCAATTCGGCCTTCGGCAAGGAGGTGAAGGTGTCGAGCACCTGCGGGAAGCCGCCGTCGAGGTACTGCGTGGTGACGGAGAAGGGCGAGGAGCAGGTCCGCTCGTGCCACCTCTGCAACGCCTCCGACCCCAAGCGCGCCCACCCGCCCTCCTTCCTCACCGACCTCAACAACCCGCACAACCTGACGTGCTGGCAGTCCGACAGCTACGTGCAGTACCCGCACAACGTCACCCTCACGCTGTCCCTCGGCAAGAAGTTCGAGGTGACCTACGTGAGCCTGCAGTTCTGCTCGCCGCGTCCCGAGTCCATGGCCATCTACAAGTCCATGGACTACGGCAAGACGTGGGTGCCCTTCCAGTTCTACTCCACGCAGTGCCGCAAGATGTACAACAAGCCGAGCCGCGCCGCCATCACCAAGCAGAACGAGCAGGAGGCCATCTGCACCGACTCGCACACCGACGTGCGGCCCCTCTCCGGCGGCCTCATCGCCTTCAGCACCCTGGACGGCCGCCCCACCGCCCACGACTTCGACAACTCGCCCGTGCTGCAGGACTGGGTGACGGCCACCGACATCAAGGTGACCTTCAGCCGCCTGCACACCTTCGGCGACGAGAACGAGGACGACTCCGAGCTCGCCCGCGACTCCTACTTCTACGCCGTGTCCGACCTGCAGGTCGGCGGGCGCTGCAAATGCAACGGGCACGCGTCCCGCTGCGTCCGCGACCGTGACGACAACCTGGTGTGCGACTGCAAGCACAACACGGCCGGGCCCGAGTGCGACCGATGCAAACCCTTCCACTACGACCGGCCCTGGCAGAGGGCGACCGCTCGAGAGGCCAACGAGTGCGTGGGTGAGTGGCGGCCGGGAGCGCGGGGATGGGGACCGGGTCGGGGTCGGGGTCAGGAATGGGGCGCGGGGCTTCCCGGGACGGAGGGAGGGAGGGGAGGATCCAGGGAGAACCGCCGGGGAGAGGGAGAGGGAGGCGTGGGGACATCCAGGGACACGGGCAGCGGAAGTGCGGGGCAAAGGAGGGGACGCCGAGGGGCCGCTCGGGGACACGAGCGAGGAGCGGAGGATCGGGAGTGCAGGGATGGAGCCGCGGCAGCCGGGAGCGGACTGGTGAGGAACTGCGGGATCCGGGGTGTAGAGCGGGGATCTCGGGAGAACGTGGATGGACGGCGGGGGACGGGGATTTGGGTCAGAGTTTGGGACAAGGTACAGCGACGGACCGCTCAGTGCGAGGCGGGCGGTACGGAAGGACCCGGGAGCGCCGGGTCGGGGGCACCGGGGAACCGGGGTTAGGACGGCTGACGGCACGTGGGGAGCAGAGCAAGGGACAGCGGGCGGAGGGAGGAGAAGGGCAGGGGACGCGGAGAGGATCAGAGCAGGGAGAGGGGAGGCGGAGAACAGCGGTAAAACCCCGTTCGTGCGCGAAGCAGCCCGGGGCGGCGTCGGCTGGGTCCGCGTATGCGAGGAGCCGCAGCTCGGCACGGAGCGGGGAGCGGCTCCTGTCGCTGTCGGGGCGGAAGGTGGCCGGGCTGCTCTGCCGAACCCGCAGCCCCACAGAGCTTCCGCGGCCCCGTGCCCGGTGCAGCCGCCCCGAGGTGCGGGACGCGGCGGAGGGACGGGAACAGGCCCTGGGGCCAACGGGAAGCGCCGGGCCGAGCCGGTTCACTCCGTTTCGGGAGACGAATCCGCGCCGTCCGGGCTGAGAGCGAACTCCAGGGCTGACCCTGAAAAGGAGACGGCGCGTCCCTGGGCAGGGCTGGGGAGTTGGTGCTGTTTATCTGCATCCCCGACTGACAGCTCCCCGCAGCCTCCAGCCCTCGTTCCTCGTATTATGGGACCGTAGCAGTCCCTGCTTGTGCCGGGGGTTCGGAATGACCCACGGCGGCTCTGGGCAGCGTCCTGGGCTCTGCTGGGCTCGGCTCGGCTCTCCCCTCCGCGTCCCCGGCATCCCGCCGCCCGCAGCCGCCCTGTTTACGCGGAACACACGGCTCCGTCTTCCAAAGCATTCGCAGCTCCGACGATAGGGAATAAAAAGTCCACACACACACACACATACACAAACAAACAAACAAACAAAAACCGAGCGGCCGAGTTAGTTGGACTTTAAAAAAAATATATAATTACTATTTTTTTCCCCCCAAATCACAATCAGATGTGTCCCTTGCAGAGAGGGTAATTTCTTCGCCGGCGCCTTCAACGCCGAGGCACGGCCAAAGTTGGCAGCGACGCGGGTTTACCGGGATCGGGTGGGGATGAATGTGGCCGGCCGTGTCCCGGTGCCCAGCGGTGCTCAGCCCAGAAGCTCTGCTCCCCCTCCGGGCTGCGGCTCACACAGGGGCGCTCCGGGAAGCGGCCGTTTCGCAGCGCCCGGGGGGAAGGCGGGGAGAGGTGCCCGGGTGTGCAAAGAGCACTGAGCCGCGATTTGTCTCCGGGTTTGCTTTCCTCTATCCGGCAGCGAACTGAGCTGTTTCGCACCGTTCTCATCTCCCATCTCACAGCCCGGGGCAGGTTCTTTGGTTGCAGAAAACATGCCGTGAAATTCAGTGCTCCGTAGTCACTGTTGGATCCCTGGGCTACTTCGCAGTGCCCTGAAATGTTCCTCAAAATGCATCAGTTCAGTCACTGCCGGCCCTGCACATCTACCATCTCCCTCACTTCCAGTTTATTTCCATTCTGGTTCCCGGTTTCCAATTAAACAGGAGGTCGTGCCTCTGCCTTGCACGCCATGCACAGTTCAGACTTTTACAAACGAAAATCACCGACTTTGCTTCCCTTTCCTCACAGTTTGCTGGGAAGTGAATGTTCTGCAACGGCAAAACTACGGTAAAGCCATTTTCCACAGTCCATTTCTGCTGCAGATTCCTTGGGGCCGTACCTATCAGTCTGCAACACCGACCGCAGCCAAACGACTGCACGATCCTTCCAAGCCCACACTGCCTGGAATAATCCTCCTAGATAAAGATCACAATAAACCCATTCAGCTCCCACCCACTTGCTCATGACATCGGCCCACCCTGGTTTCTCTCCTGAACGCAGAGGGAAATCAGCCTTTGCTGACCCTCGGGTGTCGGGCAGGGACTGGGGCTGGCGGTGATGCTGTTGGCTGCACACTGGGGGTGCCCTGTGCTGAGGGAGGAGGTGAATTCACCAAATCTGCTGAATTTGCCCCCAGCCCATCGAGTGAGAGCTGGTTACAGCTTTTCCTTTGGCTTTACTCTTTTTGGGGGGGGACAAATTGAGTTTCCAACAAAGGGAAAAATGGCAGGATGCGTCTGCTTTGCTTGAAAATTGGGGTGCTTTCTTTCGTGAGCCCCTTCCCCCTGCCAAAATGGAACCTTTGTTCCCATTCATGCTTTTTTGGGGGACTAAAACAGAAACACACTGCAGTTTCAGACAAGAAGTCAAAATTTCCCACGGGAACATTTCTCAACAGCCAGATTGAATTTTTGTGCATCACCTCTTACTGCCCACAAGAGCCCCATGCAGGGCAAGGGTTGGCCCAAGGAGATGTCCTCCAGGGGCAGAAGGAGCCCTGCCTGCAGCACTCTGTACCACGGCGGGTTCCCATCAGTATTACCTGGCAAATAGCTGCTCCATGAAGAGCTTGGCTTCACAGCATAGCTTTGGCTGGGCGCCTGGCAGCTAACGGGCTCCAGAGAGGACACAGCTTGGAGAGGAGCTGCTGCAATCACTGACAGGCAGGGAGCTCTGCTCTGCATCCTCCCTCTCCCTTGCACTGTGCTCAGCCCAAAGCCCAGGTTGTGGCCAACACTTCTTGTCCCTCATGAGAGGAGCCTGCAGCTGGGAAAGGTTTGAGCTGAAATGCCTTCAGAGCTCAGTTGCTGGTGAGCTGGTGCAGATGCACAGAAGTGCAGCCAGGGACGCAGACTTCAACCAGATTTAGGGAAATCCATGCAATGCAATCAAAACCACCCCGCAATTTCTCATGAGCTGCTCATGATGAGATGAGAACTGCCATGAAACCCTTCAGAAAACCCCCCTTCACTTGCACAAAATGCCACTGGTGCATTTTCCAGCCGACACAGGCTGAAGGCTCTTTGGGAACCACCTCCCACCACTGTTCCCAGTGCCGCCCCGAGCACTTCGTGGAGAGATGCACCGGCATCTGCACATGGCTCTGACGTCAGTGGGGGCTGCAGGTGCTGGGCTCATCTCGGATTTTGGCCCTGTGTTATGCCTGGAGAGCACTGAGCAATAATGAGTGAGGCTGCAGTGAGAAAAAGGAAACATATTGTGTGTTCAGATATGGGATTTGGCACCCGGCGCACAGAGCTGGTGTCAGGCTCTGCTCCGTGGTGTGGCGCACGGTGGTGGGTTCCCAGGCTGTGATGTGTCTGTGTCAGAGTGGTTTGTGAACCGGCTTCTCCTCCTGCTGAAGGGAAATGTCATCTCCAGGACTGGGAATTGCCAGGGACTGGGCTGCCTCATTCCCAATGGGAAACTTCCTCCAGGCAGACCTGAGGTGGACCGTTCTCATTTCACTGGCAGCTCAGGGAGAGATTTGTGGCAGTACTACCTATAGAAGGCCTGGGCTCCCCTCCATCCTCATCACAGCTGGGAAAATCAAACTCTCCAGGGCCTTCCCGTTCCCACGGGACAAGGAGACAACTGGTGCTGACGGATGGCCCTGGGGACACCAGGGTGGTCCTGTGGCCGTGCTCAGCCCCTGCTGGTCTCAGTAAGCCGCAGGCTGGTTTTGGAGTCTCTGTGCCCAAATCACCTGTTACCTACAGAGGACACAATGAGTGCTCAGCATTCCTCATATCCAGGTTTGTCTCGTTCTCCTTTGCCTTAGTTTTCTCTGGTCCCAAGACCAAAGCAAGGCTGTGTGTGGGGTCAGGGGAGAAAAGGTGTGAAGCAGCAGCACAGCATCCCTGCACTTCCCAGCAGCTGGAACACAGCCTCCGCGGGCTGTACTCCACTCCCATCCCAGTGCCCAGCTCCCATGGGTCATTCTGCATGGGGAATCACACTGGGTGCTGTAGCCATAGAAATATGAGCCCATAAGCAGCCGAGACTTCCATTGTAGCCTCCCAAGCAAGCCAGGCATGGGCAGAGCTTTCTCACAGGCTTTTCTTCTCAGGAAGCTTAAAGTTAAACTGATTTCCAACAGAAAGGTTTTTACACCAACAAACAAACAAACAAAAAAGCGCAGTTAAGGCTAAAACAAAACCAGGCTTGGCACTCAGGGTTGGACACTTGCCTTCCCTTGAGCTTGTCCACGGCTAATCTCTGCCCTTCTCTTTCTGGGCCAACGCATGTCATCCTCATTCAGCCAGCACTGTCCTCGCCGTGCAGACTCCCTGTGACCGCCCGGGGGGACGCGCTCCCAGCCCTGCAGGGTGAGAAGCACACAGCCCTATGGAAAGCTCTCCCAGGCTCACACCTTCCTGCTGGGCTGTGAGTACTTAGGATGTTTGTGTTGCAAATATGTCATAGAATCACAGGAAGGCTGGAGTTGGAAGGGACCCTTAGAGGCCATCTGGTCACACTCCCTGTATTGAACAGGGACACTAGAGCTCTGTCAGTGTTCAGAGCCCATCCCCTGACCTTGGGCTTGGGGCTGCGGTGGGTTTTCACTCCAGCTTTGCAGGGTGGAGGAGGTGCAGGTCGGGCTGAACCCCATATTGCTGTCAATTGCAGCAGAAATAACCCCATTCCATCCCCAGGACCACCAGGTAGCACAGTGAACCCCTCCTAGTGAGCACTGAGCAAGCTTCACCACCCCCAGGCTCAACCCCATCTATCTCTGGCATCTTCCTGACTGCACCAAACAGCATCACCCCAAGCACACAAGGGATGGACACACACCCTGAGCACACAACACTTTTCCCTGCTAACCACACGCCAAGATATCCCCAAACAGGGAGGTGACCAGCAGGCTCTTAAGGAGATCTCTCTGTAATAGCTTTCGTTTATAGGGGGATTAGGATGCCCTGGGGACTGATAAGGAGGCAGTGAGGCTGTTCCTGCAGCAGCTTGCAGCTTGCTGGGGTTGGAGCTGTGTGGCTCTGCCACACACCCACTTGACTCTGCATCCTGCAGGGAGGGAACGTGGTGCTGTAGGGGATATCTGTTGAGGGGAAGGGTTCTGAGCTGGGATGGCATGAGGCCATTGGAAGGGGGCAGGGATGGGGCAAGCACGCATCTTGGCTGGGGCATGGATTTGTGGATTTATGGATTTGTTCTGTTGGTGCCCAGAATTTAAGAACTGATGGAGTGATATGGAGATTGCTGTGTGCTGGGGATGGTGCTCAGCACCCAGGGTCTCTGCAAGCACAGGCAGTCCTGCTGCACTGAAAGGCACCAACAGAGCCCAAACTGCTGCTGTGCCCTTCCTGTGCAATGTGACCTTCCCTCTGCCCTAGGAGCTGCATCACTCCAGAGTGCAGTGAGCAGAAGAGCAGGGGAAGAGCCCATTGCCACATCCTGCACACAGCTCCAAAGGCAGAGACAGTGCAGGTGGGAACTTCAGTTTCACCTGGAAAAGGGCAAACACAGTGTGAGGAGCAGCAGAGCTGGGCAGCAATGCAGGCTGCGAACAGCTGAGCTCTGCAGGGTGGAGTGGCACAAATCCATCCTGACCTGCAGTGGGAAACTGCTGGGATGGGAAATGCTTTCTGGTTGCAGAGAAGCTGAGCTGTTGCCCATCTGCTCTGCCCCATCCCTGCCCTTATATCCCCACATTTGAACACTGGGCTCATGGATTTGGATGGAAAAATGCAGAGCTTGTATCGCCTCTCTCATGTCACTTCATCAGCTAATCCCTACAGGGCTGTGTGCTGTGGGACCACAAGAATCATCACCATCTCTACTCTGTTTCAGCCAATTATGACTTGATCTTCATGGCAGCAGTGAGGGGAGATTTAATGTCTCTTAATGCCAGCCGTCTGGAAGTTTAGAGTCCAAACTGGATGTAGTGGGTGCAGGGAGTGGGCACAATGAGAAAAAGGAATTTTTGACACCCAGCAGCTCAGTGCAGCACCTCAGTTCGCTCCTGCAGGAAGATAGTGGGGAAATAGGAAGATGGAAGAAATGGGGTGCTTTTCTAAACCTCCCTCCCAGTGCTGAGCTGCAGCGGAGCATCCTCGGAACATAGGACCCCCCAGCACGGCTGTTTCCCCACCCGCCCTCCCGTCCTTTTGCAACAGGGAGTTGGTTCTGCTTAATGTCGGAGATTGTACCGCGATTAACGAAAGCCTCACGAAATGAAATCACTTTGCTTCAAAGCATCCCGGGGAGGGGGAGCGTCCCTCTGGCAGCGGGGACGGCCGAGCGGATATTGCAGGCAGCCTGCTAGCCAGCACTGCAGCGCGCACAATTGGGCTCTGACAGTGTGAAGGCAAATACAAACAGCAGCTTGTGTTTGCACACAAAGACTCTGTGCACCAGGATCCCTGGCCCTGTGCTTTACACCCTCGGCTCTCGGGTAGAAAGTCCTGGGAGGGTGGGAGGGAGGGAAACGCCGCTGAATATTTAGAAATGAATTGAACTGTGCAAACATGCTGCGGGGAAGCTCGCGATGCAGTGCTTTGGATCAGCTGCCTGCCGGGGCTGGAACACAACCACTGGGCTTGAAAGGGCGACTTTCACACTGAAGCAAAACCGGACAAAAGAAGATAAATGAAATGGGCTCCCAGCGGGGTTTGGTTTGTTTGTTTTTGTAACTCAGCTGATATTCGCGCGTGGTTCAGCCCAGCAGCCCAGTGTGTCCTTCGCACACTGCTCGTAAACTGGGGAGGGCAGCAGTGTGGGGCAGGAGGGGCTGTGAGATTATCAGGCATGTTGTGGGTAGAGAGCGGGGAGTGATATCAATTCATCACACAGTCAAGCGTAACACATCCCAATTGTTTTGGTGGTGCTGGCAGCAAGTCTGGGAGATGATCACTGGGCAAACCGTGGGTACCTGTGGGGATGGCTCCACCTTGAGCCCCAGCACTGGGTGAGGAGCAGGGCTTATCCCTGCTGCATCTTGTGATGAACTGCAGTCAGGTATGTGCAGAGCAGGGCTAACAGCGCACCTGATGCTCGCTTGTTTTCTAAGGCAAAGCCATGCTCAGTGCAAGTCTGTTAAAAACCCATCCATTCCCAGGATTCCGGTTAGCTCCGTGGAAGCTTAGCAATCCGCTGCATCATAGTTTTGATCAAATCAAACCTTTAAAACATTACACAGTGCTTAATCTACTCTGTAGCATTCGCTCTTCCCAAGCTTCCATGGAACTACCAAATGCTCGTGGTGATTTGGCAAACCCATCCCTGCAGCAATATGGCCTCCCCCCACCGAGGCTCCACTTTAGCACGTTCTATCCAATCAATAAAGAAACCCCATAGCCACAAAACCCCAGACGGGCCATCACGTGTGTGGGGCAGCCAAAGAAATCCCCATTGGTGACCAATGGACGTCCCCAGGAATGAAAGGCGAACAATTTGTCGGCAGCCCACGCACTTGAAAACGAATGATCCAAATTATTCAGCGAGTCTCCCCGGATAGTGAATCCATTGAAAGGGGACGGAGACGGAGCCATAAATTATTCATTACTGAACAGAGAACGAAATGCATATAATCATAACAATAATAATAACAACAACGCCAATAGCAGCAGCTCAGCTAAGGGAAGCGGGGAGGCATGAAGGCACGCAGACTTTGTTCTTCTTTTATTCCAGCAGCCCCTTGGAGCAGCTGTCTGGTATAAAGGGATACAAAATGGGTGTACATTTGGAATGAATACACCTATTGCCAGTAAGTGGGCTGGCTTGCCTTGACTGGGGTGATGCTATTTGTGCTCGGGTCCTGGGCAGTGAGCAGGTCCCATTCACTCACATGCATTGCTGTTGGGGTGCCACGTGCTGAGATCCATCCTTTTGCCACCCCTGGGACCCGAGGTCTCTTTATGTCACCTGTTACATGGGGTTCCCCCTTTCCCTGGGGTGCTCCCCATGGGGAGCTGGGCCATACAGAAGCCCCAGAGGCATTGACATGCTCCCACCGTGTTGCACAGTGCCCAGCTACCGTGCTGGCATGCCAATGAGTTCCCAAGGGGCTCAGCTGTGGCACGCGGCCATCTCCTGCTGCTTTCCCACCGGTGGCCCCGTGTTGGCAAGGAGGGGCCATGGGGTCCCTATGCTACCAGTTGGCTTCCTGCACCTGCTCACCTCAGCTGCATCCCACTGCCGTGTGTCCACATACACAACGTGTTGGGATGCAGCAGGTCGGAGCAGTAAGGAGTATCCCCAGAGGTGGGGTTGGATCCCATTGGGAGCATCACTGTGGTTGGGTCATGGGGCACAAGGATCCCCACTCACAGGGCAACTATCGGCACCAGCCACGCGTTGGTGCAATAAATCACTGAGAAGTCACACTTCTGGCTTTGATTCTGCCCTTGGCTATGAGTGGCAGCAACCAGAGGCAAAACCCAGTGCAATCCATATGTTCACCTTTTGGAATTAATTTCTCTTGGTAATTTCTGTGTAATTACACAGCATTGAAGGCTGATTATATACTTCCTCTTGTGGGCCACTAATACTGCTTCTCCAGCACCAGAGGAGCGCTTTGCAGCCTGCAAACCTACAGCCTCCAGCACAATGGGACAGCCCGAGTTGCACACCCTCCCCAGTGACTCTGGTCCCCTGCTGTGTCCTTGGATGCAGGTCCCAGCCAGCAGCGGGGCATGGTGCAAACAGGACATGGAGCACTTATAAGAGCCACCAAAATACGTGGGATGTCACTCGTGCTGAACAGGGCTGGAACCATCCACTACTGCAATTGCAACAGATGCTCTCCGACAGCAGCTGAGCAGAGCGGCTCTTCTCCCAAGCAATAATCTAATTTATATCTCATACGACAGTTTTATTCTCTGAATTAGCGATGCTGCTGGCCGTGCAAGCAGCGGCTCAGTGCTGCATTGAGGATGCAGCCATGCTCCAGCTCGAGTCAGGGGGAGTGAAGGGTCGTAAAGCAGTTTCTCACGGGGGGTTATGGCGCCTATAAAATTAGTCCCGTTAGCAGCCGGCTGCCCATTGAAACGAGCAATTTAAGAGGATCACAGCAGCATCCCATACCCTGACCCCACTGAGGCTTCTGTGGAATAACAGAGTTGGGCTGCATGGAAAGAGCAGAGGAATGGCAATGGCTTTGCTTGCGTTTGGCTCACAGCTTTCTGCTGCGGCGTTTGGGTTTCTTTAGTTATTTCTGCCTCGCCAGTGTCTCAATTCAAACTTAACGGAAAGAGAAAGCAAGCGGGAGGAGGAGAAATGATTTCCATCTCCTCTGCTTTGGATGAAGCCCTGCTCTCCCCTTGCACCATTTATTCTCCCATCGGGGTTTCGGTGAACGGCCAGCAGCCGCTCCATGCTCAGATCCACTTGGCCGGGAGAGCGCAGCCCCGCCGCGTGCACATTCCCCCTCTGCGGGAAGCACTTTGTGTGTCACGCTGTCACGTCTGAGCTTGGGAGCTTAACACAAATCCTCATGCTCAGACCCAGCTTGAGCCCTTTCTGCCGCAAAGCGCCGGCCAAGGCACCGGTCGTTGTTAGGTTTCAGAGTGAACGTTCCGTCACAGTGCAGGAACAGCTTGTCCTGTGTGCCATGCCACCCCAGCACTATTGCAGTGCTGCTTAGTGTCACCTGGCATCCCCAAACCTCCGTTTTTGGGAGCAGGGAGACAGTGCGAGGTCTGGCTCAGCAGTCCTGTGGGCTCCCTCCTGGGAGACAGCGCCCTGAGAGCTTCATTTTTGGGAAGCCTTAACATCCTCGGCTTACCAACCGCTGAAAGAAAGGTCAGCTAATCCTCTGCAGAGTCTGAATGAATGCGGGCCCAGAAGTGAGATTACTAAAAGGGGACTGGGAGGCTGCATGGATACAGGGACCCTTCCCATAGTCATGCGTTGCTTTCTAAAGAAATGCAGCTTTTCTTTCAGTCCCCTTCCCCTGGGAGGAGGGGGGGTGTGCTCAGATCCCCTCCCCCAGCAGCAGCCATTGCCTTTGGGAATACCCCATCACAGCACAGGGAGCCTCAGAGAGCTGAGTGCAGCCTGAGCATCCCCACTGGGTACCGTGCCTTGATTTGGGAAGAAAACCCCAAAATGCAGGAAGCCTGCACTCCCCCCCACCTCCCTGTGATACCTGTGCCCGGGGCATGGGGTGATGCTGCCGACCCATGGGCGTCAGGCAGTATGGCCATATCTGTATCCTCACCACCCGTAGTCATCCTCACCACCCAGCACCCACCGTGCCTCAGGTCCCAGCCCTGCAGGGGAGTGGGCACCGTGCCCAGGGCCATGTACTCAGCTCCCTCCTGGGCTGCACACCCCTGGTCCTTTGTGGACCCCCGGGGCGATGACATGACAGGACCACTAAGAGTTGGCTTTTCTCCTGCAAATCAACTATCCTCCTCAATGCTGGAGGAGCTGAATGCGGGTGAGGAGCAGCCCCCCGGGGTGTGGATGCACTGCGATGAGCCATGGTAACCTGGCTACAAGTGTGACAGCGCAGACACCCGGACCCCAAGCCTCCCTGCCAGCCTCCCCAGATTGGGTATTCAGCCCACAGGGTTTTCTCTATTGACCTCGAAACACTGTTCTGCATGGGAGAATTTTCTTTCTTTCTCTCTCGGTAATGCAGAACCAAGTGTTTCTTTTGGATCCTTTCGCTACCCCAGTGGCAAGCCGGTGGTGCAGCAGGGAGCCGCTCACCCACTGGTGAGACTTCATCCTTGAGGCTCAGGGGCCAGTTAAGAGAAAGCAGAGGGGACCCTTTTTCCAGATGTGACAGCTCCAGGGAAGTGGGATGCTCCACGTCCACACACAGAGCACATGGTGCTGTCACCTCCTGCACAGCCACCAGGTCCTGTCCTGCTGCCTTGCTGAGGACAGCTGGTGGAAAACATCAGACAAAGTCCTCTAGGGCTGGGCTGAAGGCCGTGTGTGATTTGGTGTTGTAATAGCAGCTGTGGGCACAGCTGTACACAGCTGTTCTGGCTGCATCAGTGATGCTGTTAGAGGAGACTCCTGCAAAGCCAGGAAATACTTACAGTCACCCCAAGCAGGTGACATTAGCAGGCAGGGGAAGATGTGGAGGTGACCTGCAGGGCTTGGGGTGATGCTGGAGTCACCAGGCAGGAGGAGCACAGACAGTCTCTTCCCATGGGGAGGGCAGGGGAAGAGGAGCAGGGCACGGCTGTGCCCATGGTGTCCTCCTGCCCCAGCCTTGCTGCAAGCACATCCCAGCATCCCCATCCATCCCTCCATCCCCTGCACAGCTCCCGCTCTGCAGACGTTGCCCCCGGCTATTCAGCCGCTCTCCGGATCATTAAGCGTATTGAGCCATACCGGTCCTGTGACTGGTTAATTAGTAAAGAGTTGACTAATTAGTTAATCATGTTTACCGAGTGCTTTGAAAGTGCTCACTGTTATTATATTTAATTATGATGACGCCCCGGGCACCATTCACCTCCCTGCATGCCAAGTCCTGCAGGGCTCAAACCCTTTGTCTCTGCCACCCAAGCCTGGTTTTAAGATGGGAATTTGCCTCTTATCCCCTAGTTACTAGGTTTCCTTAACAGCCTCTTGTGTGGGATTTTAGAAAAGCCCCTCACAAAGTCTCCGTATACCCTGGCACACTTAACTTGCTCTTTCAAAGCCATCTTATCCTCTAAGGAGGCAGGACTGGCTCTTGCAGAGCCATACACAGTGATGGCTTTGTGCACACCTCACCCCGCATCCCTCTCCTGAACTTAAGGAAAAATCAGCTGACATCCAGATCTGTGCCCCATCCCAGGCCATGGGCACCCCAGTCTCATCCAATGTGCAATGGATGAGCAAAAGAAAAGGGAGCTGCTTGCGAGGGGACAGTTTGTTGGAGGGCAGGAAAAGGAAATGTGCTGCAAAGATTTCATCTGTGGAGAAGAATGCAAGCAGGGTTTGTTAGTCAGGAAAGAGTCTTGGCATCGCTGAAGAATCAACAGGTCTAATCATCTTGGGGCTTTCTTCATTCGTAAAAATGTCATCAGCTCATTAAGCAATGTCATAAAGAGCCCCAGTCACCCCTTATCGCTGTGCAATCTGAAGAGGAGTCTTCTGGCCCCAGCTGCAGAAATAAGGCCCATCCAGGGCGTCTGGATCTGAAGCAGACAATAAGCTATAAAAATCAGATGGGGATGCCACAGGAGCAGGGCTGGGGAACGCTTCTGTCCTCATGAGTTGATCAGGAGGGCACATGGCCAGCCAAGGTTTGCTGTATAGTCATGGCATGCCATAGATGCTCAGTGCTGCTCCTTCACCCAGGAGCCCACAGTCCCCTTCCTGCAGATGGGGGCTCTCCTATTACATGATCCTAGAATGCTTGCAGGTGTGTGTTTACCAACTCCAGGCAACTCTTGCTTGAATGGCTTCTGTCACCCTTGCTCCCTATCGTAAGCTGATGTGGTTGTGAACTCATGGACACAAGGGTTGGGAAGGAGCTCTGAGGTGTCTTGTCTGGACTGTGGAGGGAGTAGATGCTCAGTGCTGCTGCAGGTTGAATGATCCAATTGTATCTTGGCCATATGCCCTTTAGGAGAAGTGGATTCTCCCAGAGGTAATTCAGGAGCACATGTTTTCCCCACATACTCTGAATGCCCTTCTTGGAAATTCTTCTTCCCTTCATGGCCAAGCAGCTGGGATTCTAAGTGAGCATCGGCTAAAATGTCTGCATTTAGTGGGGATGAATCTCAGTCTTGAGATCCATAAGTGCAACTGGCCGTGGTGCTCAGCAGAAAGGACCTGGTCAGATCCCATCTGCAATGTAAGAAGAACCAGAGCCCTTGGGAGGTGTTTGGGTATTGGGAAACCATGTGGCAGTAGATCAAAGCTGTGTTCTCTGCAGCAAAACATGGTTTTCTTGTAATTAGTTTTAACAACACGTAAGTGGTAGCAATAGTTCAGCGACATCTGGAACATCTGCCCAGAGCAGCTGAGGATGCCCCATCCCTGGAGGTATTCAAGGTCAGTTGGATGGGGCCCTGGGCAACATGATCAAGTGCCTGATTTAGTAATCGGCATCCTTGCCCAGAGCAGGGGAGCTGGAACTGGATGATCCCTGAGGTCCCTTCCAACCCAAACCTTTCTATGATTCTGTGTTTGGTTCTATGAATCTATGATCTGAAGATTCAATGATCTTCTTCTATGGATCACATACCGGACATTTTCAAGTTGTTTTTGTGAGCTAACTGGTGTTGGCTAGGGGCTTACAAGTAGTTGGGATGGTCTGGAGCCCAAACCTTTGATCCTCCGTTGTGCCGCACCTTGTCTACCTGCTCACAAAGGTCAGAAGGCTCTAAGGTCCCCCTGGTCCTATTTACACTGTGGGATCGTCATGCTGATCTTCAGTTCTCCTGTCCTCACTGTCCTTTGGGAGCTCTTCCTGCACCTGTGGAGCCCCAAGGATCCTTCCCCGAGCTTCCCATGTTCCTGGCACCAGGATGGGGACAGCTTGCTTCCTCTGAGCTCTCCTGGGGCTCAGCCTGGCCAGCCGCTGCCTCACCATTTCCACCCAGCCTGCTAAATCTCTCCCTCTTCAAAAAGAAAGAGAAGCCAAGGAAGTCTGGAAGGGAGGGGAGACAAACACATCTGCACCTGGGAAATGTCATGTTTGGTTTTTCAACTCCAAATGGGCAGCGACAGCAGCTCCGTGGGGGTGTGAGCAGGGGGAGCAGTGCAGATTTATGGCTGCGGGTCACGCTTGAGCTGAGCCAAGTATTCTGCCTAGCATCAGTTTTATGAAGGAGATGAAGTGCAGAACCTCGAGTGCAGGCGTCCTATTAGAGGAGAAACACTGGGCGAGCAGGAACAGGGAGTGCACGATGAGAGGCCATCCTGCCCCAGCTGCAGACGGGGTTTCTCTTCCAAGCCTGCATTTGGGCAGGTTGGGGATTGCAACCACCAAGCGTGGCCAGGCTTCTGCAGGTCCACAGTTTGGTGCCACGAGCCCATAGAAGCCACGTCCCATATGCTTCAAGCAAAGCATCTGGGTGCTGAAGCAAACAGAAGTCAAGAACTTCCCTCTTTCAAAACAAAATAAAATCCGCAGCAATTCACAGCTCTGCAGGAGGGAGTAATGTGAGATGGAGAACAGAAACCGCTTAGACAACTCCAAATTCAACACCCTTTTGAGCATTGAAATTACCACTCCAAGGGGATGCTGTAGAGATTGTCACAACTGTGCAGAGCATAAGGACCCAGATGATGCCAGGGCTTCCTTTTCTGGATGGAACCCAGACTAAATTTCTTGTAAATTCAAACCCTAGTATAACAGATTAAGCAGATTTACCAGAAAGTCACAGTTCTCAATGAGATAAATGCAATGCAGAACTTTCTCATAGGCATGGGTGGATTATCACTTCATCGCAGTCTCGTACTGAAAGCCATGTTTCAGCTGGGCTTTGACATAATTGACGAATGATGCAATGGTGCATTGTGACTGTAATGCCCCAAATTGCCTTCTTTGGCAATGCCTTTTGATGTACCTCTTCAAGGATGGGCGGCGTGTCCTTTCCTTTCCCATACGCTGCAGTGATCAGCAGTCTTTGCAAATAGTAATAAACTGTCTTTAGTATTTTGGTTGGTTCTCCTCCATCCAAAGCTTTTAAATTGAGGCATGTGATATTCTTGACTGATAGCTTTGCTGTGGCTCTATTAGATGCTGTGGGTTTGTTGTAGGTATTGTAGTGGGGGAGTTTCTTCCCTTTGATTCAGTCCTCACATCCACTTTGGCAGTTATCAGTTTGTGAATCTCTGCAAGAGGCCCCAGACAGTGGAAAGGATGAGGTTCAGTGGAACACCCTCTGGTTCTTTGTTTCGAAAGCTGGCTCAGCAGTTTCTGCCACAAGAGCAATACATTGGTACTGCCATGTCAAGATGTCTAGAGTCAGCTGTAGAGGAGATGGAAAGAGGAAAAATTCCTTTTTCGTTTTGTGTTTTGTGGGCTTCATTTGGTTGGCATTGTTTTCTTGTGAGACGCGGTGAAAATTTCTACTGGATTTGGAGGAAAGCAGTGGTGGGCAGGACAGGAGCAATCCCATCACATCACTGCTCATTGGTCAGTGACAGGGTGTCATGTCTGTAGCTGTTTCCCAGTTCTCCAGGGAGAATAATGGTCATATGCTGAGCAAACCAAAGCTTGGACCCAAGGGTTGAGCATTCTGAACATCAAGAACAAGCCAAAAATTAATTCTGCTCCTACCAATTTTGATACTAAAATGTATAAAATCCCATTATTTATTTATGGGCTTCTAAGGCTTGCTCCAAGCTGATGGAAGAGCTGGTGGCAGTCTCTTCTTCAGAGTTAATGGAAGCATTCCCATTGATCACAGAGGTAGCAGGGCAGATCCCCAAGTGGAAAATGCCAGGGTGTGGTTTCCTGTGTTCAGGAGAAGGCTTATTCTCCTGATGTGCCCCTTGTAAACAGTGCTGGGCCTGAGCAGTGCCTGCTGCACAGACGCAGATGGCACTGCACTCCATGTGACCCACAGTTTCCATGCTGGCTGGGAGACTCGACAGTCTGGTTTTATTTTCTGAGGAAGCCTTAGTCAGAGCTCTGTTTCCTCCAGCATCACTTTCTAGCTTTTGCTGTTCACACCACCATGGCATTTTGTCAGCATTGCTGACCTACTGGCTCATGAAGTCAGTAAAGACATTTATTCACAGCCTGTCAAGGGCCTCCAAGGGTGGCCAAGAAAGGTGGCTATGCTCACCAATGCAACTGGGATGGGCAGTGATTCTTCTCCAGCCTGATCAAGGCAGTGATGATCTTCTAACCCAAGCAGGGTGGGCAGTGATGCTCTTCCAATCCAACCAGGCTCAGCAGTGATGCTCCTCCAACCCAGCCACGATGGTCAGTGATGCTCTTCCAACCCAATCAAGATGGGCGGTGATGTTCCTCCAACCTGGGCAAAGGTGAATGGTGATGCTCTTCAAACCCAAGCAGGGTGGGTAGTGATGTTCCTGGAGATAGTCCAGAGGGGGGTGATGCTCCTCCAGAGGCTGTGGCTCTGCAGCATGGTTTGAGCCTGGGCAAAGGTGGGAGGTTTCTGTAGCCCCTGACTCTGCTTGTCAAAGCCTGACTTGTATAGTGGACAGGGAGAGGCCATGAAGCTGAGGGACTTGTTTCTCATTTCAGGGACAGAGGTTTTTCTTGCTTTCTCTGGAATGGCCACAAAAGCAATTTCTTGATCTTTTTATTGTGGATGTGAAAGCTGCACAGATTTTGAGAAAAACTCAGCATTGTGATCTCCCTCTGCCCTTTTATTGGAGTAAAACAGCCAAATCTATTGATGGAAAGTTCAGGTGCCACAATCCCATCCTCATAAGAAGGAGCAGAGAAGAGTGGCATTGCTGTCCTCAAAGCACCTTTCTTCCACATGGCCTTTGAACCACCTCTCTTGCAACCACTGAGAATGGGACATGGGAAGGATGGACATTTGTGGGGCAGAATGCTCTGTGGGGACCTGAGGGGAATTGTGCAGGAGGGGACAGATTAGGGACAGATTAGGGAGCTGAGAGGAGATGATTCTTCCAGCACTTTGAGCAAGCTGTGGAGCTCCTCAGCCTTGGATGTGGAGATGACAGAGATTTGTATGGCTTCAAGGGGAAGCAGCAGGGAAAAAGAGATAGGTTTTAGCATGAGGTAGAATGAGAGCGGATCAGAGAACTGCTCTAATGACATCTAAGGCTTACTTGATTCTCATTGTGTTTGTGTATTAGGAGAAAATTGAGCATTGTCCACACACCTTGTGATTGGAGAGGGACCAACAGCTCAGCCTTGTTCCTTGGGAGCAAAGCCCAGCGAGCACCTTCAGGCCAAAGGAAGCCCTCTTAAGGAGGGCTATGATAGCAGATTACAGGGAGTCCCTGGGGTGTCACTGAGCCTTCTTTGTGCCGCTGGTCACCTCGGACTCTGCTGTGCAGGAAACCTGAGCTCCCCTTTCCCGTAGTGCTGACATGGAGTCATTGACAAGTTGCCCTTTCATCCACACCATCCGCTCCCCAGGACCCTTTCCATAGGCATTCTGATCCCACAGCTTGTCAGTGGTGGCCCGGAAAGGGACAGATCCCCTCGCGGGGTACGCAGGGTGTGGGGAAGCTGAAGGTCTATTCAGCAGATGAATGCCCCAAGCCAGCAGGTGGGACACAGGAACTCTTAATCCCAAATCATTTTTCCCATCGGCATCCTTTTTTTTTTTTTTTTTTTTGGTTATTTTGTTTGGAATTATTATTATTACGGCCAGCAGCGAGGCGTGGGCTCGCCACCGAGGAGAGCGATATTATTCGCCTCCTTTTGTGCATGTCACCATGTTTGAATTGAGAAACAAAGGCGAGCAGCTTGTGCCTCCTGTTGGAAGCCTTCCTATCCCGCTGGGGATCCGGGACCTTTTCATCTCAGCCCATACACTGCGTAGGCTTCTGCTTCTTCCCATCTTTAAGTCTTTAGTAAATATCATAAAAGAGAAAAGAAAGGCAATCCCCAGGGCTTGGGAGTCCTACCTTCCCTGCTTTAAAGAGAGGAAAAAAATAGAAAGCAGAGATTTAGCCTCGTTTCATTATTTTTCATTCAGAGACTGCAAAGAGTAAATATTATTTAGTCCCATTTTGCAGGCTGGGTACTCTTTGGAATGGGTTTTTTTCTACATATACCCAAATTCTGGGTAGATCTGGAGCCATCAGGAGCAAACCCCACACACCCCATAGCAGAGCAGCAGCAGGATGAGCAGGGCAGGCTTTGCACTGGTGCTGGCCCGGCGGAACACACCTCACTGCTAATAAGGGAGCTGGTTGAAAACATCCAACTTCTTTTAATTTACTGATTCAAATTGGATGCGAGTGCTCAGAGAAAACTCTTCCCTTTGCATGAAGTTTTTGATTATCTGATGGAAGGCAATTCAAAACAGCACAGAAATATTTCTTTTTTTTCTTTCTTTTTTTTTTTTTTAATCCAAACTTCAGGCTTGGCTCAGCTCGCTAAACCCCGAACGAAACCATCTCCATCTGAAATAAATCCAAAAATGTTTCTACTGCATTTCGGTCGGAAAATGGAAACGCTTCCCCAGGAGCCTCCAAAGAAGGGCTCAGCCCCGTGATTTCTGTCTGCAGCACATATACCATGCAACTGCTTGTAGGTCTGACACCCAGGGAGGTTGGCAGAGCCGTGGTGTAACTTCCTCTCTCTGCTCTTGGGATCTGACAGCAACCGCAGTTGCACAATCCCTAGTTGTTTCCTATGCGGAGGAACTTCATGGCAGTAGGTTTCTTGGCACGGATATGGGGGATGGCACTTCTTTGTATGAATAATGATACTCACATGTGGTCGTCGCTGCTCGTTGCTCTTTAATACTTCCTTTTCCCTTGAAGACCTTTCCAGGCCAGGTTTTTGGTTACGTTTGTGTGAGGTGGAGGGAGGCTGTCTGCAGCTCCTCTGATGGAGGGCTGGAGGGGGTGGAGGGGCTGGGTGGCTCCAGGTGGCCCAGGGGACCACTGGAGGTGCTTCGATAGTGCAGTGATGGGGTCACCATCCCACCCTCACCAAACCCAAGCCTCAAAGCAGACACGGGAGCAACAACACAGAAGCCAACATTTGCCCAAGCAAATAGCTGTGTAATTAGGAGCTCACTGAACAACAGCTGGTTCCTAAGAGCCCTTGGAGCAGAAGGGCTTCGGCTCCCCATGACTCTCATTTTCAGCCCCTCGTTCAGCTGGCATGAGCCCAGCTCCCCACTGGTGCAAACAACCAGGGAAGAAACGAATTTGCTTTGAACAGTTGCAACGTTTTGCTCCACAAGAGCGCAGGAGGAGATCGGTGCTCACTCTGCCATCACCTGGCCACGGCCACCGAGCAATGGCACCATCCTGCAGGAGATCCACACTGCTGGGAACAAAGCAAACCGTGCTGACTGCAGCTGAAATAAGTTTGCCTGGTGTCACCGGGGTGACTTAGAGCTGGGTGTGTGGGCGAGGGCTCGTGCGTGCGTGCTTGCCAGGCGCAAGGAGCTCTGAATGGCTGCTCTGAAGTCTTGGATGCGGCTCGCCGAGCTCCGCAGGTTCCCCAAGGACTCCAATAATTGGTACATTTGGTTTGCTGCTCCTCATTATTTCTAAGTTTTCCAGCTCTAACGCCAAAGGAGTCTGTATTCTATGTAATTATTACTCAAAACTTTGAAAACATTAAGTAGGAAAAATAGGCCATTAAACAACTGAGGAGCAAAGTAACAAGTGTGAATTATGGCTCTGCCCCGTGGTTTGACTGTGATGGGTTTGTTCCACCCATGGAGAGATGTTGGAGAAGGGTAGGTTGAGTGGGTTGTTTTGCTTAATCTCTCTGCTGTCAGAGCTGCCGTCCCCAGAGAATGCGGATCTATAGAGAAATGTGCCTGCCCTTTGAAACGCAGCGCACATGCCCAGCTCCCAGCAAAGGACTTTTGTTCCGCTCTGATTTATACAGTTCTCTGGGGCAAAGAGAAGTGGCTGTCATGGTTGCAGGGATTACTCGCTACTGGAGGGAAGGGTGGGCTGCGCAGGAATAATTTGTTCTCTTGACATGGCATGGAAAGCTGCTCCAACCCCCCCATCCTTCCCCACACGGGATGCTGGGCACCCTTTCTGGGCACACTGCAAGCTCCCCAAGGCAAGCATCATTTGTGGGGCTGAGGTTCCTTGGTGCTGCCTGAGTGCCAGCACTGCCCACGGCTCTGCCTTGTGCCCAATCACGTCCCGGTGCTGCCATCCCAGAGCAGTGCTGGCAGGCTCAGGGATGCAGCAGAGCGCTCGGTTTACCCATCCCCGTGTCACTCGCCAACAAAGGCAGCTCACTGAGGACATGCCTCCTCTTATCTGCTCCCTGCATTTCCCAGCTTGTTTGTTTTGTTTTCACCCTCCAAGGAGGAGGAGGGTGGTGCTGCTTGTGCGAGGCCAGCCACCTCTGAACCCCAGCGCCAGAAGCCCTTTTCATGCTCTATAAATTTTATTGGAAAATCTGTTTCGCTCGAGGGGGGTTATTTTTTTTCTCCCTCGGTAACGCACCATGAAAAGGCTCATTAAAAAGTGAGCTCCTTGTTCTGATTAATCCTTCCAAGCAGGCAGAGGTGACACATGCTAATGACATTTCCAGCCGGGCTGGTCCCCTGGGACACCCGCTCGAAGGAGCGCCGTGTTGGACGTTGGGAAGGTTGCTCTTGGCTGCAGCACGCGTTTGTAGTGGAGAAATGCCGGCAGGAGCCAGGCGACCGCTGTCTCTCGGGCAGGACGAGGAGGCTTTGTTCTCCAGATGCATCTCCCGGCGCGTCTTCCCACGGACACGGGCTGTTCCCAGCATCCGGAAGGGTTTGGGATGAGGTGGAATGCACATCCCTGGCGTGAGCACGCGTCCCCACAGCACGTCCGAGGGCTGCTGGGATGCACCAGCGTCTGTCTGCGCCGGGCTGTTTTGCTAACCCCAGCCTGCTGCTCGACCCTGCCAAGGCTCTGATGTTCTTGGAGAACATGGAGCTAATGAGGCACCTTTCCCAAACAACCACTGACCTGACGAACCAGGAGGCTGTGAGCTCAGCACGCTGCGACCCGCAGCAAACAGGAGTGGAACATCCTCGTGGACCTTGTGTCACTCCCTGTCTTCATCATCACCTGCGTGATGTTGGTGTTAGGGAGATCTATCTTCAGCCTAACGCTTCACCACTGCTTTCCTTACAAGCTAAGACTGGCCTCCAGTCCAGGGATTGTGGTTCAGTTTTAAAGCTGAAATTCCACTCTTCCCTCTCTTGCTGGAAACCAGGATCCCTATGGTTGGAGAAAGAAAGAACCAAACCAAGATACCTACAGTTGGAGAAAGGAAGAATCAAATCAAGATTTCTAAGGCTGGAGAAAGGAAGAACTAAACCAAGATCCCTATGCCTGGAGAAAGAAACAAAGATCCCTGTGGTTGGCATGAGGACCAAACCAAGATCTCAATGGCTGGAGAAAGGAAGAACCAGTGAAGGTCCCAGATTGGGTCAAAGATATGCTGACACTTCTCCGCTTGGACCCAACTCAGCATGACACAAGGCAGAAAGCCACCAGAACAAAGTCTGTGCACCCTGCCTCTAGCAAGCACCCAGTACTTAGCATACCAAGTGCCCCACATCATTGAGCAGCAGCAAGATGTGCCAGCACTGAATCAACTTTGGTTTTCTCGGAGGGTCGTGGCCATTGTGGCCAAGAAACATAAGGGCTCTGTAACGCTTTGTTGGGAATACAGTGAGTGTTAAAAGAAGGTTACCGTGTTATACAAGTAAGAAAAGGGGAATTGTATTTAGCCTGGCATGAAGCAGTTGTTTTCACTGACACAGAGCTATGTGTGGAGCACAGTTCATGGCTTCTTCCCGGGTGAGGTCTTGTTCATTTTGGCCTGAGCAGCCCCAGGTCAGAGAGTCAAAGCTGCAGTCAGCCTGTGGGTGCAAGGGAAGGGCAGGGATGCTGAGGGCAGGGCAGGTGAGAACCCAGAGCAGGTGAGAAGTCCAGAGCTGGGGATCTGCTGGACATCTCTTCCCTCTTCTCCTGGCTGTGAGATCCTCCCTGCTCTATCTTGGGTGGTGTAAGCAGCTGTGTTAGAAGTAGACAAACACAATGCAGTGGTATTTGATTCTGTTCCATGGCTGCATGGTTTATTCAGAGGGATTACAGGTGATTTTCAGCCCATTACCACCTGGAGAGGCAAATAGAAGGGAGTGCTGCTTCCAAGAGCTACCCATCGAGTGTCCTTGGCTCTGCAACAGCCAAGGTGGTGGAAGGTTAAAAATGATTGGGCAAGATTGGGGCTGAACAATTGCCCAGAGCAGGGGATGTGTTGGGTGCACTGACTGCAGCTGGCACTGTCCAGCCTTGATAGCAAAGCCAGGGTGCAGCCCAGATAAGCATGTAGGAATGAAACATTTGCTCCTGTTGTCATTGGTGTGGATGGAGAACAGCCCAAACAGCTGTGGCAGGGTGCAAACTTGAAGCTCCCTCTCTCCTAGACCCACTGATCATCCCAGGGCTCCTGTTTTAGAAGGGGAGTTAGACTTCATTGTCCCCAAGGATCCCTTTCAACCCTTACAATTCTGTGTGTGATTCTCACCTCCAAATGTTCTGGAAGCTATGCTTTTCCCTTCCAGGTTCATTTCCTGCACTTTGGTCTGATTGATATTGATTCAGGACTGTATTTACCCAAAATAAGAGGCTTTGGGGTTTGTTAAATAAATATATGAGACAAGTGGCATTGAGTATGGAAGTTGTTCTCCAGGGTTTGAATGTTGATGAAGCCTCACTACAAATGTGCATCCTCAGAGCACCATGCCTGGAATCCTACAGTTCTGCTGCCATGGGCAGATGGGATGGGAAGCAGGCAAGCAGCACCACTTCTCTGGGCTGATGCTACCAAGTCCCAGATCCTCTCAAACCCAATGGAAATGATCCGTTTGGGGCATCACCTCTAAATGGAATCTGGTGGTGAATGAGTGGTGATGGAGGGTGGCTGCTGTGTCTTTGCTCCTTCATCCTCCAGCACCGAGCAATGTGGAATCCTGCCCATCACCCAACAAAGCATGGGGCTGTGGGCAGGACCGCAGCATGACTTGGGGCTGCCCCTGTACCCAAAGCCCCAGCACTGTGCCCACTGCACCCAGCCAGTCCCCAGCTGATGGCCCCAGTTCTGCTCTTATGGCAGATACTCCAGATTACAACTGTCAGTTTAGTTTAGTTTGTCAACAAAAGCAATAAATAAACCCCTCTCACTGCAGCTGGGAAGAATCTGCTCTGCCTGCTTTCAAAGAGAGAAGAAGGGTTTTGTCCATCTGGGAAACGTGCTTGGCTAAAGGTGAAGGAGATTTCAGCTCTGGAGGGGACATCAGAAAGAGCTTTGGGCTGATTGTCCGAGTTTGGCTTGAGAAGAAGAAATAATGTTTGTCCTGGTGGAGATATGTTTGGTTCTTTGCTTGAGAGTTGAGGTTCCCAAGGCTGAGGTGAAAAGGGCATGGAAGCAGCAGCCACCCCACCTCAGTCCAGCCAGACTCAAGCCTATAAGGACCTCAGAGGGCTTCAGACTCCACCATATGATTGAGAGTTGAGTCACCTTTGCCTCACCTGTGTCATGCCATTGGCCTCCCCATGGCACGCTGCCCTCCTTGGCTGGCTTTGTGCCCAGTGACTCCGCTCACCCAGCCCCATTTCAAGGTGATGCTCCATGGGTTCATTTTCCTCGCCGGAGCCTCTGTTTCTGTGGCTTTCAAAGACATTTTTTCCTAATGCAGGAACATCCCTGGAGGCTCTGAGCGTTCCCTGACATCCGCGCGAGCGGAGCAGCCCTTTGCTGTGCAAACATCTGGGCTCCTCGGAAATGCCGCGTGTTCCTGCCGGTGCTCTGCTGCGTGTTAATGCTTACAAAATTATGTTTATTTCCTGCCACAGGGATCAGCCTTCAGCCTGGGGTTATTTCCAGGGCTGCAGCAAGCTTTGTGCCAGAGATGCAAACCGTGGCAAACAAGCACTTAAAAGTCCTTATAAGCAGCAGTGGGGAAACCACAGACACTGCAAGGTTTGGTTTGGGAAGGCGGGAGGGAATGGTGTGCCTGGGAGCTGCTTGGTACTGAGTGAGGGATGTGACACCTGGCTGGTGGCTGCCGTCACCTGTGGGTAGGCTGGCCTTCCCCAGGGCTGGTGGTCCATGGCCGGAAATCCTCCGTGGGAGGCATTGTGCATGTTGCCTCGCAGTGCCCTGGTTGGAGCTGATGAGTCTCTGGGTCTCTTGGTGGATTCAGGCATGCTGTGGGGCTAACAGGTTGTTGGTAGGCACAGTGTGGGGCTCTCCCAGCCCTGTGGGCTTTGACCCATGGGTTTCCCATCCTGGGGAGGGAGTGAGTGCTGGTGTCTCTGGCCAAACTGGAACTGCAAAAGCTGTTTTGTCCAGAGGTGGGCTGAGCTGCAGCTTGTCTCCCTGCTCATGCCAAAGCATCTGCTGTCCTGCACAATTCCCTTCCTCCAGTCTGCCAGTAGTTCAGGCCATAGAAATGCTTTACCCAATCCCCCCAAACTCTAATTTGGTTGGATTGCTTGCTTCTCAGTGTCCCTCCTCCTGCTGCTCTGAGGTGGCTGTGGCTTTCCAGCACCCTTTTGCAGCAGAAAACCAACACGTTGCATTTCCAAAATGCCCAGATGGGTATTTCCAATGACCTAACAGGAAAATCAGCTCCTCTTTACGGCTCAGGACTCAGTGAGCAGTTCCAGCTGGTCCCAAGATGCTACAACTAATGGGCTGGAAAATGCCCCACAGCCGAGGTGGGATGCCACAGGCTCTGGGTTCGGGTCCTGCGAGCATGGTTGCGGTGCAGCCCTGCAGCATTGAGAATGTGCGAATTGGGCTCTTAAGGGCCTTAATGCAAGAGCAGGGTGCAGATGTTGGGCTGTGTTCATGTCTGTGAAACCTCTGGCATCCCATGGAGCTGGCAACATCAGGAACAGCTCCAGCATCTTGGGGACAATGGGCAGCAGGGCTGTCCCCAAGGAAGTGAGGTACGGCTGGGGGAGCAGGGGGTGGAAACATCATAGAAATCACTGGCACAGCATCCTCAGCCCCAGCACAGCCCAGGTCCCACTGCCAGCATCTCCCCCTCGCTGTGCATCTCTATAGGAAGCCTCAGTGAAGTCAGCCCGGCTCGCCGTGCAGCCACACAGGAATGCGCTACCCAGGAGTTGTTCTGAGGTCAGAAAGGAATAAGTCTTCTGCAGACAATTGATGTTGTTATTAAAAACATCCACGCAAGAGAGGGAGGAGGAGGGGAGGGAGGTCCTCTCTCTTTCCTGTTTGGGAAATAGTTTCTCACTGCATCCATCAAGCAAAAGAATTCCGTATGAAAAATTCATTTAGGGGGAAAAAAAAAAAAAAGGAAAGAAAAAAAGTTTCTGGGGCACACGCGCCTGAAAATGAGCCGCAGCAGGATCAGAGGTTTGGCTCTGAGCAGCAGCCAAAACGCAAAGCAGGGGCCAGAGCAAAATACAGAGTGAAACACAGCAGCCCTGCTCCCGGCCGGGTGCTGGAAGCGGAGGAAATGCGGCTTCCTTGGGAGAAATGCAATCCTCTCTCTGCAGCATTTGGGCAAAATTCATGAGCTTCAGCTGAAGCACGGAGCAGCTCTCCCACCGAGAGGCTGAATGTGAACCTCACATCTCGGTGAGGGCTGCTGGGGGTGGGGAAGGAGTCAAGAAAAGGGAGAGCAACCTCTAAACCCAGTGGTGGTGAGACCCCAGCACTGCTACCCAGAGCTGTGGGTGCCCATCCCTGGAGCTGCCTGAGGCCGTGGTGGGCACTGACAGTGGAGCTGGAATGGGATGGTCTTTAAGGTCCCTTCCAAGCCAAACATTCTGCAGTTCTATGAATGCATGTTTGAAACCACTCAGGTCTGCAGACTGCTCCCCGGGGGCAGGCTGAGCTGTGGAGCTAATTGCCTGTGATAAGCTAATTAATGGGGTCTGATAACACTTGCCTCGCGTACAGCATCCTGACAGCAGGGGATAAAGTGTCAGCTGGGGGCCTGGAGCTCCATGGGATTGCGGCTGATGCCACATCCCAACCCTTCCATAGCACCTGTGTGAGAGCTGAGCACATGAGAGTTGCAAAAGGAGCACTGGAGTTGCGCAGGGAGCACTGGGGTTGCACAGGGAGCAGGTGACAGCACCTCACTCCCAGCAGCGTGGGCTCCGCGTGATCCCAGCACACCAGCACATAGCAGCTGATGGCCATAGGAGGGACAAGCCTGCCTGCTTTTGGTAAAGCCCCAGTCTCCAGGAAATCCAAACACAGCAGAGCTGTGCAGGCAATCCTGGCACCCACCTGGATTCTGGGAACACAATGAGCAGCGTCTCCTCGAAGAGCATCTGTGTCCACAGCAATGACAGCGGTGATGGGGAGGTCAGGCACATAGAGTGGAGTTTTCCTCCTGTCTGAGCTCCCTGATAACCTCCCCTGAGATAAGCCAGCTCTGTTTGCCCAGGCTCAGCCACACCACAAAGGAGGGCTTTGCACAGCCCCGGAGATGCAAATAGTGCTGAGCACACAGGGGCATCATGGCCCTTCACACCTGCACTGGGCTTTAAGGCCAGAACAGGGCTTGTGCAGGGCTCAGGTTAACACCTCAGAGGGTATGGAGTGAAAGGAGCAGAAGAAGAAAGGGAAAAGGATTTCCTGCAGCCAGAACATCCCAGTTCCCTTTCTGTCACCTGAAAGGGAAACTGAGGCATAGCACTGTTAGGTTCACACTGGGACCTACAGCAGTGTCATGGCAGCACCTTCCCTGCGCCTGTTGGAGATTGGGGAATTTAGGAGCACAGATTTTTTGGGGCTGTTTGCTGCTGAGCTGAACCAGTTGGCAGTGGGCTGGGGCTGCTGCTGCACCGAGCTGCAGTGACACAGTGACACGGTGACACAGTGCAGTGCCACTGGCTCCATGTCACGTCGGAGGGGCACAGTGCTGGGCTCAGAAGTGATCACCAGCTATGCTCAGAGGCTGCAGGACTGCAGCTCCAGTGGCGGATCTGCCCGGTGCTGGTTTAACAATCCCCCTGGCCCAGCTCCAGACGGGATTGGGAAATGAGCTGGGGTTAAAACAACACAACACACTCCTCAACACACTCTGGTGGTGCTTCAACCCCAGCTCAGTATAGCCCAACCTCACAGGCAGGGGGTAGAGACTGCCCTAATGGCATTTCAGATCCAGCGGGGTGTAAAGCCACTCAGCATCACTGTCACACTCCCAGCATCACTGTCACCCTCCTGACATCATCGTCACCCCATTGACTGTCAGCCCATGGCTGTTGGTTCCCAGTGTCCCTGCTCCCCAGGGTGGTGCAGGAGTGCAGCTTGGGCTGTCTGTGTCTCTGTAGGCTGAGCAGATTTCATACAGATTCTTCAGTCTGTTGCCTCTCTGCTGGGTTGGTTGCATCGTTGCGCCTTTTGCATTTCAAGTAAACTTTGCTCTGAATGTGCAAATTCTTTCAGTATCTGTTTCTGCTGTGGCTTTAACCCTTAAGTGTCCACCACAATCACTCACTGGGAGTGCAGGAAGCCTTGTGGGACAGTGTCTTGGAGTGGGAACAGTGCTGTGTTTGCTGGGTCCTGGCTCCATGCTGGGGCACCTTGGGGTCAGCCCATGGCCGGGGCTCCCTGCTGGATGAATTATGGGATGCAAACAATGCATTTCCAAGCATTTATGACCGTAGGAGGCCAGATATGGATGGTGCAATTACATGAAAAAAAGGCTGATGACAGCCTGGCATCATCTCCCCAGCTGAAATAGGGAGCTCATTTCTTGACTTTTCCTTTCTAAAACAATAAGTTAGTTGAGTTCCTTCTAGGCTGGAGCTTATCTGCAGCCTTTCTCCGTCATACCTGGCATAAAGAGAAAACTTCCTGCTTCTGCTGCAAGAAAAGGGCTCCTGCTGGGTGCCAGAGAGCATCGCTCCCTGCTCTGTGGTGAGCTCAGGATCTGAGCTACGGGGCTCGAGCTTCCATCACTGACAGCTTTGTTCATGAGCATCTCATTTGAAGAGCAACCAACCCCAGGCTGGAAGAAGCAGGGGTGATTTCAGCCCATCTCCAGTCACTCTGTGCACTGTGTGCTGCACCAGGGCTCAGCTTGCTGTCATCCGCATCCTGTGTTGAGTAAGAGCGCCTTTGTCTTGGGCTAAAACGCTGCGGGTGAGGAGCTGCCACACATCTCAACATGTCAGTGCCACGCGGCAGGCCCACAGGTTTCCATCCATCCTCGCTGCTCTGAAGGGGCCGCTGGAGGTCACTGGGGATGTCCCTGAGGGTTCGGGCAGGAAGACACGGAGTGGTGGGATGCATCACTGCCAGCAGCTGCTCACCACGTGTGCACTGGGGAGACCTCTGCTGCTCACAGCTTGGGCAGATCTGGCTCCTAACCCGAGCAGCACAGCTCCCAGGGGTACGTCTCGCTCTGCTTGTGGTGCTTTGTGAGGGGGAACACGAGCAGCAGGAAATACCTGCTGAGACGCTGGTGCTTCAGATCAGCCTGGAAGGAATCAGTGTGGAGCAGTTATGAACAAATCTCCTTGCCTGAAACGAGAAAGGATGGGGTCACGCTGCAGTCAAGTCACAGCAGTGCCTGGTGCTGCCAGAACAGGCTCTGTGCCTTGTGGCACTGCAGGGAGGTGATAACGCCGAGTGCTGGCAAAGCGACCTTCAGCAGCTGATCTGATGGGATGGGTCTTTCTCCTTCTGGGCTTTGAGAAGCTTTGGAGTTTCTCTATTTACTCGCAAAAGGACATGCCAGAGACCACAGTCATTGTGGGTGATGTTTCAGGGTTGCTGGGCTTTGCCAAGTGTTCTGATGCTCCCGCTGGCAGCCGGTGTGTGAGCTGGGTGCTGGAGCTCAGGTCCTTGCTCCTGAGCTTGGGTTGACCACTGCAAGAGAGATCTTCAGGGCACCCTGTCAACCTTTATGCCATTTCAGACCGAACGTTTCCCCCATTTTTCAATGGCTTATTCAAATTCAAATTGGAGTTAGTCCTATTTTAGTGACTTATGACAAATTCAACTAAATTTGCGCAGTTCTTCCTAGAGACAGCACAAGACCCATCCCTACCAGGGAGCGGTGTTTTTCTTTTTAAGCCTTGGCCTCAACCATAAGGGCAACAGATTTTCTTTAAGGAAAGAAATCCCCAAACTTGTTAGCGTTGGCACGGTGCTGTATTTTTTGCTCGCTTCTCCTTAGCAGCTGAATCATTTTAGCAGGAACTCTTCCAAAAACATTCAGCCTGAGTCAGACACCCAGTCTCAAATATTTAAGCCCAAACAGTGAGTTTGGCATTTTTTTATGTGAGAGCAAACACAGTTCTTATCAGTGGGGCTGTGGGGCAGGAACGTGTTGCTGTGACCAAGCTTCAGCTGCCGGCTGTGTTTGTGGCTGTGTGTTGTGGTTCAGTTATCCACCTCCTTGGGCTGAGCGTCAGGAAAACCTGGGATCTGGCAGAGATCTCACGTCTCCCTCACTGCCACAGCATCCCGTGGGTTTCCCCTTCGTTGGGTCATCCCAGCTAATCAAAGTGAGTTCCCACCCTCCTCCTCACTCAGGCACGGCACACGCATAGGGTGCCACAGGGGACAAGGGTCCCTCCCATTTCACCCCACTCCATTGGCTCCAAGTGCTCCATCCCTGTCATCCCTGCTCTCAGATTCTTCTACCCATCGACTCATAGAATCACTAAGGTTGGAAAAGACCAGTAAGATCCCCAAGTCCAACCCCAACCCACCCTCACCATGCCCATTAAACCACGTTCCTCTGTGCCACATTTCCACGGTTTTCAAACACGTCCAGGGAAGCTGATCCCCCCTTCTCCCTGGGCAGCCTGTGCCAGTGTTCAACCAAATATGGACCCAAAAAAAGGATCCCCCAAATGCCTGCAGGTCTCCAGGGACTTAAAACATAGACAGCATAGTCCTTGTTGCATGAAGTATGTGAGGCTTGCTCCTGCAGGAGAGAAATAATGGCTCAGACTGAACTAGCAGATTCTTTTGTGAAAATAAAATAAAATAAAATAAACTCATCTGGGAAAAGGATAATTTTGAGGAGACTGAGACTGTTCATAAAACTGAGTCAAATTTAGAGATTGTTTTCAGCCCCTGGCTGCTTCTATCCTCTCCCATCCTTCCCGCCCTTCCCCCCAAATTATTGTTCACAAAAATTAAAACAAAATGTTGTGGGGTTTTCGTTTGCTTAAAAAGCAATTTTCATCTTGAAAATAGCCAAAATATAAGTTTGGAAGGGTGGGGCGATTTGGAAGGGCCACATTGTCATTGCTGAATGAAAACCACAGGGAAGAATGCGTCCAGGGAGACACGGGCATGGGGGTATGGTGGCAACACAAAGGACGCCGCCAGCCTGCATCTCCAACCACAGATCTTCCATTGCCCCAGCAAGAACATCCTGCACACCTTGGTCATCTGCGATAGAACTGTTTGTCCTTAAGTTGTGTTTTTGTAGAATCATAGAGTCATTGAATGGCTTAGGTTGGAAGGGACCTTATAAAGATCATAGAGCTCCATCTCCCTGCCATGGGCTGGCTGCCCCCGTAACTCAGGATGCCCAGGGTCCATCTGTGTCCTTGGAGCCTCTGGGGATAGAGCACCCAAAGCTTTGACCAGCTCCATATTGCAGCTTTCCTCTTTTCCAGCCCACCTTCCTTCAGGCTTGTGAATATCTGTGTTTCATTTTACTGGGGTCGACCATCTGATGGCCTGTATGCATCTCTGTACAATGAAGGCAGGGGAGATCCTTGGCAAACAGAGGGAAAGAAGGGAGCAGGAGACAGGAGCACTGAGTTCATCTGAGCAACAGGAGCTAAAACCTTGCACTGGGAACTCGCTGCACTGGGTGTTTGCTCCCCACCAGATTTGGAGCACCTCCTCTGCAGGGGAGACTCAAAGCGCGAGGAGCAGGGGTGATGCTGACACTGGGAGGTGACTCCTGATTGCAGCCGGCGAAGTCGTTCATAGAAAGAAAAGATGGATTGCCAAAGAATCACTCACTGTGGTGGGGAAACAAACCCGGTGGCTGTGAACAAATGCCAGGCCAGCGGGTGTCTGAAAGCAGGCAAGAGGCTTTAGCAGAGCAGGCAACGAATCTTTGGCAAGGAGAGCCCTGCAGTGTCTCCTTTCCCCAGTGCCTTCATCCCAGCTCTGCACCCCGTGTCCCCATCATCAGCTCTCACCATGATTCATCCCAGCCTCATCCCCAGCAAGGGCTTAGTGATGGAGAGCATCCTAGTGCGTGGGGTTAGGAAGTGACTGGTGCCCAGCAAATGCCTCAGGTGGAACTCCGACAGCCCCGGCTGTGCTGTTGGTGTCACAACTCACTGATACTGGGGAGATGGACCCACAGCCTCTTGTGAGGTCCAGCTTCTTCTCTCCTCCAGACATAGAGTTTTTGCATTCCTGGAAGCTTAAAAACTGTCCTGGGCTGGGAGCAGCTTCACACACCGCACTTGCTCTTCCCATGCAGCTCTGCCCACTGGACCAGCCAAAATGTTTGCAAAGACCCTGAGAAATCCCTGGGAGCTCTGCATCCTGGCTTTGCAAACACATCTCTGTTTATCGAGTAACCCAAAGAAATGCAAAGATTTTCACTCGCTCTCCGGGTGGGCTCAACTTTGAGTCGTTTAAAGGGACATGGCAGTGACATCTTGCAAAATACTGGAGAACCAGCTCCAACTTTCCTCCAACACAAGTGGCACGGAGAAGATTTCCTTCTTCCCCAAATCCAGCCAATGTGCATATTTTCCAAAAAGAGTGAAAGCTCTTTGGACACGACACAACTTGTTGGAGGAGGTGAGTATTCAGGCTTTTTAGAGAATATTCACGTCTTCTAGCTCTGGGGAAGAAGGAGCTCTTCTCCATGCCACCACTTGGAGAAATATCTCCGTGTTGTTCGTCTAGGACCAAGCACAGAGTTGGCTGGGTGCTCATCCAAGGGGATGCAAGCCACAATTCAGAGCTGTGGCATCAGGAATCGTGTTTTAGCACCACTCTGCATCATTAGGGTCTGTGGGAGGTGAGGTCGGGCCCTGGTGTGCTCCCTGCAGCAACTGGGGTCGCATGGGGGAAGCAGGGGAGTGTCTCAATGTCCTGCTGGGCAGACGTGGCTGTGGGGCGGCGCTCCCCACAACAGCTTTGCGCTGAGAGCGAGCTGGGGATTGTTCCCAATAAGTAACCCGGAACTGCACTGTAAATTTCGGGGCTGAAATTTGATAATTAAGCAAATATCGCATGCCTTTGACTTGGGCAAGCACCATAAGGTAAACAGGAAGGAATGAGGGATTAAGACATCTCTGTTCAAAAGGAAGGTGACAAGCGCAGAGCTGTGACACCTTCGTGCCGCGTGGGGGGCCCAGCTGCGGGCTGGCATTGCACAGCTGCATTGTTCAGGGGCAAAGAGCAAACAAAAGCAACGGGAAAAGAAAACAAGCTGTAAAACCCTGCAAAGCGCACAGCAACCGCCTCCTGACGGCCTCGTGACAGCCCCGGGGTCGAGCTTTTGAAGTCCTCCCGTCGCCTTTTGCCAAAGTGCTGTGTTAAAGCGGTGCGGTGGTGACACCGGGGTGTGCAGGGGGGATGTGGGACACCTCCCAGTGGGTCGGCCACAGGGCTTTTCATTCAGTCAGAAAGGGCTTTGTTGCCTGGTTGGCTGAGGTGGGTAGGATGGAGATGGAGGGGTGAGGGCTGTGGGCTGCATGGCAAGGAACGCCAGGAAAGGAGAGGATGGAGAAGGTTTTGAAATGGTGCGTAGGACTCAAATGCGTGTGTTGGGACTCATGCAATGGGAACAATGGGATGGGATGGGAGAGGGTGCTGGAAGTCCTGGGGCAGGTGGGTTGGGGGGAATTGACAGTGGGATGTCATCAGAGCCCCACAGTGCCCAAGGATGGGTGACAGTGGGGATGTGCTGCGTGGGGTGACCATGTCCTGATGCTCTGCTCTGTGCTCTGTGCTCCCGCAGCCTGCAACTGCAACCTGCACGCACGGCGCTGCCGCTTCAACATGGAGCTGTACAAGCTGTCGGGCAGGAAGAGCGGCGGTGTCTGCCTCAACTGCCGGCACAACACGGCCGGGCGGCACTGCCACTACTGCAAGGAGGGCTTCTACCGCGACCTCAGCAAGCCCATCTCCCACCGCAAGGCCTGCAAAGGTACCTCTATGGGGCAGGGGTGGGGGGTGGCATGGCCCCTTCTCCTCTGCCTACTGCGCCAACATGCTCCTGCTCCCCCTCACCCTGCTGAGCCACCACAATGACTTTTCTTGTCCCCATCCCGTTCCGTGCCCTTGTCCCTCCAGTTTCCCCATCCTCCCGGTGACAGTAAAAGCCTCACAGAATCATGGAACCACGGAATCATAGAATCACACAATGCTTTGGGTTGGAAAGGACCTTAAAACTCACCCCGTTCCAACCTCACAGTGTGCTGGTTGTCCCCTGCCAGCTCAGACACAAACAGTCCACAGTGCTGATGCGTCTGCAGGTTACAAGAGCTGCTTTCTCACTCCTGTGCATCAGGGAGATGCAGATCCCATATTTGGGACTGGATGCTGGGTCTGCAAACCAGCACTCACCTCACCCAGACGGGCAGCACTGAGCCAGTGCACCGACCGCTTCCCTCCTCCAGATGAAGACAGAATGATAAAACAGGAAATCTACTTTTCTGCTCAACAGAGCTCTGAAGTCCCTTCTTTGGCCAGGACAGGAGGTGGGAGCAGAACTCCCCATCCACAGGGCGCTCTGCAGGGGGTTCCTGCAGCCCCACAAGACATGGGATAGCACTTCAGTGCCCACAGCCCCCACTCTGCCCAAGCTCTGCTGTTTTAAATAAGAGCAAATCCTGCAAATGCAATGCTGTAAGCCCACGCTTCCCAGATGCGGGCTCATCCATCCCCTCAAACAATTGTTCTTTCCTCTTTTCCCTGCCTTCTCACACTGCTCTTGAAACTTGAGCTTGCTGCATTGAAACGCTCCTCCAAACCCCCCACAGGTTGTGACAAAATGTGGCCGCTGGCGCTCCCAGATACAAAGCACTGCAATAAATATGCCGGTGTGCGAGCAGCTCCCCGACTCGCGGGCTATTAGCACAATTTCACACTCGTTGCAATGGGTTATTGTTGGTGTAATCCACCATCCTACACAAAAGCGGACGAAATGGAGTTTCCTCCAGCGAAGGCATCCCTTTGAACGCCGGCTTTTCCTGAGCCCTGGTTATGTCACTGTGTTTTATGCTCCCCCTGTTTTGTGTCCCCTGTTTTGTGTCCCCGATTCAAGGGCTGCTCTGAAATAATTGTTACAAATATGAATGTTTCACATACCCTGTTTAACCCAATGCAGGGACCCGCTGAGGGGCATGCAGCATGGTCATCCGCCCTGCAAGCATGCAGCTGAGCTTCCAGCAAACGTCCCATGAAATCTACTGGGGACATTTGTTCTGCATCCAGCCCCATTCGTCCTGTCTAGATGCAGCTGTGCCATGTTCCTTGCCTGTGTGTGTGCTTTCACTTGTCTTCTTGCAAAAAAAAGTCCTGAAAGCCAAACAGCAAAGAAACAAGTTGTAGGTGATCAGAGATGCCACACTGCAGAGCCATGCAGTGGGCAGAGCATGGTGTGAGGCTGCAGACCACGTGGGATGAAGCCAAAGACAGCAGGAGCAGGGATAAGTGCATGGAGCAAAACCCTCTGTACTGCCCTCTTAGCAACAAAAAACCCACAAATCTCAAAAGCTCATCTTGCCAAAACTCATAACAAGTGCAATTTTCCCTCCTTTCTCAATGATTTTTGCAAGAGCATGAACAGCTCCCAGAGCACCAACCCCATGCTTCTCATTTGTCGTGCTTTCTTCTTTTCCCATTGGTGCTGGTGGTGGAACCCCACATCTGGCTCTTTCCAACCTCCACCTGCTCCTCCCACAGCAGATCCGTGCCCTGTCAACTCGTGGGATTAAACCCAGCCCTGGTAACAGATTATTGGCACTGATGTCATTTTCTTGGAACAGAACTCCACGAGGTTTTACAGCCCGGCCATAAAACAGCCCTACATTTTCAGGGATGGATGTGCATGATTTTTGAAGACAAATGATAGGTGCTATGGGCACACCCGGGAGGAAGGCAGGATTTGGTTTCTAAAGGAGAGGGAACAGAGCCCTTGGTGGCAGGGACAGTGGGCCGTGTGCCCCATCCCTCCCCATCGACTATAGAGGGAGCTGCGGGACCAGATTAGAGCTCAGAGAGCATCTACTGGGGCCAAACTGGAGGAGATGAGCCCTTGCAGAGTCCCCCCACCCCGGGATGCTGGGGTGCAGGAGGTGTTGGGTTAACCCCATTTAGAGCAGAGGCTGAAGATGGGCTGGCTGCCAAGTGGTGTCCCATCACTGGTGTCCCATCACTGATGTCCTATTGCTGGTGTCCCACCATCTGTGTCCCAGGGTAGGACACAAGGGGCAGCCTTGCTTTCTGTCAATCCATGTCCATGGGGCATGCCTGCAAGCTTTGGTGGCCAGCAGCACCTCTCAAGTCCTACAGATATCCCTGCCACCATGGTCTCTGATGCACATCTGGGCAGAACTTAAATATCTCATGGCTGGCACATCTCAAAGACAAGGAGATGCTGGCTGAGAGGGTCCCTGTGCATGGCCCCCAGAGGTGGATCCTGGCTCTGGCCCTTCCTAGTCCACAGCAACTCCCTGTGCTGGATGGGTTCCACTGGTTTCCCACAGCACTGCAGAGTTAGGATTATGGTTAGGTTCAGGGTTGGGGTTGGAGTTAAAGTTAGGATTAGTGTTAGGGCTGGGGTTGGATTTAGGATTATGGTTAGGATTAGGGTTAGGATGCTAGATAGCAGTGCAGAAGATCTGCCCTTGCTGTCCACCTTAGGAGGAGGCAAGGTGCATCCTAAGAGAGATGGTTCCTTTTCCCCAGCCACTTCTCGTTGATGCTCATCTCTATCCCAGCCCATTCGTGGCTTCACAAGGCCATGCCCAATGCAAGACTTTCTACAGATTCCTTCCAGGGAGTGTCTGTGATCTTCCAGCTTCCTTCTCTTCAACCTTTTTTCCTCCTTGAAGACCAGCTGGTGCCCCTTTGCTATGTGAGATAAGCCAACCCCTGGTGCTGGTGGGCCAGAATCAGATTCTTGCATCAGGGCTGGGTTATCATTGAGTGATCACATCCTGGAGAAATCCTGAACTTTCATGGTATTGATCTGCCCAACACAGGGCTTAATTTCTCCATGGGCTTGCCCTTCCTCACAGTGGGTGTCCCATTGCCCTCCCATCCCTGTGCTGAGCTCTTTGCTCCTCTGCTGCCTGTGCCATGGTCTTGCGGCAAGATCATCAGCTCTGAGGCTTTGGCTCCACTGCCAGATTTGACTGAAGTATTACTGGTGGGAGAACCCACCCGCAGGAACCTCATTTCCCAGGGGCCAGGCTAAAAACGCATCAGGAGGAGAGTCTGACTTTTTTTTCCTCAGTGAAAGTACTTTCCAATCTGCTCTCTCTCCTGAAAGTGACCCTTGAACTCTGCAAGAAGCAATTTCTCCCACAGGAGCAGGCTCAGCTCTACTTACTTCAGAGCCATGAGGTCCAGTGCCTGCTCCTCTCTGCCTGCCCACACCTGCCCCTGGGTGTCTTTGATCAAAATTGACATTTTTCAATGAAAAAAAAAAAAAAAAACAACCAGGTTTTCCAGCAAAGCCAGAAGAAGGAGCCGGCCATGCTCTGCCCCTGCAGGTCTCAGCATCCCCAGCAGCTCTCTGCCATCACTTCAAGAGGTACTCAAACAGTGGGGCTCATAGACAAGGAGGGAATTCCAGCAGCTCTTAACAGGAGCTCCTACCAGCCCTTGGCTTCTCCAGGTGCCAGCTCAGGAGGAGGAAATGGGAGAGCCCTGAGAAGCAGTGCAGGAAGGCAGACACTGAAATGCCAGGAGATTATTTGTCTTTGCCTGATAAAAGAGGGAATTCATGTGCTGCTGACGAGAAAGGCTTTAAATCTCCAGGAGAATGTGATGAGGAACACGCTGCACAAACATGATCCTTTGGCAAATTAAATCCGGTTCACAATACTGCAGGCGAGGCAGCGATCTCATTGCAAAACTGCACAGCACATCTTGAAAGCCATCATTAGGGTTCAGAGTTAACAGAGGAAACGTTTCAACCTCTGCTTCTGGTCAGCAATCAGGCTGGGTAGAGCCGAGCCAGGCTGGAGGCACATCAGGTGCACGGCTTTCTCTTCCCCATGGCGTGAGTAAGTGTAACAAGAGTTGAGATCATACCTTCTGTTGTTCACTCAAATGGGATTTCATTGTTCTGAAAGCTTCCCCGGGACTGAGCTGCCCGGAAAGCAGGAAGATGCTAATTCTCCAGCAGGGCGGTCCTTTCAGATCACCATGGTCACACCTGAGGGGAGCTAAGCCCGGAGCTTTGTGCCTCTGTTTGCCTTTCAGCACACGTGTGTGGGGAAGATTAGCAGCTGGCAGTGCCTCTGACCAGCATTCCGGGCTGGAAAAATGTTTGCATTTTTGTCATGCTACTTGTCTGCCTTTGGTGGGCCGGAGACATCCCAACAAGTTCCAACATTTTGCCAGGGCATTTTACATCCTTTCGTGCACAGTCTGAAGGCTTCCTGCAGATTTTCTCAGTCCCAAATCCCAAATCCTGATATTGCCGACGCTCTGGCGGATGACGGTCTGTCTCAGCAGCTCTGCACGAGGGGCAGTGGTTAGTCCTGCAGCCCCAGACGAGGACACAATCCTCCAGTTCTGCACTAGCACATCCCCAGGGGAAATCTCCTGGCTGCAGGCAGAGAGGAGCTGGCGAGGAGCGCCTATATCCGTACAGATATTAATCCCAGCTAATGTAACTACAGATGTTCTCATTCACGGGCCCATCTAATCCTGTTGGGTCTTTGCCATGGTGTCTCGTAGCACGAGCTCTACGAGTTAATTACGTGCGGTGCAAGGAAGCGTTTCCTTTTATCGCTGGAATAGGTTCCTCTTTGAGAGCACTGAATGTCCCTTTGTGCCCGCCTGGAGGAGCAGCACCTGTCTGACCCGGACACGGCGCACGCCTTGGCACTTCTCCACCATCTCTTGGCACCGCTGCCGCCTCCTGGGTTCTCCTCTTGCCTTTCACTCAGGCTGAGGGCCCGACGCTGATTTCTATAGCGTCCTGATGCGCTATTCAACGTGGCTCTGCCCCTCTCCGAGCACAACCTGCTATCTCCCGGCTCTTCTGTGCTCGGCTGCAATCAGCCAGATGTTCGCAGGCGGCTGGAGCTGGAGTGCTTGCAGCTGGCAGGGACCCTCCAGCGCTCCTCCCACCCGCGCGTCCCCGAGGCTTTCTGCTGCATGCCCGAAACTCCTCTGGGCATTGGGCAGGTCCCACGCTTTGGGCAGAGCCTGCACACACTGGGGAGGTCCCACATGTTGGGCAGGTTCCACACTCTTGATTTGTAAGGCCCCTTCCAAGCCTCTCAGTGATTCCATGTTTTGTTCTATGAGAAGCCAGGCACTGAGTCGGGGGGAAGCCAGCCATTATCCCCTGCTGTCCCTAACCACGTCTCAGGCACCTGCTGCAGTGTGCTGCTTTCCCTTCCCTTCCCTTCCCTTCCCTTCCCTTCCCTTTCCTTCCCTTCCCTTCCCTTCCCTTCCCTTCCCTTCCCTTCCCTTCCCTTCCCTTCCCTTCCCTTCCCTTCCCTTCCCTTCCCTTCCCTTCCCTTCCCTTCCCTTCCCTTCCCTTCCCTTCCCTTCCCTTCCCTTCCCTTCCCTTCCCTTCCCTTCCCTTCCCTTCCCTTCCTTTTCTTCCCTTTTTCCTTTTCATCCCATTTTTCTCTTTCCCTTTTTTCTTTCTCTGTGTTTTCCCCCTTTTGTCTTTATTCCTTTTTCTTTTTTTCTTTCTTTCGTGTTTTTCCTCCTTTTTTCTTCCATTTTCTCCTTTCTTTGTCTTTTTTCCTCATTTTTCTTGTTTTCCTTTTCCTTCCCTCTTTTTTTTTTTTTAATTTCCTACTTCCTTTTTACTATTTCCTCCGATTTTCTTTTTCCTCCTTTCCCCCACTCCCTTTTTGCCTTTTTTCCCCTTCTGAATATTTTTTCCTTTTCTCTTTTTCTTCCTTCCTTTCTTTTTTTTTCCCTTTCCTGTTTCCCTGTTCTCTTTTTTCCCTTTCTTCCTTTCTTCCCTTTTTTTCCTTTTTCCTTTTTTCCTCATTTTTTATTTTTTCCCTTTCTTTCATCTTTCTTTTCTTCTTTTTTCCTTTTTTCCTTTTTTCTTCTTTTCTTTTTTTTCTTTTTTCCTTTTTTCTCATTTTTCTTTTTTTCTTTTTTCCTTTTTTCTCATTTTTCTTTTTTTTTCTTATTCCTTTTTTTTCTCCCCCTTTCCTTCCTTCCTTTTTCTCTTCTTTCTTTTTCCACTTTTCATTTTTCTCTTTTCTTTGCTTTTTTTCCACTTTTTTTCCTTTTTCATCCTTTTTTTCCCCCTCAGTTCTCCTTTTTTCCCTTTTCCTTGTTTCTTTTCTTCCTTTTTTTCCTTTTCCTTCTTTTTTTCCCATTATTCTATTTTCTTTTTCCCCCTTTTTCTCATTTTTCTTTTTCCTTTTTTCCTGTTCCTTCTTTTTTTCCCCTATTTTCCTTTTTCTTTCTTTTCCCCCTTTTTCTCATTTTTTTTCCTTTTTTTCTTTTCCTTCTTTTTTCCCTTTTTTCTTTCTTCTTTTTTTCTTCTTTTTTCCCCTTTTTCTTATTTTTCTTTTTCCTTTTTTCTTTTTCTTCTTTTTTCACTTTCCTTGTACCTTTCCTTTCCTTTATTTCTTGCCCCTTTCCACCCCCACCCCCAGGATTTGCTCACAGTGTCCCTCCCAGCCCCACATCCTCACTCCCTGAAGCCCTGGCTGGTTCCGGGGCTCCCCGTGCCCTTTCCCTCTCCTTGTGTAACCCTGCCCTCATTTGCTCATTTTTGCATTAACTGCTGTGCTGCCGCTCTGCTCACGCGCTCTTCCACCACCCTGCTCCCTTTGCCGCAGCGCTAACCCCCCATTTTGCTAATGAACCCCTCGCCTCCTCTTGTGTTCCCCCCGCAGAGTGCGATTGCCATCCCGTGGGCGCCGCTGGCCAAACCTGCAACCAGACCACGGGGCAATGCCCGTGCAAGGACGGCGTCACCGGCATCACCTGCAACCGCTGCGCCAAGGGCTACCAGCAGAGCCGCTCGCCCATCGCGCCCTGCATAAGTAGGTGCACCGAGGGGACCCTGAGCACACCTGGCTGCTGCTGACCCCGATGTGCCGGCAGCCAGGGCTGGGCAGCTGCAGCTCACGCCGCAGGGTCGGATCTCACCAGCAGGCTATGGGGCGGACATCCTTTCTTCACATTCTAGGGTGGTTTGTGGTCACTCATCCTTCCCCGCGCCGGGGTGGCGAGAGCCCAGGCCAAGTGCTGGTTTCCCTCAGTGCCGTGCTATGCCTCGCAGACACTGTGAGCAAAGGGCCGTCCTCCCCCAGAGCCCGGGGCTGCGGTGAACCAGAGGGTAAATTCCCCTTGCGTCACCCCCTGGGGACACGCTGCGCTAAACAAAGACAGACACGGCATTTCAGCACGGCCATGAGCTCACCTCCCCTCCACCACCGCCCCCCAGCAGCGATCTCAGGGATGCTCCAAAAGTGCCACGTCCCAAATGCTCAAAAGCCGTCAGGAGCGATGTTAGGGGGTGGGCAGGGCTCAGCAGCTCAGCGCCGGGCCTAACCCTGCCTCCTCTGTCCCCTCTTGTCCTGCAGAGATCCCCGCCGCTCCGCCCCCCACAGCCGCCAGCAGCACGGAGGAGCCCGCAGGTATGTGTCCCCCTCCCCAGTTCCTCAGTGCCACGACAGCAGACACTTTCTCTTTCCTTAACATGAAAAGTGCACCGAATTACTGCACTGACTTGAGAGACGTGGATAACTTCTGTGCCCCCAGTGTCTGAGTTTTCTAACCCAGGCAGGATTTATGGGAGCGCATGGGTGATGTGGCCAAGCTGGCAGTGCTCAGGGTTTACCCCAAGTAGAAGAGCTTTACATGAGCCGTTTGGTGGTTGTAGCTGAATTTTCTCAAATCAGAGGACTGGGGAACCAACAGTCCCCCATTAGGGGACAGAAAACCCAAGTGCTGCTTATTGCCTCTATTGAGCATTGCCTCTATTTGTCTAGATCTGTGTGCTCCCCATGCCAAGCAATGCGGCCACAGCTGTGCCCCGATGTAACTGCTGTGTGGGGCCATGGGGTGGGATGTTGGTCACACAGGGCTGCCCCATTGGCACCTCCCACTCCCCCCTACGTCCCTGCACCAGCAACACAGTGGTCCCCTCCATACCTATTGTTACCCAGAGGGACCCCTGCTGCCCCACACCCCAGCGAGGGGACCGACCCAACCCCTCTAACCAAGCATGGAGCCAGAGCAGGGGGTTCTGCCTGGTTCTGCTTCTTCCCAATGGGAGAAAAAGGCTTAAAAAGCTGCCAGTCACTGCAGTCTGATCTGCACTAACCCAGGTCAGAGTGGGACTGATTACAGGAGGTGGATGATTTCAGTGGGAGGGCTTAAATGGAACCAGGTGATGGGATCAGTGCCACTCTATCTGGGTCTGCAGGGCTCCGACTGAGCAGGGGGTGTCCACCAGCTCTAGGGTGAGAGCTGCAAGTCCAGTGTCAAATCAATTTATTATTATTACTTTTATTATTATTATTATTATTCTGAAGTGAAATGAACAGTTCCTCTTCCCACTCCTGAGGCGTTCCTGGCTGTTGTCCCCTTGTTGAAGCACAGCACTGATTCCCCATTGCCACTCTGCCTTGGAGAGTCCCTCCTGGTGACAGTGACACGGTGACATGGTGACATGATGACATGGTGACATGATGACATGGTGACATGGTGACATGGTGACACTGTCCCACACAGCACCACTCGGCTGGGGAGCCGTTGTCAGGTTGGGATGTTATAGGGCAGCCAACGCTGCTGAGCGCCCGTCCCTGCTTTCCATCCCAGCGCTGCGGGCGAGAGGCTTTAATCTAATTACATGCTTTATTTGCGCCAATTTGTTTTCCAATCAATCTTGCTCAGCCAGAATAAAGGAGGTTTCCGCGAGCTTGTTCGCACTCCTTGTTCCAAGGGAGAGGTTCGGGCGGTTCTCCTGGATGGGAGTGCGTCCTGCTGCCCCTCGCATGGGGCGGATGGCCCCATGGCACAGCCATGAGGGGGTTCTGGGGCATCCCAGGCACGGCGCTTTGGGAAGAGGCTGTGGGGTGGGGATTCTGCTTGGGGCTGTGGGGCTGGGTGTGGTGCAGGGGGTGCTCCGTGAGCTTTGGCACCCCCGTGCTGGCTGTCAGCCCACCGAGGCATTTAGGGCCCAACCTGGGGGAAATCAATGGGAATTCAGCTGTATAAATCAGGATTAGAAACGCAAATCCCATGGGGGCTCGAAGCCTCAAACCTGCAGTTTGAGTTACACACCCCAGCCAAGAAATGAGGCTGTAATTGCTCTGTCATGTCGGGATTGAGGGCCATTCATTTCCGTTCCTGACATGTGGCTTTGGTGGAGTATTAGTTACCCTTTAGAAACTGCGAGCACTGCAATTTGCAGCCCTGAGCCCACTGCCTGCATCCCACACCCATCCCATTTCCAACCTGCAACCATTCCATATCCATCCCACATCCAACCTACATCCATCCCATATCCATCCTGCATCCATTCCATATCCATCCTACATCCATCCCCCATCCATCCTGTATCCATTCCATATATATCCTACATCCATCCCACACCCATCCAGCCCCATTGCTGTGGGGTTCAGCCCTGCACTGTGCTTCCCTGCGGTGTTCAGCCTCACACCCTCAACTCCAGCTCTGCGACCAAAAATGAAGTGTATTTACAAAAACAAATGGAATACAGCTGTGCAGCCCCCACCTCTGACTCCATGGACAACCACTTTCCTCCCCAACCCCACTGCCAGGCTGACCCCACGGGGTCAGGGTGACAATGGGGCTCTGTGGGGTGAGAACGGGGCTGTGGGGGCACTGTGGGAGGGGTCACTGTGTCCTGGGAGAAACAGAACTGCTGACAGCCCCCGACCCCACAGAGGGGTGTCTGGGTACATCCCCCCACAGCTTCTCCTCATGTTCCAGCTCATTAATGGTGTTCCCCTGCTCCCCCTCTGCCCCACAGACTGTGACTCGTATTGCAAAGCCTCCAAGGGGAAGCTGAAGATTAACATGAAGAAGTACTGCAAGAAGGACTATGGTGAGTGCAGCCACCCCAAACCCGGCAGTGCTGTGCTGTAGGGTGAGGGGCAGACAGTGCTGCAGGGCGGGCAGTGCTGTGGGATGAGGTGGTATGGGATAAGAGATGTCATGGGACAAGAGATGTTATGGGTAAGTGATGCTGTGGGATATAAGATGTTATGGAATAAGAGATATTATGGGATAAGAGATGTTACAGGTTAAGAGATGCTGTGGAGTAAGTGATGTTGTGGGATAAGAGATGTTATGGGATATGACATGCTATGGGATATGAGATGCTACGGGATGTGAGATGCTATGGGAGAAGTGATGCTGTGGGAGAAGTGATGCTCTGTGATATAAGATATTATGGAATAAGAGATGTTATGGGATAAGAGACGCTTGGGATAAGTGATGTTATGGGATAAGGGATGCTATTGGAGAAGAGATGCTATGGGAGAAGTGATACTGAGGAATAAGAGAGGCTGTGGGATAAGTGATGCTGTGGGATGGGATAGGTGATGCTGCAGGGTAGATGATGCTGTGGGATGAGTGCTGCTGTGGGGTAGGCAATGCCAAGGGATAAGCGATGCTGCAGAGTAAGCAGTGCTTTGGGATAAGCAACACTGCAGTGCAGGTGCAGTGCTTTGGGATGAGGAATGCTTTGGGATCTGCAATGCTCTGGGACAGCAGTGCTTTGGGATAGGGGAAGAGCGACGCTGTGGGACCGGCAATGGGGCGGCTCAGTGCTGGGACAGCTCACGCTTCCTGCAGAGCTGGGAGGGAAGAAAGGGCTGAAAAGTTGCACGGGGGATAATGCAGCCCCTCTGAGTGACACCGCAGTGGGATGCCAATTAGGAGACTCTTTTCCTCATCGTTCCATGGCACTGCTACACTGAATGTCCTAAAAGGCCCTAATTAGCTGAACGGAGCTCCTGCTCCCGCGGGCTCCACTGGCTGCTATCACCCCACACTCCTCAATGGGGCCTTTGAGCTGGCCGCCCCATTCACGGGCTGAAAGGGGATGTTGTCCCCGATTCACTTCCCCTATCTCTCTGCTTTGGGTACTGTTGCGGTGGTTTTTTCTTTTGATAAATTGGGCTCTTTCCCACAAGATGGGTTCAGTGCAAATATTTGCAGTACAGCAGTGATGGCGAGAGGGGGGGGAGGGGATGGGGTGTGGGGGGGGTCCTACAGTGCTGTGCCCACTGCCCCACTGCGGCACTGCGGGGAGAGCCCCAGCGGAGGTGTGGGGCTGGGATGGCCCCGTGCCCCAGCAGGATTAAGGGCTGTAAATCCCCGATATTGAGGCAGTAGGAAACTGGCGGCTGGAGAGGCAAAGCTCAGTGCCTTTGCCAAATACGTTTTAAAAAAAATAATAATAAAAAGGAAAGAAAAAAAAAAAATCCCATATGAACATTTTGCTCCAGCGGGGGAGGATGCAGTGCTTTCCATTCCCAGAGTGTCATCACTGCGGTCCCAAAGGCTCTGCCCTATATCCTCTGTGTGCGGGATGCAGTGGGGCTGAGCATGGGGCGCTGGGGGGTTAAGCATGGGATTCTGTGGGGCTGCATATGAGATAGAGTGGGGGCTGCAAATGGGATGCAGTGGGGCTGAGTGTGAGATACAGTGGGGATGAGCACAGGATGCAGTGGGCCTAAGCATGGGATGCTGTGGGGCTGCACATGGAATGCAGTAGGGCTGAGCATGGGACACTGTGGGGTTGAGCATGGGATGCTGTTGGGCTGCACGTGGGATGCAATAGGGCTGAGCATGAGATGCAGTGGGGCTGAGCGTGGGATGCAGTGGGGATGCTTATGGGCTGCAGTGGGGTTGAGTATGGGATGCAATGGGACTGCATATGGGATGCAACAGGGCTGAGCATAGGATGCTCTGGGTCTCCATGTGGGATGCAATGAGGCTGCATATGGAATTCATCACAGCTGTGGCAGTGCCAACTTGCCCCTCAGCTTCACTCCCTCCACCCCACGGACAGAGGCACCATGCAGCCATCCCCAACAGCTCTCCCCACACCGTGGGTCAGCATGGGGTGTCCTGTGAGCTCCTCCCAGTTCCTTCCCACTCACTCTCTCCATGCTGTCAGCGCGGAGCCGGGCAGGTCAAAGGTTTGAGCTCTTTTGGAAAGATTTGTTTCCAAAAACTAAAAGTTGGCTGATGCTCACATTTTGTTACCTTCACACCAGGCTGGGAAATACACGGTCAGAGCTTCGGGTGTTTGTTTAATTCTTCTTCTCCCCTTTTTTTTAATTTTTTTTATTTTTTAATGAAAGCAGCTGGTGTGCATGCCGTGCTCGGCAGGAAAAGTACTGACACTTTGCAGGGTGGGGTGGGGGTGTGCAGTGTGCAACGGAGGGGTGTGCAGTGCAGGATAGGGGGTATGCAGTGTGGGATGGAGGGGTGTGCAGCATGCAGTGGAGGGGTGTGCAGTGCAGGATGGAGAGATGTGCAGTGTGGGGTGGGGGCTGTGCAGTGTGCAACGAAGGGGTGCGCAGTGCAGGGCTGTGCAGTGCAGGGTGCATGGTGTGCAGTGCAGGATAGGGGGTGTGCAGCGTGGGGTGGGGGTGTGCAGTGCAGGATGGAGAGGTGTGCAGTGTGGGCTGGAGAGGTGTGCAGTGTGGGGTGGAGAGGTGCAGTGTAAGGTGGAGGGGTGTGCAGTGTGCAATGGAGAGGTGTGCAGTTCAGGGTGGGGAGTATGCAATGTGGGGTGGGGGTGTGCAGTGCAGGATGGAGAGGTGTGCAATATGCAATGGAGGGATGTGCAGCGTGGGGTGGTGGGGTGGAGGGGATGTGCAGTGTGGGTGGAAGGCTGTGTGGTGAGCAATGGAGGGCTGCGCAGTGCAGGGTGGAGGGAGGAGGCTGAGCTTGCTCTCCTCTCTGCAGCTCACACGTAACAGCCTTTCTCCTCTCCCTTCTTCTTTTCCAGCTGTGCAGATCCACATCCTGAAAGCGGAAAAAAATGCCGACTGGTGGAAGTTCACCGTCAACATCATCTCCGTCTACAAACAGGGCAGCAACCGGCTGCGGCGCGGGGATCAGACCCTGTGGGTGCACGCCAAGGACATCGCCTGCAAGTGCCCCAAGGTGAAACCCATGAAGAAGTACCTCCTGCTGGGCAGCACCGAGGACTCTCCAGACCAGAGCGGCATCATCGCGGACAAGAGCAGCCTGGTGATCCAATGGCGGGACACGTGGGCACGGCGGCTGCGGAAGTTCCAGCAGCGGGAGAAGAAGGGGAAGTGTAGGAAGGCGTAGGGAGGAGCGGTGATGGACTGAGCGCTGCTGGGTGCGGGCGGGGGGTGGGCATGGGGGGCTCACGGCGTCTTGTATCGAGGGATGAAATGGTAAAGAAAAACATGAAACCCAACAATGGAACTGCAGATGTGGTGATAAAAGTGCCGGGCGGAGAGGGGGTGTGGAGCAGTGGTTGGGGGGGAGGACAGGGATACCCAGGGGCACCGAGATGGCTCCAAAAGGACAGCTGGGTGGCACTGAGCTGACATTGAAAGGACAGCCAGCACTGCGCTGCTGCTGGGCACCAACCCGCACCAAACTGACACTGATGGCACCGGAGTGGCTCAGAACTGACTTGGAGCTGACAGCAAACTGGCACCAAACTGATACCCGACATCAAACCCACAGCAAACCAACATTGAACCAGCACCAAAACGACACAAACCAGTACTGAGACAACAGTGAACCAACCCCTGCCACCAAACCATCACCAAACTGCCATCGCTGCACCCACACCAAGGCAGCCAGGAGCACAGCGGCGATGCTGGAGGAGCCTTCCCCAGAACATGGACCCCAGCTTCCAGCAGCAGCCCAGTACGGAGCTGGCACAGCCATCCTGGGCCCTCAGTGCTGTGGTGCTCACAGTGGGGCCGGAGCAGGACGAGGTGCACAATGCACTCCCATCCCACAGAAACACCCAACCATGGCTGCCTCAAGAATTGCCCCAGGACAGCAAACGCAGCCTCCAGACCAAGGCCAGGTGCCGTGGCACCGCTCAGCCCCATGGCACAGCAGGGGCTCCTGGGGTCTCCCAATCCACGGCTGCGAGGGCAGCGTGATACCTGGGGGGGAAGCAAACATTCAGTCGCTACGCAAAGCAAAACCTCCCCGCTCTTTTTCCTTTCAGGAAACTTGGAAACATCCATTTTATGACATTTTCCAGCGGTTTTTGCCTTGTTTTATAGCAATCGACAATATTTATGTAATGACATAAACCACCATAAAGCGAGGCAGCCGTGTAAATAGGTGCAAAGCAGAGGGCTCCAGGGCAGCAGCCACCAGGAGGGAGGGAGGAAGGGAGGGAGGGAGGTCTGCGGAGCCCCCAGTCCCATAGGAAGCGGTCTGGGGGAAAAGCAGCCTCCAAACCCGGCTCTACTCACCCCCTCGCCCAGCACAGAGCTGGATTCCCCCACTGCAGAGCCCAACATGAGCCAGCAGCCATGCATCCGAGGGAACTGCGGCCACCAAGAATCTGTCCCCAAGTCCCTTCCTGCCCTGCACAGCAGGAAGGTGAGCACAGGGGATGTGGGGATGCCCACAGTGCGTGCCCTGTGCCCCCTGAGCGCCTTCCCCAGCTCCCAGCACAGCCCCAGTGCTCCCAGCTCTGCTCCACCACCAGCCAGCTCCCGTACAGCCACCAGCCCTGTAAGCCTGACTAGGGGAGCAGCTGGTGCCACTGGTGTCACTGGTACCACCGGTGCCCTCGGTGACCTTGGTGACTTTTGGTGACCTTGGTGCAACCGGTGTTACTGGTGCCACTGGTACGACTTCTCTCGGTGACTTTGATGCAGCTGGTACAACAGGTGCCACCGTTGCCATTTGTGCCACTGCTGTCACTGGTACCACTGGTGTCCTTGGTGACCTTGGTGCAACTGGTGCTACTGATGGCCACTGGTACAATTCATGCTTTTGATGCCTTTGGTGCAAACGGTGCCACTGCTGCCACTGGTGCCCATCTCTTGGGACGTCCCAGCATTGAGTGTCCATGGGTGCAGCCCTTCCCCGCAGCCCCGCAGCCCCAGGATCACCCCGGGGGAACCCACAGCCATCACCCAGCGAGGCAAATCTTCACCCCCCCAAACATCACCACCACGGTCAGAGCTCCGCCGTGTCACCACCACGCATCAATGCACGCTCATCCCATGAGCCCAGCGTCCCTTGGGGCACCATCCCACAGTGCTGGGACCCCGCTGTGACATGGGGACAACCCAGGGGGACGTGAGCAGAGGTTGGGATGGGGCCGAGGAGCAGCACAAATGCCCAAACCACCACCACTCCGTCCCCTCCATTGCATCCGTCCCCACGCAGCCGCCTGCTCTCGGTCCTGGAGCTGTCACAAACCTGTGTTCATTTTTATGGTTTTGATTATTTCTGTTAATATCTTGAACTGTAAATGTTGTTTAGTTACGACCATTGCATACGGCTTTGGGCAATGTTTCTTTACGATGCATACTAATATATTATGGTTATTATATATGAATATATTTAATGACACGTGAAAAAAAAAAAAAAGTTGTGGATTTTCTTATTGTTTTGCCAAGTTACTGTTTTTTGGGTTTTTTTCTTTTTTTTGTTCCGTTTTTTTTGGTTTATTTTTTCCTCTCGGTTCGTTTTGTTAGATTGGCTGTAACTGAACCTGAAGGAGCTTGTAACTGTCCAGCACCCACTGCTAGAACTAAAGTCAGAAACGCATCGAATAAACTCTTGTAAACCGTCACGGTGTGCATGGAGCTCTGCTTCCCATCACCCCCAGGGTATGGGGACACCTCTGCGTGCCAACACACGGCTGGGACGGGGCACAGCAGAGCCCCACGATGCTCCCCATCCCTGCAGGGGGGGGGATTTCAGCCCTAGAGGACAAAAAACCCCAAGCAAACGGTGCTGCAAACGGTGCTGCAGACGGCTCCGGGGTCAGCCCGTGTGACCCATGCTCTTGGTGGCTCCATTGATTTATTCATTCCAAAACATCACGGAGGGCAGAAATCTCAGATCTTTACTGCGGGGACAAATGGTTCAGTGGGGTCCTTCCCCCCCACCCCCCCCAAGCTGAGCTCTCAGTGCAGTGTGAAGCGGCAAATGGGCTCCTGGGCCCCATGGCCACAGCCAGGGATGGCAACGAGATGTCAGATGTCACCAGAAGGTAAATCTGGGGGTCCCTTTGGGAGGCAGCAGAGCCCCTCCCCGAAGTCAGTTCCTGGGTGCTGCGAGCCATGGGGTGATGGCAAGCACTCCGACAACAGGCAGACAAGTCGTATAGAAACAGACCAGCTTTTATTTTGTAGTTATTGCTTGCTCTACCAAGTCTGAAATCAAATTGGCAAAGATAACAAAATAACTATTTTTTTTCTTTTTTCTTTTTGGCCACGAGTGAGTGTTCAGTATCGCTTTTTTGATCGTTTTTAATAAGTCATCCTTCTCTTCAGTTTAAAATTATAAAAGGAGGAGGCAGATCTCAGCCCCAAGATGGGAGCACGGACACAAGCACACATCCCAGGGCTCGGCAGAACAGGGTGGGTGTGCTTTAAGCACACTGTGCACCCACGGGCCCCCTGTATCCAGCAGCAGCGGGCAGGCAGGGAGCACATCGTCAGCTCTTGTGGTGGAGCTGCTCTGGGATGTGCACCCATTGCACGGCTGTGTCCTCCCACCGCGAGAGATCCAGGCAGGGAGAGAGTCCTCAGCCGTGTGCCGAGTGGAGGGACAATGTCTGCTGGACACGGCTTCATGCTGACGCTGCGGGGCTCATCGGAAGCACAGCAGGGCTCTGTGCAGCACAGGGCTCTCTGTGGAGCTCAGCTGCAGCTCCATCGGGCCCCCCCTACTTCGTCGGCCAGACAGCGACCACAGCGATGGCAATCAGCAGCAGCACGATCACCACCAGCATTCCTGGAAGAGAAGAGACGAGGCGGTAAGGTTGCTGTCTTCATCTTTTACAATTGGGCTTTTGCAATTACATTGCATCTCCCCCCCGCCCCAAAACCCCACTGCCCCCCCAGGCACATCTCCATTCCCGCAGCACTGTGAGCCCCCGAGTCACGTTGATCTTCTCTCACCGACCCCTCAAATTAATTTTTTAGCTGTGCCTGCGGAGTATCTTCCTGCTCTGACATCTGCCTCACAAAGATTACAGGGGATACGTTCAGCTCATTGCGAGAGCTGCTCTGGAATCCCTCTGTACCGTCCCGCCGGGGGAAAGGATTATTGGGGAGGAAACCCAAATTGCATCAGGAAATTGTTTCCAACGCAAACTACTCCCACTTCCAGAGAGCTCTGCAGAGTGTGAGCAGAGCTCCCAGCGCCGTACCTGCCTTTGGAAAACGAACACGGGGCAATGCTGCTGGGCACAGCAGAGCTCAGCCCCACGGTGCAGCCACTGCCCCACATCCCCGAGCCCATGGATGGCAGAAGCACCGCCCTGGAGGGCTGGGCTGCACACACAGCCCCACACTGAGCCCTCCAGCAGTGGGCTCCGGGTCGGTGTCTGCCCGCAGCACTCCCAGCAGAGCTGTGGGAACACACTGGGGCTCCAAGAGCGGAAAAAAAACGTCCCCACTCTCAGTCCGTGAGCAGATGACGATTACTCAACCACTTACAATATTTACAAGTCCAGCTCATGGCAATTAAAAAAGGATGTATTAAAATAAACTCCTCTTTCCAAGCTGGAAAAGGATATTAGAGACGGCTCTTTGTCAATAGTGTCATGTTTTCTGTGCAGGAACCATCCCCGCGCCAGGCCCGACGTGTTTTTCCAGCAGTGCTCCTCCTGCTCTGCTCAGCCCAATTCGGATCTGCTCTGCCCCCCCCGCTGTGCTCACAATGCTCAGCACCACTCGAGGTGAGCTCTGTGCGCAGATCTGCGCTCTGCACCGGGCGGAGGCAGTTTAGAGGGTGCAAATCCTTTGCACGGTTGCAGTGCAATGGAGTTTATGGACTTTAGCAATTAAGAGACGAGCGAGATCGGTTTCTTGGAACGCGCTCTGTAGGTGTGAGCTATTAACGATACCGAGTTAATGGGGCGTAATTATTCCTTGACAGCTCCCAAGAAGAAGTGCACAGCGGGGAAGGTTGGGGACACACAGACCGAGGCTGATGGGCAACAGTGGGAAGCTGCAGAGCACGCAGGGCAGCGGCAGCAGAAGGAAACATTCTGCATTTACTCTTGGAAAAAGAGTGCTTGAGGATTTGCTCCCATAGGAGATAGAGGGGATGGCATGGCTCAGTGCAGCATGCAGCAATCAGCTGCATGCAGAGGTGTGTGCTCTGGGTATGCTGAGCTCCCTCCCGGTGCCCTTTGCTGTTAGTGCTAACAACAGCCGGAGCCCAGCTCTGATTTCTGCTCCTCAGCACACAGCTGATGCTGATGCCTTCACAGCCCGCTGCTGCTCGTGCCAGCTTTGTGACAAGGCAATATTTACCGTGAAATATCCATTATTGTGCTCAGCGTAACTCCTGGGAATCCGAGCGTGTTTAGGATCTGGCTGGGACTCAAGAGCCTTTGAAAAGGCAGGCAGGAACTCTGTCATAAATACATCTTGTTTTGACAACTCCCTCCAGAATACGTGTCAAAGGATCTCTGGTCCACCTCCATCAGCCCATTGATTTTCCATGAGCACTGTCCTACAGCCGTGGTGCCACAGCCATTGGGATTGAACGTGCCATCCCTCCTTGGGGGTTCATGGAACCCTACAGTGGGGGGGTTGGAAGGCACCCTACTGACTGCACCCCCAGCTCAAGCTGCCCAGGGCCATCCATTGCCCACCCCCAGCTGTGGGCAGCAGTGCTGGGCTCTCTGGGTGCAGCCCAACGGCACTGACAATGGAAATAGGCAAGGACTGGGGAGAAGGTCCAAAATGGTTTTGCAGTATCCTAGCAGAGCTGATGAAAGCAAGTGCAGGGTGAGTTTGCTTGTGATAGCTGAGCTCTGGACTCAATGAGCGAGGAAATCTCTTCCAGTCCTCGCTGCAGTGGATAGGCCTTATAAATAGGAGAAGTAAATATGAGCACATGCAGAGGGACAGCTTCTCCTTCCATGGGGTGATTCTGTTCAATGCAGCGTAGTGCCATCCTCAGCACTGGTGTCTTTTATAGACGATATAAAAATAATAAATAGCATGCAAGGACTTTAAAAAGCCTGGTATAGCATTGCATTATCTGGAAAAAGTCGCTTGTTTTGTGCCAAGAAAGTTATATTCCCACCGAACTGTCTCTCCAGAAGTTTATGAACAAGTCTTCTTTTATACCAGACACGGAGCGCTGACTTATAAACACATAATGGCTGTTTTATAGGGCGGGAGGGAAGCAGGGAGAGGATGGAGCTGCAACCAGAGGCTGGGCTGCTTTCTTTATGGACATTTTAACTTCGCAGTGTTAAAAAAAAAAAAAAGAAGCCAACACCTTTATCTACTCTTTCAGAGTTAATTTGCTGCCCAACTCCTGGCCCCAATCTGTCAGGGCAGCACAGCCCCACTCCTGCCCCTAATGTGCTCATCCAGCACAGCAAGCACTCAGCACACCCATCCTGCTGCCCTTCGCCTTCCCTAAAAGAAGCCACTTTCTCCCCCAAAAGCTGTAAAACCTCTCCCCCTAACATCCTCCTGCCTTCAAGTGAGACAGGGCACGCAATTTGTATTGCATTAAGAACCACTTTAGCACAAATCCCACGCTATTAAGCCGGCTTGTATGTAAATACACTCCCCGATCCCTACACCTGCATCACTGAAGCCATCTCCCTGGAGGCCCCGCTCTTTATTAGCTCTGTGACAGCCAAACCTGTGCTGGGGCTGAGCAAAGCGCCGTGGCTGTGTGCTGTCCCACGCCTGTCCACCGGGGAGTCCAGCATTATTGCTTCTGACCTCCCTTGGTCAGCCCAGAAATTCAACACTGCACTCGTACCTCTCAGCTCTGACATGGAAATCATTGGCAGCACTCACACAAATCAAGACCAGGCTCCGAGAAGGGTTATTAAAAGCTCCAACGCCCATGTGTTTCATTGGGTCTGAGGGAAAAAAGGAGACACTGCTCATGAAAGCTAAGCTCTTTGGAAACAACAACTATTGCATTATTAATTCCTTGTTTGGAAAAGAGACAGAGCTAGGTCATTCCTGTGTAGGACGAAAAGCTCGGGAGTTACTCTGCACTTGGAGTTAGCCATGCAACGATAGGTGAAATGTGGGAACAGAACCAAACGCACAGGTGTTGCATCCAGGTGGTAACTCCTCGGGCCACGTTGGTTCACACATCCCCTTCAGGGGAGGTTCAGGCTGGATATTTGGAAAACGTTCTTCTCCCAAAGAGTGGTGATGTCCGTGGAGGTGGTGGGATCACCGTTCCTGGAGGTGTTCCAAAACAGTGGAGATGTGGCACAGGAGGATGTGGTCAGTGGGCATGGTGGGCTGGGTTGGGGTGATCTTAAAGGTCATTTCCAACCTCACTGACTCTGCTATTCTACGCTATGAAAAGCTGCATTTTGCTGCCGTGCCCCCCTCTCTGCAGTGCAATGGAGTTGCAGTGTGATGCTGTTTGCATGAGCCGTCCATTGGGTCACAACGCGCCGCCCAGCGCTGACAGCAGCACCTGCTGGCAAACAACAGTGAGATAGAAACAAATGGCAAAGCCGGCTCCAGGAGAGAGGCAAAGTGGGTTTAAATCCAAAACTTTTATTGCTTCAGTGATCAAATGATCCCCAGCGTTCGGGTCCCAAACCACATGCACAGCCCAGCAGAACGGCAGGAAGTGAGATAAGCGTTTCCCTTAATCCATTATTGTTAGACCTCAATTTGCTTCTCTTCTAATCTATTTTTCAAATTACAAACGCGTGCCAGATAGCGCATTGAACTACTTCCAAGAGCACTTGCAGTGAAATCCCATATTCTTTCAAGAAAGCAATGTATATTTTGTAAAAACCCAACCTCAAATGAACTGCCGCGGCCGGAGCAGCGGCGGAGCTGAGTGCAGCCCTCCCACCACTGCTCACATCTCCAGCACAGCCACTGCTCACTCTGCACCAAAGCAATCTGTGCTTCTGGCACTCCTTGATGGCTGCAATCCAAAGCTCAAGGTGCCATGTAAATGCAAACACGGTGATACCCCTACAGGTCTCCTTAAGATACAGTTCATCCAACTCCTGTGTCAAGGGGAGACACAGACAAAAGCAGGCAATGGCTGAGGAAGGTTTCTGGTGGAGGTGAGGACTACTGAGACAATTTCCCTTCCACGGTGCAGGAACTGCAGCTCAGAGAGAGGTGTGACATCTGTTTGGGTTTGAAGACAGGTCGAGGGCACAGCAAGAGCAGGGCTGTGATAACCCGTCCTTCTGGGGAGCTGGGTCAGTTCGCACAGGGCTACCTGGGAGAAACAGCTCCACGTACATTCGATAAGCATTACTGAGTCAAAGAGTACTGAAACAACTCACATATCTAAGTGATGCCTTCTGCAAACTCTTCTGATGACTTGCTAATGAAACCACTTACTGCAGTCCTCACTGCACGAAGAGTGGACACAAATTCACCAAGAGGGAAAAGCTGGAAGTGCCCTGTTTGTGCAGGGCTTTGCACCCAGCCCAGCAAACACCAACAATTTAAACCCACCGTTCCCTGCAGGAGCCCCTAGCTGGTGCTTTCCCTGATACTGTCTATTTTACTTCCAGTCAAACCTGGCAGCTTCCACTGAGCTCTGCCTGATGCTTCTGGCGATGTGTGCAAGGGAAGCACAGGCTGCACACAGCCAGGACATCACCCAGACCCCAGCATGCACGAAGCTGGAAACGTGCTCATGTTTTTTCCTTTTGCTTTTGCTCAAGTGACTTCACAGACTTTCCTTGCCTGTCCTCACACTGCTATTATCAAACTATTTCCAAACCCAAAGGTCATCAGCAGACAGGGTTACTGGATTTTTTTGCATGTAGCTTATTTTTCTTCCTTTTTCTTAAAATTAAATAAGCACGCACACTTTCCAACTTTCCCTTCTCCAAGCTCTCTAGCATCCTTTCCCTTACATAAGCAATGCCAAGAAACAAGATCAGTCAAGAACTGGGCTGCATTTCTGAACAACTGTGTTACAGCTTGGAACAGGACTTGTGAAAGTCTGAAAACCAGCAGCATGCACTAAGCCTTCCCAGAAGAAAGGAAACAAAACAAGCCCGGGTGGGATCCTACAAATCCCTGCCTTTAGACCAGGCTCACCCAAGTGAGTCCAACCAATACACGGGTGGCACCTGAACTCTTCTTTTCCGGCATATGATGTGAGAAAACCAGCAGGGAATCATAACATGGTTGGAAGGCTGTTTGGGTTGGGTTGGAAGGGGCCTTGGGTGCCTTGGGTTGGGTTGGAAGGGACGTTGGTTGGGTTGGATTGGGTTGCAAGGCACCTTGGCTGCGTTGGGTTGGGTTCGGTTGGGTTGGAAGGGACCTTGGTTGTGTTGTGTTGAGTTGGGTGGGAAGGGACCTTGGTTGTGTTGTGTTGAGTTGGGTGGGAAGGGACCTTGGCTGCACTGGGTTGGGTTGGGTTGGAAGGGACCTTGGTTGCATTGGGTTGGAAGGGCTGGGTACCTTCCCCAGTTCAGGTTGCCCAGGGCCCATCCATGGCCTTGAGCACCTCCAGGGATGGGGCACACACAGCTCTGGGCAGCAGTGCCAGGGTCTCACTGCTCTCTAAGTGAAGAATTTCCACCTCACATCCAACCTAAATCTCCCCTCATTTAGCTTACAATCTTTCCCCAACCTTAACCAACCTGCACAGACAGCAGGGCTAGGATGGGTTACATCCCAGAGTCGTAGCTCCTCCTCAAATCCATCCATCCTTTGCTCCTTCCCCAGCAGCCTGCACACTGGCACAGGGCTGCAGCCCAGCTGGCAGCCCCCAATGGATCCCAAAAGGAACCACCACCCCAAGCCGCTACCTGGGGCAGCGCTATGCAGGGACACGACAGATGATCCCAGTGGGGGGCTGTTGTTCCTCCAGTAAAAACAAATGGGAAAAAAATAAATAAAATGAAAGGATTGCTCTGTTGGCCTGGCACAGAAGGGACATCTGCCTGTGTCCATCTGCCGCTGCGCTGACACCCCGGCTTTGTTTTTGGTAGGGTCAGTTTTCTGCCATTATAGCTCCCCGAACCGGCTCACCAGGATGCTGTGCCAACACAAGGAAAGAGATGGGAGCGTGGGGAGAGGGAGCAGGTAGCCCCAGATCTGCTCAGACACATCAGTAAATCGTCCCATAAGGCTCTTAAAGCACTTAAGGAGGTATTATCTTTTGCCTCCTCCTTTGTTTTTCACTCGACCAAATGCTGGGGTTACTGGGTGAGATGGATGTATTATAGTGCCAGGATGCTTCTGAAATGTTTAAAGCAGCAACAACTAGTGTTATGCATGAACAGTAAAATAAGTAAAATAGAGAAATCACAGCTCAAGTCAGTCCAATGAAAGGAATAAGCAGCAGAAACAGAACTGCAGCTTTACTGCTCTATCTGAACCTGCGAGAGGAACTTTACCAGCAAGGCACTGACCAAGGAGGGTGAGTTACAGCACAGAAACATCATATACTGTTCATACCAAGTCATTTCAGGTCAGATTAAGTGTTGTTGAAGTCTGGTCCATGTGTCTTTTATTTTAAAAAGTGCCCTACTTGCACAGGAATTGTAAGAACTCCTGAAAATGGGATGCTGGCTTCTAAGTCACTTGGATACTTAACTGCGTGGTCAGAAGGGCTGAGATTTACATACAAATTGCAAAGCTTCTAAATGGCTTCCTCAGAGCAAGAAACGGGGGTGGAAAAGAGAGAATATTTAATGATTAGTTCCTTATGGGTCCGACATTCTTGAAGCATATTTCTTGCAGTCCCTGGAACACTCCTGCATTCTTGATTGCAAAATGGCAATAAGTGATTTCCTTTAAAAGCCTTGTCTTTTATTGGAATACTAAAAATACCCCACCAGCCCCACTCTACACCACTCTCTCTCTTTCCTGGACAGGCACCATCAACCCTGATGTATTCTATTTTGAAGAAGGCAATAAACATTTCAGCATGGTCTGTTCAATCCCACTTCATAATAGATCTTGCATTTCCAGTGGAGCCCCTAGTAGCACCATAAATCATCTTTACACAGACTTAAGTCTGAGAAACTCCAGCTCGAATACAGCATGGATTTTTTTTTTTTTCTTAAAAAAAAATTACAAATGGGTACAAAAGAGTCAAGAATGAAATGAGCGCCAGCCTTACACAGGAATCCACCAGGATGCCCCCATCACACAGAGATCTGCTGTGGTTAACAAACCTGCACTGTGCAGCCCTGCTCCAGCCCATTCACTTGATGTAAACCTACCTGGAAAGATGATGCTTTGTGGGGTGAGGCTGGAAAGAATTCCCCCCGCATCCATTACATCTGAACAAACATGGGTTTCAAATCTGGGATACCCTGGCTGCTGCTTATTTAAAAAGCCACAGACGAAGATTAATTGCGTACAATGTCTGAACAAGTTACACACATCTACCTCTCTTTTTTACTTTTTCATTCCATGTCGACTCAAAGTCTGAACTGTTCTTCCAACTGCTTCACATGTTGTGTCTGTCTCCATGTGCCTTGGAGAAGAACCTCAAAGAGGAACCTTCAGGTACACGACTACCACAGTTCTATCACTAATGGCTGAGGCCAGGAGCTTCTCCAGTAACAGCAGAGTGTCACGAGGCTCAAGAATTAAGGCCAGCTAAGTGCAGGATGCTACCAGCCTTCCTCAAGCCTTCAGCATCAAAGTCTTATATAGTCAAGAGCCAGAAGAGACATAACTCAGAGTGATGGCACAGGCTGCAAACACAAGTCAACAGCGGATGACGAAAACTGCTTCCCAAGTATTAATCTGTCCACCTGGAGCTTGGTCACACAAGGCGAATCCAGCACTTGAACAGCAAGATCTGGTCAGTCCAAAGAGAAGACAATAAGTCCTAAATCATCAAACCTTCAAGAGGAAAGGCACCATTGGTTTCCAGTGCAACCCAATGCTCAAAGTACAGACAACATCAACTCGGACCAAGCTGCTCATGGCTTTGATAATGCAAGGCTGGCAAACCTCCAAGAATGCTCCTGGCCCCCTCTGGATGAAGCCAAAGCAGCAGACATGCTTGGTTGTGCGCTGAGAAAGGTATTCACTGAGCCATCAAAACCGCTTCAGGAAGAACAGCACAGCAGGGACATCCCAAAAAGGCAGTGCTGCACTGGGCAAGTGCTGATCACCTCAAATGCAGCACTGAAAAAAGGCCAAGAAATTCCAACACCTTTCAGCCCGGCTCCATGTGTTGCGTTGAGGGATATAGTTTAGCAAGAACCATGGGTGATAGGTGGATGGTTGGACTGGATGATCTTATAGGTCTTTTCCAACCTTAGTGATTCTGTGATTCTGTGATTCCTTCCACTTTGGAGAAGATTCGTAGATGAGACCGCATTGATTTTAAATCAACAGCAATTTTTCCAAAAGAAAATGCTTTGCTCCAGTTTCTGCAGAAATGCATCGTCCTGCATGCAGAAACCTTGACACAGATCCTTCTTATTAATACCACTTACAGCTGCTAACGACTGTAAGAGCCTCTCAAAAGGCCAAGTGGAACAGGCTGGGTGAAGCAGCCTCTCTCAAACCACCGAGCCAACAATTACAAAGCCATGATAAGAAATCAGAGCTGAGTTGTATAATCAGTTTGAGAAGTTTGTGGTAGATGGAGCCTGAAGAGCAGAGGGCTGATAGAACAGCACCGCTCGGAAGCAACGTGAAAGCTTCACGTCAATGGAGGAAGGAATTCAATCTGCGCTGAATTCTTGAAATCATTTAGATGCTAAATGAAGTTCCTCCTCCAAAAAAAGAAAGGAAGGCATTTCTTAAAGCCCACACACAGATCTGTGACTGCTGCATGCTAGGGTATGACATAAAACTATTTTGGTTTTGGAAGGCTGCATTGAATCCTGTGTCAGCGTGGCTGGTTTCCTTCATTTCATATTTTGAATTTATCCCAGTGTAGAACACGAGGTTGTCTTTCATTTTGTGAAAACCACAAAGGAAGGGGGAAAATCCCAATATCACTTCATCTCAGTACATTCCCAAAACGTGAGGAGTTTGTAAGCTCTTCTCTCAGTTCTCTCCCTCTGCCTGCCCTGCCCAGCAGGGAATGGCACAAAGCAGGAGGGTTTTCTCCTGATGTTTTGCATCATTTGTTCCTGCTGGAGAATGATTCCCTTTTAGAGCTCCTTAAGCCATTGCTAGATACAGAAAAAAAAAGAATAGGTTTGAGTAAGGACTGTGCCCCTGTTACCAAACCATCAGCAGGGACAGTAACACTGCGGAACAAAAAAAGTTGCCTGATTTACTGAAGACTGCTTCTCCTTAAGACTGATCCGCTCAGCCCGCTGATCCCCTCACACTTGGAGGTGGAGAAGAAGCACGTGCTGCAGAGGGGCCCATAAATTGCTGCAGTCATTTGTCTGAGCCCACTGCCCCAGAGAGGGACGCTCCAGATGCTTTTGCAATAGTGCTGTTTTGATAGCATTACCAGCAGTGTCCCTTATTAATCATGTTGCCACTAAATGTCCCTCTGGAGCATTTGCTGATGCTGAGCTTTTCCAAACCATTCCAGTTTCCTCTGAATTTAGGGAAAGCTCATTGAAGACGTCTGCAATGAAAGCAAACCTCACAACCAAGGAAAGGAGGGAAACAAGCTCACCTTTAACCATGACTTGTCCTCTCCCAAGGAGAGTGATTGGCTGTAGGGGAGGCACATTAAAACAGAGATGACGGGACACTTATCCTTCCATTTCTTAGCACAATGATGTTTTGGTGCAAGGTGATCCTAATACAACCTAGGAGTCAATGCTGCTGACGGGACACCCCTGTTTGCTCTCCATATGGAGGCCTGGATGCTGTAAATGTTTTCTTGCTGGCGTTCGTGGCTTTTTCTTTTTGCATAGTCCATTGGAGTTTTAAGGACTATGAGGGGAGATTTTCAGCATGGTCAACTGCCAAGAGCCATCTCCCAGCTAGCTGCCTCGCTCATAAGTCAGTAGCTGACATTACAACAGCAGATTCTATCTGCAAATCCAATAATCCTCCAACTACCAAACATCGCTTTCCCCCGAGATTACGTTTGATGGGGAAGAACATCCTTTGAGAGGCAAAACATTTTATTTAGCATTTTAGCTAACAAAACACATGGTGCTGCTACAGCCCTCCCCGCAAAATCCATTTTCCAGTTCCCTTCCTCGCTCAGCCTGCCTGCAAACATGGGAAACCATTAACACAGGCTGCCACAATTAACTCCCAGCATCTTCTTCAGGCCTCAGACAATCCCGAGCTGCTTGTCATGCAAACAACCTGCGAGATTCATTCTCCTTGCAGGGAAAGGAGGACTAAATTACGGAGTTAAGTAGATTACTGGGGAAGGAGTCACACTCTGCAGCCTTATGAGATGATTAGACCCTGGGAAATCCATACACCAAATCCCCAGGCCCCCATAGTGCACATTCATTACCAGATTCTGGATAAACCGCAATCAAGAACCTTCCCTGGCAGCACTGAGTGAACACTCAGAAAGTGAACTTTCATAGAGCTATCCCCAAAAAAGGAGACTACATTTAAGATTTTAGAGAAAAAGAACCTCACGGCTGCATTTAGCAGCTCGGCTGTGAGATGCCCGTTTCTCTTTCCAGCCTTTGTGCAGCAATGCTACCAGCACTGCCATCAACACTGATGCTAAAGAAGCACCGCTGTTGCTCTGTGGGTGTGAGAGCAGCGCTGCCAGCAGCAGGACCCAGAGACTACAGAGGGCTGTTTGCAAATAAGACAGAGAGAAGCAGTTATCTGCCATGTGCATTCAATAAATCTGGTCTAACACAACTTTCCCAATCTAAAAGAGAGGAAAAAAGAAGTAAGATTTGCGACAAGAAAGCCAGCTGCTCCAACAGCAATGGGGAGCACAGGCCCCCAGTGAAGGCCCGTTTGCCCCATGGTAGAGGGGTGATCCCATCACAGGAATATGTGGACTGACATTAGGGAAACCCATTGCCCAAAAGGTGGCATAAACGGGCAGCGTTTGTTCCCTGCTAACATCTCCTTGCAATGAGTACTGGCTGCAGCAGCAGTTCGGGGAGAGGCTGTTCCACAGATGTTCCAGACTTCACTTTACAACACACTTCATTTTCTTTTTAAAAGACTCCTATGCAGCATTATTCAGCAACCCTCCATTATCTGAAGAATTACAAATTCCCTATTTTCTTGATCTATATAAAGCAAAGGGCGTAACCCCATCAAGCGCATGAAGGTGAGAGTTTGCTGCAAGCTCTCCCTCCCACCTGGGGTATTTTTACCAAAGCCACATCTTTAAAAATAGCTCTCAGAGAAAGTCTCTTATGCAAGAAGTTAGTTCAGGACTGCTGAAGTGCAGCCTGCCTCCATCCACAGAAACTCCAGCACAGGGACGATTTCCTGCCCCGGGAGCTCAGCAGAGGCACTGAGAATGGGAAGAAATATCAGCAGAGAGGATCCAGCAGAATGCCTGGTGAAGGGGTCCGATCTGATGGATGGTATGTAATGCTCAGGTGGGGACGGCAGCACTGCACCCACTAGGGAGCTGGCAGGCAGGGCGGCTGCTGCAGGATGGAACCAGCAAAGCAGAGCAATTCCTTGCAGCGATCACTGCACCAGTTCCTACCTCCATCTCTCATGACCACACGTTTTTTTTTAGCTCTCACCTTCCAAGAACCTTGGCAGAAGAGCACAAACCCTAGAGGGAAAGCAGAACCAGCCACGTGAGCCCACAGAGATGGGAAGCCTGCCTAGAAGTAACACGTTTCCTGCCTTCCTGACATCCCATTTTTTTCTCAGCCCATGCTGAATGAAGGCTTCAGAAGGATGTCCTCCCCGTATCTCAGCCAACTTGTGTCTCAGGTGAGCCAGACCACCACTACACCCAGCCCCTGCGCAGAGCCGAGCCAAAACTACCCCTTACCTCACGCTCGGTCCTCCCACAAACCTTGCCAAATTAAGCAAGGAAGCAGACGACTGGAACTCGTACATTGTAAAACTTGTTCAGTCATAACCCATAAAAATACCTGAATGCCCACCTACAGACATGTGCTGCTGCCACCAAGGGCCCCACGCTGCCCATTGGGTGCTGCTCGGGCTGGGATGCCATTTCACATCCAGATACACCCAACTGCAGATGCTGACAAGAAACGTTCTGCTTTGTGCTAGAACATGCAGGACTAAAGATGAGCACCAAAGTGCTGGCTGCAACCCTTGACCTCATGAAATAGCACAGGAAAACCAGTTCTGCTGAACTGCTTCTCCCTTAGAAGATGAGCTCCAGCATTTGGTTCCTCTGGTAATGAAAAATAAGGACCTTTCAAAAGGAAGCAAGCCACCCAGATGGCCTGATCAGAGAATCCAGCCTCCCTTATCTCGGTTCCCACGGAGCAATCCCCTCTCCTGCAGATCTCCAGACTCACCAGCTCCCCATTCACTTCAAGCAATCAGCAGTGCGACCCTCCCCTGCTGCACAATCCCAGCAGCAGCTCAGAGGATGCAGCCCAGGCTGGAGCAGGCCCAGGCACGGCATCCCAACACAGGAACAGCTTTTCATCACTGTGCAATGCTGGCTGAACTAAATCCAAGATATTCCACGATATGGTTTCTCTCCCAGAGCATTAACCACTAAGATGTGTGTGCAAATATGTTATGAATGCCCAAGTGCAAGCAGCTAAGTACACAGGAGAGCAGCTTATTCTGCACTCATCTACATAACTGCATACAACCACCAAAGCAATGAGCACTTGTGAAGTGCCATAGGTGATGGCAAATAAGTGAAGCATTCCAGCATGTTAGGAGGTAGCATAGAGGACACAGCAAAATTCTGTGCACCAAATGGAAGTGTTTGTAACAAACAAAGCAAAGAGCAGAGCTGCAAATAGTAACACTGGGAAGGAGGTGCAAAAAGGAAGAGATGAAGAACAAAGTGTGCAGCCCATGGAACAATAACTGCGACCGTGGTGGGGATGTACGGAAGAGTAAACGGAGCTCTCAATGGAGCAGGGCAAAACGCTTTCAGCATTTCATAAATTCACTGGCAACAACAACAAGAACAAAAAAAACAGCGCACAAAAACCCATTTCCAGTCACACCAAAACTGTTTACAAATCGAGGTCAAATTCGTCAAATAGTTCCAGGGCAAGAAAGAAAAATAGAATGAGGTTTGTAAAATGCAACGAGGGAGGGGCAGAGGAGTAACCACCACATCCCTCCTGCACAGCGCGTTGCAGGAACGCATCCAGGCTTCAGAAAAGACGGGTTCGACTCCTGCCTTGGGGTTTCATAGCTCAAATCTACCCAATGTTGTGGGGATATCAAAAACCACGGGCAGTGGGGAATAGCACGAGGCTGGTCTCCCTCTGTTTGCTCTGCAAAACGCTGCTTGGCCCTGCTAAGATGTGGGCAGGACGGCAGGGCAGCGTGGTGCTGATGGAGCGAGCCATGCTTAGCGGCTGGAAGGCAGCCCCAAAACGGAGCCGAATTCCTGGCAAGGAGAGTCCCACAGGTCAGAGCGAAGGAGAGCGTTCCAACGCCTCGACATGAAGGGCAGGGAGCAGTGGGTGTGAAGTCTGGCCTGGTTTGGGCAGCAGGCTGAAGGACGTGGGAAGCCGAGCAGGGCAGCACGCAGCCCCGCGCCTGAGAACCGCCTCAACCCCAGCGAGGGCTGGGGATCAACTTTAATTAAACACTGATCCAGCTCCCACGCCACCGCAGCATGTTCTCAAAACACTGCCCTCGAGTGAAGTCGTTCTGAATCAGAAAGCACAAAGAGGCACAAAAGCTCCAAATTCACAAATAGGAACCGAGCGCTCCTTCTCAGGACATTGGAAACGTCAGTGTTTACAGTGCTGAGCTAACAGCCTGCCCCAAACCATCCCCTCCGAGCCACTTGGCACTGCTGCCGTTACTGGGGAAAGCCCAAACGTTGCCCTTTTCCCCCTCGCTGTTGAGCCTTTAATTCAGCATCGAGGAGGGAAATAAATAAAATGCAAAAAATATGAAAACGCCAGAAAAACATTTGCTGCTCCTTGAGTGGGAATGAGTCACTTTGGCTCTGAAAAGGTGCTTTTCCAAAACTTTCTAGCAGCGCTGTTGCCTTGCTAATGCTCCAGAGCCCAACACAAAGCGCTGTCTGCTGGGATCCCCGCAGACATTATAAACGCTGCAGCAATACAGCAGGCAGCCCTGCAGGAGCTGGAAGCCTCGCCGCGTTACACACAGCCCATGAATGCAGCCAGAAACCTCTGGTTGTGCAGAGTTTATGCTTTCCAGACTCTCTGAACCTGGTGGCTCTTCTCTTGCTGATTTGGGAGAGTTATACAAACACGTGTATAAAGGGACCGTGCTAAAACCCCAACCATTGTGCTGCAAGGTCCTACTGCACAAAGCACTCACCTGGTGGGCTGTTTTGTGGGCAGGGAGAAGCAAGTGATGAAGCACTCCAAATAACAGCAGCACCACAGGCTCCTGAGTGCAGGTGAGCAGGGCAGGAGGGAGCAGTTATCACCTGCAACCATTTCGCATTATCTACATCACACCCAAACTCAAGCCACGACATGGGAATTGCTCAGCTGAGGAAGTAAAACGAGTTTTTAAAAGTTACTGATATGTGAACACTCTACTCTGCCCAATAAACTCCCCCAGAGTGCAGCTGGCAAGACCTCGGCTCAGCACCTGCCAAGCTGATGGCATCACCGGGTGCTCTCCAGTGGGTGTGAGGCTGCACAGCATCCAGCACCAAGCCCTAACAGGCTCATTTCAGTTCTGCATGTTCTGCTCCAGGTGAGCTGACTCTGCTCCCCTACAGAGGGATCTGGACAGGCTGATGGCTGGGCTGAGGCCAAAGGGATGAGCTTTAAAAAGACCAAGTGCTGCATCCTGCACTTCTGTCACAACCCCACGCACTGCTGCAGGCTTGGGGCGGAGTGGCTGGAAAGCTGCACAGAGATAAAGATTCTGAGGCTGCTGGTGGACACTCAGGTGACCATGAGCCAGCAGAGTGCCCAGGTGGCCAAGAAGGCCAACAATATCTTTGCTTGTATCAAAAACAGTGCAGCCAGCAGAACAGGAGGAGAGTGTTCCTCTGCTCAGCTCTGGTGAGGCTGAACCTCGAGTGCTGTGTTCAGTGTTGGGCTTCTCACTACAAGAAAGACATGGAGGCTCTGGAGTGTGTCCAGAGAAGGGCAGTGGGGCTGTGAGGGGTCTGCAGCACAAGTCTGATGGGCAGCAGCTGAGGGAGCTGGGACGGGTCAGTCTGGAGAAAAGGAGGCTCAGGGGTGATGTTATGGCTCTCTCAAACTCCTTGACAAGAGGTTGTGGTGAGGTGCAGATCAGCCTCTGCTCCCAGGTAACAGTGATAGAGAGGTGATGGCCTCAAGTTGCACCAGGGGAGGTCCAGGTTGGATATCAGGAACAATTTGCTCTCAAGAATGGTGATGCGCTGGTATGGGCTGCCCAGGGAGGTGGTGGAGTCACCATCCCTGGAGGTGTTCAAGGAAGATGTGGATGTGGCACTGAGGATTGTGGCCAGTGGGCATAGTGGGGGTGGGTTGGAGTTGGACTTGGTGATCCTAGAGCTCTTTTCCAGCCTTAATGATTCTATGATGCTGTGATCAGGTGCATCCCAGACTCTGAACAAGCTGAGCTTTGGCTCGGTTGGGTTCCTTCAGAAGATTTCCAAGGCTGTAATAACTACCCGCCTCGTGAGCCATTCCCCTGGCAGCTCACAGCCCATAACATTTCAAGCCCACATCCCTCCCTGTGCACACACCCACAGCACAGGCAGAAAGAACCGGAGATCGCCCTTCTGCCTCAACCTCTGCTCCCCGCGGGGCTGAGGACAGCAGCTCTGTGCCATGGGCTCCCAGTTGCAGCTCCCCACAGGCTGGGGGCACACAGAGCTGACCCAATGCACCCTGCTGCAGCCACAGTTTGCCAACACAGCCGGGTCCATTCACACCCAGCGGGCCTCCCGGGGACAAAGCCTGCTGTTCCTTAATTAAGCCTAAGTGAAAGGCAGCCTAACAGCATCCCGCTTCCATCGGTGGGTACCTCAGCCTGCACTTCAAGCGTACCGCCGGCAGACCCAGGCTTTGAGAGCTGCTGGACAGCTTTCCCTTATAGGCACAGCCTGGCTGCCCAGCCTGCCCTGGCCCTGCCGGCCGTGTTGGATGTGCCTGGGAACAAAGGCGCTGCTGTGCTGAGCACTCCTTCCCCAGCGCAGGGCTGCGCCTGGAGAGCTCTTCAGCACTTCTCATCTCATTAACGTTTCCACGAGAGATCAGAGAATGTATCATAAATCCCTAAATGCAATCCTCGCAAAGGAAGGAGGGTACACGCAGAAGCAGGGAGCTCTGCTCAGCCCCTGCACATCTGCACGTGGACGGCTGTGCACCTGCCTGGTGTGAGGACTTCACCTCGAGTGGGACCGGAGCGCAGCGCGATGCCTCCCTGCTCATTAGCAATGCCCGGCAACGCTCAGCAGACAAAGCTCTGCAAACAAAGTGCAGGGGGAAGGGGAGAGAGGAGGGTTTTTTTTTTTTTTTTTTAAAGAAAGGAGTGCGGAGGAATTCTCCATTCACTGATCTGTAGAATGCATTAATATCCTGAGCTGTTGGCACAGCCTCCCGCGCTCGGGGGACCAACAATGCGAGCAATGACTCCGAGTCTGGGATCCTCAAATAAACCACCCCTGCTGTCATGGCCACCGGGAAGGAGAATAACAGCCATAGGAGCTGACCTTCATTTCGTTGTTTCTCCAGACCCGACTGCTAGACCTCTGTTTGCCTGTTACTAGGATCTCCTGGCTGAAAAATGTAAGCATTTCCTACATGATACAAGAGGCAGTTTATTAGGTAAATAAACCAGGCCCCGAGCGGTCGCTTCTGCTTGGTAATGAGGAGGGCAGGGAAGGAGCAGACCTCCCCGCACCACCTAGAATAACCCCAATCAATGCTCTATAACCAACACCACATGCATATTTTTAAACAGACAGTTAATGAACAAGAGAAGGTCACCGCAGCCCAGCCAACTCGTGAGCAAAGCCATTTGCTCAGAAAACGATGGGCCATAAAAATCACAGCAGGCACTGTCGGCATCATATAAAACCGTCCATCCGTGGATGCAGAAAGCAGGTTAAAATAAGCATTTTCCTGGAGGCTTCTTACAAAAGGAAGCATCGGGGGAGGAGGTGTTTACAGAGCCAACCTCTGCCAAGGGCACAAAGAAGCAGCAAAGGGCACCCATGGGGACAGCCCGCACCGCTCCTCCTCAGCCCATCCCCAGGAGCTGAGTGATAAGTGGGATTTAATCACCAGGCAATGACCCAGGTAAAATAATTAAGGCCATTTTGCTCGCACGTCCTGCAAAAGGCTGCTGTAGTGAATGACAGCCAGTTTTAGGCTTCCCAGCACATCCCTGAGATAAATATAAGAATCAGACAGTTTTAGAAAGCATGGCTTGGAAAATGAAGTTTCTGCTGAAACAGAGCAAATGGCACCACTTTCCTGCCAAAAAGGCAGTGTTTGGTGCTTGTTGAGATAGATGATCACTATGAAACAGCAGCTCCTGTGTTATGGGATGTCAGGGATGCTGCACACGACTCCCGTGTGGCACTGACCCCCCTGCACAGCTTCACACCTGCAGCTGCTCTGCCAGTCCCAGTGCTCACCGGGACTACACAGCAAAGCCAGAGCATAAACTGCAAAACAAACCCCTTCCTCCTTCCAGTCCCAAAGCAAAAAGTTTCAGATGCATTTAGGTGCAGGTGGGTTCCACTCTGCCAGCACTGCACAGGACGCTGCTGCTGCACAGGACGTCCAGCTCGATGAAGTGTCCCTGCTGCAAGGAGTGACACCGTACTGACACAGCCACACTGATGTCACCACGAGGGTTTAGGAAGTGGTGCAAACCTGAGCTGCAGCACGGTTATGGGAACAGCAGCACACTGTGCCCATTGCTGCAGGACACCCAACAGCACCGTGTTCAGGTGCAAAGCACGCCTGCAGCCTTGGGCTGGTGCTGGCCCTGGGTGGGTGCTCAGCACCTACACAAACACCTCCTTGAAAGCTCCATTAGGCTGCAGTCCCACCTTCCAGCTGTGTCAGAGTGATGTCGTGATGTCAAAGCCATGGACTGCAATCTGCAAAGCCTGCACTTGAATACAGCACTAAATGGGGCTCTGACCACTCCATGCATACAGCCCTACGTACAGCTCACTGTGCCTTCCCAAACCAGCCCAGATGTGCAACATGCTTTAGTTAATACTCTTCTGGAAGCTTAGCTTCTGCCATTTGAATGCTTCAGGATGAACGCAGCATGAGCCTATCTGATTTTCTCCTTTATTCACCTAACTTTTAAAGTGACATGGCAGATGCTCCCCAAGGTCTGAACCCCTCAGGAGGGCAATCCCCCCTCTGTAGCTCCAAGCCTGCAGCAATCCCACCACTGCCTGCCCTCCTGCAAAACAAAGCTGTAAGATCACAGCCCCTCTTGATTTATAAACCCCACTTCTGGTGGAACCAACATCCTCTATGCATCTCAGAAAGCCCTGAAGAGACAACATAACTGCTTTGCCCCTCGCAAGCCCATTTCTCCATTGACCACATCCTTTGTATTGTTGTGTGCCACCAGTGCCTGGGGCGGGCAGTGCTGTGCTCCAGATGCAGCCCTGCTCCCTGCCTGGTGCTCTAGGTACAGCTGCACTGTGTCAGGCATGTGGGTCCCCCCATTTAGCTCCATTGCAGCACAAAGTCCCCAGCCCAAAACTCTGCTGTATTCCAGCCCCAGTTCAGGCACTGCAATTATCAGTCGCTGAGAGTGCTTGAAGGGAAAAGGCAGGAGGAGGCGAGTTTAGCTGTACAAATTATCACATTTCAGCACCATTTTCAGAAATACAAATTTATGATTTAATTCTGCAACATGTATCCTTGGAAACCTAGCTGTAAAGCAGTCGCCCTGGGATATTTCACACAATTCCTAGTGTTTTTTTTTTTCTTCCCCATATTCAAACACAACTAATTGCTAGGCCTATTGGTGTGATGGACAGCCCGGGCACACAGCCTGCCCAGGGGCTCATTTCACCACCAGCCTGGTACAATATTGCTACGCGGGCTGACAGCAGCTGCTCTAAATCTCCTGATAGGTATGAACAAGCACTGATGAAGTTGGAGCTGTTTGAACAGCTGCATATGCAAATGTAATTAAGAAGATGTCTGCTGCTGTTGGCTCTCCTCTCCATCCCCCCCTCTTCTCCCTCTCTGGCACATTAGGTGCTTCCCAATGGGGGGGCATTCAAACTGGTTGCCACCTCCCAGCTTCAGGCCTGAACCTGTGCCTGATTTGTGCGCTGCAAATGAGCCCCAGAAGTGCCACTCTCTGGCTTCCTCTCCCACCTTTATGGTGTCTTACATGTGGGGATCAGCTCTCAAACAGCAGATAATTTGGGGGTATAAATGGGGTCTGAGCACTGAGATGACGATGCTGTTTTTTCAGCACGTTGAGCCAGGCGCGTGGGCTGGGATGGGTATCACAGGGAACCAGGGTGGCTGGTGAAGCCAGGAGGAATGATGCTTACAGGGCTCCAAGTCACTCCATTCAAAGCCAGCATCTCCAAACCTACCTGTGTACACAGCCCAGCACAGAGCAGCATGGAAGGCAGTGGCTCCTGCTGCACCCAGACCAGGGCAGCCTGCCCAGCAGTGGGGAGCAGAGCACATCTGCACTGCTGCACCATGGAAGAAGGGAAGAAGTGATGTGAGCATTTAGAGCCTCTCTGATTAACCCCAGCAGGATGAAGGCTCCAGAGCAAACTGCAGAAAGACTAATTAGAGCATGAAGCTAAATGGTAAACAGGGTAGAAAACAATGGGAATGTTCTGAAGGGAAATCAGATCAAACAGAGCTAATCAGGTTAGGCTGGTAAGATAATGAATTTTCTAGACAAAGGAAGTGTGATAGATCCCATCCACGCAGACTTTGGCAAAGTGTGTGATACAGAGCCATGTGGGAAATTAGGAACTGAAAACAAAAATGGGGATTAGCAGAACTGTAAGGCCTGGAAGTGGTGAAAGGTGAAGCGGCGTTGAAAGAGTGATCGGGATGGATGGAGGTCACTGGAGGAGCTCCTTGAGGAACTGTCCGGAGGCTGATCTTATTAAATGGTTTTATTCATGACCTTGGCACAGAAAGTAAGTGTGCTAATGAAACGTGCTGACGACACAAAGCTGGAAAGCGCCGTCGGTACAGAGGAGAGCTGGGAGACCAGAAATGGGTGACTGTGAAGACAAATGGAGAAGGCTGAACCTGACAGGACAGAAGGGGAAGGCACACACGTGGGACAAACACTGCGTTTTGCCATGAGCTAGAACGACAATGAACTCAGGTGGAAAATTCTTATGAATGAGAAAGGCCCAGGGAGACCTCTAGCACAACCAGAGCACTGCTGGGGCACGTCAGGCATGGAGATTTGTGTAACAGAGGCAAAAACTCAAGTAGGAAGAAGCACAAAAAAAGGACTTGTCAGAACAGGGGTTATTTTAGTAGATTTAAATGTAATGATGCTTGTCCAGCCACACAAACAAAGCGGGGGGTGAATGCTGAGTGACTATTCAAGGCACACCAGAACAAGGGCTGCACAAGGACTAAATGAAGTATCCCTGACAAGTTTAGGCTGGGGATAAGTTTATGACCACTGTGAGCTCCCAATAGGAGTAATGGGGGGGAAGAAACAAGCTTGTTCTGGGAAATTTATCTTGAAGTGATGCTATGACCCAGAAGGCTCCTCCTGTCCTTCAGTGCTCAATGCAGTTACAGCAGCAGGGAGTGGTGAGCCCCTCACCTGGGCAGCAGGGCAGCAGGGCAGCAGGCAGCTCCAGCCCCTGGTGTTGCTCTAAGGCTGCTGATGAGTATTTAGATCCAGCATCTCTGATCGGCTGATCCACCTCAACATCTCAACACGAGCGGTTTTCAGCCAAGTGCTTCAATGAATGACACAGAATGCACAAGGAGGTGGCTCCTTCAGGCCTCCGAGCTACTGAAACAGGGAAAGGCCGTTCATATTTTGGGAAAACAAGATGGTAAGACAGCAAACAGAATGGCTCAGAATGGCTCAGCACCAAAACCGCCAGGCCTGTTTCAAAAGCTGCCCTATTAACATAATTAACGAGCCCCATTTCTGCCACGTCCCTAAGCTCATCTGCTTTGAGGTTTCCTTGGTGCCTAATGAGACGCAGCTCCCCCACGCTCTCCCCCTCAGCGGGACCTTAATTGGGTCTCTCTGCTAACGAGGAGACACAGCCAGGTGGACCTGGAGGAAGCGCCTATCTCTGTGACCTCCACCTCCTGCCAATGTCAGCCCCACTCAGCTGTGGGCACAGTGGGGTGAGGGGGGGGCACAGCAGCATGCCCCCCACAGCACACACAGCACACAGCTGGCACAGCCCTTCCCCAGGCTGTGTTATCACATGGAGCAAAAAGGAGCTGGAGGAGAGGAAGAAATCACTCCTTTGCAAAGTTTTCTCGCAGCGGTAACAGCCCAGAACAAGCTTGTCAACACATCAGTGCTTATGGGAGAAAATGAAGAAGGGGGAAAATATAAAGCAGGAAAATACAGCTGCCAGGGCAAGGATTTGTCCCATCCAGGAGGCTCTGAGCCGCTGCAGGGGGGAGGAATCCCAGAAAGGAGCGGGCAGGAAAGGCTGACCTCATGGCACCGACTGCAATGCTCCAAAAAAAGGACAGCACTTGTTCCTGTGAGCACATGGTGTATGTCAGGGGAACAAACCCCAGCGACTGCTTCCATAGCCCAGACTGCAAATTAAACCCATGGCAAAAATCAGTAATTAGAGCAGGGCGGCAGGAGAGGCCCGGCATGCATGAATCACGGTTCTTTAGAGGAAACCTTGTACAGTCTGGGTATCCTGCTTTAAAACTATGAGACCTCCTGAGAACTCGCACTGAGTTCACTCGGGTACTGGGGTGATGTGGGATAAGCTCGGGGCCAGGAGCTGCCACAGTGCTGCAGGGGCTGCGGGATGGGGGCAGCGGGAGGCGGCTGGATTGCATTGCCATCTGGTGGAGCAGGGGAAAAGGAGATGGATGGGAGCTGTAATCTGTGTGCTGTGTACAGACATGGGTGGTGCTGAGGTACCGTGCTGCAGGTGGGAGATGATGCTGGAGCCAACCGAGGCTCAATGCTGCCCAGGATGCAGCCCGGGGCTGGGAGCTCTGACAGCAGCAGTCGGGGCGGTCCTTTTCCTCTCCACACATTTTTTCCTCCTAGGAACAGGAATGGATGAGATCACAGCTGGGCTACCTCTACCAAGAAAAAACAGAACTACGGAGGGATTTGAGGGGATTGCACTGTGAAGGGACAAAGCCTTGCGCCACGTCATCAGGTTTGTTCAGCTCAGGGTTTGTTTGGGGCACATTTGTTTTTCCCCCAGCACCTCAACTTGAATCACACCCCCAGTTGTTTGTTATTATACTTCTATTTGTTTATTTTTAAATGCAGTTCTTCAGAAGACATCCCGAGGGTTGAAGCTTCTAATAAAAACGTTATTGAGAAATGATTAACGAGCATTGTTCTGCACAACAAACCCCAAAGGTACACGAACTGGGAGAACACAGGGACAGGCAGACAAACCTAAAGAGCCGCTGGTGAAACGGCCGTGCTCGGATGGCACAGCCAGGTCTGGAGCAGGCAGCCAGCATCTGATGGATGACTTGTGCGTATGGTTTGGTGAAAGCTGCAGATGAGTTTCGGAAATCTCAGCAATATGTATGCCCTAAGATCCCTTCTCAATGCCCAGCAGATGCTGAAAGGAAATAATGCCAAGCAGCCTGCAAGCATTTGCCTGCAGATGACTGATGATTTTCAGCAATAATTTCATAAATGCGGCACATAAACTATTCCATGGCCATTCTTGCACTGCAATCAATGGGACTTCCACTGCCAGTGCAGGGCCGCTTGGGGCCACCAAGGGAGATGGGCCCAAGCTGGGCAGCCGCCATGGGCAGCATTCCGGGGTGAGACTGTCAACAGCTCACAGAGAAATGTCACTGCAAATAAGCTGCAAATGCAATGAGGCATCTGACACAACCTGGAGGCTCCAGCCAGGAGTGTGGGGCTGGGCTGCAGCTCCAGGTTGGTGCTCCCCGCTCTGGAGGATGTCACACCCATCCCTGAATCTTCCCCAAAGCCTCAAGTGGTGGTTGCATGAGAGCAAGACATTGAAATATTGATGGGAATTGGATTTCATCAGCAATACTTTGATTTTATTATTATACTGGCTGCTAACAAAGAACGCCCATTAATGCGTTACATTCCTGCTCATAAAAGGGTGATTATTCCACTGCTCATGCCAGAGTGCTCTGCTTGGATCCACAGCCCATTGCTCCAATACATCTACTCACTGGGGAAAGGAAGAAAAAGACGTGAAGATTTGGAGTGAGGAAACACAGGGATAGTGTGTAGACAGATGTGGGGAGCAGGACTGAGCATATTATTGCTGTGCAGTGCAGAAACCAAAAGTTACTGATGGTTTCATCAATTTAAACAGTGTTAGTGGAGAAATGCACTCTGAGAAGTCACCTGGCAGATGCCTGTCTTCCTGCTGCTCGGCTTTGTTCAAGAAATAATCTTATGTATATGGAGGGTTTTTCTGGACTTCATGTGCTTGGCACTGAAAATTGCTGGTTTAAGAGTGGAAAAGGGACAGGAAGAGTGCCATCAAAGCCTGCATCTTCCAGCATTACTGTTCTGAAACTCATGATTAGGCAGGGTAAAACAGCTACTCGAGGCAACATAGTGTTCACACATATCCAAATTGTTATGCAAACACAGGAAGACCTATTGGAGCAGACAGAGCAGACACGAAGAGGCATCATTTCTCACCACCCTTTAAAGAAAAAATGTTTTTCAATGCAGAAAGGGTGAGAGAGGTCACCCCCAAGGCATCCAGCCTGGGATCCTCCCAGCCTTCATCTCTCCCTCCTCCTCCTCCTCTTGAATTCCCCAGCACAGCCCGCATGGCCTTTAGAGTTAAAGAGACAGGCTCATTATCTAGCAGCATTGTTGGGCTCTGCATTTGCATTAAGAGCCCAGAAAGGGGGAGAAATACCCAACATGCAGAAGCCATTCCCTGCAGACAGCCTCCTGTCCCACTGTGGGTGCGGGTGCAGAAATGGAGGGGCTGCACAGGGCACCTGACATCATCCAAGTGCAGTTCTTTTTAAATCAAATTGATCTTGAATCAGCATTAGAGATCTGAAACAAATGATCAGTCATGAACTCTGCAGACACATCTTCAGCTCTGCCTGTAGTTGGAATATGAGAAATCGGTGACATGTGTCCCTGATGAGTTCACTTTAACCTCTAGAAGAGACCACAGATTTCGATTTGCACCAGCCAAGCTTACAACAAGCTAAACGTGATGGAGAAGCAAATCAATCCCTCAAATATACCCTTGGTGCCTGAGGGACACCTCCCTGCTGCTGAGCTGGTGCCCTCACTGCTGCCTCTGCGTTGTCACAGCACAGAACAGAAGCTCCCCCAGGCAGAAAGCTTCGCTTCACCCAGCTTGTGGCCAAGCCAGTGTGTTTTCTGCCATCGCCCCCAGCACTGCAACCTGTACACAGAACCTGCTCTCACTGATGGGAAAAGCACTGCCTTGCTTTGGCTATGAAACAGGCAGCCTGGAGGAGCTCTGCTCGCCTGCATGCAACTTGCAGTGTCACTAGTGAGGATTTCACGTCTGGCAGCTCCGAGTGCCATTGGGTTGGGACACATTCCTGCAGGACACCACCAGGAACGCCCTGCGGCACCACTTCCCGCTGTGACTATTTCTTCTTTCTGGTAGCCAGCAAGTTTTTAAACCTCATTAACATGGACCACACTAATTACACACAGTTCTACAGTTTCCCATCAGAACATTGTGCAACACCAGAGCGAAATGGCACAGGGAAGCTAACAGTACCAACACACAGAGAGCCTGCAGCACTGGCTGAAGGCACACGGAGGTTGGAGAGATGGCTTCCTCCCTTCATAGGAAATCTTCCTTGGGAGAAGCACAGCACACAGCCTCAGGGCATGGCTTGTGCCACTGCCATTTAGTAACAGCATGGGATTTGTGCTCATTTCCTACCGCAGGACGTTGACTTTCTGTCCACCATCTTCACGTGCCGTGTCTGAGTGCGAAGCTTGCTGTCTGTGTTCTCCACCAGGTTCGTGAGGTCATCGATGATCTCTGGGGAAAGAGAAACACAGCATTAACCCTGAGGCTCCAGCAGGGAAAGCGGCTGCACCCTTTGGCTTCCCAGTCTGACAGAGCACCACAATGTGAGGGGTGGGCAATACCAGGCAAGAGACTGCAGCTTCAGATTCAGCTGGAAGGGACAAAGCTACAGCCTGCTACAGCAGGACCAGTCATCCAGTACGGGAGGATGGGAAATCTGAACTCTCAGTCCCTGGAAGACAGCATCTCAGCACTCAGAGCTCACTTGGCTGCTATGCAGTCACTGCAATGAGAAGCACTGTCTTCCTAAATGCTTTTGGGAGCACTTGGTGAGATGCCAAACAAGCAATAGGGGAGGATGCAGTGCGAGCCTCACACTGTTCCACTGATTGGAAGTAGGAATGGCAGCGCTGCCTGCAGCCCAGATGGTCCTTAGGGGAAAGGAAAGTGAGCAAAATTTCCCCTACATCCACTTCTAAGAAAGGGGAAAGGAAATTTCAAGGCAACCCACCTCATACACCTAACAACTTTATTTGTGTCACAGAAACAGGACCGGGTAAAGGCTCAGACCAAGAGCCTGGTGGGCTGATTGATTGGGGTTTTCTGAACTTGTAAAATGAAAAGCCACGTCGGGGCACCAAATTTCCTTCTTGCTGACTGCAATGCTTAAATCAAGTTGCAATATGCAGACAGTGCTTGTTCCTGGGAGCACAAACCCACGGCGTTCGGGTGGTTTTCTATCTGCAGGTAGGAATGATTTTGTGTGTGTGAAAAATCGAGAGAGGACACCAGCCACAAACTGAATGCTATTGCAAAATGCTTTCCTCTGGTTACACTCCCAGTACTTTCCCTGCTATTGATTGTTGTCCTCGTAAGTCTCGTCTGTCTTTCTGGAGTCTTGTCTGTCCTTCTGGAGCAGGTTATTCTGTGCTCCTTCAAACCTGACTTTGCAGACATCTATGCCAGGAGCAAGCACTGATGGGACCCCCTTTGTGCTTCCAAATCCTGCTGGCAGCTCAGCTGTGGACCTCATGTCTGCAAAGGATGCAACCACAATGCAGCACCAACTTTGCAGCATCAGCTCCTGCTCCAACAGCTGCACACTGTGCTGAAGTCAGAGGAAATTTCCACTATGTTTTACTCTCCTAAGTTAAGGAGAGTTAAGTGCTCCTAAGAACGCCCCTCCAGCCTGCCCCACAGTGCTGCAGCATCTCCCGTGCCCAGTTCCCAGTTCAGGTGTTCATCCTCTTTCACTCCCACCCAACTTTCCCAAGTCCCACATCCGCAGGGCAACAACATTTTGAGGAAACTTTATCTGTTCCGTGTGATTCAGCACAATGGGAAAACCAGCTCAGCTCTGCCTGCAGGGCGGGCTGCCGTGGCTGCCTCCGAGTGAAAAGAAGTGCCGAAAGTTCCCATCGCCGCCAAGGACAGCACGATAAGCACGCCTGGGAAATGAGAGCCTTTCCCTTGCCAGCTCCGACCAGACCCTCCTTGGAAAACATCCTGGCACACAAACCACAGCTAAATGATCACAGATGCACACAGGAACGCTTTCTGTCATTTCCAAGCCCAAAGGGTCTCGGTGGGGACCGTCCCTGGAGCAGACCCACCTGCACACTGCTCCTGCCCCAGGCAGCACCCAGCAACACAGCACTGGCACCACAGCTAGCCCTGCCCTGCCACGCTCCATCCGCATGGAGATTAAAGGATTCTTGCCTGCTACAAAGCCAAGGGAAGGCAACGGGAATGCAGGCTGTGCAGAAGCAGTGATGGGTTTTCAGGCAGGCAGAGCTGCTGCCAGAGCAAACCCCCAGCTAGGAAAGTCATAAGAGCACTGAAGACCTTTGGTGGCTCTCAGTATTGCTCCTTGGCGTGACCCAAGGAGCAAGCAATCACCTTTGGGATGGAAATTCTTCTATTAACTCCCATTCACCTGATCACGCAATAAAATAAAAAATAGGCAGAAAAGTGATGAAAGCAAAGGAGCGAGGCTTCCCCTCTGTGAGGGAGCAGGGAAGCAGGCTGAGGACTGAAAGGCTGCCAGTGACCATACAGAGGACACTTCTGTCACACTGCACTCCAAACCACACTGAAGCCACTGGCACAGGCGTAGGCACAGCCCTACAGGGATCCCGAGGCAGGAAGCAAAACCTCTGGCACAAGCCTGGCATTGCAGCAGCGAGCAGCAGGAGTCCCATGGCTGCTGCAGGTGGAGCACGGGTACCTCTGCTCTGGGGCCGAGTGCTTATGCTCAAGTGATCGTGAACATCCATGCTGCAATGGATGTTACTCAGCAAAGTAACAGCACTTCTGGAGCCAGGATCCTGAATTCATCAATCAGACAAAGCCACAGCTGTTCTGCCCTTCATGGCCAAGAGCTGCAGCCCCAAGCAGTGCATCTGTGGGCAAAGGAAACAGCAAAGCAAGCAGTGATAAGACAGATAAGATTGAAATATTAGACCTTTGGAGGCATATATTCTGAAATATTTGACTTTTGGGGGCTTGAGTTCCGAGCTCAGCCCGCTTCCTCTGCAACCAGGAGCAGAAGAATGCAGGCATCTCCCTGCCCTGCTCAGGAGGAACACCTCCTCCCATAGGGAGAACCAGGTTCCCTTCCTCCCTGCCCTCACACGTGGCTTTACATGACACTTGATTTTGGTGACCCCTCCTTTGGGTCACACTCACTGTCTGTGTTGGAGGGAACCCAAAAGCCAGGCACCAAAGGAGCACAGAGGGAAACACACTTGGCCTGGGCCCTGTGCTCTGTGGAGCAGCATGAATGGCCAAACATCTCCTCCCAGAGCTTTCTTTGGTGGGTTCACAATTACAGACTGTTCAATAGCATTTATCAGTGAGTAACCCATCTCCATGCTATATCCCACTGTGAGTGTTGGAAGACTGCATTCAGCCTCAAGAAAAACACAGAGAGAGCTGAAGCCATAACATTTTATGCTATGTAAAAAAAAAAAAAAACAAAACCCAAAACCCTACAATAAGGCTGGAATTCAGCACAGCAGCCAAGCAGCCTTTCTCCCTCCATCAGGTCTCAGTGCTTTAGGAGGAGGTAAATACCAAAGAAATGAATCATATATTGAACGCCAACCTCGGTATGTCCAAACCCCATAATTACATGGTAATAGGAAAGCAAGCATTGTTCAAGATGCCAGCGGTATGAAGCAAAGATTACAACTAATGGAAGCACATCAGAAACCCAAAGCACCTTCGTGCAATGTGCCAGCTGCAACATCAACGCAGACTGAAAGGAGAGAACCAGTGACAACCACAGCACCAGGAATGGGAATTTCTCTGCACCTCTGTGGACAGCACCTGGTTTTTGAGGCCTGCAATTCATGCAGCTCTCTGCTCAGCTCCAGGAACCCCAAATCACTGCCCTCACACCAACCTCTGCCCTGCACTACTCCAGGACACTATTGCTTCCCATGGAGCCTGCTTCCAGGATGAGCCCTTACTCACCTTTCCCAGCTCAACTGATGATATTTCATCTGTGCTTTGGCAGAACTTCAGAAAATACTTCTCTAAAAGGAGAAAACCTCTTTACATTTCAGCTTTCTGCTGCTCTGCTAATTTCCAGAGGTTTGATGGTGTCTGGGGCCAGCTGAGTTCTGAAGGGCTCTTCATCCCAGGAGGGATGGATTTGTAATGAGCCATGGGAAAGAAGGGGAAGGGGAGGAGAAGGGGAAGAGAAGGAAGGGGGAAGGAAAGAGGAACTAAAGGGAAAGGGAAGGAAAAGGGGAAGGAAAAGGAGAGAGGAAGGGGAAGGAAGGGGAAGAGGAAGAGAAGGGAAGAGAAGGGAAAGGAAAAGGGAAGGGGAAGGGAAGGGGAAAGTTGTCTCTGTATCCAGCTCTGACACTGCCATGCCAAACGCAGCACCTCATCCTGTCGAAGCAGCCGTGGTTTGGAATTGCACCCCGGTGAGCAGGAGCAGCTCCAGGCCATCAGCTGCAGAAGTGCTCACCAGGTTTTTCACAAAGAGCAGCACAGAAAACAAACAGCAGCACCGATTCCAGCAAACAGTTACTAGTGAGAGTTATTTTAAAAGCACACACTGAGAAGTTTTCCCTTTTCCAGCTGCTTATTTTGTTTTATTAGAACAAAACCCATGGACATTAATTTTACTTGTACTTAATTGAATAATTTCTCTGGGGAATAGTTTGGGGCGAGTTTGCGAGCAGCCCCTTTCCAAGAGCCATTACTAATTGGCATATACCACCGTGTCAGTGTGCCAACCAAAACAGTCACTTTAATGTTACTGGAAGCGCTCTCAGCCCAGATGTGTTGAGAACTTGCAGTGATATAAGGCAGGCAGTAACTCTGTGGATGTGATAGAGCTCTTGCAGCATCCTCTGCCAGTTATCTGGAAGGAGATAAGTCTCCTTCAGCAAAAGCATCTCAATGCAAAGCCAGGTCATCTGTTCCTCCCTTTTCTTCCCAGCAAGTTGTATGGCCTTAAGTTACACCAGGGGAGGTTCAGGTTGGATATTAGCACAATCTCTTCTCAGAAGGAGTGGTGATGCGTTGGCACAGGCTGCACAGGGAGGTGGTGGGGTCACTGTCCCTGGGGGTGTTCAAGAAGGTGGACATGTGGCTCTGAGAGATGTGGGCAATACTGGTGCTAGGTAGACAGTTGGACTGGATGATCTTGGAGATCTTTTCCCATCTTACTGACTCTGTGATTCTCTAAGACACCATTCCCTTTACTCACTGTGTTCAAGGCTGACAAGCATGGTCACCCAGTGCAGCACTGCTGAATGCTGCCACCCATCCCTGTAGCATGCATTGCCCCACGGGAATTGCCATCATCCTGTGGTTCATCTGTATTCTAATCTGGAATCTGAGCACTCCAGCTATATAGAGGTGAAGATGTATAGGCCACACTCTCAGCACTTCCAGCAAAGTTGTAGGTCACAGGGACAATGGCATGGAACTGCTTTTTCACAGACTTCGCTTTGAGCAGAGAGTCAGACCACTCGAGGACCAAACAACAGCCATAAATCGGGCATCTCTAGGAAAGCCTAGAGCACAACAGTGCTGGAAGCTGCTCACATTCATACAACAACAGCCTGCCAACCAAAACACATCTCCTGTTGAGGCAGGTTTGTTTTGTGGAAGCCCGCAGCACAGCATGTAAGGACAGAAGCTAATTCCAGCTCTGCTCTTGTTTATTTTCCCCTGATCCAAAACCTAAGCACAATTTTTAGAACGCTGCATTCAGGACTTCTGCATGACAGCCACCTTCTGCTGTGCTGCCTGGAGGCAACCCCACAGAGCAATGGAGCAACAGGAGATCCCCACAAAGGGCCACCCCATGCAGATGGATGACCCCAGCAGCGGGGTGTCCTGAGTTTCCCAAAGCTCATTTCTCACAACATGCCTGCAAAACAGCCCCAGCTCTAACACAGCTTAGAGCAGTGATTATAAATGGTTGGGGCCAACGTTCCTAGGGGAAGAGCAGGGAATTGGTTTTTCACCCAGAGGGTGGTGAGGCACTGGAACAGGTTGCCCATGGAGGTTGTGGATGCCCCATCCCTGCAGGCATTCAAAGCCAGGCTGGATGTGGCTCTGGGCAGCCTGGTCTGCTGGTTGGCAACCCTGCACACAGCAGGGGGGTTGAAATGAGATGATCTTCGAGGTCCTTTTCAACCCATCCCATTCTATGATTCTATGGCTCTACTCCAATGGGAGCCATTCGCAGGCCGTGGTGCCCAGCAGGATGCAGGCAGCTAGCCCTGCACAGACTCAAGGAGGTTATGTCCAAAACACACAGCTGAGCCATTCTGCAAGTGTTAACTCCAGCACTGCTTCCAGCCTGCCACAATTTTTAAGGCTTAAAAGTTAGTGAAACACTTCATGGCTTCATGACAGTCCCAAGAATGAGAGTTCTTTAACAACTGGATATGAAGCGCTCTGCATTTTGAAGCAGATTAAGGGAGACTGGAAAAAATGACCAGTGGTGTACTAGAGACCAAAAACCTATTACATGGAGTGCAACTTGAGGAGCCAAAAGGGAATACCGCTCAACGTGTTGATGTGATGCTGACTTTAGGGATGGGGTTAAGCACTGCAGGTTCCTTCCCTTCCAATTCCATTCATTTTCTGAGCACAGGGCAGTGAGCTCATGGCACCCAGCGTGAAGGACACGGCCACACCACAGCTTTTGCACAGCCGCTCGTCTTCATCCCCAGAAGAAGGAAGGCTCTGTTTGCTTCTTTACACTAAAATATGCTATAAAACAAAACTGCCATTTTAGCAGCCATTGGTGCTGGGACCAAGCCAACCCAGCATCACAGCATCCAGCACAAGGGTGTCATGCTGTGGCCAGCTGCATGGCATTATCCTCTCAGATCACTAACAAGGAGGAAAGACACTTCAGAATTGGTCTATCAATCACAGGAGGAACCAACAAACTTGCAAGTGCTTCATGGCCACGGTACTGGAAGCAGCTGATGGAGCTCAGGTCAGTCCAGGCACCTGGGACTCATCTCCTGCTGACACACTTCATCGGGCTCCTCTGAAATCAGTGCTGAATGGAGGCAATTAGCAATGGGGATGCAGCAGCTAATGGCTCAAGCGGGTACCAGGAACCAGCTGAGCTGCAGGGCAACAATATTCACTGCAATGCTGCTGCAGCATTCCCACCTGCTCCTTCTCACCTGAGACAGGTCCAACACTTGAAAAACGTTTCTGGAATGGATAGCTCAAGAATCCCACGTCTGTAGCCATGGAAAAAGCTCTGCTTGCTTCCAGAAGTGCTTAAAACAACAAGGAGGGTGGAAGAACAACTTCTACAGATAAGGTGACCTGACAGCGCTGAGTCCCAGGCAGCTCATGCTTTGCTTCCTTCCCCCTTCCTCGCAGCCAGCACCAGGCCAACTCTCCCCACGCCTCCCATGGATTCCTGCAGATGTGGCTGTGACTGAGCAGTGTTTGGCGTGGCCACACGCCCATGGGTTTGTGCCGAGCCAGGGGAGGCTGCTGCACAGAGGAGCCCTCACCCAGCTGCTCCTCCTTCCCCCGGTTCATCCGTTACAAGGACCAGGAGTGATTAATTGGCACAAGCTGCAGAAAGCAGAGGGCTTGGTGCCACCCCGCAGCGTGCCTAGAGGACACTTCACACCACCGTGGCTAAATGCTGCTTTCACCTCCGTGCACGACTTCTGAATTCCTGCGTGACGAACTCCAGTGCAGGAAGGAAACCTTAAGCCTCCACTTTATCAAGCTGCACAAATACACACTTTATCAAACCGAAGAGATTACTGCTGCTTACTGTGCTACTTTTGCAGCTGTTTGCAGAGCTGGTTGTTTGCAGCCCAGCACACTGCCTTCTTGCAGCCGACTGCAAGAAAATAACCGTGCATGCATTGCGTAAGTCATTATTTCTAATTACTTAATTTACATCTCGTTTGTTTGTTTGTTTTAGAAAAAGTACCGGTACCAGGAAAGGTGTGAAAGATCGGGAAAAGCCTGAAGGAGTTTTTGCTATTTGTTAATGCCATTTCTCAGCACACTCGTGCCCAGCAGCTGCCCCACGGCACGGTGCAGAGGCAGTGCTCCCCCTGACAAGGACGGATACCTGCAGAGCACAGATGTGCCTCCACTATTTCTAAACCCAGGGTCCGCAGGGGCCTCCTAAGCCTGACCAGAAAGGAACACCAACGGGTTATCTGTCTCCCAGTTAAAACCAACACGCTGTTTCACTTTGCAGCCCCAGTTTTAATAAATCACAACGCCGAGCCCTGCTCTCTGCCTCATTATACTCCTCCTGCAGCCAAGCAAGCCCTGCCCTGTAGGATCTGCCCTTTCTGACTTGGGAGGCGAGGAGCTCTGCTTTAGGACATCTGGTAGTAGGGGCTCCTAAGGTCTGATCTTTCCATATGGGCTGGGAGAAAGTGAGAGATGTTTTCATCTTTTCTTTAAAAGGACAATGAACGCTTGCTGGATCATTTCCAACCCAAATAATTCTGAAACCCAAAAGGATATTAATTGATAGATGCATTGTACAAATCTTCCTGAGCACAAAGGATCTGATTCAATGGCCTGGCCGAGGCCATTGTGCCTCACTCTAAAAAAAAAAAAAAAAAAAAAAATGTTTTGCACACCATTATACCCTTTCCCAATTCATTCATGCTTTAGAGATTCCCTATACCCTGTGCTGTGGATGCTGATGAACAGCCGCTGCAGCCGCCTTGCACCACCTGGACCTTCCAGTGAGCAGGAGAACCCTGGGAACAAGGATGAGCCCATCTGCAGGTCCCTTTGGAAGACTGTGCAGGGATCAGTTTGTCAAATCAGAAAGAAAGAGGTAGCACAATCAGCACCTTCATCAATTAATATGGGAAATCAGGACCTGGTTCCAAGCGAGCCCTCACCATTCTCCACCCCTCACTGCAAAGCTGCACTCACCGTTTGAGCAGAAACAACACCTCAGCCATCCCTTTCCTGCACTATTTCTGCAGAGATTCGATTATTTGATACTTTTACATAGTTGATGAAGCATTTTCCATGTGCAGAAACAGGTGCACTAAACACCAAAATGCTACCTGCACCCTGGCCGAAGATGACACGCTTTTAAGTCCCCAGATCTTGAAGCTGAGCCTGGCTGCTAGCAGCAGTATTTTAAGACTTCAGATGTGAGGCTCTGGGCCTCAATCTTAAATTATTTTTTCAAACCCTCTTAAAACACATTTAATCCTTTGTTTTCTTTCTAAGGAGAAAGGTTTCACATCTGGACTGTCAACCTGCATTCCAAAGCATTAGCTTGGCGAATTAAAGCAGCCGAGCTGTAAATCTCCAAGAAGAGGACTTGTCAGGGCAACAGCAACTCAGCATTAACCCCGGGCCCAGTTCAGCAGGAAAGCAAACAAAAAAAGCCCAAACAATGCAGAGAGTCCCAAGACAACTCGCGAAACGAATCCCACTGCCCAACAGAGCCAGGTGCCCTTACCTACCTCTTCCTACAAAACACAAAAGCCCACAGAGAAAAACCCCAATTCCATGGGTAGATTGTGCAGGTTGACCTCTACAGCCACCACCAAATGTCTTGACAAAACTGCAGCCTTCCTAGAGCTGGGCTTTAGAGGGGTCAACGTCTCATCCCTTCTAACTCCAATAGAGCCAAGGTCCTTGAGCTGCCATTTCTCCTGGCTCTGATAAGAAAACTGTCACAAAGCAGAAGGAGAGCAACAAGATGAGCTCCAGAGAACGAAACCCTTACAGCCACATCTCAATGGAAAGCAAAACTCAGCAACACAGATGGCACCTGTGGCAAAAGGGTGTAGAAGGGTAAAAACATAAACAGAAGTATCAGTCTCACCAGTGCCCCAGGATAACTGCACACCACTAAAGCATCTCAGCTAATACAGTACAGAGTGAACATAATACTTAATGAACATCTCACCATTTCTTCATTCAGATTCGCAGATGAGCTGCTAAAAAGCAAATTCCATTTTTGCTTTTTTTTTTTTTTTCTTCATTTTAGAGTGAAAAAGGCTGAGCTGGGCTTCCGAGGAGCCTGCAGTCAGAGCAGCCCATCCCCAGCAGACAGTTGGGTGGTTAACTCTCGTGTCAGCGCTCCGTTCACAAAACACCCTGCAGTCCAACTCAATTATTTCTTATGCTTTCTATTGAAGCACTTTATTAAATCTCTCTTCCTACTAACCGCACAATTCGAAGCTTTGTTTTGGGCTCTGCAGATCACTTCGTTCCTTCAGCTCTGGTTTCCTGACCCCTGAGCCATGAGCTCGGCTGCACCCTCACCCTGAGCACCTCGGCAGATCCCTCCTCCTCCTTCCTGTCTGGTTCCTAAACGAACAAGAGCACACACAAGTTTTGCTCCAAACTAAAGCAAGCATGCCAAGGAGAAAACGTGAGGTCAGAGCACTGCTGCTATCAGCACTGTGGGCACCTCTGTGCTGCTGTCCCACCGCCTCCCGCGCATCCATGCAGCAGACTGAACCCCTATCTGCAGGACCTTTCAACAAAAGACACTATTATAAGATTAAAACCTAGTTGAAGTAATCGTGCATGGAAATGCCTGTTCTTAGGGCTGTGGTCCGGCTCTTATCAGGTTTCACAGCTCGCAAAGCAGCCTGGCAGCAGGCTGGTTGCTAATCACTAACTCAGCTGCAGCGCAGTTTCTGCTCACCTGCTTCTTGTCAGACTGAAACGAGACACACAGCAACACTTTGTGACAGATATTTTCATTAGAGTAACACATCGCTCCTTCACCACCTAAGCTGGGGAACACAGCACCCCCACCATCCAGCACTGCAGACAGCCTGCTCACCACTCGTGGCAAGCAGCATGCACACTCCTAGCACAGACCTCAAAATTCAGAAGGAAAGCCCCCACGAAGGCTTGGATGGAGCACTGGGCAGCCAGGTCTAGAACCTGATCTAGAAGTTGGTGGCCCTGCCTGTGGCAGGGGGCTTGGAATCTGATGATCTTTGGGGTCCCTTCCAACCCAAGCCATTCTATGATTCTACGATTACCCCTTTCCTATCCCACAAGACACCACACATCACTTTACCAGCTGACTGCTGCCTTGAGCTTTTTCTTCAATGGGGGACTCTCCATGTTGCCACTCCATGGGCTGCCATTTTGACTCCAACTCGCAGTGGTGCCTCCAAACCTCATCAGCGATAATGAAGCCATCCAGGAAACTGTCACCTCCAGAATTGGTCCAATAGCTCCTGACAAACTTGCAGAAGGAGGAGAGCAGCCCTGGCAGACCCCTGTGCTGGTCACATTCCCCAGCCTCACACCTGAGTGCCACTGCAACACCCAGCCAGCTGCTGCTCCTCCTGCTGCAGGACCTGCCCTGCTCTGGGAGCTTCAGCAGAATGCTGAAGGCCCACCTGCCACAGCTCCCAGCACCAGAACTCTCCTCCTCATTAATCCCCAGTATTTAGGAATCTCTATTGAGCAGAGCCTTCAGCTCAGCAGCTCCCTTCCCTCTCCTACTCTTCCCTTCATTGGTGCAATTTCCCAACCCTGACCACTCTGCAGACTCTCCCTAGAAGAGAACAGACACCACAAACACACCGTGTGCTGAGCTGCTCTGCTGCTGCTGTCAATGTGTGATGCAAAAACGCACGGCCAAGCCAGGCAGAAAACACTGCTTTTCTCAGGGTGCTTTGCCAACCACCAGAAGTGATTTATTTGAGCATAACTTCACATCACCACAGGAACTGCTTCTTTATTTTCTTGTCCTCGCCTCACTTACAAAGTCCAGTACAGCTTCGCAGAGGCTGCTGCCACCATCAGCTGTGGGTTTGGCTGCTTTAAATGTCTTCCAAGTTGGGTGTTCCCACCTCCAGCAACTTCCTCACCCTACTGCAGCTGCAGTTTCAAGGAGGGACAGCATGCAACCTGCACAGCACTGTGGGACTGGGTGCTGCCAAAGAGGCAGATGACACACGGCCATGAACAACCCTGAGCAGGCCCAAAGCACCACACAGGCCATATCTGAGCCGTGCTGGTGGAGCTGGATGCCAACAACGTGTGTTTCAAGCTTGGAGACTTCCATGCCATGCAGCCCCAGCTAACTATATGCACAGCCCTGGAGGCCCTCAGAACCTCATTCTTACCCACTCACAGCTGCAGTTTCCACAATGGTTAACCTACCAGAGATGCTCTTTCTCGCTTCAATTTTCCCCATTTTCTTGGCCAAAGGAGGACAACGAACACACCCGGGGATGTAGACCAAAGGCCAGCACAACCCCAGCACCACAGGACCCTGCTGAGCACTCACCGGTGTGCCCCAGCCCTGCATTAAAAGAAGGCCAAACCCAATGTCAGCGCTCACTTTCTGATGTTTCCTAGCTGAGGTAATGGCTTCGAGCAAAACCTGTCGCTCCCACAGGGCAGAGCACACTGCTTACAATGCCAGCTTCTGAAGTGCAATAAGAATTAAAAAAAAAAAAGAGAGTTTTGTTGTTTTTTTTTCCCCCCTTTTGCTTCTGAACAACGATACACAAATGAGAGGTGATCTCATCAGCCCACTGGCCCTACTGAAGCAAGGCCATCGCTCGGGAGAGATGTGCTGGCGAGATAGGGCTGTGAGCAGCATTAATATGGGGGTACTAATGCAGCCCTCATTACCAGGCAGGGCATGGCTCCCAGCTCTCAACACATGTGCTGTATTGAGGCTCTAAGAGCCGTGCAGCCAGAGCACAGCCGGGCTCACACCTCTGTGACAGAAGGAAGTGACCGACAAACACCCTGAGCATCACTGGTTCGCACAGCACAGCCGCCTTGCACAGGCAAAAGGAGAGGGGAAAAGCACTTGAAAATCCAGGAAGAATAGTAAAACGTAGTTTAGAAGCTCTCTCCTTTCATTTCTCATAAGCCAGATCACATCTTCCCCCTAAGATCCTTTTGATTTCTTTGTTGTCGAAGGAACAATGCTTGAAAGCAAAGAACGCCTCATTTCTGAGATGTTTCTGTTTCCAATCGAGCAGCAGAGCTATTTATTTTCCTAGCTGGTGAAGGAATTAAACAATTTGTCTTTGAAAACCCTGCAAGCCTTCACCCTGACAACCCCCCATCTGCTTTTCAGATTAAGGTACTTTGATTTTTACCAGCTAAAGGTTTATGAACTGCCGTATAAACCCAATTACTCTCATAGTAAATTATTTAAAGCTTACATGTTATTTTTTAAATTTCTCCCCACGGAGCACTCAGGAGATTCGTTAGAGGGAAGGGTGAGCTGCGCTCAAATGAGCAGCAGTGAAATGCATGGGGCTTCCAGAAACTCAGAGCAAAGGAACTTCGGTGTACCAACATGAGGATGAGACACTGCAGGAGAGCCAGGATCCCGGGTGGGGGGCACTGGGACAGAGCTGCACACACAGCTGTACACACTGCTTCTCCGGGCTGCAGTGATTTAAGAGGAAAAGAACCAACCCACGCGTCCCTGGCAATAAGCACAGCTTAACACCAGCAGGAGCTAATTCATTTTCTGCTTACTGGTTTGGGGAAAACAGACATACCCCCATTCCCACTAAGCAAGGGAATGCCCCACAGCAGCCCTCCTTACAGAGCAGTTCAGACACACGCTCAAATTCCTCCTTCAACAGCAACTCGTTCCCCCAGGGCACCGAAGGAAGCATCAAGCATCTCAGTTGCAGTCACAGTGCTTACAAGGACGGCACGTGCTTGGCTACGGCATGATATGGCATTATTTAGTGACCACAAGCAATGCACCTTTATCTTCAGCCTGTACATCAAGGGAAAAAACATCCCTAAATTCAATCATTAGATGACTATTTCAGGACAGTGAGCAATTGCTCACATAACATCAGCACCCACCACACGCACACCACTGCAGTTACACCCCCAAGCACGTTGCAGCAGTGACCAGAAGCGTGCAAGGAACGTCCCCAGGGATGCACCCAGAGCAGGGCACACAAAGGCAGCACACTGAAACACCCACTTCTGCAGCACTGGCATTCAGCGATTTGTTCCGCGCAGCTCTTTCCCTGCTATGTTTGGTCATTGATGCACTCAAGCACAAAAAAGTGTGTTCCAACAGCATGGTAGCAACACTGAGCAATTCACTTGAGACGTCTGGGCTGCGTGTGCCCACCGTGCCAAAGCCCACGACGTGACAGCAGCACTGCCTGCAGTGAGTGCTGCGGGCTGAGTCAGAGCGATGCGCTGATGCCATCTCCAAACTGCTACACCTTACTTCTGTCAGCAAGCTTTTTGTTTGCTTTTAATGGCATGCTTTAGTGTATTTAGTGCATTTTGTCCTTCAATTCATCTATACCGACCGATGCCACCGAGACAACACATCCTTCTGGCTGAGCTCTGCCATCCACCAGTGGGATCCAGGCCCTGTGAATCCAGGACACTCAGAACGCAGCACTTGTCCTGTTCAGGAGAGGAGCTCATGGCACGTTATCCCCCACCCCCAGCACTGATCCACTCAAGACGATACGGATGTTGTTGCCTGGCTAACTTCCCAGCTCCTAGAGCAGTCTTCTTTAGGCCAAGGACATCAACACTGGTCTGCAATTCTGAGCAACACCCTTTTTGGGATCAATGGATCCATGTCAACTTTCTACATTTCTGCAGAATACTGCACATGCTCATCACACTTCTAATAAAAACCATGACGTCATGCTTCTCAACAGTTGCACACCTCCTGCTGGGGACCTGCTGAGAACCAGTGCTCTGCCTCTGCTTGTTCCTTTTAAATCCCATTAATCTCGTATTTGCAGCAGTGCAAAGTTCACAAGAGGTCATATCATGAGGTTCTTCCCCAGCTACCATCATCACTGGAGTCCTTGAAACTTTTTCCAACAGAAGCTCATCTCCTGCCCTGGCTCATTAGTATCTCCTCCATTACCAGCAAAATGCTGACAATCTTCATCATGAAGGTTGTTTTGTTTGATTTTAATTAAAGGCTGAGATGCCCATTGGTTCCATCGCTATCAGCCACCCAGCATTCGGGGATTTATCAGCCTCTCCAGCCACATCTGCACAGCACGGCTGTGTGCCAGCATTCTGCAGGCTCCTACCTCCTCCTGCAGCTCCCTGGGCAGAGCCATCGCTCCCAGTTCCTTTCCACCATGGCTGTGACATCCAACTGCATCTCTAATTTTTGGGATCTGCAATGAGCCTACTTTATCACCTCAACCTTCTCTCAAACCCCAGGTTAGTTGCAAGAGGTGCCGCTCAGGCCCCCCTTTGCTAACAGGAGAGGTTTCAAAACAACATTTAGGAAGTTCTGAACACATCAGTGTCATGGCAGCACCAAAACTATCACCATAAACAGGCCTGCACTGTTTACCAAAGGGACGTGCTGTAAAACACAATGCAACACGGAGCTGTGCTGCTGAGCAGAACTCTGTATGCAGTCCAGACACACAGAGCTTCCCAGGAGCTCAGGAGCAGGACTGACATCAGCCGTTCCTGGTTATAAAGCCCAACCTATTAAAAAACCTGACAGACTATGAGAAAACAAACAAGCAAGCAAACAAAAGTTGCTCTCAACTGGGAGATGTTGGGAACTGGAATCTCTACAATAGGTTGGTTTAACCACTGTCTTAACAGAATGTTTTCATTATGCTCCCTTGCAGCCAATACCAGTGAGGACAGCATCCATCCCACTCTGCAGAGCCAGGATTACTGGATACAAAGGTCCATCCCTACGGCCCAGCACTCTGCCTGAAACCCTCTAGCAGACAGAGGTCCAGCAGACAGAAAGCCTTTAACAGACAGAAGTACTTCTATCAATCTCGAGATCTGACTTGCAGACACACACCAGGAGAACAAAAATAACTCACACTTCTTCGAGGAACATAAAGACACCAAATAGCCAGCCGTGCCCTGAGCTGCTACCAATGAGCTGCAGTCGTTAATTTATTAAGACATATTAATGCACCCACAATACCTACAGCATGTGACCTCCCCAGATCGGCTGCCAATATGATATAGGTCCAAAAGAAATGACCCTTTTCTGCTGCGACAGAACAATAAATTGGCTTCTCTGAATACAGTGGTTAAAGAATCCAAGTTCCTGACCCTGAATGTTTTACTAGTAGTGTGCTGTGCTGTAGGGAACAATCAGGATGACATCTGCTGAAATGTGTGGGATTTACGATATAATAGGTTGCACATATGTGCCAAAAGAAAAAAAAAAAAAAACCCTCTTAAATCCAACCAAATCAAGATTAATTAGCTATTAAAATAGCTGAGAGAACACAGTGCAATACAGGTGGTACAACAAACCATCCCACTTTCGGAACACGGCGGCTAGGATCATCTTGGAGGCCGTGCTGCACACACATCTCCTATCGCACTCTCACTGGGAGAAGCACAAATCGCTGCTCCTTCGTAAACTTCTGCTCTGTGTACTTCTTGTAGCTTTGCACTTCCATAAACAAATGTTACGCCGTCCTTTTGTAGGAAGTCCCACTAAGCCCACAGGAAAACCCTGCGCTGTCTGGCTTTGATCACCAAGACACTGAAAATTAACTCTGCTATTTTTACAGCCATCGGTGCATTACGGAACAGGACGCACCGCACACATTCACCTCTCCACCTATCACTTGCATTCACCTGAACTTTTTCCCCTTTCCTGCTGCCCGCCGGCTTTTTGTTTTATTGCTGCTAATTGTAATTACAGGTGCTTGGAAGGCAGATGCCTCGTGCTGGAGGAGCCATCCATCTGCCCCACGCTTTGCCCTCACCGCATCCCTCCAGCAGCAGCACGCAGGATCACAAAGCAAACATTCTTCCCACAGCACGCCTGGAGAGAAATCACAGAAGCCTAATTTTGTCTTTTTCCTCCTGCCCCAGCACTGCGAGCAAGCCGCTAATACCCTGCAATCTGCTCAGTTTCCCTCTTAATCCTCATTTGAAGCAACCTCTCCTCGCAGGAGATCATATCAATATGTCACTAGCAGGCGCACAATGCAGCCGAGAGCCAGTGTTATTGTGTGCCTGAGGTGGAGCGGCTCGAGCCCCAGCAGGAGAGCAATTTGTACGGGGAGCCGGCGAGTTCTTCTGGAGCAGGGGTTTCACACAGCCAGGCTCCCTGCAGCAGCAAGCAGCCTTGCAGAGATACAGGCAGGGAGTGGGCACTGGTGTGCAAGGCAGCACTTGGGTTTGGCCGGCAGCAGCACGAGACAAGCAGCTCCTCCTTCTGCCCAGGTCATCATAGAATCATCAAATGGCCTGGGCTGAAAGGACCACAATGATCATCAGTTCCAACCCCCTGCTATGTGCAGGTCGCCAACCAGAAGACCAGGTTCCCCAGAGCCACATCCAGCCTGGCCTTGAATGCCTCCAGGGATGGGGCATCCACAGCCTCCTTGGGCAACCTGTTCCAGTGCCTCACCACCCTCTGAGTGAAAAACTTCCTCCTAATATCTAATAGTCGGTCATCCTCAACTACAACAGCACACCACAGGCATCCCAACACCCGAAGCGTGGGGTCACAGGGCACGGAGGAAGCGCTGCAGCTTTGGCTTTGGTCCACATGAACTCACAATCCTTAAATCCAAACTGCAGACCTCTCCTTCTGGGTACCTCCGCTGTAAGCTCATTATTGTGCAGCATGGCAAAGCATTCATTAAGTTTACCAGCTCTGCTTTGTTTTGCTCACATGCTTTTGGCAGACCTCAGTTCCCCACGGATGACGTGGTTAAATTCAAACCCTGAGCGCAGCATTTCCCCACGGCCACGCACCCTTGGTTCACTGTATGCAGCAGCATCCAAGAACTCTGACAGAGACCAGCTCACTGACACAGCTCCCACACAACCATGTGTGCCTTTTGTTACACTCATTACCCAAGTGGAATTACTTACAGGTGAAATAATTAACATGAAATGAATACAATGCAGAGCAGATTCACCTCCTGGAAAGGGAAGGAAGGAGAGCAGCTGGGGCAGGACAGCGTGGCACCCATCAGCACAACCTGAGAGAGAGAAAGTCACTCCTATTCAGGCTGTTGGAAGTCCCCTTTAATACTTACTTCACTCTCTTCACTCAGCTGTTTACAGGATATCTGAGCTATTTGTTAAAGACTCAACATCTTCCGCCACTTAACTGGAGAGTGGAAAAACTGCCTAATCCACTCCTGTAGGTACCAAAGGACCCTGAGCAAAGCGGGCTTCATTTACACAGGAAAAGAGCTGCTCAGCAAAAGCCTCCCACATGAAGGCACTTATCCTGGCTAAGAACATTGTCAGGCAGAATTAGCATGGAAAAGCTTTACATTCACACCAGAACATCCTTCTGTAAAGCTTTCCTGCCTGGGCCAGAGCGGAAGGGATGCAGTGACAGCAGCCACAGCTCTGTGACCTGCATCCCAAACGCTGTGTGAAGATGAACTCTGAAACATTCGGTCCCTGGTTTTTTTTTTCCCCAGGAAGGACATAAGAAAGTGACTGAGAATTCCCTATAACTCCAGGCGACTGCTGAGCAGACGGAAGGATAACAGCTACAGCAGCACCTATGTGCTGGGACTGCCATGTTTTTAACTCTCAGAATTGACAGACATATTAATTGGAGACAGCTGCAAGGAAAAATATCCTAACGACATGATTCATTAGTTTTCATAGATAATTACATCTGCTCATGGCCTCACAGTGAATCATTCATTTAGGGAATTTTGGGGGTATTAAATTTAAACGCAGTAATCAGATTTGTTAATCTGCGGGACGAGGCAAACCAAACAGAATTTTACTCGAGGAATTGTTTATACTTCCAACATTGACATTAATTCAGCAGCAGGAAAAAATTAGCAGCGTGGTTACGTCCGTGTCGGTTCAAGCTCACTATGGGCAATGTCCTCCGCTCAGGGGTGCTGCACAGGTTGCTTCAAGGCTGCAAGTTTCCTTCCTTGGATGCAACCTTAAGCACCGCACAACCCTGCAGCCTTTTAAACATATATATAAATCAATACTTGGTTTGTTTGAGATGATGAGATTTGAAATAATATCGGGTTTTGCCACTCTATAGACTGAAGATAGATCTGTGTTCACTGTTAATGGATTACACGTTTTAAAAAGTATTGTTTTAAATGGGGTTTGTTACTCTGAGCACACAGACCTGGATGGGAACCCCAGGCACACTCCCAGGCCCAGCCCTGTTCCCTTCCCATCAGCCCACAAACTCTTCAGCAAACTGAGCTCTGCATTAAAAAACAAAGAATTTCTGCCTCCTGGAAGCTACTCTGGAATTTCCTATTTCTCAGTTCAAACAAAAAGGTCTTCTGACCTTAAATAGCAAAGGCCTGAAATTTATTCCCGTTCTTATTGAAGCAGCATTGCTCTTCAGCTGCAAGTCTTTTTTGTTCCCTCCTTGATCGCTCAGTGCCAAACACGAGCAGGAAGCACACAGCCCTCCTACAGGGCTGCACTTGGCCAGGCTGCACGTCCAGCATCACCCTCCTGCTCTGCCCTGCCCTGCCTGCTGCTCCTCCATGCCCAGCTCTCGCTCTTTAGCACCAAGGACCTGAAAACCGAGCCCAGGATAAAAGGCACGGACTCCCACACCAACCACAACTATTTAATAACAGCCACAAACAAAGCTTTTCCTACGTGCATGGCAGAGAGCACCTTTGATATCACAGCTTGGGTTTCTCTGAAGCCACATGCTGCTGCTGAGAATCACAAATTACTGTGCAATCCGATATCTCCTGCTCTGCAAAGCTGCACCTACGCAGTCGTATTTTTCCTCACCGAGCTTTGGGGGACAAGGGCTTGCTCCATGGAAGCTGGAACAAATTAATATTTCCCTGAGAATTATTATTTTAAGAGAAAGACCCAGCAGGAGTTTAAAAGGCAAGCCAACATCTTCTATTTACTTTGAGCCAAGCCTGTGACAACACACAGCATGTTTGATTTGGGATGCGGACGGCGAGCTGCTCTTTGGGCACACAGCTGCTGAGGGTGTCCTGCATGCTGCAGAGAGCTCTGGTTCCTCCACCGGCAGCAGTGTGACGCCCATGTCATAGCCGTGCCTTTGAGATGGACCTTCCCAAAGAACAGCATGTGAGGTCTCCACTCACCTCACCCAAAAACACCGCGCTGGGTTCCAGCGAGCGCAGCACTGTGTGTTTGTGTAACGGGAGACACGTCAGGCCCCTTCTTGCAGTGATTTAAACTCCTTCCGTGTTAGAAGGAAAACAAAGAACAAAGATGCTAAGTATTAATCACTGTGCTCAGCACCCATGGGGAGTAGCTGGAGGAATGCAGTGCATGATGATCCGCCAGCCTTGCTTCCAGGTTAGGACCTGCAGACCCCATCCCAGCACCCTGCCAGGGACTGCCCTGCTGGCTCTGTCCAAGCACAGGGCATCCCTGGGTGCACAGCCATGGCACAGCATGCGTTGCTCTTGGGAAGAATGCAACTCCAAGTGATTGCAACCTGTAAGCCTGAAAGCCAGAGCTGTTCAACATGAAGGTCTTTGGTTACAAAGTGCAGAAGCCCATATCACAGAATCATAGCATGGCCAGGGCTGAAAAGGACCATAACAATCATCCAGTTCCAACCCCCTGCTATGTGCAGGGTCGCCAACCAGCAGACCAGGCTGCCCAGAGCCACATCCAGCCTGGCCTTGAATGCCTGCAGGGATGGGGCATCCACAGCCTCCTTGGGCAACCTGTTCCAGTGCCTCACTACCCTCTGGCTGAAAAACTTCCTCCTAATATCCAACCTAAACCTCCCCTGTCTCAGTTTAAAACCATTCCCCCTTGTCCTATCACCATCCACCCGCACAAACAGCCGTTCCCCCTCCTGTTTATAAGCTCCCTTCAAGTACTGGAAGGCCACAATGAGGTCTCCCTGGAGCCTTCCCTTCTCCAAGCTAAACAATCCCATACATTTCCTTTTTGCTCCCCATATGAACACGGCAAGCAGGATCCTTTTCATCATTGGCAAAAATGCATAGTAACGATGGTGACTGCGTGGAAAAACAGTGTTTTGTATCTGAGAACTTGCTCAATCAAACAGCATTATTGTGCTGTTTGTATCTGTTGTTGTTTTCGTGGAAATAAGCAGAAGGCATTACTTTTGGAACAACCTCCATAGATGTGGCCCAAGACAATTCCCCTTCACTCAAAGCAGCCCAAAGGCTGGACACCCATGTCCTATATGTATATATTATCAGGATCACCATTTTCACAAATGCCATGAAAGCAACCCCTTCCCAGCACAGGGGAAGGCAGCAGTCTCCCCCTCACCCACCACCACCAAAGCTCCAGCAGGAAGGCACCCAGAGCAGCTGCTGCCCTCTCCTTTCAGCCGTGCAGATAAGGGCACCCACAGGCAGTGATGAGAGAAACCACTTACTTATGACAGCACTGCAAAGAGCACAGGGACAGCTGGAGGAGATGGAGCAGGTTGGCTGCTCGGAGATGTGCTCAGCCCCTCAGCAGGCACACAGAGCAGCTTAAATGAGAATAGACACAGATGTGCAACATCAGTCCTATTCTTATTTACTTCACTGCATTTTCTCATGGAAGAAGAATTCAGTGACAGTCACAAGTCAACTTTGGGGAAAAAAAAAATAAAACACCCAGAACTGCTTTCAGAAACGGGAAGATGAAACGAGGAGTCATAGTGCTGAGGAACTGAGCCACAGCTGGAGTGCTGGAAGCACACACGAGTGCTACAGTGATGTGGGAGCTTCAGCTCAGTGCCCTGCAAGGCACACATAGTGCAGTAAGTGCATGGTGGGGTGGTGATGCAGAACGAGCTGCATGCACTCAACCCATGGAGGCTTCTTTGCTGCACAGCACTGCAGTGAGCATGGAACACTTTCATCTCCTCCTACATCCAGACAGCACATTTCTCTAAACACTTAGCAATTGTTTTAAGGAGAAGTTACAGGAGGGGAAAAAACATGCAAAGCATGTTTGGGAACTGGTTGCCCAAGGAGGCTGTGGATGCCCCATCCCTGCAGGCATTCAAGGCCAGGCTGGATGTGGCTCTGGGCAGCCTGGTCTGATGATTGGTGACCCTGCACATAGCAGAGGGTTGAAACTAGATGATCATTGTGGTCCTTTTCAACCCAGGCCATTCTACGATTCTATGTTCCTCTAACAGAGGCTCACTGTCAGACTGCAGGGTCTGCAGGGACTGACAGGACAGGCCTGGGCCACTTGCTGACCCCGTGCTTAAAAAGCACCTCCAATAATATACGCCGTTTGTTTCAGGCAATGTTAAAAGCCAAAAGAAAAGCGATGGCTTCTTTTTTCAAAGGATAAAATACACCTCTTGATTTTCAGCTCTCCTCTCTAAATGGTTTTATCCTATGCTTCTCTCCCACGTGGAAGGATGAAGAATTATCGGGGAGGGTGGTGGTTCAGGACAGTTTAAGTGTGCATGAAACGGCTGTTCACTCTCAGCACACCATTTGTGCTCTGGGGAGACCACCACAAAACCATGACACCGCTCATTTATTCAATAAAGTTTCATGAATTCCAGCTGGAGACTCCTTTTTTCTTCCCCCAAGGCCAAAGGGAAGCTTACTGTTATTTTTCATGTTTAGGATGTGGGGAAAGACACACGGGGACATTGAAACATATTAAACTGTTGGTTTTCTCTCCCCCTGCTCCTCCCCCTCTTATCCAGAAGAAGGGAGGCTTCCAATCCTCAAACATATTAAACAAGTGGACTGAGTCTGAACAGCAACAGCCAGCACCGAACTCATTTATCTCCCCAAATCCCATTCAACATATAACAGTTACCATGCAGCAGCAACCACAAGGACAGCTCGCAGCTCCTTTAGCCAGCATTAAAAAAGGTTTTGTTTGGGAGCACAAGAGCACCCACACCGCTGCGGGGTGAAACATGAAAGGAGACTGACACAACACAGCGGTCAGCGCAACGCTTGCAACAGCTTCAGGCTGTCTGTATTAGCAGCTCATCAGTCCTCAGCTTCAGGCAGAAGAGATGCTCGCCAGCCACTGCCAGCAAGGAGACAGCTTGAGAGTGAGCAAGGAACTCCTGTGCAAACCTGGGCTTGGAAAGGACAGCAGTCATCATTTTCCATCCAGAAATACCTGAGGATCCAATGGGAATTTCAGCAGAGTAGCAATCAATGCCACGAGTTATCAAGGACAGATGGGCAGGACTACAACTCCTCAGTGTCTGCAGCTTGTTTTCATATAATAATTAATAGCAAGAGCTATTGGAAAGCTTCCTCCCTTTCAAAAACACAAGCCTCTTGCTAAAGTCAATAGTGCCAGTCAGCTTATGAAATGTTTTTGTACCACAACTAAAGAATGGCTTTTCTGCTGCATTTGTTTTTGGTGACGTCACCACCTCCAGATGACTTTAGGCAGACAGTCTCTGCTGCTTTAATGCCCAGCTGCTCCATTTAATCCCCGCTAAGACTGTTTTTCCTCTTCAAACTTCTTTAGGCATTGTGCTGGGAGACTCATTTAAAACATATTCCTTACAAAGGCTCCCGGCAACTCTGAAATGAAAGTGGTTCTCAAGTCTTCCTACTGACTTCAGAGGACAAATTGTTGGGCTGTCACAGCTGAGCAGCATGGAAAACGTTCTGGAGATGGATGAGAAGCCAGGCCACAGAGCTCCTGCACTGCACACCAACTCCCCTCAGCTTCATTCCAACAAGGTCTCCCAGCACGCTGCTCTGCACAGACCAAGTGTCACTAAGTCACAGAATCACAGAACGGCCTGGGTTGGAAGGGGCTTCAAGGATCATCAAGCTTCAACCCCCTGCCACAGCAGGGTCACCCACCTCCACATTTAATACCAGACCAGGCTGCCCAGTTCCCCATCCAACCTGGCCTTGGACACCTCCAAGGACAGGGCATCCACAGCCTCTCTGGGCAGCTGTTCCAGCACCTCACCACTCTCATAGGAAAGAACTTCCCACTGACATCCAACCTAAATCTTCCCTCCCTCAACTTAAAACCATTTCCCCTTGTCCTGCTGTTACCTACCCTTTCAAAGAGTTGAACATCCTGCAGAGCAGCTCAGTTCTTCACGCCAGTAAGCTTAGCCTGTTCTCTGGAAATCTTCTATAAGCCCTCTTTACACTCCCTCCCACTTCTGAAGAACTCTCAGTGAGGCTGGGCAGTGGCATCAGTCCTGCTGCAAACAGAATTAGCACAGCCAGGTTGAGAGCAGATAAATGGGGTTCCTAATGGACCGGCACATTGCTTTTCCTACTTGAAAGCCTATCATAAGGAGATCCCTCAGCCTTGCCTACTTGGTTTGAGATGTCACACATGGGTCCATTGTGAGCAGTTGACAGAAAGCTGAACACGAAACAAGTGAGAAGTTTGCTTTATGCTTATAACAAAGCAGTAAGATTTGTTTTAGATCAGCTCTGACCATCACATTTCTGATTTACGTTTGTTTCTGAGATACGCATCATCCCACCACTTAAAGCCTCTCTAAATACACTCTTCCAGTACAACTCCAAAAATACAAAAGCTCAAGCTGCTGATGCCCCTGCCCAGTAGCAAAGCTGTAATTGAACCTACTTGCTCTTGGTAGCACCCAGCAGGCCTGGCAGGTTGGCAATGCCTGCTAACAGAGATCTCCTCCAGCTGCCCCATGGCACTGCTGCACTGCCAGCAGCAGAAAGCAGCTCCCAAGAGGTGCACCACCTCCCAGCAGCTGCCCTGGGCTTCAGTGCACAGATGCTGAGAAAACACCCTGCTATGACCTGTCCTGCTCCGAAGAGAAGCAACACGAGGTGCAGTATGGAAAACTAATGATCAGGTTCAATCTGCAGCCTCCAGTTGTGGTTCAGCACAGGAGGATTTCGGGAGCAAGTTTTAGAAATCTGAGAACAGAAGTGCAGGGGAGGGATTGGACAAATGTCCCGAATGACTTAAAGCTCGGGAAGAGCATGGAGTAACCAGAAAGTCTTCAGGAAAAGTCACTTCAGCCACACAAAACACTGACAGGAGAGGCTCTCCCTCCTTTATGGTCAGCATCACTTAATATCAGACCTCAGCATGGGAAATAGGCACAGCCAGCTTGGAGAAAGGCTTCTCCCTTCAGCAAAAGGAGGAATGCACTGATGGTGCACACAAACCTTCAGACCTTCCCTTAGAAAAGCCCTCTGATCCCTGGCTATGCAAGTCATTTTCCTTCCATTGAAAACACACCACCCACATCACCCATAAGAAAACAATTGCAGCTTCTATTGTAATAAAGCATTAAATTGAGTTTTTCCATAAGTGAAGTCACAACAGTTTAACCAGCAGAAAGGACTCCAGTTCAGCTAACCGGGCTCCAGTGAAGCAGCCCTGTAATTACATATGAACAGTAAGGCATCATTAAGCAATGGGAAAAACCCAAGTGGTCTCACACCGACCCCAGGTGCACACAGACACCGAGGGCAGCTCCTCTCCAGGGCTGATCCTCAGCACAGAACGCCCCACATGCTCCATCCCTGGACTGGAGCTTGGAGGCAGCTTAGTCCCAGTAACAGTTTCCAAGGAAAACTACTTATTTATAACGGGAACTATTACATAAAAACGAGTCTATGTCATAAGCTCGACCAGAAGGAAGCTTTCCTCCCAGCTTATCTGATTTTCTATTCATTTCAAATACCATGTTTCGGAAGGCCACTTCAGAGTTCAATTCACACTGCTAATTTTCTTTGGCAAAAACCCACATTATCTACAAACCTGAGCTGAAAACCCAATTACAGTAATGTGATACCCACACCCCGTTGCACAGCAACAGGATAACAGGGGATACGGAAAACGCCCATGTTCCAAACTAACAGCAGGTACCAGAGCCGCACGAGCAGAGCTACATCTGGAAGATGCCCAGGTGGGATACAGGACACCAGGAAAAAGGGGAACATCCGCATTAAGATGACAGCTTGCTTGGAGCACTGTGCTGAGCCCCTCAGCACTGCTGTTCTGCAGTTCTTACTAAGGGGAGCACTGAGCACTGGCCCCTCTCCCAGGCTGTCACAGCACGGCAGGGTATGAGCCTTCCATCAGTCCCAGCACCCAGCCTGGGCTCTGAGGCTGCCTGCTGTCACTGCTCTCTCGTTTCAGCGTGGCAATGTAAACACAGAGGTCAAAGGAAGACAAAAAAAAAAACATTCTGGGAGTTTATACCGAATGTTATCTTACTTCCACACGGGCTCTGCCCAAAATAGATCTAACCCAACCCTTAGAAGTCACGGGCAGTGCTTGAATCGCCCTTCTCTCGGCATTCCTGCTGATCCCAGTCCCAAGCCGGACCCCCAGAGCAGTGCTTCAGGGCTGGATCCCTGCACCTGGCTGCCCAGGGCCAAACTCCTCACTTGCTGCAGGCAGGTACCCCTGAGCTCCTCGCAGACTTGGCAAACATCAGGCCCAGATGTTTCCGACTAAAGGCTCTGGATTCAAATCAGCATTTTTCAACAAAACTTGGTTGCATGAGAAAACCTCCAACAAAACCTTGAGATCAAATGCTGGATTTATTTCAAAACAATGCAACTTACGCAGCCAAAAGACACAGCTGATAATGCCCCCCACTCGGATGCCAGCCGGTTCATATTATGGTATCTGTTTTGAAGTATGTGATTTACTCCCTCCTGTTACAGTGTTGGCCATAGCTGTGTTGGGAGAGCTTTGCCTGCTTGCACCTCCAGGCCCCCTGAGCAGCACAGTGAGAATCACACTGGTTTTGATGGATTCCCTCCAGCCCAGCCCCAGCAGCACCTTGCCAGGCAGCAGGCACATCCTTGGGCAGCGAGGCCAAATGCTTCGCCAGTATAAGGCCCAAAAAGCACAGCGTTTATAGCACTGATCTTATTTGGGTTGGGCCGTACAGGGCCAAGATAAATTTCAACACATCAGGAATTCACAAAGGTTATGCTAATATGACTTATTCCACCTCAAACTCCAGCTTGCAAGGAAGTCATCTTATTATTCACAATAATAATTACAGTACAATTATTTTATCTGTTTTTAAGCGATCTCAAGATGCTTTCAGATATTAACTTCATCAGCTTAAAAGCATCCCGTGCCATGTTTATGTCACATTAACTTTAATTATGTTTGACTGAAACACAGTTCTGAGCAAGCAATTGTTCGCAGCGCTCAGTTCTGCTGTCATCCCATTGCAGTGACTGTGTTATGCCCATTGTACAAGCAGACAGCTGTGGGGCTGATTTCAATGCTTGAGCATCACCAACTGCCACTTGCAGGCTGCACCTAGCAGCAGACTTTACAAATATCAAAGCAGTATTTAACCAAGCCAGAAAGCCCCACTTCCTATTCAAACACAGCACAATAGAGCTCCGTCTGCACGCACACAGGCAGCACAGCAACCAGCCCCAGCCTGCTGCCCGCCCCTCACAGTGCTCAGAGCATCACAAGATGTTCCACTTCATTCTCTGGTGCGGCGAGGTGCTGACCACCAACTCCATACGTTAGGTTTGTTTATCACAAGACGGACCAGCAAACCTGAGGCTGCCTGGCCAGTGAGGAATGGGGGCAAGCTCAGCCAAGCAGCCAGCAAAAGCTTTGGAGATGGAGTATGTTCTGTTTTGTATCCAGGAGAACAGAGGGAAACAGCGAGGGAAGTCCTCCGTTCAGGCAGGAGTGAGCTAGAATCTGTTTGAGATAATGAGAAATGCAGGACAATCTGAAAGAGAGAACTCACAAACTGACTCAGTGGTGAGTAAATTAACTTCAAAGCACTCTTCAGATTCCAGCAGTACAACGTGCCCAAAAACGTGGTTTTCTTGCTCTCTCCTGTGTTGTAACCATTCAGACTTTGACCCTAAAACTTTTCTGGGAAATCTATTACAAGGCTATTTAGCATCCAGCAGCCCACTCACCAAATCACCATGATACAAGAGCATATGGTTCCTCCCAAGCATGTCTCCCTCTGAAGCCCAACACTGCGTTCCCCTCAGCAGCACTGAGGCACAAGAGTTACCCAGCACTGCAGGACCAAAGGATCACCACTGCTTCCCCACAGACCCCCTCTGAAAGGAAGGGGACGAAGGAAGCAGTAAAGTCAAAGTCTTTTCAAGTACAAACTCTCACGCTGCATTTCACTGCCACAATGAAGAACACTAGCTAAAAATGATGTCTGTTTTTAAAGAAGTGGTGCTTAATGGTTCAAGACTAAAATACTGCCCAGGGATGGCCATCTACCATTGAAAATGCTGATGCAGAATATGCCCCAGATAGATCCTACTCACTGCGACCACAAGCTCAGGGAGAACAGGCCAGAGAAAGCCTGGGACCCAGTACCTATCATGCAATTAAATCCTTCCCTGATTCAAAAACAAGAGGGACAGCACTCGAGGAGAATGGACCAGATAGGTAACAGCAAATCTACGTGGGTAAAATAAGCAGAATTATATACTTCCATGACAGCTTCCTAGATCTCCCACCACAGGCATTCTGCAGCAGGCAGCTCCCTTCTTGCCTTTCTTTCCTCCAAGCAGAGGACATGCAGGCAGGAGTTACACCTTCTGCTGCCCACTGCAGGTACAGCACTCACCTGCAGGAGCTGCGATGGATACGGGCTGGGGCTGTACCTCTGCATGATGAACGGCAGTAGCAGAGCAGAAAGCAGGCTAGGAAAATCAGGCTAGGAGACCTCTGCGGTCTCAATTTGAGATTCTGAACAGAGGAAAAGCTAAATTAACATGGAAAAAAAAAATCAGAGCGTTGAAATATCTATAATTACAGTGAGGTTTTGTTTTCTTTTCAAACAGCTTAAATCAAACGACCGAAGGAGCAGACGGGGGAAAAGAACTCTTCTGCTACGAGCTGAGGTTTATATCCCTATTAGAGCTCTCCTTAAGCCTTGCTACAAAATTAATGACAAGGCTTTGCAATTGAGACGGTTAAGATCATAATTCTTATCAAGAAATCCGGCGAGGTTTCACAAGAGTTCGGAACTCATTTTCCCCCGCAGCACTTTCCCAACACTCCAATGGCCATGAGGACAGCTGAAGGAAGGCAGCCTCCCTCCACACGGCGTATGGGTGAGGTAGGGGCTGACTAACTGTGGAAAAATCCACATAATTGAGAAGACAAATGTTGAGCAGTTATTTTACGGCTTGAACTATTCAAGGAAAAAGGCGGTGCGTGCCAAGAGGCCAGACAGGCTCACGGTGTGTGTGTCAGCGTTGAGCTTCCTTTCATCCCCATCCAGGTTGTGCTGTGCTGCTTTATCTGGTTCTGAGAGCGCTGCAGAAAGCTATAAAAGATACTGAGAGAAAAAGGAGCATCTCCCATTATCACGTGTATATAGAGAGCAATACAAAAGCACACGCAGCCTCGGCCGCACGAACGCTATTGAGGCCGTTTGTTGCTTCCCAAGAGAAGGCCCTATTTTCAGTTGTTTAAAATGATGAAAAATGTTAAGGACTCAGGCTGAAGATTCCAAGCTTGGATGCTCACTTCCAGATGAATTTTATAAAAAAGAATATATTAAAGTTTCAGCCAAAACATCTCAGCCAGTTCAGAACAATGCTCTTTTCCCCCGTTACGGCTCTCCAGTGGCCTCAGGAGCTGCAGTCCCCCAATGCTTTCCCATTAACACAAGTTAGAGGGAGACAGAAAAGGACGCAGACAGGGTGGTTTCAAAAGTGAGGATTAAGACATTCAGAAGGGGAGATTAAAGATCAGCTCAATAAAAGCAGCAGAATGAGAAGTTTGAAGGAAGCCAAGCTGCAGAAAAAAAGAAAGAAAAAGCTAGAGAAGTGAATAACAAGGTGACCAGTCCACCTCCTGCTCCAACACACCCCAGCAATGCAACCAACAGAAATAACACCTCACCCCTGCTCCTTCTGCCCACAGCTCACCCCACTGCTTCTGCCCCAGCCCTCCCTCCCCAGCAGTTCATTTCCTCCTGCAGAAATCCTCCATCCCTGTCTCAGCATGCTCTTCTTCCAGCCGGGCAGGTGGTCACACCTGTGTACTTTAAGGCACACCTTGCCTACCCCCTGGCTGCCCCACCTGCTCCCCATGACCTTGATGAGCTGCTAGCCAAGCTGCTGTCCCTTCTCCACACCAAGCTTAATAAAGGACTGGCTGAACAACAGTAGTTTGTCAGAGCCTTTCACAGTATTACGCTGTTCAGCCTGTTTAAGTTGTGACCTAGAGACTGTGCTCCCCAAGCCCTTCTCCTAAGGGTTAGCTGCTCATCTTGAATCAGCTCAGTCCTCACACCAGTGTGACCCTTTGCTTGTAGCCAGGCTGAATTTCACTCTCATTTGTCAGGTCACTGGGAGGAATCCTAGTGTTACTCCCAGCGTAGCTGCAGCCTTCCTCGTCTCTTATGTCACACAGGAGTTGGGTAAGCACACCACGCACTTCATCCTCTGTGTCCTCAGCAAAAATGCCGAGGAGAACTCGAAAGACCAAAGTAGCCCAACTCAATTCAGCCTTGTAATCTAATTATGAATCACCAGTCCTTAATTTCTGAACATAACTATCCAATCAACTTCACATATATTGAAGATGACTCACTTGAACCCATGCAGCCACGGATGATTCACAAGAATGTCTTGTGAAACAGAATCAAAACCATTCTTACATCAAGATGGCGTTGAGTTGTTTTCCCTTACTCGTGAAGCTCCTCTATAGAATGAATTCAAACTCATTTGACGCAGTGGCTTCTTAACGAGGACTTTGCAGGGAGCCACAGCAGCTCTCGCATCCCACCGCTGCTCACCACAGAGCTCCCAGCAGTCGGACTGCCACAAACCCACCTCACAGAGCCCAAAAGGGAACGCAGATGCTTACGCCTCATTCTTACTGCTGCTGTCAGCAACTGTCCACGAAGCCCACAGGCAGGACATCTCACACCTCTCACATGCTGCTCCCCGTCAGCCAACACCGGCAAAATTGCGCTGTCAGCCCGAGCTGCAGAGGGCCCTGCGGAGGTGTTCTCATCTGGCCGCTGACCCGCGCTGGGAGGTGGATCCGTTCTGCACTTTCCAGGCTTTTTTCTTTTTTTTCCAGTTTTCTTTTTAAAGATACCAGGAAATTTGACGTATACACAAACACTGGAAACACTGAAGCAGCAAAGCGATGTGCTTAAAAAGGTTGGGAAATGCTACAAATAATGCTGTTTTGTGTGGACACACTTTTTCGATCCAATATAAACTCAACGTACCGTTAGTTCTCATTACATACATCCTCCAGCAGTCAGCAGGGCAGGGCTCACTTCCTTGACAGATACGGAATATTTTGTTTTACCCTCCTCACCCAGCACTGCGTCCCTCACAGGCCACGCACTGCTCCAGCTCTGCATCTTCCTCTTCCAGCCACGGCCCTCCTGATGGTACAAACAAGTGTGTTCTGATTCTGACAGCTCCCTCAGGAGATGAAACACTACCAACCCCAGCTCAGAAGGAAAAATAAGAAAATTAATCACTACGGTTTATTTGGGGTGCTCAGTAAATGAGGTTTTGAACGTCTCTGGGAAGAGGCAATACGCCAAGCCTTCTCCTTCCCAGCAGTGCTCACAGCATTTTCTGTTCAGCTCCAATGGCCAAAGCTCAGCAGACAGACCCTACAACACCTGGATGCACAGAGGAGAAGTGCTTTGGAAAAAGCGTGGTCAAGGAGACTTAAGGAGCATCACAGGGCTCCCAGGAAGAAGCCATAAAAAGACACTTTAGAAATAACTTTGCCACTATATACAGTTATTGCCAATCCAATCCAAACCCAGATGAGATCAAGTCCTGTGCGCACAATGAGGCATGGCCTGCAGAAAACACTTTGTGACTGCTTTAAGCCTACAATACACGCAAGGAGTGCCATCAAACCTCAGTCTTGGCATTCCCTAACTTCTGAGTGTTCACACTGAGACTGAGTATTCCCCTGTTTAGATCACTGATGACAAAAAACAACATTTAACACGGGTGTTAATTTGTCCCCTAAGAAGGGTTAACTCCAACTAAGCAGCGTGCAATAAAGACAGAACATTTCACCAATAAAACTGAAGTCATTTCTACTCCACACAATAAGCTCAGGAAGCAAAATAAAAAAATCTATCTGCATAGCATGAGGTCAGTCAAGCTAAGGATGGTTATTTAAAATCGAAATATTAAGAACAGATGCTTCTTTTTGGAGGTGTTTAAAGAACCTGGAACCTGCCGGTGCTCAGCGCTTCTCAAGGAATGCTGCAGACCTTCAAACCCACAGCAGAGCCATCTCAGCTGGGGTAAGAGGACTGTGCTCCACACAAGATGAACGTTCTTTCACATTTAGTCTTCAATCTTTTCTTATTTACAAGCTAATCCTAACAATGAGGTAATATATCCACAGCCCCATTGGTTTTAGCCTCATAACTCACACATATTCTATACACAATACTAATTAGTTTGTGTTATAGCAAAACGTACCTAATAAACAGAAATGTGAAACTATGTCATATTTGAGGGCTCCTTTTTGATGCTGGCTATACAACAGCCATGTAAAAGAACCTTTAGGAGAAGCACATTACTGTCTGCATACCAACCAGGCTGCACCAGAAGTGATGGACACCATCCTGGAGATGTGCATCGAGTCCCAGCTGCACAAAGTATTTCACCTACTCCCTGTGACTGCACAAGAACACTTCTCTGTGTACACAAAGCAGCCTCCAGGTGTGCTGGCTGCAGTGTGCCCAGCTCACCAACTCCATGTGCCAGAAAGTCACTGGGATTCCTGGGCTGGCACAGAGGGAAGGGCCAAGCTGAGCCCCATGTTCTAACCAGCACACCAGAGGTGATGCTGCAAACTACTGCAAAACTGTCAAAGAGACAACGAGTGCTTGAATGTTGGGTTGGTTTTTGGAATTTGGCTGACCAGAAAGTAAATATGTTACACAACCATGTTGTAAAATATCACTCTGACAGATTGTTTACTTAAAAAAGAGCTGTCTGCATCCAGTATCCCCTTGACCAGTAAAAGGACCAACAATGGCCTTTCCTTTGCAGCTCATCATTTATGAGCGTATTTATGTTCTGATGAATTTTCAGTGGGCAGGAAGCAGAAGGATCCATCCTCAGTGGTCTGCACCAAATGGGAAGCAGCATGGCAAAAACGTTGAGCACTAGGAATTTTGCAGGCTCCGTCACTGAGAGCAGTTATGTCCTCATGTGAGCGTGCCACAGTGAGAAGGCTACGTCTCTATAAGGGTAAAACAAACAGCATTCAGAATTTCTGAAAGCATTCTTCCCGAATTATTGCACTAGATTAGATTGCCTCATCAGCAGGGCCAGAGGACATTTGCACTATTTTCCTGCTTTTTTTTTTTTTTTTTTCATGTAACAGATGAAAAGAATACAGAAAGTTTTCTGGGGCCAACATTGGAATTAACAATGGGAAAATTCTTTTGCTAATCCCCCCATCTCTCCCATTGCTAGCAGGCTCCCAAGTCTGGAAAAACACAATGTGTCCCTGTACCCTGCTTCTCATTGGTGCACCACGCTGTGCTCAGGACGTCGGGATGGACCCACAGCTCAGCTCAGGGCCATAAAACCTCCAGGATGGAGCTCTGGGGAAAATCTGAGTACAGAAGGACATTAGACTCCAATTAAAACCTGGAAGCCCCTGGTGGGTCTGAAGAGGCCCAGCTCTTCCCAGAGCCCATGGCACAGTGTGGCCACTTCATACCTCTCCTTCACACTGTGGCACAGCCCTGTGCCATGCTTGCCAGCCCACCAGGGATGGAAAAGCAGACAGCACCGAGCACCCGCCCCACTCGCAGAGGCATTTAATCATTTTGCAGTCATTTAACAAACACAAAAGAATTTACACGTACCGACTCGACTCGAGAAGTAAACTTTGCATAATGAATCCGGGCGCCTCCAATGCTGGCTGTGCTCAGAGCATCCGCAGCCGTACAGCAACACCCACTGGCACATGGGGGAAGTGCCCGATGATGGGAGGTCACAGACAGCAGCAGAAAAAGGAAGGAAAAGAGCCGCTGCCTGGGAAATAAATGCACTTATCCAGCTCTCTGAATGGTTGCACTAACTACAAAGCATTGACGGCTACTTCTGAAGCAAGTTGTGCTTTACCAGCTCGAGCTCCGAAGGCAGAGCGAGGCACTGAGCACTTGCAGGAGGTGGCAACGGCCAAAGCAGGTGAGCAGTCAGGCTGCTGGTGGGAAACTTGACTCGAATAAAAAGAAGTACTGATGCAGTGCTTAATGAAGATGAACTTCCACTGCCTTGCCCCAGACAGACGATGCCATTATCACTCAGCACTAAGAAGGAGAGAGACTGAGTAAGGGGAAATTACAGGGCAGTTACGCTTGTCAGCCTGACAGTGTAATAGCAACACGATGTTGGCAGTGCGCCGCAGAAAAGCCTGCAGACAATTAAGCACAGGGCATAAAATAAGGTGGGTAGAGGGAAAGTAGCCCACTGGAAAATACTGCTAGGGATTGCAGCTTTTTCAGCACGAAGCACACCACCGTATCCCCTGTCCATACAAAAGCGAAAAATTAGATTAATAATAAATGGGAAGTCAGAGAAAACCTGGAAGTCCAACTTGCTCACTGGCAGAGAAGTCAAAGCTCAGCAGTGCAGTGCCTCCCTCTGCACAAGTGGGACCGTTCCCTACTCCTGTGCTGCTGACATATGGACAGTGCCTGCAAGGCCAGCAGGTCTCATCCTTTCCATCTTAGGGTGAGAAGCACAGGCAGCTCTGCTGTGCCCCCAGCAGCCAGACGGCTTTCAGCCACAGCAATCCTCACTTGGGAAAGCTCTTCTTTTGAGAAAAAGTTGCCTGTAGCTCACAAAGAGCTCCTAGGGAAACATTATGAATTTTGCTCCAGGCTTTGTAAATATCTGCAAGAGAAGAACGTCGAACAAAACTGGCATTATTTGCACTATTTGTAAGAAGGAGGGCCAAACACATTCCCAGTTTCAGAGATGTTTCAAGGCTTTGTTGCTACAAAAAGCTCAGTTTGCAACAGCACAACACACAAAACCTGCAGTCCCAGAAACATAAGGATTTGGGGAACCTCCCCTGACCCCCAAGAGAGGGAAATGGGACACAGATTCTATATTTTCCTGATGAGAAACCAGGCTTTCACAGAGAATTAGTAAACACACTCATGAGTCCCACCTGTTTTCTATTTAGAGGAAAAAAAGCAATTAATGTGACTTTTTAAACAGCTGTTAATAGAAGAAACTCATGAAACTGAGATTTCTAATTGAAAGTGTCTTCACTCAGATGATGCAGAGGATCACAACACGACAAGAGCACCACGCACAGTTTCTCCCAGCTACGCAAACCATTTTCTAACGACCTTAAGGTGAACAAAGACACATTCTACTCGTTCCTCATCCCTCCAGAGCACGGATGCACGGGAAGCATGAGAAGGACATCCCATCTCCCACCAGTCACAACAGAGCTCCCAAGCAGCATTTACGTTGTGCAGTTGCTAGAACGGAACCCCTCACTCTGAGCAGCACGCAGAGGCATATAAGGGAAAAATATCGGCCCGGGAAGAAGTTGATTTCAGCATATCATTTATTAGCAAGTAAAAGGACGTTTACCTTCTCAGTGGTTAAGTACAACACAACCCAAAGATAAACCATATGGCTCAAGTCTTTGTGCAAGGGAGACAACTGGCAGGGCTCCAAGGCTCTAATTGAACTATTACCATATTGTAAGAAAGGAAGAAGTCAGAAAGACTGGAGGATCTGCTCTCCTAGGGACAGCTGATGTCAGGCAGGCAATTCAGGCGGTAACAAAGCATATTTATCAGGAGAGCAATTCCACCATTTGGATACTGGCTCAGTTTAAAAAAAAAAAAGTGCTCTTCTATTTCAATATTGCACTTAATTTGATCCTACATTCAACTCATGAAACCTTCAAAATCCAAATCGTTTGTAGCAAACAATACGCTTCTCCTTTAATTGCTGGCTCAAGGTTTTCCATTTAGTTAATAACTAAAGAAGCAAAGGAAGAATGTTCAAATGAAATCCAGCAACAAATAAAAGATTACCATTAAAAAAAGGGTCATTAGAACAGAATTGCTGAAAAGTGCAGAAGATCCAAGTACAAAATGGTTTTGTACTACATACAATTTCCCATCTTTTCTTTCAAAGACAGCCTTCATAAAAACATCCCAAGTGTTACACATTTCACACACACCCGGGTTATGCAGTAAGACAAAATACAACAGTAAGCTCGTGAGCAGACAGAATCTGTCAGAGCTGTTGTAGAAACCTCTGCAGTGTTGTCTTGTTGATTGTGGGGGAAAAGGAACATACAAAGACTAAAAGAAATCAGACACAATCTTACACAAAAATGAGTGAGATGAGTCTCTGTGGATCTTGTTCTTACCGTTCTGCTCGTCCAGCTCATTCCCAATTTCCTGTCCCATTTGCTTTTGCCGGGATATGATTGAAGAAAGAGCATCAAGTCCGGCATCTTGCTCTGCACCAGAAAATACATCAAGTTACATGAGGCAAATTGCCAGTGTGCCAGATTGTGTGCAGTAAGAGATGCAGAAGCAAAGAGAAAGATCTACTCTGTGCCTCAAGAGTTAAAACATGCTCAGAAAAGGACATCAACACAACAGGAAAATGAATCCTTATGGCAGCAGTACTCCTAAAACAATGTGAATGATGGGTAATTAATTTGTCTGCTCTGGCTGGGACATGAGCTGAGGGTCCCAAAAAAACCCAAGAATTCAACCTCCAGCTGTTCCTCAATCATAAATGCAGGAGATTCCTGGCGCACACACAGATCCCTGATTAGCCTTTTTACATTTTCCAAGAAACTTTGAACATGAATACAAGGCAAACAGGTGATGCAAGCACCAAAGAATTCAAATAGATTTTTAAAGCTGCAAGAGGACATGGAGTGCACGGAAGGCAGCCTGCAAGGAGGGGACAACAGCTCTGCAGGCACTCCTCTAGAAGGGCACATGTTGTCTCTGCTACATGCAGGCCCTGCACACCCTCAGCAAGAACCTAACACACACAGCTCTTCTACTTCGTGACACACTCACCTTCACTAAAATGTGGGCAAAAGGCAATCCCTAAATTACTTGCATCTGACTGTGAAGAAGCCCCACGAGGTTACATGGTCACAAATAAGGTATGCTAACTGTTTCAGCGGTTTCTCCTCCCCTGCCACAGGAAAAATTACTTGTTTCAATCAGCGTGGAGATTATTTGGAAAAGCTGCTTTGAAAAGATGTTCCCAGCAAGGAATACTGCAAGCACAACACTGCTCCTGCTCAGACAGAAGTCACCCCCAGCTACTTGGACTGACAGCCCCAGCTAACAGGGCTTCAGCACAGGTTATTGCACTGATTTTCTCATGAGGACTGATGCCTATAACATACAGACAGACTCTTCTACCTTCTATGATCCTCCGCTGCTGCTGCCTGATGTCATCGAAGCCAAGCCCCCTGGTTTCCTCAGACTCCTCCAGGAGCCACGGGTTGGTCACTCCTCGTTTGACACCTCCTGCCATCAGGCTGGATCTGAAAATAAGTTCGGGAAACAAGTTGCAAGTTTTAGACATAAAATTCACTCTAATTTGTGCATGCAAGGCTGGCTGGCAGAGATGGACCTGTCTTTACTTGTCACTTTCCACACAGTTCTCTGCAAACGTTGAAGAAATGACCCAGAAAGAATCCAATTTTCTCCAGTAATATTTTGCAAGGTCCATCCCACTGCCTAAAAACAGTGAAGTGGGGAGAAGATTACTTCACATTGCATAATTAAGCTACACATGGAACAAACACCATACTTTAGATGCTATACTCAGCGTCCAGACCTGTTACAAAGAAAAATAAAGGTCTGTGTAAATACATACACCCCTCATGGCACTGCTCTGTGATCAAAACACAAAACACACAGCTCCACTCCTGCATTCCTTGTTTGTGGAAGCAGCCACACATGCATTATCCAAGGAAGAGCCATCAAGTTACAGGTTTCCTTTGACAGGAATTGTGACCTGAGGCTGCTCACACGACAGACACTACACAGTTTACAACAGGCAGCAAGTTTGCAATGTCCAGGGAACATAAACTCCAGTCGTAAAGTGAAATGCCACTACAGTATCTTCTCTCAATACCAGATTTCTGGTTTCCTCCTTTCAACCTTTCATAGGTTTCTGGTATAAGTATGACGTGACTGCCTGCAGGACATTCAGGCCCCAGGCTGCAAGTCTGCCCTGGGGTAGGAGACACTGAGGAGACTGGGTCTTCAACTGCAGCTCGGCTGTAGGAGTTTCTCATCTCCACTTGTCTTTTTCAACTCTATCTTTTATTCCCGTTTTATCTTTGCCCTCTTTTTCCCCAGACAACTTTCACAAACAAAATGAGAATCAGGAGCATTTTTGGTACCTCTCAAAAATTCCCTAAAATGTTTTATTAAACCAAGACCTATTTTTTATTTTTTAATTGACTCCAGGTCCCTCCACTCCAACACAAACTGAAATGCTCTACAGCACTAACATAAGCCTAATATTTTGGGTAATGATGCAATGGAATCAATGCAAGCAGTTCTACAACAGAAGGACAACCGAGGATTTAGAGCAAAGGTACTGAAGCAAAGGGCTGAACTTGAGATTGGTGAGGAGCTGTGGTGTGCTGGAGACATCTCCTGGCCATGCAATGAACCAGCAGTGCTGGGAAGGATTCCTCTCCACCACATGAGCTTTGGGCTGCCCATGAATCAGACACATCCGTGCACAGAGCACTGCATGTCCTATGAAGCAGATGGGGTGGTTCTACAGTTCAGCTCTTTGCACCTCCATTAAAATCTCCGTGTATTCATCAAGCTGGTGGATCTGCTTTAATTAAAGACAGCCCTGCAATGCTGTTTTACCCATTAGCAAGACTTCTTCATCGCTTGGGAGGTTGAGATCCCCTCCTGTATTCCCCAGGCTCACACCAAGGCTCACAGCATAGCAGGAGCATGATGCACCTGAAGACAAAGATCATTACAGCAGCTCAATTAGCAAGCACTCAAAACCCAGTGCTAACAACACCTGACCAAATTACTCATATGAAGCAAAAGGAACACAAAGCTCCTTGCTTGCCAGGGAGAACACAACTATTTCTGCCTGCTAAAAAAAAACAAGGCAAGCAAATGTAACATAATTTGCACCGTTCCCTCTCTCCCCTGGTAATCTGCCCTATTCTTGTAGGTTGGGTCATGACAACAGGTCCGCTCGTTACAATAATCTTTTTGACATGTTTGGTAACTGCCTTCCCACACAACACAGCCCGACTTCCTCCTTCCTCTGATCTTACCACGTTTCGCTTTGGCGGTGTGAAGATTAAAGCTTATCCAATTAGCCACCCACGGCCTCCGCCAAGTTAATCACGTAAATCTTTCAAACCATCACAGAGCAGTGGAGTGTGTGGATAGCTTTTGATTATGGGAGCAGATTTAACTAATTACGAGGCTTAGCGATGTGCCCAAGTATAAAAGATGATGGGGTTTAAAATCGGGGAGCTATGTCCTTGCCTAACAAGGGAGGGCTTATCTTTCTGAAGGCATTGTTTCCCTGATAATTCTCATAAAACTTCCCCAGTAACTTAGATTAGTCACCCAACGCTTACTTGAGACCAAGGCCACACATCAAGGCTTACGGCTTTAGGAGAGCGATCAGCAAGACTGCGTTTTGAACAAAACCTGGGTCATATGACAATTAGTTGCATGAGCACTCGAACGTCCCCTTAACGATACGGTTATACAGTAGGTCCCTTTGAAGTGCTCACAGCACCTCAGCTTAGCTCCACAGGTCAACCTCTGCGCTGATGGCCAAAACCAGGGCATTCTCTCACTTACGGTTTAATTGCTCGCAGAGGTGGGCGGTGGATTTTGGGAGCTAGTAAATGAAACAAGAAGAATTGTTTTAACATATAAAAGCTGTCTCTTGCCCCAGAATGGGAGAAATATGAGAGATGTAACGTTTGAATATCCACAGCCCACCTGCACTCCTCAGGAATGAGAGAATTATCACTGTAATTGGTCAGGACTCGGCTCATGCCAAAATCCCACAGTAGCGATGCTGGCACAGAACGACCTTGGGCAGGAAACTTCAGGTAGTCTGAGCAAACTTACGAGGCTAAACATAAAGCACGCAGCTCAGCTTCGGACACTGACCTCCTTTTGACACTCTTCTCCCCAGGATAACGAACATTAAGCACTAATAAGAGGCATGCAGGCACAACCCGAAGCATGTGTCTAAAGCTGTGGGCTTTGATTTACTTTACTGTTTGCTGTTCCTAACAGACCCAAGTGCATACATCTTCACATCTTCCCCAGAACCACAGCCCTGACCACAGTGAAGTCGCTACAAAATGCTCTCTAAGAAGGAAGATGCGACCTGCCCCTTGAGCACAGAGCCCTACATTTGGTGTTAGGACTCAAGCGTGGGGCTCTTGGACAACTTCCTGTTTCCATCTCTTTGGGAAGCCTGATTCATAGATCTCTGCACACTAAGACTCGTCACATCTGAAGGCAGAAGACCACAGCTGTAGCAAACAATAATTCCAACAGCAGGAAGGAGTTCTAAATGCATCTGGACAACATATTTTTAATCCTAATTTCCCAAAGGGCATTTACTCCTCCATAAACAATAACAGGATTCACAAAAACAATTAAATACCTGATGGCTCATTGACTAAAGTCAGGCAGGCACCTGATGCCTACTTGGCATTAGGCAAAATCTCAGTTAGGATTAAGACTTCACAGAATTCCAGAAGTGTAGGGGTTGGAAAGGGCCTCAAGAGACCTCACAGTGCAGCCTCACTGAAGCAGGTTCCCTACTGCAGGTTGCACAGGAAGGCATGAGCAAAACAGCCTGCTGTGCTGTGAGCACCTGGTACAGAAAGGAACCCAGACAAAGACATTGCCACCAATTGGTATTGCATGAGAACCACAACAGGACAATAAGGTTTCTGTAAGTGTCAGGAAACATAAATACTTCATGAAAAATGGATTACTGAAAATATGGTAAATATGTAATGTTTTTATTTTCCCAGATCTATCACCATCACAAAGGGCAGTCACTGAATGATGAGGGCGATAACGATGTAGGCCCAGCCTGGTGCCCCAATACACGCAGCCCTGCGCTGTGAGGTCACCGACCAAGGGGCTGTGACAGCAGCGGGAGACGGCTGTGACCTCACTGAGCCTCCGTGCAGAAACTGGGGCGCAGCAGAGCCCAGCATCACTCGTGCCCGGACTCCGGTTGAGCGCAGCAGCGAGACTTGGAGGCGCGAACGAGACTCGGTTTGGGCCGTGCTGTGGGGCTGCCGGCAGCAGTTCCTGGTGCTCAGCCCGCGGCATCGCCAGCGTTCCCCCGGCCCTGCCTGGCTCGGGCAGCCGGGGCCCCGCGGGGTGCGCTCGCAGCAGCGGAGGTGAGCGGTGCGGGGACACGGCCCCGGGGCGGGCGGCGGGGAGCAGGGCCGGGGCTCGGTGCTGAGGGACCGGGGCATCGCTGCTGCCGCTGCCCCGGGGACGGCGAGTGACCGCGGCCTCTTCTCTTTTGCAGCTGCCGACAGCTCCAGCCCGCTGCAGCGCCACTCAGGGGAGCGGCTTTCCCACCTCGGCTCTCCCCGGCCCACCGCACACCCGGGGCCATGCAGCTGCCCTCGGACTGGACCTGCCCCGTCTGTGGGCAGAACCGGGACGAGGCAGCCTACGTGACGCCCTGCCTGCACCAGCTCTGCTTGAGCTGTGCGCTGCGGTGGGCAAAGCAGCAGCCCACCTGTGCTGTATGCAAGGAGAACATCGAGGCCGTCCGGTACTCGGTGCGGGCAGAGGAGGATTACCTCGAGTGCCCCATCCCGCAGCCTGCAGAGCACTCTGAGGAGGAGCAGGAGGAGCAGCAGGGCACTGCAGAGCCGCAGCTCGAGGCTCCCGAGCACGGCTTCCCACCCGAGGTCTGGGCGGACTTCTTCCGAGGACATCCGGGAGACCTCGAACCACTGCTCCGGTGGCTCCAGCAGGAGCTCGAGAACATCACCGGAGACGAGTGGTGGGAGGTGATTGCAGCGCGGACTGCTGTCATGAACCTCCTGTGGACATACGGGCTGGACGAGGATGCCCTGATCCTGATGTGCGAGTCACATCTGGAAGACCGCACAGAGCAGTTTGTGGCGGGGCTCATCAACACCGTGACGGCCCTGTACGGCCCAGAGCTCCGCCGGCGGCAGGACAGCCAGGCTGCCCGTCAAGCAGGAGGGCAGGACGGCCCCGCGGCCACCCCCAGCCCCGCCGCCTCCCAGCAGGAGCCTCCTGCCTCCGGCCCGGGCCACTCCGCCAGCCCTGCAGGCCCCGGCGCCGAGCAGCTCCCCGGCGTCCCTCATGGGGGGCCCGAGCCCCAACCCGCCGCCCCCGTGTCCCCGCAGGAGCCGCAGGAGCAGCCGGGGCAGGCGGCGGCAGCGGGCCCCTCCGCCCAGGGCACGGACCGCTCGCCTGGGGGGCCCCGACGCCCCCCGAAGAGGAGGGCCAGCAGCTGCCCCCCGCATTCGTCCCCGTCCCCCAAGAGGCGGCGCTAGGCCGGCACCCACTGCGCTGCTGAGCACGGCTCGGGGGTTGGGAGACCAACAACAACCTCGGTCTGTGTTTTCAGACAATAAAATATTTGCAAAAAAAGAAAATGTCTCCATGTTATTGATGATGAAGTTGGGTTTGCTATCGCTCCCCACATCGGTTTCTCCCTCTCCTGATGCTGTGGGAGGACACACAATCGTAACTTTCGCAATCAGAATCCAGGAGAGAGTGCTCCTGTTTGCAGTTCACACTGAGCTGGGTGAGTTGGATTAATGGCAACCTTTCGGTCATGTACTGATATCGGACCCCAAACACCAACCTGCATCTCTCACTTGAAAAAAAGCTGAAATGAAAGAAGCTCCGCAATCACAGAATCACAGAAACGTAGGGGCAGGAAGGGACCTGAGGAAATCCCCCCATCCAGACCCCTGCTAAGGCCAGCCCGTGAAACACGGTACACAGGAGAGCACGAGAAGCAGCCTGCCGTGCAGTGCGCACGTGCTGTAGAAAGGAACCCAGACGGAGGCACCGCCCCCAGTTGGTGCTGCTTGTGAACCAGAAGGCTGGGTCAAAAAGAATCAAAGTATCAGAAAGCATAAACTTGTGGAAGCAAGGGATGCCATTCAGAGGGACCTCAGCAGAATTGAAAGGTGAGCCCGGGAGAATCTAATGAGGTTCAGCACAGCAAAGTGCCAGGTTCTGCACTAAGCATATATACAGATGGAAAGGAACAGCCCTTGAGAGCAGCCCTGCAGAGAAAGACCTGGGGGTCTAAGATGAAAAACTTAGCATGAGCCACATGGTAAGCACATGGCATCCCAGGCTCCATTAGAAGAGGGGTGGCCAGCGGGGACAGGGAGGTGATTGTCCCTCTCTGCTCTGCCTTGTGAGGCCCCATCTGCAGTACCGTGTCCAGACCTGGAGTCCCCAGTACAAGAGAGACAGGGAGCTGTTGGAGAGGATCCAGAGGAGAGCCACAGAGATGATCAGGGGACTGGAGCACCTCCCCTATGAGGACAGGCTGAGGGAGCAGGGCATGTTCAGCCCGGAGAAGAGAAGGCTGCAGGGTGAGCTCATGGCAGCCTTCAGTAGCTAAAGGGAGCCTACAAACAGGAGGGGAGCCAACTCTTTGGAAGGGTAGATGACGGCAGGACAAGGGGAAACAGTTTTATGTTGAGGGATGGAAGATTTAGTTTGGATGTCAGGGAGAAGTCCTTCACAGAGAGAGTGGTGAGGTGCTGGAACAGGCTGCCCAGAGAGGCTGTGGATGCCGTGTCCTTGGAGGTGTCCAAGGCCAGGTTGGATAGGGAGCTGGGTAGCCTGGTCTAGCATTAAATGTGGAGGTGGGTGACCCTGCTGTGGCAGGGGGGTTGGAGCTTGATGATCCTTGAGTCCCCTTCCAATCCCAGCCATTCAATGATTCTATGATCCTAAACAATTTGCGAAGGAGAGATTCATGTAGCGACAGTATACGTGCAGTTTTTATTTTCCCAGATCTATCACCATCACAAAGGGCAGTCACTGAATGATGAGGGTGATAACGATGTAGGCCCAGCCTGGTGCCCCAATACACGCAGCCCTGCGCTGTGAGGTCACCGACCAAGGGGCTGTGACAGCAGCGGGAGACGGCTGTGACCTCACTGAGCCTCCCTGCAGAAACTGGGGCGCAGCAGAGCCCAGCATCACTCGTGCCCGGACTCCGGTTGAGCGCAGCAGCGAGACTTGGAGGCGCGAACGAGACTCGGTTTGGGCCGTGCTGTGGGGCTGCCGGCAGCAGTTCCTGGTGCTCAGCCCGCGGCATCGCCAGCGTTCCCCCGGCCCTGCCTGGCTCGGGCAGCCGGGGCCCCGCGGGGTGCGCTCGCAGCAGCGGAGGTGAGCGGTGCGGGGACACGGCCCCGGGGCGGGCGGCGGGGAGCAGGGCCGGGGCTCGGTGCTGAGGGACCGGGGCATCGCTGCTGCCGCTGCCCCGGGGACAGCGAGTGACCGCGGCCTCTTCTCTTTTGCAGCTGCCGACAGCTCCAGCCCGCTGCAGCGCCACTCAGGGGAGCGGCTTTCCCACCTCGGCTCTCCCCAGCCCACCGCACACCCGGGGCCATGCAGCTGCCCTCGGACTGGACCTGCCCCGTCTGTGGGCAGAACCGGGACGAGGCAGCCTACGTGACGCCCTGCCTGCACCAGCTCTGCTTGAGCTGTGCGCTGCGGTGGGCAAAGCAGCAGCCCACCTGTGCTGTATGCAAGGAGAGCATCGAGGCCGTCCGGTACTCGGTGCGGGCAGAGGAGGATTACCTCGAGTGCCCCATCCCGCAGCCTGCAGAGCACTCCGAGGAGGAGCAGGAGGAGCAGCAGGGCACTGCAGAGCCGCAGCTCGAGGCTCCCGAGCACGGCTTCCCACCCGAGGTCTGGGCGGACTTCTTCCGAGGAGATCCGGGAGACCTCGAACCACTGCTCCGGTGGCTCCAGCAGGAGCTCGAGAGATTAACCAGTGCACCGTGGTGGGATGTGCTTGTAAGACAGAACGCCATCATGGGCTACCTGTGTATACATGGACTTGACGAGGCGGCCTTGTTCACTGTGCTACAGCCTCTCACAGAAAACTTCACCAGGGGGTTTATGAGGGAACTCATTGCCACCGTGACGGCCCTGTACGGCCCAGAGCTCCGCCGGCGGCAGGACAGCCAGGCTGCCCGTGAAGCAGGAGGGCAGGACGGCCCCGCGGCCACCCCCAGCCCCGCCGCCTCCCAGCAGGAGCCTCCCGCCTCCGGCCCGGGCCACTCCGCCAGCCCTGCAGGCCCCGGCGCCGAGCAGCTCCCCGGCGTCCCTCATGGGGGGCCCGAGCCCCAACCCGCCGCCCCCGTGTCCCCGCAGGAGCCGCAGGAGCAGCCGGGGCAGGCGGCGGCAGCGGGCCCCTCCGCCCAGGGCACGGACCGCTCGCCTGGGGGGCCCCGACGCCCCCCGAAGAGGAGGGCCAGCAGCTGCCCCCCGGATTCACCCCCGTCCCCCAAGAGGCGGCGCTAGGCTGGCACCCACTGCGCTGCTGAGCACAGCTCGGGGGTTGGGAGAACAACTGCAATCTTGGTATAATTTTAGAGACAATTGAACAATGAAAAATTATTCTTATTACTGTCCTCAGTGCCATATATTTGACAGAAAGGGATTTTAATAGAAAAAATGCTAACACACATTACGAAAAAGAATCCAGGCCCTTCTAAACGTTCCCTACGTGGCAGTCACACAGGGTGCTTCATGTCTCACAGCTATCTCAAGTTTTCTGGAAAACTCAGCACGAAGTCCAGACAGGCTGTGTAAGTGCACACTGTGTACTGATGCAGTGTGAGCTGCACCCACTCCTACAGGCTGACTACTGGTGGAGACAGGAGGAACAATACAGCGGTTTCTGCTTCATTTAAGTCTCTTTTAGCAACCTGCACAGATGTCTTTCCCAGGCAAACAGAGAGGAGAAGATACTGGAATTGCCAATTATAGAACATTTAAGTAACCCTAAACAGGTGGAGTCACATAAACAGCATAATCTTTCCCCTGGAAAATTCCAGTTGCATCTTAATTAAGGCCGACAACGCCGGAAGGTAAACTAATGTTATACCAAAGTAATGTAGTGTCCTGCCCTGTGTTCCGGCCCAAGTTGTCAGTTAGGATAAATACCAAGAGCATTAAGGCCACTGTACTTCACAATCAGAAATAGCTTTACAGCAGTTTTCAAAGGATGTAAAACTCACTGAATGGTGACCAAATATAAACGAAGATTAATTCTAGCGAAACCTTCACAATTACAGGCCATGGGGACAATAAATATGTGATCAGTGGTGCAAGAAGGTTAATGAAAGGAATGACTGCTGGAAAGAAAAAGGCTTCTGAAAATGTGTGCTGTCACATCAGAGATGGATTAGATACAGAAAACCAATACAAAAGCAGAGAAAAGTGTCACTGCTAGAAATTAATCAAACAACGTGTGCTGATTTTTCTAATGCGGCCGGTAAAGCTGACTTTGAGACTCCAGACACACTGAAGAGTGGCCTTTCCAATCTACTAAACCCACAGCAGGTTGCTCCACAAGTCTAACAGCTTCAGAGCAACTCAGTGCTATAAACAGCAGCTTAACCTGACCAAGCAGTGCTGTCTTCTGGCCCCAAGAACAGCATGCTGGTGAGGAAGGCGCCCATCTCCTCTGCATGCCCTACATGCAGCGTGTTCCAAGTAAGGAAGGTCAGTGCAGGCACTGGCTGCACCTCTGCCTGTGCCATGGAGAGCAAGAGCTGCAAGGGAGAGCATGGAAGGGGTGTGAGTTCACCAGCCAGAAAGGAGTTGGCAGGGTTTTGTCCCTTTTTCGTTAAAGAGAACTATTAAACTTTAAGCCTTGCAACACAAGAAAATAAGCACTGTCTCTGATGTTATCTTCTGCTGGAAATTACTGGTTTCTCTGATCGCTCCTAATGGAGCATGAAATTATCATGGGATTTTGATACTTTCTTCCTGTCAGCCTCAGTACTCCATGCGAGGGCAGCTGTAGGTCCAGCCTTGGCCCTCTGCCACAGCACGGATGGGCTCCTCTCACTCCAGGCCAGTTTTCAGGCAGCCACACTCACTCACATACCGGTCAGAGCAGGCCCCAGCTTCCTGGCATCACCAGGTCCTACAAAGCAGTGCCTAGCTGCTATTTTAAGGCTACAGTTGACTCAGCGTTGGACATGAAAGCCATCACCGACGTACCAGGCAGCTTGGCACCACACTGCAGGGGAAGTCAAGGCCACAGAACACGGAGCGAATGAAATTGAAGCCTACAGTTTCACCCCTGTTGCAGGTGTCAGCTACACAAAGCTGACAAACTGTAACATCTCAGCTGAAGAGAACTCAGCTGAAGAGTGCGGAAGAACCAGCGCAGCAGAAGGCAGCCCCTACACCACATTACTGACTGTGCATGTACACATTCTTCTACAGCAACACACAAGAGAAAAAAATCAGGGAAACTGAGCAATTTCTGTGCCTGCTCTGAAGTGCAAACAGGCTAGAGAAACATTTTCCTTGTTTAAGTCAGGCACGATACTCACCTTGGCATCCCAATTTTTACCCTAGAATAGCATCACAGTATCTCTGCTTTTTTCAGAAGAACAGGGCTAAAAAGCAACAAAGGGTATGGGCCCAAACAGTGTTTCAGGAAAAACTCCTTTAGAAGTATGTACATTTTTTAAAAAGTAATGCTTAGAAACGGCATTGCCATTTACAGGCTATGCTCAAGTAGTTTAATTGATGATGGGAATACAGCAAGTGCTGCAAACGCAGACTGCAGCTCTGCTTCTGTCCTGCACTGCTCTGAAGGACAGGACATTACCTGAATTCACAAATGAAAACTCAAGGAGATAAGTGCAACTCTCTGCTCTGAAATCTAGCCAAAACAGCAGCACACAAGGCAATCACACACATGGAGTCAGCACAATGGCAAGCCAGGCTTTTTTTTGTTTTGTTTTAATAGAGGCATTTAATTTTTTTTTTTTTCATGAATGCCAGCTCGAGGCTAATAGAGAACAAAGCACATGAAGCAGTGAGTCAGAAGGATGCTTCTGAAGTTGTCCCTGACACACACTACAGTTCTGATGTACCAGGGCCCTAACACTGTACCAAGATAGCAGATCTCGTACCCAGCAGCCTGCAAAGGAAGAAGGAAATGGCAGCTGCATTTGGTTGCCTCTAGCCCAGCTACCAGCTAAGGAACCAGGATTATTAATTGCCACCACTTTTCTCCTCCCCTTCCACCAGCAGGTAATTCAGCTGGCAAATTAAACACATTTCAGAGAAAAAAAGGAGCCTCAGAGAAAAATCAGTTTGTGTCGATGGGGAGGCAGGGACACAGCTGAGGTGAACACAGAACATCTGCAGGCTGAACACAGGATATACCTCTTGACCAGTGTAATGGCACTGAAAACATAGGACAGAAAGAGGAACAGGAAGAGGGAGGGCAGGTGATGCTAATTGAAGTGTGAAAGGATATGGAACTGTAACAAACCCACAGGCATCTCCCTGCTATGCTGCTCAGCAAGCATTTCTTGGTATTTCAGTGAGGTGCATAAGCTCTTAGATGTACAGTAGCTGCAAGCAGCTCCTTAACAAGGCATGCTTATACACAGGCTGTAGCTCCTAAAGACTCAGTAGTAAAGCTGTGGGCAGCAAATACTCATGTACAGGCCTGCAACCTGCCTTAAAAGATGCCTTATGAACAGCTCTAAGGACATATCACGTCTGTGCCTAATATGGCATGTTATAACACACACAGCACTGCAAGGCTCCCACCTATGCTGAGCTGCAGGATGCTAGCAGTTACCTTGGGCAAGAGGCCCAGATCTCACTCTTCAAGGGAAAGCTCTCCCTTTCTTCCTGATCAGACAGAGATGGCCAGGGATGGATTATTTCTCAGAACACATTAAGGATAACAACTATCAGCCATAACTGTTTTTTCCCAGCCATGATGGAGCTCACATGAGGTACGAAAGTAACTCAGACTGCACTTTCCACTCAAAGACAAGCTCTTTGACATTCAGAAGTTTAAGCCCCATCCTGACAGCTTTCCTCCCAACAATTCACCATAGCCCACAGGCTGTGGCACCCATCAGGCCAGCTCTGTGACTGGCCCTGCCAGATCATGGGCAGCTATCATCTCCAAGCAACTCTCCACTCCCTTGCTCCCCCAGCTCTGGAAAACATTAATGACATTCTCATTAAAATAAAGTACATGATTTCTAAGCAAATCAAAGTGCACTTGGATACAGGCAGAGGTAAATTAATTCTATGGATGCAGTTAACATCAACTTCAGACAATCCCAAAGCACATATCACACCGCTCACGAAGGCAGTAGCATCATACCTGATCACATCTGGTTCCGTGCCCTCGTTCTTGTAAGATGCCTGAAGTTGCTTCTGTCGTGTGAGAAGGTCATCCACCAAGTTCTGCCTCCTGTCTCCCTCCAGCTGGGTGCTAATCGACTCGGTTAAGGAGCACATTTTAAAGCATGGAAAATCTTAGAAGTTGAGTATAAAATAAAACCTGTTATACGTTCTTAAAATAAATCAGATCTCCTGATCAAGAAAATAACAAGAGCAACTGTAGCTGTAAGAAAAGGCTGTAGCATCTAACAGAAGGTTAGGCCACGTCCCTCAGTGACACCTACTTTCATTCAGAACACTTCTCCAATGATCATACGTTTCAAAGACTAAGATTCATACTGTGACTCCTGGTCATCATCTCAATGCAATCAGTAAAACCAAGAGGCTCTTTACTGCCAAGTTAGCGTAGGCATTACAAATTCTACTTCCACCATAATTCTCCTGTCAGTTACTACTCAGAAGTGCTCTGCAGCAGATCGGCTCTGTAACACTGGCAGCACACAGCAGTGTGCTCAAGGAAGGGTTAGCCCTATCCTGTTGTGATTGAACCTGGGCAGGCTCCAAAAGAACAGAGCTCTGAGGTCAGCAGGACACAGCACATCTTATTTGCCAGGAGCTGAGGCTCATACACAACCCAGGTGAGCAGCTCCCCACTAAGTCATCAGCAAAACACCAACAGTTTTCTTCAAACAGCTGTTTCTATTTTCATCAGTGGGACACCCTGTGAGCCACTGAGATGGAAGGAAAACAATTTGTTCAGCATGTCTCAAACAGAAGATGCCCAAAGCTCTACAGTTCTGACAGGTGAAACACTTGTTTTAATTCATCTTAGAGACATTTCAAAGGACTGCTAACTGTCTTCCAAGCACTGCTGCACAGATAATGCAATAGCCATGCTGATTTCTGTACATTTGCTGCCACAGCAGTAGCATTCATTTGCCCTGAAGCACTCCCTTGATGTGAAAGTTTTACCCAGGGCCATTAGCTCAGCATTCAGAGGCCTCACACTTTGAAAGGATTTCTTCTACAGTAAGCTTGAAATTAAACATCCATCCATTCAATCACTAGACACACCTCTGGGAGGATGGATGTGCTTCCAAATCCCTACACCTCACCATGTAACAAGAAGAGCAGATCCAAGCCAGGCCACAGGGCAGTGCTCCTATAAAAGAAGCCTGGGATTGTTTTAAGGCATAAGATATATTTTAAGGCATATCAACAATGTTTTGCAGATGCTTTGCTCCTTCTGCCAATGCACGTTGGGGCTGGCACTTCCCTGCCCACAGCCCAAACATGGATTCACCTCTCCAGGACTAAAGCCAGCCAACACCAAAACCAAGAGAAAATAACAGCAGAGTGGGTTTTCTGCTGGGTGGGTGAATGTAGCTCATGAGAGAGCTGTGCTGCCTGCGATGACTCAGAGCAACAGAGCCAGCCTTGTGCCCACTACACTAGAGGTGCCCAGGCTCTCAATCCTTCCAGTAACACAGCTGCAATAAAAATACTACCCATCACTGCTGACAAAATTCTAGTGAAAAAAAAACCTTCCCAAAATTGAACAAGAAAAAAGAGCCTCCTTGCAATTACAGCATGTTTTCAGACCCTCTCCTACAACATGGCAAGAGCAATGAGATGCTGTTTGTGCAGATACATCTGGTGCGTTGACACAGCCCGGAGCAGGGAGTCCTTCAGCTGATCAATCTTCTCTTTGAGATTCTGCAGTGATGACCTGATAATCACATTGAGCTGCAGGGAAAGAAAGAGATTCTTTGTCTGAACTGTATTTGCATCACATTAAATGCTATTGCATGCAGGTAACAATGCATTTACTTTCAGCTTTACTGGTGAAAAGGACCCTATACTGAACCAGCCCACCTCAAAGACCCAAAGAGAACACCACAGTTAATCATTTTAGATGCTTACAACACTAGATAAGTAGAACTAGTTTCACAAGCACTGTTCTAATGCATTGATGCTGTTTAATATGGGGAGCTTTCTTTTAAGTCTTTCTAAACAGATTCCTTTATATGGGCAAAGTATTTCAGCACATTTTAATATTTTCCAGTTCATTTTCCAGTCCTGTCCTCTGATCTCCAACAGAAATAAAGGCGCCAGCTCCCGCTGCCACTGGGTTTCTTTCCCAGCTCCCACGAGGGAGGGAAGCTGAGCACAGGTTCAGACATTCCCTCCACTGAGCTCTTCCAGACTTTGAAGATCCCACAGACATTCAGCTTCCCCCAGTGCCACCTCTCAGCACCATCTATGACACCTGCCCATCTCCCTGCCCAAGGCTCGGGTGCATCTGTTCCTACTAGAAGTACAGTTAAGCTGTTTGCATTTTTCCTTGCTCTGAGCAAGCTGAGATTTCTGGGAACCCTCCTCCTCTTTCCTCCACTCCTTCCCAAATTAAACCAGCATTGTCTTGGGCAATGCCTACAGAGAAAAGCATCAGCACAGCAACAGAGCAGCTCGAGCAAAAGCCCCGGACTCCATCAGAACACTCAGTGCCTCGGGCTCACTGGGACTTGCTCTCCAACACCTCCACACAGAGATGGAAAGCACAGCCACACTGGTGCAATTTGAGAGTGCACAACCAGACAGCAATGAAACCCACACTCAAACACAGACAGGCACTAAAGCAGCATTCCCAAAGACACAATGGGGAATGAGGGGAATGAGTGCTTTCAGGAAATTCAGTGTGCAGCATTCCCTTTAGCTCTGCAATATGGTAATGAAACGTCTTTTCATTTCACATCTTCATTTCCTGCACTCATATGCAGTTGGAGAATGCTGCATTTAATGAGCACAACAAAAGAACAAAAGTGCATGCATCCAAGAAGGTCATCCAGCACACAGATTGCTGCTGCTCTGGCCAGAAACTGTGCTACAAATGACTCCACAGAATCACAGAATGGCCTGGGTTGGAAGGGACCTCAAGGATCATGAAGCTCCAACCTCCCCACCACATGCAGGGCCACCAGCCTCCATATTTAATACTAGACCAGGCTGCCCAGGGCCCCATCCAACCTGGCCTTGACCACCTCCACGGATGGGGCATCCACAGTCTCTCTGGGCAGCTTGATTCCACTTCCATTAAAGACACAAAAAAACAAAAGAGAAAAAAAAAGAAAGAAAAAAAAAAAAGAGGAAGTTTTAAGATCAGCTCAATTGAGCAGAGGTCACAGATCATAAGAGCTGCCTTGGAATCATTCCATACAGGTTCCTCTTCCCTTTTTCAAATTTTATGCTCGATGTTTACTTAGCAATTAGCAACGGGGCTTTTTTTAGCCATGCTAATGGCAAAACAGGATGAAAATAAGAGCTTAGTCACGTTCTTCCTGCCAGGCAAATGCTGCACACACACCTGTAGAAGCACTCAGCTGTCATGGAATGCAGCACTGCTCAGCCGTGAATTTCTTGACATGAGTTTCTGTTATGAAAACAACTCCTCATTGTGGGACACTTGTTTGCAGTTGAACCAAACACAGCCAAATGTTCACCTTTAACTGCTAATGGATTAAGTGAAACTGCACTCGGAAAACACCGGGCATGGAAGGAATGACATTGTGAAGAAATAAGCATAATGTTTCCACAACACAGAACCCAGAGGAGCCGCGCTACCAGAAAGGCTTCAAGCAGCACCAACACAACTCGTGTGTGCTTTTTTTTGTTTTGTTTTCCTGGAACATCGCAGACCACAACGACTCAAACCAAAGAACTTTGTCCTCTATAAACACAGCACAATTAAGCAGCATTCTTACTGCCAGCCTCCTACTGCTCCAACACAGCAGTTTAAACACAGAAACGCCTTCCTTTTGAAAGCAGAGTTCAATCGCCACCGTCATGCACTGCAGCTGGAGAAAACACCCCAATCGCTCCCAAAGCCTCTTTTCAATTCATGCCAAATTCGAGTCTCTCGACAGAAGCACCGATCGTTGCGCAAAGCCCACACGGCGTTCCTCAAAGCAACGCTTCAATGCTTCAAAGAAATCATTTCCAAAACGCGACTCTGTGACAACAGCTGGCAGCAAAGAGGCCATCTCGCGTCCCATTACAGCTCAGCCATAAAGAAGGGCCCCCAGGCCGAGCCGGGCCCCGCGCCGTACCTTGGCCGAGCTCTCCCCGTTGCGCCGGTGCCGGCTGCGCTCCTGGATCCGCTCGGCCACCTCCTGGGCCAGCTGGCAGGCGGCGTCGTACTGCGAGAGCCTGAGGGACGGGAGGGGGAACGGCGTCAGCGCGGCGGGGCCCGGAACCGCCAACAGACAGAACCCGGAGCCTCGGCCCAAAATCCCGGCCCCACAGCCCGAAGCCGAGCCCGCTCCCAGCCCCCACAGCCCAGCCCAGCCCCCGCCCCGACCGGCCCTCACCAGGGGTCCGGAGCCATCACAGCCACCCGGAAGTGCAGCTACCACCCGGAAGTGTCCGCGGCCCGTCCGCGTCACGTGACGACGGCGGCTGCCGAGGCTCAATCCCCGCCGGCGCGAGCGTACGAGGGGACGGAGGGTAAAAGTGCGCGCAGGCGTACAGCGCTCTGCTGCCGAGGTGCGCGATGAAGCGGTGGGAGCTTTATGGTGTAAGATGCGCAGTGCACAGATACAGTGGTGCACGGCACGCAGAAGTCCAAAGGTGCACAGTGTGCGGTGCGGAGTTGCACAGCGACCAGGTGCGGTGTGGGGTACGGATGTGCAGGGCGCGCGGTGCACGGCGCAGAACCGAGCCGTGCAGAGTTGCAAGGCGCAGAGCTGGGTGCTGCGCTGTGCAGTGGGGTGTGTTGTAAATGCACAACGGTTCATGAGTACAGAGATGCACAATATAAGGCACAGGGGTCCGCAGCTGTAAGGGTGTAAGGGTGAGCAGGTGCACGGCTTAGAGGTGCTGAGTGTGTGGCACACGGTGCAGTGTGCACAGAGCAAGGCTGCGGATGTGCGCAGGGACGTGGTGCAGAAGTGCACAGCACAGGGTGCACGGTGCACAGCACAGGCCATTCGCAGCCCTGGCAGTAGGAGGGCTGAATGCCATATGCACCGCAGTGGTACCGACCCCCATCCCCTGTCCTTGGCCGCCTCCTCCTGGGGTGACATCCCCATGGCATGGGATCCCCGTGGCTGGATGTTGGCAGCGTGTGGGCATTGCTATTGCAGTGGTGTTACTATGGCCGTGGGATAAAAGGCACCGCAGCCACAGGGTGCCCTATGTCATGGGACAGCAGTAGGGAACGGCCAGGGCAGAGGCAGAGGGCAGAGGAGGGGTGAGGATATCCCGGTGTGCCCAGGCTGTGGGACCCCAGGCCATTGGGCAGAGCAATGGGGAGGAGTGGGCAGTGACATAGGCTTGGGGGCAAGGCCATGTGCTTCTTCCCCATCTTCCAGAGAGCAGAGATTTGCTGTCACTGAATTTTGCTTCAAAGAAAAGTCCCCAGGAGCAGACAGGGCGTGATGCTGGGAAGCCGTGATGCTGCCTTGTTGACACTGTCAATATTTGGGCTGCAGATGGCTCCTGAGGGACCTGCAGTAAAACCAACAGCTCCAGGACTTACAGCAGCCCTCTTCCAATGCACGTGGGCACTGGGGCTCAGTGTCCCATTTGCCACAATCTTATGACGTACATCACTGCCGATATGAGCAGGTGCCCTAAAAGTAGTGACAGCATGATAGTGATGTTTTATTGGCCTCGTTATATGGCATTATTGCTGCATTTAGCTCAGTATGACACACCTCGCATCACAACCACGGACACAGCAGGTCCTGCTACGGGCACCCTGACCCCCCCACCCCAACCTGACCCCCAGCACAGGGCTGGCAGTGCCTGGGTGCAGGCAGCTGCATCAAACATTGATGCCCCAGCTGTGCCGCTCAGCCAGAGGCAGCACAGCATGCTCACTACATATTTAATTTTTTTCTCCATTAAAAACTCCTTGAACATCAAGCCATGTTGCGTGGTGCTCAGCTCGCTCCTATCTCACATCCTGAGATTTCTGAAGAAGATTCTGTGCCTTAAAAGAATCCTGCTGTTGAGTGTTGCCTGAATCATGGATCCTCGCCGTGTGCTTCTTTCAGCTGCAATGGGGCTCCTCCTCAAACTCAGCTCTTATGCCCATGAGTGCAACACAGTTTGTAATCCTGCAAAGCACTTTGAAGCAGAATCAATCAGCAGCAACAGAGGATGGAAATGCTGAAGTATAGAAACACACCTGGAATTGTGGTATTTTGGGGCTCCATGGAGCAGCTGCTGAGCTGGGAGGTCCAGCAGGGGATGCTTGAATGCGCTTTGCCATCCCATCACCATTCTTTACCCAGGACAGTGCAGTGGTGCCCCATCCATGGAGGTGCCCCAGGCTGTGGATGGGCCCTGGACAGCCTGAGCTGGAGGGAACCAGCCTATGGATGAGGTGGGGGCTGTGAGGACCCTTCCAACCCAACCATGCAGTGGGGTCTCTGGTTTTGCTTTGTCCCCAGATGCCCCCAGTGCTTTCACCCACTGATGCTCCCCAGTGCTGCATGTGGCACTCACTGCCCAGCCGAGTGCAGCGTGCTGCAGAAGGGCATTGTTTTGTCCTCGCAGCCCCAACCCCTCTCAGCAGCTGGCTCCCAGCCCTCACCGTTCACATGCTCCAATTCCTCACTCCCCAAGACCCGCACCATCCAGCAGGAAGCGGTTCCCAAACCATTTACCATGTTTATGCTTTCTCCGCTCAAGGACGGTCCTCCCTCACCCCCTCACCTCCCTCCCTGCCCGGGAGTGAACATGAAATAAAGGTTATCCTTGAGAAGAAAAACAAACCACGTGGCTCAATAGCCGTGTTGCTGTTTTGATACCTATCTCATCCCCTCCCCAGCCTCGGAGCAGCGTTGGGCACAAAGGGGTGACCGAGGCGCGGGAGCTGCTCCACCCCTCGTGCTATTTACACCAAACACGTGCTCTGTGTTCAGAAGGTGCATTAAAAGCAGGGCAGCAGCTGCAGCGGGGCAGCAGCACTGGGGCTGTGTGCAGCGTGTGCATGCTGCAGGTGGGGCTCAGCCTGCCCCGTGCCCCCAAAGGGGCAGCCACAGCCTTCCCTGCACAGCTGGATGGGGATGGTGGAGATGGTGATGGCACCAGCACTGCACAAGGTGGGTGAGCACCATAGTGGGGATGGGGCCTGGGATGGGGATATGTCCTGGGCCAGGTGCTTGCAGCCAGGTGGGCTCAGAGTGTGGTGCTACCTATGGCTTCTCTCCTACTGCAAGCACAGGGGCAGTTTGGGAATCATGGCAGCACGCAGAGGTATAAATAACCCTGCTGTATTCCCATTGTTTTAGCCTGGTTTTTATGGCCATAAGCATGGCTGTGCTGAGTGTTCCTGTGTGACTCCCTGTGTTTTCAGCCTGGTGCTCTGCCTGAGTCCCAGCCTGGCTGCTCAGAGCAGGGTGAGATGCTCTGCAGAGCTGAGCTGGCCGTGCTGGCTGGGCTGAGCCTAAGCAGGAACCAAACTGAGCCAGCACGGTGCAAGCAGACTCGGACCCGGCCCCCTGCATGTGGCACTGTGGCTGTGCCGTGCTGTCCCTGGGTGACCCCCTGGGTCCAAAGCAGAGAGGTTTGTCTCTGCACAAATCCACAGGTGGGAGCCGAATCTCTCCGCCCTCTCCTGGCTGAGCGAGCACATCTAACATGATATACCGGAGAATTAAGATGTGTGCTAATTGGCTGTATCCTGCTGGCTATTAGCTGCCTATCACAACTCCGATGGAAACAAGCGGGATGTGGGGCTGAGTCCGACGGTAACACCAAGGAAAATACCTCTGCTTTCTCTCTAGGAGGAGCTCAAACCCTGCTCACGGCGCTGCTCTGAGTGCAGCCATTCCCACTGCCAGCGGCTTCGCTTTAGACGGTGCCGGGCCGCCTGGCTGGGCTTACGGGGCGCACGGGGACATGGGGAGCTGCTGAGGGCTGCCCCTGCTCTCGCTGAGCCCCCAAGGGATGGGGGCTATTCTGCCCTTTCCCTTAGCAGGGAGGCGGTTTTGCTGTAGGAGAAGGTGCTCTGGGACCTCACTGCGCTGTGGCAGGGCGGCACTGTTAGCGGGGTGCTGTGTGGGATTAAAGCTCTTTGTCCCACAGTGGTGCTCAGCTCCTCTCCCATCACCGTCGTGGTCACACCAGAGGATGACACGTGGCACATCAGCGGCTCTTGTGCGGGCGGTGGGCCATTCGTGGACTGGGACCAGATGCCGGAGGTGGAGCAGCCGACAGATCCACCCGAGGACGCGCTCAGCCGGCCTCCCAAGGAGCTGAAGAAGCTGGCGAGGGAGGGCTGCTGGGCTGCCAGCCGCGCGCTGAGGGCTGCAGCTTACCAACGCCTGTGCCAGCGCGTCGCCTGCCGCCTCGTCACCCCCGATGCCCTGGTGTATGGGGATGTGGCTGCGCGGCTCTTCGGAAAGCACGGCGCCAGCTCCCACCCGCTGCCCGACTTCCTGGCGGGGTGCTCCCTGCCCACGTACTGCCTCAACATGGATGGGGTCACGGCGCTGAAGAAGATCCTCATCTGCATTGGCAACCTGTTCCCTGACATCACCTACAGCCCCGCGCTGCCCTCGCTGGTTGCTCTGCTGCTGCACTACAGTGAGGATGAGGCTCGGTGCTTCGAGAACATCTCCCGCCTCATCGCCAGCAATGCCCCGCACACCAGCTACATCGACCAGTCCTTCCTGGCTCACCAGGCCTCCTGCATGACGTTTGGGGACCTGGCCAACAAGCACTGCCCAGCAGCACACAAGCTGATAGCCAGCACGTCTGAGAACGTCTTTGAGGTGTACTCTGAGTGGCTGTCGTGGCTCTTCCGCGACCTCCCCTTCAGCTACGCCATCCGCGTGTTTGATGTCTTCCTGCTGGAGGGGCAGAAGGTGCTGTACCGCATCGCCCTGGCCCTGCTGAAGCAGTACCGGCTGTTGGTGAGCTCTGCCGAGCAGGAGGGGACTGACACCAAGGCAGAACTGCAGGTCTTTGTGCAGAACATTGCCCAGCACATCAGTGTTGACAAACTTCTGGAGAGAGCGTTTGGAATCCGGCTGTTCTCCCGCAAGGAAATCTGGCTGCTGCAGATGGCCAACAGGAAGGCACTGATGGAGAGGGGCATCACCATGGTGCAGGGCAGGTAGGAAGCCGGCCTGTTTGCCCACAGTGCCAATGATGCTCTTGGGGCAAGGTGGGTCAAAAATGGGTTCCAGTGGAGATGTAGCACTGGGGAGCTCCAGTGCGTCCCTTGGCTGTGGTTATGCTACACAGACACTGCTGGGATCATGCACCCCAGTGGCACATAACAGCACATTAGGGGTACACCAGCTGAGCACTGACACACTCCTCTCTTTCACAGGCAGTCCTTCCACCTGGCCGTGGACATGCAGAGCTTCAGCTCCAGCATTGTATCAGCTCAGGAGATGCGCATCATCTGGTCCTGGATCCCCGAGCGTTTCTCCCTCTTTCCCCCACTGCTGCTCTTCTCCACATCAGAAGATGGGTGCAGCCTGCAGAGGTGAGCCGGGCAGACTGGTCAGACAGATAGACACAACATTGGGTAAGAGTTGCTGGTATAGAAAGGAGCAACTGCAACATCTGTGGGACGTATCTGAGGTCTCCTGGGGACACTCCTTAAAGACCCTGTGAGCAAGGAGTGCTTCCTTCAGTGGCACGTCGTGCTGAGGCTGCACAAGCAGGCCAAGCTCAGGTACCACCCGTGACGGGGGAGACACCACACCCTCCAAACTCAAGCTAAGAGAGTCCAAGTGCCATAGTCAATGCCCAAATCTGCAAGAAGTGAGGGAAGTGCCAAGGACCCGGTGACAGCTGCAGAGCAAAGGGCATGGGGAGAGCAGAAACATCCCCACAGTGCTCCGTGCTGGGCATTTCAATGACACACAGCTCCCTGCTGCATGGGGACAAGGTGCAGGGACTGCCTGGGGGCTGGATGCTGCCCACTACACCAATGGCCTGTGGTTTTTTCATGGGGTTTATTTGGGGTTGCTGTAATGCTTGGCATAGTGTCCATGCTTGCACCATGAGCATGCCCTCAGCTCAGGGGAGATGAGTGAAGGCCACACAGCAAAATGTCCCGCAGTGTTTCACCTTAGCACAGCAGCCGTGGGGCTCACAGGGTGGGTGTCAGGCACGAGCTTAGGCTCCAGGTGGATGAGAAGCACATCCAGAATAAATGCAGGCTTGCTTAGGAAATTGCTCCATGGAGTGTCTCCCCAAGTCTGGTGCTGAGAGTACATGGGTGGATTTTATGTTTGGATTTATTACCTGTGAGTTATTACCTGTGCTGCTGAGCAAAACTGATGCCTTAGAAGTCCGAAAGCCAGCTCCCCAATGCCAGCACCAACAGAGGAGCTGCCTGAGCTATGTCCCTGGTCTCAGCCCTGCACCAACGCAGCCTCATTGTGCACTCCCAGGTTTTACTCGTGCTGTGAAGGTTACGAACCAACGGTGCTGCTCCTAAAAACAACAGAGGGGGAGGTAAGTATTTCCTGAGCAGGGAGGTGGGCTGTGCTGTGAGACAGGGGAAGGTGCCCCCTGCCACACCATGCTGGCTCCATCACAGTGCTGCAGAGACACCGAGAGGCAGCTCAGACACCAGCTAAGGGGGGGCTGCTAGTTAAAGAGGAGTCTGTGAGATGGAAGAGGCCATGAGAGAGGCTTTATTGCACATGGAGACTAAACCACGAAGCCTTTGCTAAGCAGACTCCTCTGAAGTCAGCAAATGCTTTGCCTTAGCAAGGACTTCCTTTTAGTGCATTAAATGCAACAATCCCTCCTTGACTGCAGGAGCAGCCACACAAGGGAAACGGAGTGAAGTAAGGATAGCTCTTAAAATATTTGAAAGTGGAATAACTGCAGAACTACCTGAGCCAGGCATCTTCCCAGGGACTTTGAGAGTGGCTCATAAACCCATATTTTATGCCTGCACTCCATCAAACAGCAGAGGCAAGCTCTGTAAATAGCTCAGGCATCCTAGAGATTTATTGGCCAACAAGTCCTGACCTCCCACACCCAGCACTCGAGTGCAGTGAAGAGAGAAACACTGCTGCCCCCAGGGCCTTGTGCAGACAAGGAAAAGTGACTTATAAAATCTTGTTTCCTGCATGTTTTAGCTCATTTTCTCCCGTACATAGTCTCAGGGAGAGGCAGAGCCTTTGCTGTGCTGAGCATACAAGAGCTGGCTTCAGTGGAGGCTTCCACCTGTGCTCCCTGTGCTCTCTCCCAAAGGTGTGTGGGGCATTTCTCTCCTCTGATTGGAGTGAAAGGAAGAAGAACGGGCTGACATCGGGCTTTTTTGGGACAGGGGAATGCTTCGTGTTCACTGTAAGTCAAATCTATGCTTACGGGCTTATCTTTCATTGCTACTTTATTCCTCTAACTCCAGGCATGGTGGCACACCATCCTTTAGGATGTTCTGTTAGACCAGAAAAAAATGGAAAACTATCACTCAGAGCATCCTCAGTGACAGTGAGACAGTGTGTGCTGCAGGGAGGGATCCTGAGCTGTCCTTTCCCTGCTGCATGTGTTCCCCACACCGTGTGGTCCCCAGGCAGCCATGCAGTGATGCCCCAAGGGCTTTCTTCTGCTTTCCAGGTGCGCCCGGAGATGGAGAGGTACGAGTGGGTGTTCATCAAGAAGCCAGAGCTGGCCAAAGCCATGCCACGCTCACGCCAGCGCTCACCATCACCCATTCCCACACCTCCGCTCAGCTCCTCCCCGGACAGCCGCAGTGCCAGCCCCAACCTCCTCACCGTGCCTGCACCGCAGAGGAAGGGCCGCCTGTCCCCGTTCCTGGCTATCAGGCATTTCCTCCTGCCTTCCAAAACAGCCTCCATGTTCATGTCCGGCTCTCGGGAAGGGATCATTATCGGTAATTACCTAATGGCAGGCACCTGTGTCAGCATGCAGCCGCTTTGAAAAGAGCTTCCCCTCCAGGTTAAAATCCAAGCTGTCCATAAGAAAAAAACTTCCTGTCTTAGTATATGTACCTAAAGTCAGGGGAGATGAAGTCAGTCCCCTCTTCCTCAGGTCAGCAGGAGGATGAAGGGCTGCACAAGGGCACAGATGTCCTTTCTGAGAGCTCCAGAGCAGGTCCCAGCTGAGCAGGAGCTCTGCATCCCAAACCTCCCAGCCATATGTGGCAGCCATGCCCTTCCTGGCCCTTTCCTCTGTGTATTGAATGACTGAGAGGAGATGCGGGTGGGGAACAGCTTGCAGAAGAGCCAGGCATGATCCCCTGGGGCAGATGCACCAGTTGTCTGTGACAGCTCTGTGGAGTGACCACAAGAAATATTGCTGAGAGATGGGTACAATCCCAAGACCTGGCCAATGTCTGCTGGGGCAGCAAAGAGTGACCACAGATCCCAATGCCTGGTGTGCTTTTGCAGGTGGAGGGGGAGGCCAAGCACTGTCCCTCGATGCCAACCTGCTCTGGGGACGCACGGAACCCTGCGAGACCTTTGACAACCCTCCGCTCTGCCAGGAGAACTTCAAGGTGCAGCTGCTGGAGGTGTGGGGCTTCCAAAACACTTAGGTCCCATGGGGTCAGCTCCTCACTGTGCTGCTCACCAAGGTGGGAACAACACGGCATCAGTCATGGCTCCAGCATGACTGCTGCGATCCCTGCCAGCAGCTCTGTGTGTGCCTCTGCTCGCTGTCCTCCCCTCCACCATCACCAGCCATGGTTGCATGAGGATGGCCACGAGTGTCACGAATGAGACTCCTCAGCTCAGACACAGCTCCACCTGCTCTGCTCCCATTCAGGATGCTGGAGGGGAGGCAGGTCGCTGTTTTCTATGCTTCCCAGGTCTGTGGTCAGCAAAGCAGCCATACCACAACACAGGCAGCCTCTGTGGGAATCTTGAGTCTAGACAAAATCCAGCACCAAGGTGCAAAGTTCACCATAAGAGCTTCCACACCTCCATTCTCACCCCAAGCCCAAGTTCCCCCTTCAACCACGTGTGGGTCATGCAGTCTGGGCTACCAGGCCTCACCTGGACCAGACACCGATCGCCATCCAACGTGCTGCAAATGACTTCTTGTTCTCGTTCCAGCCTGCTGATTGGAAAGCAGCAAGGCACTGCCTGGCATTTGTACCTCTGCAGCCCACGCAGCCTTCTCATTTTTGTGTTGCCATAATCGCAGCGAAGAACCCATGTAAAATTGTATGCTGTTAATATACATGAGCCTTAATGAGCATATCCTGATTACCTGGCTCCAGGCTCCTCAGTATTTCTTGCTATCTGACACCTGCTGGACATCCTGTCCAGCTCCACATCCCTCAGAACTCCCTCTTTCCTTCCAGAAGGCCACTTGCCTTCCGCAGGGATGTGCAGGGTGCCTGGCAACGCACAGCCCTCCATCGGCCATCCAGCCTGACCTTCCCCTTGTGCTCCAGCACACTGCCTTGGGAAGGGCAAGCAGCCACAGACACAAGGACTGCTCTGTGGAGCCCTGGGTGTGCTGCAGAAACCCGCAGGTCCCTTCAGTGCCCTGCCTGCTGTGGACCCCAGGTCAGAGCTGTAAATCACAGTGACTGCTGGTGCACACCTTGCTTGTAAACCGACGAATCCCTGCCATGTCTGAAGAGATGCTGCACTGCTTTCCTCCCTATGCTTTATTCCATTACTGCATAAAGCTCAAAATTCTTGGAGAATAAAAAAATAGCAGAGATGCCTGGCGGCTTGGGGGACTCCTCATGGGCTATGAAGAGCTTTCCTAGGGGCTCAGCACTGCCCTGGAGCCCAGCACTGCCCCGAACCCAGCACTGCCCCGAACCCAGCACTGCCCTGGAGCCCAGCACTGCCCTGAGCCCAGCACTGCCCTGGAGCCCGACCCTGGCTCCGCCCGCGGCCCCGCATCACAGCGCCCCCTGCTGGCCGTTGCCATGGCGCCCGCGACGCCATCGTGAAGCGGTGGCGATGGCGACGGCAACGCCGGAGGAGAGGGAGGCGGGGAGGCTGGAGCTGCGGGCGGCCATCGGCTTCAATGGTACCTGCGTTACCTGGGGGGAGGAAAGAGGGGGCTGTGGGGGCAGCTAGGGGCAGCTGGAGGGGTAAACGGGGTACTGTGGGCGCAGGTGGAAGGGCTGTGGGGCATCTGAGGGTCACGGGGGGCAGGTTGGGGGCAGGTTGGGGGGCTGTGGCCGTATGGGTGCCTGGCCAGAAGCAGAGCTGTGCACCACGTCCCTGTCTGGGGGCAGGAGCTCAGGGAGAAGAGATACAGGCTTCAGAGCAAGCAAATTCAGGCTGAATAGAGGGATTCGCTGCTTATTTATGTCTAATTGCCCAGCTTACTGGAATGAGAGAAGCTGCATTTCAAAATAAAACCAAATCCTCTCGCACAAAGCACAGCCGAGAGCAGCCCTGTGGCTTGGCAGTGGGGTCAGTAATTGGGCTTTGCAGCTGCCCAACTTCTTGTGAGATTTGCAGCTGCAGAACTGGTGATGTGTCCTTCACAAATCAGCAGCTGCTCATGCAGGACCTGCTGTGATGAAGGGCTCTGTCCTCAGGGCCGGGTGGATCTCCTGGTAGCAGTAGAAAGCACCCAACTTCTGTAAAGGGCAACCCTGAATTGCATATGGGATTGTGCTGCTCTGCGTGGGAGCCTCTCGGTTTTGCTCTGATTGTGAAGTCTAAAAGTTTGGGGAAGCGTGAGCAGGAACTCCGCCTGCAGTCCCAGCGCGCTGACAGCCAGCATGCCTTGTGCTTTGTCCCTCTGGCAGGACACATTGCCTCAGGCCTGATCTGTCACCCTGACAACAAGCACCTTCTCTACCCGCTGGGATGCACCGTGGTTATCCAGGACCTGGCCAGCAAGAAGCAAACCTTCTTGCAAGGCCACACCAACAACGTCTCCTGCGTCGTCGTGTCAAGCAGCGGGAACTACGTTGCCTCTGGACAAGTCACCTTCATGGGCTTCAAGGTGGATAACCCTCAAATTTAACCACATTACACTGACCAGAAACGTGGAGTTCTCTCTGAGCAGCAAGAGTGCTTTTTACTTGTTTTTAATTTGCCTGCAGTGGGAGAGCACTGCAAAGAATGGGGGATTGTGGCTGCTCCGCTGTTGGATGTGCCTTTATATTTTGGCACAGTGTTAAACACTCTCCCTAGGATCAGGGTAACTAGATTGAGGGATTTCTTAGTCCTGGTCCTTTTTGTTGAAAGTGTTGTGGACATGTGGCAGCCTAAATCCCATTAGACGTTAATTAGTAAATACTGTCACATTTAAAGTTGTTAATGGTTTAATTTTTTAATGCTTATTTGAAAAGAGCCTGAGGCAGTGGGAAGGAATCAGTTATTTGCTTTTTCAGCACTTTAAAATCTCAGTCAAATACTCTTCCAAAATAGAGTTTCACATAGTAAACTTTGATTCTGGAATGAACCAGAGCTTCTAAGCTGGTAACTGGAATAATACTTGGTACAGCACCTAATGTGAAGCACATCCCTATTGCAGTGCACTGGGCTGAGATAAGCTAACCTTCTGCTGGGCTGCTTCTGAGAAATTCCCTCCCTATCAGAGCGCTTCAGCACTTCACAGCTAATGCTCTGGCTTTGACTTCTGCTTTGGACTGCAGGCAGACATCATTCTGTGGGACTTTCAGAAGAAGGAGTTGCTTGCTCGGCTGTCGCTTCATAAGGGTAAAATTGAAGGACTGGCATTCTCTCCAAATGACCTTTATCTCGTGTCACTGGGAGGCCGGGACGATGGCAGGTAAAGGTTTCCCTTTCCTGAGGAATGATTCCTGCCAAGTTGCAGGGCACTGAAGGACTAACTGAAGCTGAGGGGATGCTCACTCCTCCTTCCTCTGGCACTCTGATGACATCTCTTTAGAGCATCCCGTTTGAGGGAAGCTGGGTTGGCACACCAGTGTGTAGGGCAGGGAAAGATGAGGGGAGCAGCTAATTCTGAAGTTGGCTTTGTCAGCCAGAAACGATATGACAACTGCATTGTTGTACGGTCCTGAAGAACTACAAGTGGAATAAAAGGCTATTTTAAATTAGATCCTATGTGAGATATGATTTGACTCTTGCTCAGGAGGAGGAATACAACAAATGCACGTCCCCACCTCCTTAACTAGAGATGTAAGCTGTGGAGGAGGACTGGAGCACCTCCCCTATGAGGACAGGCTGAGGGAGCTGGGCTTGTTCAGCCTGGAGAAGAGAAGGCTGCGGGGTGAATCATTGCAGCCTTCTGTACCTAAAGGGAGCATACAAACAAGAGGGGAGCCAACTCTTTGGAAGGACAGCAGGACAAGGGGAAATGGTTTTATGTTGAGGGATGGAAGATTTAGGTTGGATGTCAGGGAGAAGTCCTTCACAGAGAGAGTGGTGAGGTGCTGGAACAGCTGCCCAGAGATGCTGTGGATGCCGTGTCCTTGGAGGTGTCCAAGGCCAGGTTGGATGGGGAGCTGGGCAGCCTGGTCTAGCATTAGATGGGAAGGTTGGTGGCCCTACATGTGGCAGGGGGTTGGAGATTCATCATCCTTGAGATCCCTTCCAACCCTGGCCATTCTGTGATTCTGTGATTCCATGTATTTGTGTGAAGGCTTTTCTAGGATAAACTGACTTTTAGTGCTTATCTTTCGGGAACAAACTGCAGGAAAACAGTCTTTAGTTCTTATCCTTTTGGGAACAGACTGCAGGAAGAAAAGTTCTTTTTTTTTTTTTTTTCTTTTTCCTGGTATGTTTTTAAGTAGCATTAAAAAGCACAGTATTTTAAAGCCCTTCCTTCCTTGCAGCGTGGTTGTGTGGGATGTCCCAAGAAGAGAGGCTGTCTGTGGGAGCCCTGCCTCGGCTCGGAGCGCGGGCAACGTGACCATCGTGCAGTGCTCTGCATGCAGAGACGAGATGTTTGTCACTGCTGGAGTGTAAGGCTGTATTTACTACAAGACCCCCTATGAGGAAAAAACCCATAGACCCATCTCCTTTTTCAGAGCCTTTCCTTAAATTAGGAGGAATATTAAACATCATTGTGCTCGTGGTTTTGGTTTTTTTTTTTCTTCTCATCTCAATGGGCTCGTGAATAACCAGCAGCTTGTCTCTTTAAAGCATTTTTCCTTGTTCTACACATAGCAGCATGCTTTCAAAGCAGCACACATGGACCAGCATGCTTAATTCCTGTTTTTTATGGTGGGATTTTTGCTCAGAGGGAATCTGTGCAGTCCTTAAAATATTTAGTTCCCAGTGTTTACACAAGAAAAGCAGTCAGTGAACAGCTCCAGGCAGTGCCTTATTAACGTAAGGAGAATGATGTCCTGTGAATTGCTGGATCTCCTGCTGTCCTTGGCAGATGCAATGTACAATTGGTCTCTGGCCTGTAATGCAAGTTGTTACAAAAAGTCATATTTCCCATGGATTTGAGACAGCCCCCATGTATCTAACCTGACTTTTAAACCTGCCCAGGTCCTGCAGTTCCCTTTAAATCAGGGAAAGGCTTCGATGCCCTTGGCTGCAGTTGCACTTAAAAGCGTTGGTCTTTGCAGCTGTAACACTCTGTGAAACACAAGGGTGACTGCGTTAGGGGACTGTGTTGGCTCTTAGTTGTCAATCAAACTATGCTGGAAAATAGTTGAAAGTGTCTGGTGCTGCTCATTTCCTGCTCTGAGAAGCAGGGTTCCCACGGTGTACATCTCCTTGGGGAATTAATATCCCGGTTATCACAGCCTTCCCCATAATTCTAGTATGAATTTTTGCTGAGCCTTTAAGATTTTTGACTTATCTGGAAAAAAAAGTTACCATAAGAGACAGTGGAAAAGACAAAGGGTTGCTTCTGGCCTCCCTGTTCTTTTCCCTCCTGATCAAAATTTCAGAATAATACAACCTTATAAACGTTGCTTCATTCTCCTAAAAGTGATTGAGCTGAGATATTTCTGGCATCAATTCCACACACGGATTTGGCTTTCCTCTATGCTTTTTTTTTAGTGAGACCATTCGAGTATGGGAATTGGATCTACCAAACAGGAAACTCCGACCAACCGAATGCCAGACAGGGCAACTGAGAAGGGTGATCACAAGCCTTAAGGTGAGCATCAGCCAAAACGATTTGGCTGAACTAAGCAGCTCTCTGCAGGGTAGGGAGAGGCTCTGAGCTTTTATCGTGATGCTAAAAATGCTAATTATAACTACACGATGGCACTGTGGTTGCTACATGTTGGCTCTTGGCAGATGGTCTTCCACAGGTTCTTTACCTTGGGAAAAGCCTTTTGAATGCTTCTGAAAGGAAGCAGCGCGCACTTTAGTCAGAGGCTCAAGAGAATTCAACTTTTGCTTCAAAGTATTTGGTTGGAAAACATTTTACACAGATCCTCGTGAATGCTGACGTGAGAGCACTGGCTGTGTGCCCTCAGGGTAAATCCTGGCAATGTGCTGAAATAAAGCTATTTATGCAGCACAGAGGTAGGCTTGGGACAGGAGCCTCAGCATCTGGACCACAATCTCTTTTTTCACTCTTCCTTCTAGATAGCAGATGATGATAATTACTTTTACGTTGGCACATCAACTGGCGATGTCCTGAAAGTGAACACAAGGAACAAGCTGATGACTGATTTTGGGCCTCAAAAGAAGTTTTCGTTGGTGAGTAGAAGCTCTGTCACTTGAATCATTTCCCTTGTCCTCCTCTTTATTAGTGACTGAAATTAGGACAACCATTAGAAAGCTGGTGCACAGGCTCACATCCTTCACAGAGGATGAGTGGGATGGGAGTCAGCGTGGGGATGTGTGACACAGTGGATGCTCAGGTGGAGGGAGCAGAACTGCAGAGGAGCAAGGACCAGTATAGGCAAACTGAAGAGAGAAAAGCTGAGGGGAGAGAATAGCCTGTCCTGTTTGTGTGCTTCCTGTAGTGCTGGGATCACAGCTGTGCCAGCAGAATTGCCTGTGGGTTAGAGTGGGTCAAGAATGGATTCAGCTGAAAAACAGCACCTGCAGCAGGGTAATTTTTGCAGCCATGTTATTTAAGGAGGGCCTCACAGTCAGTTACCAGCACAACTGAAAGAGGCAGCGTGCTCCTTTCTATTGAAAATACAGTAAAAACTCACGAGTAAAGCATGTCTCATTTTTGTTAAGCCTAAAGATATGGCTTGGTATCAGTTACCCCACTAACTTCAGAGATGGAAACCTACGTGGCAGAGCTAAGAGCTCCAGTCTGTGGATAAGGCAGAGTTCCTTCTGCAGCCTTTTAGTTCCAGCTCCCAGTGCTCCTGCTGACCCTGCTTTAGGCAGGGGTGCTGAGCTGGATCAGGGCTCCTGAGGTTCCTCCCAAGCCCAGCTGGTCTGTGTGCTCTCCTGAGCCTTGTCTCCATCGTGACACTTAGTTGATAACCATTCATCCAGCACTTAATTTAAAGCAATGAGGCTGAACGCGCCAGGCTTGCCATGCTGAGTGCTAACATCACAGCTCAGTTTGAATAGTTAGGTGTGGTGGGTCCTACCAGGCTTTGCAGGGATTTCTGTGGCGCTACCGAGAAATTAAAGTGTAAAAACCGCTGATTTTTGGCTCCTATTTTGAGAGGTTTGGTCTTTACCCTTTTCCCACAGCACTTGACATTACATGGCTGGCTGTGCTTACAGGCAGGGCTCCAACTGACGTTCTTTGCAGATTTCAGTGTTCCATACTTTGAAAGTCAGTCCCCAGAGCCTGTGTTGGCACCTGCGAAGTGCACAGTTAGGTTCTGCTTGGAAGACTCCATTTAAATGACTTGCTCAGCATCGCAAAGAGCTCTGGCAGAGGCTGCTGTGTAGAATTCAGTGCTTCTGGACCACATTAAGGTTTCTCAGCTAAAACACGATCTGGGCTCTTTCCTTGTTCACTGCTATTATCTGTGTTCTCCCATCACATGTTATTACATTATTATTATTATTATTATACCCCTTATGACCAATTTCTGTAGTAGTTCCATCTTCCCCACTCATGAGGCAGAGGTCTTACCGAAAATAGCACTGTAGAATAATGTAATTAAAGAGTTTATTATAGCGCTTATGCACAGTTGGGACAAAAATGAAAAGACTGTGTGTACATTTTTTATTGCTTTTCGAGTTCTGAGAGCTCAGCCTCCTAACCTCCAGGTTCCTTCAACAAAGTTTCTTTGTTTGCCTGCGGCTGGGACTTGCAGCTCTCTGTGTAATGATCCACAGACAGGAATGTCTTCTGGAGGAGGAGCTTTCGGCCTTTTGTTGGCAGGGAGATGTAATGAGAAACAATTGGCAACGGCTAGAACGCTCGCTCTTGGTTTCTCTTTATTTGTGGCTGTATTTGTGGCTTTTTGGTGGAGAAAAAGAATTCAAACACTTTCCTGAAACATTTTCTTTCACAAGGTTGAATGTATTTTACGATTCTATGACAAACCATAAAATCAGTGAGCAGTGAGAGAAGCAATAGCGATGGAGTGCTGAGTGTACTGCTAGAGAAACTGTCCTAGAAGGAAGCAGACCTTGTTGCTGGGGGTAAGCACGAGTCTGACAAAAAGTCTGAGAAAAAATCATCAGTAATTCCCAAACAAAAAGCTGTTCTGGATTCGTTTATCCAGACCTTCTGGTCTTTGCTTTTAACATGCTTGCATATGAACCCATGCAGACATACATACATACCCAGTCACAGCGCAGTGCTTCTTACATTACGTGTGCATGCCCACCTCTCTGGGATTGTTGCAGCCAATGAGATCTTTAATTATTCTCATTGTTTATCTATCTATTCCAGAAGCTTGGAGAAGTCATTACACTTGGTTTTCCCACTTGCATGTAGGAATGTAAGTAGTTTAATTCCGTGTGCATGTTAAGTGACAAGAATGTATGCATTTTGTTTTCCTGATAAATATTCATCACACTTACGATTTCTAATGCACATTAGAGCTCTTGTGGATACACCTGTGCAGTTGCTGCTACAACAGTCCTCCAGCAGCCATCCTGCAGTGTTCCCACATCCTGGCCGAGGTCCTGATGATCCAATGCTCCTTCCCTATTTAAATGCTGGCATGATTTCAGTCCTATATCTAGTATTACATGTACAGCCTGGAGCACCTGGCTGCAGCCACACAGCGTTCTGCAGCCTTCTGAACTCCCTTGCCTTCTGCAGTGGGGGAGAAGTGCCAAATGCCTTTGAAACAAACCCTCACAGAAGATATACCTTTGAGACCATCACTGAAGCAGCAATCAGCTGGGGTTGTTAGCAGGAGGCTGTGCAGTTTGGAAGTCGAAGGACAGCCCAGGGCCTCTTAGTGAAAAGCAGAGGCTTGAGGCCAGACCATGTCCCCATCCATATTAAGGAGAGCTTTGCAGTATTGCTAGCTTCAGCTGGCGTTGCTTGTAGTAGTGAAAAGCTGAAGAAAAACAAGGCCTTTCAACATGCAAGAGCCTGACAGGATGCTAGGGAGAAGGTAAAATCCCACAGTGGATGTCACAGCTGTCAGCCAGCCCTGTGGATGAGACCTGAGCTGCCAGGCAATAACCCAGCTTGCATTTTTTTACTTTTGTGGTAGGCAGTGGCAAGTAGGTGAGAGAAACCGTGTGTTTTGGCAGGGGAGAGGCAGGAAGACATTCACATTGCAGGGCTATTTGTTGTGTCCATCCAGTATCCTCCTCTGCCTTGTTACTCAAGATGATGGTGCATGTTTGGACACTTCTGCTCATAGGCTCTTCTGTCAGGTGCTCTTTTCCTTCCTGCTCTCTCCCATGGCTCTGACCAATGCAGTGTCTAAAACGGGGAATTCATCAGGATCCCAGTGCAAAACAGTGCTGTATCAGTCAGTGAGAGTGTGCTGGTGCATTTTCATCTCCAGCTGCTCTCAGACCCACCCTCATACTTCCACTTCTCCCTGGCTGCATACCATGATCCCCCCTTCTACTCGCCCAGCGCACATCCCTGCACACAAACTGTATGTTGTCACGATGCTGTCAGCAAGCCCTCTCGGTACACAGATCAGCTCTAATGCTTTATGACAGAAATTTCCAATTGTAGCACAGCCTTCAACTTCAGAAGAGTATTTTTGCAGGTATTTTTTCAAGTAGAAAAACGCAGCATTTATCAAAACAAAAGTGTTCTCAACCTTGTTTTCACAAAATTTAGTACACCGTATTGCTAAACCTAGGAGCAGCGATGGCTTTTTTTCCTGCAGAGCTGTGTATATTCCATGAGGTGTATCTTTATCTGTGGCACGTAGAGCTTCTGGCACCAAAAATTCAGAGCATCCGGCCTCCCTCCTTTGGAACCACCCTCGTGGCTTTGTTGCAGTTCCCCCTCAAAAGCTGTACGGATGAGGACATCCCTGCAAGCCTTGGCAGCAGGGAACGACAAGACAGCAGCATCCCCTGAAACTCCATCCCGGAGTAACCCCACGATGAGCATGCCTTTAAAGAGGGGGTTTAGCTGCTGCCCAGGTGAGGGGGAGGTGTTTATTGAAAACAACTCCGGCTGATCTTAGAGAAACGTTGCCTTTAGATCTGTAAGAACGTGTTTACTGTTTAGACGTGATCTGAAGTTGCCTTTGTTTCTGTTTTGAAGAGGAGTGGCACGTTTGAAGCAACTTGTTTCGCGTCTCAATGGAGTTCAGTGCATTACTGTCACGTCTGTAAATACAGCTTCACCATTTATTCCCACTGCAGGCTCGAGGAGCTGTAGGGTAACCACTCAGATACAGAGATGTAGGACTGCAAGCGGATTTTCAGTAATAGTCAAATATTTTGCATTATAAACAAAATATTTTAACAAGGTGCGCTGGATTTCACAGAGCACCCAAGAACTCTGCAAGAGTGGGACAAAGAGCAAGTATCCCTGCGGGGAGGGAACACACAGGCTGTGTTTGTGCTGGTATCTTTATTTATCATCACACTTCAAAGCAGTGGTTGCTTTCTGTAAAAGGTAAATAATGAATGGCGATATTTTTAACCTACTTACCCTCTGCGTTTCACCTACAAAAGGACTGTCAGTATTATAAAACAGTTCTCGCTGCATCATTAATGTGAACTGCATGAATAACGAGAGCAACCCCCAGAGCTGTGTGCTTGTGGGGACTCCAAGAGGAGCCTGGAGAAGGAAGAAGAAGCACAGTTACTAAACCCAGCCTGAAATCAAACCGTTTTTGAGAGCTTCACAACGAATCCCACCCACTTTCAGGTGTTCCTTTTTTTTTTTTCCTTGATCATACCTGCTTCCCTCCCACATTAGCAGAACCAAAGGGAACGCCTGCTCCGTCTCAAAGTGGCAGTGCTGTAAGAACCCTGATTAGCAACAAGCAGAAAGCAGTAATCAGGTCAGCTATGGACTCACAGGTTGATTTTCAAGGCTGCCAGCAGCCATAGAGCTAAACCCTCAGGGCACACATAGGGGATAGCAGTCTGTAACAGAAAATACTGCAGAACAGTGAATCCACAGACCCTGAGATAACAGGGGTCTGTAAAACGCTGCCAATGCCTCGTCAGAAATATTGCAAAGCAGTGTTTAGAAACAGCTCTGCTTGCGGATCGTATTTTTAATTAAAAACACTCCCTTTGTTCTCGTGCTTAAGCAAAGAATGTTTGCATGAAACCTGGCTCCCCGCCTGGCAGTGATGTGGGAGCACAGCATCCAGTGCCTCCCAGCGATGGCTGTGACAGCAGTGGGCTGCTGCTGCTGGAGGCAGGCTCACAAATAATTGCAGTGAGTGTAAATGATAAATCAGGGTTGGTTTTATGCCAGTTGCTTGGGATTTTGTTCCCTGCCATCCACAGGGGGTCGATCCCATGGTTTGCTCAGTCCCTAAGCTGCAGTGCAGGCACAGGATTGATGGAACGCCAGGCAGAAACAACCAAGAAGCCTTGGTGATATTATGGAAGATAAAGGATTAATCTATTTCAGGCAGCTATCTACATATAGGTGTGTATTTTTTTTTTTTTCCACCAAAAAATAGAGCAAGAAAACATCTCTTGCTTCTGCTTGCTTGGAAACAGAACCAAAGTAATTTCTCCATGTTCAGCAGTCTTTCTCTGTAGCTTTTGCAGCATCTTTTCTAATAGCATTGACCTCTAAATAGCTCAAATGTCACTCCTGTTTTCTTCTGCCTTGATTTCTTTCTCACATTCCTTAGAGCTTCGTTCCTTTCCACAGAGAAAACGGACACTTTTTGGCTTTCATTCTTTTAAACACCCTGCAGTGTGTAATCCAAAATACACCAGGGATGGGCCAGATTAATGACTGAAGAGAACAGGAGTGCTGGGTGCTACTGCTTGGATTTCAAATGCTGGCTCCTGTGTATGTTCAAAACTCAAAGGTCAAGTACATGGCAACGATTCCTTCCTAGAGTATAAATGCATTATATTCTGGTTTACTTGTCAGTTCTGCTTTGAGAATCCACATCCTTTTGCTGTGACAACACAGAGTACTGGGATTCTTTGTCCAGAAGAAACCCCACCAGTCAGAAGTTGTGTTCACAGAGCTCTATGAGCTTAAAGGAAAACATCGTAATGCTGTGAAATTGCATCCTGTATGTGTTGCTTTGCAATAGAACGTAGGTTTCAGATCAAGTTTTTGTGGCATAAGGCTCCTTTGTTTTCTTTCCTATTTTTTTCTCCCCCATCTCCCCCCAGAATGTTTTGCTGAGTGAGAACGACAAGGTCTGACCCCAGAGAAGTGCTCTCACCCCTTTTGCAGCCAGTTTTCGACTGTCAGAAATGGTCAGTAATGGATCTGTTGTCTGTGTACGGAAGACCAACACTTCTTGAGGAGCAGCAAAACAGCAGCAGGCTGACTTAGTGAGGCTGGAAACGTTGTGGCAGGACTGGGGATTGATTTCCTTCCAACTGTAGCGTGGTACTTCAGCTGCTGGAAAAGCAGAAATGCTTTTCCTAATGGCTGACCCCCTGTTGGTTTACTCGTCTCAGCTAATAGCAGAAGCCTGTGTTGATGGGCTGACTGATTGCCAAAGCCTTTCTGCCACAAGTGTGCTTTATTAGTGGTGTGTGTGAGGTGGCACGGGATGCTTCAGACAGCGAGAGGGGCCTGGAATGCAGGGGATGCATCCTAAGAGCAGCTTTGCCAAAGGGTGCTTAGGCTGACTTTCATCTTCTGTTGTTTTCATCCTTCTGTTCTTTATCTATAAAGAACCAGTGGAAGGCAAAGTGGAGGTACTGATATAAAATGTGTGTATTGCTTGTGGACAAGGTAAGGATAAGTAAGTTCCTATGTGGTCCCAACTGCACGGAGGGCTTCGTTTTGATGCTGTTTACCTTAAACTCTCCCACTGTAGATGTTCATATATACCTGTAATTAATAACTCTTTTCTTCTCGTTCCCTCCAGAGAACCACTCTTTAGCCTAAGTCAGTCAAAGAGAACTGATTAAGCCACGTGTGAGTGATGTGGACACCGCCATGGGGAGCATCATTAAGTCTTCATTGTGTTATTCAGCGTGGCTGTGTTTGCAACTGCTTCCATCCAGTTGTGTTTTATCTCCTTCTCTCCTAGGGAGTCACGGCGTTGCTTTTGCTGAAGACAGGAGATGTAATAGTTGGCACTGGAGGAGGGACTGTAGCGCTGTGTAAAGGCTCAAACTACAAAGTGATGAAGTGAGTCTGCAGATGGGGGGATCAGAAGGGTAGAGATGGTGGCTGTGCAGTAAGGACCAGTCCTTCCTATGAAATGGCACAATCCAAATAAATCTTTTTTTTTTTTTTTCAATTTTTTTCAATCCTACAGACAAAAATAGGTGTTCTTAAACTAGATGTTCTATGTGCAGCATAAGGAATTTGAAGCAAACTGGACATTCCTGGGTGCTTCTGCATAAGATTGCCCTACTCGTCGTTCATTTTAAAGGACCATTGTCTCCTTGTAGGAGTCAGATCCTGAACTGATGTAAAGTGGGACAGGTCTGTTGAAGTCAGTAAAACCATGTTCCCTTACACCACCCGAGGAAGATGAGTATTTGCCATTTGAAAAGTGTTTGCTGGAGAAAGTGCTCTCACTGATTTCACAGGAGTGTCTTAAAGCGCTGGAGCGCTTGCAGGGCTTTCTTCTGCAGATGAAATAGCTGCAGGCTTCACTTTTCAGTAGGTGATTTGCAAATCAGGCTTGCAGCTAGTCACTCTGCATTGTTCGAATAGCCAACTTCAGCACACAGCTCAGAGAAAGCTAAGCCTTGCACAAACGTAACCATTCCCAGAAGTTCTGAGCTGAACGGAAATGTTGTTCAGTGTGGGATATTTAAGTGCACTTCAGCAAAAATAAATTCTGCTTTCTCTTACCAGGAACATTCAAGTCCAAGGTGGTGTCACTTCCCTGACACGCAGAGGTCAGGGCCACCAGTTCTTTGTGGGGACAAACACGTGCCAGATCTATCGGGTTAACTACACGGCGTTTAAAGAGGAGCTGATCACCACCTGCCACAAGGAGGCTGTTCACGACATCGTGTTTCCCTCGTGAGTACAGCTGGCCGGGATGCTTTGGGCTGCCGAGGGAGCTGCAAGAAGGGCAGAAGTTGGTTGTTTCCTTCCCAAACAGGGAACGGCAGCTTGATCCCAAAGAGAATGTTGATTTGGGGCATGTTGCGTTGCTTCTTGACGCAGCACAGAGGATCGGAGCTCATCAAGGTGTAACACAGCCTACAGGGAAAGTGCAAAATGCCCTCCTCCCTTGTCACCAGCCTGAAAAACCCATGAGTAAATCATTTGGCGCTTTAGGGTAATGTGATGCTAATGTTCCCAACTGGCACATCTGTGTCACAGAGGTATTTGGATGAGCAGGCTTTGGTGATGAGTGTGAAGACTACGGTTCCATATCTTTACATGCCTGTTTTAAACATCTTATTTGTTAACTGCTCCTGAGCAGTGCATGGCACTGAGCAGGAAATACAGGCTTGATTTCCCTGTTCTGGTGTATTTCAGGACACCTAAATTGCTGATGTTGTTCTGCTTTGTAAAGCACCTGCACAAGCTTGGCCTGAGAGAGGCTGCACTTTTGCTGGGCCGATTTTTCCCTGTCCTGATTTGTCTTGCTGGTGATTTTGAACAAAAGCATACGGCGCTCTGTAAATTTCACTTTCTGTCATATCCAGAGGATATGTGCTTTGGTCGTCTTTGTGCATAATTGATGTATTGCTTTATGCCAGATAGAGTTAATCTCATCCTGCAGAAAGCAGTGGTGGTGGCATAAAACCATGCCCAAATGTCTCCTTTTGTTTGTTGCTTATTTTAAGAGCTTATTTCAAAAATTCAGTCCCACAGTTTTTGAAACATTACAGGTCTTTTTTATTCAAACATATATACCAACTATACTATGAAAGGCTTTTACCATTTCCCCTATTGCCTTCAGCAATGTTAAATAGGAATCACCCAGTAAGCAAGATAAAAAATGACATCTTTACAATGTGAGGCTGCTGTTGGTTGCTGATGTCAAACCTGGGCAGTCAGCACCTCTACCTCCACTTTTCTCTCTACTGTATACAACACTTCAAGTTTTGTAGAGATTCCATCTGGGAAATCAGCATCCCAACTTCATTAAAGCAGAGAGAGTTCTTTTTGCTCCATTTGAAATTCACTGTACGCAGGTGCCAAACCAGGGGAAATCTTTGTGATAAAGGTCTTTCAGTCTTAACTGTGGTGATCCCCATTGTGTAGATTACAGCTGAACATCAGCAGCAGCCGAGCTTTAAGGGATGAGTTAAGATCTGATGCAGAAGCTGTGTTCTCCTCTCATTAGCTCTTCTCTCTGACCACCCCAGTGGGACTTCGGACTTGTTTGCAACCTGCTCCAAAGATGACATTCGGGTATGGCACACCCCAGAGAACAGGGAGCTCCTCCGAATCGTCATCCCCAACATGACCTGCTATGCCATAGAGTTCATGAGGGATGGCAAGAGCATCATTTCAGGTAACGGGCAGTCCCAGCCAATGGGTGAGTCCAGTCTGTAAGCCTTACCTAGTGTAATAAATGTTATCAGTATGTGAGAATGAAAACAGGCATAAGCTGGGAGCTGTTGCAGGTGATTGCTGTGACCAGAGGCCTCTTTGCTAGCTGCTGGTTCAATAGATGTTGCTCACAGAGCACAGATCCTGGCTCTGTAGTTGCAGGGTTATGGGGAAGGTGAGGTTCCTTGCTTGAGATGTGATCTCCAGCAGTTCAGAACTCTGTTGGGTCTTATTCGAAAGACCTAATTCTAAAATGTTAACACTGATGTATGGAGCAGATTAATCTATAGTGTATGTAGAGCAACTTCGGCATGAATTTGGTGCCCGTTGCCATTTGCAAGTTGCCTACGCAGGAACTGCTGCAGTTCTAGAGTAGCAATGCTGCCCCTCTGCTATTACCAAACCAGTTTGAATCATAGAGTCATAGAACAGCCTGGGCTGAAAAGGACCACAAAGATCATCTGGTTCCAACCCCCTGCTATGTGCAGGTCCCCAACCAGCAGACCAGGCTGCCCAGAGCCACATCCAGCCTGGCCTTGAATGCCTGCAGGGATGGGGCATCCACAGCCTCCTTGGGCAACCTGTTCCAGTGCCTCACCACCCTCTGGCTGAAAAACTTCCTCCTGATATCCAACCTAAACCTCCCCTGTCTCAGTTTCAAACCATTCCCCCTTGTCCTATCACTACCCACCCTCGTAAGCAGCCGTTCCCCCTCCTGCTTATATGCTCCCTTCAATTATTGGAAGGCCACAATGAGGTCTCCCCAGAGACCTGACAGTTTGCCCTCAGCCAGAACCAAGAAAAGGTATTAAATTTTAATAGTGTATGTGAGGCTACATAGCATAAAGGAATATAATATGAAAAGGGTGCGTTTGCAATGGAAAGTAACGACAGCACGAGGAAGGAGACTGTGCCTGGATAATCTGTTTCTTTTTGTTCATCAGCTTGGAACGATGGAAAAATCCGTGCCTTCATGCCGGAGAGTGGACGGGAAAAGTATGTCATTAACAATGCCCACAGCCTGGGAGTGACAGCCATTGCTGCTACGAATGACTGTAAGCGGATCCTCAGTGGAGGAGGCGAAGGGCAGGTAATTTCTTGCTTTGAAAACCCACAGCAGCTTTGTGCCTCATCACAGGACCTGGGAATTGTCTGAAACTGCTCAGTCAGAAAGGGAGCTATTCTGAACTCACACTTGAGCAGAGGACCGGGTTTGAAAGTATTAGCCTTTGATATGTGCAAATCTCTTGTTCTCAGAGGGTTTCACATGAAACAATGCCCCGATTTCTTCTGGCATGTTAGTCTTGAAAAATCATTCCAATGCAGAACATGCTCTTAATCCTTTCTCGTTTGTCTCTCCCCCCTGTTTGGCTTATCTGCATTAGTCATTGTTTGCAAGCCTGCGTCTCACTGTGTTCTAGCACAGATTTGCTTTCTGTCGTCTCTCTGGAAGCCTGGTCCAGTCAAATACAACCTGTATGAATTCAGCTAACAGCACGACATTCACCTTCTGTGGCTGTGTTGTCTGTGGGCAACTCCCTGGTGTTTTGGGTTGGTGTTACCTGACTTAGGTGGTAAAGTTAACAGAAGACTCCAATAACTTGACTTCCAATACAGTTATGAAAACATTCCAACACAGAACTCAGAAGGCATCATACTTGTGCAATTCAACAATGTTATTCCAGCAGTTAGAAAATAACTCTGTGTGCTCTGTCTGCTCCACACGCTGCCTTTCATTGTGGCCTTTTGCAACCTGTAAAAGAGACACTATTTTTTCCTAAATTTTAAATCATACAAGCGTTTTTTTAATATATAAAAATAGATTTGGAAGGCTCACATTCAGTTTCTTGCTTTGCTTCGGGCTTCCTCCCTGCAGTCTGGCGTGCTCTCAGAACCAGACGTTTAAGTGCATCCTGATGGATTCAACTGCTCTTAATGCTTTGTTTCTGCACCCTGCTCATCATGTGCAGTGTGCACGCTGAAGATTGCACAGGAAGTCTTGAGGAGTGAGGCACTGAACTTGGGGCTTGCAAATCTCAGGCAAATATCCCCATCTTTCTAAATCAGCTTGTGCCTCAGCTCTCCTGCAGAGTGATAGAGAGTGGTAGCAGCAGCACTGCCTTGTCTCACTGCATAAAGGCATTAGAGATGATGATCCACTTCAACCCTTCACTAATAAAAGCACAGTGAAGTACCTTGGATGATTAGTGCTGGAGGATGCAGGAGATGGAAGACCTAGATTCTGTATGAGCACACAGAATGGCACAGGCTGTGGTTAGTTGCTCTCTGAATTGAAAAAGACAGCTGGGACGGAATTAAAGCTAGAAGGTTGGTTAAGTAGAAATGAGAACTGCAGGGGGGCATTTGCTGCATTCATTCAAAAGGCAAAGGAGTGCTCTGAAATGCTAATGGTTCTGTCAAAATCAATCATCTGAAAGCTCTGACAGCCGGGGTTGCTTGAGGTATCTGAACGCTCTGATCATTTAGGCAGCAGGAATTGGACATGTCCAATTCAGATCCCATAGGTAACTCAGCATCAGGCTTGAAAACATGGAAGGTTAACGTTCTCTGCTTTGGATCTCAGTGTGCAATACTAAATTTGCACTAGCATTTGACCTTAGTGAAATGTAAAAGCAAATTGATATCACGAAGTTTGGCACTTATGGGACAGCAAATGCAAGGTGTGAAGGATCAAGTGCAAAGATTGCTGCCCTTACCTCCACTGGGAGAAGAGATGCTTTCAAGGCATGTATTCCACATGAAAGATTTAAAGAGCTGTTTTGTATTTACTTGCTAGCATTATATACGTACCACAAGTACCGGGCAGCTTTTCGAATTCAGTTTCAGAAGCACTGCTCTTCAGTCTTTAAAACACAGCTGGAAATACATCATGGATTAGGTGCTTATTCTCGATGGAGAAATGAGTAAACTGAAATGTGGGTGAGTTGGGCTCACCAAAACATTCATTTAGAGCTAGAGAAATAGAGAGCAGCCTGTTGAGGTTCCATTGCTATACAAGTTATAAGGGAAATGCAGGGCTTGGGGAAGTTGTGGGCATTCTCCTGAGCTCAGACAGAACTGGATGGTACAGAGTTGATGTTTGCTGCTGATTTTCAGGTGAGGCTCTGGGCAATCGGTGAGAAAACTCAAAAACTGGAAGTAGTTCTGAAGGAGCACATTTCTGCTGTGTCTTGTATTAAGATTAAGAAGAATGACAAAGAGTGTGTCACAGCCAGCCTTGACGGAACCTGCATCATCTGGGATATTGGGTAAGGAGATGGGTTGGTATTGCAAGGTACTTACAGTGCTGGAAGTATGTGTTGGGTCACTGCTCCTATTTGGGACACCATATGGCGAGAAGGAGGGGGAAAAGAGCCTTAAAGAATTAAAATTATGAGAAAGGACAATCAGTTGGGAAAGGTGGAACTTCCAACACTGGAAACTTTTCAGAGCAGTTTAGACAAGCATTGGTCCCGAGTTGTTCTGTTGTATCAGATCCAGTTCAGCTGGAGGGATGGAGCAGATGATGATTCCTGCTGGCTCTGTTTTTCAGCACTGTGTGATTCTTGACAAGCTATTGCAGATGTCTGCTAGCGCAGTTGTTCTGCACTGTGATGGGGACAAGGACATTTTTTGCATAGCACCTAGAAAGCAATCCGGATTAAAAATCTTTGTTTGTGTGATAGCAGATCAGAAGTCCCATGAGAAAGCCATGGTGGGGAACAGAGCTGATGACCCTGATAGGTATTGTGAAGCCCTGAACTTAAGCTAAAACCTGCTAACGTTCGGGTAGAAAGACATCTGATGTACAGCACAAGTAGAGAGAGTGCAGGCAGTCAAAGGTTGGGTTTTGACCTTATTGCTTTCTCTTGTTTTGGGCTGTATTGCAGGCGTTTCACAAGAAAACAAATGATTCTGGCCAACACGTTGTTCAAATGTGTGTGCTACCATCCTGAAGAATACCAGCTAATCACCAGTGGGACGGACAGGAGGGTAAGTCAAACTACAGGAGTTCTGTTGGTGGTCATTGCAGAACACAACACCTGGTTATGGACATTTCAGAATCATGCAAGGCTGTCATCAGACCAAGCTGTGCCAGCTAGGGAAGCTTTCCTAGGGAAGCAGAGGCTCGTGATGAAGCTCCTGTACTTCTGAAGAAGTTTGTAGGACAGCATCGACATCTTCGTGCTGTTTATGCACAACTGAACTTGTCTCCTGTCTGCTCTCTAGATTGGATACTGGGAAGTGTACGATGGCTCTGCTATCAGAGATTTGGAAGGCTCGCTATCAGGTTCCATCAATGGGATGGACATCACATCAGATGGGGCACACTTTGTCACAGGTGAGTGATGAAACTAGGAAAGAGGAGGCCGTATTAAGACCAAGAAAAGCAAGGCAATGAAAGAAGAGCCGTGGTAAAATAAGAAAAAAATACAAAAAAAAATTCATCTGAAACACAGAATGAAACAAATCGCTGCAGAAAAATACTTAGGAAGAGGCTGTGATCCAGACCTGGTTCAGTCTTGCAAGATGTAATTTAGAGGTGAAGACAAGGTTCGAACGTTCCCAAGGGAGCACAGGGCTACACTTTGCCCTGCTCCTCATTTGTTTTCATCATGTTTGCAGTGCACTTGACTGCTTTTTTCCAGGTGTCCTGCTGGCACTGTTAGTTTCCTGGTACACATGGCTCCAGGCTCCATTCAGCCTCAGGCTCACACATTCCCAACCATGGTGACATCTCTTCTGGGAGCACAGAGCCATGCAATTGTGCACACTGAGCTAAGCCAGCAGGCTTTATGCCTGCACCAGTTCCTTTAGGTAACACGGTGCTGGTGGAGGGCCTTTGGAAGACCTGCCACACTGGTAGCAATTGCTGTTCAGAGCTTAGAGAGAGCTGCTGGTACATGGCCTGAGTGGCCTGATTGCCACCACCTCTGCTTCAGCTGAACAGAAGTAGGCTTTGCTGTAATGCTTAAGACAGCACATCCCATCCTTCCTCAATCACAGAATGCCCAAGTGTTCTCTGCCTGTCAGTTAGGAACAAAAAGCAGCAGGGCTCTGTGCAATCCTTCATTCTTCCTTTGTGCCCGATGCAGGTGGTGATGACCATCTGGTGAAAATGTGGGACTACAACGAGGGGACAGTGACTCACATTGGAGCGGGCCATAGCGGCAACATCACCCGTCTCAAGATCTGCCCTGGGAAAAAGTACATCGTGAGTGTGAGTGCAGATGGTGCCATCCTGCTCTGGAAGTACCCGGCTGTCCCTAACACTGGCACAGGAGCTGCTGCTTCCTAAGCCAGCCCTGAAAGTCCTTTCTTCTCAGAGCTGATGTTTTTAAAGCATTTTTAGTACTAGAGGAGATATTTTTTTTTTCTACTCTCTGGTATGAATTCCCTGGATCTTCCAGATATCCTTTCTAACACTGAACATACAGGCCTGATTTTTAGCAGGGAGGCTAATTTCATATTCCACTTAGTTTGGAGGGGAAGTTTTCAGCACTTCTGACAATCCCAGGCTGTCACAGCACTGCTGTTTGGTTACTGCCACCTTCCCTGTCAGCCCCCCAGTTGCTCTTGTTCATATGGCCGCTCAATTGTGTGTGCTGCCTCCCTCCTCTCCTCCCAGTCCCTTCCTGTCCCTTTCCATAATGAACAACTTGTTGTGTAAATTCAGTCTTCTGTGTTCATTTTAATTTGTCCTGATTAAGGAAAAAGCCCTCAGCTCCTGCTCAACTGTTTGACTATGAAACTCTTTTGAGTCAAGCTCTTAAATCAATTTTCTCAAAGGAATTTGGGGTCTTTGGGTCTTCTTCATTTGCAGTGCCCGATTTTAAGCTCTGTTCAGAGGCCTGATTTCCAAGAGTGAGAGCACAGCTATTTCCAGCAATGCCAGCTGGACGCATGCAAATTCCTGGTCATTGCCCTAATTTTCCAAATGGGTTCCAAATATGCATGAAATACCAGATACTCATGCTGGGACAAAACACGTATCATGTCTAGTGCTGGAACTGGCAGCTCTGCTGGTACAGCTTCTTGAAGAGCAGTGCAGGCAGCCGGTCTATGAAGTGATGCCAATAGAGTAAATATTTCTTTTGCATGCACTGATGGCCTGCAGGAGTTGAGTCATAAATGAAAAGTGTTCAAGATGTTGGATTCCTAACGTTAAGACTTACAGAGACTTAAGTTAACTAATATTTCATTTAGGTACTGTCATACCCAGATTGATTTCATTAGCTGTTTTGGTATGCAGAGGGGGATGGGCATTGAAAAGTAGGGTTGCTTGTCATTCTTTCTATGTTTGCTGCTCATAGCACACCCCTCTGCTCTGGCTCTGGGGGTATTTGTGCACATGTTGCCCATCAGACACTATGCAGCTCACAGAATCACAGAATGACCCAGCTTGGAAGGCACCTCAAGGATCATGAATCTCCAACTCCCCTCCCACAGGCAGGGCCACCAACCTCCCCATTTATTCCTTCTGCTTGAAATATCCCTGCTCTTATTAGCAGAGTCTGGAGCAAAGGAATTAAGTCATTCCTTCCTCTTTTTCTCTGGATTGGAGGCTCGTTGCTATGCAGCTGTAAACACTCCAGCAGGTTTTACAAGCTCTGTGGCAGCGCTCAGCGTGGCTTGGAAGGCAGGATCAAACCGCTGGAATGTGGGATGGACAGGCAAAACATTTGTGCTTGTGTAGGAGAATGAAAACAGAGCTGTGTGTGGGAGCCAGGCAGGCAGCCCAGCAACCCATGTCCTCTCTGCCCAGCCGGGAGCAGCCTGGGTTGCTGCTATGCCAGCCCAGCCCACACCAGCAGTAGATGGGGAGTCCAGCAGGGCAGGGCTATGCTTTGCCAGTTCCCCAGGAGTCACAGGTCACTCTCACTTCAGCAAAGCGATTCTTTTGCATTCATTACACCATCGTCAGTGATGAAGGATGGCCCTGTGAGCGATGGAGATCTCTGATGCTTAGAGTGAGTGCACTGTTGTTACCCAGTGTGGCAGAGGCAAGCAGAGCTGCTCCCATCACATCAGCAAAGCCCAGAGGTGTCGGTGCCAGCAGCTCTGTTTGCACACACACTGCATATGCTGCTGACATCTCTCCCCTGCACTGCTGCGTTCCTGGCAGGAGCAGCAGCAGCAGGAAAGCAGAGAAGCAGCAATGCGTGGGCACGCTATCATGCTGCGCTCTGCTGTGATAGAGCCCTGTGATGTGAAAATGGAGTGAAGGTGCTGTCCCTGGAGGGCAGAAGGGTACGCAGGGAATGGTGGTGAAAATGAAACACACGCTGGGGTTCGGAAAACAGCTTATTTCCATCCGAAACAAAGCGATGGTTGCGTTAAGTAGACCCAGCAGCAGGTTGCTGTGGAATGGTGCCATCAGCACTGAGAGCTGGGCCAGGAGGAGGTGGCTGTAGGGCTCCAGATGTTCAGCAGTGGGATGGATGCTGCAATCACAGCCCCGTGCCACCCCGAATTTTGCCATCCCCTCTGCTCAGTGGGCCTTCAGCCCTACAGAAGTGCTCCCATCACCATCCTTGCCTCACTCCACCCCAGCACAACAGCTCCTCAGTGTGTGTTCTCAGCACACCAGCACCTGAAATAACCTCGTAGCATTCACTGAGCTGCAGATCCCTCGGTGCCTCGGGGTGCTGCAGGTGTGTGGTGAGCACCCTGCTGCTGGAGCACAGCGAAACTGCTGCAAGCAAAGCACAGCTTGGGAGCAACACGAAGCTCTCTGCTCAGCTCTCATGTTGGGAACCAGTGGAGCAGGGAGCAGCGTGGTGCTCCCTGGCACAGCAGCACTCGCTCACCTGTCTCAGCGCTGCTGCTCTGCCAGCGTGTTCCTAACAAGGCAGCGCCCATCCATCTTTAATGAGGGCACTAAATAACTTAGTGTGCTGTCTATAATTTAATCAGACGGATGAGAGTGAGCGAGGTGTCTTCTACAGGAGGAAGTTGCACCCTCCCTGGGCAGCTGTGCCAACGCATCGCCACTCTTTCGGAGAAGAATTTTCCCCCGACACCCACCCCTCCCGGTGCCCTCGCTTTCCCTCTGCGCTTCCCTCCCACCCACGCCCACAGCGGCGGGGATCACGCAGGTACGGCCCTCCCCGCACGGACTGATCGATGGGCTGAGGCCAATTGAGGTCCAACAGGAGCCCCACGCTCCTCCCCCTCCTCCTCCTCCTTCTTCTCCTCCTCGCCGCTTTCCCCGTCCCTTCCCCGGGTCCAGCCCGACCGGGGGAGGAGCCGCCCGCGTTCACAAAACCGCCGGTCCCGCACCGGCGGGGGGCACCCAGCGGGCACCCGGCGGCCGCCCGGAGCCATGCGCGGCGCTGCGGTGCAGGATCGGGGCGGGGGCCGCCCGGGGCCATGAGCGCGGCGTGGGGCGGCCCCGGGCGGCGGCGGCGCGGGGTCGGGGGGCGGCGACGGACGCTGCGGGGGTTGGGGGGGCTGGGAGGGCTGGCGGGGCGGCTGCTGCGAGCCTGGGCGCGGCTGGCGGGGGGACGGGGGGATCGGAGCGCCCGGCGGCGGCGGCCGCAGCCCGAGGACGACGAGGGCGGCTTCGAGAGCGCGGGGAGAAGGGATACGGCGCGGGGCGGCCGTGTCGGGGCTGCGGGGAGCGGGGCGCGACCGCCCGGCGCTCAGGGGCTGCGGAACCACGGCAACACGTGCTTCATGAACGCCGTGGTGCAGTGCCTCAGCAACACCGCCCCGCTCGCCGAGTTCCTGGCGCTCGGACGCTACCGAGCCCGCGGGGCCCGCGCTGAGGTCACGCACCGCCTGGCGGCTTTGGTCCGCGCCCTCTGGAGTCTGGAATACACCCCGCGGCTCTCCGCCGAGTTCCAGGTACGGCCGCTCCGGGCTCCGAGTTGACCCGGGTGGGGTCGGAGCGCTCCCCGGGCAGTTCCGCGGCGGGGCGGGCGGCGGTGGCATCGCGTGTGCGGGATCCTCCCGCGCGTTGTACCGAGCTGGGAACGCTGGGGAACTTTCCGCTAACCCCGAGGGGGAATCTGCGCTCCATGGAGGGGGAAACTGAGGCACGGGGCGGTGCGTTCGGTGGAGATGCGGCTCCGATGCCCGGCCGCAGCATCCCCGTCCCGCTGCCTTGCTGTGCCCCGCAGAGCATCGTGGCCAAACACGGCGCGCAGTTCCGCGGTAACGCGCAGCACGACGCCCTCGAGTTCCTGCTGTGGCTGCTGGACCGCATGCACGAGGACCTGGGCAGCGCCTCGCCCGCACCGGGACCCCGCGCTGCCCACCAGGTGGGTGTCCCCGGGGGAGGGGGCAGAGCATCCAGGTCCTTCCCCTCTGAGCTGGGGCAGCCCCGGCGGCACCCCGCCCAGCTGGGCAGATCCAGGTTCATGAAAGAGAATCTCTCCTCCTTCCAGGCCGTGTTCTGGCAGGACAGATCTGCGTGCTGAGGGCTGCAGGTTGGATCTGCTGGGGGCACTCCAGAAGGAGGAGTCCCTGGGGGGTGTGGGAAGTTTGGGGTCTTGCAGGGTGCACAGGCACAGAAGATGTTGAGTTCCCTCCCCTGGCTCCCCTCTGACACAGCAGATGGGCTCTGGCCCCCAGCAGACTGCTAGGACATGTCAGACTCAGCAGGACCCAGTGCCAGCAGATGGCACTGGGAGAATCATTGTCCCTTCCAAATATTTTCAGGCTTGTTCACTGCAACACTGAAAAACTCCTGCCCCCAAAACCAGCTTGGTCCTTCTCTGACAGCACCTCCTGATATTCCCCATCCCTTGATGGGGAGTACTCGGTTGAGTACCTTTGCCCCCAGTGCACCCATTTCACAGGACAGGAGACTGAATACAGTGGGTTCCCCATGCCATGCAGCTCCACAACAGTGCCTGAGGATGGTGGGGACCATGAGGACCATGCTGGTGTAGGGCTCATCCCGTTTGTTCTGTGTCCCCACAGCGCAGTGCGGAGCAGAGTGGTGCCAGTGGGGAGAGCTTTGTGCAGAGCCACTTCCAGGCGCAGTACAGGTGAGCTCTGTGGGCAGGATGCAGCCCTGTGGTGTTGGGAGGGGGGCTGAGCTGTGCCCAGCACTGCTGTGGGTGACACAGTACCAAGCCACGTCCCTGCGTGGCTGCGCAGTAGGGCTCACAGTGAACAGCTGCTGGCTGTGCCTCGTGCCAGGCGCACATTGTAGGATGTGGCTGTGCCTTGTGGCCACCCAGCCCCCAGGGACGTGTCCCCATGCCCCACATGGGTACTCAGAGGTGTGCCATCGGCATGCCCATGCGTGCAGGTCTTCCCTAACGTGCCCGCACTGCCGGAAGCAGAGCAATACCTTCGACCCATTCCTGTGCATCTCGCTGCCCATCCCCGTGCGCCAGACCAGGTGAGCATGTGGTGAGGGGACGGCCAGCACCACGTGGGGCATCCGGCTCCAAAAAGAGCCATTTGTGCCATATGGGGAGAACTCAGAGCGCTGGAGGTGGCGGTGCCCAGTAAGGAGGGGTGCATGCTGGTACCACCACACCTGGGGCACACATGACATCCTCATCGTGATGTCCCCAGGGCACTGAATGTGACGCTGGTGCTGCAGCGCGAGGGCGGGCGCTCGCTGCGCGTGGGGCTGGCGGTGCCACTGCTGGGCACAGCTGCAGAGCTGCGTGAGATGGTGGCACGGGAGGGGGATTTACCACCCCAACAGGTAACAGGGGGGCACCCAGAGCCCGTGTGCCGTGCTGTGCTAGGTGCTGGGCCTTGTACAACGCCATGTGCCATGCTGGGCCATGTTGTGTGCCTTGTACCGCACTGTGTGTTATGCTGTGCGCCGTGCCATGTACCTGTATGCTGTGCCATCTGCTGTGCTGTGCCTTGCCTTGTGCCACGCTGCGCCACGTGCTGCGTGCCATGTTCTGTGCCATCTACCCCACCATGTGCTGTGCCATATGTGCCATGTGCCATGCCTGTACCACATGCTGTGCCATGTGCCGTGCTGTGTGCCATGTATTTGCACTGTGTGCCATGTGCCACATCCAGCACCATGTGCCACATGCCACCCACAGGTGATCCTGGCCGAGGTGTCCCCACAGGGCTTCCTGCGCTCGCTGGATGACACCGAGGAGCTGAGCACAGCCGGGCAAGAGGCACCCCTGTATGCCCTGCAGGCCCCCCCAGAGACCCTCGCAGGTACTGGACACTGTGTGGGGCTGGTGGCATTGGTGGCATCCTACTGGTGACAGCTGGGAGTCCTGTCCCCATCCTATTCATGCTTTTGGTGGGAGGCAGGTGTGCTGTGCTGGGATTGGTGGGAGGCAGGTGTCTGCCTCGCTGGGATTGGTGGGAGACTCCTGCCCCACTGCTGTGATTGATTGGAGGCAGGTGTGCTGTGCTGTGATTGGTGGCATTTGTGCCCCCCTCCCAATGATTGGTGGGAGCTGTGCCCTGTCTGTTGTGATTGGTGGGAGGGAGGTGTGTTTTGTCGCGATTGGATGGAAGCAGGTGCATGCTCTGCTGCAATTGGTGGCACCTTTCTCCTTCTCTGCTGTGATTGGTAGGAGCCTTATCCCTCACGCTATGATTGGTGGGAGGCAGGTGTCTGTCTTGCTGTGATTGGTGGGAACCTCACCCCTCGCGCTGCGATTGGCGGAGCCGTTGGCGGGAATTTTCCCACGCCCTCCGTGTCACCCCGGTGTCCCCATCCCTCCCCCCAGGGGGTTCCCACGGGCATGGCCGCACCGCGCTCACCCTCTGCCCGCAGGCGCCCGCCCCGTGCTGCTGCTGCTGTGCCACGTGGCGGGCACCGGTCCGCACCGCGCCAGGTACCGCCCTGCCCTGCCCCGCACACGGCCCCCCTGCATGTCCCCGTGCCCCCAACCACATCCCCACGTCCCCAGGTTCGGACCACCGCTGATGCTGTGGGCGGAGCGCGGTGCCTCCTGGGCACAGCTGCAGCGTGATGTGCTGGCCCCGCTGCGCGGCATGATGAGGAGCGCCGTGCAGGTGGGTGTCCCCATGGGTTGTCCTTGTGGGGGGCCGTGGTGACCCCACCAGTGGCCACGGTGTCCCTGTGAGCGATGTCCCTGTTGCCCTGGTTGGCCATAGTCACTGGATGTGGCTGCAGTGTCACCCATCCCTGTCACGTGGGTGCCACTGCCGCCAAGGTATCACAGAGCTGAGGGGAGCCCACAATTAATCACACACTGCAGCCCCATCCCTGTCCCTGTGGGTGTCCCCACCATGGGTACAAGAGCAGAACTAAGGTCACATGGGGACACTGAGGTGTGGGATAGTGCTCCGGCCCTGCTGGCACTGGCATCCCAGGATGAGGACGCTCCCCCTGAGGGATCTGAGGGTCCCTATGTCCCCTCACCGTGCTGTCTTGCAGGGCACGGCGCCGCAATTCCGCATCCACATGACTGGGGAGCCCAGTGCCTACCTGTCCCCACAGGACCCGCACCCACTGTGCCACGCAGCCATTGACAGGTGAGGGGGGGCCACCCCACAGCCCTGCAGGGATGGGGTGGCCCCACTCCACACCTCCCTTTCCCTTTGGGGCACTCAGGGCGCTGCAGCAGAGCCCCGCCAGCGGACCCCCTCACGTAGCGCTGACAGTGGAGTGGGACGTCAGCACCAAAGAGCGGTGAGTGCAGTAGTGGGGGGGACCACAGCCCCGTGCTCCATCCCTGACCCCCCCCCTCACCTCCCATCCTGCAGGCTTTTCGGCAGCGTGCAGCAGGAGGCGGTGCAGGACGCGGACAGTGTGCGGCTGCAGCAGGCAGCACACCAGCAGCACAGCTGCACTTTGGATGAATGCTTCCAGCTCTACACCAAGGAGGAGCAGGTGGGCACACCCAAAAAGCCTCACGCCCTGCGGTGCTGGGGGGGATGGAAACACACTCTTTTTGTGATGCTCACATATGTGCCTCCAGCTGGCACCGGATGATGCATGGCGCTGCCCACACTGCCGGGTCCTGCAGCAGGGCACAGTGCAGCTCCGGCTCTGGACGCTGCCTGACATCCTCATCATCCACCTGAAGCGCTTTCGCCAGGTTGCCCAGCGCCGCCACAAGCTGAGCACACTGGTGCGCTTCCCCCTGCGTGGGTTGGACATGGCCCCACATCTGGCCCCTGGGGGGGGACGATGGCAGCACTCCCTGCGCCCGCCCAGGAGCTGTCCCCCGGATGCTCTGTATGACCTTTACGCCGTCTGCAACCACCATGGCAGCATGCAGGGTGGGCACTACACTGGTGAGCGAGGGGTGCTGTGGGGCGGGGAGCATGGCACAGCCAAGGGGTGTGGGGCTAGGGGTGCTGTGTGGGGGTGTGCAGTGGGGTATGGTGTGGGATTGGGGGTTGCTGAAAGGAGAGTGCCATGGGTATGGCTTGGGGCCGGGGTTGCACTGCGTGAGAACAGTCAATGAGGGAGGGGCTGGGGTGCATGGTGAGGACATGGGGTGTGGAGTCACAGGGTGCTGCAGGGGAATAGTGGGATAAAATGTGTTGTGGGGGGGGCTGTGGAGTAGGGTGTGCAGTGGGGAAGAGCATGGGACTGAGGGCATTGCAAGGGGTGTGCAGGACATCAGAGCAGCATGATGGGCTCCATCTCTGCTGTGGGGAGGGGTGACCCGAGGGGCCCTGCCCCCTGCTCCCCCTTCCTCACCCCTGCCCCAGCGTACTGCTGCAACTCCCTGGACGGGCGCTGGTACAGCTATGATGACAGCACGGTGGAGGGGGTGCGGGAGGACGAGGTGAGCACCCGCAGCGCCTACATCCTCTTCTACCAGCGCCGCAACGCCATCCCTGCCTGGTCAGCCAGCAGTGCTGCCAGAGGTGAGCAGTGTCACCCCGCTGTCACCACCTTGGCAGCACCCGCAGGGCAGGCACACTGCATGCAGAGCACAGCCAAAAGCATATGCACACACACACAGCATTATATGCCTGCACGCAGCACTGCTGGATGCACACACGTGCACTCAAGATGTATGCATGCTCTCACAGCACAGTTGCATGCAGGTACATGCGTGCACCTGGACACCTGTGCGTTGCCATCCATGGGCAGTGCAGCAGGCAGGCACGCGTTCACATGCAGCATGGCTCCATGCACACAAATGCTGCTGTGCATCAGCATGCACAGCATTGTGCAGACACTGCACACATCCCCATGCTTCTGTGCACACCCCTGCATGCCCACACATGCACACTGCTCACTGCAGCTCCCGCATTGTGGCACCCCTTAGCAGCCCCCAACCCCGCTCCCTGGCACTGTGCCCCCCTTGCAGCCCCTGCTCCCCGCAGGCAGCAGCAGCTCGGCCCCATTGAACCACTGGGCGGCCCGGCTGGGGGGCACAAAGCAGCACAGCGCAGAATCCCAGCCTGCAGCTCCCCGTCCCTCCCCACCCTGCAGCCCGGACCTTAGCACCGCACAGGAGCAAGGTGAGCCCCCCCCTGCCCCGAACCCCGCAGCAGCCCCCATGCAACCACCCCCCACCTCCCTCATGCTCTCTCCTTGCAGGTGGCTTCGAGGCCCGGCCACCGGTGCGGGGGGTGCAGAGCCGCAGCCTCAGTGTCAAACTGCCACCTCCTGCCCACTGCAGGGCCCCCCCCAGGGCTGTGCCCCTGCGGTGGTCCTTCGCGTCGCGCCCACGGGCGGCCCCCGGGCAGCTGCAGCCATATATCCCAATGGGGCCGGTAGGTGGGGGCAGCCCCCGTGTGCCCCGTGTGGAGCAGAACGCCGTGCTGGGTGACGCTGCAGGCAGCACACAGAGCACAGAGCCCCCCCACTGCACCCCAACACCACGCCGGGCCCACAGTGCTGACCCTACTGGGATCTCATGCCCCAAAAGCCCCCCGCGGAGTGGTGAGCAGGAGACAGGACCCCCCCGGGTGCGGCAGGAGGGCACCCCTCGGGCACAGCACGGCCCCCACAGCCCTGATGGGATCATCCGGCGCTCGCAGAGCTCGGCCTGCCTCCCCCCACGGCCCCCACACCCCATGCGGCGCTCAGCATCGCTGGGCCGGGGCACTGGGGGCACTGCAGGAATACGGGGCAGGGAGCGCACAGCAACCCTGCGGCACGGGGCTGTGCCTGAGTCCAGCTTCTGAGGAGGGGCAGGGATGGTTGTGGGGTGAGCTGGCAGTGGGTGGCACCCAGAGCATTGTGCTGTGGGGTCAGGGCATTACTACACTGTGGGCATCTCACACCTGGGTACCCAGAACCTGGAGCACCCAGCACCAAGAGCATTGTGCAGTGGGGTATCTGCAAACAAAGCATCCCTGTGCCGGCAGCATCCTGCACCTGGGTGCCCAGCACTGGGAGCATTGTGCCATGGGCTATATGCAGTCAGGGCATCCCTGCGTCATCAGCATCCTGGGGCTGGGTGCACGGTGCTGGGAGCATCTGGGTGCTGATAGCTCTGGGCTATCTGGAAGCAGGGCATCCCTGCGCCAGCAGCATCCTGCATCAGGGTATCCATCACCACCTGTGCTGGGATCATCACGCAATGGGGTGCCCAAAATCAGGGCATGCCTGCACTATGAGCATCCTACAGCTGAGTACCAGCCCTGGGTGCATCCCACTCAGGGATCACTTTGCACCCGGCTGTATCTGAGTATCTGAGTATCTGCACCCTTGGCCCTGTGCCTTTCAGCCCATGCCTTACTGGGAGCAAGCAGGGGGTCTGCAGGGCCAAGGGACTGTTGGGAGAGAGAGTATTTATTCTATACAGAGAGTTCTATGCAGAGATGCTGTTTGTTTTCTACAAGCCACTGGTGCTGACGGTTGGGCTGCGGGGCTGCTTGCACACTCAGGGCTATGCAATGTGTGGTTCTCCCGTGGCCGTTTCTATTAAAGACATGAAAGGAGCCCGCTGTGTGCCGCGTCCACCCAGGGGATGGCGCTGGGGGTTTCTTGGTGCTTTTTGGTGACTTTTCTGGGACCTT